>CM030791.1:38015001-40415001 GCA_018127125.1 Rhododendron griersonianum
ATTTAGAAATCCAAAATGAGATCACATAGTACATTGTCCTTTTTGCTAGTCTTCCTATCAACCAAGGAAGGAGAGAGAGAGAGAGAGAGAGATGAGGGAGAGAGATAGGAGAGAGAGAGAGAGAGATATTGCATGTACCTTCCTTGATCTTGTTCTACCAAAACCCTAATACTATATACATTAGTACTTGTACTTTGAAAGATGAAGAATAGGATGACCTAAGATATAACCAAGTACTAGATTTTCTTACAAACTATTAGTTTAACCTTACTTTTTCACTTAGTCAAATACCAACCATTTGTCCTTTCTCCATTAGGTGTCCAAGAGAGAGAGAGAGAGAGAGAGAGAGGGAGAGTGGCCGAGAGAGAGAGAAAGAGAGAGAGAGAGAATTCGGATGAGAGAGGGAGAGAGAGTGTGATGTGTGTGACTAGTGTACTCCCATATCTTCCTACATCATCCTATTGCATCACTTTGTACCACCATATCTAGGGTTTCTTATTCTTTCAACCCTAAAGGACTACCATATCTTATTTTCTATCCTAGACTAGACACAAACCCCATTAAAGAAACCTAAACCTTGTCCTAGTTTGAAAGAAAGAATAAGAGAAAATCTTGTAGTCTTTCCAACTCTTGTACCTTCTTTGGACCAAAGGGAGAGAGAGAGAGAGAGAGAGAGAGAGCCGAGAGAGATGGGAGAGAGAGAGGCCGGGAGAGAGTGAGAGAGGGAGAGAGAGATTTGTGTGATGTGTGCAAGTGTACAACTAGCCTAGTCATTGTCCTTTTGATCAACACCTCATCCAATCTAAGGACAATCAAATCTAGTCAATCTATGATCCATTGGATAACAAATGTTAGGGGAAATATTGTCTCTTGGATAATAGACCAACTTGGCCTATAAATAGCAAGCCATTTCAAGCCTTTGAACTCACACCTTCAAGCATTGCTCCAACTTCTCTCTAGAAAGTCTAAGTGTTCTTGTTATTCTTGCTTAGTTCTTAGTTGTTCTTGAAGTTCTTCCCTAGTTCTTCAAGAAACTCTTCTAGTGCCGCCACAAAGCCGCCACTCCACCACCCTACCGATCCAAAAGTTTTAGGAGTATTAGTCAAGATCAAGTTTCGAGAGAAACCTTTCTCTTTCGAAGCTATCGAAGCCATTCCTAAGCCGTTACTCCGTCCGACGAACTATTTTCCTAATCCGTAGCCGACTACCACCAAGAAGAACGGTAGATATTCTATATCTACTTTTCTCTACGTATACGTATATATGTAGAATACTCCTTACGTATAGTATAGTTTTCCTATACTTTCAAAGATCTAAGTATAGCGTATTGCATGCGTATTTCGAACTGATTATGGATTATTCTAAACCTTTGAAATTCTAAGTACACGTAGGTTATCTTGTCCTTAAGCATGACTAGAAATGTTTAAGAGTTGTTATCTTGATTAACCATGGCATGATTAGCTTAACGTTAGAAGTACTCAATAAACATATGTTGTTTTGAATTTAAGAAAGCATGATTTAGGATTAAGCTGTTTTAATCTTAGAATGAATGTGAGCATGATTATGTGATTACTTGACTACTTGTTGTTGATAAAGCATAAGTGATTTATCACTCCAAAGGTGCCCGTCCATGTGGCACTATGCTTAACCTTGTGTGATTAAATGTGAGTATGATGATGTGACAAAATGAGCATGCTATCTAATATAGAGTTGAATGATCTTGTTAGTTTAGTTTCAAGATTTCTTAAGTTGTGGAATGAATTACCGCGGAGTCTATGCATGCGAACGAGACACGAAAACCGAGAAAGTAGAAACATGACACCTAGGGTGTGGTTGATATGGATAAAATGAAGGATGGGATTAACATGCGGAAAATATTTTGAAAGTACATAATGACCGGACTTGGTAGTCATTGTGTAAGTGTTTTCGAAAACCGTAATGTAGCCGGACTTGGTAGCTCATTGCATAGATTTCCAATGGGACCGGACGTGGTAGCCAATGCAAGTTTTGAAAGAATGTGTTTTGTGAAAACCGTAATGTGGCCGGACTTGGTATCTCATTGCGTAGATTTCCAATGGGGCCGGACGTGGTAGTCTCATGTGGAAATGGGGCTTGGCCGGACGTGGTAGCCAATGCAAATTTTGAAATGGATTTTGTAAACCATGATTGGCCGGACTTGGTAGCCATTGTGAGTGTTACTAATGAAGCCGGACTTGGTAGCCTCATTAGTAACAATTTATGAAAGAACGTTGGAAATTATGGTTTTGGTAAAGGTGAAAATGTTGACACAGTCTACGATGAGTCGCGTAGGAGAAACACGAAAAGGCATGACACCAACGCTAAAAGATATCGAATACGAATGTATCATTGTTTATCTATGTTGTTGAATGAGCATGTGTAATTGTTTATATGCTTCCTTGCTTTAAGTTAAGAGTTAGTGGGTATAGTTTATTCTATTGGGCTTGTAGCTCACGGTGTTACCTTTTTGGTGAGCCTGACATATTATACTGGGGGCGACGCTGGTATAATGTGTCAGAGTTAATTGATGAGCAAGGTGAGCAGTACGTGTTGGAGGCTTTTGGAGCCGAAGAGCTTGCTAGGATGGAAGAAGAAGCGGAGTAGTAGAATACCCTAGAAATTCCCTCCTTGTGTAATAAAAGTACTCTAGTAAGACTTATGTTGTAATAACGAGCTTGACTCTTAGTCTTTTTATTCAATAAAATGTTTAATTAACGAACCCGAAAATGGGGGCGTTACAACTTGGTATCAGAGCTTTAGGTTCAAAACCTCGGCCATGGGTAGAATGGGTAGAACCACGAGATAGATTGACCGTTGCACAAACGTGAATTGAATTTAAGTTTACCGTCCCAAATTGGGTGGAATTCTGTCGAAACAATCTCCGGATGGAAGCAAGGTGTGGAAATTGGCAATACCACCGAGCTGGGAATTCCCGAACAATTGGATGATGACTTAAATCAAGAATCAAATGTGGAACTTAAAAACTTGGAAAATTTCTAGTTTGAGTGAAGCCTTGCCATAAAACCTATCAATAGTGAACCTGTCAAAATTTTCTTACTAATTGAGGTTTAACCTTTCCTTGTAGATGGAACCACCGGACTTTTATCAAATCAACCTACTAGTCGAAGCTCGACAACTTAGAAGCACCATAAGAGCCATGACTCATCAACTCGTGGAAGATCCCTACTTTCCTTACACTTTTCCCTACATACACGACTTTTACCACGAGCACGGTGCCGTTCCACTTCCCGAAATTGAGGAGGAGGATGACGCCGCAGCAGCACCTGTCCTAGTTCACATAGCACCCCCCGACGATGAGGAAATTGTAGTCGAGGAGGAACCGGAAGAGAATCCCGAGGAAGATCCCGAAGAATTTAACGACCCACCAGAAAATGAAGCCGATTGGCAACACTTGATGAATGGACCAAACCCGGACTTACCATCTGATGATGAGGAACCATTAAGCGATGAAGAGTTATCCGATGATGAGGAGGAGGATTTTATGGATTTCAACACCGACCCCGGTGACGTGTCACCGCCACCCTTTGAGACCGACATAGGTGCCTACAGGGCTCACTTTCCACCTATCTTCTAGATCCATGAGTAGAGCATGTCACAATTAGGCCTTTTGCTGTAGTATAACCCAATAGAATGACATGTTGTAAGTAGGATTTCTAATTGTAATCCTTCGGAACGTAGGATGTATCGTAGGAAGTAATTGAACTCTTGGTTTAAATAGCGTAGGAAGTTTAGGCTGTTATAAGCCATCTATGTTGTACTTGCTTCGTTTATGCAATGAAAAATTATGTGTTTCCTTTCTATCTGTGCTCACTATTTATATGCATACTTGTGCGCGACTACCACTTTTAAGTCTAATATATAATTTTCTTATTGTAGATATGGATAGTCGTACCTTTGCTACCCCGACCAATGTTGCGGACCTGATACTTATCAAGGCCATACTGGCACCTGAGAGCCCTATCTCGATACCCCACTTGGGTATATGTGACCCCGAGACTGGCCACCAAATATACCAGTCTATCGTGATGGCACCCCTCACCAACAAGGACCAACTCATGGAGATAAAGGCATATGCCGAAGAGATCCGTCTAAAGGGAGAACACTGGCTCGAGAGAAGGGAGAAGGAATGGAAGGAGCAATTGAGAGAGTATTTCGGACTTATTCCACCTAGTTAGTAGTTTAGTAGTATTAGAATAAGGTTCGGTAGTTGTAATTGCACTTATGGCGCACGTAGACTAACCAAACCATGTCATCAGAATTAGTAGGATCGTTTCAACTTATAATAGGAAATCTGTCTTGTATTTCTCTTTTAAAACTCTATGTTTCGTTGTAATCCTTTACTCATCTATGAGAAGCTATCTTATTTTATGGTATTATATTGCACCCTGTTTTAAATTCTGTCGTTAATCTTAGGGAGAAAACCGAATTTCTAAAAGAAATTTTTCAATAGGCTAAACCTCCCCCTTTACAATTTTCACTCGTAGATGGTGAATCGACGCAGTGGATTAGGATACAAAACCGGAGAGTCCTCCAACGCAAACCCTAGCCTAGCCCAAGTCGTGTAGGCATTCGTAGCCGCCTTCAATGCCAACCGCCAAAACCCTAACCGCGATGACGGACCTATGACTCGAACCCCAGCCATGAATGAGTTCTGCAAACGCCGACCCCCGACCTTCCACGGAGATACCAACCCCACTGTAGCCGAAGCATGGCTGAAGGAAACTAAGGTGATCCTGGACACCTTGGAGATTAACCGCGATGGAGATCGTGTAGCCTTAGCCACGTACCAACTGAAGGGAGAAGCCCGCTATTGGTGGGAGCTGATGGAGGCAACCCATGCCATAGCCACCATGACCTTCGTTGAGTTCGAAACCCTGTTTCTTGACAAGTATTTTCCTACACCCATTCGCCTAGCCAAGGAACAAGAATTCATGAACCTGAAGCAAGGAATGATGACCGTGACCCAGTACGCGGCCAAGTTCGAGGAACTATCCCGTTACGCCACGGACGCTGTGTCAAATGAGGACAAGAAGGCGAGAAGATTCGAGTGGGGGCTGACGACCGCTCGCAGAGCCGTAGTGGCACAAACTTTTCCCACATACTCTAGTGTGGTGAAATGTGCCCTTCGATTGGAGAGTGAAGAGGCTGACTTCAAGAATCGATGGAGGAAGGCAACCGGCGGACCAATCCGAAACCAAGTAACCATCAACAACCGCGGACCCTACCTCACCAAACCCTTTGCTTCTTCTCAAAACAACCAAGCCTGGAAGACCACTGCAATAACTCGTGACAATAGAGATCTATCGACAGTTAAGTGTTACAACTGTCAGGCTATGGGCCATTACAGCCGCCAATGCCCACAAACCCAGAAGAAGGGAAATGGGAATTTTGGAAACCAAGGAGCTCAATCTGGATAAGCCGGATTTGCGAAGCCAACTCCTGGAATCTCACCTCAACAGCCGAATGGGCAGAACAAGGGAAAGCAGCCCGTGGGAAACCAACAAAACACTGGAGGGCGTATCTTTGCGCTGCAGACTGAGGAACAGGAGCAGGATCCCTCTGTGATCCAAGGTACGCTATTGTTATATAGTACCTGCGTGCAAGCCTTGTTTGACTCTGGTGCATCCCATTCATTTATATCTACTGCCTGCGTAGCTGCTCTAGCGCTTGAAACAGAACCCCTTAGTGCAAGTACGAAGGTAGCATCACCATTGGGGGGGAGTATAACTATTAGTCTAGTATGTAGAGGGTGCGAATTAGAAGTAGCCAACTTGAGCTTAACCTGCGATCTCAGAGTGATCGACATGGCGGATTTCGACGTAATCTTGGGAATGGACTGGCTATCGGCTCACCGAGCAGTCATAGATTGTCATCAGAAGACCGTAACGGCCTATACCCCTGATGGGACTCATTTCCGTTTTAAGGGGGATAGACAGGTGGCTAGTTTAACGGTGAAAAGATCTAGGTGGCAGAATCAACTATTTGGATGGCTAGCTAGTCTCCAAATAAAAGAAACTGACAGGATGGAGATGGGATTACCACACATCGTTTGCGAATACGCCGATGTGTTCCCTGAAGAACTTCCTGGTTTACCACCTCCTAGAGAGATAGACTTCTCTATCGAACTCCAACCGGGGACGGCCCCAATTTCTATGGCACCATACCGTATGGCCCCTGCGGAACTAAAGGAGCTCAAGACCCAATTGCAAGAGCTGTTGGAAAATGGATTTATCCGACCAAGCACATCACCATGGGGAGCACCTGCCTTGTTCGTGAAGAAGAAAGAAGGGACACTCCGACTGTGCATCGATTACCGGAGGCTAAACCAAGTCACTATCAAAAACCGATACCCCCTGCCTAGGATCGATGATCTATTTGATCAATTAAGAGGAGCCACCTGTTTTTCAAAAATCGACCTCCGATCGGGATACCATCAACTCAGAATCCGAGATGAGGACATCTCCAAGACAGCCTTCCGTACCAGATATGGACATTACGAGTTCATAGTAATGCCATTTGGGCTGACTAACGCTCCGGTAGTTTTCATGTGTCTCATGAACAAGATTTTCCAACCCTACTTAGATAAGTTTGTAGTGGTGTTCATTGATGACATTTTGATATACTCCGCCAATAAGGAGGAGCACGAAGGACACCTCCAGATAGCACTACAAGTACTCCGAGATAACCAACTCTATGCCAAGGCGAGTAAATGCGAGTTTTGGCTAGAAGTGGTTAAGTTCTTGGGGCACGTAGTATCCAAAGATGGAATAGCCGTGGACGAGAGTAAAGTTGAAGCCGTGATGAATTGGAAGCAACCAACCTCTGTGTTCGAGATCAGAAGTTTCCTAGGATTGGCAGGATACTACCGAAGATTCATACCCAACTTCTCAAGTCTCGCCAAACCAAGGACGAGACTAACTCAGAAAGGAGTGAAACTGGATTGGACAGAAGCCTGTGAGAAATCTTTTCAGGAGATGAAAAGAAGGCTGACCAGTGCGCTGATACTTATCATCCCCGAGCGAGGTGTGGATTATACCGTTTATTGCGACGCGTCAAGAGATGGCTTGGGATGCGTGCTAATGCAGAATGGAAAGGTCGTAGCTTACGGATCGCGACAACTCCGACCCCATGAGAAGAATTTCCCTACTCATGACTTAGAATTGGCTACAGTAGTGTTCGCCCTCAAAACCTGGCGTTACTACCTGTGGGGAGAACAATTCGAGGTCTTCACCGACCACAAGAGCCTCAAATACCTTTTCACTCAGAAGGAGTTGAACATGAGGCAGCGTCGATGGATGGAGTATTTGGAAGATTACAAGTTTACAATGCAGTACCATCCTGGCAAGGCCAACGTGGTGGCTGACGCCCTGAGTCGAAAGGACAGGGCACAGAAAGTCAAAACTGCCATCAAAGAGTGGGAAATGATGGACACTCTCAATGAATTCAACCTGAAACCTTCCTCAGAAAGTGGGAGTATCCGACTATGTGCACTTGTTGCAGAACCAGCACTTCACCAGGAGATCTTGTTAGCCCAAACCACTGAGCAAGAATGCGAGTTCATTCGGTATCGAATCCGAGAAGGAAAGGCGATACCAGGATGGACGATCGAGGGAGATAGTAACCTGAGATTCAAAGGAAGGGTCTTCGTACCTAATATTGGAACTCTTCGAGAAGCTGTACTACGAGAAGCACACCATTCAAACTTCGCAGTCCACCCCGGAGGTACAAAGATGTACCATGATTTGCGAAGGACGTACTGGTGGGAAGGAATGAAGAAGGACGTAGCTCGCTTTGTATCAACCTGTCTTGTATGCCAGCAAGTCAAAGCCGAACATCAGAAACCAGGAGGCGACCTTCAACCTTTGCCAATCCCGACTTGGAAGTGGGAGCACATCTCAATGGACTTCGTAACCGGACTACCAAGAACTGCCAAAACCAACACTGCCATCTGGGTGATTGTGGACAGAATCACCAAATCCGCGCATTTTCTGCCTGTGAAGATGATAGAAAACGTGGAACAACTGAGCCTGTTGTACATTCGGGAAATTGTACGACTACACGGTGTACCCGTCTCGATTGTGTCAGGCAGAGACCCACGGTTTGTGTCCCATTTCTGGAAAGGATTACAGAAAGCTTTGGGAACAGATGTAAGGCTTAGCACAGCCTTCCACCCGCAAACCGATGGCCAAACAGAGAGAACGATACAGACCTTAGAGGATATGCTGAGAGCCTGCGCTTTGGATTTCTCTGGGAACTGGGAGCAGCATTTACCATTGGTAGAGTTTGCCTACAACAGTAGTTATCAAGCAAGTATAGGAATGGCACCCTATGAAGCTTTATACGGTCGACCTTGCCGATCCCCAGTCTGCTGGACAGATGCTGGAGAAACAGGATTAATTGGACCTGATATAGTACGTGACACCACGGAAAAGGTCAAAACCATCAGGCAAAGAATCCAAACCGCTCAGAGCCGACAGAAGAGTTATGCGGATAAAAGAAGCTGACCCTTAACCTTTGCCGTAGGAGACCACGTGTTTCTGAAGATAAGACCGAAGAAAGGAGTCATCAGATTTGGGAAAAAGGGAAAACTGTCCCCACGTTACATCGGACCTTTTGACATCGTGGAGAAGATCGGAAGAGTCGCATATCGACTAGCCCTACTGCAACAGCTGGATCGAGTGCATGACGTGTTCCATGTGTCAATGCTCCGTAAGTACCTCGCCTTACCCACGCATGTTCTCAACTGGGAAGACGTTACCATCGAAGAAGATGCGACGTATGAGGAAGAACCAATCGAGATTCAAGACCGAAGCGAGAAGACGATCCGAAACAAGACAATCAAACTAGTACGAGTCCTGTGGAAACACCGAGGAACTGGAGAGACCACTTGGGAAAGAGAGGAGACTATGAAGGCAACTCACCCTCACCTGTTTGAATCCGAGCGTGCGTCTAATTTTGGGGACGAAATTGTTTAAGGGGGATAGGTTGTAACAACTCCGATTTTCAGTAAATAAAAATCTCGTTGTTTATTATTTTGACTCTATAAATTCCGTATTTTCCAACAATCCGTCATGATTAGATTTATTCGATTCAAACCCTAATTTCGTTTCGCCTTGCGATTTAGTCATTTTCTAAAGACAAGTGAGATAGCAACCCCAAGTCGTCCTATTTAGCAAGCCTAGCTAGCTTCCGACTAATCGTTAGAGTAGCCTAATCGAACCTTTGAACCATTTGAACCCTAAGTGAGACCTTGACCAAAAGTCAACCCTTGATCTATTACCCATTGGACGATAGATACTAGGATAATCTTTATCCATTGGACCATAGGTTTACCCCTTGGATATTGTGACAAGATTTCTAGGTACACTTTATAAGATTATATATTACTTACCATCTTTACCCATTGGACGATAGGTTAACCTTTCCACCTAGTACAAGGTCCATTAGTTTAATTAGATTCACCATGAGTCATTGTACTATATTAGATAGATTATGTAAGCTTAGTACTTCATCCTTTAACCATTGGTTAATAAATGTTAGGGGAATTATAATCCATTGGTCCATAAAACCATATCAAGCTATAGTACTAGGTTAGTATTAGTTAATTCCTTCCTAGATATGATATGTACTAATTTGATTAAAGTATATGATATGTTTACATCATCCTAGCATACTATATATTAGTATATAGTTATAAGTACATAGGTGGCATATTGACATAGTTTAATAGGATAGTTTGACTTAGAAATCCAAAATGAGATCACATAGTACATTGTCCTTTTTGCTAGTCTTCCTATCAACCAAGGAAGGAGAGAGAGAGAGAGAGAGAGAGAGAGAGAGAGAATTCGGAGAGAGAGATGAGAGAGAGGCCGAGAGAGAGATAGATAGGAGAGAGAGAGAGAGAGAGAGAGAGAGAGAGAGAGAGAGAGAGATATTGCATGTACCTTCCTTGATCTTCTTATACCAAAACCCTAATACTATATACATTATTACTTGTACTTTGAAAGATGAAGAATAGGATGACCTAAGATATAACCAAGTACTAGATTTTCTTACAAAATCTTCTTACAAACTATTAGTTTAACCTTACTCTTTCACTTAGTCAAATACCAACCATTTGTCCTTTCTCCATTAGGTGTCCAAGAGAGAGAGAGAGAGAGAGAGGGAGAGTGGCCGAGAGAGAGAGAGAGAGAGAGAGAAAATTCGGATGAGAGAGGGAGAGAGAGTGTGATGTGTGTGACTAGTGTACTCCCATATCTTCCTACATCATCCTATTGCATCACTTTGTACCACCATATCTAGGGTTTCTTATTCTTTCAACCCTAAAGGACTACCATATCTTATTTTCTATCCTAGACTAGACACAAACCCCATTAAAGAAACCTAAACCTTGTCCTAGTTTGAAAGAAAGAATAAGAGAAAATCTTGTAGTCTTTCCAACTCTTGTACCTTCTTTGGACCAAAGGGAGAGAGAGAGAGAGAGAGAGAGAGAGGGAGAGAGAGAGAGAGAGCCGAGAGAGATGGGAGAGAGAGAGAGGCCGGGAGAGAGTGAGAGAGGGAGAGAGAGATTTGTGTGATGTGTGCAAGTGTACAACTAGCCTAGTCATTGTCCTTTTCATCAACACCTCATCCAATCTAAGGACAATCAAATCTAGTCAATCTATGATCCATTGGATAACAAATGTTAGAGGAAATATTGTCTCTTGGATAACAGACCAACTTGGCCTATAAATAGCAAGCCATTTCAAGCCTTTGAACTCACACCTTCAAGCATTGCTCCAACTTCTCTCTAGAAAGTCTAAGTGTTCTTGTTATTCTTGCTTAGTTCTTAGTTGTTCTTGAAGTTCTTCCCTAGTTCTTCAAGAAACTCTTCTAGTGCCGCCACAAAGCCCCCACTCCACCACCCTACCGATCCAAAAGTTTTAGTAGTATTAGTCAAGATCAAGTTTCGAGAGAAACCTTTCTCTTTCGAAGCTATCGAAGCCATTCCTAAGCCGTTACTCCGTCCGACGAACTATTTTCCTAATCCGTAGCCGACTACCGCCAAGAAGAACGGTAGATATTCTATATCTACTTTTCTCTACGTATACGTATATATGTAGAATACTCCTTACGTATAGTATAGTTTTCCTATACTTTCAAAGATCTAAGTATAGCGTATTGCATGCGTATTTCGAACTGATTATGGATTATTCTAAACCTTTGAAATTCTAAGTACACGTAGGTTATCTTGTCCTTAAGCATGACTAGAAATGTTTAAGAGTTGTTATCTTGATTAACCATGGCATGATTAGCTTAACGTTAGAAGTACTCAATCAACATATGCTGTTTTGAATTTAAGAAAGCATGATTTAGGATTAAGCTGTTTTAATCTTAGAATGAATGTGAGCATGATTATGTGATTACTTGACTACTTGTTGTTGATAAAGCATAAGTGATTTATCACTCCAAAGGTGCCCGTCCATTGGGCACTATGCTTAACCTTGTGTGATTAAATGTGAGTATGATGATGTGACAAAATGAGCATGCTATCTAATATAGAGTTGAATGATCTTGTTAGTTTAGTTTCAAGATTTCTTAAGTTGTGGAATGAATTACCGCGGAGTCTATGCATGCGAACGAGACATGAAAACCGAGAAAGTAGAAACATGACACCTAGGGTGTGGTTGATATGGATAAAATGAAGGATGGGATTAACATGCGGAAAATATTTTGAAAGTACATAATGACCGGACTTGGTAGTCATTGTGTAAGTGTTTTCAAAAACCGTAATGTAGCCGGACTTGGTAGCTCATTGCATAGATTTCCAATGGGACCGGACGTGGTAGTCTCATGTGGAAATGGGGCTTGGCCGGACGTGGTAGCCAATGCAGGTTTTGAAAGAATGTGTTTTGTGAAAACCGTAATGTGGCCGGACTTGGTATCTCATTGCGTAGATTTCCAATGGGGCCGGACGTGGTAGTCTCATGTGGAAATGGGGCTTGGTCGGACGTGGTAGCCAATGCAAGTTTTGAAATGGATTTTGTAAACCATGATTGGCCGGACTTGGTAGCCATTGTGAGTGTTACTAATGAAGCCGGACTTGGTAGCCTCATTAATAACAATTTATGAAAGAACGTTGGAAATTATGGTTTTGGTAAAGGTGAAAATGTTGACACAGTCTACGATGAGTCGCGTAGGAGAAACACGAAAAGGCATGACACCAACGCTAAAAGATATCGAATACGAATGTATCATTGTTTATCTATGTTGTTGAATGAGCATGTGTAATTGTTTATACGCTTCCTTGCTTTAAGTTAAGAGTTAGTGGGTATAGTTTATTCTATTGGGCTTGTAGCTCACGGTGTTACCTTTTTGGTGAGCCTGACATATTATACTGGGGGCGACGCTGGTATAATGTGTCAGAGTTAATTGATGAGCAAGGTGAGCAGTACGTGTTGCAGGCTTTTGGAGCCGAAGAGCTTGCTAGGATGGAAGAAGAAGCGGAGTAGTAGAATACCCTAGAAATTCCCTCCTTGTGTAATAAAAGTACTCTAGTAAGACTTATGTTGTAATAACGAGCTTGACTCTTAGTCTTTTTATTCAATAAAATGTTTAATTAACGAACCCGAAAATGGGGGCGTTACAACTTGGTATCAGAGCTTTAGGTTCAAAACCTCGGCCATGGGTAGAATGGGTAGAACCACGAGATAGATTGACCGTTGCACAAACGTGAATTGAATTTAAGTTTACCGTCCCAAATTGGGTGGAATTCTGTCGAAACAATCTCCGGATGGAAGCAAGGTGTGGAAATTGGCAATACCACCGAGCTGGGAATTCCCGAACAATTGGATGATGACTTAAATCAAGAATCAAATGTGGAACTTAAAAACTTGGAAAATTTCTAGTTTGAGTGAAGCCTTGCCATAAAACCTATCAATAGTGAACCTGTCAAAATTTTCTTACTAATTGAGGTTTAACCTTTCCTTGTAGATGGAACCACCGGACTTTTATCAAATCAACCTACTAGTCGAAGCTCGACAACTTAGAAGCACCATAAGAGCCATGACTCATCTACTCGTGGAAGATCCCTACTTTCCTTACACTTTTCCCTACATACACGACTTTTACCACGAGCACGGTGCCGTTCCACTTCCCGAAATTGAGGAGGAGGATGATGCCGAAGCAGCACCTGTCCTAGTTCACATAGCACCCCCCGACGATGAGGAAATTGTAGTCGAGGAGGAACCGAAAGAGAATCCAGAGGAAGATCCCGAAGAATTTAACGACCCACCAGAAAATGAAGCCGATTGGCAACACTTGATGAATGGACCAAACCCGGACTTACCATTTGATGATGAGGAACCATTAAGCGATGAAGAGTTATCCGATGATGAGGAGGAGGATTTTATGGATTTCAACACCGACCCCGGTGACTGTGGGCAGCATGCCCTGGAAATTCCGGTTTCCAAAAATGCAAGGGCCCGGATCGAGAGAGCGCGAGCGCAGGTGGCAAGCGCTCAAAAATACAGAGTCGCCACTCGGGTTTTGAAGGTCCAACACCCAAGGAACCGTATTTCGAAGCACCTGCTGCGCTGTTTGATTTGAAAAAGTTAAGGAAACAGTCCGTCATAACCATATCTGGGTTCGGGAGCCAGGTTACGAGAGGGGAAGGGTTTTAAGGCACCCCTCTCGCCCAATCCGGAGATCGGTCTCTACTTGAGCATTTTGAAAACGTTGCGATTCTTCTTTTATTAACCAATTTTAGCCAATTAGGGCGGGGGAACAGTTAATCGGGGATTAAAAGCTGTAACAGTTTGCAAGATGTGATAGATGGCATGGATGAGCAGTTAGTATAGGATGACAACAGATCTGTGGGAGTTTAAACAGACCGAAAGCTCCTGTTTTGGAGTGTCGCACGCAAGAGGTAACCAGTATGCACCGATCAAGTCAATGCATGCCGATCATACTGCGCACGCTACTACATGACCTGCGCAGCCAATAAGCCTAAGCCCACAGCTCTTATTCTCAAACCTTCGGCTCTGGAAGGACCAGTGCACACCCGAGACAAACCAAACAGTTTAAACTCTCTGGGCTCTGGAAGGACCAGTGCACACCAGACAAACCAAGCAATTTATGCAGTCATAATATACAGTTTAAAGGGTGAAAAGCCTAATAAATAAACAAAAACACCCCATAAACAGTGTGGGGACAAAATAATAGCCTAAAACCAAGTTAAACATGCAAGGCCAGCCACCGATCGGGTATAAACAGTCGCGCGAGGGTTCCAAACCGTCGCGCGACAATACGCCCGGGCGCGCGATGGTTGCGCCCTGCCGCGCTGGCCAAATGGAGCGTTGACCGTCGCGCGATTTGACCATCGCGCGAGGGTTCCAAATAGTCGCGCGATGGTGCGCTTAGGCCGATTTGGTTTTGCACATTTTTGTGGGAAACAGCTAGATTAGGAAACCTACCAAACTCCAACAGAACAGAAATGAATATTGAGATGTAAAACTAACAATTTAAGCTCTAAGAAAAGCAGTAAACTGATTATTTGCATGCTTAACAGTGAGATATATGTAAATAAAGCGTAAAACAGTAGGACACCAATCCCCACGCGGTCCATCGTGCACAACAACGAAGTGTCGCGCGCGTATACGGGACCCTCGCGCGTTGGTTCTAGAACGGTTCTTGAAACCTTGCTAGCTTTAGGGCCAGGATCGGTATTGATTGCCTTGACCCCGCCCCCTCAAGGATCGAACAGTGAGCGAGAACAAAGGTGTTATACCTTTGGCTTTTTTGAGTTTGAACGGTGTTTTAGCTTTGATGCTTGAGGTTGAACAAGGTGATAGAGCTTGCAAAATGAGTGTATGTAGATGGCTAGAGTGATGAAGTATCAAGTGTATTTGGGTTTGTGTAACCTTTTGTGCTTGATTTTTTGTAACCCTTTGAAAAAGAACAAAGGGGGCTATTTATAGGCATGGAGGGTGGATCTGGTTTGTGCAAGGAAACGGACAAAGCCAGCCACGAGGCCTGGCTGAAGTTGCATCGGTGGCCAAATTTCTGCCTCTGAAAAAGTAGGTGGGGAACTGACCATCGCGCGAGGGTTCTAGTCTGTCGCGCGACGGTGCGCCCTGGCGGGCGACGATGCGCCCGGGCGCGCGATGGTTGCATCCTGGCGCGCGATGATTGCGCCCTCGCGCATCAGTAGGGTTTTTGGCTTTTGGAAGTGGCTTAGGCTAGATTAGGTTTTGGGGTTTTGCAAACACTCAAAGCTCAAACACTCGACATTCCCGGGGTGTTCTTGATCCATTTCATCATCGGGGAATCAAAAACCGTAAGTAAACTAATCTGGAAGCCCAGATTGGGGTGTCTATAGTAGCCCCCCTTTGATGGCACTTGGAGCACCATTGAATTGGTACAAGTAACGTCAAAGGTTTCTAGACACCCCTCAAGGCAATCCAGAGCAGAACATACTAGTAAAGTAGACAAGCATACTTACAGAACCTGATTGGTTGAATGGACGGACGGACCGTCGCTTGTTGATTGAATTTGGACAGGACAGGCTGTCGCTGCAGATGTTGACGGGACCGGCCGTCGTTGATGGGGATCAAGCTATCCTCGGCACAAAGTATTCCAACAAACACGGGTAGGTCGTGTCAGGCAGGTTGAATTCCATCTGTAGGGAATCAGAGCCAATCTCCTTATCAAAGACCATCCGAGACAGAGCAATAAGCCTACTGGAAGATGCACTTTCGGCTAGACTGAGGGTGATTGTCGTTCGGGACAGGCCAAGGCGGACTCTCCTGGGGAACAATCAGTTGCGGATGAACGGACCATCGAAGGATGTTCTGGTCGTTGTTTGTGGATTTGACAGGACCGGCTATCGTTGATTAGTTTGTCAATGCCACAACACCGATTGAAGAACGCCTCAACACGCTTTGATTTGCCAATGCCTCAACACTGACTGAAGAACGCCTCAACACGCTTTGATTTGCCAATGCCTCAACACTAATTGAAGAACGCCTCAACACGCTTTGATTTGCCAATGCCTCAACACTGACGGTTTGAACGCCTCGACGCTGATTTGATTTGCCAATGCCTCAACACTGACGGTTTGAACGCCTCGACGCGCTTTGGTTTTGATCATCGGTATAAATGATCGAGCCGTTGAATTGGACACAGCAGTCGTTGAAAGCGGACGGGAGATCATTGTGCTGTTGAGTGATCAAGCCGTTGGGGAATTGACAGGAGCAGTCGTTGAAAGCGGACGGGAGATCATTGTCGAGTGATCAAGCCGTTGGGGAATTGACAGGATCAGCGTTGAAATCGGACGGGGAGATCATTGTGCTGAGTGATCAAGCCGTTGGGGGAATTGACAGGATCAGCTGTCGTTGAAAGCGGACGGGGAGATCATTGTGCTGAGTGATCAAGCCGTTGGGGGAATTGACAGGATCAGCTGTATAAATGATCAAACCGTTGAAGCCTGGATGGGAGGATCAGCAGTATAAATGATCAAACCGTTGAAGCCTGGATGGGAGGATCAGCAGTATAAATGATCAAACCGTTGAAGCCTGGATGGGAGGATCAGCAGTATAAATGATCAAACCATCGTTGAATTGGGAGGGCGGATCGCTATAAAAAGTGATCGAGCCGTTTGAAGTTGGACAGGACCGGCTGTCGTTGATTGAGACGGCGGATCACTATAAAAAGTGACCGAGCCATTGGAAATTGGACAGAACCGGCTGTCGTTGTGTTGATCCAAGTAGCACAAACAGTGGATAACATGGATAGAAGCAAGGCGGACTGCAGTTGGGGAGAAATTGGTGACAACTGCTGGGCTGTTTACCTGCTGCCTTCGATATCGGGCAGGCTTGCTTTGTCATTTTGGTGGATTTTTCCTGCGTTCAACATTTGATATACACACAATATGCAATGATATGTATAACATATTGAAAATGCAAATGCAAGCTTAGGGCGGCTCCTAGAAGGACAACGACGCCTAAGGACTACCACTGAGCCTCATTACTGTACTGTCAGTGCTTCTGAGACGCGCACCCAGAAAGATGGACGCTGAACGAGCTGGCGTGCCCCAATTGACGTTTGGGCAATGACATTGGGCCTGCGTGCCCCCTATTCGATGCTTGGGTGGATATGCCCCAGAGATGCCTTGCTTGGCCTTGGGCTGACGTGCCCCTGCTTCTTTCAAGAGATTCCACTGCTTGCGGATTACAGATACTAGGGTAGCAATGTAACAATTGCGTTTTCCAGTTTATTGACTCTCTTTTTGCAAGTGTTGAAGAGAATGCAAAAACTAACCACTAATATCTACTTTGCATCGACAAGTGCTTTGAATCGACACACAGACGCGCGCACATATGTACGGACTCGCCTAGCTCGAACAAAAATGGAGAAAGAGAACCATGGTACAATGCGAACCCTTAGACACATGGAATACAATGAAATTTTGGGTATTAATGTGCCAAAACTCACAACATTCCATTGATAGGTGAAACTGACACTTACGAAAATGTGCAAAAGGTACAGAGACCTGTACAAACAAAATCGAGAAAAGCATCCCGATATGACAGTTGAAAAACTGGAAAAATGTCGCAAAAACGGACATAAGACACAGATTATGACACGTATAGGCCCGGACTGAAACCGACACCCCCGTGCAGTCACATTAAGTCCATATGACTTGCATGGTATGACAAGACTTGGCAAAAGCCCCAGGAACGACATTCGAGGGTAGTAGCTAACTGCTACTGTCTGCTGCAAGAAGAGTGCGCAGGTTTGAGACCAACGCGTATCGCTTTGAACAAATGCGCTGCTTACACCAGACTTTGCTGAACTTAGAATAAACTGTGAGCCTGTTAAGGCCTCGCCAGCATTTCGTTCTGTTTTTGATGCTTCAATTATTTTTTTAAGACTTATGCTCAGCCTGTAAATTGAAGAAGCAGTTTGGTAATAAAATTGAAAGACGAAGATTTTCCCCCTTCTGGTTCCTCCAAGGAAGCTTGTCTTGATCTTCGATCCTCTTTGACCTTTGATGTGTACCAAAATGTCAACCATGGATCCAATTGATAGATTGTGACCGAGTCTCATAGAGAGACTGCCTACGTATCCCAAGCTAGGGAATTAGGTCAAAACGTAGTTCAGGCCAAGGGTTAACTCTCAAGTATTTACCTCTCCTTTTACGCTCTAACTTTTGCCTAGTACCGCCCATTCAGGTCTTCGGTCTAGCGAGCTTTTGAATATTGCCTATTCATTTTTGCCTAAACCACCTTCATAGGTTTTGGTCTAGCAGGCTGCTCTAACTTTTGCTTGGAACTGCCCACCCTTGGGGTTTTCAGCCCAACGAGCTTCTCACAGGGAAAAACAACATTTGAATCGATCCAGGTTGACCCAGGGTATTGAATTTGTTGCTGTCGAGGTTGAAGACCTTTGGTTGCAGCCTCAGATAAAATGGCTTTGATGACGCAGGGTCAAGAGTGCTTCAGTTGGCATGCCTTGCTCCGGGCCATTTTGTACACTTTCTCATTTGTACTTGGCAGAACGCCACTATCATTGCTTTGAACATGGTACAAGGCCCGGAGCCTTCTGTGCTTCAGCTTTCTGGATTGGCACCCGATAACAGGGGATTTGATGCTCCTTTGTCTCAGGATCAATGCGAGGCGTGACTTGATGAGACCATGCGAAGACGTCGACGAATTCTTCAAGTCTGACTGGGCACAATGCTCCTCTGGGGGCGGCTTTGAACCAATTGAACCTTTCGGGAGGTTATACTTGTCTTTCAAGTTTATTTGAAATTACTTCTTCTTTTAATAGGCTGAGCATGCCTTTCATCTTCCCTTTCGGCGAGAGAACACATTTCCTTGGGAATGATCCCATCGAAATCTATCCCTTCGTCGTTAAGGTCGACACAGTTTATATAAAAGCCAGCGAAGCATGTAGAAGCAAGACGATGCATATCATAAAAACCCTCGGGGTTCGCCAAGTACAACAGACTCAAAACTTGAAACAAAAGCTACGACGTGGAGGGCCAAGAGGCACAACCTCCGACTCAGAGCTAGACTTAGACAAACGCAAGAGACTCTGTGTCAGACTCAGACAAGACGCCAATGCAAACTAGACGCGGTTTTGAAAATGCAATTGTTAAAAAGCTACCCATAGCTTCCACAAAAAGAGGTAGGATCCAGCAGGAGTTAGGCCCAAGCAACAGCACTTCGGCCTCCTCAGCTTCTTCGACCAAACCTACTCGGTGCTCCTTTGATCAAAGGACCTCAGCTGGTCGGTCTTCCCCTTTGTAAGCCCCTCATCACTGTCAAACCAGATGTCGGCAGAGGAAGTCCTCGACTGCCCAACCTACAGCCATCATGTTAACCTCCGGTTCGGACGGGACGAATACGACGGGTTTTGGTTGGTTTGCTGGGATGATATAGTGGCTAGGGTTGAATATGGTGGAGCTCGGGTTGATTTGAGTAGAGGCGATAGATACCTGACCAACCAGAGGGTCAGGCTCGTGTTGATGCAAGGAGTTGGAAATGACATTGGGCTTTGGTGGAACTTGAACCGTGCCATCATCAATTAGATCTTGTATCTCGTGTCGGAGACGCAAGCAGTTATCAGTGAGATGGCCAGGCATTTGGTGGAAGGCACAGAAAAGGTTGGCATTGTAGTTGGCCGGAAGGACTTTGGGTGGAGAAGTTGGGGTCAAAGGTTTGAGATACCCAGACTTGACAAGTTTCTCCAACACTGCAGACAGAGATGCCTCGAAGGCAGAGAAGCTTCGGGGTTGTGTTCGAGATCGGAGGCTTTGAGCGCTTCGAATTTGGTTGATATCGGCGGCACGGCTGGAGTTGGAAGCTGGAGCATCGCTCCCACTTATAGCCCTTGGCTTATCCTTTTGAGTGATGGAAGAGGACTCGCCCCTTGGCAGGATTCCAGCTTGCAGCGCATCCTCGATGGCTAGGCCAGAATCGAAGAAGATCTCAAAGTTGGCGGTCGCTTGAGCGAGTACCAAGTGCCTGGCATAGTCTGGCTGAAGATTGCGGGAGATGATGCGGAGTTGGTCTCTTTCGCTAGGGCGCTCAGTCATTAGAGCGGCTTTGGCTCTCCACCTTTTAACAAAGTCCGCGAAGGACTCATTGGCTTCCATCTTCGTGGATTCCAACTCTCGAATAGTCATCTTGAGTTGAGAGTTGTAGCTGTATTGAGAGACAAAAGCAGTCCCTATGTCTTCCCAAGTACTTCGTTTGGAGATGTCGAGCGACAGGAACCAGTGGAAGGCAGGCCCAGAGAGAGTTTGAGGGAAAAGTTGAGGCATGGCCTCACTTTCCACACCCAGCAGCTTCATGGCGGCATGGTAGCCATAGAGATGAGTTTTGGGGTCACCGCTCCCGTCAAACTTAACCAAGTCAGGCATCTTGAACTTGTTAGGGAGTTTGGCATTAGGATACAGGCAGAGACGATCCAGATCAATCCCTCCTGCGTTGATCTTTTCAGACTTTGTGACAGCCTCTTCCAGCTTAGCCATCTTGGCTACAAGTGCAACCATATCGGGATTCAAATCAGGCTTGCCACCTACCGGATTTGTGTTTGCAGCAGGTGCGTGAACCTCATTAGGGTTGAGCTGAACAATGAGACGCCCCTCGTGATTCGGATCTAGGACCAAGATAGGTTGTTCATGAGCATCCTCATCGTCCTCGCCTTCCTCTTCAAGAGGAGGTGGAAGGCGAGTGTGGATAAGGTCATTCAGGCGGGCAATATTGGTATCTGTCTGAGCTGCCCTCTGTTGCATGGCGGTGATGCTATCCTGAAGGTTCATAAGCATGGTTTCCAGAGTGAGCGGTTGATCTACCATAGCTGGCCTTGAAGATGTTGAAGAAGGGGAAGCCGACGGCGTGGCTCTTTGTAAAATCGATGGCGAACCCGACTCTAGGGCTGCCAACAATGAACCTGGAGAAGCCTCCGTTGCAACTGACTGAGTTTCTAGCCTGACAAGTCTTTGAACCGGATTCTGAAGACGCTCCCAAGTAGGTTTGGCTCTTCTTTTCGGTACTCTCTTCCTCGGTGCAATGGCTCCAAAACTAGACAGTAAAGTAAGAGAAAGCTCAGTGGCATTCCTGCAGCAAAATGCAATGCATACATCGTCGTCGGTGTCCACCATAGACTCTAGAACTAGAGACAAGTCTATCTCATGATGTTCGGACTCTGCCAGAATCCTCAGATTTCTTTTCGATGGTATATCCTTTGAATAGATCAAACTGATCCTAAGAGATGTCAAAACAAACTAAAACTTTGGCTAGTCCCTTTTGAAGATTCGACTTTGAATTAGAAACAACTCGGTATTGATGGCGTGACACCTTTACCGGGGTGGCGTGAGCGACAACGCGCTTTAGCCGGGGCGGTGTACGTGCGAAGCACAATAACCAAAATGACATCAGTATCACGACATCAACACTTTGTGGTTCCTTATGTTCGGTTGAATCCTCAACCGGGCATGAGCCAAGGATTTAGTAAGGTTTGATTTCTCAAAGTCTCGCTGATTTAAGGACTTTTGAAAAACTAAAAACGTGCACCATCAAGATGCACGACTCTTCATCGGGTCACAGCAGCATCCTAATAAGCATAAGACAGACTCGAAAGCGAGAGACAACTTAGAAGCCGCCCTAAACATGCTCCTACGCAGAACAGAATGTATGCATGCACAGTTCCAGAGACAAGTTTGCCTCACAAGTTTCAGACGTTGCCGGAATCCTTAGAATTCTTTTCGGCGATGTGTCCCTGAGTAGATCGACAGATCCTAAAAGATGTCAAAATAGACTAAATCTTTGGCTAGTCCCTTTTGAAGATTCGACTTTGAATTTGGAACAACTCGGTGTTGATTACATGGCACCTTAACCTTGAACACGGCGGTGTATAGTGACAATGCACTTCAACCTGGGTGGCGCCAGCGACACGACATCACCACTTTGTTGTTCCATATTGTCGGTTGAATCCTTAAACGGGCATGAGCCAAGGATGTAGTAAATTTTGATTTCTCAAAGTCTCATTGAACTAAGGACTTTGCGATTGATAACGAACATTCAACAGAATGAACGACTCCTCATCGGGTCCAACAACGTCTTAGACAGCATAAGACAAACTCAAAAGACAAAACAGCCTTAAGCATGCTCCTATGCAAAACAGTGCAAAACGGTGCATGCGATAGGGAAAGCAATAACACATAGACAATTACGGGGTTAGATGCAAATAGATCTTAACTGTCTTTAACTGTCTTAGTTTGGAGAGTTCTAGTGCTTTGTATATGCAAAGGCTGGTTTTGGCTTGTAACAGGTTCCTCGGACTAAGGCCACAGATATACCTCCCGTTACCCGCGTTTTTCGCAGAGTAACAATCGAACGGTAGCATGACCCATCATCGTCGAAGGTTGTCCGTCATTCGGGGTCCCCGGGCTCCGGTAAACCGTGCCGAATTGCCAAAACGATCCAACGAGGCTTATCCCACATCGATGCAAATGAGATGCTATAAATTGATTAAGAGAAGAAGAATCGCAAAATCGCAAAATGCCTTTTCAAATTTGGCTCACTTTATTTAATCCATCTTTAGACGAAACTACGCAAGTGAACAATCGAAAAAACCCCAGATTAGAATGGCCGGACACGAGGTCCTGTTAAATCACCATTCCAACCTTCGGCAGCGCGAAGCTCACCGTTTTGACAGACTTTTTAAGGGATTGTTCCCAAGTGTATTAAACTCTAAGTATAGATCAATATTAGTTCGATCATCCCCAGCAGAGTCGCCACTGTGGGCAGCATGCCCTGGAAATTCCGGTTTCCAAAAATGCAAGGGCCCGGATCGAGAGAGCGTGAGCGCAGGTGGCAAGCGCTCAAAAATACAGAGTCGCCACTCGGGTTTTGAAGGTCCGACACCCAAGGAACCGTATTTCGAAGCACCTGCCGCGCTGTTTGATTTGAAAAAGTTAAGGAACCAGTCCATCATAACCATATCTGGGTTCGGGAGCCAGGTTACGAGAGGGGAAGGGTTTATGGCACCCCTCTCGCCCAATCCGGAGATCGGTCTCTACTTGAGCATTTTGAAAACGTTGCGATTCTTCTTTTATTAACCAATTTTAGCCAATTAGGGCGGGGGAACAGTTAATCGGGGATTAAAACTGTAACATGTTTACAGGATGTGATAGATGGCATGGATGAGCAGTTAGTATAGGATGAGAACAGACTGCTGTGGGAGTTTAAACAGACTGGAAAGCTCCTGTTTTGGAGTGTCGCACGCAAGAGGTAACCAGTATGCACTGATCAAGTCAATGCATGCTGATCATACCTGCGCACGCTACTACATGACCTGCGCGCGCCAGTAAGCCTAAGCCCACAGCTCTTATTCTCAAACCTTCTGGGCTCTGGAAGGACCAGTGCACACCCAAGACAAACCAAGCAGTTTAAACTCTCTGGGCTCTGGAAGGACCAGTGCACACCCAGGACAAACCAAGCAGTTTATGCAGTCATAATATACAGTTTAAAGGCTGAAAAGCCTAATAAATAAACAAAAACACCCCATAAACAGTGTGGGGACAAAATAATAGCCTAAAACCAAGTTAAACATGCAAGGCCAGCCACTGATCGGGAACAGAATGGAACCGTCGCGCGAGGGTTCCGAACTGTCGCGCGACGGTGCTCTCGGGCGCGCAATGGTTGCGCCCTGGCGCGTGACGATTGCGCCCTGGCGCGCTGGTCAACGCTCCATTTGACCATCGCGCGAGGGTTCCAAACAGTCGCGCGACTGTTCGAGCCAACTTTCCAGTGTCTGGTTTTGCACATTTCTGGGTTCTGAGACAGGTCCAGAATGATCCCAGGGGTACTCCAACAGAACAGAAATGAATATTGAGATGTAAAACTAACAATTTAAGCTCTAAGAAAAGCAGTAAACTGATTATTTGCATGCTTAACAGTGAGATATATGTAAATAAAGCGTAAAACAGTAGGACACCAATCCCCACGCGGTCCATCGTGCACAACAACGAAGTGTCGCGCGCGTATACGGGACCCTCGCGCGCTGGTTCCTACCAGAACGGTTCTTGAAACCTTGCTAGCTTTAGGGCCAGGACTGGTATTGATTACCAGCCTTGACCCTGCCAGCCCCCCTCAGGGATCAGAACAATGAGCAGAACAAAGGTGTTATACCTTTGGGTTTTTTTTGAGTTTGAACGGTGTTTGAGCTTTGATGCTTGAGGTTGAACAAGGTGATAGAGCTTGCAAAATGAGTGTATGTAGATGGCTAGAGTGATGAAGTATCAAGTGTATTTGGGTTTGTGTAACCTTTTGTGCTTGATTTTTTGTAACCCTTTGAAAGAGAACAAAGGGGGCTATTTATAGGCATGGAGGGTGGATCTGGTTGGTGCCAGGAAAGGGACAAAGCCAGCCACGAGGCCTGGCTGAAGTTGCATCGGTGGCCAAATTTCTGCCTCTGAAAAAGTAGATGGGGAACTGACCATCGTGCGAGGGTTCTAGTCTGTCGCGCGACGGTGCGCTTTGGCGCCCGACGATGCGCCCGGGCGCGCAATGGTTGCGTCCTGGCGCGCGATGATTGCGCCCTGGCGCGCATCAGTAGGGTTTTTGGCTTTTGGAAGTGGCTTAGGCTAGATTAGATTATTGGGTTTTGCAAACACTCAAAGCTCAAACACTCGACATTCCCGGGGTGTTCTTGATCCATTTCATCATCGGGGAATCAAAAATCGTAAGTAAACTAATCTGAAAGCCCAGATTGGGGTGTCTACAGTGACGTGTCACCGCCACCCTTTGAGACCGACATAGGTGCCTATAGGGCTCACTTTCCACCTATCTTCTAGATCCATGAGTAGAGCATGTCACAATTAGGCCTTTTGCTGTAGTATAACCCAATAGAATGACATGTTGTAAGTAGGATTTCTAATTGTAATCCTTCGGAACGTAGGATGTATCGTAGGAAGTAATTGAACTCTTGGTGTAAATAGCGTAGGAAGTTTAGGCTGTTATAAGCCATCTATGTTGTACTTGCTTCGTTTATGCAATGAAAAATTATGTGTTTCCTTTCTATCTGTGCTCACTATTTATATGCATACTTGTGCGCGACTACCACTTTTAAGTCTAATATATAATTTTCTTATTGTAGATATGGATAGTCGTACCTTTGCTACCCCGACCAATGTTGCGGACCTGATACTTATCAAGGCCATACTGGCACCTGAGAGCCCTATCCCGATACCCCACTTGGGTATATGTGACCCCGAGACTGGCCACTAAATATACCAGTCTATCGTGATGGCACCCCTCACCAACAAGGACCAACTCATGGAGATAAAGGCATACGCCGAAGAGATCCGTCTAAAGGGAGAACACTGGCTCGAGAGAAGGGAGAAGGAATGGAAGGAGCAATTGAGAGAGTATTTCGGACTTATTCCACCTAGTTAGTAGTTTAGTAGTATTAGAATAAGGTTCGGTAGTTGTAATTGCACTTATGGCGCACGTAAACTAACCAAACCATGTCATCAGAATTAGTAGGATCGTTTCAACTTGTAATAGGAAATCTGTCTTGTATTTCTCTTTTAAAACTCTATGTTTCGTTGTAATCCTTTACTCATCTATGAGAAGCTATCTTATTTTATGGTATTATATTGCACCCTGTTTTAAATTCTGTCGTTAATCTTAGGGAGAAAACCGAATTTCTAAAAGAAATTGTTCAATAGGCTAAACCTCCCCCTTTACAATTTTCACTCGTAGATGGTGAATCGACGCAGTGGATTAGGATACGAAACCAGAGAGTCCTCCAACGCAAACCCTAGCCTAGCCCAAGTCGTGTAGGCATTCGTAGCCGCCTTGAATGCCAACCGCCAAAACCCTAACCGCGATGACGGACCTATGACTCGAACCCGAGCCATGAATGAGTTCTGCAAACGCCGACCCCCGACCTTCCACGGAGATACCAACCCCACTGTAGCCGAAGCATGGCTGAAGGAAACTAAGGTGATCCTGGACACCTTGGAGATTAACCGCGATGGAGATCGTGTAGCCTTAGCCACGTACCAACTGAAGGGAGAAGCCCGCTATTGGTGGGAACTGATGGAGGCAACCCATGCCATAGCCACCATGACCTTCGTTGAGTTCGAAACCCTGTTTCTTGACAAGTATTTTCCTACACCCATTCGCCTAGCCAAGGAACAAGAATTCATGAACCTGAAGCATGGAACGATGACCGTGACCCAGTACGCGGCCAAGTTCGAGGAACTATCCCGTTACGCCACGGACGCTGTGTCAAATGAGGACAAGAAGGCGAGAAGATTCGAGTGGGGGCTGACGACCGCTCGCAGAGCCGTAGTGGCACAAACTTTTCCCACATACTCTAGTGTGGTGAAATGTGCCCTTCGATTGGAGAGTGAAGAGGCTGACTTCAAGAATCGATGGAGGAAGGCAACCGGCGGACCAATCCGAAACCAAGTAACCATCAACAACCGCTGACCCTACCTCACCAAACCCTTTGCTTCTTCTCAGAACAACCAAGCCTGGAAGACCACTGCAATAACTCGTGACAATAGAGATCTATCGACAGTTAAGTGTTACAACTGTCAGGCTATGGGCCATTACAGCCGCCAATGCCCACAAACCCAGAAGAAGGGAAATGGGAATTTTGGAAACCAAGGAGCTCAATCTGGACAAGCCAGATTTGCGAAGCAAACCTTGGAGGCCCATCGCAGCAGCAGAATGGGCAGGATAAGGGAAAGCAGCTCGTGGGGAACCAGCAAAACACTGGAGGGCGTATCTTTGCGCTGCAGACTGAGGAACAGGAGCAGGATCCCTCTGTGATCCAAGGTACGCTACTGTTACATTGTCCTTTTTGCTAGTCTTCCTATCAACCAAGGAAGGAGAGAGAGAGAGAGAGAGAGAGAGAATTCAGAGAGAGAGAGAGGAGAGAGAGGCCGAGAGAGAGAGAGAGAGATGAGGGAGAGAGATAGGAGAGAGAGAGAGAGAGAGATTGCATGTACCTTCCTTGATCTTCTTCTACCAAAACCCTAATACTATATACATTAGTACTTGTACTTTGAAAGATGAAGAATAGGATGACCTAAGATATAACCAAGTACTAGATTTTCTTACAAAATCTTCTTACAAACTATTAGTTTAACCTTACTCTTTCACTTAGTCAAATACCAACCATTTGTCCTTTCTCCATTAGGTGTCCAAGAGAGAGAGAGAGAGAGAGGGAGAGTGGCCGAGAGAGAGAGAAAGAGAGAGAGAGAGAGAGAGAGAGAGAGAGAGAGAATTCGGATGAGAGAGGGAGAGAGAGTGTGATGTGTGTGACTAGTCTACTCCCATATCTTCCTACATCATCCTATTGCATCACTTTGTACCACCATATCTAGGGTTTCTTATTCTTTCAACCCTAAAGGACTACCATATCTTATTTTCTATCATAGACTAGACACAAACCCCATTAAAGAAACATAAACCTTGTCCTAGTTTGAAAGAAAGAATAAGAGAAAATCTTGTAGTCTTTCCAACTCTTGTACCTTCTTTGGACCAAAGGGAGAGAGAGAGAGAGAGAGAGAGAGAGGGAGAGAGAGAGAGAGCCGATAGAGATGGGAGAGAGAGAGGCCGGGAGAGAGTGAGAGAGGGAGAGAGAGATTTGTGTGATGTGTGCAAGTGTACAACTAGCCTAGTCATTGTCCTTTTGATCAACACCTCATCCAATCTAAGGACAATCAAATCTAGTCAATCTATGATCCATTGGATAACAAATGTTAGGGGAAATATTGTCTCTTGGATAATAGACCAACTTGGCCTATAAATAGCAAGCCATTTCAAGCCTTTGAACTCACACCTTCAAGCATTGCTCCAACTTCTCTCTAGAAAGTCTAAGTGTTCTTGTTATTCTTGCTTAGTTCTTAGTTGTTCTTGAAGTTCTTCCCTAGTTCTTCAAGAAACTCTTCTAGTGCCGCCACTAAGACGCCACTCCACCACCCTACCGATCCAAAAGTTTTAGTAGTATTAGTCAAGATCAAGTTTCGAGAGAAACCTTTCTCTTTCGAAGCTATCGAAGCCATTCCTAAGCCGTTACTCCGTCCGACGAACTATTTTCCTAATCCGTAGCCGACTACCGCCAAGAAGAACGGTAGATATTCTATATCTACTTTTCTCTACGTATACGTATATATGTAGAATACTCCTTACGTATAGTATAGTTTTCCTATACTTTCAAAGATCTAAGTATAGCGTATTGCATGCGTATTTCGAACTGATTATGGATTATTCTAAACCTTTGAAATTCTAAGTACACGTAGGTTATCTTGTCCTTAAGCATGACTAGAAATGTTTAAGAGTTGTTATCTTGATTAACCATGGCATGTTTAGCTTAACGTTAGAAGTACTCAATAAACATATGCTGTTTTGAATTTAAGAAAGCATGATTTAGGATTAAGCTGTTTTAATCTTAGAATGAATGTGAGCATGATTATGTGATTACTTGACTACTTATTGTTGATAAAGCATAAGTGATTTATCACTCCAAAGGTGCCCGTCCATGTGGCACTATGCTTAACCTTGTGTGATTAAATGTGAGTATGATGATGTGACAAAATGAGCATGCTATCTAATATAGAGTTGAATGATCTTGTTAGTTTAGTTTCAAGATTTCTTAAGTTGTGGAATGAATTACCGCGGAGTCTATGCATGCGAACGAGACACGAAAACCGAGAAAGTAGAAACATGACACCTAGGGTGTGGTTGATATGGATAAAATGAAGGATGGGATTAACATGCGGAAAATATTTTGAAAGTACATAATGACCGGACTTTGTAGTCATTGTGTAAGTCTTTTCGAAAACCGTAATGTAGCCGGACTTGGTAGCTCATTGCGTAGATTTCCAATGGGACCGGACGTGGTAGTCTCATGTGGAAATGGGGCTTGGCCGGACGTGGTAGCCAATGCAAGTTTTGAAAGAATGTGTTTTGTGAAAACCGTAATGTGGCCGGACTTGGTAGCTCATTGCGTAGATTTCCAATGGGGCCGGATGTGGTTGTCTTATGTGGAAATGGGGCTTGGCCGGACGTGCTAGCCAATGCAAGTTTTGAAATGGATTTTGTAAACCATGATTGGCCGGACTTGGTAGCCATTGTGAGTGTTACTAATGAAGCCGGACTTGGTAGCCTCATTAGTAACAATTTATGAAAGAACGTTGGAAATTATGGTTTTGGTAAAGGTGAAAATGTTGACACAGTCTACGATGAGTCGCGTAGGAGAAACACGAAAAGGCATGACACCAACGCTAAAAGATATCGAATACGAATGTATCATTGTTTATCTATGTTGTTGAATGAGCATGTGTAATTATTTATATGCTTCCTTGCTTTAAGTTAAGAGTTAGTGGGTATAGTTTATTCTATTGGGCTTGTAGCTCACGGTGTTACCTTTTTGGTGAGCCTGACATATTATACTGGGGGCGACGCTGGTATAATGTGTCAGAGTTAATTGATGAGCAAGGTGAGCAGTACGTGTTAGAGGCTTTTGGAGCCGAATTGCTTGCTAGGATGGAAGAAGAAGCGGAGTAGTAGAATACCCTAGAAATTCCCTCCTTGTGTAATAAAAGTACTCTTGTAAAACTTATGTTGTAATAACGAGCTTGACTCTTAGTCTTTTTATTCAATAAAATGTTTAATTAACGAACCCGAAAATGGGGGCGTTACAACTTGGTATCAGAGCTTTAGGTTCAAAACCTCGGCCATGGGTAGAATGGGTAGAACCACGAGATAGATTGACCGTTGCACAAACGTGAATTGAATTTAAGTTTACCG
Source organism: Rhododendron griersonianum (assembly GCA_018127125.1). Lineage (NCBI taxonomy): Eukaryota > Viridiplantae > Streptophyta > Magnoliopsida > Ericales > Ericaceae > Rhododendron > Rhododendron griersonianum. The sequence goes on from CM030791.1 coordinate 38,044,863, forward strand.
TCCCAAATTGGGTGGAATTCTGTCGAAACAATCTCCGGATGGAAGCAAGGTGTGGAAATTGGCAATACCACCGAGCTGGGAATTCCCGAACAATTGGATGATGACTTAAATCAAGAATCAAATGTGGAACTTAAAAACTTGGAAAATTTCTAGTTTGAGTGAAGCCTTGCCATAAAACCTATCAATAGTGAACCTGTCAAAATTTTCTTACTAATTGAGGTTTAACCTTTCCTTGTAGATGGAACCACCGGACTTTTATCAAATCAACCTACTAGTCGAAGCTCGACAACTTAGAAGCACCATAAGAGCCATGACTCATCAACTCGTGGAAGATCCCTACTTTCCTTACACTTTTCCCTACATACACGACTTTTACCACGAGCACGGTGCCGTTCCACTTCCCGAAATTGAGGAGGAGGATGACGCCGAAGCAGCACCTGTCCTAGTTTACATAGCACCCCCCGACGATGAGGAAATTATAGTCGAGGAGGAACCGGAAGAGAATCCCGAGGAAGATCCCGAAGAATTTAACGACCCACCAGAAGATCCCGAAGAATTCACCGCCACCCTTTGAGACCGACATTGGTGCCTACAGGGCTCACTTTCCACCTATCTTCTAGATCCATGAGTAGAGCATGTCACAATTAGGCCTTTTGCTGTAGTATAACCCAATAGAATGACATGTTGTAAGTAGGATTTCTAATTGTAATCCTTCGGAACGTAGGATGTATCGTAGGAAGTAATTGAACTCTTGGTGTAAATAGCGTAGGAAGTTTAGGCTGTTATAAGCCATCTATGTTGTACTTGCTTCGTTTATGCAATGAAAAATTATGTGTTTCCTTTCTATCTGTGCTCACTATTTATATGCATACTTGTGCACGACTACCACTTTTAAGTCTAATATATAATTTTCTTATTGTAGATATGGATAGTCGTACCTTTGCTACCCCGACCAATGTTGCGGACCTGATACTTATCAAGGCCATACTGGCACCTGAGAGCCCTATCCCGATACCCCACTTGGGTATATGTGACCCCGAGACTGGCCACCAAATATACCAGTCTATCGTGATGGCACCCCTCACCAATAAGGACCAACTCATGGAGATAAAGGCATACGCCGAAGAGATCCGTCTAAAGGGAGAACACTGGCTCGAGAGAAGGGAGAAGGAATGGAAGGAGCAATTGAGAGAGTATTTCGGACTTATTCCACCTAGTTAGTAGTTTAGTAGTATTAGAATAAGGTTCGGTAGTTGTAATTGCACTTATGGCGCACGTAGACTAACCAAACCATGTCATCAGAATTAGTAGGATCGTTTCAACTTGTAATAGGAAATCTGTCCTGTATTTCTCTTTTAAAACTCTATGTTTCGTTGTAATCCTTTACTCATCTATGAGAAGCTATCTTATTTTATGGTATTATATTGCACCCTGTTTTAAATTCTGTCGTTAATCTTAGGGAGAAAACCGAATTTCTAAAAGAAATTGTTCAATAGGCTAAACCTCCCCCTTTACAATTTTCACTCGTAGATGGTGAATCGACGCAGTGGATTAGGATACGAAACCGGAGAGTCCTCCAACGCAAACCCTAGCCTAGCCCAAGTCGTGCAGGCATTCGTAGCCGCCTTGAATGCCAACCGCCAAAACCCTAACCGCGATGACGGACCTATGACTCGAACCCGAGCCATGAATGAGTTCTGCAAACGCCGACCCCCGACCTTCCACGGAGATACCAACCCCACTGTGGCCGAAGCATGGCTGAAGGAAACTAAGGTGATCCTGGACACCTTGGAGATTAACCGCGATGGAGATCGTGTAGCCTTAGCCACGTACCAACTGAAGGGAGAAGCCCGCTATTGGTGGGAACTGATGGAGGCAACCCATGCCATAGCCACCATGACCTTCGTTGAGTTCGAAACCCTGTTTCTTGACAAGTATTTTCCTACACCCATTCGCCTAGCCAAGGAACAAGAATTCATGAACCTGAAGCATGGAACGATGACCGTGACCCAGTACGCGGCCAAGTTCGAGGAACTATCCCGTTACGCCACGGACGCTGTGTCAAATGAGGACAAGAAGGCGAGAAGATTCGAGTGGGGGCTGACGACCGCTCGCAGAGCCGTAGTGGCACAAACTTTTCCCACATACTCTAGTGTGGTGAAATGTGCCCTTCGATTGGAGAGTGAAGAGGCTGACTTCAAGAATCGATGGAGGAAGGCAACCGGCGGACCAATCCGAAACCAAGTAACCATCAACAACCGCTGACCCTACCTCACCAAACCCTTTGCTTCTTCTCAGAACAACCAAGCCTGGAAGACCACTGCAATATTTCGTGACAATAGAGATCTTTCGACAGTTAAGTGTTACAACTGTCAGGCTATGGGCCATTACAGCCGCCAATGCCCACAAACCCAGAAGAAGGGAAATGGGAATTTTGGAAACCAAGGAGCTCAATCTGGACAAGCCGGATTTGCGAAGCCAACTCCTGGAATCTCACCTCAACAGCCGAATGTGCAGAACAAGGGAAAGCAGCCCGGGGGAAACCAACAAAACACTGGAGGGCGTATCTTTGCGCTGCAGACTGAGGAACAGGAGCAGGATCCCTCTGTGATCCAAGGTACGCTACTGTTATATAGTACCTGCGTGCAAGCCTTGTTTGACTCTGGTGCATCCCATTCATTTATATCTACTGCCTGCGTAGCTGCTCTAGCGCTAGAAACAGAACCCCTTAGTGCAAGTACGAAGGTAGCATCACCATTGGGGGGGAGTATAACTATTAGTCTAGTATGTAGAGGGTGCGAATTAGAGGTAGCCAACTTGCGCTTAACCTGCGACCTCAGAGTGATCGACATGGCGGATTTCGACGTAATCTTGGGAATGGACTGGCTATCGGCTCACCGAGCAGTCATAGATTGTCATTAGAAGACCGTAACGGCCTATACCCCTGATGGGGCTCGTTTCCGTTTTAAGGGGGATAGACAAGTGGCTAGTTTAACGGTGAAAAGATCTAGGTGGCAGAATCAACTATTTGGATGGCTAGCTTGTCTCCAAATAGAAGAAACTGACAGGATGGAGATGGGATTACCACACATCGTTTGCGAATACGCCGATGTGTTCCCTGAAGAACTTCCTGGTTTACCACCTCCTAGAGAGATAGACTTCTCTATCGAACTCCAACCGGGGACGGCCCCAATTTCTATGGCACCATACCGTATGGCCCCTGCGGAACTAAAGGAGCTCAAGACCCAATTGCAAGAGCTGTTGGAAAATGGATTTATCCGACCAAGCACATCACCATGGGGAGCACCTGCCTTGTTCGTGAAGAAGAAAGAAGGGACACTCCGACTGTGCATCGATTACCGGAGGCTAAACCAAGTCACTATCAAAAACCGATACCCCCTGCCTAGGATCGATGATCTATTTGATCAATTAAGAGGAGCCACCTGTTTTTCAAAAATCGACCTCCGATCGGGATACCATCAACTCAGAATCCGAGATGAGGACATCTCCAAGACAGCCTTCCGTACCAGATATGGACATTACGAGTTCATAGTAATGCCATTTGGGCTGACTAACGCTCCGGTAGTTTTCATGTGTCTCATGAACAAGATTTTCCAACCCTACTTAGATAAGTTTGTAGTGGTGTTCATTGATGACATTTTGATATACTCCGCCAATAAGGAGGAGCACGAAGGACACCTCCGGATAGCACTACAAGTACTCCGAGATAACCAACTCTATGCCAAGGCGAGTAAATGCGAGTTTTGGCTAGAAGTGGTTAAGTTCTTGGGGCACGTAGTATCCAAAGATGGAATAGCCGTGGACGAGAGTAAAGTTGAAGCCGTGATGAATTGGAAGCAACCAACCTCTGTGTTCGAGATCAGAAGTTTCCTAGGATTGGCAGGATACTACCGAAGATTCATACCCAACTTCTCAAGTCTCGCCAAACCAAGGACGAGACTAACTCAGAAAGGAGTGAAACTGGATTGGACGGAAGCCTGTGAGAAATCTTTTCAGGAGATGAAAAGAAGGCTGACCAGTGCGCCGATACTTATCATCCCCGAGCGAGGTGTGGATTATACCGTTTATTGCGACGCGTTAAGAGATGGCTTGGGATGCGTGCTAATGCAGAATGGAAAGGTCGTAGCTTACGGATCGCGACAACTCCGACCCCATGAGAAGAATTACCCTACTCATGACTTAGAATTGGCTGCAGTAGTGTTCGCCCTCAAAACCTGGCGTTACTACCTGTGGGGAGAACAATTCGAGGTCTTCACCGACCACAAGAGCCTCAAATACCTTTTCACTCAGAAGGAGTTGAACATGAGGCAGCGTCGATGGATGGAGTATTTGGAAGATTACAAGTTTACAATGCAGTACCATCCTGGCAAGGCCAACGTGGTGGCTGACGCCCTGAGTCGAAAGGACAGGGCACAGAAAGTCAAAACTGCCATCAACGAGTGGGAAATGATGGACACTCTCAATGAATTCAACCTGAAACCTTCCTCAGAAAGTGGGAGTATCCGACTATGTGCACTTGTTGCAGAACCAGCACTTCACCAGGAGATCCTGTTAGCCCAAACCACTGAGCAAGAATGCGAGTTCATTCGGTATCGAATCCGAGAAGGAAAGGCGATACCAGGATGGACGATCGAGGGAGACAGTAACCTGAGATTCAAAGGAAGGGTCTTCGTACCTAATATTGGAACTCTTCGAGAAGCTGTACTCCGAGAAGCACACCATTCGAACTTCGCAGTCCACCCCGGAGGTACAAAGATGTACCATGATTTGCGAAGGACGTACTGGTGGGAAGGAATGAAGAAGGACGTAGCTCTCTTTGTATCAACCTGTCTTGTGTGTCAACAAGTCAAGGCCGAGCATCAGAAACCAGGAGGCGACCTTCAACCTTTGCCAATCCCGACTTGGAAGTGGGAGCACATCTCAATGGACTTCGTAACCGGACTACCAAGAACTGCCAAAACCAACACTGCCATTTGGGTGATCGTGGACAGAATCACCAAATCCGCGCATTTTCTGCCTGTGAAGATGACAGAAAACGTGGAACAACTGAGCCTGTTGTACATTCGGGAAATTGTATGACTGCATGGTGTACCCGTCTCGATTGTGTCAGGCAGAGACCCACGGTTTGTGTCCCATTTCTGGAAAGGATTACAGAAAGCTTTGGGAACAGATGTAAGGCTTAGCACAGCCTTCCACCCGCAAACCGATGGCCAAACAGAGAGAACGATACAGACCTTAGAGGATATGCTGAGAGCCTGCGCTTTGGATTTCTCTGGGAACTGGGAGCAGCATTTACCATTGGTAGAGTTTGCCTACAACAATAGTTATCAAGCAAGTATAGGAATGGCACCCTATGAAGCTTTATACGGTCGACCTTGCCGATCCCCAGTCTGCTGGACAGACGCTGGAGAAACAGGATTAATTGGACCGGATATAGTACGTGACACCACGGAAAAGGTCAAAACCATCAGGTAAAGAATCCAAACCGCTCAGAGCCGACAGAAGAGTTATGCGGATAAAAGAAGCCGACCCTTAACCTTTGCCGTAGGAGACCACGTGTTTCTGAAGATAAGACCGAAGAAAGGAGTCATCAGATTTGGGAAAAAGGGAAAACTGTCCCCACGTTACATCGGACCTTTTGACATCGTGGAGAAGATCGGAAGAGTCGCATATCGACTAGCCCTACTGCAACAGCTGGATCGAGTGCATGACGTGTTCCATGTGTCAATGCTCCGTAAGTACCTCGCCTTACCCACGCATGTTCTCAACTGGGAAGACGTTACCATCGAAGAAGATGCGACGTATGAGGAAGAACCAATCGAGATTCAAGACCGAAGCGAGAAGACGATCCGAAACAAGACAATCAAACTAGTACGAGTCCTGTGGAAACACCGAGGAACTGGAGAGACCACTTGGGAAAGAGAGGAGACTATGAAGGCAACTCACCCTCACCTGTTTGAATCCGAGCGTGCGTCTAATTTCGGGGACGAAATTGTTTAAGGGGGATAGGTTGTAACAACTCCGATTTTCAGTAAATAAAAATCTCGTTGTTTATTATTTTGACTCTATAAATTCCGTATTTTCCAACAATCCGTCATGATTAGATTTATTCGATTCAAACCCTAATTTCTTTCGCCTTGCGATTTAGTCATTTTCTAAAGACAAGCGAGATAGCAACCCTAAGTCGTCCTATTTAGCAAGCCTAGCTAGCTTCCGACTAATCGTTAGAGTAGCCTAATCGAACCTTTGAACCATTTGAACCCTAAGTGAGACCTTGACCAAAAGTCAACCCTTGATCTATTACCCATTGGACGATAGATACTAGGATAATCTTTATCCATTAGACCATAGGTTTACCCCTTGGATATTGTGACAAGATTTCTAGGTACACTTTATAAGATTATATATTACTTACCATCTTTACCCATTGGACGATAGGTTAACCTTTCCACCTAGTACAAGGTCCATTAGTTTAATTAGATTCACCATGAGTCATTGTACTATATTAGATAGATTATGTAAGCTTAGTACTTCATCCTTTAACCATTGGTTAATAAATGTTAGGGGAATTATAATCCATTGGTCCATAAAACCATATCAAGCTATAGTACTAGGTTAGTATTAGTTAATTCCTTCCTAGATATGATATGTACTAATTTGATTAAAGTATATGATATGTTTACATCATCCTAGCATACTATATATTAGTATATAGTTATAAGTACATAGGTGGCATATTGACATAGTTTAATAGGATAGTTTGACTTAGAAATCCAAAAGGAGATCACATAGTACATTGTCCTTTTTGCTAGTCTTCCTATCAACCAAGGAAGGAGAGAGAGAGAGAGAGAGAATTCAGAGAGAGAGAGGAGAGAGAGGCCGAGAGAGAGAGAGAGAGATGAGGGAGAGAGATAGGAGAGAGAGAGAGAGAGAGAGATTGCATGTACCTTCCTTGATCTTCTTCTACCAAAACCCTAATACTATATACATTAGTACTTGTACTTTGAAAGATGAAGAATAGGATGACCTAAGATACAACCAAGTACTAGATTTTCTTACCAAATCTTCTTACAAACTATTAGTTTAACCTTACTCTTTCACTTAGTCAAATACCAACCATTTGTCCTTTCTCCATTAGGTGTCCAAGAGAGAGAGAGAGAGAGAGAGAGGGAGAGTGGCCGAGAGAGAGAGAGAGAGAGAGAGAGAGAGAGAGAGAATTCGGATGAGAGAGGGAGAGAGAGTGTGATGTGTGTGACTAGTGTACTCCCATATCTTCCTACATCATCCTATTGCATCACTTTGTACCACCATATCTAGGGTTTCTTATTCTTTCAACCCTAAAGGACTACCATATCTTTTTTTCTATCCTTGACTAGACACAAACCCCATTAAAGAAACCTAAACCTTGTCCTAGTTTGAAAGAAAGAATAAGAGAAAATCTTGTAGTCTTTCCAACTCTTGTACCTTCTTTGGACCAAAGGGAGAGAGAGAGAGAGAGAGAGAGCCGAGAGAGATGGGAGAGAGAGAGGCCGGGAGAGAGTGAGAGAGGGAGAGAGAGATTTGTGTGATGTGTGCAAGTGTACAACTAGCCTAGTCATTGTCATTTTGATCAACACCTCATCCAATCTAAGGACAATCAAATCTAGTCAATCTATGATCCATTGGATAACAAATGTTAGGGGAAATATTGTCTCTTGGATAATAGACCAACTTGGCCTATAAATAGCAAGCCATTTCAAGCCTTTGAACTCACACCTTCAAGCATTGCTCCAACTTCTCTCTGGAAAGTCTAATTGTTCTTGTTGTTCTTGTTATTCTTGCTTAGTTCTTAGTTGTTCTTGAAGTTCTTCCCTAGTTCTTCAAGAAACTCTTCTAGTACTGCCACTAAGCCGCCACTCCACCACCCTACCGATCCAAAAGTTTTAGTAGTATTAGTCAAGATCAAGTTTCGAGAGAAACCTTTCTCTTCCGAAGCTATCGAAGCCATTCCTAAGCCGTTACTCCGTCCGACGAACTATTTTCCTAATCCGTAGCCGACTACCACCAAGAAGAACGGTAGATATTCTATATCTACTTTTCTCTACGTATACGTATATATGTAGAATACTCCTTACGTATAGTATAGTTTTCCTATACTTTCAAAGATCTAAGTATAGCGTATTGCATGCGTATTTTGAACTGATTATGGATTATTCTAAACCTTTGAAATTCTAAGTACACGTAGGTTATCTTGTCCTTAAGCATGACTAGAAATGTTTAAGAGTTGTTATCTTGATTAACCATGGCATGATTAGCTTAACGTTAGAAGTACTCAATAAACATATGCTGTTTTGAATTTAAGAAAGCATGATTTAGGATTAAGTTGTTTTAATCTTAGAATGAATGTGAGCATGATTATGTGATTACTTGACTACTTGTTGTTGATAAAGCATAAGTGATTTATCACTCCAAAGGTGCCCGTCCATGTGGCACTATGCTTAACCTTGTGTGATTAAATGTGAGTATGATGATGTGACAAAATGAGCATGCTATCTAATATAGAGTTGAATGATCTTGTTAGTTTAGTTTCAAGATTTCTTAAGTTGTGGAATGAATTACCGCGGAGTCTATGCATGCGAACGAGACACGAAAACCGAGAAAGTAGAAACATGACACCTAGGGTGTGGTTGATATGGATAAAATGAAGGATGGGATTAACATGCGGAAAATATTTTGAAAGTACATAATGACCGGACTTGGTAGTCATTGTGTAAGTCTTTTCGAAAACCGTAATGTAGCCGGACTTGGTAGCTCATTGCGTAGATTTCCAATGGGACCGGACGTGGTAGTCTCATGTGGAAATGGGGCTTGGCCGGACGTGGTAGCCAATGCAAGTTTTGAAAGAATGTGTTTTGTGAAAACCGTAATGTGGCCGGACTTGGTAGCTCATTGCGTAGATTTCCAATGGGGCCGGACGTGGTAGTCTCATGTGGAAATGGGGCTTGGCCGGACGTGGTAGCCAATGCAAGTTTTGAAATGGATTTTGTAAACCATGATTGGCCGGACTTGGTAGCCATTGTGAGTGTTACTAATGAAGCTGGACTTGGTAGCCTCATTAGTAACAATTTATGAAAGAACGTTGGAAATTATGGTTTTGGTAAAGGTGAAAATGTTGACACAGTCTACGATGAGTCGCGTAGGAGAAACACGAAAAGGCATGACACCAACGCTAAAAGATATCGAATACGAATGTATCATTGTTTATCTATGTTGTTGAATGAGCATGTGTAATTGTTTATATGCTTCCTTGCTTTAAGTTAAGAGTTAGTGGGTATAGTTTATTCTATTGGGCTTGTAGCTCACGGTGTTACCTTTTTGGTGAGCCTGACATATTATACTGGGGGCGACGCTGGTATAATGTGTCAAAGTTAATTGATGAGCAAGGTGAGCAGTACGTGTTGGAGGCTTTTGGAGCCGAAGAGCTTGCTAGGATGGAAGAAGAAGCGGAGTAGTAGAATACCCTATAAATTCCCTCCTTGTGTAATAAAAGTACTCTAGTAAGACTTATGTTGTAATAACGAGCTTGACTCTTAGTCTTTTTATTCAATAAAATGTTTAATTAACAAACCCGAAAATGGGGGCGTTACAGAGAAGATTCAGGTCATACTCTCTATGAGATCGCCCCAGAACATTAAGGAGGTCTAGAAGCTAACAGGATGAGTTGCAGCTCTAAGCAGGTTCATCTCATGAGCAACTGATAAGTGTCAAACGTTCTTTAAGGTCTTGAAAAAAGCCTTTGAATGGACTACTACAGAAGAAGCAGCTTTCAACCAACTAAAGGAATACCTGACGTCCCCGCCACTGCTTAGCAGGACTCAAGAATGAGAGGTTCTATTCTTATACCTTGCTATCTCCCCCCACGCTGTCAGCGCAGGGTTGATAAGGGAGGAGCAGGGGATGCAACTCCCTGTATACTACACCAGCAGGGTGTTGCGAGGAGCTGAGCTGAGATATCCCAGAGCTGAAAAGATAGCCTTCGCTATGGTAATAGTGGCTAGAAGGCTACGGCCATACTTCCAAGCTCATTCAATCAAGGTACTAACGGATCAACCACTTCGAAGAATTCTCCACTGCCCAGAGACATCGGGCCAGCTAATTCAATGGTCGATAGAGCTTGGCGAATTCGATATAGAGTATAAGCCCCGAATCGCCATTAAAGCTCAAGTACTTGCAGATTTTCTTGCGGAATACACATATCCAGAACCAGAGGAGCTCCCCAAGGAAGAACCTAAACCTTGGATCTTACAAGTGGATGGATCGACAACCAGAGAAGCAAGCGGAGCTGGTCTAGTTCTAACATCCCCAAAAGGGCAACGCCTAAGCTATGCGCTTAGGTTTGAGTTTAAAGCGACCAACAACGAGGCTGAATATGAAGCTCTCGTGGTTGGTTTGGACCTGGCTAAGGCCGTCGGTGCTAACCATGTGTTGGCCAAAAGTGATTCATAGTTGGTAGTAGGACAAGTCCTAGGGGAATATACTGTGAAGGAAGAAGTAATGCAGAAGTACTTGGATAAAGTGAAAGCCCAAGTTGCAAAGCTACAAAGCTTTAGCATTGTCAGAATCCCAAGGGAGGAGAACATTGAAGCTGATTACTTGTCAAAGCTGGCCACGGCCAAAGAGGGTGCTATCCCACCAAATGCACCGATATGATATTTAGAGCTACCTAGCATCTTTGCCCTAGACGTACAGGTACAAGCTATCGACTACATCAATTCATGGACAGGTCCCATAATCGACTACATAACGAACGGGACACTAACAGACGATAATGTCAAAGCTAGGTAGCTCAAAATCAGAGCTGCAAAATACCTGATGATGGGAGATGTGCTTTATAGAAGAAGCTTCTCATTACCATACCTTAGATGTCTGACCACGCCGGAATCTACAAGGGCTATGGAAGAAGTCCACCAATGAGTATGTGGGGATCACCAAGGTGGCCGCATGTTATCCTACAAACTCCTTAGGTTGGGATATTATTGGCCAAGCATGCAGAAGGATTGCAACTCTATGGTCCAAAAATGTGAGAAGTGCCAACGCTTTGCGAACATCATTCATGGATCACCCACAGTCTTAACTCCTTTGAAAGGACCTTGGCCATTCGCCCAGTGGGGAGTAGACCTAATTGGTCTACTTCCAATGGTAGCTGGCCAGGTCCAGCATGCCATTATAGCTGTGGATTACTTTACAAAGTGGGTCGAAGCTAAGGCGCTGGCCACAATCACAACAGAGGTTACAATCGACTTCTTGTGGAAATTCATTATAAGCCGATTTGGATTACCATGAGTGATAGTCACAGATCGAGGGAAGCAATTCAACAATGCTCAGTTCAAGATGTACTGTATTTCCAAGGGAATACATGTACATTATGCCTCCAAGGCTCACCCAAAGGCTAATGGCCAAGTGGAGGTTACAAATCGCACAATCAAGAAAGGAATCAAGAAAAGGCTTCGAGAAGCCAAAGGAGCTTGGCCAGACGAGCTTTATAACGTGCTATGGGTATATCGTACAACACCCCGAACAACAATTGGAGAAACTCCAAGAGGACCATAAGCACGGACCCCCAGGAGAACCAAGAAGATCTCAGGGCCGAGCTGGACCTTTTAGAAGAAACGAGGGAAACATCCATGGCCAAGTTGGCCCTCTACCAATAAAGAATGGTCAAGTACCATGAAGCACAGGTTAGGCCAAGGGATTTTTGAGCTGGTGATCTGGTCCTAAGGAAAGTTGATCCTATGGGAAAGAAGGTAGGCAAGCTCGGCCCAAATTGGGAGGGACCCTACCAGGTTTTGCACCATATCAAAGTTGGTGCATATAGACTCGCAACCCTAAGGGGAAAAGAGCTACCAAACTCATGGAACGCAGAGCATCTAAAGAAGTACTGCAAGTAGGTGCTTGCAATCCAAATTTATTTCCGTTTCTAGGAAGCTCATTTCTGTTTTTAGGAAACTTTCAGTTTTCAATAAAACTCTAGCAGTCAAGTTGTTTTTGTTAGGACCATGTGTTCTTTACATTTGCTAGCCCTAGTGGCCAATAGAAATCCTCATGAGGGATGATTGTTCAAATTTCCAGTGTGCATGATATGGTTTAGTTTTCCTGTATGCATGATATGGAGAGACGAGCAGAAAGATAAAATTATTTAAAATTTTATTAATAAATCCACACCCCAAGTGATGTGGACAGCTTTTACATAAAAACTTTATGGGTAAGCCCACAAAGTTGCAACCTAATCACTACCTCCCTCCCTTGGAGGGGAAGGAACTGGTGGTGCCGATTGCCCTTGGAAAGCCTCCAACTGTTCCCAATTGGCTATCAGCATCATGCGGACCGTCTTCTCCATGACGGAAATGGATTCCGCCATGGCCTCCATCTTCGAAGATAGCCCATTAATGGTTGCCTTCAGGCTCTGCAGCTACTGGCACAACTCGGTGATACGATCATTACTCGCCATTAGCAACTTGAATTTGATTGTGGAATGGGGAGTAATCCCTAAAAATCTACTTGTATTTATAGCACAAATCAGGTGGTTCACTAACCGCTTGCTGAACCAATCAGCATGATCACAATCAAGATTGCAATTAAAACCGACACCTCAACCGCTTAGAGTAATGGGAAGTTACAAACCCCACTACCTCGAGCAGTTGAAACGACTGCTTACATTTAAATACAGACGATTTGGACTCAACAATCCAACCTCTCACGTCATGAGCAAGTATAATATTCTATGGAAATAATTACCAGACTCGAGAGATGTCCTACGGGCAATCAAAGTAAGTATATTAAATATTTGGACACAAATAAAATACATACTTAGGAAAAATTTCCAAGCTCAACAGACGTAGCACAGCTATGCAGCTTAAGAAAAATTTCCAAACTCAACAGATGTAGCACAACTATGGAAAAATTCCCAAGCTCAACAGACGTAGCACAGCTATGCAGCTTAGGGAAAATTTCCAAGCTCAACAGACGTAGCACAACTATGCATTAATTAACCAGCTTAGGAAAAATTTCCAAGCTCAATAGACGTAGCACAGCTATGCAATGAACGGAATTATAACTCACCCAGTAAATATCCCAAGGGGAAACTTAAATAAGTGTCTTAATTGCTTGGACACGAGCAATTTACACACTTAGGGGAGTGAGAGACGTAGTATAACTATGCAGAGAAGGCAAGACGAGGGAAAAATAAAAATTTTCTTTTCCAAAATATACGTAACACGCCTATGCAAATCAAACAAGCTCAGAATAGAATTTCTAGCTACGCAATTTAGTACAGCAAAGGGTACGCCTCCTGCAAAGATACTAAAACACAAGTGCTTGACACAGCAATAATCAGGGCAAGAATCAGCAAGACCTACAAAGTCAGTATGCATAATATGCACAAAGGCTATCAGAAACTGCCATAATTTGTCTCAAGACAAAGTGCATGATCTCCAAACCTATACCTGTCATGATTTCAGGCAGATAGCCTTTCAGAAGGCCCAAAAATATGATCTCATTTAGATCATTCCCAACAGTCATCAAACACAAGTTTTTCCAGTCAAGCGAGAGTCATGGCCAAACTAACAAGGCCACTCCCAAGCCAACACAGTTAAAAGTACGACAGTATTCAAAAAAGTGTTAGTTACAGACCCAAATCAATTAACAGTTTCTAAAGGCCATTCAAAGGGCCAGGGAGGAACTATCAATAGCCTGCCCATCACCTGATGACGGGCCAGATGGTGTTGCAGCTGGGGTTGAAGCTTCAAGAGGTAGAGAGACTTTTTCAGGAGTATTGAGGAGGGATGCAAGGGAAGAGCTCGGAATAGATGTATCTTTAGATGCTGCGTCATTGCCTTCATCCTCTTCCTTCTGTCCCTCGTCGAGGCATGAGGGGCCCTCTTCATCATCAACTTCAAACTTGGAAAAATCCAAGTTTGGAAAAGCTAAGGCTGCATGACTCCTCATGGCCTCAAACCCATCAAAATATTGCTGGGTAATATCTTGACGATACTCAGGAGACTGCAGGAAGAGTTCAATGGCGTTTCTACGAGCATTCTTCACCTTCTCCAGCATCCCCAAGCCCATGACTTTATGCTTCTCCATCTCCTTATCCCACTCAAGAATCTTCTGCTCCAGACTTCGAGTAGTCACCACAGCGGTATCTCTCTCCTCCTCCAAACCTCTCTTTGACTTCAGGGCAGTATCCCTCTCAGTTGTCACCTTCTGAAGCTCCGCGGCCATGGAAACACTTTGTTTAGAGAGCCTCACGTTGGTCTCTGTGAGTGTAACTACCTGCTTCCCCATGCTATGGCTTTGGGAAACAAGATACCGCCACGAGCCGTGGCCTGCAGCAAGAGAGAAAAGATTAAAAGAAGAAATAACTAGAAAAATGAATTATCAAAGGATACAGAAAGGGAGCCACCATGGCCAACTCGACCAACATGTGCTCCCCCACCGCCTGGAGAGACATCTCCGCTATTGAGTCTCTATCAGCTGCACAGAGCAATCCAGAAGCACGCTCCAGAGCTTCCTAGAAATTGGCCAGCGTGGAAGGACCAACGGAAGCTTTTGTCTTCTTATTAGAAGGGGTACCCTCCACAGCCGTACCCTTCGCCTTCCTCTTTGATTTCTCGACACCTTCTTCTTCAATATGCTCAACCATTAAGTCAAGAGCAGGGTCCTTGGAAAGGTCAGCATCCAAGAAACTATCAACATTCAGCTCCTTCTGGAGACGAGAGCTCTTCCTTTTTGGAGCTACGCCACCAGACGATTGCTTTACCCTCTCAGCTTTCAATTGGGCCAGCAGATTTCTATCCATTTTTGGTGCCATCTCTTTACCTTCACCTTCTTCTTCTAAAAAGAAAAGAAGTGGAAACAATGAGAAAGTCAGCAGATGGTTCGATACCTAAATAGAAACAATGAGAAAGTCATCTTGAGTGTCTAGACTTTCTACATTCATGGTAATGTTAGCCCCTCTGAGTGAGGTGACATAACATTCCCGTGCTGCTTTCTGATCTCCCCTGACGCTAGCAATTCCTTCCGGTGTTGGGAACTTTATCATCAAATGATATGTGGAGATTATCGCTCCAATTTTATTCAGAGTTGTCCTCCCCGACATCGCATTGTATGCTGAAGGACAGTCAACTACTATGAAATCCACCATGTGTGTAATTTGACTTCCTTCTTCACCCAGGGTAATTGGCAGGGTTATTTGACCAGCTGGATAAACGGGCGTACCTGCAAATCCAACTAGTGGGGATGTCATAGGCCTTAGCCTTTCTCGTCCCACCTTTAGTTGGTCATATGCATGGAGATAGAGGATGTTAGTTGAGCTTCCACTGTCGATCAGTACCCTACGTGTAAGGTAGTTTGCTATGACAATGGTTATAACCAGGGGGTCATCGTGAGGGATCTGGACTCCCTTGACATCTTCTTCTGAGAAAATGGTGGGTATTTCCTCCTTTTTCTGGAATTTGTTTGGACGGCCAACCGTATTGACCTCCAAGTATTCTTCCGTTCTCAGTTTCCTGAGGTGCACTTTTCTAGCATTGCTAGATTCTCCTAAGCCCAGATTAACATCAAATGAGATATTCAACCGTCAATGATCACTGTGCATGTTCCCTAAAGTAAAGGAAACGTCATCATGGCTTATGTCATGGTAAGTCATTATTATGGCCCACCTACTTTTCAAATATTAAAATTAGAGTCTGAATGGTTTGTTGCATGCAAAGACATTAGAAGTGAGCCATTCATTTTTCGTACTGATTTTGCCTACTGATGAAGGCAATACAACGTATTTGTCATGAAAATTGTGCCTACTAACAAAGGCATCAAAACTTACATCACCAGAACTAACAAGTTCATACTAAAGGAACTAGTCGATTATTACAAAACAAAATCAATTGTTGGGAAAGAAGGACTTGAAAGTCTCCCATTTCGCCAAAAGTTCATCTCGTTTGAAACAGTTCCTCTGCAAATCTTCTCGTGCAGCAAAAACATGGACTGAAACTCCTTTCTCTTCTTCTGCTAAACGTTTGAAATCCTTATCAAGCTGGCTAGCCATCACAAGAAGGCTTTCTTTCTCAGTCTGTAGTTGGCCTAATCGATGCAACAGCTGCTGTTCTTCCTGATCGATGATCAAAAGTTTCGACTTCAAAGTTGAGGCATCATTGTGCATAGATGATAATTTAGTCGTCATGCTGGACAGATTATCAATTAGTTCTTGTTTTTGCCTTATCTCTCCTTGATGATATCGAAAAAGGCTAACGTTATCACTCAAGGAAGATGCAAAATTTTCCAACACAATTTGTTCCTTAAGAGGGAACACATGCCTTTGAGACAGTGACTCAACACAAGACGTGAATTCGGCAGACTTTGTTGTTACCAATTCCTCAAACGGAAATGTCAAGAACTCAAAGAACCCTTGGATTTCTTTCTGGGTTTCTTCACTGTATTGAAGAAAGAAGAAAGAACTACTGGATTCTGATACCTTAGTCACAGATCGAAAGGTTTGGGAAGTCGACTTTAATTCTTCCATCAGATGATCCAGTGAATCACTTGAAGATTTGGCTTGGACTGAACCTTCTGTTCCTGTAGGATTGACTCCAACCTTGTTCACTGAACGAGGAGATGCATTAACAGTAGTATTTGTTGGAACAGTCATCAGAATTGGAATGTTTGCAGGCTCTGGAATAGTCTGAACACCAATAGGAATGGCTTGAATGCCAGTAGGGCTAGAAGCTACATCCTCTAGGTCTCGATCACCTTCTTGATAGGGAATAACTTGAGTTTCTCCTGCATTAACAGGACCTTCTATTGGTCCCTCTTTCGGTTCTCCCTCATTTAATATTGGTTGAGGAGTCTCATGCTGGCCTTCCAGGACAGGCACATCTGTCAACCGAGCTGTGTCCACATCTTCCCTCATATCCTCTTGTCGATTCAGATCAATCCCCTGTGATTGTTAAGGAATCTGAGAATCAACATTGGAATTGTCTTTCTCTGCGTTCGGACTTAGTGGTCTCTGCTCTGTTTCAGCATTGACTTGTATTGATTCTTTGTTAGTTGTTGGATCAGTGCCTTGTCGCGCGTTGTTCACGCCAAGATCAGTGATGGAGGGTACCAAACTTGTACCTTCATTCATCTGTAAAAAAAGATCATCTTGCAACAAAGGACTGTCCTGATATAAAGGATTCTCTTGCATTACTGGCAATCCATGAGCTTGATCTAAGGAACTCGAGACGGCTGTTTCATCGAATTTGAATTGATCGATTGCCAATTCGGTGTTAACTGTCTCTCCTATTGATAGGGGAGATTTCTGAATCTGTGAAGACTTGGAAGAATTTTCTTCCTCTTCTGCTTCCTCAAAGGCATCCACAATCTTGGTTCCTCTGCTTTTCTATAAGTAAAAGGAAATTTGAAGGTATAAGTGCTTATGAAAGGAAACTACAAGTCAATATTATGTTGAAAATTTATCATTATCGAGGCAGTATACCTTTTTAGTCTGTCCCTTCTTCGACTGCCTCTTTGGGGTGGAAGTTGCATCAATCGTGACTTGTCTTTTAGGTCTTTCTGAAATCGAAAGACTTAAAGTCTTTTGGCCCGGACCACTCGATTTGGTCCTGGAAGTTTTCCTGATTGGTTCTGATTGTTTGTCCTCAATTGTCCTTGCTTTCCTTTTCCTGGTATTCCCACTTGGTACCGATGATATAGGAAGAACCTCTCCTGCATGAGACACAATGGCTTTGGAAGCTTCGGTTTCGTCAGGTAGTCGAGCCATTTCTTCTGTTAAGAAAATGATATCAGAAGAAGGAAAAATAAAGTAAAACATAATATAATGACTTGGTTTACCAGCTTTATCCTGGATGGATTTGTACTCTGGATCAAGTCTGTAAAGGCAGTCGGATAGTGGAGCACCCAGGTATAGAACTTTCATAGTCGACCACCATTCTTCAAAAGCAGCAGAGGTCCCATTATCAGTCTTGAAGTCAAAAAGCTTGAAAGCTTTCACTTGGTGGTGAAAATTGTCAACCATCAAGGAGATCAATTCGGAGTCTTTCGTCTTAAATGATAGCCTACTAGAGGCCATCTCAGTGATCTCTGGATGAACAAAAGGCATAGGAATGCCTTGTACTAAACCAAATTGTCTGGCAAATTGACAAGGGGAGTAATTTTCAAAACTACAATTCCCAAAAGGAGTATTGTTTAAAGCAAAATCGACTGGAATAAGTCGTGGAAGAAGAATGCTGGCCCAAAACAAACATTTGGAATTCATCATTCTCTCTGCAAGTTGAAGAGAAACAGCTGGGAGGTCCTCAAAGCATGGCCTTAATCGTACAGAAGCATATTCAAATTTATCAAATGGAAGGAATACAGGCCAGTTTTCTTTCTTATCCTCATAAAAGAAAGTGAAATATCTCTGAAAAGATGTTTCCTCCGTACAAGTAAGAAAGCCTAGGAAATATTCAGCATAACTACGACATAGGATTAAGGCTTCATCTTCCCTGAGAGGATTTTTCAACTTGGGTATGAGTTGTGGAAAATATGCATATAGCCAAGCTTGAACTATCCAAAAGGGACCACCACAGGAATCTGCAATTTTCTTGTCAACAAAAGTGAACATCCCTCTGTACAGGGATCCTAGAACAAATGGGGCCAAGGCCAACCTTTTCACTTGGGCCAAACAAATGGCCAAATTAAGGTATTCTTTGGTAACCCTAAGCCCTGGGACTGCCATAAGAAATCTGCAAATCCAAAACAGGTAAAATGCCACTTTCTCATGGAAACTAGTAGCAGATGCCTTCAGTTTGAAATGGGTTTTTAGCCATTTAGAGTAACTCACCCCAGATGTCGGAACAATAAATGGGGGATCATATGGATCAGGAGTAAGTAAGGCATTTACCTCACGGCCTAAAGAAGAGAGGCCAGTAAGGTGAGAAACGTCTAAAATCGTGGGAGCTAACATACCACAATGGAGAATCATGGCGTTAGACGACTTAGACCAGAAACAAGCCGCAGCGGCTAGGAGTTCAGAATTCATTTCTAAGGGGAATTGCGAGAGCTCGATTGTCTCACGAATTCCCATTGTTTTCCAATCTTGGAATATAAATTTTGTCATGCGCCTGACCCAATCTACCCATCCCACTTCAACGGTATAAGGCCAGGAACGAAGGCAAATGTTCTTACCCCAACCAGACCATTCAAGCGAGGAATGTTGAAGAAGAAGTAGATCACGCTCTACCACAGGGTAGACTTCTGGAATACCATCCGAAATGATTGTTGGGAAGACCGGACCCAACATACAGCGAGAGCTAATGCTCTCATCGGGGATTAAAACTTGAGCATCTTGGCTCGCCTCGCTACGAAATGAATCTGGGAAGCGAGGAACATCTTTCATTGTTGGTTCAATGGATGGATCTTCAACAAGAACGTCAGGAATCTTCGATTTCCCTTTTGGAGCCATGGGAGGTTCTGTGATTTCAGGGATTCGATTTGAGAAAAATGTCGTGCCCTAAAATTCAAAGTGCTCTGCTTTATATAGGCGGTGATTACTAAGGGATTATTTACCAAAGTTAACTTTTAACTCAGGTAAATAGGGGGGCATTGTTTACACCATATTTCGGTCTATTTTGATCGACTAGCTTAAATGGCGACACGTGTTGCCAGTTTAGTAAAAGACATGTGATGCATCACAGGGGGTCATATGGACTAATCGACGGTTGTAGAAGTAATTAAATCACGTGTTTGAAGACAAGTTACAAGTAGATCATGGACGGAGCAGTTGACAAATGCAGTTGAGAAGAATGATCGGAGTGGATCGTGCATTCGAACCATGAAGAAACCGCCTGGTCAAGAACGTGGAGAATAGAGCAGAAATAACCGCTTGATTCAAATTAATGGAGGGAACTCTACTAGATTTGAAATTCAAGTCGAATTGAAGCCTATAAATACAAGAAGAGAAGACGATTTCAACCCCCCACTCAATCGCCCAAAGGCTTCTACTTTTTATCTGTACTTTACGATTCTCGCACTAGGAGTAGCTTGTAATCTAACCGTCTCCTCGACTGTGTTTCCATAGTCGATTGACTTCTACTTTGAGGAGTAATAAAAGTCCATTTTGTTATTCTTCTTCCATTTCCATTCACTTCATTAAGTTTGCTTCCAAAGAAGTCCTGAAACACGGCAGGGAACCAAACTCCACCACCACAAACATCCACATTCCAGCACTTACACAATTCCCAGTCGATCATCGACTACGAGTGAAAAATAGACAAACAGGATCCCAATAGTATTCTGCTTTAGGGACTAAAGGTTCGGGTTGTAGAAAGAGCATGTACAAGGAGATGCCATCCAAGGGATCGATCATCGCCTCGTGATGTCCCGCCATCCTTTCCTCATACCAGGCATGATTGAATGGAACATACTCTGGGTCTTGTGGGAACCCTTCTAGCTTAAGTTGATACCACTCTTGGATTATAGGAGCGGCATAGTCATCGTTGTCAGCAATTCCCCAACCTACAGCCTGCATGTCGATCTCCGATTCTGGCTTGGGTACAGCAGTCATAAGAGACCTAAACTGACTCACAAAGCTTTGAGAGGGGTTAGGATCGGTTATGGTAAAATAGGGGTTGCGAATGGTGGAAGCAGGGTCGAGCTGCACAGAGTGAATGGGGTCAGTGTGAAGATCGCCAATGACCGTATTGAGTGTAGTCAAACCCCTTTGCAGATGTCCTGGGGTTGCATCGGGATAAGGTGGCTGTCCGTCCAAAATTATATACATGAGCTCAGCCTCGGGCTCGAGGGGCATGGATACAACTGGTTTGGGTTGACTGACTAGGATTATATGGTCGGTAGGGTTAAATATAGTGGAGCTGGAGTTGATATGAGTGGAGCTGAGAGATATCTGGCAGATATGTGGGTGATCGTGTCATTTCCGTATCAAAAATAATTAGTAAAACAGAATAATTACTACTACCTAAAAGATAGTGGTAAGTACTCCGAGTATCATCCTCAGGGATTACGAAGGCTAAGTTGCAGCTATTTCAATTGATTTCTAAATTAATTCGGAAAGAGATTTGATTGTTAGATTTTGAAAATATTAAAAATTAAATTAAAGCAATTAAGAAATAAAGAGAGTTTATAAGAGAAAAGATCTAGGGTTTCGAATCCACTTGACCCGTTGCAACAATATTTATGCAAAGATAAAGGTTAATTATTCGAATCAATCCGGATATCGTTAGGTTTCGTGGGCCCTCACGGTATCGCCTAAAAATATTTATGAATCATCAAATAGCATGGGGTATTGCCTCCTAGCACGAACCGTCTCTATGGCACAGATTGTTTAATAGCACGGCACGTCTTACCGAGTATAACCCATCTGACTCAGTTATCACAAACAATTAAGAACCATTGTATGAATGTGCATAAAAATCTAGAAAATCATACACAAGATTTGATAGAGAAAATTAATACCGCAAATAAATCCTCAAGTCATACAACCACGATTCGAATAATAAAAACACTAAATCAAAACATAAACATCGTTACTCAGAGTTCGAGCTTCATCTACACCCTAGAAACGAGTTTAGCCGGACATCAGAAGAGAAATCTTCGTGCTATTCTTGTTCTGTCCGTGACGTCCAGCTCTCTGTTTATTTTCGAAGTATCTGAATGCCAGCGCAGCTCTCTCCTTTCTCCGTAATACCCCAATCCCAGCCGTGGGTATCCTTTTTATATCTTGCTGTAGCCCTATTTTTCTCCTTTTCTAGTCAAAGCTGTGGGCCATGCTACCACTGCCGAGAATATTAGGCTTAGGCCTTCTGATTCCTTTTCTTTTCTGAGTCCAAGTCTAGCCAAAATAAGAATAAGAAACACTAGTCCTTGGGCCCACCAAGACATGTACGCAAATTGTGTTCCTCTGTAACCAATTTCCGCACAGTACGAGCAACTATATTAAAGCCCATTTATATGTTCAAACCTCCGGATACCTAAAACACAGAAATCAAGTGTTAAGTTCTGAGTAACAATATAAATGGACTTAGCAAGTGTAAATTAGTGGGCGCTTATGTGCACATTTACGTGCCTATCACACTCCCCAACTTACATTTTGCTAGTCCCGAGCAAAGAAAAGAAAATGCAACTAAAGAAAATAAATTAAAATCGATAGCTCTTTTAAACCCCCAGGTGGCCCCAGTAGGACGAGTGAAGTCTCGTGAGAGTTTTCAGTAGTGATCACCCACAAAACACTGTGAATCCTTTTCACATGAAACTCGAAAAACCTGTAAGACAGCTCAATGATATCTCAAGCAACGAATATGAAACCATCACAAAGAGATAATGGCATAAGCAGTTCTAGATACTATCATGTCATAAAAATGAGTCATGGCACCTAAACTTAGCGTATGTGAACAAGGGCGTCGGTCACTTGTGAAAAATAACTACAAGTTCTCTCCGGACCGAGTCTCGACTTCAAATCTCACCGTGTCATGCACTCAACAAACGAAATCACTCGAAACAAGGTGCATATTAATTTAGATTCTCTCAATATGTGCAAGCAGAAGTTATGTAAATGAAATCAAAGTATCCTCAACAAGTTGACACGAAAAGAAAGCTCTCTATAAAGTGGACACACGATCTCATGAACGGAATGCCAAGTATTGAAAACTCTCGCTATCCACCAATCCACAACCCATTGCCCCTAGGATCTAATAGGACTTCAATTCCGGTTATAACGTCAGGTAAGGGAAAATGTTTCAAGACTAGGTAAAAAAAAATCAAGTGTCCGAGAATGGCTTACACAATTCACATAGGGCAAATATAGTGATGTTGCCCTCTTTCTTCTTCTTCTTTTTCTTTCTTCGCCACATCTCTTTTCCTAGCTCTTTAATACAATTCCACATTAAGAACAAGTATTTCTCCTTTCTACAATAATTTTGGTGTCCTCCCTTTTTGCTTTTTTCTTTTTTTTTTAGAGAAAAGATCACCAATCAATAAAGCTCAATTCTCACAACATTTATTCTCTCTCTTTTGAATAATTCACCCTCACATGATTAACTAGCCATTCTCAAGTCACAATATAGATGGTGGAGTTCAACAAGAAAATGGTTATCATGCTGGAGGCTCAAAAAGGCACACAAGGGATAAATGTATGAAAAGAAAGAAAGAAACGAACCGGCTCAAGATATCAAAGATGGCCTATAATCTTCTCCAAGGGGCAATACAACCATACAACTTTTCAAACCCAAGAAATAAGTAGGCAATTTAAAACATTCCCAACACTTGACAACAAAGATAATGAGATCAACGACGAATTCGCCCTTTTGTGACAATAAAAGTTTATTTGACATCACTCCAAGAAAAGATAAGGCTCTAAACTCAAATGGGCATAAGTCTCCACTAAACTAGCCATCGAGAACAAGCAAGTCACAGCTCACAAGCAACCAAAGCCCAAATAAATGTGAAGTGCAAATGTGCTAATAATAAATGCCATGACAAATTTTTCGCGACAAGCTAGCAAAAAGAACTACAAATGCCACAGAAATATCAAGATAATGACTATTACATCTCAAACTCAATCAACCAAGAGTCAATCTAAACAAGTCTCAAATCCCATGCAAAAAGAATTCCACTATTTTTTAATTTTCCAAATTTTCAAGTAATATTTTTTTTTTGAATCTAACAATGAAAAAGAACAAAGTGATCCCTCCCCCCCCAACTTGAACTATTCAATGTCCGCATTGAAAGTATAAAAATAAAATGATAGGACATAAACGTAAAAGAGAGGAAAGATATCACCTCGAATGAGGAACTACGCAGGATGTAATATGAGAGGTGAGGAGACCCCCCAACTTGAATGGAAGCAGCCTGCAATGTTAGTCCTCATAACACAAAAAATAAATAAATAACAAAAGTAACTAACTTAAGAAAGAAAGAGGAAAAAAATTAAAAAAAAAACAAGAACTATACAAAAAGGTAATGACATGCACTCCCAACACATGAAATCCAATCATTCATCACACTACGAAGAGCAACCAAAATGAACATTCCACCCCACTTCAAGCTTTCCGGTAAAAATTGTATGTGACCATGCCACAAAATTAAATACTTAGAATATCTCAATTGCCTTAGCCGCTTTTGAATTTGAAATTCCACAAAGTCCGCATTCCGTACCAAATTAACTTTCGAGTTGTTGATGAATTTCAAAAAAAATGAATAGTAAATCACAATAAAATTATCAACACCAAGAAAATCAATTGGTTCTAACTCGATAATCTCTTCTAATGGTGGATGTCCAAAAGGAGTGTTGGTATCATCTAAAACTGAAAGCATTTGATTAGCATGTTCAAGTGGAATTTGGCCAATTTTCGACAATGGCTCCTCAAGAGTTTTCATATCAATAGTCATCTCAGGTGAACAAGTAAAATTCTCATGAGGAAAACATTGGACATTAAGCTCATCACTCAATTCAGATCGACTCCGTGATTTTTTCCAATTCCAAATCAACAGCCCCTTCACTAACAACGAGTGGCTCTATTTTCTCTTCTACCTGAGCCTGAGAATTCACATCTTCATAGTTCATGTTGCAAACCCAAAATTTAGAATTTTCAACAAATCGATCATAAAAATCCCAACCCTTTTCATCAGTTTTATCCAAAAATTCACCATGGCATATTATGTCTACCAACTAACGCGTTTTACCATTTAACCCATCATAAAAGAAATCTATAATGCGCCAAAGTGCAAAACCATGATCTGGAAAAGAGAGTAGCAAATCTTTATACCGTTCCCAACAATGAAAATAAGACTCCTCTTCGATTTGAGCAATTTTTACGATTTCTTGTTTCTGAAGAACAATCTGATATGCGGGGGAAAACTCTTCCAAAAATAAATTTTGCACCTCTTGCCATGTTGAGTAAGAATTTAAAAGGAAAAACCAACTCGTAGCCTTGTACCGCAATGATTGCTCAAAATATTTTAGTTTGACTGTTTCACTATGTAGGTTGGATAAAGTAGCACAAATCTCCTCAAATTTCTGGATATGTGAGTATAGATTATCAGAGGGATAACCATAAAAATTGGGAAGCAATTTTATTACCTCAGGACTCAACTCAACGTTCCAAGAGTAGTCTTCAAAGTAAACCATTTTGTGTTTTGTTTTTTTTGTTTTTTTCAAATAAAACTTACTGCAAGCTACACTACTAAATCAAGTGAACAAAAATACAAATAAAAATAAAAACAAGAATAAAATAGAAACTCGCAGTGTCACTGGCATAAATTTAGCTACCGCACCGGACTTCCTCTAACGCGAAGCAACTGTTAGCTTCAAACTTATCTTGAGTAAAATCGAGAGACCTGCACTACAAAAAAAAAAACTAATACAAAAACAAGAGAAATAATGATAGAAAAAAAAAATCTAAGCTACGAACTAAAATAAAAATTAATCGAAACAACGCAACCGTGCTTGTAATCCCCGGCAACGGCGCCAAAATTTGATCGTGTCATTTCCGTATCAAAAATAATTAGTAAAACAGAATAATTACTACTACCTAAAAGATAGCGGTAAGTACTCCGAGTATCATCCTCAGGGATTACGAAGGTTAAGTTGCGGCTATTTCAATTGATTTCTAAATTAATTCGGAAAGAGATTTGATTGTTGGATTTCGAAAATATTAAAAACAAAATTAAATTAAAGCAATTAAGAAATAACGAGAGTTTATGAGAGAAAAGATTTAGGGTTTCGAATCCACTCGACCCGTTGCAACAAAA
This sequence comes from Rhododendron griersonianum, assembly GCA_018127125.1. NCBI lineage: Eukaryota > Viridiplantae > Streptophyta > Magnoliopsida > Ericales > Ericaceae > Rhododendron > Rhododendron griersonianum. The sequence goes on from CM030791.1 coordinate 38,070,663, forward strand.
TTTAAGCAAAGATAAAGGTTAATTATTCGAATCAATCCGGATATCGTTAGGGTTCGCAGGCCCTCACGGTATCGCCTAAAAATATTTATGAATCACCAAATAGCATGGGGTATCGCCGCCTAGCACGAACCGTCTTACTAGTACAATCCGTCTCTATGGCACGGATAGTCTAATAGCACGGCACGTTTTACGGAGCATAACCCATCTTACTCAGTTATCACAAAACAATAAAGAACTGTTGTATGAACGTGCATAAATTCTAGAAAATCATGCACATGATGTGATTGAAAAAAAAATACCGCAAATAAATCCTCATGTCATACAACCACGATTCGAATAATAAAAACACTAAATCAAAATATAAACATCGTTACTCAGAGTTCGAGCTACATCTACACTCTAGAGTTTAGCCGGACATCGTAAGAGAAATCATCGCGCTATTCTTGTTCTGTCCGTGACGTCCAGCTCTCTGTTTATTTTCGAAGTATCTGAATGCCTGCGCAGCTCTCTCCTTTCTCCGTAATACCCCAATCCCAGCCGTGGGTATCCTTTTTATATCTTGCTGTAGCCCTATTTTTCTCCTTTTCTAGTCAAGGCTGTGGGACATGCTACCACTGCCGAGAATATTAGGTTTAGGCCTTCTAATTCCTTTTCTTTTCTTAGTCCAAGTCTAGCCAAAATAAGAATAAGAAACACAAGTCCTTAGGCCCACCAAGACATGTACGCAGATTGTGTTCCTCTGTAACCAATTCCCGCACAGTACGAACAACTATATTAAAGCCCATTTAAATGTTCAAACCTCCGGATACCTAAAACACAGAAATCAAATGTTAAGTTCTGAATAACAATATAAATGGACTTAGCAAGTGTAAATTAGTGGGCGCTTATGTGCACATTTATGCGCCTATCAGTGGGACAGCTTTGTGATTACGAAGGGAATTGGAAATGACGTTTGGCTTTTGAGGTGGTGGAGGGGGAGCTTCGAGCGTACCCTCATCAATAAGATCTTAAATCGCATGACGGAGGCAATAGCAAGAATCAGTGAGATGGCCAGCCCATTGGTGGTAGGCGCAATAAAGGTTAGGCTTGAAGTTGGCTGGTGGATTTTTGGGAATTGGGGTTGGATTGAGGGGCTTTAGGTGCCCGGACTTGATCAACTTCTCCATGACAGAGGACAGTGGTGTTTCAAAAGCAGAAAAGCTGCGGCGTTGAGTGCGAGGCCGGCTGTTCTACGGCGTTTGCACCTGATTGACATCGGCAATGTGGTTAGTAGTATTGGAAGAAGAGGCGTTGCTGCCACTGGTCGCCGTACTGGAGTAAGTACCACCCCCAAAAAGCGCGTTGGTGTTCTCGGAATAGGCCCGAGGCTTTGATTTCGAAGGGTTGGATGATTCCCCTCTTGGCAGGATCCCACTTTGCAGCGCATCTTCGATGGCCAGGCCAAATTCGAAGAAGGTTTCAAAGTTGGCGAATGCCTGAACAAGCACCAGGTACTTGGCGTAATCAGGCTGAAGATTGCGAGAGATGATGTAGAGTTGATCTCTCTCGCTCGGACGCTTAGTCACTAGAGCGGCTTTGGCTCTCCACCTTTTATCGAAGTCTACAAAAGACTCCTTCGTTTCCATCTTCGTGGATTCCAACTTCCAAGTAGTCATCTTGAGCTGGGAATTATAGTTGTACTGCGAAATAAACGCAGCCCCAATGTCTTCCCAAGTCCTCCTTTTGGAGATGTCGAGTGACAGAAACCAGTGGAAGGTAGGACCAGAGAGAGTTTGAGGGAACAGTTGAGACATAGCCTCACTTTCCACACTTAGTAGCTTCATGGCAGCATGATAACCGTAGAGATGAGTCTTGGGATCACCACTCCTATCAAACTAAACCAAGTCAGGCATCTTAAACCTGTCAAGAAGCCTAGCATTAGGATACAGGCAGAGACGATCCAAATCAATTCCCCTTGCACTGATCTTCTCGGATTTCGAGACAGCCTCTTCCAGTTTAGCCATCTTGGCTATGAGAGCAGCCACATCAGGGTTTTGGACAGGCTTGACACCCGCTAGATTTGGGTTTGCAACAAGCGCACAGGTCGCTCTAGGGTTGGGCTGAATAATGAGACGCCTTGCATGATTTGGATCCTCGACAAAGATAGGTTCTGCATGAACATCCTCATCGTCCTCGCCTTCCTCATCAAGAACCGGTGGAAGACGAGTGTTGATAAGGTCATTCAAATGAGTGATGTTAGCATCTATCTGAGTAGCCCTCTGCTACATTGTAGTGATGTTGTTCTGAAGGTTCATGAGTATAGTTTCAAGATTAAGCAGTTGATCTGCCATGACAGATTTTTCAAAGGAGCTTGATACAGAAGTGGGGGATGTCGGCTGTGTTGCTTCTTGCAAGATCAAAGGTGAACTCGACTGTAAAGCGGCCAACAGCGAACGCGGAGAGTCTTCCATTGTGATTGGCTGGTATTCGAGCCTAACAAGCCTTTGAACCGGATTCTGATGGAGACGTTCCCAAGCGGGTTTGCCCTTTTGCTTCGGTGCTCTCTTCCTTGATGCAATGATTCAGAACTTTCAGCAAAGTAAAAGAAGGCTCAATAGGGGCCCTGCAGCAACTTTATCAAAATAAAAGAATAAAGTATGAATACACTCAGCGTTGTCGTCAATGTCGCCCTAGACTCTAGAACGAAAAGACGAGTTTGTCTCAAAATGTTCGGACATTGCCAGAATCCTCAAAATTCTATTCGATAGTGTATCCTTGCTTGAATCGAGCGATCCTAAGGGATGTCAAATAGTCTAAACCTTCGTCTATTCCGTTCTCGGAGTCTCAACTTTGAAGTTGGAACAACTCGATGTAAATGACATGATAATGGAACTAGAGTGGCGTGAGCGGCACAGAGTTGTTAGCCGGACGGTGTAAGTGATGAGGCACTTGTTACCTAACTGGTATAAGCATCATGACATTTTCTCCGTTGTTCCTCGTTTTTTGTTTGAAACCTTGATTGGGTATCCAGACAAGGGTTTAGAAAGCTTTGATTTCCCAAAGTTTCGTTGATCCTAAGGACTTCAAAAATTGATAAAGTGCACCATCGAGATGCACGACTCTTCATCGGGTCAAGGCAGCGCCCTAATGAGCTTAAGACAGACTTGAAAGAACAACAACCTAGAAGCCGCCCTAAACATGCTCCTACGCAAGATGGAATGTACCTACAGTGCATGCGATAGGGAAAGCAGTAACACAAAGACACTATATGGGGTCAGATGCAAATTGATCTTACCCTGTGGGTACCTGTCCTAGATTGGAGAGTTCTAGTGCTTTATATATGCAAAGGCCGGTTTTGGTTGGTAACAGGTTCCTTGGACTAAAGCCAAGATATACCTCCCGCTGCCCGTGTAACCGCAGAGCAACAGTCAAACGGTAGAATGACTTATCATCGTCGAAGGTTGTTGGGCATTCGGGGTCCCCGGGCTCCGATTAACCGTGACGGCTTGCCAAAACGCTCCAACGCGGCTATATCCCACATCGATGCAAATGAAAATGCTAAGAAATTGATTAAAAGAAGAAGAATCACAAAATCGCAAAATGCCTTTTCAAATTTGGCTCACTTTATTTAATCCATCTTTAGAGGAAATTACACAAGTGATCAATCGAAAAAGTCCCAGATCAGATTGGTCGGACACAAAGGTCCTATTAAATCACCATTCCAATCTTCGGCAGTGCAAAGCTCACCGTTTTGCCAGACTTTTAAAGGATTGTTCACAAGAGTATTAAACTCTAAGTATAGATTAATATTGGTTCGATCATCCCCAGCAGAGTCGCCACTGTGGGCAACATGCCCTTAAAAAATTCTGGTTTTTTAAAGAAGGGCCTGGATCGAGGGAGTGCTAGCGGGACGAGTGCTTAAAATTCAGAGTCGCCACTTGGGTTTGAAGGTCCGACACCGAAGGAACCGAATTTGAAACGCCTTACACGCTATTTTGATTTGAAAAAGTGAAAGCACCAGTCCGTCATAACCATATCTGGGTTCGGGAGCCAGGTTATAAGAGGGGAAGGGTTTTAAGGCACCCCTCTCGCCCAATCCGGAGATCGGTCTCTACTTAAATATTTTGTGAAAATATTGAGATTCTTCTTTTGTTAATTGATTTTTAGCCAATTAGGGCGAGGAAACAGTTAAAAGGGGATTAAAACTGTAACAATTTGTAGGATGTGATCGAAAAGCATGGATGAATGATATGATAAATAATGAATGGAATAAAAATCAAAGACTGATAAAGTAAGCCCAAAACAGTGCATCAATTAGAAGTTTGGCATGAACAGGGACCACATTGCATGCAATGATCTATGTGCATGCAAGAGGACCTGCACGTGCCAAACCCCAACCAACGCGCGTGAGTTAACGTCTCAACAGGTTTGATTTTCATTCCTTTTTGGGCTATGGAAAGACCAGTGCTCACCCAGAATCAAACCAAGCAGTTTATATGCACAGGGGGACTATATAATTACAAACAGAATGAATATAATTAAAGTACACCCCATAAACAAAATGGGGGACCAAAATAGAGACCAAAGGCCAAGCTACCATGCAAAGCCAGCCACTGGAAATGAGTCAACCTATGCGCGCAGATCCAAGACAGGCGCGCCTATTTTGACTGGACTTCCAGTGTTTGGTGTTGCATACCTAGGCTCTGAGACATGTTCAGGAGCAAATCAGGGGTATTCCAAAGAAGCAGAAAGGCATATTGAGCTAAGGCTAGCAATTTTAACATGTAAAATAGATTTTAATATGCAACAAAGTGATCTATATGCTTCTTAAAATAGTAAAGACCAACACCCCTGTCCCCACGCCAGTCTGCGCGCACAGCCAAGGACTGGCGCGCACTAAAGGCAGACCAACGCGTGCAGGTGTGTTAGCCACTCGATTCTTGTAACCCTACCAGCTTTTGGACCAGGACTGGTATTGATTACCAGCCTTGGCCCTGCCAGCTCCCCTCAGGGATCAAAACAGAAAGCAGTAAAGGTTATACCTTTGCTTGAGGTTTTGAAAATGGATTTGGACTAGGTATTTAGTGGTTGAAAAATGGATGTATGGAAGTTGATTAAGTGGTAGTGGTGGTGTATGCTTGAGTTTGGAAGAGATTTGAGTAAGGATGTGTCTTGCCCTTTAGAATTTTTGTAACCCTTGTCATGGTAGAAGAGATGTGTATTTATAGGAAATTGGGTTGGTGGTGCACATGGAGGAGAAACCAGCCAACAAGGCTAGTTAGGGTGGCTTGGTGGAGAAGGCCACCCCAAAAGGTGAAGGGAGAGGTTGAGAGAGGGGGGGGCACCCCAAACCTGCTGATACACTATTAAGGCGACAAAATCAGAGGCCCTAAGTATAATAGACCCCTGATGATAACAAAATCCGGCTGGCAAAAAAGGTGATATGGACAGGTGTTGACCAGCGCACGCGGATCTCAGTCCGGTGCGCGCGTATCATACCTACCACCGCGCCGGTCAATAGTCAAAGCTTTGACCATTGACCAACACCTGGCAAGTTGACTGGCATGCGCTGGTCCTAGTGCAACGCATGTCGGTCAAACCTCCGGCTAGGGTTTATGGTTTAGGGTTTAAGGTCCAAAAAGGGTTCCAAACACACAAAGTTCAAATCCTTTTTATCCTCAAGACTGTTTTTTATCCAATTCATCATCGGGGAAACAAGAAACCGAAAAAAGAAAGTAAATCAATTAGGAGACCCAGATTGGGCTGTCTACAAGAGGCGTTCTTCCTCCTAATGGTGTCTCAACATACAAAGGTGGACTAAGATCCTCGGTTTCCAACTCCAAAACACAGACAAGAGGTGCAGTAATGAATGAATGTGAAGTTCCAAAATCGTATAGTAATATACGAAGGAATTTGATGAGAGAAAAGTACCCCACGAAACAAAAGTCTCTGGAGTTTGAAAGTGGTTGGAAATGATGGACTAATAGTTGTGGTTATCATGAAGGCTCTCCCTTGGGTAGTTTGAGCCTGAATATTTTCGTCCTTCTGCCCGAAACCCTAACTAGGTGCAGTGGGGCTCGCTCCTCGCTCAACGCATGACCCTTGACCCGAAGTAGGCTGATGGAACTATGACTAATGCTGGCCAAAACTTTACCATGACCCCGATTGCTGCAGTGAACCTAACTCACTCGATGCTCTCACTTCCTAAGGACATTCTCTCGCAAGATGGTCTGGTTTGCCGCAAATGAGACAAAACTTTTGTGGCTATGGACAATGAGCACAAAAATGACATGACTGACCATACCTATAGCAAACAACTTGAGACCTAGAAGAAACCCCCTGAGTTCTTGAAAAAGTAGGCTGCCTGAAATTCTAATGATCCTGCGAAGGACTGATTCACTCTGCCTCTTCCTCTCGACTCCAAACACCCCTTGATGACAAACTCAGGTTAACCGTTTGTTCCCTAGGTTTTCACACTTCCACATTTCCCCGCCACCTATCGGAATCTCAACACTCCTCGCATACTCAACAATTTCGAAAAACCTCCCAATACGATGACTCACCACTAGCCTCTTAACGAACGTGTGCAGCCCCTTCTTGAAATGCCTACATTTCCTCTCCTCTAACACCACCAATTCTAGCGTGAAATAGGACAAAGCTTGAAATTTAGAAGCATACTTGGAGACGGTCATGCATGACACCTTGTTCTAGCCTTTCAAATTGTTCTCTAAGCTATTCACGATAAGACTCCAGAAAATATTGACTCTCAAAGATTTCTTCAAACTCAACCTAGGTCAGGGTCTCCACATCTGGCTCATTTGCTTGATTAGCTACACTCGCCACTCTTCTAACGTCCTTCCTAACTCATAAAATCAATTCTCATCATTTGTTCGCCTCACCGGTAAGTTGACAAGCTACCATGCAGATCCTTAGCATATCCTCCACGATCATAAGAGAATTAAAAAGTTTTTGGAATTCGGCAAGCCAATGGTTGGCTACGATAAAGTCACCACACACCAGTTGAATGAGGTGGGTTCAAATGGCGAAATTTCCTCATAGCTTCTACGGCTCAGTTACTCGTATTGACCCTAGGTGCTTGATTCAAGAGGTTGGATGCTGCAAGTGCTGCGACAAAAGTCCCCAGCGAGCTGATTCTGCACGCCCGGTATCTCTAAGTTCTATTCTGCCCCCAAACCTTGATTCCAATGTGGAGCTTCCCCATGTTGACTCACCTTGTCCTCTAACTACGCACCCCGGCCAAGTCCACGGCCTTTGCGACCATGGTTTCCGATCCTACCTCTCCTATTTCCATGTCTCGGAGGGCATCGTATTACAAAAATTTAAGACAGAAAACTATTAACATCAACAATATCACCATGAGGTCAATGCCTTCAATTCCCCCAGCGCGGGTCAACACCACCACCACACTCTACATAAAAGTAAATGCTATGCCGCAAAGATAAATGAATGTCAGTCACACAAGTCATGTAAAAAATGCAATGGTTTAGCTCACGGGACTAAGTGTCTCCCTATATTCTCGAGGTATTCTAACCTATAGCTCTAATACCAAATTGTCACGCCTTCAATTTTAAACATAAATAAGAATAACTTTCCGTAAATAAAATACCCTCAATATCATACATAATACCCAAAAAAGATTTTCCAGGCTGCATTTCACCCAATTTTAGTTACAACATCATAGTTCCAAAAGGTTACATCCAACGCACGACGGCCGAATATTTATAAGTACTGAAAATGGAAGGAGAATTAAGCATGTATACAATAATCCCTTGTCAAAAGAAATATAATTTAAGTTACACTTACTTCTTCAAAATGAGATTTACAAAGATGCTAAAGTAACCCTATTATGTCAGTTCTCAAAAGTTTGTCTGTATGCATGCACCACACTCCATGCTAGTTTGGTAAAAGTAAAATATAATAGAGTTTGATGCAATGTACATTTAAAAATACCGAGTAGCTTAAATAGAAAAAGTGACTTTTTAAATCTAATTTGATCCAAAATTTACTGAGACTAAGCTATTAGATAGCGTTTGCACGAGGTGGTTTTCTATTTTCTTAGTTATAAATTGTGCAGTTGAGAGAGAGGTTGAGCCTTAGTCCATGAACCTTCAAAATGTCTCACGCTCCCATTCTGAAGTATGTACTGCGCTCACACTATCAATCTTCACTCTTGCAAATTTTAGTAGGTTGAGACAAAATTCAAAGACGCTTTCACGCTCGTGCTCCTGCACCTAGTTACGCACTCAAATTATGTGACTTAGTGTTGAGCTTTTGCAAGTAGCAGTACTACAAGAGTTTTTCTCTTTGAAGCTCTCTCAATGCTACTCTTATGCTATTGATCCCAATTTCATCATATATCATAATAACAATGAAATTTTCAATGCCGATTAAAAATAAAATAAAAACCCTCTTGTACCCTGGCATCATCAAAGCCATAGATTCCAAATACTAGCTCGTCATCTAAAAAATACTCACTCTGTCCATTTTTAAGTGCCCTTCTTCGTAACTCTAACTTATTAAGGAAATATCATCATTACACATTTCACATCAACTTTTATTTCCATTTTCCATACTTACCCTCTATAGAGACATCATCATTACACTTTTACTTACTAACTTTTCAAAATAGAATCTATTTTTAAAGGCAAAATAGAAAATGCACCAATTTTTACTTACTAACTTTACAAAATGGACACTTATTAAGGAACAGTCTAAAATAAAATAGTGGACTCTAAAAAAAGGACGGAGGGAGTAGAAAAAGATTAGTCTATAATTCTCATAGATATACAAGTTTATATGCACATCATTCTCAATATTCCTACCACGTTTAGAGAAAAATAACATTGAGAAACTATCTAAGATCTTTATCGACTATTCAGCGACTAAAGATTAAAAATTGGCTCAAGTTCAAAGGTTTAGATAGTTTAAGAACGCAAATGCATAAAATAAAGTAACTTTGTTTCGTTAAACCAAAGTAAATATTTGTTTTTTAGTGACAAAAATATATTAATTTTCATTGCATAAGAAACGTCTTCTAGTACTCTTTCAACATGCCAATAAGTCTACTCACATTATTTTGAAAACCTTCCATATCTGTTTAGAATTTCATGCGCATACCAAAACCTGTCAAGAATTTCCGGTTATCTATGAGAATGCATGCTCAAAGTAGGCTTATACTAAATCATGCATCACTGGAAGCTTATCAATTACTCCCTCCGTTTATTTTTAAGTGTCCTGCTTCATAACTCCAATTTAATAAAAAAAAACATCATCATTACACCTTTCACATCAACTTTTACCTCTACTTTCCCTATTTACCCTCTATGGAGACATCATCATTACACTTTTACTTACTAACTTTTTAAAATGAAATCCACTTTTAAGGACAAAATAGAAAATGCACTAACTTTTACCCATTTACTTTACAAAATGGACACTTATTAAGAGACAGCCCAAAATGAAATACTGAACTCTAAAAAAAGGACGGAGGGAGTAGAACAAATTCCAGTATAAGAATTGCAAGTTAAATAAACAAAGCATCTGGTTTCTTTTCTTGCCTATATTATAGAACCATCTGCTATTCCTATTAAGGAAATTCGTGCCTCACAAGTTAGAAAAAGACAAATTCAAAAAACATCAAAAGATAAACTGGTTGCCAAAGTATATAATAGTACTAGACCCACACGCGAAAGACTTTAGCCACGTGGGCATAATAGGAGACAGATGAACCATTAAGTACGGAGATCTGCACAAATGGTAGAGCATCTTCGTATTTAACCCTGTCAAAATCCCAAAAATGTAACCCAATCAATCAGAACCTATCACCATGAGTACCAGATGACAAATTAGTGTCAAATACACACCAGTTGCGCCATAAGAATTTCCACCGCCACATTAAAATCCCCATCAGCAGCAGCCACTGCCACTTCTACCTGTGTCTGGGAACAATACAAGGTCTGTTGTCTAAATTCCCACCAAAACACTTTGATAGAGATATATATATAAAAGCATCAGGACATGGTCCCACTGATCTTTCTCATAACAACGCAGTAATATCATTTTTTCAATATATTATCAAAATTTAACATGAAATGGGAAACCAAGACGGCAAGACATTTTAAAGAAACCCATCTAAAGCAATGCAAGATTCAGGTAGAAATTTTACCCTTTCGAATCCCATCGCTACAAGTTTTTGGATCTCTTCTTCAGAGACAACTAAGCCCTGCATACCACAGATAATAAACAAAAAGCATTTAAAAATCAGATTAACTGAATTATGGGTTCAACTACTGTCCAATATGGAAACCTGATGATGTGCATGGCCCCCAGCAGCCGCTGTTGCATCATCTACTTCTGTGTGCCTAAATAGCAGAAACATAAAGAACAAATAAACTAACCTTCCATAAAATAGTAACGAAGTGAACTACAACTACCATTCATCATACATCGAAAATCTCAAACAATTTCAAAGGTGAACAATGTTGGCATTAATTTAAAATAGGTAAAATACATCGTTAATAGAGATTCATGTGTGCTAATTTAAGAGTCTGTGTGTTCGATGTATGTTCAAGGTACATATATTTTGTATCTTGGTGTGTGTGTGGAGTCTTAAGGGTTGAGTCTTTTAAGTAGATTCACAGACATGGTTCATGTACATGGTTTCGTACATGAATTCAGTTCAAAAGTCTTTTGTGATTCATGTATCTCATAGAGTAGTTCATGAATCTGAGGGTGTTCGGGAGCCTACTTTTTTACTTTTCATTTTCAATTTTTTGGCTCTTTGGATTATGACAAGAATGTATTTTGAATTTGGGAGTGTTTGAATGATATGTGCATAATGCATTTGCAACAAGAGTAGTTTTTGAGAGATATGTGATGAAAATGAATTATGAGTTGGTTTTTTACCATATTGCCCTTGATATGTGCAAAATGCATTTTGCAACAGGAGTATTGTTTAGACATTTTTTTTAGGCATAATGATTTTGGTACTCTCTTTTTGATAAGTGCGTAGTCCTTTTTGGTGTCTAATAGTAAAAAAATTACCACACAAAAGCTTCACTAAAAAATAATTGGGATTTGTCCCACATTGGTTAATTATCTCCTCCAAAAACTAGTATATGAGCCTAGGCGGCCTCTCCACTCTTTGCCAATTGGTTTGGAGTTGGATGCTTTAACATAGTATCAGAGCTAGGGTTTCGGAGGCTTTTCCCCTTTGTCTGTGCCATAGTTGCACTTTCTTTCATTGTGATCCGTGTGTTCCGGATCCTTTGTTTACCTCTCCACGTGCGAGTCAGGGGTCGCACGTGCAGGGGAGTGTTGGGATTTGTCCCACATCGGTTAATTATCTCCTCCAAAAACCAGTATATGAGCCTGGGCGGCCTCTCCACTCTTTGCCAATTGGTTTGGAGTTGGATGCTTTAACAAAATGGAGTATGAAAATCATTTCCTTTTCTTAGATACTCGAAAATTAAATATTGTTTGATATTTCCACTCCACAAACAATACTTCAAAAAAGTACAATTTTTACCATGTTTTCTGGATCATTATTTAGTAATGAAAATTGAAAATAAAATCATAGAGAGCAGAGATCAAATTGTTACATAAGGTCACATAAGAAAACAAAAGCAACACAGTTGGGGTTATGGTGATTCATCAAACTGTAAACTAAAAATATGGTACACAAAATAGAGGGGTGAACATGGGGTATCTTAGAATTAAAGGTGGTTATCCACTCAGTTTCCATATAAACCTGTCTAGGGAACCAAAACGTCCACCAAAGAAAAGTGAAGGGTAAGGAGGGAGGTTAATGTACTAGTGAGGGGGTAGGTGGAAAATTCCAAAATATGCCAAAGGTAATTTGGTATTTTCATCTCCAACCAAAAAGAGAAGTGGAAAAGGAGAATGCAAAAAGCTCCCTCCTACCTCTTTCTCACTTATGTTCTCTAAACCCAAAAACTAAAAACTCATTCTCCCATAACTCATTATGGGTACTTCCAAGTTCCAACCAAACCAAACCGAGCCTTATGTCCCAATCACTTGGGGTTGGCTACATGAATCATTTTCCTCCATTGAGCTCTGTCAATGGCCACTTGTTCACACACCTAAAATGTGAAAATACAAAAATGAAATTTGAAAAGCAACAATCCAAATACCCTCTCTATTTATTATCCAGGTTTGCATAATTGACTAGGTACATGATAGAAGAGTCCTATAAATTCTAGAAGTGTTTGAGTCAGTTTGTAATATCTCGGTCAACTTCAGAAAATATATACCAAACCAAACCGAGCCTTATGTCCCAATCACTTGGGGTCGGCTAACTTTAGAAAATATATAAAGAGTATATTGTTGAGTGTTTAGGCACGTGTGCTCTTTGGGAGCTCTGTACACATCTCCATTTATGTTATTTGTTATCTCCTACACACACTCATATTAACCTTGGGTTGGTTTAGTTACTAAGTATTCCAACGAATTCGACGTGCTCCCCAAACATCGCAAATCATCATTTGCTTTCGTTTCTTATTTTTCTACAAGGTATCAGAGCTGTTGGCAAACGATCCATGGATGGATTTTCCGGTGTTGGAGAAGGCTATGGTTGGTGATTTGAAGCTAAGGCGGGTGAGCGAAAATTTGCAGAGGTCGGAGCACATGGACATGTACGGAATGGGAAAAAAAAAAAAAGAGGCAAGTTGTTGCGGTGTTGCAACAGGTGGCATTGTGGCTTAGTTTTGTGATCACGTGGAAAACAAGAAGTCTTAGTGGCTTTGGATTGTCAAGGGACGTGATTCGGTGTGTCAAGCTTACAGAAGCTACGGCTTCAATGGCGAGTTCAGATTTGTTTGATTCTGAATGGGTCCATGGGATTTGGATCAAGTAAAATATTTTCTGATGGTAGATTTGGAACATTCAGCAGGTCCAAGTCTAGTTCTAGAGGTGGCAATGTGTGCTTGTACTGACGTAGAGCGGTTAGGCTCTTGGTTGAGAAAGAGGTTTGTATCTCTTTGTTGCTCCACTCAGTTCGGAAAATATGTCGATGAAGAGTAATATTTTGGCTCTTGGTGAGTTCATGCGGTTTGGTGCATGTTGAACAAGGTCAAAATTGGTGTGGCTCTTGGTGCGCAGCTCTAGTGTTTTGGTTCCAGGAAATTAATATCTTGGACATGTCCTCACAGTCTCTAAGGTATTGGTTCTTTTTTGGGGGGGGTGGTGTAACAAGTCCCAAGTAAAGCCTTGAAAATAGTCTCTCGTTGTCGTCGGATGGTCTCCATGGATGCATGCAAATTATAATAGGGCATAGACGGATGTGAGGAAAAATCTTGCTAGCGGAGGATGGGTAATCGATGCCCTATTCTGGAGTTAACAGTGATTTTTAGCTCGTGTTTTAGCTACACATTTGATGGCCGGATTTCGAGAATTAGGTTGAGACAGGATAAGCTTGCTAATTCGGTTTTGTGTAGCTAGTGGTTTGATTTCGAAGGCCCATGGTTTACAACACTTGGTGCAGTGCAATGGTTCCTGTGGAAATTTCACCAAGGTGGAGATTGTTGGGATTGGTTAAAATTCAAGTATGGTTCACATTTTTTTTGGGGAAACATGAAGGACTTGCATTGGAATTACTTGGTGGTAGCTTGAAAGAGGTGCTGGACCATTGAAATCTTTGGTGTCTTTAATGTTGCATGAGAATATTGCTTGGTTGATCAAAGAAGATTTTGAAGAATGTTCTTAAAGGGCAAGAGCTGTACTTGGGGAACTCCAAGGGTCACACTAGGGTCACACTGAAGTAATTTGGAAGTGCTCTTCATGCGTGTGTTAAAGGCCATGCTTCAACACACAACGCACGAAGAGAGAGAGAGGGAGAGTGTGAGAGGGGGAAAATGAAGGGAGAAGGTTTCATGTGGGTTTCACATGGTTCATAGGGATGTAAGGATGGTCAGGTTCTGGGCACGGTGGAGCGATGAAACGGGTTTTGTTTCGGGGCTCGGGTTTGTGTCTTGTTTTGTTCATCCTTTGTGATTTCTCTATGGGTTCCTTCATTTCTTCAAAGAGTGACCGAGGATGTACTAGGGGTGGGGTTATGTGATTTAGCCTACATGTTTCATTGTACTATTTCTCTCAAAACTTGGGTTTCTATGGGCTTGACAATCTAGAGCTATGAGATAGCTGATTGTCAAAGATATAAATGTGTTGGCAACTATCAAATGATTTTGTTAGAGTGGGGATGAGCCTTTGGGATAACAGAAGCAGTTTGGCAACCATAAGTTTAGGTTAACTCATGAATGTTTATGGGTTCAAGCTGGCTGTTCGAGTCATGGAAAGGGCTACTTAGGAGAGGGCTACCCGGAGCAGTGAATAGCAACAAGTGTGAGCCATCCTGGAGGAATTTGGACTACTTGTTGTTGGGTGAAGCTACCTAGGCAGAGCCGCCGAGAATGTCAATTGTGATAAATCGTGATCGCTTAGTTTTGTTTCTGGTCGGATTACCTCAGTCTGTTAAGGTCGTTTTGGGACTGACAAGATGAACGATCAAGATTGGTACATTGGGTAGTTCTATCAAGAATTGATATATGGTCCAATCCATTGAGGGTCTAGAGTTGGTCGATTGAAGGTCTAAACCAGTTACAGTGAGGCAATCAGAAGGTTGTTCCAAGACATCGGTGAAATCACAGCGGGGGCCTATGAATTGTGAGATAGCTGGGGTCTGTGCTCGAGAAGGTGTTGGAAGGAGATTATTGTCCGAGATTACGAAACTGGTTGGTCTGTTGAAAGAACAGTTAGGGACTGTTTTGAGGGGACAAGACCATAGGCTGCAAAATAGGGTCCTGCTGAAAAATATCAAGAGATCGCAACCCAGTATGAAGCGATGAAGGAGCTCAAGGTTTTTTCCAATACAAGTGAAGAGTCATGTGCCCAAACTATGGAGTCAAACTCTAAATAAAAGGGGAGTGTTGGAATTAATTTAGAATTGGTAAATACATCGTTAATAGAGATTCATGTGTGTGATACATGAAGAGTTTGTGTGTTCGATGTACGTTCAAGGTACGTATATTTTGTATTCTTGTGTGTGTGTGGAGTCTAACGGTTAAGAGTCTTTTAAGTAGATTCACACACATGAACATGTACATAGTTTGGTACATAAATTCAGTTCAAAAGCCACCGTGCTCCCCAAACTAAGTGCTTTCATGCCTTGTTTTTCTACTTGGTATGAGAGCTCCTTGTTTTTCTACTAACAAAGATTTCAAAGGCTTTCCTGGGGTGCACATAAAGGTGAGACACACCACAAATGAACAAATGCCTTAACATTAATAGGTGTGCCGTTAGGACAACACTTCTTGTCTTTCACCTCAAGTTCTTCTTGTACAATTTTCATGCCTCAACTGCTAAGGTATATGGCATTAGCACTTTGCAGTACAAATTTCAAACAGTAGGGAGGTATTCCCGAACAGACACAATTAGTAGCCGAACACGTGGTATGCCAGATCCGTGTAATGAGAAAAGTGATATGGGACTCCATACAAGATGGACGGCGATAAGATCCGGTGGTACGAGAAGTCACCGGATCAGATAGTCTGTTCGGCTGAAAGGGACCAACGACAGGAGAAGTCATTAGTTGGTGCAGTCTGTTCGGCAATGAAGGATCAAAGACATGGGAAGTCATTGATAAGTGCAGTCTGTTCGGCTGAGGTGTGTACCGGACAGATATAGTCATCTGAAAGAACGTAGTCTTAGGAGATAAGGCAGTAAGAAGTGTTCTAGAAGAAGAACCCAATATCCAGTAAAGATAAGTGAGGAGACAGTCCTATGATGGAACGAGTTCCATAAAGGGAAGAGTCCCTATGAGTAAGGGATCTCGGTTGATTGGGCAAGAGAATCCCCGGAAATGCCAGGTTTCCTATACAGGGTAGGAAACCTAGGGTAGCAAGGATGCTTGAAGAGCAAGCAAGCGTATGTCTATAAATACGAGGTAAACCTAGAGGCAAAAGGTACGCAATTAGTTACAATTGTGCCATATTTACCTATCGATAACTAGGGTTACATACAGTACGAGATACTAACTTAGGCATCGGAGGGCCTTTGCCACGAGAGGCAAAGGTGCGCTCACCCCTTGTCTGTTTTACAGGTTAGGGTTCAGGCGAAGGCATTAGGATTCCGACTGAACAACACGTGAGAGAACGAGATTCAGTGCTGTTCTGGGTACTGTTTGTTTTTCTCCACCTACACAAACGCATGGAATAAACCATTTAGCAAGAAGGAGAAGCGGTTTTCCGTACCCTCATAACAAAGAGAAAGGGTTTTCAAGAAAGAACTCATAAGGAAAAGGCGAGAAGGGTTTCCATTTTCATATGAAGCTTTCTTTGCTGGCTCATGGTGCAAGTAGTGCTTTGATTTGTAAAGCTCTGCTTCAATTGCTAGTTTGATTCCCGATTCAAGACTTCAATTCTCAACCAGATCCTTTGATAAGCAATACCTTCTACAGTTTATGATTCTCTTGTTATATTCCTTGCCCTTTATGGACAATTGCATATTTCATTCTCTATAACTGAAGCAGTTACCCAGCAATTGTGTAGCTGAACTCAGGAGCAGGGAAGTTTGTGAGTTTAACTTCTATAGGGAGGAAGTTGACACATGAGGCTTTGGGTTGGATTGGGGTTAGGGTGGTGTAAATTCTTCTAACATGTGACAATAAAAAGATAGGACAAAAATTGATAGTCTAAACAAAACACACTTTTAGCTCTATCCAATAATGGTATCTTCAACCTTTCTCCATGTCTTCCTCAATAAAGTTTTACAATTATATGCATTTTGAAACCTCAAAATTTTCAACAATGACCCAACTCCATATCACGTATTTCCCCAAGCACAACTACATTTCATAACAATCAATCTAGTTCATGGACGTACCTTGAATGAAATTGCAAGATTCTAGATTCTAGAGTTCCCTATAACCTTACCACACATGATACACACAAACATGTTAAAGAAGATTCTAGATCTGCATTTTTTAGTATGAAGATAGGTCTGACACTTTGTTCCCCAGATTAATACAATTTCAGCTTATTTTCACACTTGGACAACTCAACGCAATCAGACAAATAGGATATCCAGCATCAAGAATGAACAGGGGGAATGGGTCTCGGATCCCAAGGAGCTAGAGGGCATTGGGGTTTTTATTTTGAATCCATTTTCAACTCAAGCAATCCGGATGACCAGTGCTTAGAGGCTGTCATGGCAGAGGTATCTAGCAAGGTTCCAGAGGAGATGAACGACAGGTTACTTCAAACCTTTAGAGAAGATGAGGTACTTCTTGCCCTCTCCCAAATGTACCCTTTGAAAGCCCCCAGACGGTAGGCCAGCGCTCTTCTTTCAAAAGTTCTGGCATAATGTTGGCCGGAATATTATTGCTCATGTTCTATATTTTCTTAATTTGGGTAAAGGACAAGACAAAATGGGCCCCTCCCATGGCAGGTGGTTTCAAAGTTAACTTTGATGGAGCCAATTTTCAAGAAGAGCGAGCAGTTGGAATTGAAATTGTTGTGCGGGATGAATCGGTCAGTTCATTGCTGCAAAGTTAAAGAAGATTCCATTGATGGGTACTCCTAAGCATGATGAAACTTGGCAAGAGAAGCTATTTGGTGTGCACGGTCTTTGCAAAGTTTAGAGATAGTCTTGGAAGGTGATTCTTCACAGGTGATGGCATCGATCTGAGGACAACAAAAGGGCTTGATCCCCTCGGTGTTATTTTGGAAGACATTAGAAAGGAAGCGGCGAATTTCCATAAGATTGAACTTACCGATGTTAGACGTACTGGGAATTGTGTCGGCCATCATTTAATTAGGCATGCTTCTTTTGTTTGACTCATATGGTTAGAGGTGGCCCCTGACTTTATTATGCCCTTCCTTCTCACTGATTCCTAATGAATAAGACACTGCTGATTATTAAAAAAATAAAAATGACAGGAGAAGTCTCAATAAATTTCAAGTAGGGGTAATATGGTCGTATCTTTCGTATCACGTATGATCACAGTTGAGGCTCAAAGAAGTTTATCCCCACTTTATTGCTCAACCTTCATTCATAATCACCAAGGGAACTCAAGTTTCTCATCCAAAACACAGTTTCTGATAATTGTCTCTCATAGTTTCTGAGAATTGCCTCTTTTTCACCGTCTTATTGGAGTTTGTATACCTATGTCAAGGAACATGCCCGTGCAAACTTCCAAAGTCAAAAGATTCTCCTCTAAAAATCTAAGCTTCTATATTTCAAACATACATGTACACAGACCAAACAATCATCTTAAGGAAAATGTTCCTTCTAAAGAATCCTTGAAGAAATAGGTAAGATCCCGAAAGCAGCGGGATCTTAAAGCTTGAAAAGTTTCAAAACTCGAGCATCAATTCATATCCCAGCTTATCATTCAACCAAAGAACAAAGTCATGCTGAACTATACAAACAAATAAATCCAGATACCTTCCATTTATAATCTGCTGTTCCGCACCAGCTGCTGCTGGATGGTTGGGGCTGTTTCCATCATTCAATAGTCTAGCCTGCAGGCTTGAATCAGAACGTACAGTGGAAATTGTTTGACTTTGACTGGAACCAAGTGTCCTCGCTCTCCCAAGAAACCAGCTACCATCTTCTGCTGACTGGATATAGCAATTTAAGATTAGTGGCTAATAGAGATGACTGACACGAGGAGTAAAGTTACACGAAATGATTATGGCTACAGGATCCATCATGTTCAAAGCTATATATATTAACCTTTACCAGCCTAAACACATACACCAGCCCACAAACTTAAAGCAACCTGTAGGCATTCGTAAGTCCAATAACCAACCGAAAAAGTCTGACGTCTATAAATAAATTCAAGTGAAGGTCTATCACGCACAATGTGGAACTAATGTCAACGGAACCATAGTCAATAGATTATTCCTCTGTAAACCAATTTTATAAATACAGAAGATCCAAAGATTATAAGAGTCGAGAATTAAATATAACAATTACTGATAGAAAAAAAATGTCAAAGAATCATGATCACGAGGTATGGAAATTTCCTTTTTGAAAACTGTTGGATTTCTAAAGGGGTTCCAACCTAAAACCAATTGGCAATGAGTGGAAAGGCAATGAGTGGAAAGGCCGCCCAGGCACATTTACTAGGTTTGGAGGTTATATTTAACCAATGTGGAACAAACTCCAACACTCCCCCATACATGCAACCCCCAACTCGCACGTGAAGAGGTAAACAAACGATCCATAACACTTGGATCATAACAAACAACGGTGCACTTATGGCACAAACAAGGGGGACGAAATTCTCCGAAACCCTAGCTTTGATACCATGTTAGATTTCTTGGAGGGCTCCGAAACCCGAACTCTGATACCATGTTAGATTTCTTGGAGGGTTCCAACCTAAAACCAATTGGCAATGAGTGGAGAGACCGCCCAGGCTCATATACTAGGTTTGGAGGTAATATTTAACCAATGTGGGACAAACTCCAACAAAAACAAATTACAAGATGTTCCTACAAGAAAAGGGAGAAACTGAAGTCAATATGCAGGTTTGACAAGGTAAAGTAAATATTGAAAATCATAAGAAGAAAAATCATCTAAAGGGCAGCATTCCCGAGATAAAGAATATGTCAGAGAGAGTATGTTGGAGAAATGGATAAAATAAACTTGTAATTTGGAAAAAAAATTGATAGTAAGTAATTCAAGGCAATATTACAAGCATAAAGTTCTATTCCTTCTGTGTACAATCCCAATCCTAATAAACCTGATTCTTGTTGTCGGACTCTCCACTAGTGGGCAATTTACCTCTTTAGGACGCTTTGAGAATTCATTACCCCAACGTTCCATTGAGTTATTTAGTGTGGTTTCCAACAAACATCCCAAGATGCATAGTCCTTACTTGGCTTGCCATCCAGAACAGGCTCTCAACAAAGGATAGGCCCGCTCCTTTTGGAATAAAGCCTTCTTCTTGTTGTAGCCTTTGCAATGGTAATGAGAGCCACAAGCATCCAGTCTTTAATTGTCTCAAGTTTGGGACACCATTACCTCTACGTTGTGTTAGAATATTGAGGAGTTATTTAGTCTTGTCCCACATCGGTTAAATAAGTGCTGCATTGAGTTTCACTTAATATAAATAATATGTGTTTGTGTTAGGGTAAATTAACACCCTTTAACACTTTTCTTACCCTCTCTAACAATGTGGTATCAGAGCCACCCTTACCCTAACCCTTATACTAATCATACACACCATAGCCACCACCAAACCATACCCATACCCACCATCCCCACTACAATCTGTCCATACCAATGTCCCGAAAAACCTAGAGCAGTTCACGAAACCCTAGCCCATCAACACCCATATCCCAAAATCCTAGCCCAGCCCTCGAAACCCAAGCACCACCCTCCGAAACCCTAACGCCACCCTCGACGCTGTTTTTCTGCCTTCGGCGAACCTCGCTGAACCTTCAATAGTGCTCGCCAACCCTCTACAGCACTCGCCGACCTACAATGCTCGACTAGCATGATTGTGAAGTCAATTTGGGATTTTTTTGCTCGATTGGAACTTGATTAGAGTATTTCACCGTCTTCTTGGAGTTTTCAAAGCTAATCGATGAACTTTTTTGATTTTTTGAAGGTTGTTCATGGTTGTTTCTTCAATTCAGTCATAGATTTCGGCTACTGTTGATGGTAGACTGCTGAGTTGCTTTGTTTTTATGGTTCAAATCTGGTTCGGTGGATTTCTTTGGTTATTGATGGATCTGTCTTGTTGCGATAGGCTTATGAGTGTTGGTGGTGTTTGCTCTATTTAGTAGTTTACCTTGTTTGTTAGTTCTTGTGGTTGGTCGTTCATTGTTTGCAGTTGATTTCGTGTTGATTATTGAGTTTATTAGCGATGGGCTCCGGTACTGGTTTTGAATCTGTTTCCAGTTCTATCTCTGTTGTTGGTCGTTTATCTAGTTCTTCTCGATTTCATGAGCGGTTGTCTATTACCTCAACTCTTTTGAATGGTAAGAATTATGCTATTTGGGCAAAGGCTGTTGAAGTTTATTATCTGGGTGAGATACAATTTCATTATTTGACTGATGATCCATCTGATGCTCTACAAGGAAGCATGGTAATGAGCACAGAAATTGATTTGGGCCTCCAAGTCTGCCCTTTTTGATGCCTTCGGCTTTGATTTGGGAGCATGATTCTATAGCAAAACGTCCCTGTAGCTCCTCAATTCTTGGAGGTTTAGGGGGGCCACTGTTTCAGTGGTATTCTAAGAGCAGCCACTTTGTGCATATATTGCCAAAGGTTAGGTCAGTCTTCAATCTCCTCCGCCCATGCCCGCAATGATTGGGGACTAGATGGGTTCTGTTATTGTTGTTATTGCCAAAGGTTAGGTCGTCTCCAATCATCCCCCGCCCATATATTGCCAATTGTTGTTGACTGATGATCCTCCCGATAAAGCTGACAAGACATGCTTCGTGGATGGTTGAGGATGCTCGGATTTGCGTTGAATTATGGAATAGTATGGAACCTCATATTAATAGCACTCTATATTTCACACCTACAGCCAAACTCGTGTGGAAACAGGTTCAGGAGATGTATTCTAATGTTAATAATCTTCGTCGGACATATGATCTTCATTAGACATTCTTTATCACTTGGTGTTTTGTCTTTGGAGGCGTACTATGCCAAATTCTGGGGGCGTCAACGTGAGCGCTTGCAAGTCGCTAGGTTTCTGTCTTATTTACCTTCCGCATATGATTCTATTCGATCTCAGCTTTTACGTGCTCGGGATTTACCTTCTCTCAGTCGCCTCCGCCAGGCTTCTGTATGTGATACTGGTTCTGTTAGTTTGACACATTCTGCCCCTTTGATTCCACGTTTCCTAATGGTTATAGTTTTAATCGTGTTGGTCGCGAGACATGGGGAGGTCGTCATGGTAGTTTTGGTCGAGATACAGGCCGAGGTGGTCGTGGTTTTGGTCGTGATTCTGGTAGAGATGGTTGGCCACCAGGGGGAGGTGGCCATGGCCGCGATTGTGCGCCTCGCCACTGCACATATTACAATGGTGATAATGATACTATTGAGTGTTGGATTCTTCATGGCCGCCCCTCTACCATCAGGTTACAGTTTATGAGGACGATGGACCGGCATTGCCTAGTTCATCGACCAGCTCTACTCCGTGTGTTGTTACTATTCCAGAGGATGAGTACCATCGCCCTATGAAGCACTGACACTCCAAAAGGGCGCCGTATACACGTATTGGACACGGGGACACGTATTGGACATGCCACGTGGTGTGTCCAATAATTTTTATTATTTTTGATAAGAGACACGCGGGGGACACGTCGGGGACACGACTGGGTCAAAAAGTAGTTTTTTAAAATTTTGGGGGGTTAATATGAAATTATTCAAAACTTTTGGGTTAAACTGTAATTATGCCTTTTAAAAAAAATATACAATTTGTGAAATTTTTCATATACAATGGTCCATAAATTTTAAATATATATATATTGTTTTTCATACATGTGGCGTGTCCCCCGCCATGTCCGTATCCCCATTTTTTTAAAATTGTGTGTCCCGTGTCCATGTCCGTATCCGTGTCCGTGCCACATAGCCATCACCTAATGTCTTCGCAGCAGTATCATATGCCATCTTCCTCCACTGCTACGTTCGCTCAGAAAGGTTCCTCCTCTTTTCATGGTCTTGCTTCTAATAATCCATGGGTTATTGATTTTGGTGCCTCCGATCATATGACCGGCATATCCACTCAATTATTTAGCTCCCACTCTTTCCCGCAGTCTTCTCGTGTTACCTTGGTAGACGGTTCTACTACTGATATAGTTCATATTTGTTTGGGTTTGGCTCTTTTAAATTCTTCAATTACATTAGACTCTGATTTACATGTTCCTCGTTTTTCACAGTCTTATGCGTGTTAGTAAGCTTTTCACAGTCCTTAAACTGTTCCGTCATATTCTTTTTTGGTTATTGTGTTTTTTAGGATCTCCACACAGGGAAGAAGGTTGGTGGCTTAGTTGAGCGTGGTGGTTTGTACTACTTTGTCAATGGCGAGCTCACTAAATATGTTGGACTACAATCCTCCGTCTCCCCATATGAGCATCACTGCCGTCTGGGTCACCTATCTCTTCAGAACCTTCAACAGCTGGTTCCATCGACGCCTTGAGTCTCTACCATGTGAAGTTTATGAGTTCAGTAAACATCATTGTGTTTCATTTTCCCCTAGAGTAGAGAGTCGTGTGTTGTATCCTTTTATTTAGTTCATTTAGATATTTGGGTCCTATACGTGTTCCGTCAAGTCACGTAATGGTTTTTAGTATTTTGTTATTTTTTGGATGACTACTCTAGGCTTACTTATGTTTAACTTATGAAAGAACGGTTAGAGTTGTACTCTATTTTCAAATCTATTTTATATGGAAGTAAAAACTTAGTTTGATGTTTCACTTCGTATATTTCGTTCTAATAATGTTGGTAAATATTTCTATAATGCATTGTCCATATTTTTTGATGAGCATGGTATTCTTCATCAATCCTCTTGTGCTCAAACTCCACATCAAAATGGGGTTGCCGAACGCAAGTTGCGACATCTGTTAATAGTCACTCGTGCTCTCTTATTCCAAATGCAGGTACCCAAATTCTATTGGATTGATGTTCTTACTGCAGGATATCTTGTGAATCGTAAGCCCTCTAGAGTTCTTGGGAGCCAAATTTCCTATAGTATTTTGCATCCCAATAGTCCTCTCTATTCTCTACCTCTTAAGATTTTTGGGTGTACTTGCTATGTTCATGCGCTTGATCCAGATTGGGATAAGCTTGATCCTTGATCTATCAAGTGTGTGTTTCTCGGTTACTCTCGCACTCAGAAAGGTTATAAGTGTTATTCTCCTACTTTGCGTCGTCAATTTGTTTGTGCTGATGTTACTTTTACGGAGTCTTTACCCTATTTTTCATCTTCCTCTTCTGAAGATCAATCTAAGTATATGCACATCTTTCCTTCTGGTCTACCCCTACCGCCTAAACCATTGAACTATATGCTCGTCGTTCTAAAGTTCCACCGGCACCACCTAGCCCATCACTCCGTTGTGAGATCCAATTGCCGCTAATCCAGATTCTCTTCCCATTGCCCTTCGTAAAGGTATTCCGATTTGTACTACTTCTCATCCTATTGTTAAGTTTGTTTCCTACGATCACTTGTCCCCCTCCCTTTGTGCTTTTACCACCTTTGTTTCTTTTGTCTTCGTTCCTAACACTATTCAGGAGGCCTTGTCTATTTCTGAGGGGCAAACAGCTATGTAGGAGATGTCTACCCTACATGATAATGAGACTTAGGAGTTGGTCCATCATCCTTCTGGAAAGTCAACTGTGGGGTGCCGTTGAGTGTGTACACTATGAAATATCACCCCGATGGGTTTGTTGAACATTACAAAGCTGTCTTGTTGTTAAAAGCTACACGCAGACCAATGGTGTTGACTATGCTGAGATCCTCTCTCCTGCTGCAAAACTTGGCTCTGTTCGGCTCCTTATTTCTCTTGTTGCCAACCTTGGTTGGCCCTTGTTCTAATTCATTGTCAAGAATGCTTTCTTACATGGCGACCTTCTTGAGGAGGTTTATACAGAGCAACCACCTGGGTTTGTTGCCCAGGGAGAGCGTTCTCAAGTATGTCATCTTCGGAAAGCTCACTATGGGCTTAAGCAATCTCCTAGGGCCTAGCTTGGCAAGTTCAGTGATGCAGTTTTGTAATTTGGCATGAGCTGTCATCCGGTTTTCTCCCTCATGCCTGATTGAAGGAAAGTATTATTGATTGTGTGTTGATGATATTACTATTATTACGGGCGTTGATCAAAAGGGTCGAGACAGGGTTATTAGGGTCGAGACCTATTGATACTCCTATGGATCCTAATGTCAAACTATGCGTTGATCAGGGGGAGTTGTTTTCTAGTCCTGATCAGTATCATCGCTTGGTTGGTAAATTGAACTATCTAAATATTACGCGTTCTGATATCTCGTTTGCAGTTAGTATTGTGAGTTAATTTATGTCTAATGGTCATCTTCCACATTGGAAGGCCGTTCCTAAATTTATAAAGTATCTCAAGGCTCATCCAGGACATGGTCTGTTTTATCGAGCTAATGAAGGCTTTCACTAACTCTGATTAGGCAGGAGGACCTTCTGACGGGAGATCTACTACAGGATATTATGTTTTTCTTGGTGGAAATCTTGTCAATTGGAAGAGTAAGAAGCAAACAGTGGTTGCACGGTTTAGTGCAGAGGTGGAACATAAAGCCATGGCCCACACAACATGTGAGATTGTATGGGTGCAATCTTTACTTGAGAAGATAGGTTTCAGTGTACAGTTGCCTATGAATTTGTATTGTGATAATCAAGCAGCAATTCACATTGCATCAAATCCGGTATTTCATGAGAGGACTAAACATATTGAAGATGATTGTCATCTGGTGTGTGAGAAGTTAGCTGGTGGTGTGATAGCTACTCCCTTTGTGCACTCAGTTGGCTGCCATGTTTACTAAGTCATTGTAAACCCCAGTTAGAGTTGTTATGTAATAAGCTGGGACTTAGTGACATCTATTCTCCAGCTTGAGGGGGAGTGTTAGAAAATTGAGGAGTTATTTAGTCTTGTCCCACATCGGTTAAATAAGTCCTATATTGAATTATCACTTAATATAAATAATATGTCTTTGTGTTAGGGTTAATTAACACCCTTTTAACACTTTTCTTACTCTCTAACTACACGTTGAATTTCACTCGGACTCATGGAGTCGCTGGATTACATTTTTATCGTCTTCGTTGAAAGGTAAGTCTCATAGCGTCACTACCATCACGCTTGCCTTCATCACTCCAATGTACCACATCTCGAATGAAAGGAAGTTTCAGAATGAGAGTTGTTCCTCATCTGTAGTCCTCTAAAATTTGCACGGATATTAAAGGCAGATTTTTATCCTTGTCCAAACTCCCCAAAGGAGATCAGTCCTCTTGGTTTATGTCCAGTGAAACTTGTCTAATCCATCTTAGTACTCTCGATCTCTACGGCTGGCTGATCTTACTCACCTTAATTATATGTAATGCCTTTTCATAGTGGGACGAATCAACTGGACCTTTTTGGGCCAGGAAGATCTCCAACCTCAATAGGCTAGGTGCTTGGGCCGAACCATGTTTGTTAAACCGGCACCAACATGTTGCCCCTGATCACAATGCCCGAGTGCGTGGTTTGAACCGAATCGTCACGGGTCGGGGCTAAGACCAACCCGAACCTAAGCTCCGGCAATAGGTAAGGGAGTTCTCCTCACAGTTACTGAATTCCTTACTCTTTCTGTTTTCTGTTTTGATTGGTTTTGGAGCTTTAGGGTATTCTGAACTCCTAATCAACATAGATTAGATACGGTATCGCACTTCTGCTAGGTGTTTTAATCCTCTTATGTGGTAGGTTTAGTCTCGCCATTACTCACAAAGGATTTTCCCAAGAAATACTTTTTGTTAATCACTGAAAGGTGTTGCGTGGATTTTCTCCTAGACTGCTTGTAGTTAGTATGATGAATTTCCCTTGATTAAGGTATTGGAACCCTATTGTCATAAAAAAAAAAAGGTATTGGAACCCTAAACTATGACATACTCTACTCTTCTTTTTTTTGGGTAAATTAAACCACTTTATAAAGCAAACAGCTACAAGCCAACAGAGAATACAATACAGACTCTGAAAAAGGTGTTCAAACAGTGAACACCATAAAAGGGAAAAACCTCAAAGCCACCTAGTCCCACTTACAAAAACAAGACAAAACAGACACCCATCAAGGAAAACAGGCTAGAAACAACTAGGAACTGAAAATCCTAGAACTTAAGCCCCAAACAACAGACATCAATCTGGCTTCTTCAGTACGCTGAAGGCCTTGCCAAGAGCAGAGACAAGCTCGAACTTCTGCTATGATGTGAGAACTCAACAAAGGAGCAGGAAGAGATTTGCCTTGAAATACTCTATTATTCCTTTCACGCCAAATCCAATAGATCGAAGCTGCCAACGAAAGCTTGTAAACTCTGCACCGAATTGAAGCTCCACTCATCCGAGAGCATACCCAGTCAATTTCCCCTAACAACCCCAAAGCTGATCGAGTAATATGATTCTTAGATAGAACCACCTGCCAAACCTCCTTAGAATACGGGCATGAGAAAAATAAATGTTCATGAGTCTCTACGCCATTTAGGCACAAGCTACAACCTGCAGTAGTCCCCAGCCCCCAACTACACAATCTGTCCATAGTCGAAAGTCTGCCCAAAAAAGCAATCCACACAATGAACGCCCACCGAGGAACATGGTGAGGAAACCAAACAATCCCCGCCCACGGGACAGTGGGATACGACACCCTCAAAGCCTGCCAAGCAGATATGGCAGAGAACTGACCATCTCTAGTAAGGGTCCAATGCACCGAATCAGAAGTAGTGGTATTCGGAACCAAAGTAGAAGGGGTTTGAGCTACTATCTCCCTTGCAACCACACTCCGTGGCCTAGGCCACTTCCAGGAACCATGGTGAATAATAGAGGATACCTTAGCAAGTAATGATCTCCCCATATTGACATCACCAAATTTCAGATACAGAGGGCCCAATGCATGCCAATTATCAATCCAGAGAAAGGTAGAGGAACCATCACCAATAGTATATTTAATCCAAGGTTGGACTAAATCCCTGAGGTGAAAAAGCTTCCTAATGGTCCAAGAAGCCTCAATAGGAATTCTAACTCTCCACTTACTTAGGAATGTATCAGTTACAATAAAGATGCCATTGAGATAGTCAAGATTTGTCTTAGTAACCCTACAACAATGATTGAAAAGAAAAATGAACAAGGTCAGTGACATTACCTTTACCTGTTTGCTATTATCTTTTTTAAGCATTTCCAAATTTATTGGTAGAGGTCTCCAAGGGTTGTATTCCTTCATATTTGTTTGTTCTGTTTCTCCCCCCATTTTGATCATTCAAAGCGAAGAATTTTTATGTTTGTTAATCTTTGCTTGCTCATTTCATGCAAAATGATATGGACAGGGTCGTCAAGTGGTAGCTAAGAATCATATAAGGAGACGGGTTGTACTAACAAATGGATATGGATCACAAAAAGCATAGTGACATCGTATTTGATAATCTTGGTATCATGGAGAGAGAATGTGGGTATAATCTCAAAGAGCATTGGATCTTGCTTCTATTTTGTCATTCAGTAGCAAAGAAGCAAAGCTCTCATTTTTTCAGTACTATTTGCATTTGGCCTTTATTTGATTTTCAATAAATTTTGGAAGCAAATGAAGTTAAGGTCTTCCGGTTGATTCATGAAAACTTTTTGCCAGCCACAGAACTTTAAATATGTTAGCAAATCCTTTGATTTGTTTAGTTTGCTTACCAAACAGTTCCTGCAAATATGTAATCCTAAAACATAAGTACCCGCACCTCCTACGTATCTGATGTAGTAGAATTTAAGGTCGTTTGTGTCTTTTTAGTGTCCTCAGTGTTAGTAGAGTCCTTGGGCCTACAAATAGGGGGTTGGTCTCTTATGTTGATAGCTTTTGATTATTAAACATATTGAAATATATTGATTGAGACATAGTTTCCCTCTCTACCCTTTGGGGTTCATCCCCTTGATTGGGATTTTGCTTATCTCTTTTGCATCTTTGATTCCTCTCGACATTTCGGTTTGCATCATTTGGTATCCGAGCATCTAAGCTCAAATCCTGACCACTCATCCCGCTGGAAACTTCGCCAGAACCCTAAATCGATGCCAAAACCCTAAATCTAACTATGCTTTTGTGTTGAAATTGCGGATCATACATAAATGTAATTTATGCGCTCCTCGTATCCCAACCTACCACTTCATCTTGTAATACCGAACAAATTCTTTCTGCCTGACAACCAACAGGCATGTTTGCCTGAAAACCAACAGGCATGACTTCTCGTGCATAGCATGTAGCCATTGCCCTAGTATATAAAGACGTGAGGTGGGTGAGCACATTAATGCTTCCATAGTTCCATCTCTTTTCCTCTTATTTGTTTCTCTTCTCTCAAACTCTTCTTCCCACCAAACCCTAAATCTATACTTCGCACTCCAACTAACTCCAAAGTCTTAAGATGATTGCCCGGAAAGTTTCTTTCATTCTCTCACACCCAATCGGTACATCGACAGAACCGCCCAATCCTCGAACATAAATCTTTCAATTGTAGTCAACTACAACATTCAATATGAATTGGGATGCCATAACATTTATGAGGTGGAACCCCATAATGCCACAATTCTAGCAATTTAACCACGTGGTCAGCAAGAAAAAGTGCAACCATGACATTGGTATAAGATGCTAACAAGAAGATGGACACAATACCTGTACAGATGTTCCTCTCTGTGGCATCCATGAAGAAAGGTTTCTCCGAAAATTTCCAAAAAGAGAGCCACTATTCATTAAAGACATCACGTTAGGCTTTCTACAATTGGACAAAGGGAGTGCAAAAAGGGAAAATTTACCTGAATATTGTATTCTGACTTGAATAGGTGGGGATGTAGCCTGAAGGGCTGCCACCAGTGCACAATATAAATTTCGGCCGCCTAATGCACGCTGACTGAAAATATATGTTTACAATATTGTTGTAAAGCAAGGCTTATACTCTGTTTTTGTAGGAAGGAAAACCCGCCAAAGAAGAAAAAAGCAACAGGGGAGTTATGAATTTAGTTTCCAAGCAATGTGAAATAAGAGATACTGAATGCTGAATGCTGTCAAAATTCCTCTTGCCACACAAGGAATTCCAGCTTCGAATGGCCCTAGCCTTCAGGCCTTCTGTCTTTGCACAAGGCTACTGCAGAGAGAAGCTACCTCTGCCACCTTCGTAAAGCCTTTGTACCAGGCCTGCAGGTCCCAAACATAATCACCCCCAACCGGGGATGCCCTAACATTACTCTCTTTCTACTCATTCACGGTCACTTGTGGGACCTTTTCAAACCAGTATAAACAATGGCAGAGAAATATCTTTCAAAACCATAGAAACAAATACGAAAACAATCAAATCATAAGCATTAAGGATGGGCCTCCAGAGTCTTGTCATGTCCAAAAGAGAGAAAAGGACCAAAGAAGACAATCACGGCAGTTAACAATGGAGAGGAAATTTAGACTTTCCTGATTTAAGCATCAGGAATCCAAGGCTTTCCCCCTTAGTTATGGATCAGTTTCATAGGAAGTGGTCAAGCCAATGGCAAGGCATGTCCCTCTTCCTACTTCGATAAAAAAAATCCAAGAAATGCATACAAACGAAAGGAAGGCAACATGATTAATAAATAAAAGAAGATTCACTGAAGATCACTTACAAGTAATGAGGAGGATTCAATAGCCGAATAGAGGGATGTTCCGGGTAGTAGGAAATTGAATAGACCATAAGAATCTGATACCAGAAAAGATGTGATGTAATAACATACCCAGTCACTTCCTAACGTAAACATCACAGTAGCCAGGGCAATAGATTTTGTACAGTAGCATAAAGAAGTTTCGGAAAGGATTGGTTTAACATACATGCAAATCCAGACAAAATTCCGCAAAGGTGCCCGAGTAAAGAGGCATTTGTCATGAGAAGCTGGAAAACTACCAATAAGATCCATGCATACCTGATACACAATCTCAGTCAAAGTTGCATTGGAGACAGTGAACATATTTTAATTAGATGAAAACAAATGAGAAATCAAGTTGCATCACCAAAATTGTCACATCATTTACCATTTAGCAGGCACATTAAACAGTCCAAATACACTGCAGGGAAATAAGATGGCAATCAGCAAATCCCAGTACTGGATGAAAATCTAAGAGCAGGAAAGAAATAACATTGTAATATGGGGTCGATTCATCAAGAAAATTCGAAAGTTTAATGCAACAACTTACTGGGGAAAAAGAGGTTCTTAAAACAAAAAATACTTAAGAGTCAAGGGAAAACCAAACCTTCTATACTGAACTCCACTTAAACTTGTCTCTATAACGATCATAGAAAATAAGATTCCAGAGAAGCCTATTGCACACTCATCCATGAGATACTGATAAGAGTGAAAGGGGTTATGGGCTGCCAATAACGCAATAAGAAGATGAAATACGGCATTGCTAGCAGCCAATAGGATTATCATGTACAACAAGCGGACGGACCCCATAACTCTCTCCAGCTCTGAGCCCAAAGGAACCAAAGCCATCATATTGAAGAGAACATGTAGCAGAGAACCATGAAAAACAATAGAGGTAAATATTCTGTAAACTGCAAACAACAATAAAATCCAAAGTTAGTGGCCACAAAACTGACATGAATATAGTCTAAAACAAATGGTATACCTGATACCAAAACATAAAAGAGATAGCGAGGAGCATGCTTCTAAAATGTCTTGATCCTTTTGATGAAATCCACCTGTTGGCTGTTGGTGCCTTTCTAGGAAAGATTTATGGATATTGGGCCACAGTCAAACATTGACCAGTCAAATAGGCCGACATGGTGTCCAAAGCTAACTAGATAAGCCTGAACTCTGCATGGGCCCAGCCAAGCACAAAATTTAGGCACCCAAAAAATGCTGAATGCTCTCAGGCCGGGTCTTAATGTAGGTTTTCAAGTAGACTCAGAGAGTAATTCAGGCATGTAAGAACAAATCTTAGTTCCACTAAAAACCAGAACAAATTACATGCCTGTGAGGGTTTTTAAAAGGGAAGAGTGATGCCCCTTCTTTGATATTAGCTCCAATTCAAAATCGTAAATAGCTTAGGTTTGTTGATAGAATTACTCTGCATTCACTTGATCCCTTAACCTCATAATGGCTTAGAGTCATTGCACAATATCAGCAGATTCAGCACTATCTGTGACAGTCTGACTGTGCTTTGTAGCCAAATATTGGCAACCTATTTTTTCACGGAACTTGAATTAGGGGTCTTTTTTCACAAGTAATAAATTTATTCAAAAGGCATCAAAGGGATGCCACCCATGACCAATTGAAAGCAAAGAACAAAAGGGCCAAAAAGCCAACAATACCAAAAGAGACCAAACTTGAATTAGTGGTCATGCTAGATAAACAATTTCATGGCAAGAATCCATAAGGTCACTAAGGTCAAAATGAACTAAAAAGGCTCACATAAAGGGAGAAATACATTAAACTTGTCTCATAACGGTGTAAATATGGAAAAGGTGAGAAGATGGATAGTGAGAAAGGAAGATGAAACTGTAAGCACATATGTACGTTTAAATGCTTTTGCTGCAAGATAAGATTTAGAGCTACCGAGTAAACTGACTCGACATCAAATCGGATGAGCAAAGCCTCAATAACATCTAGAAAAAAAAAAATTGGCTGCCTTTAGGTCCAAACAAAATATCATGTCACAAAATTTAGAGTTTATCATATTTGCAGTCTCTTAGGATTCACGATGTTGTTCTCAACTTGAATGCCGACTCATGGCTAGATCAATATTTAGCGTAACTGTTACTCTATTATGAGATAAACAGGTGACGATTGGTGATTTTTAGGACCTGTCAGGTCTGACAGACGTGGACCCTTCCTACCTTTTTATTATGAAAAGCTTTGTTTCATGGACTCGTCAGTGCCCAGGTACACGTATGTGTTAGTGTGCCAAATTTATCAAGTTCCTTTGTCCAAGGCCACTTGGGGCCTTGGGCACCACAAAATATTCAGATTTCTTAACAGACATTTCACTTTTATTAGGTAAAATGGTATTTATGGGGTACAATGATGTCGGTCAAAGTCCTAGAAGTCATTCAAGAAATCATTGAGTCAATTGACGAGTCTATTTAAATTTCTAAGTGTCTTTTAAGTTTTCAAGAGTCAAACACATACTTCAATTAGTCCATGGTCAATTCTTTTTTAATTTGTGTCTTGAAAATGTAAGTGTTTTTCCTATTCTTGGAGGGTTGTTCCAAGTGGCCTATAAAATCTATTGCTATGAATGAAATGAGTAGCTTAGAGTGTTGAATTAAAATAGCCATTGGCTTGTGAGAAGATTTATCTTCTTGTTAACTCTTATCCTTCAGTGGATTCCGATAGGTGACGAGTTTCCCGTTTCGGTATCTCTTAGTTGGATTCCTTAGAGTTGTGAACAGTCCCTAGCCCTGTATCCTTCATTAAATCCTCAGGTGGTGTTATTTTGTATCCCGTTGGGTCCCTAACTTGGGTGGCGAGCTTTACCCTTTTATCCCTTTATAATTTTCTTCCTTCCCATTTTCCCAATCCAGCATCAAATTGGTATCAGAGCTTTGGTTCAATGGTTGATTGTAATCATACTGGCAAAACCCACCATATAGTGATGAATTCACGGCGACCCTTCGAGGGGGCACTGCCTTCTCTCTAGATTTTCTAGAGAGAAAGGGATAATTCCATTTTCCCATTGTTAAGCCATGAAATCTGTCTTGATTTCTTTACAATCTATACCTTTTGGAATAGATTCACACTCTTCTGAGGTACTTTGAATACCATTGCTGATTGTTTTACAGAAATCAGTTCAGCCAAGAGAGGATTTCCTTTTTCCTCATCACACTCATATCATCATCCGTTCGAAGTGGAGTTGTTCCATTCCTAAGAGATCTTTGCTTTGTATCACCGCTGTGAATCGGTTTCTCCATTCTAGCTAAGTGATGACGATGTCACGGTGAAGGGTATACTACTCGTTTGGGTTTCTTGCTTTGCGTGGGTGATGCAATGTTCATTGTCGTGGGGTTGGGTGCTGCTCCTAACAGAAGGGCTTTCTCGGCTATGTGGAATTAAGCTGTGCAACAATGGGTTTCTAGGCTGGAAGGCTTGGCTGACCCTAGTCCTCTTCCACTTTTTACCGATTCAGCCATGGATAGTAGTCCTATTTCGGGTCTGTATGATTTGAATGTTCATGGAACATATAGTTGGGTTGTGTTTCTCCTCATCAAGATCTTGACTTTGTTTTGCCTCAGCTATCCAATTCTCTCCTTCCGCTAAGTGCCGATGATGTCACGGCGGAGGGAGTGGTTTTTAGGTTTGGCATAGGTGATGCAATGTCCAAGCTCATGGAGATGATCTTCTCTGTTAAACTTCAGTTCACCTTGGAGCACTGTTCTGATTCAAGAGACATTATCTTTCTACGGAGGAAGATTACTGGAGATTCCATCATAAATTGAGAAGATGAAGAAACTGCAATGCTGGGTGTAGAAGCTTGCTATGGCTGTTGAAGAAGATAGAGTGGTTCACGTGCTCTGTTTGGGCGTGGAATTGCTAATTGGGGCTGTTGTGTCAGTCTACACATGGGTTGCAGGGAAAAGTGGGTAATAACCGAGAAAGTAAAATGGTTTTACCTAAGACCATATTGGGCAGTCATGGTGTCGAGGAAATCTAAGAGTATTTATTATCGTAGACTTTAGTTGCTAGCAATTTCCTCAGTCCCAATTAAAGCTCACTAAAATAACCATCAAGACAATGATCCAAAATTTACTAAAGCCACATTTTTCTACACCTAAATAAATCCACAAATCTCTTCAAGCAGCTACTATTGATCCACAATATTGGTTAACAATAAACTGAAATTAAGAGAGAAAAAACAATAGAAGAGACAGTTGATGATCTTTGTGCATTCTGAAAAACAATATAAAATTCAGAATTGTTGACTTCTAAACCACACAAGTTTCAGAAGGAAAAACTAGAGGGAAAGCAACTAATGAGAGCCGAATCAGAAAACGTGTAATATAACCGATGGAAAGCAAGGGAACATAAAAGGGGGAAAAAAAAAAGAAAAAAGAAGGCGGCAAGACATGTTAGAGACGTAAGCATTTAGAAACAAACAAGCACGTTGTTGATATGAAACCTGTACTTTATTAAGAAATTCCTGAATACCTAGTGAAACCAAGTTAAAAAGAGAAAAAGGGGATGTGTTCGTGCCTGCAATCTGAGGTGCAAACAAGTGACGCATCAAATTTCAGATAATGTACCTTGAAACCGTGAAATCACTGCCAACGGCCAGAAGCATACTTCAGCAAAGGAGTCGTATCCAACCAAAAGACAAACCAAGTAAATAACACCACAAACAATGATCACTGATGAAGTAAGGAATGGAATGTCTCCCCACCACTGCCCCACCCTCGTAGGCAATCCTGCCTACACAGATTATAGTAGCCAAAACCAAAATATGACGAATATAATCAGTGGAAAGAAATACGTTAGACTAACATTAACTCTTCAATTTTTTTGGACTTTTTCACTCAAAGAGAAATGACAATTAAGGGTTCTTTATGAAAATTTGCTGGACTTTAAATAAAACTATCACATCAACCTCTTATAATTACAATCATCTCAACAAGGAAACCAAGAAATCAACTTACCACAAGTCAAAAGGTAGGATTTCCCTAGTGTAAGTACATGTAGACCCCCACACACACACACACCCCTCTCCTCTCCTCCTCTCTTCTCCTCTTTTCCCCTTTTTCTTCTCCCTCTCCCTATCTCCCTCGGTTTCTCCCATCTGGATCTGCCTCGTCGGCACTTGGGTGCAGCGACTTCGGGCCTAACAACGTGCAGATCCGTGTGTGCGTTGTCGGATCCCAACCGTCTTCCATTGTTGGATGGTAACGGGAAGGCTTAACTGCGATTGGGGGTTGCTGCGGCGTACGGTGGTGGGTTTTCCATAGCCGGTGATCTGTCAGCTCCGTTTCGGTCCTCGTCACTACTGTTGTCGGATCCTTGATCTGATCATTATTCTGGAGAGGTACTATTGGTGGCGCTTGTGGCCGGTTGTGGGGTTCGGTGGATGATGGTTGTGGCGGTGGGGTTTGATGGTGGAGGGCGTTGGGGCGGCTGGATCTGGATGTTGGCAGCGTCGCTCTTGTTCTCCGCCACCCTTGGTGCTTCTGCTCATCATGCTTGGTTTCCTGACGGAAGGGAGTGGTGTGGTTGATGTGTTGATGCAGCTATTATCAGTGTCCGTGGATGACGGTGGCAGTGTTTTGGCTCCAGTTGGTGGTTGCAGACGTTGGATAGGGGTAGGGTTTTTTGGTTTCCATGGGTTTGGGCTTCGGCCCTTTAGGTGTGGGCTTCGGCCCCTAGGTGTAGTCTTTGGTTGGTTTCTTACCAATTCGAGGGGTTGGGACTTGGACTGGGCAAAGGATTATTCTTAGCTTTGTTAGGAATACAATGCCATTCTCCTTGTCCTATTAGTCTTTGTATCTTCTTTCAAAGATTAATGAAAATTTCTTTTTGCCGTTAAAAAAACAAAACAAAGAGAGAGTCATCCCAACTCAATTCGTATAGGTTTCAACATTCACACTACAGAGAACTATATGAAAACAAATACATATATGGAAACACATGTACATATGAATGTTTACATATTTCTATAAACACACCAACGGAGCCTTTATGTCCCAATTAATTGGGGTTGGCTACATCAATCATTTGTGTGCATTGAATTGTGTCAAAGGCATGGTGTTCCACAATATCCATGAACCTAGGTCGTTTCGAACCACAACCTCTAAAGTCAATGTTGGTCAATCCCTCCTCTCAGTCCTACCATCTACAGTAACCACATCACTCCTCCTAACAACCGCATCAACTAATCTACAATAGATATGCCACCTTAATCTATTCTCTCTCATTTTATCTTCTATAGGTGTTATCCCTACCATCCCACGACGATTTTCGTTTATAATTTTATCTTGCAAAGACTTACCACACATCCATCTACAAAGACAATACCATCCCCAAATAAGATACACCATCAGATAGCATCCTGGATATGTTTAGTCAATTCATCTAAAACCAAGGCAAAGAGAAAAGGACTCAGAGCAGACCCTTGATGTTATCCTTCTGAGATTCGAAACTCACTTGTTTCTCCAACTTGGGATAAAATAGTAGTGACAACACCAGTATATATCTCCTCAAACCACATCAATAAACCCTTATATCATAAACCCAAAAGTGCTTCAAAAGTTGATCTACCAGGCATAAACCCAAACTACTTCTCTTATACCATTATCATCCTTCTTAGGTGATGCTCAACAACTCTTTTACAATGATTCATTGTATGGCTGATCAATTCAATACATCAATAATTATTGCAACTTTGGATATCCCCTTTAGTCGTATGGAATCTTCCTAGTTTGAATAATTTTGTTGAACTGCTTTGTCAACCACGACACTACCATGTCACCAAGTCTCTTCCATAACTCAATAGGAAGACCATCCAGTCCTAAAGCCTTGCATGGTTTAATCCTTATCAACTCATTCGCCACTCTAGATTTTTGTACTCTGGAATAGAACATATATCCTTGAACCCCACTTCCCACCAAAAGCGCCTAATCCACTTCGTTCAGGTTCTCTCAATGCTTCTGATTCAATAGTTTACCAATGTAGTTCTTCTATCTTCCTTTAATCTCCTCATCCTTCAATAACAAGATTAACTAAATAATCCTATCTCTTTTACTATGGAATCCTTAAGGTGTTTAGCTACCACAACACCCACCCCATTCCTATATTTATCCTTCCCAGTGTCAAGAGCTTGTACCCGATATTCTCTATATCCTTAGCTCTCTCGCTCTCTCGCTCTTTCGCTCTTTCGCCAATCTACTTAGTCTCCAAAAAGCAAGCTATACTAATGCTCCTCCTAGACATACATTCAACAAATCGAATCAGAAGCTTAGTTGCAAGGAACTCCTAAAGTGGTGCTGCTACCTCCTTGGGAACCCGCTTTTGCGCCCCCAACTAAGGAGCTTGATAGGACCCGCTCCCATCAAGATGGGAGCTCGCTCCTTACAAAGATGGGAGCTTGTGCATGATCTTTGTACAGAAAAACTAGGATTTATCGCTCCTTAATTGATCTTTGATGACTCATATATCTTGCCTAAGTCATGATATCTTGAAAAGAAAATCATTTATGGCAACACTAGCCCATTTCTTATACCTATGGAGGACTTGTCCCATATTTTTACTTCCTAAATTGATTGTACTTTCAAAGTGAATACTCTATGCTACATTATTTTCATAATATATGTAGACACTCCCAACTTTGGGAGCTTTTGTATACCCCGCTTCTGCTCCCAACTCCCGCTTCATGCAACTAAGCTCTGAAGTGAAAAGCTAGGGTTTCCCATTGATCACCTCAAGACTCCAAAGCTCTTAAACTACAACACAACCAAAAAAGTAACTCCCATCCAGGGTCGACCCAGGGTAAGCCCAACAAGCCCTAGGGATTGGGCAACCCCCTGGGCTAGGGCAACAAAAAAAAATTGATAAAATATATAGATGAAATCACAAAGATGTAGCAATATGGACATTGTTGGATTGTTGGTCAATAGCGTGCATTTAAGGTTCACCACTTGTGCGATGTGGGTTCAACTCGTGTGCCCAACATTGAAAGTGTTTTTGTACCTTGTCACAAAAACTAAGGCTCTGTTTGGAATTTAGGGAAACAAAGAAAAATTAAGAAGGAAATGAAAGGAAAAATTGAAGAGAAATTGGAAAAAAGTTGAATTGAGATTTGAAATTTTCCCTTCTCGTTCTTAAAAACCAAAGAATTTTAAAAAAAATTTCCTCCTTTTCCACTAAAGCTAACAAGCATGAGTGACACATTCGTGAAAATTGTCACTATATATCTTTAGCTACACTCTACAACAATTTTAGTGTTATTTGAAGAATTTGCTTCAAAAAATGCACTGAGAAAATATTTTTTTAAATCGGATCGTGTTGAACACTATAACTCGGGTTACATTTTAAATTTTGATTTTTTGATGTAAGTCTTATTAAAAGCACAATATAACCTCTCTATTTTTTTACTTGTATGTTTTTTTCCTTATTTTTTATGACTTCATGATAAGCTGGCAACTAAGGTTGGGGTCGGGCTAGGGCTAGGGCGACAGTGCGTGTGAGTTCACGTCACAGGAACCTCATAGTAGTTGCATCTACACGATATGCATATACAAATGTGTAAGTAACATATGATGTGCGCGTGCATACTGAAGCAAAGGGACGTACAATGATTAGAACGAAATGGAGTAGATCTTTGGAGGTCTTACCTCAGAGACAATGTTGGGTCGCATTTCTCCCTGAGTAGCCTTCTCTTCGTTGTGTTAGAGCATCTCCAACAGCCTAAGCAAACCTCAAATCCTGGGCAAAATGGATAGCCAAGTCGAGAGAGATACGCGGGAGGTGAGATACTGGTTAACGAAGAGAGAGAGATTTGCTGGAGGTGAAAACTATGGTGACCGGAGAGGGTAAGATCCAACGCAGGGGAAAGCTCGGTAGGAACTCCTGACTTGGACGGATTTGGGGGAGATAAGAGAGGAGAAAGGGAAAATTTAAAAAAAAAACCCTGAACTTTCAGGACTTTACAAAAAAACACTCAACCTTTAATTAATGATAAGAAGACACCTAAAATTACCACTAGGTTAACAATAAAGCCCTGCCGTCTAATTCCATCAATTTGTAATGGATGGAGAAAACGGAAGGCATTAATCTTCTTCTTTTTTTAACTTCTTACTTCAAAAAATTATTTTTAACTTCTTTTTAAGTAATAAATAACTATGCAATAAAGTTTTTTATTACTATGTATTAAAAATTACTTTAACCCTATTTTCTTACTTTTAAATTTTACCTTTTCTCCTCTCTCTTTGTCTCTCTCTCTCTTTTTTCCAAAAATTTGACCACACACCACCAATTAATACCTCCAACTACCAAAGCTCTAGCCCCAATTTCAAAAATTCGAAATTATTTTCAACCTGCTTTTTTTTAACCTCTTTTTTTTTACTTTTTACTTTCAAGAATTAATTTAACTCTTTCTTTTTTTAGTAATAAATAAATATGCAATAGTATTTTTTTACTATTTATCAAAAATTACTTTAATCCCATTTTTTACTATTTAAAAAATAATTTTTACACCATTTTTTACATAAAAATTATACTTCTCTCTCTCTCTCTCTCTCTCTCTCTCTCTCTCTCTCTCTCTCTCCACGTGATCTAGGATTTGAATTTCAGGGGAATACGAAATTCCTCTTTCAGTTGGTTGTGGGTGTAGTGGCCTCGGTTACCAGCTCGGTAACCTGGCCATGAGTCGCGAACCGACAGTTAAAGAAGGTCCGGGTCACAGACGGGTGTCGAATATCCTTCGGTACACGTCTCGATCAAATATTCAGGGTCGGTACCCGAGTACTTCAGAATCATCATCAGCCTTGTCCCTGCTCCGGTATGTCCAGGGATGCACAGGAAAGGCAGTTGCGCTAGTTGGATCCCATCAGGGTCATGCTCCTCATGGGACAGGTGTTATCATTGGGATCAGGCCTGCCCATGTGCTCCGTAACCGTTTCATTCCCTTTCGTCATGAGTGACGTCACCCGAGGCGGTTACCTGAGCGTATTCTCCACGCGCTAGCTTGGAAGCCAAGTAAACCTAGGTCTATAAATACAAAGGGATGCACATCTGAAAGAGGTACGCCACACTATCCTAACCCTAGACCTAAATACTACTCCTGATATCTAACTTGATCGTCGGAGGGTCACTGGGCAATATAAGCCCTAGTGACTTGTTGCAGGTTCAGCGGCGGAAGCAT
The DNA here is from genome assembly GCA_018127125.1 of Rhododendron griersonianum. Taxonomy (NCBI): domain Eukaryota; kingdom Viridiplantae; phylum Streptophyta; class Magnoliopsida; order Ericales; family Ericaceae; genus Rhododendron; species Rhododendron griersonianum. The sequence continues at coordinate 38,111,227 of CM030791.1, forward strand.
GGAGCTGTGAAGGAAGGATCCTAGCCAGAGCCACGGTCAAGGTCCTGATTAATCGAACCCCTACAATTGGCGACTCTGTTGGGGACCTAGCCGCTATTCTCAAATCAATCATCTCCTTCCTCAAGAAGCTCCGCTCAAGTCTTCTGAAATAACTATGGTGGAAGTCGACGATCAGCATCCTAGTGAGACCACCTTCGGTCTCGGTAATCTTGGGAACCAGAACCTGACCGCCGGCGGAACAGGCGCTCTTGGAAAGGCCCACATGTCCGTCGGGGTCGGGGCTGGAACTTCGGCTCAGGACGCAGGGGCTCCCGCCGAACTTCAAACCTACATCCGCCACCTAGAGCGGAAGATCGACGACCTAACAACAGTCGTTGAGCGCGATAGGCACGTTCGAGACGAACTGGCGAAGATCAAGCACCTACTCCAAATCTCACCATCCCACTCCTCCGGGAGCCGCGGCGGAAGGAGAAGCCATCATAGCCCTCCCCGCAGTCGCAAAGGAGGCCACCTGGGGGAGCACCGATCTCGCCCCTCCGCTAAGGACCGCCTCGAACCACCGGAGGAGGGTCGTAACGAAAAAGGCACTGGACGTAGGGAACGCTCTCGTTCTCCCTACCCAGAGGTCCCCGCGGGAAGCCGTCCGCCTTCGAGAGACTTGGCGCCGGGAGCATTTCTACCTCCTCCACCCACCCAGCCAGGATTGGGAAGGGCCGTCGCGAGCCAACTCCCAGCTTCACCAAAGCTGCCAACGACGACAACCGCTTCCTGGAATACCAAACCAAAGGGTATCGTGAGCGACTCAAAAACGCTCGTTCCGAAAGCCCGTTCATCTTACGTCCCATGGAGAAGGGTGGCGGAAGCAAGGTCACCGAGCGCCTCGAGCCCTATGCTCGAGATAGCTACAAGAAGCGTCAACATGAGCGCTCCCCCCAGAAGTCGGGAAGCACTCAACCGAAGAGAAAGGAGCATGAAAGATTGGACCAGTTGACCCCGAAGAGGCGTACCGCAACCGAGCGTCCAGACAGTTTCGACCGTTCGATCCGACCTCACCGCGATGCCCGACTCGAGAGACTCTCGACCTCCCCTTCACAAGGGAGATCGACTCGGTCACCCCCCCGAAAGGCTTCACCCAACCCAAATTTGCCAAGTACGACGGAAAAACTGAAGCCTACACTCACTTGGTACAGTACAAACTCGTCATGTCCCTTTTTCTCCGCAACGAGCCCTCGGACGACGCCTTCCTCTGTAAGGTCTTCCCCGTGAGCCTCCGAAACCTAGGCCTAACTTGGTTCAACTAGCTTCCCGCCCGATCAATCTCCTCTTTTGACTCCCTCTGCGATGCATTTATGGCTCGATTTGTCACAAGCAATAAGCACGAGAAAGAGATCGATTCCCTCCTCTCCCTCCGAAGCAGCCCGATGAAACGCTCCGCCAATACGTCGGGCGCTACTGGGAGCTGTTCAACGAAATTGAAGGCTGCGACGGGGTCATCTCGGCCCGCGGTTCAAACTCGGCCTTACTGCCCAAGACGAGCAAGTCTACGACGACCTTGCCCGACACAAGCCCAACTCCATGAAGGATCTCATGACTCGCATCGAGGGATGGTGCCAACTCATCGAATCTAAAGCTGAAAGAGGCATCGGGAAATCCATGGGCTCCAAGGCACCGTTCACCTCGGTGTCCGCTCTGGCTCCTACCTCGGTACCAACACCTAAGAAGCAAGTCAATAACTTCAAGCAATCCCCGAGGAAGCCCCCGAGGCCGAGCGACTTCAATGCAGAAAAAATCATCTTTACTGTTCCTATCTACAGGATTATCGACCAGGTGAAGGATTAACCCTTTTTCTCCTTCCCCAACCAAAAGCTCGGTACCGAAAACGGGAAAATCAAAAATCCGATAGTCCGATGTAGCTTCCACAACGAACAGGGTCATTTTACCACCGCCTGCAAACCCTTCAAAGCCTATTTGGAGCAGCTTGTCGCCGGCGGCCATCTCGGTAACCTGATCGATCATGAGAAGACAAGGCTTCGGGCACAACAGGCCGAAGCACGCACCGAAGAAGAGGTCCAGACAATTCATGTCATCCACGGCCCATTAAACTCCGAAGTTGCTCGTATCATCCACGCCGAGTTGGATGACGCCTCCTCTTCCAAACAGGTTATGCTAGTCGGTCCCGAAGCAAAGCAGCCGCGGACCGACGACGGAGCTAAATGGACAATCACATTCACCGAGAAGGACCTCGCTCGTGTCCAACTCCCGCATAATGACGCCCTCGTGGTCACGCTACGCATCGGAGCCTTCAACGTCCGACGCGTCCTGGTAGACCAGGGCAGCTCAGCCGAGTCATGTACTACTCCCTGTTTAAAGATTTGAAACTCTCAGACGCCGACCTTCGTCCTTTCGAAGTCCCACTCATAGGCTTCAACGGGGCTCCGGTCTGGCCTCTCGGTTTGATCACCCTCCCTGTCCGCTCCGGCTCGGTCGTACTCGAAATGGAATTTGTCGTGGTCGATGTCCCTAGCCAGTACAACGCCATTGTTGGGCGCACCTGGCTCCATAAGTTAAAGGCTATCGCCTCTACTTATCACCAGGTGGTCCGCTTCATTGGTGCCAACGGACGACAAGAGGACCTATACGGAGATCAAACCGCGGCCAAGAGATGTTATGTCAATGCGGTCCGGAGTAGCAAGCGGACTTCCAGAGTCAATCTCATCGAAGTGCCCGAAGCCCCAGTTCTGGAAGACGTCGGTAGGCCAGTCGACGAGAAAGCTATTGAGGATCTTGTCACAATCCCCATAACAGAAGACGGTTCACGTTTCTTCCTTGTCGGTTCCTCACTTAGTGACACCGAGCGGAACGACATGGTGAATTTCCTTAAGAGTAACATCGAGGTTTTCGCCTGGACCCCATACGAAATGCCCGGGGTTGATCCCAGCTTCATCTGCCACGAGCTCAACATCAACCGAGCCAAGCGCCCGGTCGTGCAAAAAGCAAGAAGGTCTTCCCCGGTTCATTCCGAGGCTGTCATCGAAGAGGTCAACCGACTCATGAACGCAAACGCCATCTGAGAGGTGCAGTACCCCAGATGGCTGGCCAACACCGTGGTTGTCAAAAAGAAGAACGGTAAATGGAGGGTCTGCGTTGATTATTCCAATCTCAATGACGCCTGTCCAGAAGACTTCTTTCCCCTCCCGAGGATTGACCAGCTCGTCGAAGCAACGACCGGTCATGACCGACTCAGCTTCATGGACGCCTACCGGGGCTACCATCAAATCCCCATGAGCGAGGGTGACGTTGAGAACACAGCCTTCATCACCCCCCACGGGATCTTCGATTACCTTGTCATGCCTTTCGGTCTGAAGAATGTCGGGGCAACTTTTCAGCGTATGATAACTAAGATGTTTGAGCAGTTACTGGGCGACACCATGATGGCCTACATCGACGATATGGTGGTCAAAAGCATGCTGGCCGGCGACCACCTGACTCACCTCGCCGAAGCCTTCGAGATACTCAAAAAGCACAAGCTCCGCCTCAACACCGAGAAATGCGCCTTCGGAGTAAGCTCCAGTAAGTTCCTCGGTCATCTCATCTCACGTCGCGGTATCGAAGCCGACCTCGCCCAGCTCCTGGCCATTGAGAAACTCTCAGCTCCTCACAACAAGAGGGATGTACAACGCCTAACCAGCATGGCCATCGCGCTAAATAGATTCATCAGTCGCTCCTCCGACAAGTGCCAGCCATTCTTTGCCCTCCTCAAAGGAAGCCGACGCAGTTTCAACTGGACAGAAGACTGCGACCGAGCCCTACAACAGTTGAAGGCCTATCTCTCCGAAGCCCCGCTCCTCGTAACTCCTCGGGACCAGGAAGATTTGTTTCTATACCTTGCCGTTTATGCGCATGCGGTAAGCTCGGTCCTCGTTCGATAGGAGGGGTGTGAGCACCAACCTATCTACAACTCCAGTAAGACAATGACACCCGCTGAGACGTGCTACCTTCCTTTGGAAAAGCTCATTCTCGCACTCGTCTCCGCATCTCGGAAGCTTGCCCCATACTTCCAGTCCCACCGCATCATTGTACTTACCGAATACCCTCTCAAGTCACTCCTCCGGAAGGCGGATCTCTCCAACCGAATCTCCCAGTGGGCCGTCGAGCTCGCAAACTACGAAATCCACTTCCAACCCCGGACTGCAATCAGGGCTCAGGTCCTCGCCGACTTCATCGCAGAGCTCACTCCAGCTGACGTCCTGGCTTCCATTCCAGCTCCCCGTCCCGAAGCCGCTCTCCAAGCAAACCCTAGCACCGCTTGGAAACTCTTCCATGGCGATGTTTGGAAGATGTATGTGGATGGCGCCTCAAATAGCCGAGGCGCCGAAGCCGGGATTGTGCTCCTCTCACCCTTGGGCATTCTACATGAAAGCTCCATATCCATCAATTTCTTAGCCTCTAACAACGAGGCCGAGTATGAAGCGCTCATCTCCGGACTCAAGACCGCCGAAGCCCTTGGCATCGATGAACTTGTAATCTACAGCGACTCTCAGTTGGTAGTCAACCAGCTCTTCGAGGAATACGAGGCTCGGGACGACTGAATGCGCACTTACCTCAGCTCTGCTGCTCGGTTGCTCAAAGGATTCAAGGCCATTCGCGTCGAACACATCCCCAGGAAACAGAAAGCCCATGTCGACGCCCTCGCCGAACTCGCTTCGGCTTGTTATGCTTCGGAACACCGGTCCATTTCTTTCAGTTCTATCGACAAGCCCAGCTTTGAGCTGGAAGCATTAAGCCATGAGATACTCAACGTGGAGCTCGGTCCCAGCTGGATGGACGAGATCATTGGCTACTTGCGCGACGGCATCCTCCCCACTGACAAGAAGGACGCCCACCGACTCCGAAACAAAGCAGCCCTCTTCTGGCTCAACCCGAACGGTAAGCTTTACCGAAGGTCATTCACCAGTCCATACTTACTTGTTGCACACCCCCACCAGGTACCTGGCATTATTGAGGAGCTTCACGCCGGGGACAGCGATTGCCACTCCGGTGGACACTCCCTCGCACACCAAGCCATCACTCAAGGGTACTGGTGGCCAACAATGAAGAAAGATTCCGAAGAATTTATGAAGCGTTGCCAGAAGTGCCAGATGTTCGCTCCTATCATTCATCAGCCGGCTCGGGACCTCAATCCCCTCACCAACCCATGGCCCTTTTCCCAATGGGGCATGGATATTGTTGGAAAGCTCCCCGTTGCTCCAGGAGGTTTCAAGTTCCTCCTCACCGTCACTGACTACTTCTCTAAATGGGTCGAAGCCAAACCTGTGGTTACCGTTGAGGAAGCGGACATCATTCGTTTCATTTGGCGAAACATTATTTCTCGCTTCGGCGTCCCCTTCGCCATCCTAACCGACAACGGGAGCCAGTTTACCGGACAGAAATACCGAGCTCTATTGGATGAGTACGGCATCAAATGGGACACCTCTACTCCATATTATCCTCAGGGCAACGGGCAGGCCGAGGCCGCTAACAAGGCAATCTCCTCCGGCCTAAAGCGTCGACTCGAATCACGCTGGGGTAAGTGGGCCGAGGAGCTCCCCAGGGTGCTCTGGGGCTACCGTACAACGCCTCGGCGATCTACCGGCCGCACCCCCTTTTCCTTGGCATTTGGAATGGAGGCTGTCATTCCCCTCCAGGTCGGGCTCCCAACAATCCGAACTGAAAATTTTGACGAGTCGGTGAATGACGAGAACATCGCCGCAGACCTCGACTTGGCCGAAGAGGAGCGCGAAAATGCAAGAATCAAGCTTGCATCTTATCAGCAAGAGGTTGCCAAGAGCTACAATCGTAGCGTCTGTCTTCGGTCCTTCAAACCTGACGATCTTGTCTGGAAGAAGGTGGTGGACAAATCCAAAAAGATAAAACTGATGCCTAATTGGGAAGGCCCCTTCCGAGTTCTCAAGCACCTTGGCTCGGGAAATTACAAGCTGGAGAAGCTGGACGGCTCTCCAATCGCCAAGACCTGGAACGCCAACAACTTGAAGAAATTTTACGGATAGCCAAGCTTTGGTGTCAAAACCCTGCTTCATTTTTCCCCTTTTTGCAAAGTTTTTACTCTCCAAGTTATGAGGTGGAGACCAACTCTTATGTAATGACTCGTTTCATTTTCAATGAGAAATTACTTTTCTAACTCTTACTGTTCAATCTTGTCATTTACTCTTCGCACTCAGTTCGTCTTTCCTCGGACAGTTTTACCTTGACTTCGGAGACCGTCCTCCACGGGTAACCCCCTAGGGCGGATCTCTCACCAAGTCACCACGGCCTTCTCGGTCGCTCGGACTTTCGGTCGGTCGCATTAAGGATACTCGGTATTCATCCCGAGTCCCTTATACCAACCAACCAATGAGTCACTCACTGTTTGGATTTGCTACGTCCCGAAGTCATGGCCGACGCCATTTCCACTTCGGGACCCTAGCCCCAATCCAAGCAGACTTACCTCACCACGCTGAGTTTACCTCCATTCACTTCGCCAGGACCGAAGTATATTGAATCGACGCAGGGGCACATAAAATTCAAAAAAGTCCTAATTAATCGCCTTCGTTCAAAATACTCAGGCCTGTTTTATCCATCCGATGGTTGGAACTTCGGCGAATTCGCTCCGTGGTTCGGTTAACTCTCAAGGGCTCAAAATACCCTGACTTTCCGACAAACATTTTTTGAGAATCTCCTCGGTTAGTACTTCGGTTAAACCCTGCCTCGTCACTCTGCAATGTTTGACCGAAGCAGGGGCAGAATCACCCTTCGGTTATATAACCACATAGCCATGCAGGCATCTCAAAAACAAACAAGTCATGAAGGGAAAGAAAAACGGATTGCAGGATAAAACCCTATATCAAAACGATTACATCCCATCAGGCTTCGGCCAATTGTTCGGCGCCTGTTAAGCAAAAAATATTAACAAAACCCTAGAACGGTAAAATCCAAATGTTCGAAACCGTCCAGCCAAACAGAAGTTGAAAGAAAAGCAAAAATCCTACGTACTGGGAGGATGTGGGGTCTAGACCGCACCCTCGGCTGAAGCGACGGCGGCAGGAGTGGTTTGACCCTCGGAAAGAACTTCCCCCTCGGGATTCAAGGCTTGCTCATCCTCTTCCTTGGGCATCACAAGCTCCTCAAAGGGTGCCTCGGGCAGGACTCGAAGCTCCGAGTCCTCCGGGAGATCAAATTTCTTCAAAAGAGCTTCATGGCCGAACCGAAGCCCATCCAAGAAGCTATCCCTGTACAGCTCGGCTTCAATCTCCCGAACCTGCTTCTTATACTCCACCCCGGCTGTGGCCCAGCCTTCATCAAAGTCTCTGTTCACAGCAGCCTCAACCTCGCGAGCCCGGGTGGCCCTTAGGGTGGTTGCGTCCTCTTTGGCTTTTGCAACTCGGGCTTCGGCAGCCACCCTCTCCTCGTCGCACCTCTGGAAATCCGCAAGGTAAAGATCGCATGTTTCCTGAGCTATCTTCAAGTCATCCTCCCTCAGCTCAAGGGCCTTCTTCAGCTCCTCAATCTCTTGCTCCTGAGCTTTGCATCGGTTGTTGACTACCAAAGCCCGAGCACCAGCCTGCAAGCAACAAACCGAAGAAGAATCACGAGTGTGGACTCATAGCCAACAACAATAAATGAAAAGTAACAACTTACAGTAAAAAGGGCCTGCGCTATCTCTCCGGTGATGTCCTCGGTCAACCCCTGGACAACCTTGGCGTCCCTGGGAAGAATACAGCCTCGGAGCTTTCCGAACGCTGTACCGAGGTTCGACACGCTGCCCACATGGTGAATCAGGCGGCCGACGTAGTGGCGAAATTCCAGGGTCCAGGGAAGGTCCTTCAGATGGACCCAGGTCCCCTATTCTCTCTCAGCGGACTCCTGACCCTGCTCCTCCGCCCGTTCCTCCTCCTCGATAATTCGGATAGTTTCCTTGTCCTTACCTCGGGCTTCACCTCCCCCCTCACGTCGAGCCCTCTTCTCCGGGGGGCCCTGGGGGGAAACGGGGACTGTCCCTGAAGTCCCAGCACCAGGTGCCCCAGGAACCGAACCCTAGCCTCGGCTCCCCGGCCTTTGACGTCTAAGATTCAACTCCTCCCGAGCTCCGCGACCCGTCATTTTGTCGCTTAGTCCGGCCCTCTTGGGGGTCTCTCGGTCGATCTCCTCTCTTAAAACACCTCGAGGCTCAGAGCTGCTGCCCTCGGTGCCAAGCGCGCTCCCTCTACCTCCTCTCCCCACTCCTCCGCCTCCCCTTCGACCTCCTCATTGGCCTCCTCGTCCTGCCCTCGGGACCCCTTGCTTCCTCGGTTTCTTCTTTAAGTAGCTGGTATACGTGGGGACATAACCGAGGAGCTCAGGGGCATACCGGCTGCTGATTGGGATTACGTAGGCGGCAGTTATCCGAGCTCGGAAGGCCCTTTCCCGAAGCTCCTGAAGAGTGCCTTCGGCTACAAAGAAGCACCAAAACAAGAAAATCAATGCAAGTACGCAAGGTATAGCAGAAATCTACAGATAATCTACCGAAGAACAATTTACCAACCAGGAGCTCCAGTCCCAAATTGAACTCTGGTGGTTGTATCTATGCTCTCTCCGGGCCCGAACATGAAGTTCCCGGTGACCGAGACATAGATACTCGCCCACTCCTCAAAGTCTGGCAGATGGTCGATCAAGAACGTGTCATACCCCGTCCGGTAGGAAAGGTAGTACCGGTCGCTCTCTCGGTTGACTCATACCAGGTAGACTCCGAAGAGCTCTTCAAGCCCGAAGGTCAGGTTAAACTGTCTCCTCAACTCAATAATACTGGTGATGATTCGGTAAGAGTTCACCGTGAGCTGAGAAGAGGTAAGGCTGAGGGTCCGGAGCACCCAACGGACAAACTGGTGAAGCGAAAACCTGATTCCACCTTCGGTGATGGCCATCAGGGGGAAGATCAACTCCCTTGGGCGGTGCGGAAGTTTTTTGGGGTCTGACTCTGGGAGCAATCGGACCTCAACGTCAGGAGGAATGCTGTAAATCCTCTTCAACTCGGCATAGGCGGCCGGGGCACCGGTAAAATACTTGTTTGGGTAGGAGCAGGGCCTCATTGGTCTTCGGCGCCCCCTTACCTCCTCGGGCGAATTTGCAAACGGCCCCGGTCCATGGTCCGAAGTACTTGGGCCATCCATCTCCCAAGGATCAAGTGAAGTAATCTCTCGCGGAGCTCGGTTAGGGTCGGCTGGCTCGATATAGTCAATTAGGACCCGGTAAAGTCTCTCGCTCCAAAGCTCTTGAAAAATGGCTTCGACCAAGGAGTCGTCAGAACTACTGGAGCTGTCTGAGGAGGATTCAATGACCATTCGCCCCCACCTAACAAGAAGAGAATGTGCAAAAGCCCGTTAGCTATATGCCTAGGGGGAAAGCGAAAAGATCTAGTGCTCGGGACAGAATGGTCATTACTCCTCGGGGATTTTTGGCCTCGGTCTTTTTCAGATTCTTGGTTCTCGAGAATCATCCAAGTGGTCTCTAAGTCTCTCCTGTGGTATGAAGTTGAAGATAGGCCTCGGTATGATTTTAGGCCTCGGGAAGAATTTGGGGCTCGGGAAGAACATGAACAGCAGCCGGAAACGCCAGCGCCGCCGCGAACCAGATAATGGCGGGCAGCGTCTCCGCCTCAATGCATGTTGAAAATGAAACAAAAGCTTGAAAAAATCAACAAAACTTGAAGATTGATGAGTAGAGATCAACATACCAGGGTCTCGTGTGAAGATTCGCTGGCAAACCACTCGAAATAACGATCTAAGCTTTTCAAGATAGGGCGGCAGTAGCTCGACATCGTTAGAGAGAAGAATGACGTTCTCTCTCCTGTTGCCTTGAATTTATAATGGAACGTACGAAGGGTTGCGCGGGAAACGAAGCGTCGTTCACCGAGCCGTTGGATCTTTGACATGTGTCCACATCCGACGGATAGCAATCAAAGGTCAGAACCGAGGTCAGACGCACCGCGCACCGAGCCATTCACGCTTCGACACGTGTCCCCGAAGGGACGTTTCGTACCAATCATCTGACATTTCACGTGCCGAGACGACCCGTGATGTCATCCCCTTCGGCGATGATCAACACGTGGCTCCTGGGGCTGGGGCTGGATGCACGGTCGCCGCCAAGGCTGCTCCATTCTTTGGTATCATATTCGCTGACGGCTCAAATGCGTCGGTCCACGAGTGGGATCAACTCCCTAGAGCCGATGCGTGGTATTCTAGAGCGTTGAGGGGCTATTATAGTGGCCTCGGTTACCAGCTCGGTAACCTGGCCATGAGTCGCGAACCGACAGTTAAAGAAAGTCCGTGCCACAGACGGGTGTCGAATATCCTTCGGTACACGTCTCGGTCGAATATTCAAGGTCGGTACCCGAGTACTTTAGAATCATCATCAGCCTTGTCCCTACTCCGGTATGTCCATGGATGCACAGGAAAGGCAGTTGCGCTAGTTGGATCCCATCAGGGTCATGCTCCTCATGGGACAGGTGTTATCATTGGATCAGGCCTGCCCATGTGCTCCGTAACCGTTTCATTCCCTTTCGTCATGAGTGACGTCACCCGAGGCGGTTACCTGAGCGTATTCTCCACGCGCTAGCTTGGAAGCCAAGTAAACCTAGGTCTATAAATACAAAGGGATGCACACCTGAAAGAGGTACGCCACACTATCCTAACCCTAGACCTAAACACTACCCCTGAGATCTAACTTGATCGTCGGAGGGTCACTGGGCAATATAAGCCCTAGTGACTTGTTGCAGGTTCAGCGGCGGAAGCACGGAGCTGTGAAGGAAGGATCCTAGCCAGAGCCACGGTCAAGGTCCTGATTAATCAAACCCCTACGGTGGGGTTGATTGATGGTGTGTAGTCAAATAAAAGATGATTTAGGATTTGAATTTCGGGAAAATACAAAATTCCCCTTTCAGTTGGTTGTGGGATTAATTGGTGGTGTGTAGTCGAATAAGAGAGAGAGAGGGAGAGAGAGAGAGAGAGAAAGAGAGAGAGGGGAGACAAAATTTGAAAGTTTAAAAAAAAGAAGGGGGGGTTAAAGTAGTTTTCGTACTTATCAAAAAAAGTAGTTTTCGTAAATAGTTAAAAAAAAAAAAAGGGAGAGAAAGTAAGTTTTGGAAAATAGTAAGGAAAAACAAACTTTATTGCATTTTTATTTATTACTAAAAAAAGAGTTAAAAGTAATTTTTGGAAGTAAAATGTAAAAATAAAATGAAGGCTAAAAAAAGTAATTTCAAAATTCTGAAATTGGGGCTATGGCTTTGGTCGTTGGTTGTGGAATTGATTGGTGGTGTAGAGTCGAATAAGAGAGGGGGAGGTAAAATTTGATTAATATAAGAAAAAAAAGAAGAACTTTATTGCCTATTTATTTATTACTCACTCCGTCCCTTTTTAAGTGTCCTGCTTCGTAACTCCAACTTATTAAAAAAATATCATCATTATACCTTTCACATCAACTTTTTCCTCCACTTTCCCTACTTACCCATAATCATTATACTTTTACTCACTAATTTTTCAAAATGACATCTACTTTTAGGGGCAAAATAGACAATGCACCAACTTTTACCCACTAACTTTACAAAATGAACACTTATTAAGGGACAGCCCAAAATGGAATACTGGACTGTAAATAAGGGACGGAGGGAGTACTACTAAAAAAAGAAAGTTAAAAAGTAATTTTTGAATGTAAAAAGTAAAAAAAATAGGAAGGTTACCGCTTTCCGTTAGCTCCATTCGTTACAAATTAACGAAATTGGACGGCGGGGGCTTTTATTGTTAAAGGAATGGTAAGTTCATCTACCGTTTTATCAATAGTTAAAGTCCAGGTATTTTTTTGTAAAGTTTCTAAAAGTTCAAGGGCTTTTCTAAAATTTCCCCGAGGGGAAATGGGAAAAAAGGAAAGGAAAGAAAAGAAAAGGAAAATAAAAGAAGGGGGCGACTATTCGCAATCCTCAAATTTTCTCCCGTAGCCTGTTAAAAATTTTTAAAAATTATATTTCAGTAACTACATGTCGAAAATATGTTCAACATTCGGTAAACAACTGCCGAACATACATTTCGGTAAATAGCTGTTGAAAATAAGATTATATTTCGGTAACTACATGTCGGAAATGCACAAGAAACATATATTTCGGTAATTGGATGCTGAAAATGTATCTCAATTTCGGTAACTAACTGTCGAAAATGTATCTCAATTTCGGTAACTAACTGTCGAAACATATGGAAATTTTTAAAGGGCTACGGGAGAAAATTGAGGGGTGCGAATAGCAGCGCCCTAAAAGAAAATAAAATAGAGGGGAAATGGGAAGAAAATTGTAGAGAACAATATTTTTGAAAATCGTTTAAAGGTTTTATTAATTTTAGAATATTGAATAAATGTGGAATCCTTTTGAGTTTATTTGATTTGGGGCTTGAATGATAGAATTGAAAGTTGATGGAGTGCAAGAGTAATTGATATGTGTGCTAGTATATAAGTGTGCATGCGTGTGTGTGTATAGGAGAACAAAGTTCTCATCTCACTCTCTCTTATCCCCCACGCCTCTCTCCCTCTCTCCGGCTCTCTTCTCTCTCTCTCACCCTCTCACTCAAAAATCTCACTCCAAGTTCAAAACCCACCAAGATCCTTCACCAAATCATCATCCTCACGGGTTCTCAACCTTGGGGTTTCATTGGAGCAAGCTCGGAGAGGAGTATTCTTGCGTGATTTCGAGGTTTGAAGTGTTAGGGCTTGATCGACCTCTTTGAGTTCGGCTTTGGTGATCGAGGTAGGGATTTCTCGCTCATTCTGGCCCCGTTTGATAACAATGATAGATGGATGAGATTCGTAAGGAAATGGGATTAGGATTGTGATTGGTAATGAGAAGGGATTAATAATGAGTAGAGGTTAGGATGAGATTACCAATACTATCTACAAGAGGGTATTAGCAATACCCCAAAGTTGGGGTCTTAGCAATCTGACCGGATTGATAGTTCAGACCATTTTTGGGAAAACAAACAAGGTATTGATAATACTCCCACTCTATCAATCCAATCCCAACCCCTTGGAGGGTTATCAAACGGGGCCTCTATGTGTTTACAAATTGATTTTGTACCTAAATCGTGCCTTGGATTGTCGTGTTGTGTTTGCCCTTGAAAAATCTGGTAAATCGCTGCTCGTAACGCTTGGGTATCGATACAGCAAAAGCTTGTATTGATCCCAGTTGCTTATCCTGATTCCAGTAGCATCAGAATTTCCAAGCATCTCCATATCGATACAACTTTTTGCTGTATTGATACCAGGACCTTATGGGACAATTTTGCTCACGTTGCTCCCATTTCGATTGTTTTGACTCCCGATCACTTCTAACCCTATCTAATCTATAGACACCCCAATTTGGCCTAACGATTATTTCAAGTCCCACCTTGGGGACCATCCCGATGATGATATGGATACAGTGATTGTTGATTGACTTCTCGTGAACTTTAGGACTTTCGGTGAGTACTTTTAGCCACTTAGAGGACCCAATTCAGAGCCAAATAGCCTTTCAGACAGAAATACAGCATCCTAGGAAAATACATCTATCAGCTGTAAGATTGATCCTTCGGCCACCAGATCCATCCTTCGACCACCAGATCCATTCCTCGGCCACCAGATCTATTCTTCGGCCACCAGATCTATTCTTCGGCCACCAGATCCATTCCTCGGCTGCCAGATCCATTCTTCGGCCACAAGATCCATTCCTCGGCCGCCAAATCCATTCCTCAGCCGCCAGATCGTCTATTTTCCAGATTCTGGAACGTTCTGTCAATCGTTTGATCCGTTCACAAAACCCTAGCAGCCAATTCCCGATGCGTTCAGGCTACGTAAGGAGATTACCATGAGGAGTTTGTATCACATTATAACTCCAATTCAATCGTGCGTTTTGATTGGCCGGAGTGAGTCACCAATTGCCTATTTAAGGAGGCCTTAGGGTTCCGAAATTAACATTCAATTCCTCCATCTCATACCACGAAACGTTGCCAATATACTCTCTCATATCCCCTCTACAAAAGCCCCAAACTCCAGAAGGCAGCCGCGATCCGACAATCCAAACCTCGAAGTTCAAACCTTAACCCTAGGGTTTTCGAGAAGCAAATCAGTCAATCATCCCAAATCCGAAGCAATCAAGCAATTGAGGGATCAAGGTGGTGAGGCCCAGGGGCCTCTGGTTCAATTTATTTTCTGTTTTTTACGCTTAATCTTAGCTTTCTGATTATTTGTTAGTCGTATAGTTTGGTGTGAGGAAGAACATCGGCTGGGGGATCAATCCTTCTGCCGATACATCGACCCAGTGGGATTCCTTAGCCGTGAAATCCATTCACCGGCCGAGGGATCTATTTTCCTAGAACAGTTTATCTTTTCTGCTTATTTTTTTATGCATGCTTCAATTATTGTCTTGGCTCACCTTATCAACTGTTAAAGGTTAAATAACCAGATTATCTGTTTAGAATTAAATAAAGCAAATACTAATCATGTGTCGAACGAATATGGGCCAGTTTCACGATTGGGCAAAGAGGGGTGCCTAACACCTTTCCCTTATAGTACTTTTGGCTCCCGTATCCGGAATCTCTATCTCTTTTCCTAGTTTTTATAAATTAGGTGGCGACTTTATTTTGATGATAACCGTTATCATGTGGCGATGTTCCTAACCATGGGAATATCCACGATTCTAGTTTATGAAGTGGAAAACAACCAAGCAATGATCAATCTGTATGGCGATAACTCGTTTGGGAGGTGTCTATAGTTTTTGGCGACTTTGCTGGGGACTTGAGAGCCATAACCAGAAAGTTCAACATAGAATTAATGTTTGCTTTATCTAATTCTTTTTCATATGCATCAAACGGGCAACCTCGTTGAGTTCACCTAACACCCCGGCATGTCACGGGCTATGTTAAGGGTTACAGCAAACTCCATAGTCACTTGTACGTAGTGGTATATCAAAAAGGGGATCACCTGATTGCCACCTATGATGGGTTGGTAAGAGGACTGGTGCCCTTTGACAACGGAGCACCCTTGAGACTACCCAAACCTTACATGTGTTAGAAAGCCATAGAACCTATCAAAATAAGACAGGATCCCGCAGGTTAGGAATCTACTTGCATCTTTTCTAGAAGTTCTTCCTCACACCTTGTATATGTTGTTGTAACTTTGCTTTCTGTGCAGACGGGTTGGGGCTTGAACTAAGAGCCCTAACTCTAAGTCTTTATAGTTGAGCACTAAGGCATAGCATTGCTTGTAATGTATGTTTTTGGTAAGTTGAAAGCACCACTACTTACTTCCTACTCCTACTTTGCTTGGAGCACCACACAACATAGATTTCTAAAGCAACATCAAACAATGGCAGTAGCGTAAGCCGCCTGTCGGAAATCGAATTGAGGTTGCTCTAGCAATCTTTGCTTTGAAAGGCCGAGAGAAAGGAGGAGTGCGTAATGGAAGAGTAGGTTATGGGTGATGGCATGTAAAATTAGGGATATTATCGATAGAAGTGGCAATACTCAAATGGATAATTCAACATGACAAGTTTAGGACTTTGATTCTTATTTTCAAATCGGCCTAGTAACCCATCTTTCAAAATCCAAAATTTTGAGCATGCTTACTGCAACGAGTCGGTAAGATTTAGGAGTTTGTCAATGTGCTGGCAGGTAGTCATGTGGATCCCAATTACCTAAATCATATTTTGAGAAAGAAAAAGAAAAAAAAACTTGTTGAATGAGTTTCTGATAGATCAACCCCGATGTGCTTTGGTGAAAATGAGTTTTGAAAAATATTTGCTGAAAGAATAATCTAAAGCTAGTAGAAGATCATGGTAGTATTGTGTGGAGTAAAGGAATCTTCTCTAACCAAGAATTAAAAGATCAAAACTTTTAATGCCTGATGATAATCCTCAAATAACAAGTTTTCCTTAAAACTAAAAGTTGTGTAAGGCGGAACATACAAATAACCACTAGCACAGCGGTGAACTCCGAGTCTACTCTCCGTTGTAATCATCCGCTCAGCTTTTTCGGTCTATCTTATAGTGTGGACTGGCTTGGAAGTAGGGTCTTAAGTGTCATGCAATATTTATAAGCAACGAGTTTTAAGAATCATCCATATCAAAAATTGCTGGCTGTCTATGTGCCAACATCAAATATCATTTGGTTAAGCCCCCCCATCATGCAAGATTTGCATTTGAAGAGTAATAAGAGTGTTTGACGTGTGCATTGCATATACACTTGATTTTGGACATCTCAACCTGAGCGTAACTAAGTTTTTGCTTTTCCTAAATTTTGGGTTTGGTGACAGCAATGGCTAACAAGAAGATTGAAGCTCTGGCTGCTAAAGTTAATGTATTGGCTGAATCAGTGGCTGCCCTAGCCACCATTGTTCACAGTTTGCAAAGAAGTCCTCCACAAGCTCCACCTCCACTTCCCCCTACTAGATGGATGAAAAGGGTAGCTCAGAGAGAAACTTATCCCGCTAAGGACAACCAAATTGAAATGGTAGTGGATGATCTGCAGCAGCAACATGAGAAGCAACTTCTTCTCGATGCCGTCGATCTAAACCAGGAATCTCTCAAAAAGAAAAATAGTTGTAAGATGAACATGAGCAATAGTAATGTTGAACTGGTAGGATCTCATCTCAACCACAAGCAAAAGAGAAAATTTGTTCCTCTTGGAATGAACTTGGAAAAGGTGTTCTGCATTTTGGAAGCAAAAGGGGTATTGAAGCCGTTACAGCCAAAATTTCCTAACTTTATACAAAAAAGTGGAGGGTTTTGCAAGTACCACCAAGTAAATGGTCACTCTATCAGAGAATGCGGGGCTTTCAAGAACGCAATCCAAGACCTCATCGATCAAGAGAAGATTGATCCGACTGAGTTTGATCATCGGGCAGCAGCAGCATCCAGGCCTGTCACGTCTTGGCTATGAGTCAATCTTTTGAGGAGTCTTATCTAGCTAGTTTTGGCTACTGCTTTGGTCCGTATCTGTTTCTTTTTTAAAAAGGTCTATGTCTTGAGTTTATTTTGGGAGCATGAAATGTGAACCTAAAATGAAAGTCTCCTCGGACTTGAACTACGAATGGCCTGATTCTCTTTTTGAGATACGTAGGCACCTTATGGTCGGCCACAATTTTGAAAATGTTTTCTCTTGTGCTAAGTTGCTGCTATGGAATTTTCATGATAACGCTAAATGTTGAAAACAATCCTTAGGGATTTTAAAGTGATCTCATGATATCTTTTTAAAATGCATCATAAATCACTCGAGTTGTCAAAAATAAGTTTTTCAAAACTATGACCCGCGTCATTTCTGTTGAGCTGAGAAGGAGTTGGAACATTTCTGCACCCTCACAAGAGATCACTTATAAGCAAATCATACTGTTGAATATGAAGAGTAGGAAAAAGAAGAAAGGTGAAGAAAAAAAGAAAAAAAAAGATGAGCTCGCTAGATTGAAAACCCGCAAGGGCGGTCTAGGCAAAAGTTAGAGCACGAACAAAGTGAGAAATTAGCCATGCATCCACTATGTGTCTCAAAGGATTGTCCTCAATCTTAGAAAATCCACTCGATTAAACATCGAAGCTCTTAATCTTTTGGCTAGAATCCATGTCACTTTGTCGTATGATTCAAAATGAAGAGAGGCATTCATTTCATCCATTCAATCACTTATCCTTTGCTAGCCACATTGAGCCTCTAGATAATTCCTTTGAAAAGTCTGCTAGACAGCCATCCCCTATGCCGGGGCAAACAAAAAATACAAGGAAAGATGAAAGAAAAATCAATGGAAAAAATGAGCACCCCGTCATACAAGGGGCATTTTGAAGGAGACATTCCTTCCAATCCATACAATGGACATTTTGAAGAAAACAACTCTTTCACACAAAGTGAGACAAAGGCAACAAGAGTCGATAAGAATGTTGAAGATGGCTGCTAGCTTTTAAAACCCAAGCGTGAGTAGAAGTTAGGTTTGAGCCTTTACATCCACTTCTTTTCTTAAACCAAAATCCTAAGGCTACATTATGGTCCATAACAAAGTCCTCTCAGATTGAGGAACATGACTTAGCAGCAGGGTCCTAGGCACTAGGGGCATAACCAGTGTGGAAAAGTGACGCGATAAGCAACATCATGGGGTACGTATCACTTTGGCAAAGTACACATCATGAAGAATCATATGGGATAAGGGGCACGACTAGGCCCTCCTCTATTCTCCTCTCAGAAGTACTCAACCTCCCGTGAGGATAGCCGCTTAACAATTCAACTCATGACGATCGACTCAAAACAATGACCTCACCTAAAATGACTAGGGGCATGGGTTTGTGAAGCTATGTCTCATGGCAAATTGAGTGGTATGGATATGGAGCATGATTGATAGAATGGTATGATTTTGAAATCTTCGAGGAAAAGTTTTCAAAGTTAATTCTATCCTAAACATTCTTGACACAGCAATACAAGCACAATTGCTTTTACAAACTTTCAAGGAGATAAAAATGAGTTTCTCATTTCATGAGGAGTGTAGCTAGATGGGCCCTGGGTCAAACAATATTTTCAGCAGTGTCGTTAGAGTATTGTAATTTGTCTTGTCATAGTCACTTGACTAGTTTAAAGTCATTGTCGGTCTCCCTAGATCAAAGAGAAGCATTGGCTGGAATACGCAAAAGTTGAGATACCCAAAAATGCATTGCATGTCATCATCAACCTGTCATAGGCACTTATCTCTTGACCTTAAAAATGGCTAGAGGAAGTAGTCACTTTGGTTGCATATCACTAACTCCAAGCATGAGGTGCTCTTATTTCAAGCAAGAGTTTTGTTGTTACCAGCAAAATGTTTCCAAACATAATTCATCGATCCTCAGCAAGGGTATTTAAGCATAATCATCGTGACCATCATCAGGGGGAGCAAGTGTAAAACTGTCTCGCCCTTAGTTGATATGCATGGTTTGCTAACAATTTTGCAGGTAGGAAGCAAGGGGCAATGAAAAGATATGCCTTCGAAGAAGCTCAGTCTAGAAGATGCCATATTCTGGAAGAAGCACCAGTGCTTTAACCCTCTTCATGAGGGACTGTCATATGGCACTGTTAAGAGCATGCCAAAGACCTCTGCCAAACAGCAAGAGAAGAATTGCATTCATACATTGCGTGTATCCATGCTAGGGGCAATTAGTTATGCATAGTTGAATTAGAGTTAGGCATTCATTGCCTAAACAGGGGTCTTCTATTTCTTCCTAAACATTGAATATGCATATATGCCACGTTGCAAACCATGTCACCCACAATGGTTCAATGTTTGAACTAGGGTCCTTAAAAGTGTGGTGGCCTTGCCCTTAGCAGTCAGCATAAAAGGATTTCGGCCCGTGGTCGATTCCAAATTTGTTGCATGTTTTCTTATCCATGTTGCTTTCTAAACTATTCAAATGTAGATTGCAGGCCGCGATGGACCCTCTCGACATCGAAATGCTAAAGCAGGATTTTCCTCGTAAATCACTCTTTGAAACCGGAAGAAAATGCAAGCTGTAGGCTGCATCAAATTTTGTGCTTATGACCGATGGAGCCTAGTCAAAGAAGCTGGAAGGGAGCCTCGTAGCTAGCAAACTCTATAGTTAGCACCATGTCAGTAGTTCCGAGCTTACATCTTAAGTGGCTTCGCACTCGAAACTCCGTGAATATATCCTTGCTTCACGCTTCTATTTCCATGTCAGCAGCTCTACCTTTATCACTCAGAAGCCTCGCACTCACTCTTCAGCAACCCCGTGCACATGCCTTGTCTAGCTTCTTGTTGTCCAAAAACTCCAAGCAACTCTACACTCAGACCTCGCCTTATGCACAACATCGCGCTCAGCAGGTCCCATCCCAATAGTGCAACACTTACTTTAGCCACCTTGAGCTCACATCTTGAAGCTAAGCTGCCTCGCCACTTCTAGGCCAGCGAAACAATCCTGCGGCTTCCACTTAATGCACTGAGTGAACATGCCAACAAGAAAAAGCACTTGTGTGAAGCTTACAATAACCTAGTGCACACTTTAATCCTCCAAAAGGGACATCCGTGTTGCTAAAAGCCCTCCAGAAGGCATTTGTGTTGCCAGCTTGCAGAAAGCATTTAGCCACCAGAAGACATTTGTGTCGCTAGAAACGTTAAACCTCCAGAAGGCACTCCCAGCAATAGAGGTGATGGAAATCTCCCTTTCAAAGTTCAAATTGCCAAAGGAAGCAATCTCCTAGAAGTACACATGTGGATCACTCCGACAGTAAAAGCAATGGAACATTCCTTAAAACACCAAGTTTGAAGAGGCGATGGAAATCTCCAAAGGCAATAACGGCCAACAGGTTTCACCCAAAGCATTTAACAAGTCTTGTGGCATATAGTCGGAACTAGCCTTGGAGGCACTTCCAAGCATGTGGAGTATATTCAGAACTAGCCTTGGGGACAATCCTGAGCATATGGAATCTAGCCTTGGAAACATCCCAAGCATGTGGAAACTAACCTTGGAAGCATCCCAAGCATGAGGAACAAATCAAACCCCGTGGAAGATGGAAGATGGAGTACTCAACAGCTCTAATATCAGCGGCTCTACAATCCAACAGGCTCCATGCCGTAACCAATCAAACAAGATATCGTCTATTCTCAAGCTCTATGCTTGAATGCTCAAAGTTCAAAACTTTGAATGCTCGAAGCTCTTCGAATGCCCAACCACTGTGTACTGGATGCTCAAGTTCCATACTTGAATGCTCAAGCTCTACTCTTGAATGCCCAACCATTGCGTACTGGATGCTCGAACTCTATGTTCGAATGCTTAAAGTTTATACTTTAAATGCTCAGGCTCTACGCTCTGAACGCCCAACCACTGTGTACTGGATGCTCAAAGCCTATACTTTGAATGCTCGGACTCTACCCTCCGAATGCTTAAGCTCTACGCTCTGAATGCTCAAGTCCAGCACTTGAAAGAAGCTCTATGCTTAAATCAAACACACACGCACGGGCCCATGAACATAAGCATCAATTGCATCACCATTGTTATCATTGAGTCTGCATCACCATCACCATTATATCTAACCATCATCATCATATACATGCTATGTTTTGCATCTCTTTCATGAAATAGATCAATCCTGAATACAACCGGCTCTACGCCTCGGTTCCATCACTTCAAGCTCTAAGCTTCAGTCACTGGCCTTGTGCCACCATATTTCAAAATCGACATCCGATTGTCTCCAGAAGATGGTTTGTATTCCACCCCAATCAATTTCATCAAGCTCATTCGCAAGGATAGGCTATCCAACCGAGCTCCCCTCAGTTAAAGTAAGGATGATCATGAAAAGCAATCAACTCACCCGCTGTGTACTGATCTACCCAAAAATACTGAAAATGCTCTCCACAAAACTTCCCCGGCAGCTCCGTGCTCCTTTAACTACTCTTCGCCAAAATCCTGGCATGGCCCAGGTACGTTGCACTATGGCTTTTAAAGCCTGAAGGTACATCTTCTGTCCGTAGCCCTCTGAACTTTTTTTTTTATTGCCTTGAACTACGATTGGTCTGAATTTCCCTTGTGGAATACGTAAGTAGCCTCCCGGCCCGACCATAACTAAAACCTTTTTCCAAAACCCTTGGAATAGTGGTTCAACCAAATTGAGTTGCTTTTACAGTTTTGACTCTTACTTAAACATGTCTCGCGATCAGTCTAAGTTTAGTCAAAGAGGGGCATCTGTAGACACCCTAATTTGGCCTAACGATTATTTCAAATCCCACCTTGGGGACCATCCCGATGATAATATGGATACAGTGATTGTTGATTGACTTGTCGTGAACCTTAGGACTTTCGGTGAGTACTTTTAGCCACTTAGAGGACCCAATTCAGAGCCAAATAGCCTTTCAGACAGAAATACAGCATCCTAGAAAAATACATCTATCAGCTGTAAGATTGATCCTTCGGCCACCAAAACCATCCTTCAGCCACCAGATTCATTCCTCAGCTACCAGATCTATTCTTCGGCCACCAGATCCATTCCTCGGCTGCCAGATCCATTCTTCGGCCACAAGATCCATTCCTCAGCCGCCAAATCCATTCCTCGGCCTCCAGATCGTCTATTTTCCAGATTCTAGAACATTCTGTCAATCGTTTGATCTGTTCATAAAACCCTAGCAGCCAATTCCCGATGCGTTCGGGCTACGTAAGAAGATTACCATGAGGAGTTTGTATCACATTATAACTCCAATTCAATTGTGCGTTTTGATTGGCCGGAGTGAGTCACCAATTGCCTATATAAGGAGGCCTTAGGGTTCCGAAATTAACATTTAATTCCTCCATCTCATACCACGAAATGCTGCCAATATACTCTCTCATATCCCCTCTACAAAAGCCCCAAACTCCAGAAGGCAGCCGGGATCCGACGATCCAAACCTCGAAGGTCAAAACATAACCCTAGGGTTTTCGAGAAGCAAATCAGTCAATCATCCCTAATCCGAAGCAATCAAGCAACTGAGGGATCAAGGTGGTGAGGCCCAAGGGCCTCTGGTTCAATTTATTTTCTATTTTTTACGCTTAATCTTAGCTTTCTGATTATCTGTTAGTCGTATAGTCCGGTTGTAGACACCTCCCAAACGGGGCATCGCCATACAGATTGATCACGTTTGTTTGCTCGATTGGTTGCTTGCTTCGTAAACCAAAATCATGGACATTTCCATGGCTAGGAACATCGCCACATGATAGCGGTTATCATCAAAACAGAGTCGCCACCCAGTTTATTAAAACTAGGAAAATAGATAGAGATTTTGGATACGGGAGCCAAAAGTACAATAAGGGGAAGGTGTTAGGCACCCCTCTTTGCCCAGTCGTGAGACTGGCCCATAATCATTCAACATAAGACGTATAGATGCTTTGTTTAATTCCAACATATAGTCTGTTTATTTATTCCTTTAAACAGTAAGCAAAGTGAGCCAGTGTGATAAATGAAGCATGCATTCAGAAAGTAGAGAAGCAAACAAACTGTCCGTTTGTCCCAGGAAATCGATTACTCGGCCGGTGAATGGATGTCATGGCCGAGTAATCACATTGGTTTAATGTACCGGCCGAGGGATCGAAGCCCCGGTCGGTGTTCTTCCTCACACCAGATTATAAGATTAACAGATGATCAGAAAGCTACGGTTAGTTATAAATGCGATAAGTAAAACAAACCAGAGGCCGTTGGGCCTCACCACCTTGATCCCTCAGTTGCTTGATTGCTTTGGATTGGGCGTGATTGATTGATTGCTTGATTGGAAACCCTAGGGTTAGGGTTTGAACTTCGGATTTGATCGCCGGATTGACGGCTGTCTTCGGGAGGTTAGGGCTTTTGAAGAGTGGGTTTGAGGGAGTATTTGTGCAGAGTTTCGAGGCTTGAGAGAGTGTATACTCTGATAATTTTCGTGTGTGTAATTTCGGAGTCCAAGGGCCCTTTATATAGGCAATTGGTGACTCACTCCGGCCAATCAAATCACAAGATGGCAATTGCAATTGCAATGCATCTCTAACTCTACGTCGTAATCCCTGAGCGTAGCCCGAACGCATCGGAGAGGTAGTGTAATCGGATCAAACGTCTGACAGAACACGTTCCAGAGTCTGGGAAAAGGTCGATCTGGCGACCGAGTAAAGGATATCACGGCCGAGGAATGGATGTCTCGGCCGAAGGATAGATCTTGCGGCCGAGGGATTGATCTCTCAGGGAGATTTTGCTAGCAACAGGTTGCTCGGGTGAGGAAATGATGTTAGGGCCGTGGGATCGATGTCACGGCCGACAGATGGATTCTCCTAGGCTTCTGTATTTCTGTCTGAAAGACTGTATGGCTCTAAATTGGGTCCTCTAAGTGGCTCAAAGTTCTTACCGAAAGTCCTAAGGTTCTCAAGGAAGCAATCAGCAATCACTGTATCCATTTCATCATCGGGATGGTCCCAAGGTGGGACTTGAAATAATCGTTAGGCCAAATTGGGGTGTCTACAGATGCCCCTCTTTGACTGAACTCAGACGGATCGCGAGACGTGTTTGAGTAAGAGTCAAAGCTATAAAAATCAACTCAATTTGGTCCAACCACTATTCCAAGGGGTTTTCAAAAAAGGTTTTGTTATGGTCGGGCCGGGAGGCTGCCTACGTATTCCACAAGGGAAATTAGACCAATCGTAGTTCGGGCGAAAAAGTTTGGAGGGTTAGAGACAGAAGACGTACCTCAGGGCTTAAAAAGCCGTAGTGTGACGTACCTAGACTGAGCCAGGGTTTTGGCGAATAGTAGTTGAAGGAGCGCGGGGCTACCTGGGGAGTTTTTGGCGGAGAGCTTCCTTAGTATTTTGGGGTAGATCAGTACACGGCAGGTGCGTTTGCTTTTCTTGATCATCCTTACTTTGACTGAAAGGAGCTCGATAGAGTAGCTTATCCTTGCGAATGAGCTGGAAGGAATTGATGTAGTGAGGTGGAATCCAAACCATCTGCTGGGATGAGTTGGACGCCGTTTGTTTTTAAGATATGGGGGGCACAGGGCCAGTAACTGGAGCACAGAGCTTCGCGGAATGAGGGAACCGAGGCACGGAGCCGGTTGTAGTCATGAGGCAAGAGCCTGGAGAGTGATGGAATCGAGGCATGGAGCCTGTTGTAATCTTGAGGCGAAGGCCTGAGGAGATTGGATTGATAGGACCGAAGAGCGGAGCTGGTGTTGATCATAAGGCGAGAACCTGTGGTGTCAGAGCTTTGATCTTGACGTGATGAATCGAAGCGCGGAGCTGGTATAAGGCAAGGGCCTGAGGTGATTAGATTGAGGCGTGGAGCCTGCTGCAGTCTCGAGGCGAGGGTCTGAGTTGTCGGAGCTTAGAGCTTGACGTGATTTGAACCGAAGCGTAGAGCTGGTTGCATTCTGATGGTCTGTGCACGGAGCTTTTCCATCATAAGTGTTGGCGTGGAGCTAAAGGATCGAGGCGCTGAACCGATCAATAAAACCGAGGCGTAGAGCCGGTTGATTACAGGGTTGACCTGTTTCATGAGAGATATGCAGAGTGTATATGTGTGATGATGTTTTGTTAGATGTGAACAGATATGATGATGCAGACTCGATGTGATAATGCAATATGTGCACGGGCCCGTGCGTGTGTGTTTGTTTTAAAGCTTAGAGCTTCTATCAAGTTCCGGACTTGAGCATTCAGAGAGTAGAGCTCGAGCATTCGGACGGCAAAATCCGAGCATTCAAAGTACAGGCTTTGAGCGTCCAGTACGCAGTGGTTGGGCATCCAAGCGTAGAGCTTGAGCATTCAAGTGTATAACTTGAGCATCCAGTACACAGTGGTTGGGCATCCAAGCGTAGAGCTTGAGCATTCAAAAATGTTAGATTCTTGAGCATTCAGGCGTAGAGCCTGAGAATAGATGTCTTGATTGTTGGGGCGACGTAGAGCCTGTTGCTTGTTTACGGCTTCGAGCCAGTTGAGATGATGGGCTTTGAGCCGCGGAGTTGTGATAACAGGCGTAGAGCCTGTCGATAATGGGCTTTGAGCTGTTGAGATTGGTTGTTTACGGCTTTGAGCCAATTGAGACAGTGGGCTTAGAGCCGCTAAGTTGTGATAGCGAGCGTAGAGCTGCTGAA
This sequence comes from Rhododendron griersonianum, assembly GCA_018127125.1. Classification (NCBI taxonomy): domain Eukaryota; kingdom Viridiplantae; phylum Streptophyta; class Magnoliopsida; order Ericales; family Ericaceae; genus Rhododendron; species Rhododendron griersonianum. The sequence goes on from CM030791.1 coordinate 38,136,844, forward strand.
TGGGCGTAGAGCCTGTCGATAATGGGCCTCGAGCCGCTAGATTGATTGTTATGGCTTCGAGCCAGTTGAAACAGTGGGCTTGGAGCCGCTGAGTTGAGTGAATACAGGCGTAGAGCTGCTGAATGGGCGTAGAGCCTGTCGATAATGGGCTTCGAGCCACTGGATTGATTGTTATGGCTTCGAGCCAATTGAAACGGTGGGCTTGGAGCCGCTGAGTTGTAATAGCGAGCGTAGAGCTGCTGAGTCGAGGGCTTAGAGCCGCTGAGATATGTAGAGATGATAGGCACAGGGCCGCTGAATTGATATGGGCTTCGAGCCGCTGAGTGAATTGATATGGGCGCAGAGCTTGGGTGACTTGATCGACTTGCTCACAAGGTTATTGAGCGTGGAGTTGCTGAAGTTTTGAGCTCAGGGCTACTTGTTTTGCTTCGGCCAGTAGTTTGTGGAGAGAGATCTTCGATGCTTGGATATGCCCCCAAGGCTGGTTTTGATCACATTGTATTGGCTCGGGGATGCCCCCAAGGCTACTTGGTTGGTTGAGGACTTAGAAGTCTGTAGTGGCTTGAGTCAGTGCATAGAGCAAGACCTGATATGGCTGAGGGAAATAGATTGGGAGGCCAGGAGATCGATCTCTCGGCCGAAGGATTGATGTCTCGGCCGAAATATCGAATACTCGGCCGTTTAATCGGTTCGTTTCCAGGGGCCTATAAAAGGCCACGGCCTCAGCCATTTCATTTCACTTCCCTCTCTTTCCTCTCTGTCTCCTACGTCCGAGACTTCCACCGAAGACCTCTTTCGTTTCTCTTCGTTCCCGACAGCTCTGGGCTATGGATGACATGCTGACGTGGCTTGCGTGTGCGGAGGGAGACCGCGTTTGCTTTTGGTCCCGTCTTGATGCTTGATTTGGGACCCTCGTATGGGTATGCTTGATTAGGGGCCCTCGCATGGGTGGCTTGCTTCCGTGACGCAGAGCTCCTGGCGTGGCGGTGGTCTGGTGATTTTTCTGGGCCATGTGGTGATTCTTTTGAGCCATGTGGTGTCCCTTCTGCACCGTAGTACTCCTTTGGTATACATCGCCCCAGGGGTCTCCTTTTCTTTTTTGCAGCTGGTCTCTTGTGTTCGGACCACCAGAGGGTTCGACATCCTCTTATGCTTCCTCTTTTTTGTTTTTTTCTTTTTCTCTTCCTGCATAGGTTAGTTCGACAGGAAATCGATGTACAGTTTGTTTAGGAAATGTGGGATGATCCACCTTGTGATGTAAAAAGCTTTCGATATATGAAACAAAAACCTTTTGTTCTGCTATTGTGATTGTGTATGCTGTGTCTACGTTGTTTGCGTGTGATATTCTTGTTAATCCAATGAAACAAACTGAACCGTGGAAGCAGTCTGTAAAATAGCCGTTCTGGCGGCCGATTTAGTGATTACGCGGCCGAAGCTTCGATTTGGCGGCCGAAGGATCGTTTTGTTTGCCTGGGTTTGACTTGCAGGTCAACCCTAATTTTTACGGGCCGATGGATAGATCCTACGGCCGTCATATCGAAGTATCGGCCGAGAGACCGATTGAAATTCTGAGGATTAAGAATCCGATTCCGATTCGGACTAAGATTCGACTTAGTTCTATAAATACGCGTTCTACGAACCCGATAGCATTGTCAGTAGAAATTCCTTACATATGGCACAACCAGTCCTTGATCAGTGGTTGATTTCCTTCAATGGCCTCGACCGTTTACACTTTAAGTCCTTTGGCATGGACTTCCTCTTTTCCCTTCGTCAAATTCCTGTGAATTTTGCCTTCCTTAGGGCAGCTGCTAGTTTGTGGGACCATGATTTTCACGTCTTTCGATTTAGGAGAGAGGAGTTGTGCCCTACTATCGAGGAGTTTGCGGCCATTATGGGTCATTCAGACAGAGAGGGTTTTGTTGTCCCTAATCCTTTGTTCAACCGAGGTGATCTTCTGAAGGATTTACTCCAAGTTCAGAAACATGAAGTTAAATTCTTCCTAGTGAAAGGAAGGTTGGAAATTTTGCAACTTATTCAGCATTTTGGTACAGCTGAGGCTCATCACCAAGTTTCTCTACAGAAGTCGTGTTTTCATGCGTTGTGCATTTGTCTCCTTCACTATTATTTGCTTGGCCCTTCCTCTGGCCACGCTGATCCTGTGTTGCTTAACCTTGCTCAACAGATTGGAAACCGTGTGGATTTCGCTGGCTTAGTATTGGCAGAGACCTTGATGGGTCTAGATGTGATGAAGGGTAGTACTACAGCCCAGTTTTCAGGCAGTCCCTTACTATTGCAGGTTCGCTCTTTTATTTGTTTATTTGTCAAGTTTATCTCATCACTCTTTTATTTTGACTCACGTGTTCTCTCAATTCACAATTTTCCCTTGTTCTTTAGGTGTGGTTGTTTGAGAAGCTAAAGGTGTGGGACGTGCCAGAGCAACTTCCTTATAATCCAGACCAACGCACGGAGCATCACATGATTAAACAGTTCCCAACTGAGGCTGCTTGGGAAGCATGGATGAAGACTTGCAGAGGTGATTGGATTCAATGGGTTTGCCCCTGGTATGGTATTGAGAGCATGACTGCGAGTACCATGAACCATTTTGGTGTAGCAGTGATTGGTATTACTCGAGTCGTTTTCTACTTTCCTGCTCGCTTTCAAAGGCAGTTTGGGGCTGAACAAACCGCAATCTTGGGTGACCCTGAGTATACCGTCTCTAAGATCCATGATGCCAACTTCCGTCGCAATATGCTGCGTCTTTGGCCAAATAGAGTGATGCAGGAGGTTGCTGAGAACTTCGTTGTCAAGCTATCGGGTTCTTACAAACGCTGGTTGAAGAAAAACCTTTTGGAGGATAGTAGTGCAAAGAGAAGGAAGACCTAGAGATTGACGCTTTGCTTATGTTTTTCAAAAGATGTTGTTTGATTCTAGTTTTCATGGATTAAGAATTGTTTAGGTTTGCTTTTTCCTTTTTTCTTTGGAAATAATAAAACATTTGGTCGTTTTATTTGAAGATGTTATTGCCATGATTTGATAGCGAACATGCTTTAGGATAGACCTAGAAATTTTGGAAGTGATGACGATAGCAGTGGCCGAATCTCAAATTTGGAGATTGCCTACGTATCCCATGGAGGGAATCAGGCCATAAACGTAGTTCCAACAAAGGGGATTTGTTTTGTTTTTAGTTAGGGTGCACTCGGGTATTTTCCTCTCCTTTTGTGCTCTAAATTTTGCCTAAAACCGCCCTTGCGGGTTTTCGGTCTAGCGAGCGTTTTATTTATGCCTTAGTTTTTGCCTAAGCCGCCCTTGCGGGTTTTCGACCTAGCAGGCTGCTCTAATTTTTGCTTGGGTCCACCCACCCTTGTGGTTTTCGGTCCAACGAGCATCTATCATGGGTAATACTTCCTCAGCTTGTCAATGTTGACTGGCGTTGCATATTCCATTCCATCCAAGTCTGCAATGTATGCTGCTCCTCCAGAAAGTATGCGTTTGATAAGGTAGGGGCCTCCCCAGTTTGGTCTAAACTTGCCCCTTGGGTCTGAGACATGGCGACGAATTGCTTTGAGCACCATGTCTCCTACCTTGATGTCCCTAGGTTTCACCTTTTTGTTGAATGCTTGTGCAATGCGGCGTTGATACCCTTGTACATGGTATAGCGCTCTCAGCCTCCTTTCATCTAGTAGTACCAACTCGTCGTGGCGATTTTGAACCCAATCTTCTTCGATCATTCTAGTCTCAGCTAGAACCCTTAACGAAGGTAACTCCAGTTCGATAGGCAAAACAACTTCCATTCCATAGACCAGAGAGTAGGGAGTGGCCCTAGTTGAAGCCCTTTCAGTTGTTCGATAACCCCATAGTGCCAGAGGTAGCATCTCTGGCCAGTCTGTGTAAGTGTCGGTAGTCTTCCACAGAATCCTCTTGATATTCTTGTTTGCAGCCTCAACTGCTCCATTAGTTTGAGGTCGGTAAGTAGATGACCGATGATTCTGTATCCCAAATTCGGCGAAAAGCTTCTTTGTTGCCCCCTTGAAGTGCGATCCATTGTCACAGACGAACTCATGAGGTACACCATATCGATAAATGATATTAGTGCGAATAAATTTGGCCACATGAGTGGCTTTGAGAGGAGCATAAGAAGCTGCTTCTACCCACTTGGTGAAGTAGTCAATGGCCACCAGAATGAACTGATGTTTGTATTTTCCCTTTGGATTTATGCTTCCAATGACGTCTATCCCCCAGGTGGAGAATGGCCAAGGGGATGTCATGCTATACAATTCCATAGGGGGAATACGCATATGATCAGCGTGAGTTTGGCATTTGTAGCATTGGCGGACATAATCAGCGCAGTCAGCCTCCATTGTAGTCCAGTAATATCCTTGATGCAGGATCTTCTTTGCCATCATTGCCCCATTCATGTGTGGCCCACAAATTCCTTCATGTATTTCCTCCATTACCTTGCGGCTGTCCTCCGTTGTGATGCAAAGTTGACTTGGACCCAAGTGTGCCCTTCGATACAATGCTCCTCCACAGATTACAAACCGGGCAGCAAACTTCCGCAGAGCCGTTTTGTCTTTCAAGGTGGCCTCGGATGGGTATTCTCCTTTTTCCAGGAATTCCTTCACGTCTTCGTACCATGGCTTGCCATCGTCTTCACCTTCCTCGGTAAAGGTGCATTCACATGCTGGTTTGACCTTTTGTTCGATCATGAGAGGCCGCATTGTGAATCCCAGGGGTTTTTCGACCATAGATGCTAATGTTGCCAGTGCATCTGCAAATCTATTGCTCACTCAAGGAGTGTGTGTGAAGATAACTGAATCGAATTATGGAATTAGATCTTCCAGCACAGAATGATATAGCTTTAGTGTATCCTCCTTGACCTTCCAGTCTCCTCTTGCTTGAGATACCACCAAGTTTGAATCCCCAGTGACTTCTACCCTTTTTGCCCCTAGCTCCAGGGCTGCCTCCATTCCAGCAATACAAGCCTCGTATTTAGCTTGGTTGTTAGTGACTTCAAACCTCAGTTTATATGACAAAGGGATGTGAGAGTCGTTTGGGAAACTAGCAATACCCCTATGCCATATCCACATCGGTTTGATGCTCCATCAAAGTAAAGTTGCCATGTGTCGTCTAAGAGACATAAGATGTCCTCGTCGGGGAACATGAAGTCCTCTGCCTCGGCCTCTGTCACAGGGTGATCTGCCAAGAATTCTGCCACAGCTCTTCCCTTTACTGATTTCCTTGTCATGTATTTGAGGTCGAATTCTGCTAGCAGTAATAACCACCTAGCTAGCTTTCCGATAAGTGCTGGCTTTTTGAAAAGATACTTGATTGGGTCTAAACGAGAGACCAGCACCACCGGATGTGCTAACAGGTATTGCATCAGTTTCTTTGTGGCCCATACTAGCCCCCAACAGGTTTTCTCGAGGGGAGTGTACCTTGTCTCATAGTCCATCATTTTTTTGCTGAGGTAGTATATGACGCACTCTACTTTGGCGTTGTTTTCTTGTGCTAGCATGCACCCCATGGATGTGTCTGTTACTGAGAGATACAGAATCAATGGCTTCCCAGGGATGGGCGGCGATAGTACAGGTGGATTCTGAAGATATTCTTTGATTGCCTCGAACGCTTGCTGACAGTCTTGGCTCCATTCAAAATCAGTACCTTTCTTCAGTAGCTTGAAAAGAGGTTCACAGGTGGTTGTGGGCTTGGAAATGAACCTGCTGATGAACTGTACCTTCCCCAAGAAGCTCCTTACTTCCTTCTCCGTCCTAGGCGGTGATATCTCCATGATAGCCTGTATTTTGGAAGGGTCTACCTCGATTCCTCTTTGAGTGATGAGGAATCCTAACATCTTTCCCGCTGTTACCCCAAAAGTGCATTTTTGAGGGTTAAGGCGTAGTTCGTAATTCCTAATCCTCTCAAAGAACTTTTGGAGTGCTCCATAGTGTCCTTCCCTTTCCTTTGATTTGACTATCATATCGTCGACATATACCTCAACCTCTTTGTGCATCATGTCGTGCAGCAGTGTTGTTGCCATCCTCTGGTAAGTGGCTCCAGCATTCTTCAACCCAAACGGCATTACTTGGTAGCAGTAAGTTCCCCAAGGCGTAGTGAAGGTGGTTTTCTCTCTATCCTCAGGAGACATAAGGATTTGATTGTACCCAGAAAATCCGTCCATGAAAGATAGCAATGCATGGCCTGCGGTGTTATCTACTAGCTCGTCTATGTGAGGTAATGGGAAGTCATCCTTTGGACTGGCTTTGTTGAGATCTCGAAAATCTACGCAGACCCTGATTCCTCCAGTTTTCTTTGGTACAGGAACGATGTTAGCTACCCATTGTGGATATTCGGTGACTATGAGAAAACCGGCGTTGATTTGTTTAGTGACTTCTTCTTTTATCTTTAGGACCCAATCAGGGCGCATACGTCTCAGTTTTTGTTTAACTGGTTTTGCATCAGGATGAAGGGGAATTTTATGCTGAACAATTTCAGGGTCTATTCCAGGCATGTCCTCGTAAGACCAGGCAAAAACATCTTTGTATTCTTTTAGCAAAATGATTAGTTTTTCACTTTCTTGAGGGGATAGCGCGGCACCAATTTTAACCATTTTGGGCTCATTTTCAGAGCCTATGTTTGCTGTGATTATTTCCTTAGAAAAAGGTTTAGCGTGCCTTTCTTCTTCTCTCTCGATGAATTCTAGAATTTCTTTCGGAATTTCTTCCTCAAAATTTGGTTTGTCGGAATCCACACAATTGATCATAGGCAAAGTGAAATACTCTAAATCTTCCTTCTCATTGCTAAGATTATCAAAAGACATTTCAGAGTCGAACTCAAAGTAAATGCTATGCCTTGGTACTTTGACCAGGTTTTCCTCACTAGACTTAGTAGTTTCAAAAGATGAAAAGCTTGACTCGGACTGAGTCGACTCGGAGTCGGAATCGGAATCAGAACTAAGATCAGAATTAGCGCTTTTCATTTTGTATTTCAGAGTGTGTTCCACGGTCCAGTTAGGGTAAGCCCCTTTTTCAGCATCCACAATCAGTTCAGAGCAGTCTTTTTCATCACCAAGGTTGATCACCAGCACTTCACTGTCACCTTGATTCGCACTTTCATCATTGTCACCCTGCAAGTCTTGGAGGGCCATTTGATTTGCTATCGCTGTTATTTCTTCCAATTGAGCTTCAACCTCTGCTTCGTCGCTGTTGTCGACTCGCCGTGTGCCAACAAAGCCCCACCAATTACCAAAGCTATCTGTGATGGGGTGGATCACCCTTATTTCATTGTTGGTGACCCCCTCATCAAAGAGTAGGTTCAGTGATATTTCGTCTAGCGGGTCATTGTCGACAGACTCTTCTTCCTTTGCCTCTTCAGTTTCGAGGTTGTTGACCTCATCTATTGGCCAATAGTCGTCGGTAGGTGCATAGGGGTCATAAAAATAGATTGGAACCCTGCGAAGCCCTTCTTCCTCGATCAGGTCTTCTACTTCTTCCTCATAAACCGTTCCAGCGAACATGACATGGTTGTCTTCAATGATAGTCACCATAGGCTTTGGTTGATTTACTGGAATGATGTATTCGGAGGGGTTGAAGTCTTCAACAGCAAAGTGGAGCGGACCAAACAGCTTGGTGACAACTTGAAAGTGCAAATCAGACATGAACAGTGATGCAGTCATTTTTCCTGAAAAGGTTTTTGCTTTAGTTAGATTGATCAATCTTACTTACTGTTTATTTGACTTTAGAGAGATTCCTAAGGTTTAACCTGCAAAAGAGAAATTTTACAACATTCACATATACAATGTGTGTGAGGAAGAACTTAGAAGCAAAATGCAAGTAGGTTCCTAGCCTGTAGGTTCCTGTCTTAGTTTGATAAGTTCTATGGCTTTCTAAAACATGCAAGGTTTTGGTAGTCTCAGGGTGCTCCGTTGTCAAAGGGCACCAATCCTCTCACCAGCCCATCATAGGCGGTGATTGGGTGATTTCCTTTTTGATATACCACTAGGTACGAGTGACTGTGGAGTTTGCTGGAACCCCCAACATAGCCCGTGTCATGCCGGGATATCAGGTGAACTCAACGGGTTGCCCGCTCGATGCATATGATAAATGAATTAGACAAGGCATGTATTAGTCTTATGTTGAACTTTTTGGTTATGGCTCTCATATTCCCCAGCAGAGTCGCCAAAAACTGTAGAAACCTCCCAAACGGGGCATCGCCATACAGATTGATCATGTTTGTTTGCTCGATTGGTTGCTTGCTTCGTAAACCAAAATCATGGACATTCCCATGGCTAGGAACATCGCCACATGATAGCGGTTATCATCAAAACAGAGTCGCCACCCAGTTTATTAAAACTGGGAAAATGGATAGAGATTCTGGATACGGGAGCCAAAAGTACAATAAGGGGAAGGTGTTAGGCACCCCTCTTTGCCCAGTCGTGAGACTGGCCCATAATCATTCAACATAATACGTATAGATGCTTTGTTTAATTCCAACATATAGTCTGTTTATTTATTCCTTTAAACAGTAAGCAAAGTGAGCCAGTGCGATAAATGAAGCATGCATTCAGAAAGTAGAGAAGCAAACAAACTGTCCGTTTGTCCTAGGAAATCGATTACTCGGCCGGTGAATGGATGTCACGGCCGAGTAATCACACTGGTTTAATGTACCGGCCGAGGGATCGAAGCCCCGGTCGGTGTTCTTCCTCACACCAGATTATACAATTAACAGATGATCAGAAAGCTACGGTTAGTTACAAATGCGATAAGTAAAACAAACCAGAGGCCGTTGGGCCTCACCACCTTGATCCCTCAGTTGCTTGATTGCTTTGGATTGGGCGTGATTGATTGATTGCTTGATTGGAAACCCTAGGGTTAGGGTTTGAACTTCGGATTTGATCGCCGGATTGACGGCTGCCTTCGGGAGGTTAGGGCTTTTGAAGAGTGGGTTTGAGGGAGTATTTGTGCAGAGTTTCGAGGCTTGAGAGAGTGTATACTCTGATAATTTTTGTGTGTGTATTTTCGGAGTCCAAGGGCCCTTTATATAGGCAATTGGTGACTCACTCCGGCCAATCAAATCACGAGATGGCAATTGCAATTGCAATGCATCTCTAACTCTACGTCGTAATCCCTGAGCGTAGCCCGAACGCATCGGAGAGGTAGTGTAATCGGATCAAACGTCTGACAGAACACGTTCCAGAGTCTGGGAAAAGGTCGATCTGGCGGCCGAGTAAAGGATATCACGGCCGAGGAATGGATGTCTCGGCCGAAGGATAGATCTTGCGACCGAGGGATTGATCTCTCAGGGAGATTTTGCTAGCAACAGGTTGCTCGGGTGAGGAAATGATGTTAGGGCCGTGGGATCGATGTCACGGCCGACAGATGGATTCTCCTAGGCTTCTGTATTTCTGTCTGAAAGGCTGTATGGCTCTGAATTGGGTCATCTAAGTGGCTCAAAGTTCTTACCGAAAGTCCTAAGGTTCTCAAGGAAGCAATCATCAATTGGTGTGTTTATTTGTGCAGAGTTTAGGGCTTTTGAAGAGTGGGTTTGAGGGAGTATTTGTGCAGAGTTTCGAGGCTTGAGAGAGTGTATACTCTGATAATTTTCGTGTCTGTATTTTCGGAGTCCAAGGGCCCTTTATATAGGCAATTGGTGACTCACTCCGGTCAATCAAATCATGAGATGGCAATTGCAATGCATCTCTAACTCTACGTCGTAATCCCTGAGCGTAGCCCGAACGCATTGGAGAGGTAGTGTAATCGGATCAAACGTCTGACAGAACACGTTCCAGAGTCTGGGAAAAGGTCGATCTGGCGGCCGAGTAAAGGATATCACGGCCGAGGAATGGATGTCTCGGCCGAAGGATAGATCTTGCGGCCGAGGGATTGATCTCTCAGGGAGATTTTGCTAGCAACAGGTTGCTCGGGTGAGGAAATGATGTTAGGGCCGTGGGATCGATGTCACGGCCGACAGATGGATTCTTCTAGGCTTCTGTATTTCTGTCTGAAAGGCTGTATGGCTTTGAATTGGGTCCTCTAAGTGGCTCAAAGTTCTTACCGAAAGTCCTAAGGTTCTCAAGGAAGCAATCAGCAATCACTGTATCCATTTCATCATCGGGATGGTCCCAAGGTGGGACTTGAAATAATCGTTAAGCCAAATTGGGGTGTCTACACTGGTGTGAGGAAGAACATCGGCTGGGGGATCAATCCTTCGGCCAATACATCGACCCAGTGGGATTCCTCGACCATGAAATCCATTCACCGGCAGAGGGATCTATTTTCCTGGAACAGTTTATCTTTTTTGCTTATTTTTTATGCATGCTTCAATTATTGTCTTGGCTCACCTTATCAAATGTTAAAGATTAAATAACCAGATTATCTGTTTAGAATTAAATAAAGCAAATACTAATCATGTGTCGAACGATTATGGGCCAGTTTCACGATTGGGCAAAGAGGGGTGCCTAACACCTTTCCCTTATTGTACTTTTACCCGGAATCTCTATCTCTTTTCCTAGTTTTTATAAACTAGGTGGCGACTCTATTTTGATGATAACCGTTATCGTGTGGCGATGTTCCTAGCCATGGGAATATCCACGATTCTGGTTTATGAAGTGGAAAGCAACCAAGCAATGATCAATCTGTATGGCGATGCCTCGTTTGGGAGGTGTCTACATAATCGTATTCAAACCACCTCTATACTTGATTGTTCGTGTCTCAAGTGATTCGTTGCTCAATCTATCTCCTTGAACTCTCATGGTACATAAGAAAATGTGTCGATCCTATGAATATGGCGTCTCGTCATCGTCTATCCAAAATTAGTGTAATTCCAAAGACATTTTCCTTTATTTTTTGGAGTGCCTCCATCAATATTTGGAGTGCCAATTGTGGGCTACCAGCCCGAAAAATATATTTCCGTTTGAAGAAAAATTGATTTGAAGAGTCGCCACCCGAATTTGTGGTATATCACCCGAGAAACCGTTTTGTTTGGAAAACCATTGATTTGAAATTGAAAACCAGAGATCATTTTGAGGGTCCGGAAGCCATGTTACGAGGGGGGAAGGGTTTTACGGCACCCCCCTCGCCCGATTCGAAATCGGTCTCTACTAAACGTTTGTGGGATTTTCAAAAGGGATTTTGTTTCATTAAACCAACTAGCAAATATCCACAGTTATACCAAATAAGAAGTGCTTGCATGTGCATGTGTACAGGGAGTGACAAAATGGTGAAAGAATGCCAAAATAACATGAAATGAAGCCCTGCCCACTGACTTCACTCTCAAGCGCTCGGGAGTGGTCCCGAGCGCTTGGGAGTGTTGGTGCCCAACCTGCAAAATTTGTTAGTACAGACAAGATATAATGCAAAAACTGTGCATGCATGTGCATATGTACAGGGGAATGATGAGATGGCCATGCATGGTATACAAGACAGCAGAATATGAAACCATGTCACTGGATTCACTCTCGAGCGCTTGGGAGTGGTCCCGAGCACTCGGGAGTGTTACCAACATTTCCTGCAAATTTGGTTAGACATATTCGCATGCTAATACTGCCAGAAAAATCACAAAGAAATCAAGATACAGATGTGCTCAGCCAAAGGTTTAAACAGCTAAGAACTGGTCCTAACCATCCAAACAAGGCTTCCTTGCAACTGAAAGCAAACCTAACTGGGCTCTGGAAGGACCAGTGCACACCCAGTATCTACTAAAAACAGAAAATGAAATACATAATGAACAAAATAAAGTTTTGGTGGCAGCAGCACTCCTGAGCGCTCAGGAATGGTCCCGAGCGCTCGGGAGTGAACACAGTGCCCAGAATTTTTTTTGTTTTCTTTGTGTTCCTCTTGCTCTTGGTGCTAAACTAAGATCGAATGAGCTCACAACTAGTATAAGGAACTAGTATGAACCCTTGATCCCCCTCAGAAGTAGAAAAACGGTAGATTTTAGGTATAAAATGAGATTTTATACCTTTGCTTGACTTGAATCCAGCTTCTTGGACTGACTTGTTTGCTTGAAAATGGATTGAAAACAGTAAGAGGAGATGAAATCTAGTATTCCATTCTTCTTAGAAATTTTCCTTGAAAATTGGTGGTTTTTCTTAGAAAATGTAGGTTATTTTGAAAGAGTTTGAGAGAGAGTTTGAGAGGCTGGTTTTTGGCAGAAAAAGGGGGAGAGAGGGACTGTTTTTCGTGGTCCCTTTTGAGATAGAACAATGGGGGTATTTATAGGGGAGGGGAAATTGAGTTTGAAACTTTGAAAAATAAAAGAAAAATGAAATGGAAAATGGTTTTGGGGGGAAAAATGGCATGATTATATTCCTGCCCCATCTGAATAATCAGGCAGGACCAGGTTGAACGTTGAATGGGTCTGAAAAGCCTGAAAAGCCATGGTCAAAGGCCAAGCTCAACATGCATTGGTCAGTCAGCACTTCCAAGCGCTTGGGAGTGGCAGCCCAACTTCAGAAGGGCGCCACGGATACTCCCGAACTCGGTTTTGGGTGTTTTTCAAAGTGTTGGAAAGCTCGTTAAGTCCTCTTTCTAACCCATTTGGTTTCATTCAAATATATTTTATATGCTAAAATGTGTGCCAATTTTACCCTCAGGGTGTCGAGAAAAAAGGAATGTTTTGATTTTGAAAAAGTCCAAGAAGTATCGTCCAAGTTTGCCAAGGCCCGTTTCGACCCTATTTCATCATCGGGGAGCCTCGAGGGCACAAATTAAGGATGATTAGTAAGTCCAAATTGGGGTGTCTACAGTTGCCCCTCTTTGGATGGCGCTCAGCATCATGTCTGGATACGAGTGACGTCCAAAGATTGAGACAGCCCAATTCGAGTCCTACTAAATCCTTAATTCAAAATCAAATGCAAGTAAAGATGTACAAGCATTCGAAACATGAGGTCGTGCTCTTCCGAGCTGCCTACGTACCCTTTTCTGCAGGGATCAGAACAACATAGTTCTTCGGGGCAAATGCAAACATGCAGGTGCAAGCAAATGGCGGAAAGGGTGTCCCTTAGGACAGTGCCAAATTTATGGCGGCGGAGAAGGGTGGTGCCAAATCTATGGCGGAAAGAAAGGTGCCAAATCTATGGCGGAAAAGAAGAGTGGTGCCAAATCTATGGCGGAAGGAAAGGTGGTGCCAAATCTACGGCGGAAGGAAAGGTGCCAAATCTATGGCGGGAAAGAAGGGTGCCAAATCTATGGCGGGTGGAAAGGTGGTGCCAAATCTATGGCGGAAAGAAAGGTGCCAAATCTATGGCGGAAAAGAAGAGTGCCAAATCTATGGCGGGAAAAAAGGGTGCCGAATCTATGGCGGAAAGAAAGGTACCAAATCTATGGCGGAAAGAAAGGTGCCAAATCTATGGCGGCGGAGAGACTGGGGGGGTGTCCCTTAGGACGGTGCCAAATTTATGGCGGCGGAGAAAATGGAGGGTGTGTCCCTTAGGACGGCGCCAAATTTATGGCGGCGGAGAAACTGGAGGTGAAGAGACTTGAATCTGAAAAGCTTGAATTTTGAAAGAAGCTTGAATTTTGAAGGAAGCTTGAATTTTGAAAGAAGCTTGAATTTTGAAGAAAGCTTGAATTTGAGATTAAAAGGGTGTCCATTGGGACGGTGCCAAATTTATTGCAGGAAGAGACTGGAGGGTGTCCAACAGGACGGTGCCAAATTTATGGCGGGAAAGAATGGTGCCAAATCTATGGCAGAAAAAGAAAGGTGCCAAATCTATGGCGAGTTCGACAGTGCCAAATCTATGGCAGCAGATGAGTGAATGGTGTCCCTCAGGACAATGCCAAATCTATGGCAGCAGGTGAGTAGTCATGTTGACGAATATGAAGGAAGAAGGCGACCGTGAGAGGTCGAGGTTAGAAAGTGAGACCCGTGTTTCGACTTTTGACGACACTGATGTTTTTTAAATTTTGAAAAACAACAATGGACATGTCCAAGTACCCTTTCTGCTTTACCGTTTCTGGCCAGCGGACCGGTATTGTCAGGATTTTGGGATTTGGGATGGAGTTTGTCTTTGGATGGAAATTGGGTTCGAGTTGGATCCAGGGCTTGAACGGGGGTTGGCTTGAGGTTGACTTTGATCAGGGCTTGTGTTCCGAGCATTCATGCCCCAGTCTTGATGTTGGCTGTATGCTGGCTATGATTGATGGCATTGGACCGATGTGCCTCAGTGAGTGACCGACCTTAGTTCTGATCCTTTTCCTTGATTCCATTGATAGTTTCGGCAACCAGTTTTGTCATGAGCACAAGTGCGGGTTCTTCCATGTATTTGGAGTTTCTCTCACGAGTTGGGACCTTAATGACCTTGTGTGAATTTGGACAAGGCCCAGATGACTCAAAGGACAAGAAAGACCCTTTATCAGAGGACTGACTCTTAACGAAGACCTTGACTGGACAAGGAGTTTGATTATTTGAGGATTTAATGTTTGAAATTGTCATGATAAAATCAAGTTTTGATGATTTTCCCATTCTGGGTTTTGAAATTGTTTTGGCTCCATCAGAATTCTCTTGTTTTGTCAGAACACGAGGATTTTTACCAAGAACCATGCCCCAGGTTGGATTCACAAAATGCCTTGGCGCTCCTTCTTGTTTTCTCCTATTGTCCAGGATTTTTGTTATCAAGTTATGTTTTTCAATCTGACAGGACTTTATTCGGGTTGTAACGTGGCTAAGGTTTGGCTTAACAAAGAAAGGATAATAGGCTCAAACTTTTTTCATTTTCTTGGGGTTTCAAGAGCTAGCAGCCATTTTGAATATTTTTGTGCCCTTTTTGCTTTTGATGGGCGTCTCCTTTCACTTGCTTTGTTTTGCCTTTTGTTGTGCCGATGTGTTGGTACTTTCATTGATTTTGAGCTTTCACTAATTTTCCTTTGATGTTTTGCACCTCACTGTACCCACGTATTTGGCACCTTCATGCTTTGAATTCTGATGCGTCGATGATAACCATGTATTTGGCACATTTGTCCTCCTCATTTCACCCCGGTGTGGGGGATAGCTGCCTAGCTGGGTTCTTTCAAAGAAATTGATTTAGGCTCAAGGGGGTTATCAATGGATATATATCTTCAAGCGTGTGATAAAAGAAAAGAATGCCTTTCTTCATTTTGAATTGCACAACTTGATAACTGGATCCTAGATGCCGGTTAAGAGATTTGTGTGCTCTAACTTTTGCCTAGATCACATTTTGAGGTTTTGATCTAGCGAGCTTTTCTCATGCCAAGGCGTTGCTTCTTGACAGCGTCAGGGAGTGGTCCCATGAAATTCTTCTTCTTCAAAGGGCAAAGTATCTCGTGTCTTGATTTCTGATTTGATGGTGAAAAACAATTCCAAGTTAAGGGATCATCACAAAACGCAAGTTTATTATCACAATTTCGACTCAAGAGGTTTGACATCAAAAGACGGGACGGACCGACAAAAGATTGACTCGAAAGATTGTGACCGAATTTTGGGATCGACTCAAAAGAACATGACCGGGCCTCGGGATAAGGCTGCCTACGTATCCTTCTTGCAAAGGAATCAGGTCATAACGTAGTTCAGGCCTACGAAACTGACTCTCTTTTTGGTTTTTCTTTTTTGACTACTAACTTGAATTTGAAAACATACAGATACGGAAGCATGAAAAACCCAAAGTACAAACTGACTCGAAACTGAAAGACAAAGACTTGACTCGAAACTTGAAAGCTTTCCAAACTCGCGAGAAATTCCATTCATGCTTTGACTTTACTGCACTCAAAATCCTCCTTCATATCTGAGGTCCGGCACTGGGATGGTCCCGTTGTCGATGAGATTTTGGATCTCGTGGCGGAGACGGAAGCAGTTATTGGTGGGATGGCCGGTATATTGGTGAAAGGCACAATAGACGTTTGGGTTGTGGGACGCCGGGAGCTTTCGAGGTAGGGGAGTTGGCGGGAGCGGCTCGATGAGGCCGGCTTAGAGGAGCTTCTCATAAACTGAGGACAAAGGTACAGGAAAGCGGGAGAAGATCCTTGGTGGGATTTTGCAGCCGGGTTGAGGGTTTATGGTGGTGCCGAGGGGGCCTCTGGTGAAAGCCTTGCTTACTTCGCAGCTGCATAACACTCCTTTGCTTTTGGGGTTGATCTCATCAATGTGCACATCTTGCCTTTTAGCACTAGTTTCAGACAAAGATCCAATATCCTTATTTGAGCGATTCTTGGCATCATGGAATTCCACCAAGTCCTTGAACATGTCCGAGAGTTTCACTTTTGAGCATGGCTTGATTCCGGCAGTTGGAGGGTGGTAGGTTTGTGGGGTTTCTTTGATCCTTGCCTTACCAGCATTCAGTCCCAGATCTGGATTTGACATGGTGGAGGTGAAAATGTCAATCAGCCCTTGCAATAGAGCCGTCAGCTTATCCATTTTCTGACTCATTTCCTCTACAGCCCTTTTCAGCTTAACCAGCTCTGTTTGCCCTGTCATTTCGAGGTGGTCGGAGAAGGTGGTATGGCTTTGTGTAGAATGGGTGGCCCAGTGCTGACAGTAAAGTAAAAAGTGAACTCAAAATATGCCCATATTATGATTTATTGAAAAACGTGTATTTAATAAAAGAATCGTCATCCACGCGTTGTCATCGTCGACTCAAGGGATCAAACTTTACGGATGGTTCCAACAGTCACGGGTAGATCGTTGTCAGGCAGGTTAAATTCCGCACGTTGGGAATAAGAGCCAATCTCCTTATCTAAGACCATCCGAGACAAAGCAATAAGACTGCCGGAAGATGCACTTAAGGCTAGACTGAACTAGAGGGAGCCGTTCGGGCACGGCGAACACCGGAGTTATCCCAAACTCCATGGATTTATGGTCTCCTAGACCCTGACTCAAGAAATGACATCCTATGAAGGATTGCCTTAGTCCTCAGAATTTCTTTTGAATGTGCATCCTTTGATTAGGAATGACAAGATTTGAGAGATATCAAAACAAATTAAGTCTTTAACATTTTTCACTTGAAGTTTCTGTTCTGGTTTCGAAAACCGTTTAGCGTAAATGACATGATATCGTAACCGGGGCGGCGTAAGTGGCACGGCGCCATTAGCCTAAGCGGTGTAAAGTGACTTTGCACTATAACCTGAGTGGCGTGGGTATCACGGCATTGTAGCCTAATTGTTTCGTTAATTTTCATTGAATCCATGATTAAAAATTGTATTGAAGACTTAATGAACTTTGATATCTCCAAAACCTCGTCGTTCCTAGGACTAATTAATTCCCACAACGTGCCTTTAAAAAGCACGACTCTTCATTGGTCCAGGCAATCCTAAACAAGCCGCGCAAGTGAGTCTAAGAGTTCTAGATGCAATACGAAAGCAAGCGTAAGATGCAAGGTGCAAAGTGCAAGTGGGATAAGATTACGGTCTTTCGAAGGTTGCCCAATTCCTCAGAATTTCTTTTAGGGTGTATCCTTTGTTTAGAACGACAAATTCTAAGAGATGTCAAAATGAACTAAGTATTCAACTAGTCCTCGTTCGAAGTTTCAATTTTGAACTTGGAATAACTTAGTATAGACGACGTGATACCACAACCAGAGTGGTGTCAGTGACATGGTGCCATTAGCCAGAGTGGTGTAAGTAAAGTGGCATCACGGCGTCGTTTTCCTTGTTATTCCTTATTCTCCGTTGAAATTTTGATTAGGCATTAGTCAAGGGCTTAGTATATTCTGATTTCCCAAAGTCTCATTGTTCTAAGGACTCATATAGTTTTAACAACGTACACCGGGGTGCACGACTCATCATCGGGCCTCGGCAACCTTCTACAGACCGTGCGAGCGAGATTAAGAGCACAGGACTCGAAATCGAACAGACAGCACGACGGCACGACATGAATGAGATGTATGCAGAAAGCAGTAACATGTAGGCAGGATATAGCATATAATCCTACCCTGTGGGTCCCTGTCCTAGTTTTGGAAGGATCTATGGCTTGCTAAGCATGTACAAAGGCCGGTTTTGGCTTGAAGAGGGTTCCCCGGACTAGAGTCAAAGTATACCTCCCACTATTGAGCGTACACCCAATAATGGTAAAACGGTAGGGATGACTCATCACGGTCGAGGGTTGCTGAGCATTCCGGGATTCTCTATCACCGGCAAGCCGGGTAGGATTGCCGAAACACAACAGCGAGGCTGCACAAGATATATACAAGAAATAGACAATGAAACAAAATCCCTTTGAAAATCCCATAAATGTTTTTTTTCAAGCTTGGCTCACAAGTTTAATTGATATTCAAGGAAAACGAGCCGTTTTATCAACAAACCAACTTTTTCTCAAGTATTAATTAAACGTCCCCAGCAGAGTCGCCACTGTGGGCTACCAGCCCGAAAAATATATTTCCGTTTGAAGAAAAATTGATTTGAAGAGTCGCCACCCGGATTTGTGGTATATCACCCGAGAAACCGTTTTGTTTGGAAAACCATTGATTTGAAATTGAAAACCAGAGATCGTTTTGAGGGTCCGGAAGCCATGTTACGAGGGGGGAAGGGTTTTACGGCACCCCCCTCGCCCGATTCGAAATCGGTCTCTACTAAACGTTTGTGGGATTTTCAAAAGGGATTTTGTTTCATTAAACCAACTAGCAAATATCCACAGTTATACCAAATAAGAAGTGCTTGCATGTGCATGTGTACAGGGAGTGACAAAATGGTGAAAGAATGCCAAAATAACATGAAATGAAGCCCTGCCCACTGACTTCACTCTCGAGCGCTCGGGAGTGGTCCCGAGCGCTTGGGAGTGTTGGTGCCCAACCTGCAAAATTTGTTAGTACAGACAAGATATAATGCAAAAATTGTGCATGCATGTGCATATGTACAGGGGAATGATGAGATGGCCATGCATGGTATACAAGACAGCAGAATATGAAACCCTGTCACTGGATTCACTCTCGAGCGCTTGGGAGTGGTCCCGAGCACTCGAGAGTGTTGCCAACATTTCCTGCAATTTGGTTAGACATATTCGCATGCTAATACTGCCAGGAAAATCACAAAGAAATCAAGATACAGATGTGCTCAGCCAGAGGTTTAAACAGCTAAGAACTGGTCCTAACCATCCAAACAAGGCTTCCTTGCAACTGAAAGCAAACCTAACTGGGCTCTGGAAGGACCAGTGCACACCCAGTATCTACTAAAAACAGAAAATGAAATGCATAATGAACAAAACAAAGTTTTGGTGGCAGCAGCACTCCTGAGCGCTCAGGAATGGTCCCGAGCGCTCGGGAGTGAACACAGTGCCCAGAAAAAGTTTTGTTTTCTTTGTGTTCCTTTTGCTCTTGGTGCTAAACTAAGATCAAATGAGCTCACAACTAGTATAAGGAACTAGTATGAACCCTTGATCCCCCTCAGAAGTAGAAAAACGGTAGATTTTAGGTATAAAATGAAATTTTATACATTTGCTTGACTTGAATCCAGCTTCTTGGACTGACTTGTTTGCTTGAAAATAGATTGAAAACAGTAAGAGGAGATGAAATCTAGTATTCCATTCTTCTTAGAAATTTTCCTTGAAAATTGGTGGTTTTTCTTAGAAAATGTAGGTTGTTTTGAAAGAGTTTGAGAGAGAGTTTAAGAGGCTGGTTTTTGGCAGAAAAAGTGGGAGAGAGGGACTGATTTTTCGTGGTCCCTTTTGAGATAGAACAATGGGGTATTTATAGGGGAGGGGAAATTGAGTTTGAAACTTTGAAAAATAAAAGAAAAATGAAATGGAAAATGGTTTTGGGGGGGAAAAATGGCATGATTATATTCCTGCCCCATCTGAATAATCAGGCAGGACCAGGTTGAACGTTGAATGGGTCTGAAAAGCCTGAGAAGCCATGGTCAAAGGCCAAGCTCAACATGCATTGGTCAGTCAGCACTCCCAAGCGCTTGGGAGTATTACTCCCGAGCGCTTTAGAGTGGTCCCGAGCGCTTGGGAGTGGCAGCCCAACTTCAGAAGGGCGCCACGGATACTCCCGAACTTGGTTTTGGGTGTTTTTCGAAGCGTTGGAAAGCTCATTAAGTCCTCTTTCTAACCCAATTGGTTTCATTCAAATATATTTTATATGCTAAAATGTGTGCCAATTTTACCCTCAGGGTGTCGAGAAAAAAAGAATGTTTTGATTTTGAAAAAGTCTAAGAAGTATCGTCCAAGTTTGCCAAGGCCTGTTTTGACCCTATTTCATCATCGGGGAGCCTCGGGGGCACAAATTAAGGATGATTAGTAAGTCCAAATTGGGGTGTCTACACCAATATCATTTCCCTATTAAGTAATGTGAGATGGAAAAACTAAATTGTGAATGATAGAACAATATGAAGAAAGCCACGGATCCACCTTATGATGTGATGCCAAAAATGGGACGCATAGGGTCCCTAATGCCCGAAAGTGCACAAGAAAGCCACGGATCCACCTTATGGTGTGATGCCGGAAATGGGACGCACAGGGTCCCTAATGCCGGGAATTGACATCGAAACACTTGACATAATGAAAATGGAGAACTATAGAGATTGTTAAGCTACATGCGTATGAACGATGTTGGTTATCAAGTCTTATATTCTTCCTCATGTTCATGTGGGAAGTTTTGTTGTTGTCTATGTTCTTTTCGGTATATTGATCATCTCATTTGCATATAATTTGAACATGGATTTCTCTATTGGGCTAGTGTAGCTCAACCTATCATCATTTTCAGGTACATCTTAAGGGCATTGACATGGAGTGCTTGTGTAGACACCCTATTCTGGACTGTCCAGATTAGTTTACTTACGGTCTTTGATTCCCTGATGATGAGTAAAGGTCAAGAACTCCTCGAGAATGTTAGTGTGTTTGAGCTTTGAGCGTTCCGAAAACCCTTTCAAACCTTTCAAGCCAGAACCAAAAACCCTCAGCAAAACCCTACATGTGCACGCTGGTTCCCCACCCGTGTACGTTGGTCCACTACCACATGTCAGTCATCGGTCAGCTTTGACCGTTGACCAGGATTGGACCTGCGCAAGCAGGTCAGGAACTAGCGTACGCTGGTCAAAGGTAGTCCCATCACCTTTATTCAGCCACGTTCACAGGACTTTTGGGGCACCCCATTACACTGTGCAACCGCCTGATGAGCAACCTCGGGGCAGAGGATGTTCCCCTCTCTCTCACAACCTCCCCCATCACCTTGTCCCATGCATGGACACTTCCATTCCATCCCAACCAGCCCCATTTCAGCTGGTTACTCTTCACCCTCTCCTCTATAAATACCCCCCTTGCATTCACAAGGTTACCAAGTTGAAGAGCATTAGTTACATCCCAACCTTTTGTTCATTATTTCCTTGCTAAGGAAAGTGATCAACAAGCCTCATACATATATCCATCCTCTTACACCCCTCATCCATCCATTCAAACCACAAGTTCAAGCTCAAACACACTTGTAAGCTCAAAACCAAAGGTATACCACCTATGAAAATGTTATGTTCTGATCCCTGAGGAGGGCTGGCAGGGTCAAGGCTGGTAATCAATACCAGTCCTGGCCCTAAAGCTAGCAAGGCTTCGAAGCCGTGTGTGGTTAGAACTGGCGCATGCCAGTCATAACACGTGTACGCCAGTAATGGTAGTATGTGCAGTACTGGCGTGGGGATTAGTGTCTAGCTGTTTTCTGTCTTTCTTTTCATTCTCATCACTTTTAAGCATGATAAAACCAGTTTACTGCTTTCAATAGTTAAAACTGTTAGCTGTATTATTCGATGCTCATTTCTACTGTTATGGAATGCCTCTGGAGTTCTTCTAGTCATGTTGCAGAACCCAGAAAGTGTAAAGCCAAACACTAGACAAAAGTGTGTAACTGGCGTACGGTAGGTCACTACCAGCGTACGACAGTTGTGTCCATTCTAGTGGTTAGCCATTGCATGGCAACTAGGCCTTGGCCTCTGCTTTTGTCCCCTCACAGTTTAAGGGGTGTTTTATTCTTTTGTGGCTCCATAGCCCATTTTAACTACTTATAACTGTATATTACCTATTGTAAGTGCATAAAAACTAAGAAGGGTTTAAGCAGCACAAGAACTTAACGGCTACTTCGTGATCCTCGCCGGAACCCTAATAAGTCGCCGGAATCCTTATCTGCAAAACAGACAAGGGGTGAGCGCACCTTTGCCTCTCGTGGCAAAGGCCCTCCGATGCCTAAGTTAGTATCACGTACTAATGGAAAACCCTAATTCAGCATAAGAGAATATGTATAACTGCAATCTATTGTCTACCTTTTCCCTCTAGGTTTGCCTCGTATTTATAGGTTTATGGATGCTTGCTGCCCAAGTATCCACGTTTCCCTAGGTTTCCTATCTCGTATAGGAAACCCAGAATAACTTGGATTCTCGTTCCCTTATCAGTTCATTACCTTAGTCCGTTTAGGACTCCTTTCCACAGCTGGCCGAACTTCCCATTCTTGTTGAGTATCTCTCCAAGATCCTACTTTATTGGGATCTTATAGTCATCACGAAATGCCCCTGTTTCTAGAACCTTCTGGAACGTTTCCTACATCCGGGACTGCTTTACGTACAAATCCCCTCCTGTTCGGCTCTTTCGTTGCCGAACAAACTAATTGGACCAATGACTTCACATGTCATTGCTCCTTCGTCATCTCTTGGTCCAATACTCTCTCGTGTTACTGGACCTTGACCCAGCACAGACTTTCTGGACCATCGATCCCTCATATCGGTGGTCCCAGCCGCCGATCACCGTCTTGCACGGCGACTGTCCTCATTGTAATTATACCATGGTCCCGCGTACCACATGTTCGGACCTTATTTATGCCTGTTCGGGATTACCTCCCTACAATTGCTCCCCAGCTTTATTCGTCATTTACTCTTAATATGACGAACAAAGCTTCTCAGGACCCGAGCAACGTTTCTTTGCTCCTGCGTCTTTTTATTCTTTAAATTTGGTGCAAATATCATCATTGAGCTAGCTCGAAAACGTCTCATCGCTGGGTTGGACAGGCTTTTCCTGCCCCTTTACACGTGGCACTCATCGTACCGTCTTCATTAAATGCGAACGGACTTTCCTAGGAAAACGGAACGCCCAAACGGCGCTTGGGATGACGTTTCGCTTATGCCATCCAAAAAATAGGGTACATTTGGGTTTTCACCCCATTTCGAAACCCCATTCTCGGTCTAGATTCCCTCTGCAACCAGAGTTTTCAAGCGTACCCGCCATTGGAGCCCTGTTCACCATCTCGAGAATTCTCCCTTGTGCACTTAGGACTCCGATCATCACAATCGTAAGTCATCATTCCTTCTCCCCTTATCTCTCGTCGATCTAGGGATTCATTTAATCGTTTCCAGGGTTTCTTCGTACCCATATTATTCGCCTGTTTCACTCCTATTCATAATGGGGAGGTTCAGGCGTCATTGCAACACTCCTCAGGCCATGGCCTCTTTTAGATCTCGCTATGAGATCCCTGACGATGTTGCCACCAGATTGGCTCCTATAGATGCCATACGCCAGAGTCCTAATAACGATACTCTCCACATCCCAGTAGTTGCCGTCGTAGAGGGCGGTGTTAGATTCCCCCTGGCGCCTTTACTCTGCCAGGTTCTGGCCTACTACAGGTTATCCCCCATGCAAGTCTCTTCTAACTTTTTTAGGGTCGTTATGGGTGTGCATGCCCTAAACCAGATGTTAGGCACATCTCTAGGCCTACACGACATTCATCACTTGTATAGCATCTCTCGTACAAAAGACGCCCTCACCTACTACCTAAAGAGTAGAGATTCCAGAAGACGACTGGTGCTTGAGTTGCCTGACTCCGCTCGAGGAGATGATGATGATTTCCTCGTCATTACTGGAAATTTCGAGCCCAGAAACGAGGACGGTCAAGTGATAGGGTTTCATGCCCCTCACAGATTTGGGCAACCACGTCAGTTTCTTTTTTCCTCGTAAAATTCACTCATGGAGCAATTTATTCGTACTGCATTTCCAATTTACTTACCTTCTGACTGTCAACTTCTCGTGTTGCAACTGAAAATATCAACTAGGGGTATGCCATCATTACCCCCCAAGTTCACGTAGCAGACATCAACCGGGCCCTAAACTTCAACGGTCAGGGCACCCATTTGGCTGGCCGAGCAAGAGCTGCACAGGGGCTTCTTAGCTACAGGGCTTCGTACGGGGTTTTATCGACCGCCGTATCCGAGCAGCTGACAACCCTGTTGCACCTCGACCACCGCCCGTTCAACCCGACCAACAAGAAGAGGAAAGGCGTTCTCGGACCCCTCCATTCCGTAGCGGATCTGTAGAACTTGCCGAGGAAGCTTCCACATCATCAGGCGGCTGCTCTCCATCCCCTCCTTCTCAAGAGATGAACCAACCCATTGATCTCGGAACCCTCCTCACAATCCCCGGAGCTGGCTGAGGAAGAGGCCAAGGCACTGCTCGTGGCCGAGGTCGCTCCCAGAGTCCGGTCCCTTCGCATGGCCGCCGAGGAACAACACAACCTGACGCCCCTCCTGGATTCTCCCCCGAGGAAATCGAAGCTAGCCACAGGGACAAACGCCAATGCTTGGAAGCACCTGAGGGGCCTTCGACTCAGACACCTGCAATCCCAACTCCAATCTGGGCTCCCCAATTCACTCATGGTGGGCGTCCAGTCACTGTTCGGGACAGTATAGAATCTGCGGGGACAGCTCTCGCCTTGTCCCAGGCTTTCATGCTACCCGGAGATATGCAGAAGGTGGTAACTAGCTCCCCTGACAATCTCCTTGGATCTTTCATGACCTGCAGTGCTCAGGTAAGCCCTTTATACTCACCGAACCAATAATTCCAGATTTGTTGTTTCTGAACTCCATTTAATTTTCTTTAAAACATTCTAGGCTATGCAAAGGATGGTAGCTATGGCGCAAAAGCTGGGCCAATCCGAGCCTCAGCGAGCGAAGCTGGCCAGTGAGAATTCCAAGCTCCAGGGTACCATCATCCGGCTCGAGAGGGAAAGAAACCAGGCTCGAAATGCAATGAACGAGTTAAAGAGCAAGCTGGACGGCGCTGAAGATAGTCTGAACCAAACTCTGACAGAGTTGGAATCAAGTAAAAATGAAGCGAAGGAGTCCTACCAGCAGGGATACATTGAAGGGATCAATGTAGCCACTGAAAGCTACAAAAATCAAATGCCCAAGATCCAAGACCAAGTCTGGACTGCTGGTTGGACGGCCTGCCTCAGAAAATTGGGAACAGCTGAGTCTTCTTCTCTCTGGACAAAAATTGATCTTCCAAGCAGCGTGGCGGCCCAAGACGAGGAAGAGTTCATTGAAGAGGATAATCTGGATGAGGGGCTTAATGCTGATGTCTTTGAGCATCAGGGTGCACAAGCCGATCAAAGTGTTGAAGAGACCCACCCTGGCCAAAAGGAAGCCAGCGGTGGTCCAGCTGATGGGAGCATAACCACGGAGGCTACCCCTGCACAAGTTTCTTCCTCCATTGCTGAGAACCCTACCGTCGACCAGCAAGTATGAATTCCCTTCCCTTGGAACATTCCCAACTTGTTTTGAACATTATGGTGGCCCTGCGTGGCTGTAAGGCTTGCCCTGCGTGGCACTAGTACATTTCCAACTGTAGACACCCCAATCTGGGCTTCCAGATTAGTTTACTTACGGTTTTTGATTCCCCGATGATGAAATGGATCAAGAACACCCCGAGAATGTCGAGTGTTTGAGCTTTGAGTGTTTGCAAAACCCTTGAACCTAACCTAGCCTAAGCCACTTCCAAAAGCCAAAAACCCTACTGACGTGCGCCAGGGCGCAGTCATTGTGCTCTAGGGCGCAATCATCTCGCGCCAGGGCGCACCGTCGTGCGACAGACTGGAACCATCGTGCGATGGTCGCACCCTCGCGCGACAGTTTGGAACCCTCGCGCGATGGTCAAACTGCCAGGTGGACAAAGTTTGACCGTTGACCCTCGCGCGACAGTTTGGAACCCTCGCGCGATGGTTCCAACCTGTCCCCATCACCTTTATCAGCTGGGAAAACTTAGCCACGAATTAATCCCCAGCCAGCCTCGTGGCTGGCTGGCCTCCTTTCTTTGGACCAGAGCTACCATTCCATTAATTGAAGGTGCTCTCCCTATAAATGCCCCCCCTTTGTTCTCTTTCAAAGGGTTACAAAAAAATTGGTTCAAGATTTGGTATAAAAATCCCACCTTCCAAAGGCTTACATTCCAAAGCTTCCAAGAACAAAGCTTGTTCTTCCTCCCCCATTTTCACTCCTCAAACAACCTCAAACATCTCAACCACAACTCAAAGCTCAATACTTTTTCAAACTCAAAGACCAAAGGTATAACTTACCTTGGTTTTGCTCTCTGTTCTGATCCCTGAGGGGGGCTGGCAGGGTCAAGGCTAGTAATCAATACCGGTCCTGGCCCTAAAGCTGGCAAGGTTTCAAAAACCGTGCAACTAACATACCCTCGCGCGACGGACCCAGTCACGCGCACGCTTGTCTCAAGCATCGCGCGATGGTTCTCGTGGGGAAGGGATGTTGGTTCTTTCCTGTTTTATTGTCTTAATAATTATTATAGATCACTGTTAAGCATGCAAAAACCAGTTTATTACTTTTCTTAGAGCTTAAATTGCTAACTTGCATTTCAATATTAAGTTCTGTTCTGTTGGAGTACCCCTGGGATCATTCTGGATCTGTTCCAGAGCCTGGAACGAGCAAAACCAGACACTAGAAAGTTGGCTCAAACCGTCGCGCGACGTTTTGGAACCCTCGCGCGATAGTCAAATGCAGCGTTGACCAGTGCGCAGGGCGCAATCGTCACGCGCCAGGGCGCAACCATCGCGCGCCCGGGCGCATCGTCGCGCGACTGTTCGGAACCCTCGCGCGACGGTTCCATTCTGTTCCCGATCAGTGGCTGGCCATGCATGTTTAACTTGGTTTTAGGCTATTATTTTGTCCCCACACTGTTTATGGGGTGTTTTTGTTTATTTATTAGGCTTTTCAGCCTTTAAACTGTATATTATGACTGCATAAACTGCTTGGTTTGTCCTGGGTGTGCACTGGTCCTTCCAGAGCCCAAAGAGTTTAAACTGCTTGGTTTGTCCTGGGTGTGCACTGGTCCTTTCAGAGCCCAGAGGGTTTGAGAATAAGAGCTGTGGGCTTAGGCTTACTGGCGCGCACAGGTCTTGTAGTAGCGCGCGCAGGTATGATCAGCATGCATTGACTTGATCAGTGCATACTGGTTACCTCTTGCGTGCGACACTCCAAAACAGGAGCTTTCCAGTCTGTTTAAAACTCCCACAGCAGTCTGTTCTCATCCTATACTAACTGCTCATCCATGCCATCTATCATCACATCCTGCAAACATATAAGGAATTAATCCCCGATTAATCGCTGATGGGGCCCTAACTGGCTAAAATTGATTAATAAAAGAAGAATTGCAACGTTTTCAAAATGCCTAAGTAGAGACCGATCTCCGGATTGGGCGAGAGGGGTGCCATAAAACCCTTCCCCTCTCGTAACCTGGCTCCCGAACCCAGATATGGTTATGACGGACTGGTTCCTTAACTTTTTCAAATCAAACAGCGCGGCAGGTGCTTCGAAATACGGTTCCTTGGGTGTCGGACCTTCAAACCCGAGTGGCGACTCTGTATTTTCGAGCGCTTGCCACCTGCGCTCGCGCTCCCCTCGATCCGAGGAAAGGAACGGAATCCTTTTTCTCAGGGCATGCTGCCCACAGTGGCGACTCTGCTGGGGATGATCGAACCGATATTAATCCACACTTAGAGTTTAATACACTTGTGAACAATCCCTAAAAAGTCTGTCAAAACGGTTAGCTTCGCGCTGCCGAAGGTTGGAATGGTGATTTAACAGGACCTCGCGTCCGGCCATTCTAATCTGGGGCTTTTTCGATTGTTCACTTGCGTAGTTTCCTCTAAAGATGGATTAAATAAAGTGAGCCAAATTTGAAAAGGCATTTTGCGATTTTGCGATTCTTCTTCTCTTAATTAAATTCTAGCATCTCATTTGCATCGATGTGGGATAAGCCTCGTTGGATCGTTTTGGCAATCCGGCACGGTTTACCGGAGCCCGGGGACCTCGAATGACCAACAACCTTCGGCGATGATGGGTCATGCTACCGTTCGACTGTTACTCTGCGAAAAACGCGGGTAACGGGAGGTATATCTGTGGCCCTAGTCCGAGGAACCTGTTACAAGCCAAAACCAGCCTTTGCATATACAAAGCACTAGAACTCTCCAAACTAGGACAGGTACCCACAGGTTAAGATCTATTTGCATCTAACCCCATATACTGTCTATGTGTTACTGCTTTCCCTATCGCATGCACTGTTTTGCATAGGAGCATGATTAAGGCTGTTTTGTCTTTCGAGTTTGTCTTACGCTGTCTAAGACGTTGTTGGACCCGATGAGGAGTCGTTCATTCTGTTGAATGTTCCTTTTCAATCGCAAAGTCCTTAGTTCAATGAGACTTTGAGAAATCAAAATTTACTACATCCTTGGCTCATGCCCGTTTAAGGATTCAACCGACAATGTGGAACAACAAAGTGGTGATGTCGTGTCACTGGCGCCACCCAGGTTGAAGTGCGTTGTCACTATACACCGCCGTGTTCAAGGTTAAGGTGCCATGACATCAACACCAAGTTGTTCCAAATTCAAAGTTGAGTCCTCAAAAGGGACTAGCCAAAGATTTAGTCTATTTTGACATCTTTTAGGATCTGTCGATCTACTCAAGGACACATCGCCGAAAAGAATTCTGAGGATTCCGGCAACGTCTAAAACTTGTGAGGCAAACTCGTCTCTGGTTCTGTACATGCATGCATATATTCTGTTCTGCGTAGGAGCATGTTTAAGGCGGCTTCTAAGTTGTCTCTCGCTTTCGAGTCTGTCTTATGCTTATTAGGACGCTGCTATAACCCGATGAAGAGTCGTGCATCTCGATAGTGCACGTTGTTAGTTTTTCAAAAGTCCTTAGATCAGCGAGACTTTGAGAAATCAAACCTTACTAAATCCTTGGCTCATGCCCGGTTGAGGATTCAACCGAACATAAGGAACCGCAAAGTGTTGATGTCGTGATATTGATGTCATTTTGGTTATCGTGCTTCGCACGTACACCACCCCGGCTAAAGCGCGTTGTCGCTCATGCCACCCCGGTAAAGGTGTCACGCCATAAATACCGAGTTGTTTCTAATTCAAAGTCGAATCTTCAAAAGGGACTAGCCAAAGACTTAGTCTGTTTTGGCATCTCTTAGGATCAGTTTGATCTTTCCAAAGGATGCACCCTCGAAAAGAAATCCGAGGATTCTGGCAGCATCCGAACATCATAACATAGACTCGTCTCTAGTTCTAGAGTCTAGGGTTGACACCGACGACGATGTATGCATTGTATTTTGCTGCAGGAACGCCACTGAGCTTTCACTTACTTTACTGTCTAGTTTGGAGCCATTGCACCGAGCAAAAGAGTACCGAAAAGAAGAGCCAAACTTACTTGGGAGCGTCTTCAGAATCCGGTTCAAAGACTTGTCAGGCTAGAAACTCAGTCAGTTGCAACGGAGGCTTCTCCAGGTTCATTGTTGGCAGCCCTAGAGTCGAGTTCGCCATCGATTTTACAAAGAGCCACGCCGTCGGCTTCCCCTTCTTCAACATCTTCAAGGCCAGTTATGGCAGATCAACCGCTCACTTTGGAAACCATGCTTATGAACCTTCAGAATAGCATCACCGCCATGCAACAGAGGGCAGCTCAGACAGATACCAATATTGCCCGCCTAAATGACCTTATCAACAGTCGTCTTCCACCTCCTCTCGAAGAGGATGGCGAGGACGATGAGGATGCTCATGAACAACCTATCTTGGTCCCAGATCCGAATCACGAGGGGCGTCTCATTGTTCAGCTCAACCCTAAGAAGGTTCACGCACCTGCTGCAAACACAAATCCGGCAAGTGGCAAGCCTGATTTGAATCCCGATATGGTTGCACTTATAGCCAAGATGGCTAAGCTGGAAGAGGCTGTCACAAAGTCTGAAAAGATCAACGCAGGAGGAATTGACTTGGATCATCTCTGTTTGTACCCTAATGCCAAGCTCCCTGACAAGTTCAAGATGCCTGACTTGGTTAAGTTTGACGGGAGCGGTGACCCCAAAACTCATCTCTATGGCTACCATGCCGCAATGAAGCTGCTGGGTGTGAAAAGTGAGGCCATGTCTCAACTTTTCCCTCAAACTCTCTCTGGGCCTGCCTTCCATTGGTTCCTGTCGCTCACATCTCCAAACGAAGTACTTGGGAAGATATAGGGGCTGCCTTTGTCTCACAGTATAGCTACAACTCTCAACTCAAGATGACTATTCGAGAGTTGGAATCCACGAAGATGGAG
Source organism: Rhododendron griersonianum (assembly GCA_018127125.1). NCBI lineage: Eukaryota > Viridiplantae > Streptophyta > Magnoliopsida > Ericales > Ericaceae > Rhododendron > Rhododendron griersonianum. Next base: position 38,167,140 of record CM030791.1, read on the forward strand.
GCAAATGAGTCCTTTGCGGACTTTGTTAAAAGGTGGAGAGCCAAAGCCGATCTAATGACTGAGCGCCCCAGCGAAAGAGACCAACTCCGCATCATCTCCCGCAATCTCCAGCCAGACTATGCTAGGCACTTGGTACTCGCTCAAGCGACCGCCAACTTTGAGATCTTCTTCGATTCTGGCCTAGCCATCGAGGATGCGCTGCAAGCTGGAATCCTGCCAAGGGGCGAGTCCTCTTCCATCACTCAAAAGGTTAAGCCAAGGGCTATAAGTGGGAGCGATGCTCCAGCTTCCAACTCCAGTCGTGCTGCCGATATCAACCAAATTCGAAGCTCTCAAAGCCTCCGATCTCGAACACAACCCCGAAGCTTCTCTGCCTTCGAGGCATCTCTGTCTGCAGTGTTGGAGAAACTTGTCAAGTCTGGGTATCTCAAACCTTTGACCCCAACTTCTCCACCCAAAGTCCTTCCAGCCAACTACAATGCCAACCTTTTCTGTGCCTTCCACCAAATGCCTGGCCATCTCACTGATAACTGCTTGCGTCTCCGACACGAGATACAAGATCTAATTGATGATGGCACGGTTCAAGTTCCACCAAAGCCCAACGTCATTTCCAACTCCTTGCCTCAACACGGGTCTGACCCTCTGGTTGGTCAGGTATCTATCGCCTCCACTCAAATCAACCCGAGCTCCACCATATTCAACCCTAGCCACTATATCATCCCAGCAAACCAACCCAAACCCATCGTATCCATCCCGTTTGAACCGGAGGTTAACATGATGGCTGTAGGTTGGGCAGCCGAGGTTTTCACTGCCAACATCTAGTTTGACAGTGATGAGGGGCTTACAAATGAGAGGACTAACTGGCTGAGGTCCGTTGTTCAAAGGAGCATCGAGTAGGTTTGGTCGAAGAAGCTGAGTTAGCCGAAGTGCTGTTGCTTGGGTCTGACTCCTGTTGGATCTGACCTCTTTTTGTGGAAGCTATGGGTAGCTTTTTAACAATTACATTTTCAAAACCGCGTCTAGTTTGCATTGGCGTCTTGTCTGAGTCTGACATAGAGTCTCTTGCGTTTGTCTAAGTCTAGCTCTGAGTCAGAGGTTGTGCCTCTTGGCCCTCCACGTCGTAGCTTTTGTTTCAAGTTTTGAGTCTGTTGTACTTGGCAAACCCCGAGGGTTTTTATGATATGCATCATCTTGCTTCTACATGCTTCGCTGGCTTTTATATAAACCCTAATGACGAAGGGATAGATTTCGATGGGCATGTAGGAAATGTGTTCCCTCGCCGAAAGGGAAGACAAAAGGCATGCTCAGCCTATTAAAAGAAGAAGTAATTTCAAATAAACTTGAAAGACAAGTATAACCTCCTGAAAGGTTCAATTGGTTCAAAGCCGCCCCCAGAGGAGCATTGTGCCCGGTCAGACAGGCTCGAAGAATTCATAGACGTCTTGGCATGGTCTTGCCAAGTCACACCTCGCGTTTGATTTTGAGACAAAGAAGTATCAATCCCCTGCTACCGAGTGCCAATCCAGAAAGCAGAAGCACAGAAGGCTCTGGGCCTTGTACCATGTTCAAAGCAATAACAGTGGCGTTCCGCCAAGTACAAATGAGAAAGTGTACAAAGCGGTCCGGAGCAAGACATTTTCAACCGAAGCATTCTTGACTCTTTGTTATCAAAGCCATATTATCTGGGGCTGCAGCTAAAGGTCTTCGACCTCAACGGCAACAAATTCAGTACCATGGTCGATCTGGATCAATTCAAAAGCAACTTTTCCCTGAGAGAAGCTCGTTGGGCTGAAAACCCCAAGGGTGGGCAGTTCCAAGCAAAAGTTAGAGCAGCCTGCTAGACCAAAACCTATGAAGGTGGTTTAGGCAAAAATGAATAGGCAATCAATCAAAGCTCGCTAGACCGAAGACCCGAATGGGCGGTACTAGGCAAAAGTTAGAGCGTAAAAGGAGAGGTAAATACTCGAGAGTTAACCCATGGCCTGAACTACGTTTAACCTGATTCCCTAGCTTGGGATACGTAGGCAGTCTCTCTTTGGGACTCGGTCATGCTCTGTCGAACCGTAGCCTGAACTACGTTTTGACCTGATTCCCTAGCTTGGGATACGTAGGCAGTCTTTCTTTGAGACTTGGTCACAATCTATCAATTGGATCCATGTTGACATTTTGGTACACATCAAAGGTTGAAGAGGATCGAAGATCAAGACAAGCTTCATTGGAGGAACCAGAAGGGGGAAAATCTTCGTCTTTCAATTTTATTACAAATTGCTTCTTCAATTTACAGGCTGAGCATAAGTCTTAAAAAAATAATTGAAGCATCAAAAACAGAACGAAATGCTGGCGAGGCCTTAACAGGCTCAAAGTTTATTCTAAGTTCAGCGAAGTCTGGTGTAAGCTACCGCAGCGCGTTTGTTCGAGTGATGCGCGTTGGTCTCAAACCTGCGCACTCTTCTTGCAACAGACAGTAGCAGTTGGCTACTACCCTCGAATGTCGTTCTAGGGGCTTTTGCCAAGTCTTGTCATGCTGTGTAAGTCATATGAACTTAATGTGACTGCACGGGGGTGTCGGTTTCAGTCCGGGCCTTTACAAGTCATCATTTGCGTCTTATGTCCGTCTTTGCGACATTTTTCCTGTTTTTCAACTGTCATGTCGGGGTGTTTTTCTTGATTTTGTTTGTACAGGTCTTTGTACCTTTTCCACTTTTCATAAGTGTCAGTTTCACCTGTTCAGAAATATTGTGAGTTTCGGCACATTAATGCCCAAAATTTCATTATGTTCCGTGTGTCTAAGGGTTTGCATTGTACCCTGGTTCTCTTTCTCCTTTTTCATTTCGAGCTAGGCGAGTCTGTACATATGTGCGCATGTCTATGTGTCGATTCAAAGCACTTGTCAATGCAAATTGGATGTTAGTGGTTAGTTTTTGCGTTCTCTTCAACACTTGCAAAAGAGAGTCAATAAACTGGAAAACACAATTGTTACATTGCTACCCTAGTATCCATAATCCGCAAGCAACGGAATCTCTTGAAAGCAGTAGGGGCACATCAGCCCAAGGCCAAGCAAGGCATCTCTGGGGCACCTCCACCCAAGCATCGAAGAGGGGGGCACGCAGGCCCAATTCCATTGCTCAAACGTCAATTGGGGCACGCCAGCCCGTTCAGCGTCTTTCTATCTGGGTGCGCGTCTCAGAGGCACAGACAGTACGGTGATGAGGCTCAGTGGTAGTCCTTAGGCGTCGTTGTCCTCCTAGGAGCCGCCCTAAGCTTGCATATGCATTTTCAATATTTTATACATGTCATTGCATATTGTGTGTATATCAAATGTTGAACGCAGGAAAAATCCATCAAAACGACAAAGCAAGCCTGCCCGATATCGAAGGCAGCAAGTAAACGGCTCAGCAGTTGTCTCCAATTGCTCCCCAACTGCAGTCCGCCTTGCTTCTATCCATGCTATCCACTGTTTATGCTACTTGGATCAACACAACGACAGCCGGTCCCGTCCAATCCCCCAATGGCTCGATCACTTTTTATAGCAATCCGCCAGTTCAAATCAACGACAGCCGGTCCTGTCCAATCTTCAACGGCTCGATCACTTTTTATAGCGATTCGCCAGTTCAAATCACCGACAGCTGATCCTGTCAATTCCCCCAACGGCTTGATCACTCAGCACAATGATCTCCCCGTCCGCAATCACCGACAGCTGATCCTGTAAATTCCCCCAACGGCTTGATCACTCAGCACAATGATCTCCCCGTCCGCTTTCAACGACAGCTGATCCTGTCAATTCCCCCAACGGCTCGATCATTTATACTGATGATCTGTCTGTTCAAAAATCAAAGCGCGTCGAGGCGTTCAAACCGTCAGTGTTGAGGCATTGGCAAATCAAATCAGCGTTGAGGCGTTCAAACCGTCAGTGTTGAGGCATTGGCAAATCAAAGCGCGTTGAGGCGTTCTTCAATCAGTGTTGAGGCATTGGCAAATCAAAGCGCGTTGAGGCGTTCTTCAGTCGGTGTTGTGGCACTGACAAACTAATCAACGACAGCCGGTCCTGTCAAATCTACAAACAACAATCAGATTATCAATCGATGGTCCGTTCATCCGCAACTGATTGTTCCCCAGGAGAGTCCGTCTCGGCTTGTCCCGAACGACAATCGCCCTCAGTCTAGCCGAAAGTGCATCTTCCAGCAGGCTTATTGCTCTGTCTCGGATGGTCTTTGATAAGGAGATTGGCTCTGATTCCCTACAGATGGAATTCAACCTGCCTGACACGACCTACCTGTGTTTGTTGGAATACTTTGTGCCGAGGATAGCTTGATCCCCAGCAACGACGGCCGGTCCCGTCAACATCTGCAGCGACAGCCTGTCTTGTCCAAATTCAATCAACAAGCGGCGATACAATCGTCCACTTCTACTTCCTTCTCCAGCGACGGTCCGTCCGTCCATTCAACCAATCAGGTTCTGTAAGTATGTTTGTCTACTTTGCTAGTATGTTCTGCTCTGGATTGCCTTGAGGGGTGTCTAGAAACCTTTGACGTTACTTGTACCAAGTCAATGGTGTTCCAAGTGCCGTCAAAGGGGGGCTACTGTAGACACCCCAATCTGGGCTTCCAGATTAGTTTACTTACGGTTTTTGATTCCCCGATGATGAAATGGATCAAGAACACCCCGAGAATGTCGAGTGTTTGAGCTTTGAGTGTTTGCAAAACCCTTGAACCTAACCTAGCCTAAGCCACTTCCAAAAGCCAAAAACCCTACTGACGTGCGCCAGGGCGCAATCATCTCGCGCCAGGGCGCACCGTCGCGCGACAGACTGGAACCATCGCGCGATGGTCGCGCCAGGGCGCACCCTCGCGCGACAGTTTGGAACCCTCGCGCGATGGTCAAACTGCCAGGTGGACAAAGTTTGACCGTTGACCCTCGCGCGACAGTTTGGAACCCTCGCGCGATGGTTCCAACCTGTCCCCATCACCTTTATCAGCTGGGAAAACTTAGCCAAGAATTAATCCCCAGCCAGCCTCGTGGCTGGCTGGCCTCCTTTCTTTGGACCAGAGCTACCATTCCATTAATGGAAGGTGCTCTCCCTATAAATGCCCCCCCTTTGTTCTCTTTCAAAGGGTTACAAAAAAATTGGTTCAAGATTTGGTATAAAAATCCCACCTTCCAAAGGCTTACATTCCAAAGCTTCCAAGAACAAAGCTTGTTCTTCCTCCCCCATTTTCACTCCTCAAACAACCTCAAACATCTCAACCACAACTCAAAGCTCAATACTTTTTCAAACTCAAAGACCAAAGGTATAACTTACCTTGGTTTTGCTCTCTGTTCTGATCCCTGAGGGGGGCTGGCAGGGTCAAGGCTGGTAATCAATACCAGTCCTGGCCCTAAAGCTGGCAAGGTTTCAAAAACCGTGCAACTAACATACCCTCGCGCGACGGACCCAGTCACGCGCGCGCTTGTCTCAAGCATCGCGCGATGGTTCTCGTGGGGAAGGGATGTTGGTTCTTTCCTGTTTTATTGTCTTAATAATTATTATAGATCACTGTTAAGCATGCAAAAACCAGTTTATTGCTTTTCTTAGAGCTTAAATTGCTAACTTGCATTTCAGTATTAAGTTCTATTCTGTTGGAGTACCCCTGGGATCATTCTGGATCTGTCCCAGAGCCTGGAACGAGCAAAACCAGACACTAGAAAGTTGGCTCAAACCGTCGCGTGACGGTTTGGAACCCTCACGCGATAGTCAAATGGAGCGTTGACCAGTGCGCCAGGGCGCAATCGTCGCGCGCCCGGGCTCACCGTCGCGCGACTGTTCAGAACCCTCGCGCGACGGTTCCATTCTGTTCCCGATCAGTGGCTGGCCTTGCATGTTTAACTTGGTTTTAGGCTATTATTTTGTCCCCACACTGTTTATGGGGTGTTTTTGTTTATTTATTAGGCTTTTCAGCCTTTAAACTGTATATTATGACTGCATAAACTGCTTGGTTTGTCCTGGGTGTGCACTGGTCCTTCCAGAGCCCAGAGAGTTTAAACTGCTTGGTTTGTCCTGGGTGTGCACTGGTCCTTCCAGAGCCCAGAGGGTTTGAGAATAAGAGCTGTGGGCTTAGGCTTACTGGCGCGCACAGGTCTTGTAGTAGCGCGCGCAGGTATGATCAGCATGCATTGACTTGATCAGTGCATACTGGTTACCTCTTGCGTGCGACACTCCAAAACAGGAGCTTTCCAGTCTGTTTAAAACTCCCACAGCAGTCTGTTCTCATCCTATACTAACTGCTCATCCATGCTATTTTGATCACATCCTGCAAACATGTTACAGTTTTAATCCCCGATTAACTGTTCCCCCGCCCTAACTGGCTAAAATTGATTAATAAAAGAAGAATCGCAACGTTTTCAAAATGCCTAAGTAGAGACCGATCTCCGGATTGGGCGAGAGGGGTGCCATAAAACCCTTCCCCTCTCGTAACCTGGCTCCCGAACCCAGATATGGTTATGACGGACTGGTGCCTTAACTTTTTCAAATCAAACAGCGCGGCAGGTGCTTCGAAATACGGTTCCTTGGGTGTCGGACCTTCAAACCCGAGTGGCGACCCTGTATTTTCGAGCGCTTGCCACCTGCGCTCGCGCTCCCCTCGATCCGAGGAAAGGAACGGAATCCTTTTTCTTAGGGCATGCTGCCCACACCAACACTTTGAACTTAAGTATTTGGCCCTTCGTGGCGTTTAGTTTAGTTTTTGCCTGGCCCTTCGTGGCCTCTTAACATTGTTGGTGGCCTTTTCATGGCCAATTGTTTAATTTGCTCAAGTATCTCGTACTTAGGTAATTTTAGTATTTCATACTTTATCCTTGCTGGGGTGTATTCGTACTTAGACAATTTCTGCATGTATTCATATGCTGCCCAAGTTTCATTGGTTTGTCATAAACCATCTAAGTTTATTCGTACTTAGATCCCCAAACGTTTTCGTGTTCGGGAAAGCTATGCATTTTATCGTATGCATGCCAAATGTTTGTTTCTAAGTATAAGTGTATTCATACTTAGTTAATCCAAATACTTTCGTATTTGGTAAAAGTGTGCCCATTCACGTATGCACATCAGGTTTGTTCATACCTGTATAAGTGACCAAGTATATTCGTACTTGCAAAGTATCAAATCTGCCCCAAATGTGTTCGTATTTGGCATAAACCCTATTCTTCTGCTCCCCAATACGAAGTGAGGAGCAAGAATCAGGCCTAACTTCGTATTTAAGCACAATAGAAATAAAAGACACTGTTGTTATATCAAAACGCAGAATTTTATTCATAATTCAGAACTCAAGGGGGCGTTACGCATACCCCTTGCAACTATCAAATAAAAAACAGAGGAATTTTATTCGTAATTCCCACACAACCACGATGTGCATCCTAAAAACAGAATAAAAAATAAACTAAAGTCTTTTCAAATAAAAAACTTCCTCAAGTTGTGGACATTCCATGGCCTCGGCACCGGGTTCCCGTCCAGGTCCGCCAAACGATAAACCCTAATACCCACAACCTCTGTAACTCGATATGGGCCTTCCCAGTTTGCCCCCAACTTGCCCTCGTTGGCCACCTTGGTATTGCCGAGCACTTTTCGAAGCACAAGGTCCCCTACACCAAACTCTCGTGGATAGATAGTTTTGTTATAGCTTTTCATCAGCTGCTTCTGATATGAGGCCAAATGCACCAGTGCCCTTTCTCTCCGTTCCTCGGCAAGATCCAGCTCAATCTCCAGGGCTTTGTCATTTCCTCCACTTTCAACTAAAGTGGTCTTGTTGGTCGGCAGACCAACCTCCAATGGGATTACAGCCTCTGTCCCATACGCTAATGAGTAGGGGGTCTCTCCCGTAGACCTCCTAGGAGTTGTTCGGTGCGCCCATAAAACGAGTGGCAGTTCTTCGGGCCACTTCCCTTTTGCCTTGTCCAACCTCTTCTTTATCCCGTCAAGTATGGTCTTGTTGGATGCTTCTGCCTGCCCATTACTCTGTGGGTAGGCTGGGGTCGAATAATAATTCCTTATCCCATACTAGGCACAAAAAGCCTTGAATTTTTTTTGGAACTGGGACCCGTTATCCGTCATCAGTGAATAGGGGACCCCAAATTGAGTAATTATGCTTTTCCACACGAACCTTTCTATCATAGGCTCAGTGATCTTAGCCAATGGTTCTGCCTCAATCCATTTGGTGAAATAGTCTGTTGCTACCAACAGAAATTTCCTATTTCCTGTTGCCTTGTGAAGTGGACCCACGATGTCCATCCCCCATTGTGTGAAGGGCCAAGGACTTGTCAAAGGCACCAGATCCTTGGCTGGTGTTCGGATCATTGGTGAGAATTTCTGGCACTTCTCACAAATTTTTACATATACCTTTGCATCTTCCTGCATGTGAGGCCACCAGTACCCTTGGGTTATTGCTCGGTGGGCAATGGACCTACCCCCAGCATGACTTCCACACGTTCCCTCGTGGATCTCGTGGAGGAACTTCTGCACCATCTTGGGGTGCACACAAAGTAAGTAAGGACCAGTGAAGGATTTTCTGTATAACTTTCCTTCAGGTGACAGCCAAAACCGTGCATATTTCATCTTTATCTTGTGAGCCTCCTTTTTATCTGTGGGGAGTGCCCCATCTCGTAGGAACTCCACTATTGGATCCATCCAACTTGGTCCTTGGTTCACGTCCAAGACCAATTCCACACTTCTTCCAATGCTCGGCTCAGCAAGATAATCTACTGCCACCCGTCTCTTGAATTCTGTTGGTACAGCTGCAGCCAACCAGGCAAGAGAATCAGCATGGGCATTCTGCCCAGAACTTATTTGCTCAATATACACCTTCTCGAAAGTGTCAAGCAGATCTCTGGCGGCCATCACATAGGCAGCCATCTTCTCGTTCCGGGCCTCATATTCCCCAGACAACTGGTTCACCACGAGTTGTGAATCACAGTGTACTCGTATCCTTTTTACCTTCAGGGTCTTTGCACTCCTTAACCCTGCCAAGAGTGCCTCATACTCTGCCACGTTATTTGAAGCACTGAATCCCAATCGAAGGGACAGCTCCATCATTGCTCCCTCAGGAGGGAAAAGTACCACCCCGATTCCTGATCCCGTGTTACATGCAGAGCCATCAACAAATAATTTCCACTCCATGGGATCCTGTTCGGCCGGAGCTTTCTTTTTTCTCGTTATTTGCTCCTTCCCCTGTTCCTTTCTCTGCTCCTGTCTCATAGGAGGCTGGGGAGCTACTGTAGGTGAAAACTCAGCTACAAAGTCTGCAAGCACTTGCCCCTTTATTGCGGTGCACGGCTGGTAGTCTATATCATACTGACTCAATTCGACCGACCAAGTTGATATGCGTCCCGAGAAGTCTGCCTTTCGTAGCAAAGACTTTAACGGGAATTCAGTATACACCACAACCCTGTGACTCTGGAAATAATGGGGCAATTTTCTTGCCGCCGTCCTTAATGCCAGGACTAACTTTTCGAGGGGCAGATATCTCGTTTCTGCGTCCAGCAATGTCTTGCTCACATAATAGACAGGGACTTGCTCGGATCCCTTATCCCTCAATAACACTGCACTCACAGCATGTTCAGAGACTGCTAAGTACAAAGTTAAAGACTCACCTTGTTCGGGTGTGGATAATAGGGGGGCTGCTGCCAAGTACTTCTTCAGGTCTTGGAACGCCTGCTCACATTCTGCTCCCCATTCGTATCCTTCTCTCTTCTTCAGCAACTGAAAGAAAGGTCTACATTTGTCGCTGGACCTGCTGATGAATCTGTTTAGAGCTGCTGCCATCCCTATTAACCTCTGGACCTCCTTCATGGTCCTAGGACCTTGGAGCTTTTGCAATGCTGTAATTTGATCGGGATTTGCCTCTATCCCTCTTATGGTCACCAAATGCCCTAGGAATTTTCCTGAGTTCACCCCAAACGCACACTTCGAGGCGTTGAGTTTTAGCTTATATTCCCTCAATATCTCAAAAGCTTCCTTTAAATCAACGATGTGGTTTTCCTTATCCTTGCTTTTGACCACCATGTCATCTATGTAAACCTCCATGGTCTTGCCGAGCAACTTCTTTAGCATAATCGTTGCTAACCTCTGGTATGTTGCACCTGCATTCCTTAAACCAAAGGGCATGACGCTATAACAGTACAGCCCCCTTAGTGTGATAAAGGAAGTCTTCTCTTGATCGGGACCGTACATGGCTATCTGGTGATACCCTCGATAAGCATCAAGGAAACTCATCTGCCCATACCCAGCCGTTGCATCAACAAGTTGGTCTATTCTAGGAAGGGGGAAGCTATCCTTGGGACACGCCTTGTTCAAGTCGGTGAAATCGACACAGACTCGCCACTTCCCATTTTTCTTCTTTACCACCACAGTATTGGACAGCCATTCTGGGTAGTACACTTCCCGTATAGCTTTTGCTTCGAGTAACCGGTCCACCTCCTCGATAACAGCGTCCACGTGCTGTACGGCAGACCGTCTCTTTTTTTGCATCACAGGCTTATGTTGTGGATCCACATTCAAGTGGTGACAAATCACGTTTGCATCCACTCCAGACATCTCTTCGGGCACCCAAGCAAACACATCAACGTGCTCCTTGAGGAACCCCACCAATTCTTTCTCCTCTGTCTCATTCAGGTTCTCCCCAATCAGGAAATACCTTTCCGGATCATTCTCGTTGATCTGGATCTTTTTCAAGCCTTCCACCACTTTCTCGGCGGGGTCTCCTCCGACATCCCCAATGGTCGGCTGATCCGGGACCTCGACTGCTTGGACTAACTTCGCCTTAGGTGCCTTCTTGATTATAGAAATCAAGCACTGCTGGGCAACCTTCTGATTCCCCCTGATCCTCTCAATACCATTCGATCCTGGGAATTTTACCATCTGGTGGTAAGTGGAGGAAATCGCCTTCATCTTGTGCAGCCATGTTCTTCCAATAATCGCGTTATAAGAAGATGGTACATCTACCGCTAGGAAATCGGTTCTCAGCACGACTGTTCCTGCCCGAATAGGAAGAGTCACTTTGCCTAAGGGCCAGACTGCTCCTGCACTGAATCTGACCAAAGGGGTTATTGACTGCACCAAGTCCGCTTGTGTCAGCCCCAACTTCTTGAACGCGTCATAGTACAGTATCTCTGTGCAGCTTCCCGAGTCCACCAGGATTCTTTCTATGTCATACTCCCCAATTCGTAGGGTTATGACTAAGGCATCATTATGTGGCACCTGGATTCTGCCCAGGTCCTCATCCGTGAAGACTATGCCTCCGTTGCATTCTTCTCCCTCACGTCCTCGCTTCTTTCCCAACTGCATCACATGCTGGTCGTGTTTTACTTGTCTCTGGAGCAACCTCACCTCATTTCTCGTATAAGGCGCAACCAATCCATGTATCATATGGATTACGCCCCTTGGATTTTGCTCGTAATCCAATTCCAACGCTTTCTCTGCACCCTTGTGCTCTTCCTGAATAAACTCTTTCAGGTAACCACGTGAGACCAGATCATCGAGGTGCTGCTTGAACATCTCACAATCCTCCGTCATGTGCCCCCAGTCTTTGTGATAACTGCAATGCTGACTCGTAGCCCTCTTTGCGTCTTTATCCCCTTCCAGCCTTGGGGGCCACTTGAAATATGGACGATTCTTTATTTTATAAAGAATCCGATAGATTGGTTCCTTCCAAACCGTTGTCACCGAAAAGAAAGACTTGGGGTCTGGAGCATGTTTCTCTTTGAACGGCTCTTTCTTGACCTGCCCGTATTCCTTCCTCTCTTTGTAGGTTTTGGGCTCCGGCTTGTTTGCCCTCTTCGGCAGACCCTTCACCTGTTCGGCGACCATCCTGCTGTCCTCTCGCAGTATGTCATCCTCGTTCCTGGCATGCTGCTCGATTCGTTCCATCAGCCTTGCCAATGTACCTACCGGGGTCATGTTCAGGGACTTACGTAGTTCTCCCCGTACAGGTAACCCTGTCTTGAAGGTGGCTATCGCGTATTCCTCACTGCATCCTTCAATCTCGTTGAAAGTCTCCCAGTATTTCTTAGCGTACTCCCTGATCGGCTCGTTCTCACCTTGTTTCATGACAGAAAGGCTCTCAAAGGTTTTTGGTGCTTTCCTGCTCGTCAGAAACCGAGCAGTAAATTCTTCGGCTAACTGTCTCCATCCTCGTATGGTGTTCGGCCCTAGTTTATGGAACCATGACAAGGCCACCTTCCCCAAACTCGATGGGAACATCTTGCACATGATCGCATCATCTCCGTCGTGCATGAACATTGCCTGCCGGTAGTGCTGTATGTGTGCCACGGGATCAGCATTTGTTTCGTAAAGTACGAATGCCCCGTGCTTCACCCTGCTCGGAAGCTTTGCCTCTTGCAATCTCCTTGCAAAAGGGGATGAAGCTATATTGCTGAGGGCTTTCTGTGCTGCTTCTCGTGCAGACATGGTTCCCTCCTTTTGTTCTTTCACTTTCTTGGGAGTACTCTTTTCCCAATCGGAATCAGGCCTCTCGTACCTATCCCTGTGGTGTCTTTTAACCTCCCCCTCTTCGGGGGTAAGGCTTCTGCTCCTTCTTTTTCGTGAAGAAGCCTTTTTCTTTCTCAGAGTGGGGCTCCTGGACTTGCTCCTCCTTCCTCGTGAAGGAGCCTTCTTGTATCCCACTACAACCAATCTGTCTCCTCTGGAATTTCTTCGTGACAGTCTAGAATCCTTCGGATGTTCTCGTATCCGTTGCAATTCCTGGATTTCGTACTCTCGTTTTTTGATTAGACGAGCGTACTCTTCGATTTCTTGTCTCTTCTTGTCTAAGATATCGTCATGGTTGTGCACACTCCTTGAATGTGCCACTGATTTTCCCTCACGATGGGACTTACTCCTTCTTGTGGAATCCGTGGCCGTCCTACCCTCCTTGTTCTTGGAGTCGTCATGGACAGTCAGGGGGTTACCCTTGCTTGTGGGCTTCTTGGCTTGCCCACCATCGGGTTTTCTCGGAGGATCTGGTGGGGACTTGTCGCCTCCTCCTCCCAACTGGTGTTTTGGATCATGTGGTGTCTTTGGATCTTCTTCCATCATGGTCGCTTTTCAGAGGGATCTCTTTCGTTTCCCACAGACGGCGCCAATTGTAAGTGCAGAAAAACTAAGAAGGGTTTAAACAGCACAAGAACTTAACGGCTACTTCGTGATCCTCGCCGGAATCCTAATACGTCGCCGGAATCCTTATCTGCAAAACAGACAAGGGGTGAGCGCACCTTTGCCTCTCGTGGCAAAGGCCCTCCGATGCCTAAGTTAGTATCACGTACTAATGGAAAACCCTAATTCAGCATAAGAGAATATGTATAATTGCAATCTATTGTCTTCCTTTTCCCTCTAGGTTTGCCTCGTATTTATAGGTTTATGGATGCTTGCTGCCCAAGTATCCACGTTTCCCTAGGTTTCCTATCTCGTATAGGAAACCCAGAATAACTTGGATTCTCGTTCCCTTATCAGTTCATTACCTTAGTCCGTTTAGGACTCCTTTCCACAGCTGGCCGAACTTCCCATTCTCGTTGAGTATCTCTCTAAGATCCTACTTTATTGGGATCTTATAGTCATCACGAAATGCCCCTGTTTCTAGAACCTTCTGGAACATTTCCTGCATCCGGGACTGCTTTACGTACAAATCCCCTCCTGTTCGGCTCTTTCGTTGCTGAACAAACTAAATGGACCAATGACTTCACATGTCACTGCTCCTTCGTCATCTCTTGGTCCAATACTCTCTCGTGTTACTGGACCTTGACCCAGCACAGACTTTCTGGACCATCGATCCCTCATATCGGTGGTCCCAGCCACCGATCACCGTCTTGCACGGCGACTGTCCTCATTGTATTATACCATGGTCCCGCGTACCACGTGTTCAGACCTTATTTATGCCTGTTCGGGATTACCTCCCTACACCTCTATTATAAACTACTTGGTTTGTCTTGGGTGTGCACTAGTCATTTCCAGAGCCTAAAGGGTTGAGAATAAGAGTTGTGGGCTTAGGCTTACCGGCGCACGCCAGTTATGTAGGGACATACGCAGGTACAACCAGCATGCAGTGACTTGGTCAGTGCATGCTGGCTCCTTCCTGCGTACGTCACTCCAGAATGGCGGCTTCCAGTCTGTTTAAAAACTCCCACATGAGTCTGTTCTCAATCTATATTAAGTGTTTTGATAAAGCAAACATGCCATCTTATCACATCCTGCCAACATGTTACAATTTAATCCCCATTAACTGTTCTCCCACCCTAATTGGCTAAAAAATGATTAATGAGAGAAAAGCGCAAATGTTTTACAAATGCTTGAGTAGAGACCGATCTCCAGATTGGCTGAGAGGGGTGTCTTAAAGCCCTTCCCCTCTTGTAACCTGGCTCCTGAACCTCAGATATCCAAAGGTGACGACGGACCAGTCTACAAACCTTTTCCAATCAACGTAGCAAGTGTTTCAAGTTCGGTTCCTTGGGTGGTTCACCGCTAAAACCCGAGTGGCGACTCTGAATTGTAGCGTTTCGCCGTGCTTTTTCTAAAAAGGTTGCACTCGATTTTCAGGGGCGTGTGCCCACAACTTGCTGTGCATCTGACCATACTTTTGAAAGCTAACACGAAGGAATTACCATGGCATCTTTTGTAAAATTCATTAGAAGATATAATTGTTATTTCAAATATATTCTTTGACTTGGGAATTATATAATCTATGAATTTACTCTCTTTGGACAAATCCTTTGGAATTTGGGGCCAGAGTGCCATGATTGTAAACTTTTAACTTTTGATCGTACTCTTGATGAATTATAGGAAAATCTTTTGAGCATTATTATGTATGTTGCAGTGGTTCATTATTTAAAGATTGTTATTATTATTATTATTATTATTATTATTATTATTATTATTATGATGTTGAAAATCGGGGACATGACAACTTGGTATCAGAGCATAGGTTTAGAATATCTCGAGACCGTGGGGAGACTTAGTCTCATGGGTTCAAAAATCATTGCATTTCTTTACTTGACATGTGGGTGCTTGTGTGATTGACATTCATGGAACTATGTGACATTGCATTTATATTATCGTAGAGTGGCGTAGAGTTGTTAACCAGTGTTGGAAAGTTCGGGGCTTTGACCCAAGGTTTTGAATACCGTATCGGATAAGGTATCGGTTTTTCTATTGGTATGGTACGTACCAGTACTGGTCAAATACTGGGTACCGTTTCGGATTTAGCACTACTACCATTATATATAGTTATAAATACATAATTTTTCCAATTCCATCCAATTTATCCAATGTAACTAAAACAAAAAAAAATAATTTACACTCCCATAATATTATCTATAGTTATTCGAAAACTCAATATAAATTACCAAAAGTTGTTATAAAAAAAATTACCAAAAGTTGAGTTCCAATTCCAACAAGACCAACACACAGTCAACCATAGGTCCATAGGGCATTTTAAAAGTGAGATTTAGTAAAGGGTAATTTTGTCATTGTGGGCTTTTAGGGCTCTCATAACTTCTCTTCTTATCTTCACCAGTTCCTATTCTTTCTATTTTCCGCCGACTCTCTCTCTCTCTCTAATCTACCATGGCAGAATTTGGGTTCTCCTCTGTGGTTGATCAATTCATCTCTCTCTTCTCTCCAATCAATCTTCTTCTCCCACCGACAGTGTGTCAATTGGTTTGTTGTCGGAGACGTAGAGAGTCGGCGGTGATTTTTGAAGCTGATCTGTTAATGCCAAAAAATTCAGTTAGTGCAATATTTCGGATGGAATCAACGGTACTTGCTTCTCGGCCGGGATTTTCCGAAATTGTTGGTATTCTCCGGTAAGCACCGGTATTGAGACCGGAATGGAATCAGGGTTCAATGTATCGGATTATGTCTAAAACGACATCTACCGGTCAGTACAGAGCGGGTTTAACAACCTTGCTTTGACTGTAGAGACTCGAAAAATTTGAATTATTGAAATGTTTATTAAATGTCGAATTGGGAAATTATGGTTTATTGGGTGACTATTTGAATTGAGGATTGAAGTGAAAGAATTGAGACTTGAGGGAGTGTGGGTGTGAAAAAAAGATATATGAGTATATATAGTGTGTGTGTGGTGTGTAGGAGATCATTTTCTCCCATTCCTCTCTCTCTCTCATCCGTTCTCTCTCCCTCTCACCAGCCCAATCTCTCTCTCTCTCTTGCTCTCTCACAAAAGTTCACTACATCTCTCAAGAAACTCAAGAATCAACCTCCCTCTGACCTTCTAATTGCGTCTTAGAGCTCGAAATTCCTTGGGTCGAGCTTGAATCGAAGTTTTGAAGTTCAAAGAGGCTAGGGCTCGTTCAAATCGCTTGGATCTTGATTATCATCGCGAGGTAGGGACTTCTTTACCTCTTTTATGTGTTTATGTGTTGTTATGGTGTGAGAATCGAGCCTTGATCGTCTCCCTTTGTTCATTAGAAAGCTGTCAAAAAACTGCAGAATTCGCCCAAAATCGCCTAGGGATCGATCCCCCTTTGTTTTGCCTTCATCCAGTGACTGCAGGGATCGATCCCTGATGAGGGAGGGATCGATCCCCCTCCCCTCTGGACAGCTTCGTGCTGTTTTGCTTCTCTTCGACCGTTTTGACCCCCGATCGCTTCTAAACCCTTTTGGACACTTCCTAATCTATCTCAAACATGTTCAATTGACTTCCTGCGATAGATTGATGATATCCTTGGTCCATTGACCTTCCGTTAGTAAGGAATGAATAATAGTTTACTTGGTTAAAACTTCGTTTAAATGCACCTTATTGAATGTTGGTTATTGTGAATGTATGTGGCCCATTTGTAGTAACGTTGGCATATTGTATCATGTCTCGTATGTGAATATGACCATGTGAAAGACTTTTTGGAAGCTAATTGCATTAGTTACTTAATCATCTTTGTAATTGACTTTCTTTTGATAAAAATGGGTTTGTAACTATTCATTCTAAAATTCCTTTTGACTAAACCGTTGTAATTTTATAACTTCTTCGTACTTGTACTTATGTTTATTTGGGCCGGAGTGCCAAAGTTGTATAACTTAAATCTTGGGGACTTGCTTGTGAAGATGAATAGGTGGGAACTCTTTTGGGGTATTATATATGATATGCGAGGATCTTTTAATGAAAAGGATTATTTATTTATGTTGAAAATCAAGGGCGTGACAAATTGGTATCAGAGCAACTAGGTTTGAATACTTTGAGACCGTGGGGAGCCTTCTAGTCTCATAGGTTCAAAATGTCACGCCTTTTTGCATAATATATTTGTGCTTGTGTGCATTGGCAATACTTGGCTTATGTGGCATTGCTTTTCAATATAGTAGAGTGGCGTAGAGTTGTTTGAGCCATGTTGAGATAGTTGGAGGCTTCGACCTCATGAAATGATGCTGTTATTGATGAACCTTTCTTTTCTTATAAGTTGTAGTAAGATGCCTCCAAGAACGCGTGCTAGAGCAGGTGAGGCCATAAGTCGGGGTGGTCATGGCCGAGGGGCACTTGTTGAAGATGAGGTTAGCCATCATGGGGAAAATCCGAATGGGAATCCGAGGGAAGGGGCCGGACATGGTTAGGGAGAGGAAGCACCGGTTGTCCAAAATCCTTTCGCTAGGGATTTTGTTGCAGCTTTCGCAGCTGCAAACCTTCTAAACCCAGCTCATAGGGAAAGTGCAGATAGTCGCGCATTTTCAACAATGAGGGAGTTTAGTCGTAGAAATCCACCTGCGTTCGATGGGTCGAACAATGACGCTCTTGTGGCCGATCATTGGCTAGCTCAGAACCGAAAACTCTTCAGGGCTCTTAAGATCATGGAGGATGACTTGCGAGTCAATATTGTAGCCGTTCAACTTACCGGAGAAGCGAATGAATGGTGGGAGTCCGTGTTGGAATCGAGAAAGGATGCAAGGAGAGCAGCGAGGATCGCGGCTCAAGCAAATGAGCCAGATGTTGAGAACATAACTTGGGCCAAATTTGAGGTGCTCTTCGAGGAGCAATATTTTTTGGAAACGAGTCGTGACCAATTGAGAGATGAGTTTGAGAAGCTAGAGCAAGGGGATATGATAGTGTCAGAATATGCATTGAAGTTTCAATCTTTGCCCTGTTTTGTGCCAGAGTTGGTGGCTTCTGAGGAAAGGAAATGTAGGCGGTTCAAGAAGGGCTTGCATGGCACCGTGAAAAAATTTGTTGTGGCACAACGCAAAGGGAGGTTTTCCGAAGTCGTTGAGTGTGCGAGGAGCATTGAGACACCTAAGGAGGCACCCAAAAATCCTAAGGTATGGGAACCAAGGCAACCAGTCGGGGGTATGAGTTCTTCTTCGGGGAGTTTCGAAAGTCAAGGGAGGAAGAGACAAAGAGATCAAATGTCGACTTCGCAGGGTCCGTCAAACTTTAGGCCTCCACCTTCTTCATTTGGAACTCGAGGAGTTTCCAATAGACCTCTGATCGTATGTCAAGAGTGTGGTCAGGCGGGGCACATTCGCGCCTAGTGTCCACGACTTTTGAACATGTGCTTTACTTGTGGGAAGCCCGATCATTTTGCCAAAATTGTCTGCATGGAGAAGGGACACGTAGTGAGTCAG
Organism: Rhododendron griersonianum; assembly: GCA_018127125.1. Classification (NCBI taxonomy): domain Eukaryota; kingdom Viridiplantae; phylum Streptophyta; class Magnoliopsida; order Ericales; family Ericaceae; genus Rhododendron; species Rhododendron griersonianum. The sequence goes on from CM030791.1 coordinate 38,185,717, forward strand.
GTTCGGTGCAACAGCCGAGGGGTGGACAGGGTTCTAGTCGGCAAACATTTTGGGGTACTCAGAGGCAGCAGCAGCCTCACTTCCGTCAGACCACGTCAGCTCAGGGATCTCAGGTTGAGAGAGGAGCTAGTTCATCCATGTCTACCCAAGGTTCCGGTCATCGGGGTGAACATATTCAGAGTCAGACTACCCAGGGGAGGGCTTTTGCTATCACTTCAGCCATCCCACCTCCACCACCTCCTATTACTTCTCAGGCCCCAGAAATTTTGGTTGTGAGGGGTACATTTCTATTGTTTAATTCCTTTGCTAGAGTACTCTTTGATTCTGGAGCATCGCATTAATTTATTGCTGTATCTTTTGCTAGTGCTTTGGAATTGGAAATCGAAAATATTAGTCCTCCTTTGTTCATTGAGACACCTATAGGAGGTAGATCGCCATTAGATCGTATTTGTCGGGATTGTGCACTTATCATCCGAGATCGTCGTTTTACCTTTGATTTCATCATGTTGAACATGTCGGGGTTCGATCTTATATTGGGAATGGATTGGTTGTCTATGTTTCACGCTACCATAGATTGCTACAAGTGTCGGGTCCATATTTGTCCGCCTGGGGGTGCTTGTTTTGAGTTCTTTGGAGAGCGTCGGGAACCGTTCGAGCCATACTTGTGTGGGTCTCAGGAGCTAGAGTCGATGTATGCCTTATTAGCGAGTTTGGCCTTAGATGAGGATGTATCTGCGCATGGGGAGTTACCTTCGGTTGCTTGTAATTTCCAGGACGTGTTTCCGAAGGAGTTACCCAGTTTTCCACCCAAGAGAGAAATTGAATTCACCATTGATTTGCTTCCTGGTATCGCTCCTATTTCTGTACCTTCTTATCATTTAGCACTTGCCGAATTGGGAGAATTGAAGGTTCAGTTGTAAGAATTGGAGGATTTGGGATTTATCCGTCCGAGTACGTCACCGTGGGGAGCTCCGGCCTTGTTTACTCAAAAGAAGGATGGGTCGCTTCGTCTATGTGTCGATTATCGTAAGTTGAACTGTGTCACAATTAAGAACAAGTACCCTATGCCTAGAATTGATGACTTGTTAGACCAACTTCGAGGCATAACTTATTTCTCTAAGATTGATTTGAGGTCTGGTTACCATTAGTTGAGAGTTCGGAGGGAAGACATTCCTAAAATAGTTTTTCATACTCGTTATGGCCACTACGAATTTGTTGTTATGCCCTTTTAATCGTATTTTTCGTGACTATCTTGATCAATTTGTGGTTGTTTTTGTGAACGATATTCTTATCTACTCGCCTTCGGAGGAGGAACACCAATCTCACCTTTCTATCATCCTTGAACTCTTGAGAGAGCACCGTTTGTATGCCAAGCTTAGTAAGTGTGAATTTTGGTTATCTGAGGTCAAATTTTTGGGTCACGTTGTGTCGAAGGAAGGGGTGTCTGTTGATCCGGGAAAGATAGAGGCCGTAACGAATTGGCAACGACCGAAGAGTGTATTCGAGATTCGTAGTTTCTTGGGCTTGGTCGGGTACTATAGTCGTTTTGTGCTTGATTTCTCTCGCCTAGCCGCCCCGATGACTAGATTGACACGTAAGGGAACTCATTTTGTTTGGAGTGACACGTGTGAGATGGCCTTTGAAGAATTGAAGAAAAGGTTGACTACCACGCCGGTTTTGGTTGTGCCTGAACAGGGAGTCGGTTACTTCGTGTATTGTGATGCTTCTAAAGTGGGGTTAGGGTGCATATTGATGCAATTGGGGCGAGTGGTGGCATATGGATCGCGACATTTGAAAACTCATAAGCGGAACTATCCTACCCATGACTTAGAACTTGCAGCCATCGTTTTTGCCTTAAAAAGTTGGCGTCATTACCTTTACGGTGAGAGGTTCGAAGTCTTTTCCGATCACAAGAGTCTAAAGTACTTGTTTTATCAAAAGGAGCTCAATTTGCGACAACGCCGTTGGATGGAACACTTAGAAGACTATGATTTTGAGTTGCAATATCACTCGGGAAAGGCGAACGTGGTAGCAGACGCATTGAGTAGAAAATCGACACACCTTGCGAGTTTAGCGATCCACGAGTGGAAAACGATGAACGACTTAGGTTCGTATGTGTTGAGTCTACTTTCTAACCCAAGTGGTTTGGATCAAATATATTTAGTACATCAAAAGATATAACGATTTTACCCTTAGTGGGTCAGAAAATGGATTGTTTTGGTAAAATTCTCGTATCTCCCTCGTTTCAAATTGGTTTAAGGCTTATTATATATCAATAAAGAGGGTTTTGAAAGTACTACAAGATGGTGGAATCCAACCACAAAAATAAGGAAGTTTAATTTATGAAAGATGGGCTGAAAGTAGACTTATTGACAATGCTACTAAGGCTAAAACACGTGTCAACACATTTCTATCCACTTTAAGTGTCGCTTGGCACTCCTATCACCTGTTCCAAAGTGTTCCTTAATCCCTTAAGAGTTCCACAAAGTTCCTAAGGCTTTCATGAAGTTAACCACAACAACCACATATCCTATTCATCATCAGGATGGTCCCCAAGGTGGGACTTGAAATAATCATTGAGCCAAATTGGGGTGTCTACATGCACATGTGCGCATGTTTGTGTGTCAATTCAGTTCGCTTGTCAATGCAAATTGGATATTAGTGGTTTGCTTTTGCATTCTCTTCAACACTTGCAAAAGAGAGTCAATAAACTGGAAAATGCAATTTTTACATTGCTACCCTAGTATCAGTAATCCGCAAGCAGTGGAATCTCGTAAAGCAGTAAGGGCACGTCGGCCCAAGGCCAAGCAAAGCATCTTTGGGACACATTCGCCCAAGCATCGAAGAAAGGGCACGCAGGCCCAATGCCACTACTAAAATGTCGATTGGGGCACGCCGGCCCGCTCAGCGTCTATCTATCTGGGTGCACATCTCAGAAGCGCAAGACAGTGAAGCAATGGGGATCAGTGGTAGTCCTCAGGCGTCGTAGTCCTCCTAGGAGCCACCCTTAGCTTGTGTCTGCATTTTCAATTTGAGCATTCAAATAGCATACATCATTGCATATTGTGTATATCAACTGTTGAAAGCAGGAAAAGTCCGCCAAGTATCAAAAGCAGGTCAGTAGCCGGTTTGTGAGAGTTATGCCCAAGTAGTTACCATTATGTTTTTGTTCGCCGAAGGATGCGATGCAATCTCCTCCAGTTTTGATTCAATTTGTTAGCGGAGGCAATGGAGATCTCCCTAATCTCAATTTGTAACCCAAAGGATGCTATCCTGCTGAGCCAGTGTTGTTTGTTAGCGGAGGCAATGGAAATCTCCCTAATCTCGGTTCGTAAACCAAAGGATGTGATCCTACTAAGCCGGAAGTTGTTTATTCTCAAGGGAGTTAAGAATTCTCTCTCATCTCTGTTTGCTTCCCACAACAACAGCTGGTCCTGTCCCATTTCCAATGGCTCGATCAGTTTGTATAGTGATCCGCCCTTTCCAATCAACGACAGCCGGTCCTGTCCGATTTTCCACGGCTCGATCATTTTGTATAGTGATCCGCCCTTTCAAATCAACGACAGCCGGCCCTGTCCAATTTCCAATGACTCGATCATTTTGTATAGCGATCCGCCCTTTCAAAATCAACGACAGCCGATCCTGTCCCATTTCCAATGGCTCGATCATTTTGTATAGTGATCCACCCCTTCAAATCAACGACAGCCGGTCTTGTCTAATTTTCCATGGCTCGATCATTTTGTATAGTGATCTGCCCTTTCAAATCAACGACAGCCGGTCCTGTCCCATTTCCAATGGCTCGATCATTTTGTATAGTGATTTGCCTTTTCAAATCAACGACAGCCGGTCCTATCCGATTTTCCACGGCTCGATCATTTTGTATAGTGATCCGCCCTTTCAAATCAACGACAGCCGGTCCTGTCCCATTTTCAATGGCTCGATCATTTTGTATAGTGATCCGCTCTTCCAATTCGACGACAATTAGCCATATCGTCCGTCTCAGTCTTTCAGCGATGATCACCCATATCATCAACGACAGTCAGAATATCATCCGCGTTCAACCTGATCAACGACGATCAGAATATCGTCCGATGGTCCGTTCATCCGCAACTAATTGTTCCCCAGGAGAGTTCGCCTTGGCCTTTCCCGAACAACCACCTTCAGTCTAGCTGCAAGTGCATCTTCCAGCAGCCTTATTGCTCTGTCTCGGATGGTCTTTGATAAGGAGATTGGCTCTGATTCCCAACAGATGAAATTCAACCTACCTGACATGACTTACCCGTGTTTGTTGGAATGCTTTGCACCGAGGATAGCTTGATCCCCAGCAACGACGGTGTGCCCTATCCACATCTACAGCGACAGCCTGTCCTATCCAAATTCGATCAACAAGCGGCGATGCAATCGTCCACTTCTACTTCCATCCATAGCAATGGACCGTTCGTCCATTTCTTCAATCAGGTTCCTTAAAGTTTACTTGTCTACTTTGCTAGTATGTTCTGCTCTGGATTGCCTTGAGGGGTGTCTAGAAATCTTTGACGTTACTTGTACCAAGTTGATGGTGCTTCAAGTGCCGTCAAAGAGGGGCTACTGTAGACACCCCAACCTGGGCTTCCAGATTAGTTTACTTTCAGTTTTAGATTCCCCAATGATGAAACGGATCATGAACACCCCGGGAATGATAAGTATTTGAGCTTTGAGTGTTTGAAAAACCCAGGAACCCCTAACCTTAGCCAAAAACCATACCGGAGCGCATTAGTTTGGAGCATGCGCGTGATGCATTGAAACCCCCGCGCACAGGTCAAACGAACAGGTGGTGGTCAACAGTCAAAGCTTGAACGTTGAACCACGCGCGTGTTGGTATGACATACGCGCGCCAGACAAAGCCTGTCCCCATCACCTTTATGGGTTGGTAAGCTTAACCACCAAGCAACCTCAGCCAGCCTCGTGGACTGGCTGAGCTCCTCTCTTTGCAGCTCCATACCTACCACCTTTCTCCCTATAAATACCCCCATGGTTCTTCCATTAAAAGGGTTCAAGTTTTTTAAAGGTTTACAAAATCCTACAACCATTTTCACACCTCAATCAAGCATAACCAACTTGTTCTTCAATCATTAAACATCGACCCCTCAATCAAGCCTTCAAACATCAAAGCTCAATACTCTTTCAAACCCAAAAACCAAAGGTATAAAACCTTTGTTTTGCATACTATTTTGATCCCTAAGGGGGGCTGGCAGGGTTAAGGCTGGTAATCAATACCAGTCCTAGCCCTAAAGCTGGTAGGGTTTCAAAAACCGTCATAGTAGGAACTAGCGTGCGCAGGCTGTCTGTACGCCTGCGCCACTCTATGGCTGCGCGCGCAGGTCCGCGAGGGGTTTGGTGTCCTACTGTTTTGTGCTTTACTTTGTATATAGATCATTGTTAAGCATGCTAATAACTTGTTTACTGCTTTCCGAGGTTGAAATTGTTAGTTTTAGTTCAATGTTCATACTTGCTGCTGTGGAGTACCCCTGGGATCTTTTTGGACTTGTCCCAGAACCCAGGATGAGCAAAACCAAACACTGGAAGGTTGACTCATACGCGCGCGCGCCCGGGCGCAATACGCGCGCGCCAGGGCTCAATACGCTCATGCTGGTCAGTCCTTGACCAGTGAGTGGCATTTGCATTGGGTAACTTGGCTTTAGGCCTCTGTTTTGTCCCCACACTGTTTATGGGGTATTTTGTTAATTTATAGGGCTTTTCAGCCTTTAAACTGTGTAGTGTAATTACTATAAACAACTTGGTTTGTCCTGGGTGTGCACTGGTCCTTCCAGAGCCCAGAGGGTTGAAAATAAGAGCTGTGGGCTTACGCTTACTAGCGTGCGCATGTCTTATAGTAGCGCGTGCAGGTATGGTCAGCATGCAGTGACTTGATCAGTGCATGCTGGTTTCTCCTTGCGCACATCACTCCAAAGACAGGGGCCTTCCAGTCTGTTTAATATCCCACGGGAGTCTGTTTTCATCCTATTCTAAGTGTTTCAATACAAGAGCATGCCATCGATCACATCCTGCAAACTGTTACACTTTTAATTCCCTTTTAACTGTACCCCCGCCCTAATTGGCTAAAAATCGATTAATAAAAGAAGAATCACAATGTTTTCACAAAATGCCTTAGTAGAGACTGATCTCCGAATTGGGCGAGAAGGGTGCCTTAAAACCCTTCCCCTCTCGTAACCTGGCTCCCGAACCCAGATATGGTTATGACAGATTGGTTCCTTCACTTTTTCAAATCAAACAGCGCGGTGGGTGCTTCGAAATACGGTTCCTTGAGTGTCGGACCTTCAAACCCGAGTGGCGACTCTGTATTCCGAGCGCTCACTTCCCCGCTTGCGCTCCCTCGATCCGGGCCCTTGCTATTTAGAAAGGAACGGAATCCTTCCTAAGGGCATGCTGCCCACAATTAGGACTTTTTATTCTTCCTTTTAAGGTTCGTAATATATATTTTGATTGTTTGGAAAAATTAGGCCTTCATTTCTTTATTTGGTTTTTACTCAATGATTGAAATTTACAATTCAATTTCCATAATTTGTGGCTTTGCGCTTAATTTAGATTTTTGCTTATGACTATTAGTACAATGTGCCCCCACGTGAGGCAAATCCTGGGTTCGCCACTGGATGGAACACTTGGAGGACTACGACTTCGATTTGCAATATCACTTGGGGAAAGGCAAATGCAGTGGCCGATGCGTTAAGTAGAAAACCGACACATCTTGCGAGCCTAGCGATTAGTGAGTGAAAAATGATGAATGATTTGGGCTTCTATGCCATGCATTTTGAGGAAGTTTGGGATGGAGTGACCCTTTGTAATTTCACCAATCTACTCTATCAAGCCGAGTCATTGAAGCACAAGAACACGATGAGGAAGCGGAAGGGCTTCGTGCAAGTTCCTTAGTGGAAATGCTCAAGAAGGGTGGATGATTCATGCCGACTGAGGCTTACGTTATCAAGGTGTGGGCTCGACGCCCGAAAAAAATGATATTTTTTTCCTTTTATGGCTCCTTTTCGTATTTTTAGTTTACAAAAAGGAAAATAGTCTGTTTGAGAGTTGCCACCCGGGTTTTGAAAAGGATTATCACTCGAGAAACTGTATTTGATAAAAACATGTGACTCTTTAGCCCTTGATTTGGGAAAAAAAGTTTTGGTCGATCGAAAACAGAGACTTTTAGGTTCAGGAGCCAGGTTATGAGAGGGGAAGGGTTTTACGGCACCCCTCTCGCTCGATAAAATCGGTCTCTAATAATACTCGTGGGATTTGAAAAATCATTTTATTGCTCAACGTTTTAGGCCACACAAACAGATATAGCACATAAACAGTTTATAGCAAGTAAACAATTAATTGCAAAACATGCTTGAATATAGACAGAAAATAATAAACACCTAATTTGTTCCATGCAAACACTACCGTACGGCATTGGTTTTCGTGGTTAGCAGTTTAAAACAGAACCTTTTAGTACGTACAGACCTAAAACATATAAGCATGCTGATGTACCATGTAAAAAGTGCTTGATTCAGAATGCAACGGAAGATTAGTGCATGAACTTTTTAAGATGAGAGCGAATCTAGCCTGTCGTGTGATGTTTGGCATAAACAGAAAACTGAACTTTACTTAACATCAAACCTTAACTTAAACAGAAGAAGAAGAGATTAAAGTAAGATTTATCCCCAGGAACAACTCCATCGTACGGTAGTAATTTGTGCCGTACGGTGAACATGCAAGGGACTTTAATTCTGATTTTTTCCTTGCAATGGTCTAAAACCACTTACGGGCTGTTTGGCTGCCGGATATAAGGTTTAGTTTGAGGCACCAGATTAAGGTTTAGTGGTCCCCCTTAGAAATAAATAACAAAAGTCATACCTTTGGAAAAAAACCTTTTCCTCCACCAACAACGATCTTTAACGTGAGCTTGGATGAGTGTGTGAGCCTTGATGTACTGTGATGACAAAATATAAGGCTTGTCTTTGGATTGTGGGTTGTTTTGGATTGGGTTTGAACTTGGGTTTTGGATGAAAGTAAGGTTATTAGAGATGGAACAGAAGTAGTGAATGTAACCTGCTTCTTATGAACTGTTTTTGGCTTGGGAGAATCAGTTTTTCATGTGTTTCTCTCTCTTCGGTTTCCAAAAAATGTCCCCTCTCTTCTCTCTCTCAACTTGTTCAACAGGGGGGATTTATAGGTGCAAAAGGCTTGAAAACCACACATGCTTGGTGTGCACACAAAGAGTTTTCAGCCTCCAACCAACTGTACAAAGTTCCTGACATGCCAAAAGTTGGTCCCCCGTACGGTACTTAAGGTCCACCGTACGGTACTAGGGTCCACTGTATAGCACTTGGGCACTTTATTATGGCGGTTTGTTGGGTCAATAAGGTGGTGGAAAAGTATGTCCACCGTATGGGACTTGTATGTCCACCGTACGGCACAACCACTACTACAATAATAGATATGCGTCACACTAAGGAGATTCACAAAGATCACGGTTTTTAGTGAAAGAGTGATAAAAAGTGATGCTTAAATTTTTTTATCACAGTTTAAATCCAAAACTGAGATAAAAAGTGGATTTTAGCGCGGAATAAAAGATCTCGCTTTTGCGGTGAGATAAAAGAAAAACAACCTCACCCTTGCGGTGTGATAAAAGATTTTAGGGCAAAAAAAAAGAGATAAAAGATCTCGCTCTTGTGGCGAGATAAAAGAGAAAAGATCTCACAATTGTGGTGTGATAAAAAAGAGAAAAGACCTCACCCTTGTGGTGTGATAAAAGATTTTAGGGCGGAAAAGAATGAGATAAAAGATTTCGCTATTGTGCTGAGATAAAAGAGAAAAGACCTCACCCTTATAGCGTGATAAAAAACTTTAGCGTGGAAAAAAGCGAGATAAATGATCTCACTCTTGCGGCGAGATAAAAAGCCTACCCATTTTAGGCGCGCAGTCTAAATTTTCACGTGGGCAGGCTGATACTCATTTAGGCGGGTTTTGAAAAGTTATGTGATGAAAACGATGTCGTTTAAGGACTTTGAAAAGTTCTTTTTTTTTAAACAAAAGGTAAGAAGATAAGCTCTAATTACACTCACCCTTAAAGATCTTTACGTTTCATCTTCATCTTCACGCCCAAAAAGATTGAGAGAGAGAGAGAGAGAGAGAGAGAGAGAGAGAGAGAGAGAGAGAGAGAGAGAAGGCAAATTCCATGACTAGGTTCCATTAGTGCCCGATTTTCACGTTGGCAAGTTGTGATCTTTATGGTTTATTGTAGTAGTAAAATTTAGTTATTTCGGATGTCTTTCAAGTGTTTGACACATTAGGTAAAAAAATAATTATATTATTATGGCTTAGCCTTGTCTGAAAATGATTAAAATCTAATTGGGAAGCCACCATTGAAATTGAAATTCAATATAAACACAAAATTCATGTGAAATTGTTAGTTTATAAAAAAAAATGTAAAGTTTGTCCATAATGTTACAATCTACAGGTTGTGATAATTTTCATAAAGTTTGTCTATATCATGTTAATTGCATTTCCAAAAATTTAGCAAATTTTAAAGAAAAAAAAAAGTTTTCTCACTTTAAGAAGTAAGTATAAATATTTTTGTTTTTCTATTGTAACAGAAGTTCTTGGCTAGCTTAGTGGTAAGGGGTTGGAAAATCAACCAAGGGTGCATAGGTTCGAAACTTGGCAATGACAAGAAAAGAAGGTCTAATAAATACAAAGAAAAGATCACGCGTAATGATTTTTCATCTCAGTTTATGGTGTGATTATTTTGAACTTTCAATCACAGTTATAGACTGTGATCTAAAGTGACATACAATCACACCCAAAAAGAGAAACGATCACGCCCAAGAGAAACAATCACGGCTTATAACTGTGATAAAAGAGAAACGATCACGCTTTTTAGCCGTGATTGTTTCTCTCTTTCAATCACGGTTTATAACCGTGATAAAAGAAAGTGACTTACAATCACACCCAAATCCATCACGGTAGCAAAAGCGTGATGAAAAACTTATAATCACGGCCAATAACTGTGATCTTTATGGTTTATTGTAGTAGTGAACTGACCACCATATAACACTTGTTGACTGCTCAACAGGCCGAACTTCGCAAGGCCGCCCTGGACACTTCCAAACTCGGTTTTGGGTGTTCTTTGGACCGTTGGAAAGCTCGTTAAGTCTACTTTCTAACCCAAGTAGTTTGGATAAAAAACATTTTGTATATCAAATGATATGATGATTTTACCCTCAGATGGTCGAAAAAGAAGTCATTTAGGCAAAATCCTTGTATCTCCCTTATTTCAAATCGGATTAAGGCTTATCATACATCAATAAAGAGGGTTTTGAATGTACTAAAAGATGGTAGACTCTAACCATAAAAATAAGGAAGTTTGATTTATGAAAAATGGGCAGAAAGCAGACTAAACCGAAGACCATTGGTGCAACGATGGCCAAAACATGTACTCACTCATTCTAAGTGTCACTTGGCACTCTCATACCTAGTTCTAAGGTGTTTTCTCACTCTTTTGGGTACAAAGAGCATTGTTTGAAGCTTTCAAGGCACGTTTTCGTTATTGGGAAGCTTATCGGCCGCTGGTCTACAGTTCTCGAAGGGTAGTGCTCCAAAAGGTTTAGATCAATCCAAAGGTTTAGATCAATCCAAAGGTTTTAATCATGTTTTGTTTATCATCATTGGGGAATTAAAAGGTGTCCGGAATTTCCAAATTGGGGTGTCTACGGTTGCCCCTCTTTGACGAGACTCGATTACCACTGTATAGTTCAAGCTGCGTCAAAGACATAGACCACCCAATTTGGTCGTCTAGGTACCTTTTAAGTAAAGGCATTGAAAATGCAACATATGGAAACATGTGGTCGCACCCTTTCGAGCTGCAAACGTACCCCTTTGTAGGGATCAGACCTACGAAGTTCATGGGGGCAAATGCAAACAAAAGCAAGTAGATATTATGAACATATTATAATGTAGATGTAAGCTTGAAAATTGAAAAATAGGATAAACCGTTGAAATTGATTTTAACAACTAAAACGGGATAAACCCTTGAAATTTGAGATTGACAATTAAAACGGGATAAAACCCTTGAAATTGAGATCGGCAATTGAAATGGGGTAAAATACTTGAGATTGAAATTGAAAATTGAAATGGGATAAAACCCTTGAGATTGAAAGTGAAAATTAAAATGGGATAAAAATCTTGAGATCGAAATTGAAATTGAAAATTGAAATGGGATAAAACCCTTAAAATTGAAATTGAAAATTGAAATGGGATAAAAACCTTGAGATTAAATTTGAAAATGGGACGGACCCTTGAGATTGAATTTTGAAAATGGGATATTTTGAAAATGGGATGGACCATTGAGATTGAATTTTGAAAATGGGATGGACCCTTGAGATTGAATTTGAAAATGGGACGGACCCTTGAGATTGAATTTTGAAAATGGGATGGACCCGAATTTAAAAATGGGACAGACCCTTGAGATTGAAAATTTGAAAATGGGACGAACCCTTGAGATTGAATTTTGAAAATGGCATGGACCCTTGAAATTGAAATTTGAAAATGGGACAAACCCTTGAAATTGAAAATGGGATGGACCATTGAGATTGAACTTTGAAAACAGGACGGACCATTGAAATTGAATTTGAAAATGGGATGGACCCTTGAGATTGAATTTGAAAATGGGACGGACCCTTGAGATTGAATTTTGAAAATGGGATGGACCCGAATTTGAAAATGGGACAGACCCTTGAGATTGAAAATTTGAAAATGGGAGGAACCCTTGAGATTGAATTTTGAAAATGGCATGGACTCTTGAACTTGAAATTTGAAAATGGGACAAACCCTTGAAATTGAATTTGAAAATGGGATGGACCATTGAGATTGAACTTTGAAAACGGGACGGACCATTGATATTGAATTTGAAAATGGGACGGACCCTTGAGATTGAATTTTAAAATGGGACGGACCCTTTAGATTGAATTTTGAAAATGGGACGGACCCTTGAGATTGAATTTTGAAAATGGGATGGACCCGAATTTGAAAATGGGACAGACCCTTGAGATTGAAATTTTGAAAATGGGACGGACCCTTGAGATTGAATTTTGAAAATGGGACGGACCCTTGAAATTGAATTTGAAAATGGGATGGACCATTGAGATTGAAATTTGAAAATGGGACGGACCATTGAAATTGAATTTGAAAATGGGACGGACCCTTGAGAATGAATTTGTAAATGGGACGGACCCTTGAGATTAAATTTTTAAAATGGGATGGACCGTTGAGATTATTTATTAAAATGGGATGGACCCTTGAGATTGAATTTTGAAAATGGGATGGACCCTCGAGATTGAATTTGAAAATATTGAATTTGAAAAATGGGATGAACCCTTGTGATTGAATTTGAAGAATGGGATGAACCCTTGAGATTGAATTTGAAAATGGGACGAACCCTCGAGATTGAATTTGAAAATGGGACGAATCCTTGAGATTGAATTTGAAGAATGGGACGAACCCTTGAGATTGAATTTGAAAATGGGATGGACCCTCGAGATTGAATTTTGAAAATCGGACGAACCCTTGAGATTGAATTTGAAAATGGGACGGGCGTGAAATTGTCTCGCGATTGAAGCATAGCTATAAACACATTTTGTGGGCATGCAATTACAAGAATTGATTTACTTTTGTACATTATGCAAGACTCTTGTTTTGACACTTGACGACAATGTGGATAACATTCCCCTCTTTTTTGAAAAATGGGTGGCACGACGGAGTGTCCCCCTTTTGCTTTACTGTATTTCTTTTTGGCCTTCGTAACGATTTGGGTTTTGGGCTTGCCTTTGTTTGGGCTTGGGCTTCCATGCCCCAATCTTGAATTTGGGCATGCATTTGCCCTGGTAGATTGCGTTGAGCTGACGCACCCCAATCTTGGGTTGTTCTGACTCATTCTTTGTTGTTGTTGATGGTTTTGGGAACCAATTGGCTATGTATCCAAGCAAGGTTACCTTATGCATTGAAATTGATTCCACGAGCTGAGAATTGACATGACCAAATGACTCGATTGACCTTTTAGGCAGATTTTGACAAGACCACGAAGGAAAGGAAAAGAACTTTTGAGTGACTTCTGTGGATGCTATCGATCAACCATGTTGACTTGAAGGGTATGAAGGACTGTTTATTGAACGAGTGGCTTCCATAAGAATGCCCCTGATTGGGTAGACTTGAATGATGTTCAAGGGCTGACAATTTGACTTGATGACGTTGACTCGAAGACCGTTTTAAGGGTGCCCATGTCTGGGCGGAGAGTGATCAAATTGTGTTGACTCGAATGATAAGGAAGACCATGTTGACTCAAGGTTTTGAAGAATGGCAAACATGTCGTGCAATTGGCTGTTGAAACTGTTATGATAAACTTAGGTATTTGATAATTTTTGTAGACACCTCCCAAACGGGGCATCGCCTTACAGATTGATCACGTTTGTTTGCTCGGTTGCTTGCTTGCTTCGTAAACCAAAATCATGGACATTCCCATGGCTAGGAACATCGCCACATGATAGCGGTTATCATCAAAACAGAGTCGCCACCCAGTTTATTAAAACTGGGAAAACAGATAGAGATTCTGGATACGGGAGCCAAAAGTACAATAAGGGGAAGGTGTTAGGCACCCCTCTTTGCCCAGTCGTGAGACTGGCCCATAATCGTTCAACATAAGACATGTAGATGCTTTGTTTAATTCCAACACATAGTCTGTTTATTTATTCCTTTAAACAGTGAGTAAAGTGAGCCAGTGCGATAAGTAAAGCATGCGCCAGAAAGCAGAAAAGCAAACAAACTGTCCTAGGGAGATGGATCCCGCGGCCGGTGAATGGATGTCACGGCCGAGGGATCCTCCTGGTTTGATGTACCGGCCGAGGGATCGAAACCCCGGTCGGTGTTCTTCCTCACACCAGACGGGAAGATTAACAGATAATTAGAAAGCTGTGATTAAGCGTAAGAACGATAAATAAAACAAACCAGAGGCCATTGGGCCTCACCACCTTGATCCCTCAGTTGTTTGATTGCTTTGGATTAGATGTGATTGACTGATTGCTTGATTGAAAACCCTAGGGTTAGGGTTTGAACTTCGGGTTTGATCGCCGGATTGACGGCTGCCTTTGGGAGGTTAGGGCTTTTGAAGAGTGGGTTCGAGAGAGTATTTGTGCAGAGTTTCGAGGCTTGAGAGAGTGTATACTCTGATGAATTTCGTGTGTCTATTTTCGGAGTCCAAAGGCCCTTTATATAGGCAATTGGTGACTCATTCCGGCCAATCAAATCACGAGATGGCAATTGCAATTGCAATGCACCTCTAACTCTACGTCGTAATCTCTGAGCGTAGCCCGAACGCATCGAGAAGGTAGTGTAATTGGATCAAACGTCTGACAGAACACGTTCCAAAGTCTGGGAAAAGGTCAATCTGGCGGCCGAATAAAGGATATCACAGCCGAGGAATGGATGTCTCGGCCGAAGGATAGATCTTGCGGCCGAGGGATTGATCTCTCAGGGAGATTTTGCTAGCAACAGGTTACTCGGGTGAGGAAATGATGTTAGGGCCGTGGGATCGATGTCACGGCCGACAGATGGATTCTCTTAGGCCTTTGTATTTCTGTCTGAAAGGCTGTATGGCTTTGAATTGGGTCCTCTAAGTGGCTCAAAGTTCTTACCGAAAGTCTTAAGGTTCTCAAGGAGGCAATCAGCAATCACTGTATCCATTTCATCATCGGGATGGTCCCAAGGTGGGACTTGAAATAATCGTTAGGCCAAATTGGGGTGTCTACAGATGCCCCTCTTTGACTGAACTCAGACGGATTGCGAGACATGTTTGAGTAAGAGTCAAAGCTGTAAAAAGCAACTTAATTTGGTCCAACCACTATTCCAAGGGGTTTTTTAAAAAAAGGTTTTGTTATGGTCGGGCCGGGAGGCTGCCTACGTATTCCACAAAGGAAATTCAGACCAATCGTAGTTCGGGCAATAAAGAAAAGTAAAAAGCTTGGAGGGTTAGAGACAGAAGACGTACCTTAGGGCTTAAAAAGCCGTAGTGTGATGTACCTAGACTGAGCCAGGGTTTTGGCGGAAGATAGTTGAAGGAGCGCTGGGCTGCCCGAGGAGTTTTTGCGGGGAGCTTCCTTAGTATTTTGGGGTAGACTAGTACACGGCAGGTGCGTTTGCTTTTCTTGATCATCCTTACTTTGACTGAAAGGGGCTCGGTAGAGTAGCCTATCCTTGCGAATGAGCTGGAAGGAATTGATGTAGTGGGGTGGAATCCAAACCATCTGCTGGGATGAGTTGGACGCCGGTTTGTCTTTGAGATGTGGGGGGCGCAGGGCCAGTATCTAAAGCACAGAGCTTTTGGGGATGAGGGAACTGAGGCACGGAGCCGGTTGTAGTCATAAGGCGGAGGAGGTGAGCCTAGAGCTTGATGGAACCGAAGCGCGGAGCTGGAATTGATCATAAGGCGAGAGCCTGAGGTGTCAGAGCTTTGAGCTTGACGTGCTGAACCGAAGCGCGGAGCTGGTATAAGGCGAGAGCCTGAGGTGATAGAATTTGATGGGACCGAAGCGCGGAGTTGGTATAAGACGAGAGCCTGAGAGTGATGGAATGGAGCCTGTTGCAGTCTTGAGGCGGAGGCCTGAGGTGAGCTTAGAGCTTGATGGAACCGAAGCGCGGAGCTGGTATTGATCATAAGGTGAGAGCTTGAGGTGTCAGAGCTTCGAGCTTGACGAGATGAACCGAAGCGCGGAGCTGGTATAAGGCAAGGGCCTGAGGTGAAGGAATTGAGGCGTGGACCCTGAGGTGATTAGATTGAGGCGTGGAGCCTGCTGCAGTCTTGAGGCGAGGGCCTGGGTTGTCGGAGCTTAGAGCTTGACGTGATTTGAACCGAAGCGTAGAGCAGGTTGCATTCTGATGGTCTGTGCACAGAGCTTTTCCATCATAAGTGTTGGCGTAGAGCCAAAGGATCGAGGCGCTGAACCGATCAATAATACCGAGGCGTAGAGCCGGTTGATTGCAGGGTTGACCTGTTTCATGAGAGATATGCAGAATGTATATGTGTGATGATGGCTGTTAGATTGTGAACAGATATGATTGTGCAGACTCGATATGATAATGCAATATGTGCACGGGCCCGTGCGTGTGTGTTTGTTTTTAAGCTTAGAGCTTCTATCAAGTTCCGGACTTGAGCATTCAAAGCGTAGAGCTCGAGCATTCGGACGGCAGAATCCGAGCATTCAAAGTACAAGCTTTGAGCGTCCAGTACGCAGTGGTTGGGCATCCAAGCGTAGAGCTTGAGCATTCAAGTATATAACCTGAGCATCCAATACACAGTGGTTGGGCATCCAAGCGTAGAGCTTGAGCATTCAAAATGTTAGATTTTGAGCATTCAGGCGTAGAGCCTGAGAATAGATGTCTTGATTGTTGGGGCGGCGTAGAGCCTGTTGCTTGTTTACGGCTTCAAGCCAGTTGAGACAATGGGCTTAGAGCCGCTGAGTTGTAATAGCGAGCGTAGAGCTGCTGAGTGAATGAGTACAGGCGTAGAGCCTGTTGTTGTGATAGCGAGCATAGAGCTGCTGAGTCGAAGGCTTCGAGCCAGTTGAGACAGTGGGCTTAGAGCTGCTGAGTTGTAATAGCGAGCGTAGAGCTGCTGATAATGGGCTTTGAGCCGCTGAGATGGTTTTTTCGAGCCAGTTGGGATAGTGGGCTTGGAGCCGCTAAGTTGTGATAGCGAGCATAAAGCTGCTGAGATAGTAAACATAGGCTTCGAGCCTGTTAAGAACTTGATTGTGTACGGCTTCGAGCCAATTGAAACGATGGGCTTGGAGCCATTGCGTCGATAGGTGGGGGCGTAGAGCCGCTGAGTTGATGAGTTGGTGAATTCGGGCGTAGAGCCATTGAGATAATGGCTTTGAGCCGTTGAAGTGGACTTGGAGTCACGGTGCTTGATGTAGAGCCGCTGAGTGTTCTGACTTGCTTTGGCCAGCAGTTTGTGGAGAGAGAGCTTCCTCATGCTTGGATATGCCCCCAAGGCTAGTTTTGATCACATTGTATTGGCTCGGGGATGCCCCCAAGGCTACTTGGTTGGTTGAGGATTTAGAAGTCTGTAGTGGCTTTGAGTCAGTACATAGAGCAAGACCTGATATGGCTGAGGGAAATAGATTGGGAGGCCTGGAGATCGATATCTCGGCCGAAGGATTGATGTCTCGGCCGAGGAATCGATGTATCGGCCGTGAGAAAGCTAAAAGCCAGAAAATCGATTTAAGTTCGGTTTAATCGATTTCACGGCCCATTTAATCTTTTCTCCTCCTCCTCTCTTGTTCTTCTCCGTTCCACTCGTTCGACGACCACCGTACGCCGCCGTCCTCCTCCACTACCATCGGCCACCATCATCTCCGGCGACCATCCTTTCCGACTACTGCTGCCGTTGCTACCGGCTCTTGGTTTGTTTTTAGGAACCGTTGGTTTTCCCTCTTGATTCGGACGTGATGGCCACGCCATCTTCGGGTGTTGCGGGTTCATCCTCGCACCCTTCATGTAGGTGCGAGTATCCGTCTTCTGACGAGGAGGCGATTGAGGAGCCTGGTTTGTTTGATGCCGCTACCTACATTCTTCCTTCGCGTAGGTTGGGTTATAGCGGTTTCCTGCAGTACCGCCCTCCTGTTGGTGGCCCAGAGGCCGAGGTAGTTCGCAGAGAGCCTGAGCAGCACTTGAGCGTTCTAAATGTGCCGGTGAGTTTCCTGAAAAGTAAAAAGTTTACTTTAGTTCGGAGTTTGGAAATCTTTGTATGTTTTAAAAATGAATTTTTTTTTTGTTTGCGGGATGAAAATCCCTTTTGGCTAGGAGCGTGAATGAGAAGAACCCGTGTTAGGGTTGAGTTTGTTTTTTTGTTTAAAAATAACCGTGCCCCCTGCTTAGGCAATGCATGCTTTTGAATATTAATTGGAGGCCCCTAGCCTTTCCTTTGTTTATGCAATCATGAAATTAACTCCATTTTTGGTCTCTGACAGAGAAACAGGAGGCTTGAGGCTCGCGGTGGAGGCAGGGAGGTACACAAGTGGTTTTTGATACTACCAGAGTAGGCTCGAGAACTAGTACGTGCTGCAGGCTTTGAAGCGTTCGTTCTGGGCCTTAGTGTTCCGAAGATGGACTGGTCGTTGATGACGTCGCTGGTTGAGAGGTGGTGGGATACCACCAATACCTTCCACCTTCCTTCTGCTGGCGAGATGACTGTCACTCCGGGTGACTTCTCTTTGCTGACTGGCCTGCGGGTAGGCGGAGTTGTTCTTCGAGTTGACCCCCGGCTTTGGGAGCGAGAGGGTGCTTTGCGGTGGTTTCTGGGCAAGGTGCCCCCTTTTCGTTCTCGGGGTCATATCGATCTTGCTTGGCTACGCAAGACTTTCATGGTGGCTGACATTCTGACCCAGGTGAGTGTCGAGCAATTGACGCGGGCTTTCCTTCTTTACCTCCTTGGGCAAACGTTGTTTGCCAACAAGGATGGTTCGGTACACACGCAGTTTCTAGCTCCTTTGCAGCACTTGGGAGCTATTTGGGAGTTTGACTGGGGCTCATCTGCTTTGGCCACTTTGTATGGTAGTCTTGGAGTTTGCTCGCGGGACAAGAGTCCCATTCTTTGTGGTCACTTTCGAGTGCTTGAGGTATGTATCGTTCCTTTGTACTTCTGTTTTCACTTTGACTTTTTCTAGTTCTGAACTTGCTTTGGTTAACCTGCTTTTCAGCTCTGGGCTTTCGAGCACCTTCTCCAGTTTCCCCCTGAGACTAGGCATGGTGATGCGAATTGCATACCTCGTTACGGGCGATGGTTGGTGGGGCAACGGAGGCCACGGTCACCAGTTTTGAGCCTTCCCGAGTGGCGACGAGTTTTGGACCGACTGACAGTTGATCAGGTACCTCTTTCTTTGTACCTCTTGTCCTTTAGACTTCCATATTCTTGTGTTGGGGCTGATTTGTCCTTGCTTTATAGGTACGGTTTGACCCCTGGGGTGGTGTACCAGAGGATGCCCTTCTTGCACGTTGTAGGGTCCTGGACCGAACCCGTAGCTTGCTCGAGGGTCCATTTTGCCGAGCCTGGTACTTAGGTGATCGAGTGGCGACCACGTGTTGAGGCTCTTCAGCTTGTTCCTCCTCCTCCTCCAGTGTCTATGAGATCCACTTCCTTGATGTCGAAGGAAGATCTGAAGAGCGCTCGGATTAGAGATTGGGCGGGTTTACTCCTCCAGGCAGGTGACTACACGGAGTACTGCCGTCTTTTCTTGGCCTCCCCTGTTGCGGCTCCTCCCGTTGCTCTTGTTTGGCCACGGGCTCCTTCGTTTATCTCCTTCCATTCAGATGATGGGGAAGAGGAGTGTCTGGTGCTGACTCCTTGCACTACCCAGCTTTACACCTTGCCAGCCGGGGCTTCACAGGTATCTTTAGCTTTTCATTCTAGTTTTCATTACTTCACACTGTATCCCTTGCTTAGACGTTCGTAATGTTTGATTGTTCCACAGGTACCTGCCGAGATAGTGCAGGAATGGCTTCACGCCTATCAGAGTGTGGAGGTTTTGGTTCGGAGACAGCGCCGTAGGATCCTCGAGGTACAGCTCTCTTCATGAATTTTATTTGCTGTGTATTATCCCTTGAATCTGAATGTTTGTATCCCTCTTTGGCTGCAGCTCGAGGCTGAGGGAGTACCGGCTGCTGGTGGGGGGAATGTGGGGACCAGTGAGCAGCCCTCGCCCTCTTCTCAGAGATCGCCTAGCTTTTAGGGCTTTTCTTTTTCTTGTTCATAGTTAGTAGAAGATAGGCAGAAACTATATTTGTATAGTGAAAGCAACCACAACAATGATTTTGTAAACAAGTTTTTGTTCATGAAATGAGAAATGCTTTTTATGCCCCTAGATGTCTTGAGTTTGCATGCGATAGTCAGAACATGGCTTTTTGAACAAGTTTTTGCTGATAGACAGTAATTTGTGTGAAAACACTTGGCCGAAGAATCGATCACTCGGCCAAAGGATCATTGTTGCGGCCGAGGTATTGATTATCCGGCCGTTACGTCTATTTTCCCAAGGGAGCTAGGTTTTGCTTTAGCCAAGTGGCATCCTGTTTCACATTCCTTCCTATGCTTAGTCTTTGATTTTCTGTCTCTTGCTTTTGCCATGCTCCATAGCCTGATTGCCAAACTTAAGAGTTTTTGAGGTATCATACTCATTGCGTTGATGACTTTTGGGTTAGAGGGGATGAACTATAATTCTTGTGTCTATTGCTTGTTGCCAATTCTTCAAAAAAAGGATACTCATCTTTTGTGAGCTCAATACGCAGGGTTAGCTATGCCTATCATTGAGTACAAACTTGTTGATGTTTTTTCCTCTCTCCAAATGTTTGGGCCGTATCTCGATGCGAGATTGCCTACGTATCCCAATCAGGGAATCAGGCCTTTTACGTAGTTCCAAGATCACCACCTTTGGGGGTTTTGTTTTCACTCTTGGTTTTTCTTTCTCTCATGCTCTAAGTTTTGCCTAGGTTACCTGATAGAGGTTGAGTCCCTAGCGAGCTTTCCTTCAAACGCCTTAACTTTTGCCTAGGCTGCGTTTTTCGCATTTCCTTATCCTAGCAGGCTCTACTCTTACTTTTGTTTGGGTGTATAGATTGCCCAACGAGCATTTTTCTCTCAAGAGGGTTTTAGTGTTTTGGAGAGGAATCTGATGGAGATGTATTTATGAATCTCCTGTTGCGTTTGTACTTTCACAATGGGCAAGCTAACCCTAAGTGTTCTCACGGAGATAGTGTCTTTCTTCTAAGTTCTGACAAAAACCTAGTTTCTTAAGCAATTAGAGTTCATCATTTCCTTCCCTTTTGTCGGGGACACAAAGATTTTGATCCCTTCGAATTTTTCCCTTGTTTGGGCAATAAGAGTATAGCGCATGGCAATTGCAATTTAGGAATTTAGATTTAGATAAGCATAATCTGGAAAATGAAAAAAAAATTCTCTTAGCGGAAATAAAATGCCCAAACAGGGGCCCAAAACTCGTTCTAGTTTGTTTTAGAAAGCAAAAACAATGTTTTAACGTTTTTTTTTTTGCCATGTTGTGACTTCTCAGCTACTGCAGCATGTCGGGGTCATTTCCCTTGTCTTTTGTAACTTTGTACTCTTTTCCACCCTCTTCCTTGCCAAACAGAGCCTTTGAACTGGGTTCATCTTTGAAGTTTGCACGACGGCTACCTCCTTGAGCCATGAGTAATCCCCAGATGGATGTGTTGGTATGAATCTCCCTTTCTCTTTCCTCATTGATTGTGTGGTCATCAGCTATTTCCTCCTGATTGAATAGTGATGCTAAGGAGGTTTCATCAAGCGGATCATTGCACTCTTCTTCCATTTCATCAAAGTTGCTTTCCCCTGTTTTATAGGGTTCTGTGCATATGAAATCTAGATCTTCTCTTTCCTCTATCCATTGACTATAGTCGCACTCGTCGTAAGGGTTGACCCATGGTTGCATTTGAAACTCCTCTACCTTCTCTATGAGATTGATTGTCTCCCAAACAATGGGCGGTGTTGGAATTTTGGGACGGTTGATGCGTACCACTATTTGGGCAGGCTCGAAGCGAGCGTGCCTTCTCATCATGATGACCCTTTCTTTTTCCTTCTTCCTATTCTCAAACCAGATACGAAGCCATTCGTCATCTTCTACAAATGGAATGTCTGGATCCTCCAAATTGTGTTTTGCCCAGGAATGTTCTTTCGATTCAAATCACTTGTCAATGCAAATTAGATATTAGTGGTTAGTTTTTGCATTCTCTTCAACACTTGCAAAAAGAGAGTCAATAAACTGGAAAACGCAATTGTTACATTGCTACCCTAGTATCTGTAATCCGCAAGCAGTGGAATCTCGTAAAGCAGAAAGGGCACGTCAGCCCAAGGCCAAGCAAGGCATCTTTGGGGCACATCCACCCAAGCATCGAAGAGGGGGCACGCAGGCCCAATGTCATTGCTCAAACGTCAACTGGGGCATGTCCGCCCGTTCAACATCCATCTATCTGGGTGCACATCTCAGAAGCACTGATAGTACAGTAATGAGGCTCAGTGGTAGTCCTTAGGCGTCGTTGTCCTTCTAGGTGCCGCCCTAAGTTTGCATCTGCATTTTCAATATGTTATACATATCATTGCATATTGTGTGTATATCAAATGTTGAACGCAGGAAAAATCCATCAAAATGACAAAGCAAGCCTGCCCGGTATCGAAGGCAGCAAGTAAACGGCTCAGCAGTTGTCACCAATTTCTCCCCAGCTGCAGTCCGCCTTGCTTCTATCCATGATATCCACTGTTTGTGCTACTTGGATCAACACAACGACAGCCGGTTCTGTCCAATTTCCAATGGCTCGGTCACTTTTTATAGTGATCCGCCGTCTCTATCAACGACGGCCGGTTCTGTCCAATTTCCAATGGCTCGGTCACTTTTTATAGTGATCCACCGTCTCTATCAACGACAGCCGGTTCTGTCCAATTTCCAATGGCTCAATCACTTTTTATAGTGATCCGTCGTCTCTATCAACGACAGCCGGTTCTGTCCAATTTCCAATGGCTCGGTCACTTTTTATAGTGATCCGCCGTCTCTATCAACGACAGCCGGTCCTGTCCAACCTCAATGGCTCGATCACTTTTTATAGCGATCCGCCGTCTCAATCAACGACAGCCAGTCCTGTCCAACCTCAACGGCTCGATCACTTTTTATAGCGATCCGCCTTCCCAATTCAACGATGGTCAGTTATATCATCCATGACGGTCAGCCATATCGGTCATTCAACGGTTTGATCATTTATACTGCTGATCCTCCCATCCAGGCTTCAACGGTTTGATCATTTATACTGTTGATCCTCCCATCCAGGCTTCAACGGTTGGATCATTTATACTGCTGATCCTCCCATCCAGGCTTCAACGGTTTGATCATTTATACTGCTGATCCTCCCATCCAGGCTTCAACGGTTTGATCATTTATACTGCTGATCCTGTCAATTCCCCCAACGGCTCGATCATTTATACTGATGATCCGCCCATCCAAGTTCCCAACGGCTTGATCACTCGGCACAATGATCTCCCCGTCCGCTTTCACCGACAGCTGATCCTGTCAATTCCCCCAACGGCTCGATCATTTATACTGATGATCCGCCCATCCAATTTCTCCAACGGCTTGATCACTCCGCACAATGATCTCTCCGTCCGCCCTCACGGCAGTCGGTCCTGTCAAATCCACGAACAACGACCAGAACATCGTTCGATGGTCCGTTCATCCACAACTGATTGTTCCCCAGGAGAGTCCGTCTTGGCCTGTCCCGAACGACAATCACCCTCAGTCTAGCCGAAAGTGCATCTTCCAGCAGGCTTATTGCTCTGTCTCGGATGGTCTTTGATAAGGAGATTGGCTCTGATTCCCAACAGATGGAATTCAACCTGCCTGACACGACCTACCCGTGTTTGTTGGAATACTTTGTGCCGAGGATAGCTTGATCCCCAGCAACGACGGCCGGTCCCGTCAACATCTGCAGCGACAGCCTGTCCTGTCCAAATTCAATCAACAAGCGGCGATGTAATCGTCCACTTCTACTTCCATCTCCAGTGACAGTCCGTCCGTCCATTCAACCAATCAGGTTCTGTAAGTATGCTTGTCTATTTGCTAGTATGTTCTGCTCTGGATTGCCTTGAGGGGTGTCTAGAAACCTTTGACGTTACTTGTACCAAGTAAATGGTGCTCCAAGTGCCATCAAAGGGGGGCTACTGTAGACACCCCAATCTGGGCTTCCAGATTAGTTTACTTACGATTTTTGATTCCCCAATGATGAAATGGATCAAGAACACCCCGGGAATGTCGAGTGTTTGAGTTTTGAGTGTTTGAATAACCCTTGAACCTAACCTAATCTTAAGCCACTTCCAAAAGCCAAAAACCCTATTGATGTGTGCCAGGGCACAATCATCGTGCGCCAGGGCGCAACCATCGCGCGCCCGGGCGCACCGTCGCGCGACGGTTTGACTCCATCGCGCGATGGTCAACCGGAGCATTGACCAGCGCGCCAGGCCGCATTGTCATGCGACAGTTTGGAACCCTCGCGCGATGGTCAGAACATGTCCCCATCACCTTTATTCAGCTGGGCAGCTTAATCACCAAGTAATCCCCAGCCAGCCTCGTGGCTGGCTGGCCTCCATTCTTTGGACCAGACCTGCCTTTCCATTAGTGGAAGGTGCTCCTATAAAAACCCTCCTTTGTTCATCTTTCAAAAGGTTAACAAATTTTGGCAATCAAAGGGTCTTTGCTTTGTACTCTTTTAAGCTAATAAAAGAGATATAAAGACACCCTAAGAACAAAGCTTGTTCTTCCTCCCCATTTTCACATTTCAATCAAACCTCAAACCCAACCTCAAATTCAAAGCTCAAACACTTTTCAAACCTCAAAATTCAAAGGTATATCTTACCTTTGTTCTGCTCTCTGTTCTGATCCCTGAGGGGGGCTGGCAGGGTCAAGGCTGGTAATCAATACCAGTCCTGGCCCTAAAGCTGGCAAGGTTTCAAAAACCGTGCAACCAACATACCCTCGCGCGACGGACCCAGTCACGAGCGCGCTTGTCTCAAGCATCGCGCGATGGTTCTCGTGGGGAAGGGATGTTGGTTCTTTCCTGTTTTATTGTCTTAATAATTATTATAGATCACTGTTGAGCATCAAAATAACCATTTTACAGCTTTCTTTAACTTAAAAATGCTAGTTATACCTTTCAATATTCATTTCTGTTCTGTTGGAGTACCCCTGGGATCATTCTGGACTTGTCTCAGAGCCCAGAAACGTGCAAAACCAGACAACCATCGCGCGCTGCTCCCAAACCCTCGCGCGATAGTCAAATGGAGCGTTGACCAGTGTGCCCGGGGGCACCATCGCGCGCCAGGGCGCAACCATCGCGCACCCAGGCGCATTGTCGCGCGACGGTTTGGAACCCTCGCGCGATTGTTTATACCCGATCAGTGGCTGGCTTTGCATGTTTAACTTGGTTTTAGGCTGTTATTTTGTCCCCACACTGTTTATGGGGTGTTTTTGTTTATTTATTAGGCTTTTTTAACCTTTAAACTGTATATTATGACTGCATAAACTGCTTGGTTTGTCCTGGGTGTGCACTGGTCCTTCCAGAGCCCAGAGAGTTTAAACTGCTTGGTTTGTCCTGGGTGTGCACTGGTCCTTCCAGAGCCCAGAGGGTTTGAGAATAAGAGCTGTGGGCTTAGGCTTACTGGCGCGCGCAGGTCTTGTAGTAGCGTCCGCAGGTATGATCAGCATGCATTGACTTGATCAGTGCATACTGGTCTCTTCCTGTGCACGACACTCCTAGACAGGAGCTTTCCAGTCTGTTTAAACTTCCACAGGAGTCTGTTCTCATCCTATACTAACTGCTCATCCATGCCATCTATCACATCCTGCAAATTGTTACAGTTTTAATCCCTGATTAACTGTTCCCCCGCCCTAATTGGCTAAAATTGATTAATAAAAGAAGAATCGCAATGTTTTCAAAATGCTCAAGTAGAGACCGATCTCCGGATTGGGCGAGAGGGGTGTCATAAAACCCTTCCCCTCTCGTAACCTGGCTCTCGAACCCAGATATGGTTATGACGGACTGGTTCCTTAACTTCTTCAAATCAAACAGCGCGGCAGGTGCTTCGAAATACGGTTCCTTGAGTGTCGGACCTTCAAAACTCAAGTGGCGACTCTGTATTTTTGAGCGCTTGCCACCTGCGCTCGCGCTCCCTCGATCCGGGCCCTTGCATTTTTGGAAACCGGAATTTCCAAGGCATGCTGCCCACAGCCTCCAAAAAATGCTACGTCCACAATTCGTCCAAAGCAAAAACGGTGCAATGGGTTGAAGTCCCAGACATGGCCGTAATTGAAGACGTCGGCCAAAAGGCCGAGGACAAAGCAGAGGAAGACTTGGTGAAGATGCCCATCAACGAAGACGGATCACGCTTTTTCTAACTCGGCTCTTCACTAACCGAGGCCGAGCGCGAAGAGATGTTCCAGTTCCTTAAAGACAATCTAGAAGTCTTTGCTTGGACCCCAGAGGAGATGTCAGGGGTGGATCCCAACTTCATTTGCCACTCCCTCAACATTAAAAAAGACTCGAAACCGGTGGTACAAAAAGCTCGACGTTCGGCACCCGAGCACGCCGACGCCGTCATCGAAGAGGTCAACCGCCTACTTGAAACCAACGCAATACAAGAAGTACAGTACCCAACTTGGCTCTCCAACACTGTTGTCGTGAAGAAAAAGAATGGGAAATGGAGAGTTTGCGTCGACTACACCAACCTCAATGACGCCTGTCCAAAGGACTGGTTCTCGCTGCCGAAGATTGACCAGCTTGTCGACACAACAGCAGGCCATGCTCGATTGAGTTTCTTGGATGCCTACCGCGGCTATCACCAGATAGCCATGGACCCAGACGACATGGAGAAAACAGCCTTCATCGCACCACATGGTATCTTTTGCTACAGAGTCATGCCATTCGGCCTCAAAAACTCAGGTGCTACCTTCAATAGAGCAATCTTCAAAATGCTCTATGCACAGATTGGCCACATCCTTGAAGCGTACATAGACGATGTGGTCGTCAAGAGTCAGAAGGAGCACAATCATCTCACAGAACTAGCTGAAGTATTTGAGATCCTCAAACACCACAAACTCCGTCTGAATCCAGAGAAGTGTGCGTTCGGCGTCAGTGCGGGAAAATTCCTCGGCCACTTGGTCACAAGGCGCGGCATCGAGGCCGACCCCACTCAAATCAAGGCGGTGGCAGATGTACGACCACCAAGGACAATCAGAGAAGTTCAAAAGCTCACAGGAATGGCGGCCGCTCTCAACCGTTTCATCAGCAAGTCATCTGACAAATGCCACGCCTTCTTTCACGCCCTAAAAGGCAAGAGCAAGCGAAACTTCGAATGGACGCCAGACTGCGACAAAGCATTGGCCAAGCTCAAAGAATATCTAAGCTCGGCACCCCTAATGGTGAAGCCCAAAGAGTTCAAAAATCTTTACCTTTACCTAGCGGTCTCACCTCACGCCATCAGCTCTGCTCTCGTTCGCCGAGAGGGAGCCGACGACATGCCAATTTATTTCACAAGCAAGACGCTGCTACCTGCCCAAACGCGCTATCTTCCTCTGGAGAAGTTAGCACTTGCCCTTGTATCTGCGGCGAGAAAACTTCTGCCATACTTTCAGGCGCACACAATCACGGTCTTAACCGAATACCCCCTCAAAGCTCTCTTTCGAAAAGTCGACCTCTCCAACAGAGTGTCCAAATGGGCAGTCGAGTTGGCAAATTTCGACATCCGCTTCGAACCACGGACGGCAATCAAGGGGCAAGTCCTCACTGACTTCATTGTCGAGCTGACTCCAGAAGACTCCGAAATTCTAAGCACTCCTCCACCTGCTCAACCCTTGGCCGAACATGAACCAAAGAGGAAACCTTGGCTCCTCTTTCAAGGAGACACTTGGCGATTACAAGTTGACGGTGCCTCCAACAACAACGGAGCTGGAGCCGGAGTCGTTTTGGTCTCTCCTTGCGGAACTCTTCACGAAAGTGCCATCAGCATCGACTTCCCTGCCACAAACAATGAGGCCGAGTATGAAGCCCTGCTTGCTGGCTTATGCTCGGCAATTGCAATGAAAGTCGACGACTTGGCCGTGTTTTGCGACTCTCAACTTATAGTCAATCAGGTGCAAGGGGACTACGAAGCTCGGGATCCAAGGATGATGAAGTACCAGGCCACAGCAGCAGAACTCATCACTCACTTCAAAAACTTCAACATCGAGCAGATCAACCGCGAGCACAACGCACACGCAGATGCACTTGCTGGCCTTGCCTCGGCTTCAAAAGCCTCTGAGTTTAGAACTATAAACTTTGGCAACATTGACCACCCAAGTTTTGATACAGCTCCAGAGGTGCTCAACATCGAACTTGGTCCAAGCTGGATGGATGAGATCGTCGCTTTCCTCAGGAATGACACCTTACCTGCCGACAAAAAGGAAGCTTTTCGAATCAGGAACAAGGCAGCTTACTATTGGCTCTCTGAGAGCGGTCAACTCTACAGGAAATCCATCTCCGGGCCCTATCTTCTCATTGTCCATCCAAACCAAGTGCCCGAAATCCTCAATGAACTTCACTCAGGAAGCTGTGGCTGCCACTCCGGTGGTCGTTCGTTATGCCAGCGCGCGATGAGTCAAGGATACTTTTGGAAGAACATGAAGAAAGACTGTGAAGAAGTCGTCCGAAAATGCCGACCATGCCAACTATTTTCCCCAATTCCCAAGCAGCCGGCTCAGAATCTCTCCCCCATCACAAGTCCCTGGCCATTCGCACAGTGGGGGCTTGACATCGTCGGGAAACTTCCAACAGCACCTGGAGGCTTCAAGTTCTTGATCACTGCAACAGACTATTTCTCAAAGTGGGTGGAAGCCAAAGCCCTCGTCACCATCACAGAGGCAGACGTCCGACGATTCGTATGGAGAAACATTATAACAAGGTTCGGCGTACCTTACGCCATCGTCTCCGACAACGGCACTCAATTCGTCGGAGACGGCCTCAAAAGCCTCTGTGAGGAGTTCGGCATATGTTTTTTCAACTCAACCCCAGCTTACCCTCAAGGTAACGGCCAAGCCGAGGCCTCGAACAAGACAGTCTGTGCAGGGATAAAACGCAGACAGAACTCGAAGAGAGGAAAATGGGCAGAAGAACTCCCCAGAGTTTTATGGGCTTACCGCTCCACTCCACGTCGCTCTACAGGCCAAACTCCCTTCTCAATGGCATTTGGAATGGAGGCCGTCATCCCATTGGAATCGAAGTTCCCCACCCTCCGAACTGAAACCTTCGACCCACAGACAAACGACGAAGCCGTAGAGCAAGAGTTAATTCTGGCCGAAGAAAAATGCGATGACGCTCGGTTGAAGCTCACCGAGTATCAACAGCAAGTGGCCAAAGGATACAACAGGAGTGTTCGAATCAAGAAGTTCAAGCCTGACGATTTGGTTTGGTGAAAGGTCGTACAAGCAAGTAAGAAGAAAAAATTCATGCCCAACTGGGAAGGGCCTTTTCGCATTGTCAAAGTTGCTGGTGAAGGGGCTTACACCCTCGAAGACATAAAAGGGAAAGTGCTCACCAACCCATGGAATGCACAGAACCAAAGGAGGGCATACATGTGAAGCTTCTACAACATGCTAGACTGAAAACCACCCTCGGCCAACACTTGTTGCCAAAAAATACTCATCTTTGTCTGGCTTCAGCCTGATCATCTATGTTCTTTACGTTTTAAAAAGAGGCTTTGACCCACTGTTAATGTTTTTATCTTCTACTTTACCTGTACTTCGAGGATTATCAATGAAAAGACAAGCTTTTTTGGTTAACAAATCTTCAAAATATTTCAAACATCACTATACTCTTGGCCAAAATGCCGAACACAAACGTTGACTTCGGTCACACCCACAAACGGCTCCTCAAAAAGCCTTTTGCTTCGGCCACTATAACCGCCCAAAGAAGCAATCAAATGGACGTACGGTCCGCCGAGCCTAAAATACACATATCTTATGGAACTTAGGCTTCGGCTCGGATTGGCAAGACACTATGGTCGGCCACCGAAAGTCCACACTCGCACTTTGGCGAGAAAAACCACCAACAATCAAATGAGCTACTCTCAACGTTCCTATACCATGGCCTGGGGCTGATACTTTAGCCAAGCCCCAGCCACTGGCAAGGGGGCACTCTACACTCTTAATATCGACAATGGCTGAATCATGCCACATTACAACACATCCATGTTCGATGACCTGTTAGAAGGGCAATACTACTTTGGTCAAGGCTCGGCTAAAACACCTATACTTAACCATTCACATCATGCAAGGTTCCTAACTATTCTGCCGAACCTAGACCAAAGTGGGGGCTGCGGACAACTACACATTCAAACATGCAAGACCTCCAAAATTTTGTGAAGAAATGAAAGCAATCAGTCAAAATCGGCAATAACAAAGACGTTGCAAAAGAAGCCATGCATTCAACTTTCAAGCATTTCAAAAATAAAGACAAGTATCAACATAGATCCTAAGCTGGGAGGTACGGCGTAGTAAACCGTTCGGTGCCGACCCCCCTTCAACTATTACATCTGGCATGGTAAACTCCCAAGTTCGGAGCCGTCCAGTCCAACTAAAACTTTCAAATTCAAAAACGAAACTACAACCCTAAAGTTGAGGTGGAACATCTTCGGCAACGACATCAGCAGCCATTTCATTTTCAGCATCAGCGCTCTTCTCACCATTCTTATTGGCCTGCTCGGTGTTATGCTCGGCATCATCAGCTAAGCTACCCCCTGCATCACCCGCCTTCCCTCCAGTTGGGCCACCACCACCTTTAGCATCGGCCCCAGTAAGATCATCAATATCCTCCTCGCTCTTAGAAAACTCCTCCGGGGGAAGTGGTGCACACTCCTCTTCGGTGTACAGCAACACAAGCTCGGGCACAACGGCCGCAGGGATAGACTTGGTCAAGTTTAAGTCTGTATCTAGCTGCATGACCGCGCACGCAGCCCGTACACCATCTTTGTACCCTGTTCGGTACGAGATCGGTAGCTTCTTCGTCAGTTCCTCATTAACCATTGACTGAGCCTCCCTGACGTACTCGGCCCCAGCTCGGTCGTACCCAGCTTGATACGCCTTCTCATCTACCTCTTTCATCTTCCTCTTCTCTCTCCTCAACGCTTGGCCAAGCTCACGATCAGACTTCTTGGCTCTCTCCACGGCGTCATTCCTTTCCTTTTCGAGCTCGGCAATCTTAGCCTTTGCCAGCTTCAAACCATTCTTTGCAGTCTTCATCTTCTCACGCTGGGCCTTAGCGTCGTCGCGATAGTGTGTCCTCTCGGCAGCCAAAAGATCTACCTGATTGGACACCCGCAGCGCAGCCTGCCCAGCCTGTAAAGAACAAAATGGTTAAGCTTGGCAAAAGAGGGAAGAAGGATAACATCGACTCAAAAAGGATAAGTACAGCCAATACCTGAACAAGGTAGGCGCTCAGGTGCGTTATACTCGGCTGCAGCTCCCCTGGAACCCTATCCATATCCCTCTGCAGAGCGAGGCCATGAAGCATGGTGACGGCCAACCCAGGCTCGACCTTGACGCTATCTTCTACGGTAACGACCCTGTCGTCGGCCATTGCAAAAGAGGGTGCGAACTCTTGCACAATCGACTGGCCGCCCAAGCCAGCCGCCGTCTCCAAGGCCTTGGATCCACCCGCAGTTGACGACTCGGTCTGGTCTTTTTCCTTCAGAAGCGGCATCGGCGGCCTCGTCGGGAAAAAATCCTGGGTAATCTTCTGCTTCTTTGCAGCACGTTCAGCTGCTTCAGCGTCCCTTTGCCGAACAGCAGCGTTGTCCCTGAGGTTGAGCTTCACCACATTTCTCCTTCCCATACCTTCGGCAAATTCTGGGATGAGGGTTCGGAGAGGAGGGATGTTGATACCTGGGAATTCAGTTGGTTGGCTATTCTGGAACCAAAAGTCCGCTGACTTCTTAAAAGTTGGGAACTTGAATCTTGGCTCTTTCACCTTCTTGGTCGGCTTGCTTCCTCCCGCCTGATTTTCAGCAGCCTTCGTACTCGGCCCCGCCTCTTTCTTCTTCCTCCTCAACTTCCCCTTGTAAGAAGGAGTGTAGTCAAGCAGCGTCGGCGCGTCGCGGCAAATTTGAGCCTTCAACGTCTCAACGTTAACCTCAACGGATAAAGATTGTTGTGTCTTAGTTATCGCTCGGTGATCTGCAAGGAAAAAGTGTTGTGATTGTCAAGTTATAAGAAATGCAATGGAGGAGTAAATCATACTCGGCAGGTTAAAGAAACGAAATTAAACCTCGGAAGTCTTTTATCTTCGGCACAGAGTGTAGCCGCACTGACTGATTGCCGAACTCATAATTCCCGCTAACTTCAACATAGAAGTTAGCCCACTTGTCAGTATCAGGAAGCCCATCTATTAGGGGCTCCTTACCGCCACGCGTTGACAGATACCTACGATCGGTCCCGCCGTGCCTGGACATGATGTACGTATGAAAGAGGTCGGCCACGGTAAACTCAAGCCCGTGCAGCTCTTTCAACTTAATTACGGACATCACTATCCTGTAACTATTGTTGGCAAAGTAATGAGGTACTATGCCGAACCTAGTCAGCAATTCCCTCAAAAATGGATGTAGGGGGAAACGGAGCCTGGCCTCACAGATGGCCATCAGAGGGACTGTTATATGTTCGGGATGGTCTTCCCTCTTATCCCTAATCCTATTGCTAGCTACCTAGTGGACGACAACATCGTCTGGGATATGGTACGTTCAGCAGAAGTTTTAATACTCGTCGGGACGCCCGCTGAAGTAATTGGCATGGGGACAAACCTGCCCTCGCTCAAAGAGGTCGGCAAATTCCCTGTTCTCAAAAGAAGTCTCGGCGGGAGCAGAACGAGATGAAGTTGTGGCTCCGGCCTGTGAACGAAGCCTAGACTCAGCCTCGGTGCCAAGCTCGTGTTCGGCTTCGGATTCCGTGCTTGTGGAAAGAGTAATCTCAAGCGCGGTATTATACCCACCGTCGTACTCATGGTCACGTTCGGCGTTGGAGTCACTGGAACCTGACATGTTTGATGCAATCGAAGAAGTTTGTCGTCAGCTCCTATGCCTCTCCACGTATTTTCGGATCACAAGATCTGTGGAGTCGTCCCCTGAACTTTCAGAGTCGGATGATATGTTGATAACTGAGTGAGCCAGACCTACCAAGAACAAGAATAAAACAATGAGAAACCTCGTCGTCGGCCAGAAGGCAAGGGTCTCACTACGCTCGGGTACCTATATCTGGCCCACCCTATCAACAAACCCCACAGATCCGTGTTCGGGAAACACTGACTCAAAACGACGAAACTGGCTAAACCTATCGTCAGACGAAGCCATCAACATCAAGGTTCGAAGCTCGGGAGACACAGGTGATTCAAGTCTTGGGGCTCGGCCAACTCCATCGTCGGCCAAGCCCTGACACAGTCTGGGACCCACGCTCGGAAGAACAGGTTGAAGCTGAAGATGAACAGTTCGTTCATCCCCAGAACCTTCCACTGTTCATTCAGAACAAAAAACCCCCACAAAACCCAGAAAAGCAAAGAAAAATGCCCGAAAACAGCGAAAAAGTGAAGAGAAGTGGAAAACAAACTCATACCTGGGATTTGTTGCGAGATCTGGTGGCAAATGTGCTGGGAATCAAAGCTGGAAGAGGAACGGGTACGAGGGAGAGCTCTGGTTATGGAGTTCTAGAGAGAGAGAGTCTGTAAGCTTTCTCTCTCCTCGTGTCACCCATTATATAGGGCTAGGGTTTTGGGGTTCGAATTTCCCGCCCATCATTACACCGCCGAACCGTTGGCCATTCAGCGCACGACACGTGGCATGGAGAGGACAACCTGTAGGGCTTGCCAGCCATCCTCTTGTCAGCCGTACCCAACCATGGAGCGACACTTGGCACTCCTCCACTGGAGACCTCCACCAACGGCTGATGTTGCTTCTGAGGAAAGGAGGAGTCATGCTTGGCTGAGTTCCCCCCTCTTTTTTGACAAAACGAAGATCATGCTCGGCATTCTATAGGTTCAGCCTAAGCCTGACTTCAATCCCTGCCACGCGTTCGGCATCGGCAGAGATTGAGGGGCTATTGTAGTAGGCCGAACATTGAAGTCCGCAATGGCATGAACCGAACCCAGTCCTTGCCGAGAATAACCCTTGTGCACGGCTCTCGTCGTCATTCCTCATCGCCATCCCACTTGCGACAGGTTCGGCAGAAGACAAATCCATGCTCGGTCACCGTCCTCGGCAAAAACTATTGCGACTTGCCCTCCCCCGTTGGTCGCACGCCAGGCTCGGCGAAGATATGTGCTCGGCCACCCGCGGAGCACTACTAGCTGCCGACGACGGCTGGCTGCTGAAGTCACGTGTTCCACCGCGTGTAGAAGCGGTTATTACAGAAGATGATCATGGGCGCACATGGGTGTGCCAACTCAGCCCTGAAAACGGTTACCAGATCTACTTTGTGATATCACTATGACGTTGTGGGCAGCATGCCCTTGGAGAGAAAGGATTCCGTACCTTTTTGCCATTGCGGCCCTTTTTTGGAAATCAAGGGAGCGCGAGCGTGGAGGCAAGCGCTCGTAAAACACAGAGTCGCCACTTGAGTTTTGAAGGTCCGACACTCAAGGAACCGTATTTCGAAGCACCTGCCGCGTTATTTTGAAAAAGTTTAAGGAAACCAGTCCGTCATAACCATTACTGGGTTCGGGAGCCAGGTTACGAGAGGGGAAGGGTTTTAAGGCACCCCTCTCGCCCAATCCGGAGATTGGTCTCTACTTAGGCATTTTTATGAAAACTTTTGTGATTCTTCTTCTTTTTGATTAATTTTAGCCAATTAGGGTGGGGGAACAGTTAATCGGGGATTAAAACTGTAGCACGTTTGCAAGATATGGCCAAATAATAGAATGGATGGATGGAAAATCAAATAATAAATTGGATGAAACCAAAAACTGCGATCAGATGCCAAAACCATGCTCAGGATGGGTTTGCCATACATGATGGCCAACTTGCTTGCATGAACAAATCTGCATGCAAGTGAACCATCGCGCGAGACACCTGTACTGTCGCGCGAGTGTTCTCATCTCGCCACAGCTTGAATTTTGTCCCCTTCTGGGCTCTGGAAGGACTAGTGCACACCCAGGGGCAAACCAAGCAGTTTATATGCAATAAATCTGAACTAAATATTACAGACAGATTGAAAATGAAACTGAAAAAAATGGAAATACAACCCCTAAACAGTGGGGGAATAATCAGAGGCCAAGGGCCTAGTTGCCCATGCAAGGGCCATTTCTGGAATCCAAAGAACCATCACGCGACAGAGAAGGAGTCTTGCGCAATGCTCCTGACTGGACTTCCAGGAATTGCTTTGCAGGCTTGGGGTCCTGAGACAGGTTCAGGGATCACCCAAGGGCATTCCAAACTATTTAAAGTAGTAAGCTAAGCTACTGTACTTGTTTTTAACATGCATCACAGTGATCTATATTGGAAAATAAATTACAACAGGCATGCTCATGCTGAGAACAATAAATGGCTAGCCTCCCTTCCCCATGAGGACCATTCTCTTGCTGACAGAACTGTCGCGCGAGTATAGTGGACCATCGCGCGAGGGTTTGGCTGTCAATAGCTTCTTGTAACTCTGCTAACTTTAGGACCAGGACTGGTATTGATTACCAGCCTTGGCCCTGTCAGCCCCCCTCAGGGATCAAAATAGAAACAGGCTAAATGTTATACCTTTGCTTGAAAAGGGTTTTGGAAAACGGATTGCTTGAGTGGTGTAGCCTTGCAACTAAGTGTGTATTGAACACTAGATTTGAAAGACTAGGAAGTGGTTTGGGTTAGTAACTTTATGCTAGAAAGAACTTGTTTGCTTTGTAAAATAGTAATTAACCTTGTTAATTTTTTTTCTTGGAACCCTTAACATGGAAGACCAATGGGGGTATTTATTGGGAGAGTGAGTGGGCTAGGTGGTGGCCAAACTTGGCTTTGCAACCAGCCAACAAGGCTGGTCACAACATGGTGGAAAAGCTAGCCAACAAGGTGGTGAAGTGGTTGGGAGGGGGCATGTGCCAAGAACTTGCCAGAACGCTGTTCAGCTGAGGAAAACGGGGTTCCAGCCCATGGGGACCCATGTGACATCCAATCATCACAAATCCAGCTAGATTGTGTGATAGTGACAGGGGAGAACTGTCACACGAGGGTTCAAAACCATCGCACGAGGGTCAACAGTCAATAGTTTGACTTTGACCACACCTGTCAAGCTGAGCATCGCGCGAGAAACAGGAAGAATCGCGCGATGGTCAAACCTGACTCTAGGGTTTGACTGAAGGGTCAGAGGGGTTCAAAAGGTTTAAGTGAGGTTCAAGAAAGGTTCCAAACACTCCAAGCTCAATCCATTCCCAAACTCAATCTCATTTGATCCGATTTCATCATCGGGGAAACAAGAAAACCGTAAAATAAAGTAAAACAATTGGGAGACCCAGATTGGGGTGTCTACAATAGTCCCTCTTTGACGGCACGCAGAGCACCATTGACTGGTACGGGTAATGTCAAAGATTTCTTGACACCCACCAAATCCGCCCAAAAGCCGATTAAATGGAAAATGTAGACGAGTATGTAAAAATACCGTGCACCAAAGGGGAAGATTGAAGATCGGACGGATAGACCGTCGCTGATTGACGATCGGACTGAAAGATCATCGCTGATTGTTAATCGGACGGATAGATCGTCGCTGATTGATGATCGGACGGATAGATCGTTGCTGATTGATGATCGGACGGATAGATCGTCGTTGATTGATGATCGGACGGATAGATCGTCGCTGGGGATATAAAATTCCTCGGGATGCAGGCAAAAACCTTCATAACGCCCCTCAAATTTATTCTAGAAATATACCAAGAATTCATAGACCCAAAAGAGAGGTAAATGAGATCGGGCCAGGTGTAGAACCTGGATTGGGCCTGAGGCCCAAAACAAAGTGTCGCGCGACACTTCTATACCATCGCACGATGGTTTGTGCTTAGGGCTTGGATCTGAACAAGCCCAGACCCGGCCCAAACTTGTTCCAAACGTTTAAAATACCGCGGGGTCGTTACAGAACAGTACGAGGCGGTTTCAAAAACTCAAAACCCTTTCCAACTCTCATCCTCTCTCACAAATCTCTCTCAAACGTCCGATTTCAACCACGAAATCAACAAACCCATGTCCATAGCACCACCCATGGCAGACCACGGTGACGGAGGAGGCGGAGGCTAAGTTATTGATCGGTCAGAGGACCGAGGAGGCCCAATAAGCACTGAGATAAGAGATCAACCACCGGCAGAGGCCATCTCAGAGGCTGGTGCAGTGGCGGCGACGGGCAGAGATGGCGGAGAGGGCCACGAGCAGGAGGTAGGTGGCGAAGACGAGCGTCGTGCAACAGAGCTAGAGGCTCGCGCGACGGTTGAGCCTGAGGTCGTGGGAACTGTTGTCGAGCAGTTAGATCCGAGCAAGGCCGTGGGAGGCTCGGTAGTGACTGGAAGGAGTTCTGGGGAAGCGGGTGCCAGAGGTGCCAGAGGCGATGATATTGAACCGACCGGGTCCCCGCCGAGGGACTCGGCGAAGGGTAAAGGGCCTGTCGAGGAGACCGCGGAGGTTCCGATTGAGGTCCGAGAGGAGGATGTACTGTTTCGGCCAGCGGCGACGTCGTCGAGTCACATGCCGATTACGAAACACGACGTCGCCGAGCACTTGAGCGACGAGATGTTGGCAAAGCTGCTTGAAGATAACCCCGCCATTGGGCTATACGTGTTACAAGCCAAAGAAGACCAGCCAAAGAAGACCGAGCGCGAGCCATTGAGGCCTTGGAGGTGGCGGAGAGAGCCGAGAGAAAGAGACAGGAGAGAGAGGAGCTTTTGAGAGAGGCGGAGGCCGAAGAGAGGGCCAGAGCAGAGGCGCAGGGGCCTAGGGTTACGGCGGTGGCGGAGGCGAAAAACACAGGACGGCCTGGTTTTTCAGCAGAGGCATACACACTTCCTACGCCGCACCTTTTTGTGCCGTCGGGCATTGGGGCATACGTACCGTCGCGGAGGGACTATGATGACGAGCTAGTGCTGAGAGATCCCTGGGCCCACATTGCAGCGACATGGATGGAGGTATATTCCCAGAAAACACCCTTTGTAATTTGGTTTCGATATTTGCTTTCCGTAGTTCAAATTCGATACTTGCTAGAACATGCTTGAACTTAGGATTGCAAAGATGACCTGCGAGCCAAACCATGCCAAAACTATGTACTTCTTGTAACATACGCCCAGCATGACATAACTTGAACCAACCATCCGTTGCAGACTTCATTGATTACCTAGAACTTGAAAATGAAATGCCTGTATACTGATAATTTCCATTGTATTGCTTGCCCTTGTGTCTGAAACAGGCTGGAGAGAGGCAGAGGGACATCCGCGGCTTCGGAGGAGCGTGCATGTCCTTACGGTTGTATGAGGGGTTGCCAAAGGGGGTGAGGCAGTTGGTGAATGAGGCTGGCTTCTGGGTGTTTGTGCGGACTTTGACCCCGGCGAGGAACGACCACGCTGCCCTAGTAGCACTTGCTGAGAGGTGGAGGGATACCACCAATACCTTCCACCTACCACCTGGGGAGATGACAGTGACACCTGCAGACTTTGCGGCGATCACGGGACTTAGGGTCGGAGGCGAGCCCATCCCATTCGACTCGAGGATTCAGGAGGATAAGGCGGCGCTGAAGTGGTTTCTGGGTGAGGCGCCCAAGATAGAGGAGGGGATGGCGAGGTATGATCAGTTTAAGGATTACCTGAAGAAGGAGGCGACGAATGACCGGGAGGCGGAGCAGATGGCCCGAGCGTTCTTGCTATACCTGTTTGGTGCCACTTTGTACCCAAACAGACGAAGCAAAGTGCACCTTTCCTACTTGCCGGTGCTGAGGGATCTGAGGACGGCCTCAAGTTTTGACTGGGGTGGGGCTGCTCTTGGCACAGCCTACCACTTCTTCGGTAACTCGTCGAGGACGGGCAAGAGCATGGCTAGCCACTTGAGGGTCTGGGAGGTATGATTCTAACCCTTTGTAAGCACAATTTGATTATGCTTGTCCATTTATTTGTTTAGCCTGCTTGACTGCTTCAATTTCAAATACTGTATGGCTTGTGACTAATGTTTGTACCTGTCTAAACATTGTGTAGCTTTGGGCCTACGAGGTGTTGCGGATGTATCCGCCGGAGTGTAAGCACCCAGACATGAGCACCCTCCCCCGTGCACTAAAATGGAGCAAGTCCAACATGGGGAAGAAATAAGGGAGAGGCGACCTCAACGCCTTCAGACTGTACCTAGACGAGCTCAGTGCTTCATAGGTATGACACGAAACATAATCATTAGACATGCATTCGTTTCCTTGATTTAATGCTGTCGCTGATCAATTGCTCATATTGTTTTCTTGTCTTGAATTGCAGATCAATTGGGATCCCTGGAGGAGAGCGGGGCCAGAGCCAGAGTACTTGGCCAGGAGCAGAGCCGTTACAGCCAGCAGGGTGCTACTGGAGTCAGCCTTCGGTTGGCAGTGGTACTTGGGGGACCGAGTGACGCGCCAGTCGCTGGGTCACCTTGAGTTCCAGGTGCCAGGGCCACTCCCACCCCAAGCTTCACACACAGGAGAGTACACACGGGCTGAGATGGAGAGGTACACGCGGCCGGACACTGAGCTTGCACACTACTTGCGTCCTGAAAGGGACTATGCCGCCTACCGGCGAGAGTACCTGGCGGGTCCACTGGGGATCCGTGGCTTTAAAAGGGTGCAGGATCGGGCCGCGGGAGCCGCTGAGGAGAGGAGAGCAGCTGGAGAAAGACAGAGAAGAGGTGAGGGCTGGGCAAGGCGAAACCTGAGCGGACCGGTGGCTGGTGGACCCCCTGAGCTACTTTGGAGGATTCCTGTGGTTGATAGCGAGGGGAATCCTGCAGAGCTGCACCTAGTGCCTGCGAGAGTCGAGCCCTCTCCAGTGACCATTTCGGTAAGACTCAGCTTCCTTTATTGTATTTCAATTCCAAATACTTGAATTATCTGCTGAATAGCTTGATAAGTCCCAACTGCATACAGGTGCCAACTGAGTGGGTGAACGAGGCCGTTCGACGCATGTTGGCTTTGGAGAACATAGTGAGGAGAGCGGCGAGCGGGATGCCACTAGAGTTGCACTACTCAACGCCTGCACCACAGCAGGTTCAGCCAACCGTTGTTCAGAGGACCCAGGTATGAAAAACGATACACTCTTGCTTTCGATACGTCTTGCTTTCGATACATTCCTGCTTTGATAGCTCGATAGACTGTACCTGCTTTCAATACTTGAAATACAATATATACAATGCATACTCATGTTTTTGAAATGAATTGACAATGCAGACACAGGGGAGGACGGCTCCTAGGAGGAAGAGCGCGCGAGATCCGCCACAGAAGAAAGTGGCGGCAAAAGAACCCACACCTCCAGCCACCACCACGCGGCGACAGACTAGGAGCTCACAGTTGGAGCGCACACGCCAGGAGGGGGCTAGACAGACCGAGAGGCGCGCTGAGCTTCGGTACCAACTCAAGATGCATGAGAAGCCGACACTAGAGGAGCCGGCCCACAGGAAGCGGCTAGTCTTGGGTCCAAACTCCGAGGACGAGGAAGAAGAAGGAGAAGAAGAAGAAGGAGAGGAAGAAGAGGACGAGGAAGAAGAGGACGAGGAGCACTCGTCCACTAGCAGTGGCTCTGACTACTCCGTTGATGACCCGGGGTACAAGGATGACCCCCAGGAGCTACAGGACCATGCATGTAGCGATGACTGGCTCAACGTGCGCGGAGGGCGTCGATGAAGCCTCCATTACCCTTTTGCATTCCGCTTTTGATTTCGGGCCTGCGTGCCCAAGTAGATAGCTTAGCTGATAGCCATTTTGACGGCCTGCGTGCCTGTTGATTAGTGGGTGCATGTGCCCTAACCTGATGACGTTGGTTGGTCGAAGTGCCGCAGATACAGTAGTTCTTTTTGCTTTTGACATGGATAGATCATGTTTATTATAAAAGTTTGCATTTTCTGAGTTTATTGTTTCTCATTATGAACAAGAGAAAATAAAACCCACCACTAATACCAAACTTGTATTGACAACAAACCGAGACTGCTTACAGACACATATGAATGTATAAACTGACCTAGCTCTGGAAGAAAAAGGAAAGGTACCCTAGGATACGACCAGGATACGAGGATACGAGAAATAATGAAATTTTGGGCATTAATATGCCAAAACTCACAATACCCTGTTGAAGACAAAACTGACACTCCCGAAAGGTCAAACATGGTCAGCATGACCTGTTCCTATCAACGGAACTGAACAAAACGTCCCGGAAATAGACTTATACCGAAAAATGCTCAAAATAACGCAAAAAAAGCATAAAACATCCAAGAACGACTCAATTATGTCCCGGACTGAAACCGACACCTCCATATAGTCACTTAAAGTCCAAGTGACCTGTATGGCGTGACCGAATTGGGCTAAAGCCTCCATAGCGAGTTTTGACCTCCCGAAACCTTGATTTGAACTTGAAATGGGCCTCCGAGGGTCCAAAATCTTCGTAGAGCATGACATTTCGAATCCTATGCTTGGATACAGTCATAAATACTTATAATGACTTGCTGGAATCATTAAAAGTGCAAAGAGACCTTTGGAATGACAAACGACCAAAATTGGATAGTAGCTGTTGGAATCTGTCAAAACTGCAGACAAACCGTCGCGCAATGGTGTGAAACTGTCGCGCGAGTGAGCCTCTGTCGCGCGATGATTTGGAACTGTCGCGCGACAGTCAAACCCTGCTAAGCTGCCTTTGTTTGACCAAATTATTGCCATAAACCTATTCATTTCTCCACGTCTTGGAAGCTATTCTGAAGTTGCAGAAGGGGGTTGTCTTTGCATGGCAAGGTGGTAGAACACCTAAGCTTCAATCTCATCCTCCGGTGCGAGAACCGAGGACGATATTTCCAATATTTTGCCTATAAGAAGAAGGCATTGGGAGTAATGTAAGGTATACCCCTCCTTGTTACTGAAAATGGGAGATTCGTTAATGGAAACACTCGATCCTTGGCTAATGAGAGACGAAACCATAAATTGGGCGAGCCCCCGGTCTCGGTGCTTGTCCTCAATTCGCGATCTCCGATTCAGTCGACCGTGCGTCGAGCTTCTCCAAGCTGCATTACCTTTCTGGGACCCGACTGTGCATGTCTTCCGGTTCCATCAAGACGAGATGTGCCCAACCATGGAAGAATTCCAAGCGTATGTGCCAGGCTTCGCCAACTTAGATGTCCTTGCAGTTCCGCCACTTCACGAAGACATGGAGCAGATTCTACGGGCAAAACTCAACATTTCCGAGGCACTGACGGCCAGCATCATTCAGAACGGCGAACTCAATATCATTCAACTGATTGAGCTGTATGGCCCCGAGGGAGCCCTGGGAGATTACGTAGGGGAAGCTCACAGGCACTTCGTATTATCCATATGCGCACTGGCTGCCTATATGCTGATTCCTATCGAAGGAAGGGTGAGTCCCAAATTAGTGAGCATGGCCCTACAAATGGATGCCCAGAAAAATATCATGCCCGTGATTTTAGCAGAAACGCTCCTGGGCTTGGATATGGTGAAACTTGAGCTAGCAGATTCATTCAGTGGATGTCCTATCCTGCTCCAGGTAGATTCTCACTCAACTCATTTCTCGCATCTTCGTCTTTACCCGAATACTCAGGCTGTACTTGATTTCTGACTTGTCTCCCGCTCTCATGCAGCTCTGGCTATCGGACAAAGTGGGAGTTTTAGAAGAGCCACAGGCTGGCTTTGAAGACTTTCCCAGGCTTTTGGTCGAAAGACCGATAATATTCCCTGACCTGGCGGTGGACATATGGTTTGC
This sequence comes from Rhododendron griersonianum, assembly GCA_018127125.1. Classification (NCBI taxonomy): domain Eukaryota; kingdom Viridiplantae; phylum Streptophyta; class Magnoliopsida; order Ericales; family Ericaceae; genus Rhododendron; species Rhododendron griersonianum. The sequence continues at coordinate 38,228,314 of CM030791.1, forward strand.
ATTTCTGAATGACCTGCACCCTGAAGACATAGTCTGGAGATGTCCTTGGTTAAACCTTCCGGAAATGACGATCAATTCAGCTGGATTCAGTAGAGTGGTAATCGCTGGCTTAACAAGCTTCACCTTTTACATCCCAGGGCGTAATCTTCGTCAACTCAGGAGAAGCCAAGGGTACAAACGCTATGGAGCGGAAGACTTCGAAATCCCCGTATTTGACTCGTGGAATCTGCGCTGCTACAAAGGCAACTGGAGCAACAGGGCTTTGAAAGAACCGATTCCGGATTTCAAGACATGGCTGGAAAATCGCTATGTAAGATGGCTCCGTGCTGAGGTTGAAGCAAGGCTGAGGGGATATTTCTGAATCCCGTAGAAAAACGAACTTGTAACCAACGTGTGCCCGGAAACCGTTAGGTTATCTGAGCTGTTGTCTTTTAATCTGTACGCTCGCCTTGTAAATTACGTGTCCCGTTGCCCGGCTCAACCGGCTAAATAAAAACTTTGAATAAGAACAAACCGGACGTTATCCACTCGAGGGGCCAAACTTATCATCGAATGTGCGATTTGAATGAACAACGCTTCGACGTAGTCATAATTGCCCGTAATGATCTACTGGAAGCATCGGAATCCCGAAATCTGGCCCGAGGCAAAATGCGACAAAATGCCTCCCAAAAGACAGTAGCCTGCCTTACTGTGCCGAAATAAACTGAACCCTCGCGCGAGTAAGTGAAACCATCGCGCGATCAAACCCAGTCGCGCGACACTCCTGAACCATCGCGCGATGGAGAATCTCTGTTACAGCTGCCAGCCTTGACTTATTCAGAAAGTAAAGTGTGGCAGACCCTGCCACCAGTTCTGGACGTGCAGGAGCTTCTGGGTTGTCACAGAGGTGTGCCCTTGATTTGGAGAACATATGGGACACCTTGCATGGATATTTTATCCAAGGCAAAAGGCATTTCACCCTTTCTTGGCTATAAAAGAAGAGTAGCCCCCTGAATGAAGGGTATGCTCTCCGTAGAAAACTTCAGATACTTTTCCCCCAATGGCAAATCATCTCCCTACATTAATCAGCCCGTGGCTCAAGAATTTGTTGCAAGTGACTGGTTATGCTTCCGTTCTCACGGGCTGGCCGCCTTTCGCTTCCTAAAAAGCATAAGACTTTGCCCCGAAATCCTGAGAGCAGCTCTCCGGTTTTGGGATCGGGACGTCCATGTGTTCCGATTCGGGGACAACGAGCTGTGCCCGACTGTAGAAGAATTTCAGGCATATCTCCAAGGCTTTTCTTTGAGCGTGATTGTCGTGCCACCTTATAGACAAAGCATGCCGAAGCTGCTGAAAACCTGTCTAAATATTTCAAGGGGTGCGGCGGAAGGTCTGCTGATTGGCGGACAAATAAACGTCGTGCACCTAATGGAATGGTACGGGCCCGACGGCGATCCAGTGGATACCGTTCTGCAAGCCCGACGCCGATTTGCCCTGTCAATTGGCGTACTAGCCGCATACCTGCTGGTGTCTCCGTATGGATGACCTGACCCTTCACTGGTGGATGTGGCCGCACAGATGGGTGTTTGAAAGAACGTAGTTCCCATGGTGCTCTCTGAAACACTCATTGGTTTGGATTTGGTGGCCGCCGGCCAAACAAACACGTTCGGTGGCAGCCCACTCCTGTTGTAGGTAAATTCTCACTCAGCTCACCTTTTTCCGGCTTTCACACAGTCTGTTTTTACCTCATCTCTGGCTAAGGCTAAATCGGAGCTGCTTACTTGTTTTTTCGCTCAAGTCTTATGTGGCTCCTTACTTGTCTTTTCGCTCATACAGTTGTGGCTGTGCGACAAACTCGGGCTAATTACGGCTCCTGAAGCGAACTGGCCCCGTTTGCCCGGGCGAATGCATCAAAGAGGGATGTTGTACCCAGAGATGTCTGAGGAGGAGTGGTACGCCTTCATGAGGGAGATGTCTCCGCGCGAAATCGTCTGGCGGCACGAAGCCCTGAACATCCCGGACATGGCTCTGCACTCTACAGGTTTCGAGAGGATGGTGATTGCTGGGCTGTCCAGTTTCACGTTCTACATTCCAGATCGTATTCTGCGGCAATTAGGCATGAGCCAAGGTTTACATCGAGCTGGGATAGAAGATTTCCAAATTCCAGCATTTACTTCCCAACATCTGGTCGGGTATGAGCACAATTGGGGCTTGAGGGAACTCGGAGGAGTGGAAGACGACTTCATCACGAGCCTCAAACGCCGCTACGTAGCATGGCTAAGGGAGGAGGTTGCAAGGAGACAAAACACAGACTGACTCCTGACATGACTTCCAATGAACTAGAATAAACTGTGAGCCCATGAAGGCCTCTAGCATTTCATTTTGTTTTTTATGCTTTACTGTTTTTAGGACTCTGCTCAGCCTATGTAATAGAAATAATAGTTTTGAATAAAAGTGAAAGATTAAGAATTTTCCCCTTTTTTGGTCCAAATGTTGAACACCATGTCGTTTTGTACATTGAAGCTCACTGTAGACACCTCCCAAACGGGGCATCGCCATACAGATTGATCACGTTTGTTTGCTCGATTGGTTGCTTGCTTCGTAAACCAAAATCATGGACATTCCCATGGCTAGGAACATCGCCACATGATGGCGGTTATCATCAAAACAGAGTCGCCACCTAGTTTATTAAAACTAGGAAAACAGATAGAGATTCTGGATACGGGAGCCATACAATAAGGGGAAGGTGTTAGGCACCCCTCTTTGCCCAGTCGTGAGACTGGCCCATAATCGTTTAACATAAGACATATAGATGCTTTGTTTAATTCTAACACATAGTCTGTTTATTTATTCCTTTAAACAGTAAGCAAGGTGAGCCAGTGCGATAAATAAGCATGCATTAGAAAGCAGAAAGGCAAACAAAATGTCCCAGGGAGATGGGTCTCTCGGCCGGTGAATTGATGTCACGGCTAAGGGATCCTCCTGGTTTTATTTATCGGCCGAGGGATCGAAACCCCGGTCGATGTTCTTCCTCACACCAGACAGAAAAGTTAGCAAACGATTAAATGCTACGGTTAGCCATAAACGCGATAAGTAAAACAAACCAGAGGCCGTTGGGCCTCACCACCTTGATCCCTCAGTTGCTTGATTGCTTCGGATTTGATTGTGATTGACTGATCGCTTGATTGAAAACCCTAGAGTTAGGGTTTGAACTTCGGGGTTTGATTGCCGGATTGACGACTGCCTTCGGGAGGTTAGGGCTTTTGAAGTATGGGGATTGAGGGAGTATTTCTGCAGAGCTTTGAGGCTTGAAAGAGTGTGTAGGTATATTAATTTCGTGTGTATATTTTCGGAGTCCAAAGGCCCTTTATATAGGCAATTGGTGACTCACTCTGGCCAATCAAATCACGAGATGACAATTGCAATTGCAATACATCTCTAACTCTACGTCGTAATCTCTGAGCGTAGCCCGAACGCATCGGAAAGGTAGTGTAATCGGATCAAATGTCTGACAGAACACGTTCCAGAGTCTGGAAAAAGGTCGATCTGGCGGCCGAGTAAAGGATATCACGGCCGAGAAATGGATGTCTCAACCGAAGGATAGATCTTGCGGCCGAAGGATTGATCTCTCAGGGAGATTTTACTAGCAATAGGTTGCTCGGGTGAGGAAATGATGTTAGGGCCGTGGGATCGATGTCACGGCCGACAGATGGATTCTCCTAGGCTTCTGTATTTCTGTTTGAAAGGCTGTATGGCTTTGAATTGGGTCCTCTAAGTGGCTCAAAGTTCTTACGGAAAGTCCTAAGGTTCTCAAGGAAGCAATCAGCAATCACTGTATCCATTTCATCATCGGGATTGTCCCAAGGTGGGACTTGAAATAATTGTTAGGCCAAATTGGGGTGTCTACACTCACCCTGGAATAAAAACCATGGATCGAGTTGATTGATTGTGACCGAATCTCACAGAGAGATTGCCTACGTATCCCAAGCTAGGGAATCAGGTCAAAACGTAGTTCAGGCTACGGTTCGCTCGTGTATTTTGGCTCTCCTTTTGCGCTCTAATTTTTGCCTAGAACTGCCTTTGCAGGTTTCCAGTCTAGCGAGCTTTGATTGATTGCCTATTTATTTTTGCCTAAACTGCCCCCTTGGGTTTTCAGTCTAGCAGGCTTGCTCTAATTTTTGCTTGGAACCGCCCACCCTTGTGGTTTTCGGTCCAACGAGCTTCTCTCAGGGATAGTAACGCTTAAGTTGATCCAGGTTGACCAGAGTGTTGAACTCATTGCCGTCTAGGTCAATAAGCTGAGCCGTCCCACCCGAGAGGATGGTCTTGATAATGTAAGGTCCCGCGCGCTTTGGGCGGAGCTTACCACGTAGATCGAAAATGGGAGCCCGGATTTCCTTCGTGGCCATGTCCCCCTCAATCAGATCCCGTGACTTCACTTTCTTGTTGAATGCTCTAGCAATTCTGCACTGATATCCTAGAACATGATACAAGGCACGGAGCCTCCTCTCGTCAAAAAGCATGAGTTCAACAAACCTTCCGTTAAGCCATTCGGACTCCGTGAGTTCACATTCAGCCATGATCCTCAAAGTTGGCACCTCGAGTTCAATGGGAAGCACAGCCTCCATCCCGTAGACTAAAGAAAAGGGGGTTGCCCCCGTTGATGTTCGAATTGACGTACGATACCCCCAAAGAGCTAGAGGTAGCTGCTCGTGCCAGTCCCTGGCGGACTCTGCAGATTTTTTGATGATAGTCTCGATGTTTTTGTTGGCCGCTTCGACCGCCCCATTCGTCTGAGGGCGATAAACCGTTGAATGGTGGATCTGAATTTTGAACTCATCGAAGAGCTCCAAAACCCTGCCTTTGAAGTGAACCCCATTGTCCGAAACGAATGCCTGTGGAACCCCGTACCGATAGATGATGTTCTTTCGGATGAACTGAGCAACCTGAACCGCCGTCAGGGTCTTGTAAGATTCAGCCTCGACCCATTTGGTGAAGTAATCTATTGCCACCAAAATGAACCGATGCCCGTTCGAAGCCGATGGCCTGATCATGCCGATGACGTCAATACCCCAAACAGAAAAGGGCCACGACGATGTCATGCCGAACAGCTTAGAAGGAGGGACATGCATAAGATTGGCATGGATTTGACACCTATGGCAGCGGCGCACATAATCCACGCATTGAGACTCCATGGTAGACCAAAAGTAACCTTGTCGCAGGATTTTTCTGGCGAGCATGACCCCGCTCATGTGAGGGCTGCAAACTCCCTCATGAATTTCCTCCATGATCTAGATGGCCTCAGTGCCACTGACACAGAGCTTGTGCATTCCGCAGTGAGATCTTCGGTACAGCTTCCCTCCACAGATAATGTATTGAGTAGCCAACCTTCGCAGTGTTGTTTGATCCTTCTTAGTGGCGTCGGTCGGGAACTGACCATTTTCAATGAAATTCCAAATGTCATGATACCAGGGTAGGCCGTCATCGATATCATCGACAGCGTTGACGTACTGATAAGCAGGCAAGTCCCGCTGTTCAATTAGAATAGGGCGAAGCTTGACACCAATCGGAAGCTCGACCATGGAAGCCTGAGTTGCTAGAGCATCAGCGAACTGATTCTTCATCCGAGGGATGTGCGTGAACGTGACTTTGTTGAAACAAGGAATGAGGTCCTCCAAGTCTTGGTGATAAGGCTTCAGTTTGTCTTCCCGAACTTTCCAGTCCCCGTTGGCCTGAGAAACGATAAGGTTGGAATCACCAATGACTTCGAGCTTTTCCACACCAAGCGTAAGAGCAGCTTCCATGCCAACAATGCAGGCCTCATACTCAGCTTGGTTGTTCGTGACATCAAAATTGAGTTTAAACGCAAGCGGAATATGAGCACCATCAGGGGTTATCAGCAGAACCCCAATCCCATATCCCTTCTGATTGGCTGCTCCATCAAAATAAAGAGTCCAGGTGTCTTCGACAACTGCCATTACCCCTTCGTCTGGAAATGCAAAATCCGAGTCCTCTGGCCTATTGACAGGATGATCAGTCAGGTATTCGGCAACCGCGCGCCCCTTGACGGACTTCCTCATGACATACTCGAGGTCAAACTCTGCGAGCAAAAGCAACCAACGCGCTAACTTACCAGTAAGCGCAGGCTTCTCAAATAGATACTTGAGAGGATCCATTCGAGAAATCAACTTCACTGGGTAAGCTAGCATGTAGTGTCTCAATTTCTTGGATTCCCAAACAAGAGCCCAACACGTCTTTTCAAGAGCGGTGTAGCGTTCTTGAGCACCAACCATCTTCTTACTTAGGTAGTAAATGGCCTTTTCAACTCCCTTTTCTCCTTCTTGAGCTAGCAAACACCCCATAGACGAAGGATTTACAGACAAGTAAAGTATCAAGGGCTTCCCGAGCACTAGTGGCATTAAAACCGGAGGGTTCTGCAGGTAGGTTTGAATAGAGGTGAAAGCCGCTTGACACTTGTCTGTCCAAACAAACGGAGTATTCTTCTTCAATAGACGAAACATCGGCTCGCAAGTTAGAGTCAACTTGGCGATGAATCTGCTGATGAACTGTACCTTCCCCAAAAAGCTTCGCACCCCCTTTTTCAGAATCCGGTGGCTTCATATCAAGGATTGCTTTGATTTTCGAGGGGTCGACCTCAATCCACGAGAAGTGATCATGAAACCGAGCATCTTACCAGGTGTAACCCCAAAGGTCCATTTCTGAGGATTAAGACGCATACGAAACTTTTGTAACCTTTCGAAGAACTTCCTAAGCACAGGAATATGGCCTTCTCGAGTTTTGGATTTGGCGATTATGTCATCGACGTAGACTTCGACCTCTTTGTGCATCATGTCATGCAAGATAGTTGTAGCAGCCCTCTGATAAGTTGGTCCGGCATTCTTCAAACCGAACGGCATGACCAAATAGCAATAAGTCCCCCACTCAGTGATGAACGTGGTTTTCTCACGGTCCTCGGGTGCCATGAGGTTGTAGCCAGAAAAGCCATCCATGAACGAGAGCAAAGCATGCCCCGCAGTATTATCCATAAGCACATCGATTTGTGGCAAGGGAAAATCGTCTTTGGGGCTCGCTTTGTTCAAGTCCTGAAAATCAACACAAACTCGAATTTGCCCATTTTTCTTAGGAACAGGGACAATGTTGGCCACCCACGTGGGATACTGAGAGACCATGAGAAAGCTAGCGTCAATCTGCTTAGTGACCTCCTCATTAATCTTCTGAACCCAATCCGGCCTCATTCGTCTGAGTTTCTGCTTCCCAGGCTTAGCATCCGGAAGCAAAGGAATGCGATGCTCGACAATCTCGGGATCAATTCCAGGCATATCTCGATGAGACCATGCAAAAACGTCGCTGAATTCGGTGAGCAGCTCTTTGAAATCACGATGCTCCTCTGGTGAAAGTGTGGAGCCCACTTGAACCATCCGGGGATCGTTTTCATCTTTCAAATTTATAGAAACTATTTCTTCTTTTAATGGCTGAGCATGCCTTTCATCTTCCCTTTCGATGAAGGCACGGATTTCCTTGGGAATGTCCCCATCGAAATCTATTCCCTCATCGTCAGGGTCAACACAATTTATATAAAGATCATTGAAATAGTTAGAAGATGCTTCGTTCATTTCACAAGACCCTGAAGGGTCGCCAAGTACAAGAGAATCAAACTCGAAATACAAGCTACGACGTGGAGGGCCCAGAGGCACAAACTCCGACTCAGAGCTAGACTTAGACGACTGAACAGACTCTGTATCTGACTCAGACTCAGACTCGGACTCAGAGGTGTCATCAATGCAAGTTAGGCGCGGTTTGAAAATGCAATTTTTAAGGCTACCCCTAGCTTCAACAATGAGAGAGGTAGGGTCCTCGAGGGCGTCGGGCCCGAGCATAAGCACTTCAGCTTCTTCAGATTCCCCAGCCAAACCCACTTGGGAGAATTCCTGGAACAGCAGCTCCAAATTTCCCTGATCGACGGATCCCAGCCACTCAGTCTTGATCTTCACCTGATTAAGCTTCCTCTTGAATTCTGCCCTTGCTGGCTCATCATCACTGCTTGACCAGGTGTCATCAGCAAAAACTTCAAATCCAGGCAGCAGCTCCCCAGTTTCAGAATGAACAAACGGCTCAGGCTGTCCAGTGTAAGCAGCATTTCCCACCTCACGTACAAAGTTGGGACCACCGCAGAGGGTCCGAGGTTTTCCCGTATATTTCCTCCTCTTAGCATCTTTGGCAGAGGCGATATACCCCAAACCAAAGCGCCTTGTTGAAAGGAAAAGTAGGGAACTCCGGGACCCCTTGTCGGCGAGAACCCAAGCCTACGCCCGGAAAGTAAGACATCCTTCTCATAATGTCCAACACGATAGAGCTTATGAGAAAGTTCTCGTCCACGTTGATAGCCATCACAGTACCTGAAGTATCGAAAGAGAAACCCCCAAGGTCGACGTCCTCCTCGCCGTGCTGAATTCCCAGGACAGGAGTCCCATCCTCCTTGAGCGGGCAGATGCCTGAATCCCCGCAGATGGTTAAAGTACCGGTAGGTAGTCCCAGAATAACCTTTTGGTGGAGAGTAGATGGTACAGCCATGATGTCGGGTCGATGAAGCCATGGCATGCCTAACAGAAGATTGAAAGTCGCGGGAATGTCCACGACATGGAACTCCACATCCATCTCAAAACCGTCAGCATCGAGTTTGAGCATTAAAATACCCTCGACTACGCGACGGGTGCCGTCATATGCCTTAACAGCCAGGTTGGAAGGTGCAAGATCCTTCTTGGTGAGTCCCAAACGATAGGCAACCCTCAGAGGGCAGACGTTGATCGCCGAGCCGTTGTCAATAAGAACGGTCGGGACCCAGAGTCCTCGACACTTGACGGTGATGTGCAAATGGCGGTTGTGGTCAACTCCTTCGACCGGCAGATCCTTGTCCGTGAAGATCACTGTATGCTTGGAGGTCGGAGGGAGAATGAGAGATATCATTGCGTCAGGCGTGACATTGGCCTGAACCTCGAGACGGGATAGAGCATGACAAAGCCTCTGACGATGCTCCTTGGACGAACAGATCAGTCCCCAGATTGAAATAGCAGCCGGGATGCGCTCCAGCTGTCGTTGAACAGAATCAGCGGTTGGTGACCCAGTCGAAACCTCAGGAGGTGCAGACCTTGGGAAAGCAATGGGTTCGTTCCTTTGATTAGAAGGATTGGACGAACTCCCGGCCTGCAGATTAGCAGGCTGAAAAATCCGTCCACTCCTTGTAACATTGTGAACGTTCCCCAAAGAGGGCACGACCTGAGGGTCTTCATTCATATCCCAGAGATTAGCAGGAACATCTCCCAGTTTGCGCTTTCCTCTGTCAGTAGTTGGTGCAGAGACGGGCACTTCCATGTCTAAGCCCAGGTCCTCGGCCAGATCTTTCATCAGTAGGGAGTCCTAGAAGTTCAAGTCTTTCACGGCAGCCACTTCAGCAATAGGCTCCGGATTTGCAATGAAGGGAACGTCCCAAAGACCAGTGTCAGCCAGGGAACGATTGACCGCCCAGACTTCATTCCCAACCTGGACATCCACTATGTCATCAACTTCCCAAAGGTTGGTAGGCGGGACAAGGTTAGTAACCATGATACTACAGTCCCTGTTATTTGGATAAGGCACCTCAGGACGGGGGCATTCTCCATCAACAATGTAAGAGCAAGGGTCAAAATCGGCGTCGGGATCAGTATCACAAACCGAATCAAAGACCGAACTGAATAGGGAAACATGATCTCCCAAGGCCCGTGGATCTTCCTGGACAAGCTCGTCCTCTGCGTAGCGAAGCATGTAATCCGGTATAGCATAGCCTTGAAGGGGATTAGGGTCAATGTCCATGGGAGCATTCCAAGTCGGCTCAGGATCCCAGTGGTACTCTTCTTTGGGAACCAATGGCTCGATTGGGTGAAACAACATGTATAAGGAGAAGCCATCCAAAGGATCGAGCATGGCCGCTTCATAACCAGCCAACCAACCATCATACCAGGCTTGATTAAATGGAACATTTTCGGGCTACGGAGGAAACCCGTCTGCTTCGAGACTTGACCATTCGTTGAGCAACGGAATGGCGTAATCCAGGTTATCTGCAATGGCCCATGCAGTGGCCTGCATGTTTTTGTCCGAGGGAGGCACCCAAGGCTGGTAGGGATCAGGAAACGGGCCAGCTATGGTTGCGTACGGGCTGTCAAGTGACGAAGCCGAATTGAGCTGCACAGCAGGGATTGACTGATGGAAGAGAGAGCTGACTGACTCATTGGAGACAGGTGATCCACTTTTCAAAGGTTCCGAAGGCGCATCAGTGTCAACAATCTGGCCTTCAACCACGCGTATATAAGAAACCTCGGCGAAAGATCCAAGCGGGAAAGGTACAATGGACCTGGGTTGATCGGCTGAGGCTATATAGTCGGTGGGGTTGAATATGGTGGAGCTGAGGGATATCTGGTTGATGTGGGGAGCAGCATTGTGCTTCGGAAGGGAATTGGCGATAACATTAGGCTTTTGAGGTGGCAGAGGGGTTTCCAGCGTGCCATCATCAATGAGATCCTGGATTGCATGACGGAGGCGAAAGCAGGAGTCAGTGAGATGACCCACTCCTTGATGGTAAGCACAGTAAAGGTTGGCTTTGAAGCCAGGTGAAGGGTTCTTGGGTAAAGGAGTTGGATCCAGGGGCTTGAGATGCCCTGATTTGACCAATTTTTCCAAGACCGAGGACAGAGGTGCCTCGATAGCGGAAAAGCTGCGGGGTTGGTTCCGAGGCCGGTTATTCTACGGAGTCTGGACTTGATTGACATCCGCAATGTGGTTGGTTGTGTTGGAGGAGGTGGCATTGGAACCGCTGGTAGCTGTGTTGGAGTAAGTCCCTGTTCCAAAGAGCGCATTGGCATTCCCAGAGTTTGCCCGAGTCTTGGTTTTAGGAGGATTAGAGGACTCCCCCTTCGCTAGAATCCCACTCTGTAGTGCATCCTCGATGGCCAGGCCAGAATCGAAGAAGGTCTCAAAGTTTGCAGACGCTTGAGCAAGCACCAGATGCCTAGCATAGTCAGGTTGGAGATTGCGAGAGATGATACGGAGCTGGTCCTTCTCGCTGGGGCGATCTGTCATCAAAGAGGCTTTGGCCCTCCATCTCTTGACGAAGTTAGCAAAAGACTCCTTAGTTTCCATCTTGGTAGACTCGAGTTCCCGAGTGGTCATCTTCAGCTGGGAATTGTAACTATATTGCGCAATAAACGCAGCCCCGATGTCTTCCCAGGTTCTCCTTTTGGCAATGTCAAGTGATAAGAACCAATGGAAAGCAGGGCCCGAAAGGGTTTGAGGGAAAAGCTGAGACATGGCCTCTGGCTCAACAGAGAGTAGTTTCATAGCGGCATGAAAACTGTAGAGGTGGGTCTTGGGATCACCGCTCCCATCGAATTTAGCCAAGTCAGGCATTTTGAACTTCTCAGGAAGCCTGGCGTTAGGATACAGACAGAGGCGGTCCAAATCAATCCCTCCAGCATTGATCTTTTCAATTTTTGGAAATAGATTCCTCCAACTTGGTAATCTTTGCCATAAGTGCGGTCATGTCGGGGTTCTGAGCTGGCTCTTCTTGGTTTGGAGGAAGTCTACCACCTGCGAGGTTTGCAACGGGCCTGCGGCCTTCCCTTGGGTTCAGTACCATGAGACGTCCCGCGTGGTTTGGATCTGGAACCAAAATGGGTTGTTCCTGGTCAGACTCATCATCCTCGCCTTCCTCCTCGAGAGGGGGTGGAAGACGAGTGTGGATAAGATCATTCAGGTGGGCAATGTTAGTATCTGTCTGAGCTGCCCTCTATTGCATGGCGGTGATGCTGTCCTGAAGGTTCATGAGCATGGTCTCCAAGGTAAGAGGTTCTGGCTGTGGCTGTTCCATTGTGACAGGAGGTTCAGAGATGCTTGATGCGGATGATGGGGTAGTTGGACGCCCTTCTTGTAAGACCGGTGGTGAACCTAACTGTGAACCTGACTGAGAATCTGAGTGCTGTGCTGCCAAAGGTGAGCGCGGAGAGTCTTCCGTGATGACTGACTGGGACTGTAACCTGACAAGCCTTAGAACCAGACTGAGTTGCAGATGTTCCCAAGTGGGTTTGGCAACTCGCTTCGATACTTTCCTTGGCGGTGCAATGATTCAGATCTTTGCTTGCAAGGCAAAAGGAGGTTTAATAAGGGTCCTGCAGTAACTTTAATCTAAATAAAAGACTAAAGCGTGAATGCAGCCAACGTCGTCAGTGTCACCCTAGACTCTAGAACTAGAAGACAAGTCTGTCTCAATACGCTTCGGACACCATTTAAGGCCCTCAGAATTGTTTTCGAAGATGTGTCCTTGTTTGGAACGAGCGATCCTAAAGGATGTCAAAAGGAGTCTAAACCTTTGTCCATTTCAATGTTTGGGGTTTCAAATTTTTGAAGCCAGAACAACTCGGCATGAACATCATGATGCTATAACCAGATTGGCGTGAGCAGCACTGTGCTATTAGCCGGGCGGCGTAAATGTCGAGGCACTTGTTACCTTTTGGTGTAAGCATCATGGCATTTTACTCTGTGGTTCCTCGTTTTCCGTTTGAAACCCTAAACCGGTATACGGGCAAAGGTGTAGGAAAGCTTCTGATTTCCTAAAGTCCCACCGTAAAAGGGCTTGAAAGATCATAACGCGCACCATCGAGATGCACGACTCCTCATTGGGCCATAACAGTGTCCTAATAAGTCTAAAGACAGACTCGGAACAGATCGAGAACCTAGGAGCCGTCCTAAAACATGCTTCTACGCAGAACGAGATGTATGCACAGTTCATGCGATAGGAAAAGCAGTAACACATATGCATTTACGGGGTTAGATGCAAGTAGATCCTAACCTGCGGGTACCTGTCCTAGTTTGGAGAGTTCTAATGCTTTGTATATGCAAAAGGCCGGTTTTGGTTTGTAACAGGTTCATCGGACTAGGGCCACAGATATACCTCCTGCTGCCCGCGTAACCGCAGAGCAACAGTCGAACGGTAGTATGACCCATCATCGTCGAAGGTTGTTGGTCATTCGGGGTCCCCGGGCTCCGGTAAACCGTGCCGGATTGCCAAAACGATCCAATGAGGCTTATCCCACATCGATGCAAATGACATGCTAAACTTTAATAAAAAGAAGAAGAATCACAAAAATCGTAAAAATGTCTTTTCAAACTTGGCTCACTTTATTTAGTCCATCTTTAGAAGAAACAACATAAGTGAACAAATGAAAAAGTCCCAGATCAGATTGGCCGGACACGGGATCCTGTTAAATCACCATTCCAACCTTCGACAGCGCGAAGCTCACCGTTTTGACAGACTTTTAAGGATTTGTTCTCAAATGTTTTGAATTTTAAGTATGAATTAATATTGGTTCGATTAATCCCCAGCGGAGTCGCCACTGTGGGCAGCATGCCCTTGAAGAGAAAGGATTTCGTTCCTTTTCGCCTTTGCGGCCTTTTTTGGAAATCGAGGGAGCGCGAGCGTGGAGGCAAGCACTCGTAAAACACAGAGTCGCCACTTGAGTTTTGAAGGTCCGACACTCAAGGAACCGTATTTCGAAGCACCTGCCACGCTATTTTGAAAAAGTTTAAGGAAACCAGTCCATCATAACCATATCTGGGTTCGGGAGCCAGGTTACGAGAGGGGAAGGGTTTTAAGGCACCCCTCTCGCCCAATCCGGAGATCAGTCTCTACTTAGGCATTTTTATGAAAACTTTTGCGATTCTTCTTCTTTTTGATTAATTTTAGCCAATTAGGGCGGGGGAACAGTTAATCGGGGATTAAAACTGTAGCAGGTTTGCAGGATATGGCCAAATAATAGCATGGATGGATGGAAAATCAAATAATAAATAGGATGAAACCAAAAACTGCGATCAGATGCCAAAACCATGCTCAGGATGGGTTTGCCATACATGATGGCCAACTTGCATGCATGAACAAATCTGCATGCAAGTGAACCATCGCGCGAGACACCCGTACTGTCGCGCGAGTGTTGTCATCTCACCATAGCTTGAATTTCGTCCCCTTCTGGGCTCTGGAAGGATCAGTGCACACCCAGGGGCAAACCAAGCAGTTTATATGTAATAAATCTGAACAAAATATTACAGACAGATTGAAAATGAAACTGAAAAAAATGGAAATACAACCCCTAAACAGTGGAGGAATAATCAGAGGCCAAGGGCCTAGTTGCCCATGCAAGGGCCATTTCTGGAATCCAAAGAACCATCGCGCGACAGAGAAGGAGTCTCGCGCGATGCTCCTGACTGGACTTCCAGGAATTGCTTTGCAGGCTTGGGGTCCTGAGACAGGTTCAGGGATCACCCAAGGGCATTCCAAACTATTTAAAGTAGTAAGCTAAGCTACTGTACTTGTTTTTGACATGCATCACAGTGATCTATATTGGAAAATAAATTACAACAGGCATGCTCATGATGAGAACAATAAATGGCCAGCCTCCCTTCCCCACGAGGACCATTCTCTTGCTAACAGAACTGTTGCGCGAGTATAGTGGACCATCGCGCGAGGGTTCGGCTGTCAACAGCTTCTTGTAACTCTGCTAACTTTAGGACCAGGACTAGTATTGATTACCAGCCTTGGCCCTGTCAGCCCCCCTCAGGGATCAAAACAGAAACAGGCTAAATGTTATACCTTTGCTTGAAAAGGGTTTTGGAAAATGGATTGCTTGAGTGGTGTAGCCTTGCAACTAAGTGTGTATTGAACACTAGATTTGAAAGACTAGGAAGTGGTTTGGGTTAGTAACTTTATGCTAGAAAGAACTTGTTTGCTTTGTAAAATAGTAATTAACCTTGTTAATTTTTTTTCTTGGAACCCTTAACATGGAAGACCAATGGGGGTATTTATAGGGAGAGTGAGTGGGCTAGGTGGTGGCCAAACTTGGCTTTGCAACCAGCCAACAAGGCTGGTCACAACATGGTGGAAAAGCTAGCCAACAAGGTGGTGAAGTGGTTGGGAGTGGGCATGTGCCAAGAACCTGCCAGAACGCTGTTCAGCTGAGGAAAACGGGATTCCAGCCCATGGGGACCCATGTGACATCCAATCATCACAAATCCAGCTGGATTGTGTGATAGTGACAGGGGAGAACTGTCGCACGAGGGTTCAAAACCATCGCGTGAGGGTCAACAGTCAACAGTTTGACTTTGACCACACTTGTCAAGATGAGCATCGCGCGAGAAACTGGAAGAATCGCGCGATGGTCAAACCTGACTCTAGGGTTTGACTGAAGGTTCAGAGGGGTTCAAAAGGTTTAAGTGAGGTTCAAGAAAGGTTCCAAACACTCCAAGCTCAATCCATTCCCAAACTCAAGCTCATTTGATCCGATTTCATCATCGGGGAAACAAGAAAACCGTAAAATAAAGTAAAACAATTGGTAGACCCAGATTGGGGTGTCTACAGACGTAACTTGGCTCGTGGAAGGCACGCGATCGTACTTGGAGAGCAAGCCAGGAGGCCCTATAAATATCCAGTGATAGTAACCCTAAAGAGGTACATGCTACTCTATACTCACACTTATACACTCTCCAGTCTTCTACTTCCTCTCTCTACGCAATACTTATCCTCTCGCCGGAGGGCCTTGCCGGGACAACCCCCGGCCAGGTCTTAGTTGTGTGCTCCCTGTGCAGGCTAGGAGAAGAAGGTTCAACCACTATCGAACCATCAACGGAGGGACGAGGATCAAGGATCACGGGCCACACAACAATCTATTTCACCCTTGGTTGGGTTTGGTGCAGGAGCAGTTTGGCCCCTTGGGAAGGTGACACTGCCTGTTCGGGCTGGATCAGTGGTCCTAAGAACTGATTTTTTGGTTGTAGATGTCCCATCCTCCTATAATGCGATTATAGGGAGGACTTGGTTGCATAAGATGAAGGCTGTCTCCTCCACATATCACCAGATGGTGAAATTCCCAGGGTCCAACGGGGTCGAGAATATTAGGGGTAATCAGAAGGCAGCACAACAGTGCTTAATTTCTATCATCAAGAAAGCTCCAAAGGCTCATCAGGTTCATACGGTAGAAGCACCATACCAACCGACTGTCAAGGACGTCGGAAGAGATCCAGCAGAGAAAGTAGTCGAAGGCCTAAAGAAGATACAGATCAACGAGGCTGATCCTAAGAGGTATTTTCTAATTGGGGAATCACTGCCGGATGAGGAAGAATCCGAACTGGTGGGTTTATTGAAAGAACATGTTGATGTATTTGCTTGGGTACCGGAGGAAATGCCTGGAGTGGATGCAGATGTGATCTGCCACCACCTAAATGTTGACCCGCAGCATAAGCCTGTTATTTAGAAGAAAAGAAGGGCAGATGTATAGCATGTTGACGTTGTTATTGAAGAAGTGGATCGTTTGTTAGAGGCCAAACCGATACGAGAAGTCTACTACCCAGAATGGCTATCCAACACTGTGGTTGTAAAAAAGAAGAATGGGAAATGGCGTGTCTATGTGGATTTCACGGATTTGAACAAAGCATGTCCTAAAGATTGCTTCCCTCTTCCAAGGATCGATCAGTTGGTCGACGCCACTGCTGGATATGAGCGGATGAGTTTCCTCGACGCATATCGGGGATATCATCAGATTGCCATGTTTGGGCCTGATCAGGAAAAAACTCCTTTAATTACACCACGTGGGTTGTACTGTTATAGTGTTATGCCTTTTGGGCTAAGGAATGCAGGGGCAACTTATCAGAGGCTGGCAACGATCATGTTCAAAAAACTCCTTGGTCAAACTATGGAGGTATACATAGACGATATGGTGATCAAGAGTAAAACCCGGCAAGGGCATATACTGGATTTGAAAGAGGCCTTCGAAATCCTGAGGAAATACAAGTTAAAACTCAACACCTCGAAATGTGCGTTTTGGGTTGGTTCTGAAAAGTTCCTAGGCCACCTTGTGACTTTAAGGGGAATCGAGGCAAACCCTGATCAGATAACGGCCTTACAAAAACTACAAAGTCCCAAGACTACGAAGGAAGTCCAGAGGCTGACTGGGATGGCTGCGGCTCTCAATAGGTTCATTAGCCATTCAAGTGATAAGTGTAGGCCCTTCTTCCAGTTGCTAAAGAAAAGAGAAGGATTTGAATGGGGCGCAGAGTGTGAGCAGGCATTCCGAGATTTAAAGAAGTATTTGGCTCAAGCCCCTCTCCTGTCAACTCTAGACCCAGGTGAGACTTTGGTTTTATATTTAGCAGTTTCTGAACATGCTGTGAGTGCAGTTCTGTTAAGGGATAAGGGATCCGAGCAAATCCCAGTTTATTATGTGAGCAAAACACTCCTGGACGCAGAGACGAGGTATCTGCCCCTCGAAAAACTGGTCCTTGCTTTGAGGACAGCAACGAGAAAGTTGCCTCATTACTTCCAGAGCCACAAAGTCGTGGTCTATACTGAATTTCCGTTGAGATCACTGCTACGAAAGGCAGATCTCTCTGGACGGATCTCAACTTGGTCTGTTGAGTTAAGTCAATATGATATTGACTTCCAGCCGCGCACTGCGATAAAGGGCCAGGTGTTGGCAGATTTTGTGGCAGAATTCTCACCAACAGTAGCACCTCAGCCCCCTGCGAGAAAGGAGCAGAAAGTTGAACTGTCAAAAAAGAAAGGCAAGGCGCCTGCCGAACAGGACCCTTTGGAATGGAAACTATTCGTCGACGGTTCTGCCTGCAACACTGGTTCAGGTATTGGTATTGTTTTGTTCCCTCCCGGAGGGGTGATGCTTGAACAATCTGTTCGGCTTGGCTTTAGTGCATCAAACAATGTGGCAGAGTACGAGGCTCTCTTGGTCGGCTTGAACAGTGCAAAAACTCTGAAGGTAAAAAGGATCAGGGTTTATTGTGATTCACAACTTGTGGTGAACCAACTGTCTGGCGAATACGAGGCTCGAAATGAGAAGATGGCAACCTATGTGGAGGCAACCAAAGATTTACTTAATACCTTCGAGAGGGCATGTATTGAACAGATAAGCTCTGGACAGAATTCCCACGCGGATTCTTTGGCTTGGCTGGCTGCAGCTGTCCCAACTGAGTTTAAATGAAAAGTAGCAGTTGACTACTTGGCTGAGCCAAGCATCGGCAGGAATATAGAGTTGGTCCTGGACATGAACCAAGGACCAAGTTGGATTGATCCAATTGTGGAGTTTTTACGAGATGAAATACTTCCTTCAGATAAGAAGGAAGCACATAAGATCAAAACCAAGTCTGCAAGGTTTTGGCTGTCCCCCGAGGGGAAGTTGTATAGGAAGTCCCTCACTGGGCCATATTTGCTTTGCGTACACCCAGAGATGGTGCAAAAATTCCTCCACGAGATCCACGAGGGAACATGTGGAAGCCATGCTGGGGGCAGATCCATTGCCCACGAGCAATTACCTAAGGCTATTGGTGGCCACACATGCAGGAGGATGCCAAGTTTATGTTAAGATTTTTGAGAAATGCCAGAAGTTCTCACCTCTAATAAGGACACCAGCCGAAGATCTGGTGCCCTTGACTAGCCCTTGGCCATTTGCCCAGTGGGGAATGGACATCGTGGGTCCACTCCATAAAGCAACATGGAATCGAAAGTTCCTATTAGTGGCCACAGATTACTTCACGAAGTGGATCGAGGCAGAACCCATGGCCAAAATCACTGAACCCATGATAGAAAGGTTTGTATGGAAGAATATCATTACTCGTTTTGGGGTCCCCTACTCTTTGATCACAGATAATGGGGCACAGTTCCAGAAGAAATTCAAGGCTTTCTGTTCCCAGTATGGAATAAGGAACTACTATTCAACCCCAGCTTACCCTCAAAGCAATAAGTGTAGACACCCCAATTTGGACCTATTAATTATCCTTAATTTGTGGCCTTGAGGCTCCCCGATGATGAAACGGAATCAAAACAGGCCTTGGACAAACTTGGACGATGCTTCTTAGGCTTTTTCAAAACCAAAATCCTTTTTTTCCCGACACCCTGAGGGTAAAATTGGCACACATTTCAGCATATAAAATACCTTTGAATGAAACCAATTGTGTTAGAAAGAGGACTCAACGAGCTTTCCAACGCTTTGAAAAACACCCAAAATCGAGTTCGGGAGTGTCCGTGGCGCCCCGATGAAGTTTGGCAGTCACTCCCAAGCGCTCGGGACCACTCCCAAGCACTCGGGAATGTCACTCTTGAGCGCTCAGGAGTGCTGACAGGCCAATGCATGTTGAGCTTGACCTTTGACCATGGCTTTTTCAGATTTTTCAGATTATTCAAACCTGAGGTTCAAACCTGCACATTCCAGACCTGGCAGGGCATCTCATCATTAAGATTTTCCCTCCCAAAATGATTTTATTGAAGTTTTGATTTCATTTTCAAATCCAAACCATGGGTTATCTTTCCCTATAAATACCCTTTCATTCTACACCCTTAGGACACGAAAATTGCTCCTTCTCACTCCCCTATTTGCAGAAAACTCTGTTTCAAGCACCCTCAAATATTTTCAACTCAAATATTTTCCAACTTCCACCTTCAAATAGTTTTCAAGGAATATCCAAATATCACAAAAGCAAATGAGGTCTTAGACTTCATTTTTCTACTTTTTTTTCAGCCCTTACTCAAACTACCATACTCATCCAAGAAGTCTTGTTCAAGCTCAAAGGTATAAAGGCTAACTTTATGCTTCAAAATCTACTGTTTTTCTACTTCTGAGGGAGATCAGGAGCTCATACCAGTTCTTCATACTGGTTGTGAGTTCCTTTGATCTTAGTTTAACAACAAGAGCAAGAGGAACACAAAGAAACAAAACTTTCTCTGGGCACTGGATACACTCCTGAGCGCTCAGGACCACTCCCGAGCGCTCGGGAGTGCTGCTGCTCACCAAAACCTTGTTTTGTCATCAAATGTTGCATTTTCTGTTCTCAGTAGGCACTGGATGTGCACTTGTCCCTCCATAGCCCGGTTAGGTTTATTTACAATCGCAAGGAAGTAAGGTTTGAATGGTTAAGACCAGTTCTTAGCTGTTTAAGCCTCTTGCTGAGCACATTTGTACTTTGATTTCTTCGTGTTTTTGTTGGCAGTACTAGCATGTGAATATGTCTAACCAAATCTGCAGGGTGGCTTGACAGCACTCCCAAGCGCTCAGGACCACTCCCAAGCGCTCGGGAGTGATTCCAGTGACAGTTCATTCTGTTTTCTTGCTTCATCATTCTATTGCACCTTGTACACCTTTCACATGCATGCACTCCTTATTTGGTATATTTGTACATACTTGCTAATTGTTTTCATGAAACAAAAATGTTTTCGACAAAATCCCACAAACATTTAGTAGAGACCGATTTCGTGTCTAGCGAGGGGGGTGCCGTAAAACCCTTCCCCCTCGTAACGTGGCTTTCGAATCCTCAAAACAATCTCTAGTTTTCAATTCAATCAATCATTTTCAATCAAAACGGTTTCCCCGGGTGGCAAACCTCAAATCCGGGTGGCGACTCCTCAAAATTTTCAATTCGATTAAAAAACGTGTGTTTTTCGGGCCGCCCCGATCCACCCGGGGCTGTGGTAGCCCACAGTGGCGACTCCGCTGGCGATGTTTATCTAATACTTGAGAAAAAGTGGGTATGTTGTCAAAACGACTTACTTTCCTTAATAATTGATTAAATTGGTGAGCCAAGCTTGAAAAATGTTTGTGGGATTTTCAAAATATTTTGTTTCATTTTCTATCTTTTGTACATATATCTTGTTCAACCTCGCTGTTGTGTTCTGGCAATCCTGCCCGGCTTACCGGTGATAGGGAATCCCATAATGCTCGGCAACCCTCGACCGTGATGAGTCATCTTTGCCGTTTGTACCGTTGTTGGGTGTACGCTCAGCAATGGGAGGCACACCCTGACTGTAACGCCCCCAAATTCGAGTACGTTAAAAGGGCAATTTTATTGAATAATCAAAGGGAGTCTAGCTCAGTATTACATCAAATCTCCATCAGAGTGCCTTCATTACATAAAGGGCAGGTAATCTAGGGTTCCTAACTACAGCTCCGCCTGCTTCTCCATCCTAGCCAGCTCTTCTGCTCCAAGGGCTTCCAAGGTGTACAGCTTCCCTTGATCATCTACAAAGTCTGACACATTATACCAGCGTCGCCACCGATATAATATGTCAGGGTCACCAGAGGTAACACCGTGAGCTACGAGAGCTCAGCAGAATAATCCTATACCCGCTAACCCATAACTTACACAAAACAAGTCATACAGATAACAATATCTATGCAGTAACTTACACAAAACAAGTTATACAGATAACGATATCTACGTAGTATATGCTTATTCAACTATCAACAAAGACACATCCACGTTCTTTATTAACTATCGTTGGTGTCTGTGATATCAGAGTTTCTCCTACGCAGCGTTTCGTAGACCATGTCGCCATTTCACCTTTCATTTCCAAATCACATTTTAACATGCACCACACAATGGGCAAGTCCGGCCACATTGGGGTTTTCAAAATCCACACAAGGGCTTTCACGCCAGGTCCCTATTGAGTGTATAGATAAATCATGTCACCGATGGAGCTATCACGTCGGGCTCCATTGGTGTCACACACACAATGGCTACCAGACACTACACAATGGGCAAGTCTGGTCACATTGCTGCTTTCAAAATCTATCCACAAAATGAGCTGCCACGTTTGACCACATGAGGGTTTAAAACACACCCAACCTCGGTTCCGCCGTTCCGGGTTCCCGAGTATCCTCACAATGGTTCCGCCGCACCGGGTTCCCATTGGCACACACACACACCACACAACGGGCAAGTCCGGCCACGTTGCGGTTTTAAAAACACACACCACACAATGGGCAAGTCCGGCCACATTGCGGTTTTCAAAATCCACACAAGGGCTTCCACGCCAGGTCCCTATTGAGTGTATAGATAAATCGTGTCACCGATGACACACACAATGGCTTCATTGGTGACACACACGCAATGGCTACCAAACACCACACAATGGGCAAGTTTGGTCACCTTGCTGCTTTCAAAATCTATCCACACAATGAGCTGCCACGTTTGGCCACCTGAGGGTTTAAAACACACCCAACCTCGGTTCCGCCGTTCCGGGTTCCCGAGTATCCTCACAATGGTTCCGCCGCACCGGGTTCCCATTGGCACACATTTGCATTGGCTCCTCTCTGCGGATAACCAAGCCACACACCCCACACAATGGGCAAGTCCGGCCACATTGCGGTTTTCAAAACACACCTTGTTTAACACACCCTAAGTGTCATGTTTCTATTTTCCTTGTTTCTGTGTCTCGTAATCATGCATAGACTCCGCGGCAGTAAGTATTGACTTCTTGGAATTTATTTAACAAGATCATTCAACTCTATATTACTTAGCATGCTCATTCTAATCATATTCAAACATTTAGCACACAAACTAAAGCATAGTGCCACATGGACGGACACCTTTGGAGTGGTAAACCACTTATGCTTTATCAACAACAAGTAGTCAAGCAATCACACAGCAAGCTCATCACCATCCTTATAATTGAACTAAGCGATAAGTTCCTATCTTTAAAAGAAGTTCAAAACAGCATATGTTTATTGAAGATAAGGTTTGTTATTCAACATGCATTGGACAATAAGTAAGGTATCATCTTCATCATACATATAAAGATATTACTACGTTTCAAAAGTATATTCAAGGAAGTAGATGTGGAAATCTACGTGATCATACAATTATCTATACTTAGGGAAATGAGTAGAGATTAATCTACCGTTCTTCTTGGCGGTAGTGATGACTATGGAGGAAAGGTGGTACGTCGGTGGTCGGACGGAGTAACGTCGTAAGGATGGCTTTCGGTAGCTTCGAAAGAGAAAGGCTTCTCTCGAAACTAGATCTTGACTAACACTACTAAGACTTTTGGATCGATGGGGTGGTGGAGTGGCGGTTTAGTGGCGGCCTTGGATGAGTTTCTTGAAGAACTTGGGAAGAACTTCAAGAACACCAAGAATAAGAGAGAATGCTAAGCTTTCTAGAGATAGAAGTTGTAGAATGAAGGTGTGAGTTGAAATGGGAAGGAATGGGTGCTATTTATAGCCAAAGGGTAACCTATTATCCAAGGGGTAAATTTTCCCCTAACAATTATTGTCCAAGGGACAATCTTTGAAAGGTATGGCTTTGAAAGCATGCATGACTTGTCTTGTCCAATCTTTTTAGGCTTAAGGCTAAGATCCTAGGTTATCATGGAAGGATTAAGGTCTTGTCTTGTCTAGAATGGGTTGGCATGAAGGATAGGATCTTTGGAAGGACTAGAATGGGTTGGAAAGTAAGTAATAGGCTTAAGGCTAAGCTTGTAGCTTGGTGAGGTGCCCAACACACAATCACACACCTCACACTCTCTCCCTCCCTCTCTCTCTCGGCTCACTCTCTCTCTCTCCTTCTCTCCTTGGCCGAAATCTCTCTCCCTCTCTCTCCCATTGTCTTGTCAAATCATGCTTTTCAAGCATGGCTTCCAAATTTAGGTTAGGTTCTAGGTTAACTTTAAGGGCTTAGTCATAAAAGGTGGGACAAGTGGCAAGGCTAGTTGGCACTTTGGTAGGCTAGGGTGAGTTGGCTTTGCAAAAGATCAAGGAAGATCACAAAAGGTTTGTACTTTGGTTGGCTAAAGTGAGACCTTCTTGCTAAAGTGAGATCTTCCTCACTCTCTCCCCTTTTCTCTCTCTCTCTCCCTCTCTCTCTTTCTCTCTCTCTCTCTCTCTCTCCCCTACTTGGTTAGGTCTATAAATATATATATATAAGTCTATGTATAGGAAGAGTAAGAAAAAGGCAAAAAGGTAAAAAGTAAAAAGGGTAAAAAGTAACTTTCTAAAAGTGACTTTCTAGAAAGTAACTTTACTTTTAAAAAGGTGACGATTACTTTAGGCCATGTGTTCTACTTTTTGGCATGCCATGATTACTTCTATTGACCAATGGTCCTAGAATGTTAGAAGAAGGTTTGTCCAATGGGTAAGAAATTTCCTAGAAAGTATCCTAGTCAATTAGGCATACTTATATTAGGTGTGCATGCATGGCAAGGCTAGGGTTGCTTCTTTTGGGAGCAAAATGATGGCTTCCTATGGTTCAAGGATTCTTAAGTGACTTGTCTTGTCAAACCTAGGCTTTCATTGTCAAGACTAACTTCTATTGCCCAAGGGATAAAGATTTCCCTAGCGTTTATCGTCCAATGGTCCATCTAGGGTTAGGGCATCCTATACTTGGAATCCAAGTGTTTTGGTTTGCCAACTAGTTGGAATCTAATTCTACTTGCCCGGTAGGATTTCTAGTCAAAATATAATTTTAAGACTTTATTTCAAATACTAGGAAAATATACAAGTGCTTTCATAAGCATACTTGTCTTTTAGAAATGACTAAATAATTTATATGAAGAAAACTATTTTTATAAGTCTAGAATCAGTAACGACTGATTTTTGGGATTTAAAAAGAAATTTTAAATGGAACCCAAGTAATTAAAATAAAATTCAAATATTTAACGAAATTTTTATTTACCAAAAATCAAGGTCGTTACACTGACTCTAGTCCGGGGAACCCTTTCTAAACCAAAACCGGCCCTTATACATGCGTAGAAAGCAATAGAACCTTCCAAACTAGGACAGGGACCCGCAAGGTAGGATTATGTGCTATATCCTGCCTACATGTTACTGCTTTCTGCATCTCACCATGCATCTCATCCATATCATGCCATCATGCTGTCTGTTCAATTTCAAGTCCTGTGCTCTTAAGACTCACTCGCACGGTCTGTAGAAGGTTGCCGAGACCCCATGAAGAGTCATGCACCCTTGTGTACATTGTCTAAACTACATAAGTCCTTAGAACAATGAGACTTTGGGAAATCAAAATATACTAAGTCCTTGACTAATGCCTAATCGAAGATTCAACGAAGAATAAGGAATAGCAAGGAAACGACGCCGTGACGCCACGTCACTTACACCACTTCAGCTAATGGCACCATGCCACTGATGCCAGTCTGGTTATGGTATCACGCCATCTATACTAAGCTATTCTAAGTTCAAAATTGAAACTTCGAACGAGGACTAGTTGAATACTTAGTGTAGACACCCCAATTTGGCCTAACGATTATTTCAAGTCCCACCTTGGGACAATCCCGATGATGAAATGGATACAGTGATTGCTGATTGCTTCCTTGAGGACCTTAGGACTTTCGGTAAGAACTTTGAGCCACTTAGAGGACCCAAATCAAAGCCATACAGCCTTTCAGACAGAAATACAGAAGCCTAGGAGAATCCATCTGTCGGCCGTGACATCGATCCCACGGCCCTTACATCATTTCCTCACCCGAGCAACCTGTTGCTAGCCAAATCTCCCTTAAAGATCAATCTCTCGGCCGCAAGATCAATCCTTCGGCCGAGACATCCATTCCTCGGCCGTGATATCCTTTCCTCGGCCGCCAGATCGACCTTTTCCAGACTCTGGAACGTGTTCTGTCAGACGTTTGATCCGATTACACTACCTTCCCAATGCGTTCGGGCTACGTTAGAGGATTGCCATGGAGAGTTAGAATCACACTCTAACTCCAATTTTTATCGTGCATTGCGATTGGCCGGAGTGAGTCATCCCTATGCTTATATAAAGGAGCCTTTGGGCTCCGAAATTGACACACCTTCACACTCTTTCAAGCCTCAAAACTCTGCACAAATACTCTCTCAATCCCATACTTCAAAAGCCCTAACCTCCCGAAGGCAGCCATCAATCCGGCGATCAAACCCCGAAGTTCAAACTCTAACCCTAGGGTTTTCAATCAAGCAATCAGTCAATCACGCCCAATCCAAAGCAATCAAGCAACTGAGGGATCAAGGTGGTGAGGCCCAACGGCCTCTGGTTTGTCTTATTTACTGTATTTTTGACTAACCGTAGCGTTTTGATCATCTGTTGATCTTTCTGTCGGGTGTGAGGAAGAACACCGACCGAGGCTTCGATCCCTCGGCCGGTATATCAAACCAGGAGGATCCCTCGGCCGTGACATCCATTCACCGGCCGCGGGATCCATCTCCCTGGGACAGTTTTGTTGCTTTCTCTGCTTTCTGAATGCATGCTTACTTATCGCACTGGCTCACTTTGCTTACTGTTTAAAGAAATAAATAAACAGACTATGTGTTAGAATTAAACAAAGCATCTTCATGTCTTATGTTGAATGATTATGGGCCAGTCTCACGATTGGGCAAAGAGGGGTGCCTAACACCTTCCCCTTATTGTACTTTTGGCTCCCGTATCCGGAATCTCTATCTATTTTCCTAGTTTTAATAAACTGGGTGGCGACTCTGTTTTGATGATAACCGTTATCATGTGGCGATGTTCCTAGCCATGGGAATGTCCATGATTTTGGTTTACGAAGCAAGCAACCAATCGAGCAAACAAACGTGATCAATCTGTATGGCGATGCCCCGTTTGGGAGGTGTCTACAGTTTTTGGCGACTCTGCTGGGGAATATGAGAGCCATAACCAAAAAGTTAACATAAGACTAACACATGCCTTGTTTAATTCATTTATCATATGCATCGAGCGGGCAACCCATTGAGTTCACCTGATATCCCGGCATGACACGGGCTATGTTGGGGGTTCCAGCAAACTCCACAGTCACTCGTACCTAGTGGTATATCAAAAGGGGAATCGCCCAATCACCGCCTATGATGGGCTGGTGAGAGGATTGGTGCCCTTTGACAACGGAGCACCCTGAGACTACCAAAACCTTGCATGCTTTAGAAAGCCATAGAACTTATCAAACTAAGACAGGAACCTACAGGCTAGGAACCTACTTGCATTCTACTTGCAAAAAGTTCTTCCTCACACCTTGTATCATTTGTTGTTGTATTAACTCTTTCTGTGCAGAAGGGTTGGGATTTTCAACCCAAATCCTAACCCTACACAGGCCAAATACTGACTTCCAGGTATTCTACTTTTCAAGCAAGCACAATAGGTAAATCAAAGAAGCAACCACAGCCAACTTTGTACTCTTATAACACCCGAAGCCACGCCAAACAAAGGTCTCTGCAACCCTCCCGTCTATCATCCTCATCTGACAAAACACCCTCAGCACAACAATTCCAACCGCTTTCAGAAACTTCCCGGTCATCCCCTCAACGGACCCCGTCATTTACTAATTCTCAAGCTTTGTCAAGCAACCCCTCTACCTTCATGGCAGACAACGACGCCACTATTGCCGGCCTTCAAGCTCAAATCACTGCACTACTAGCAGAAAAGGCAGCTAGAGATGCTGAGGATGAGGAAAAATCAATGGAAGACGAGAATCCTCATAAAGTAGTGTTGGCAGAAAGTCCTGAGTTGACCAAGCAAGTCAAGGAAATCAAACAAGCCTTGGCTCGTTCACAAGGGGACCAAATTCTGGATTTTGAGGGACTTTGCCTCTTCCCAGAATCCAAGCTGCCTGAGAATTTCAAGAAGCCCAACATTGAGAAGTTCAATGGAACTGGCAACCCTACCAGTCATGTTCGCCATGTTATCAACACCTTGAAGCCAATGGGCTTGAATGACGAGCTCATTGCCCAGTTGTTCCAGCGAACTCTCACCGGAAGTACTCTCGACTGGTTCTTTACTTTGGAATTTGTACATTATCAAACTTGGCCAGAAATTGCCAATGCTTTCGTCAAGCAATATGCGTACAACGTCCAAATTGAGCTGACAACTCAAGATTTGGAAATGACCAAACAAGATTCCAATGAGGACTTTGCTACCTTTGTGGCAAGATGGAGGGAAAAGGCTGCCAAGATGAAGAACCGCCCCTCCGAGGAAGACCAAGTGAGGATAGTTGTCAAAAATTTGCAACCCAAATATCTCAGGCATATTTACACACAGGCTATCACCGATTTCAAGCGCTTGCATGCCACTGGGTTGCAAATCGAAGATGGAATCAAACTAGGACTCATTGGGAAAGAAGAGGCCACTCCTCCACCTAAGAAAACCTTCTCTAGCCGTACATCTCACGCCTCCGTAAATGCCCTTGGCACATCCTTGTCTCAAGACCCTTTCCAAACTAGCCCATCCCGAAGCTCAAATCGACCCCGCCGCAACTTTGATCCTCTTTACATGACCTTATCCCAAGCCTTGACCATCCTTAGCCGTCAAGGGCATCTCAAACCTTTAAACAAACCGCTTCCTCCGCCGCCCTACGGTCCAAACCATGATCCAAACAAACAATGCGCCTACCACCAACACCCTGGGCACGAAACAGACAATTGTATGCGTCTTCGTCACGACATTCAAGACCTTATTGATAGTCGAACCATAAAACCACCAAAACCTGATGGGCAAGCCAACCCACTTCCTACTCATAATGCTGAACCGCCACCTCAAAATATCAATCTCATAAATCTATCTCACAACCCCACATACAATCCCAGCCAATACATTGTCCAAGACAACCAAACCAAACCTACCTTAACCTTCCCCGAGGAGGACGAGTGTTTCATGATGGAGGAGGAGGAAGATGATAACTCTGACCAGTCAGAAGTAATCGACGCTGACATGCCCGATGTGAGTAGCAAAGATCAGGCAGAAGAGGAAGAACTAAGAAAATGGAAAGAACACTCCTGGGCAAAACACAATTTGGAGGATCCAGACATTCCATTTGTAGAAGATGACGAATGGCTTCGTATCTGGTTTAAGAATAGGAAAAAGGAAAAGGAAAGGGTCATCATGATGAGAAGGCACGCTCGCTTCGAGCCAGCCCAAATAGTGGTACGCATCAACCGTCCCAAAATTCCAACACCACCCATTGTTTGGGAGACAATCAATCTCATAGAAAAGGTAGAGGAGTTCCAAATGCAACCATGGGTCAACCCTTACGACGAGTGTGACTATAGTCAATGGATAGAGGAAAGAGAAGATCTGGATTTCATATGCACGGAACCCTATAAAACAGGAGAAAGTGACTTTGATGAAATGGAAGAAGAGTACAGTGATCCGCTCGATGAAACCTCCTTAGCATCATTATTCAATCAGGAGGAAATAGCTGATAATCACACAATCAATGAGGAAAGGGAGATTCAAACTGACACATCCATCTGGGGATTGCTCATGGCTCAAGGAGGTAGCCATCATACGAACTTCAAAGATGAACCCAATTCAAAGGCTCTGTTTGGCAAGGAAGAGGGTGGGAAAGAGTACAAAGTTGCAAAAGACAAGGGAAATGACCCCGACATGCTGCAGTAGCTGAGAAGTCACAACATGGCAAACAAAAAACGTTAAAACATTGTTTCTGCTTTAAACAAACTAGAACGAGTTTTGGGCCCCTATTTGGGCATTTTATTTCCGCTAAGAGAATTTGTTTTTCATCTTCCAGATTATGCTTATCTAAATCTAAATATTTTTTGCAATTGCCATGCGCCATGCTCATTGCCAAAACAAGGGAAAGATTCGAAGGGATCAAAATCTTTGTGTCCCCGACAAAAGGGAAGGAAAGGATGAACTCCAATTACTTCAAACTAGGTTTTTATCGAAACTCAGGAAGAAGACGCTATCTCCGTGAGAACACTTAGGGTTAGCTTGCCCATTGTGAAAGTACAAACACAACAAGGAGATTCATAAAAACATCTCCATCAGATTCCTCTCCAAGACACTAAAACCCTCTTGAGAGAAAAATGCTCGTTGGGCAATCTATATACCCAAGCAAAAGTAAGAGCAGAGCCTGCTAGGACAAAGGAAAAGCGGAAAAAACGCAGCCTAGGCAAAAGTTAAGGCATTTGAGGGAAAGCTCGCTAGGGACTCAACCTCTGTCAGGTAACCTAGGCAAAACTTAGAGCATGAGGAAAAAGAAAAACCAAGAGTGAAAACCCAACCCCCAAAAGTGGTGACTTTGGAACTACGTAAAGGGCCTGATTCCCTGATTGGGATACGTAGGCAATCTCGCATCGAGATGCGGCCCAAACATTTTGAGAGAGAAAAACATCAACAGGTTTGTACTCAATGATAGGCATAGCTAACCCTGCGTATTGAGCTCACAAAAGATGAGTTAGTCATTTTCCAAGGAATTGGCAAAAACAAAGACACGTAAGAATTATAGTTCATCCCCTCTAACCCAAAAGTCATCAACACAATGAGTATGACACCTCAAAAAAAAAAAAAACTCTTAAGTTTGGCAACCAGGCTATGGAGCATGGCAAAAGCAAGAGACAGAAAATCAAAGACTAATCATAGGAAGGAATGTGAAACAGGATGCCACTTGGCTAAAGCAAAACCTAGCTCCCTTGGGCAAATAGACGTAACGGTCGAAGAATCAATACCTCAGCCGCAACAATGACCCTTCGGCCGAGTGATCGATTCTTCGGCCAAGTATTTTCATACAAATTACTGTCTGTCAGCAAAAACTTGTTCAAAAAGCCATGTTCTGACTATCGCATGCAAACTCAAGACATCTAGGGGCATAAAAAGCATTTCTCATTTCATAGACAAAAACTTGTTTACAAAGCCATTGTTGTGGTTGCTTTCACTATACAAATATAGTTTCTGCCTATCTTCTACTAACTATGAACAGGAAAAAGAAAAAGCCCTAAAAGCTAGGCGATCTCTGAGGAGAAGGCGAAGGCTGCTCACTGGTCCCCACATTCCCCCCACCAGCAGCCGGTACTCTCTCAGCCTCAAGCTGCAGCCAAAGAGGGATACAAACATTCAGACTCAAAGAATAATAATACGCAGCAGATAAAGCTCAGGAAGAAAGTCGTACCTCAAGGATCCTACGGCGCTGTCTCCGAACTAAAACCTCTGTACTCTGATAGGCGTGAAGCCATTCTTGCACTATTTTGGCAGGTACCTGTGGAATAGTCAAAACATTACAAACATCTAAAGCAAGGGATATAATACGAAGAAAGGAAAGCTAACATGGAAAGCTAAAGATACCTGTGAAGCCCCGGCTGGCAGGGTGTAAAGCTGGGTCGTACAGGGAGTCAGTGTCAGGCGCTCCTCCTCCCCATCGTCTGAGTGGAAGGAGGCAAACGATGGAGCCCGTGGCCAAACAGGAGCAACGGGAGGAGCCGCAACAGAGGGGGTCAGGAAAAGACGGCAGTACTCCGTATAGTCACCTGCCTGGAGGAGTAAACCCGCCCAATCTCTGATCCGAGTGTTCTTCAGATCTTCCTTCAACATCAAAGAAGTGGACCTCATAGATACTGGGGAGAAGGAGGAACAAGCTGAAGAGCCTCAACACGTGATCACCACTGACTAGCCACTCGATCGCCTAAGTACCAGGCTCGGCAAAATGGACCCTCGAGCAAGCTACGGGTCCGGTCCAGGACTCTACAACGTGCAAGAGGGGCATCCTCTGGTATACCACCCCAAGGGTCAAACCGTACCTACAAAGCAAGGACAAATCAGCCCCAACACAAGAATATGGAAGTCTAAAAGATAGGAGGTACAAAGACAAAAAAAAAAGGTACCTGATCGACCGTCAGTCGGTCCAAAACTCGCCGCCACTCAGAAAGGCTCAAAACTGGTGACCGTGGCCTACGTTGTCCCATCAACCATCGCTCGTAACGAGGTATGCAGTTTGCATCACCATGCCTAGTCTCAGGGGGAAACTGGAGAAGGTGCTCGAAAGCCCAGAGTTGAAAAGCAGGTTAACCAAAGCAAGTTCAGAACTAGAAAAAGCCAAAGTGAAAACAGAAGCACAAAGGAACGATACGTACCTCAAGCACTCGAAAGTGACCACAAAGAATGGGACTCTTGTCCCACGAGCAAGCTCCAAGACTGCCATTCAAAGTGGCCAAAGCAGACGAGCCCCAGTCAAACTCCCGAATAGCTCCCAAGTGCTGCAAAGGAGCCAAAAACTGTGTGTGTACCGAACCATCCTTGTTGGCAAACAACGTTTGCCCAAGGAGGTAAAGAAGGAAGGCCCGCGTCAACTGCTCGGCACTCACCTGGGTCAGAATGTTAGCCACCATAAAAGTCTTGCTTAGCCAAGCAAGATCGATATGACCCCGGGAACGAACAGGGGGCACTTTGCCCAGAAACCACCTCAAAGCACCCTCTCGCTCCCAAAGCCGGGGGTCAACTCGAGGAGCAACTTCGCCTATCCGCAGGCCAGTCAGCAAAGAAAAGTCACCCGGAGTGATAGTCATCTCGCCAGCAGCAGGAAAGTGGAAGGTATTGGTGGTATCCCACCACCTCTCAACTAGCGAGGTCATCAATGACCAATCCATCTTCGGAAGATCGAGGCCCAGAACGAATGCCTCGAAACCTGCAGCACGTACTAATTCCCGAGCCTGCTCTGGCAGCTTCAAGAACCATCTGTGCACCTCCTTGCCTCCACCGCGAGCTTCCAGCCTCTTGTTCCTCTGCCAAAGACAAAAGGGAGTTAATCTCATGATTGCATAAACAAAGAAAATGCTAAGGGGCGCCAAATTAACATCTAAAAGCATGCATTGCCTAGACAGGGGGCACAGTTATTTTAGTTTCCTTAAACAAAAATAAATTCAAACCCGAACATGGGTTCTTCACATTCACGCTCCTAACCAAAAGGGATTTTCATCCCGCAAGCAAAAAAATTTTATTCTAAAAAATACAAGGATTTCCAAAACTCCGAACTAAAGTAAACTTTTTACTTTTTCAGGAAACTCACCGGTACGTTCAGAACGCTCAAGTGATGCTCAGGCTCTCTGCGAACTATCTCGCCCTCTGGACCACCAACAGGAGGATGGTGCTGTAGGAAACCGCCATAACCCAGCCTACGCGAAGGAAGAATATAGGTAGCGGCATCAAACAAACCAGGCTCTTCAATCACCTCCTCATCAGAAGACGAATACTCGCACCTACATGAAGGGTGCGAGGATGAACCCGCCATATCCGAGGACGGCATGGCCATCACGTTTGAACCAAGATGGGAGGAAAACCAACGGTTTCAAACAATTGAAGCCAGCAGCAACGGCAATGGCGGCGGTTGGGATAATCGCCGGAGATGATGGTGGACGACGGTGGTGAAGGAGAACAGCGGCGTACGGCGGAAGTCGTCGGGCGAGAGGAACGGAGAAGAATGAGAGAGGAGGAGAAGAAAAGATTAAATGGGCCGTGAGATCGATTTAATTGAACTTAAATCGATTTCCTGGCTTTTGGCGTTCTCACGGCCGAGACATCAATTCCTCGGCCGAGACATCAATTCTTCAGCCGAGAGATCGATCTCCTGGCCCCTTAATCAATTTCCTTCGACAAACATCAGATCATGCTCAGTGCATCAATTCAAGCCATCATGGATTCTGGGTCCTCAACCAACCAAATAGCCTTGGGGGCACCCCCGAGCCAACACAACATAATCAAAACTAGCCTTGGGGGCATGTCCAAGCATGAGGAAATTCTCTCTCCACAAACTACTGGCCAAAACAAGTCAGAACACCTGGCGGCTCTAAAGCCCAATCACTAACAACAACTCTGCTATTCACCGCCATCAAAACAATTTAACAGGCTCTACGCCTTCACCAATCGACTCAGCAGCGGCTCGAAGCCCATCACCTCAACAGGCTCGAAGCCTACGCCCGTAGTCACTCATTCAGCAGCTCTAAGCCCTCAACTCAACAGCTCTGTGTTCACTCACTCGCTGTCTCAACTGGCTCGAAGCCGTAAACAAGCGAATCTCAACAGGCTCTATGCCTATATGCGCCCACTTAGCGGCTCCAAGCCCACTATCGATAGGCTCTACGCCTGTATACACTCACTCAGCAGCTCTGAGCCCACTATCCCAACTGGCTCGAAGCCATAATAACCAATCTCAGCGGCTCCAAGCCTATTATCAACAGGCTCTACGCCCCCACCTATCAACTCAGCAGCTCTAAGCCCATTACCTCAACAGGCTCGAAGCCTACGTCTACTATCACCCAACGGCTCGAAGCCCTTTATCATAGCAGCTCTACGCTCGCTATTGCAACTTAGCAGCTCCAAGCTCATCATTTCAACTGGCTCGAACCAGTACACAATCAAGTTCTTGACAGGCTCGAAGCCTATGTTTACCATCCCAGCAGCTCTACGCTCGCTATCACAGCAACAGACTCTACGCATGTGTTCACTCAACTCAGCGGCTCCAAGCCCACTGTTTCAAATGGCTCGAAGCCGTAAACAACCAATCTCAGCGGCTCGAAGCCCGTTATCAAAAGGCTCTATGCCTGTTATCACAACTCAGCGGCTCCAAGCCCATCATCTCAACTGGCTCAAAGCCGTAAACAAGCAACAGGCTCTAAGCCGCCCCAACAATCAAGACATCTCTATTCTCAGGCTCTACGCCTGAATGCTCAAAAATCTAACATTTTTGAATGCTCAAGCTCTACGCTTGGATGCCCAACCACTGTGTACTGGATGCTCAAGTTATACACTTGAATGCTCAAACTCTACGCTTGGATGCCCAACCACTGCGTATTGGACTCTCAAAGCCTGTACTTTGAATGCTCGGATTCTGCCGTCCGAATGCTCGAGCTCTACGCTCTGAATGCTCAAGTCCGGAACTTGATAGAAGCTGTAAGCTTTAAAACAAACACACACGCACGGGCCCGTGCACATATTGCATTATCACATCGAGTCTGCATCATCATATCTATTCACATCTAACCAACCATCATCACACATATACACTCTGCATATCTCTCATGAAACAGGTCAACCCCGCAATCAACCGGCTCTACGCCTCAGTTTTATTGATCGGTTCAGCACCTCGATCCTTTGGCTCCACGCCAATACTTATGATGAGAAAGCTCCGTGCACAGACCATCAGAATGCAACCAGCTCTACGCTTCGGTTCAAATCACGTCAGGCTCTAAGCTCCGACAACTCAGGCACTCGCCTCAAGACTGCAGTAGGCTCTACGCCTCAATCTAATCACCTCAGGCTCCATGCCTCAGTTCCTTCACCTCAGGCCCTTGCCTTATACCAGCTCCGCGCTTCGGTCCCATCAAGCTCTAAGCTTCGACACCTCAGGCCTTTGCCTCACGACCACAGCAGGCTCTACGCCTCAATCTAACCACCTCAGGCTCTCACCTTATGATCAACACCAGCTCCGCGCTTCGGTCCTATCAATCCAATCTCCTCAGGCCTTCGCCTCAAGGCTACAACAGGCTCCATGCCTCGATTCCATCACTCTCAGGCTCTCGCCTCATGACTACAACCGGCTCCGTGCCTCGGTTCCCTCATCTCTAAAAGCTCCGTGCTCTAGATACTGGCCTTGTGCCCCCCACATCTCAAAAACAAACCGGCGTCCAAATCATCCCAGTAGATGGCTTGGATTCCACCCCACTACATCAATTCCTTCCAGCTCATTCGTAAGGATAGCCAGCTCTACCGAGCTCCTTTCAGTCAAAGTAAGGATGATCAAGAAAAGCAAACGCACCTGCAGTGTACTAATCTACCCCAAAATAACTAAGGAAGCTCTCCGCAAAAAACTCCCCAGGTAGCCCCGCGCTCCTTCAACTACTCTTCGCCAAAACCCTGGCTCAGTTTAGGTACGTCACACTATGGCTTTTTAAGCCCTAAGGTTGCCCAAACTACGGTTGGTCTGAATTTCCTTTGCGGAATACGTAGGCAGCCTCCCGGCCCGACCATAACAAAACCTTTTTCAAAAACCCCTTGGAATGGTGGTTGGACCAAATTGAGTTGCTTTTTACAGCTTTGACTCTTACTCAAACATGTCTCGCAATCCGTCTGAGTTCAGTCAAAGAGGGGCATCTGTAGACACCCCAATTTGGCCTAACGATTATTTCAAGTCCCACCTTGGGACAATCCCGATGATGAAATGGATACAGTGATTGCTGATTACTTCCTTGAGGACCTTAGGACTTTCGGTAAGAACTTTGAGCCACTTAGAGGACCCAAATCAAAGCCATACAGCCTTTCAGACAGAAATACAGAAGCCTAGGAGAATCCATCTGTCGGCCGTGACATCGATCCCACGGCCCTTACATCATTTCCTCACCCGAGCAACCTGTTGCTAGCCAAATCTCCCTTAGAGATCAATGTCTCGGCCGCAAGATCAATCCTTCGGCTGAGACATCCATTCCTCGGCCGTGATATCCTTTCCTCGGCCGCCAGATCGACCTTTTCCAGACTCTGGAACGTGTTCTGTCAGACGTTTGATCCGATTACACTACCTTCCCGATGCGTTCGGGCTACGTTAGAGGATTGCCATGGAGAGTTAGAATCACACTCTAACTCCAATTTTTATCGTGCATTGCGATTGGCCGGAGTGAGTCATCCCTGTGCCTATATAAAGGAGCCTTTGGGCTCCGAAATTGACACACCTTCACACTCTTTCAAGCCTCAAAACTCTGCACAAATACTCTCTCAATCCCATACTTCAAAAGCCCTAACCTCCCGAAGGCAGCCATCAATCCAGCGATCAAACCCCGAAGTTCAAACCCTAACCCTAGGGTTTTCAATCAAGCAATCAGTCAATCACGCCCAATCCAAAGCAATCAAGCAACTGAGGGATCAAGGTGGTGAGGCTCAACGGCCTCTGGTTTGTCTTATTTACTATATTTTTGACTAACCGTAGCGTTTTGATCATCTGTTGATCTTTCTATCGGGTGTGAGGAAGAACACCGACCGGGGCTTCGATCCCTTGGCTGGTATATCAAACCAGGAGGATCCCTCGGCCGTGACATCCATTCACCGGCCGCGGGTTCCATCTCCCTGGGACAGTTTTGTTGCTTTCTCTGCTTTCTGAATGCATGCTTACTTATCGCACTGGCTCACTTTGCTTACTGTTTA
This sequence comes from Rhododendron griersonianum, assembly GCA_018127125.1. Lineage (NCBI taxonomy): Eukaryota > Viridiplantae > Streptophyta > Magnoliopsida > Ericales > Ericaceae > Rhododendron > Rhododendron griersonianum. The sequence goes on from CM030791.1 coordinate 38,265,055, forward strand.
AAGGAATAAATAAACAGACTATGTGTTAGAATTAAACAAAGCATCTTCATGTCTTATGTTGAATGATTATGGGCCAGTCTCACGACTGGGCAAAGAGGGGTGCCTAACACCTTCCCCTTATTGTACTTTTGGCTCCCGTATCCGGAATCTCTATCTATTTTCCCAGTTTTAATAAACTGGGTGGCGACTCTGTTTTGATGATAACTGTTATCATGTGGCGATGTTCCTAGCCATGGGAATGTCCATGATTTTGGTTTACGAAGCAAGCAACCAATCGAGCAAACAAACGTGATCAATCTGTATGGCGATGCCTCGTTTGGGCGGTGTCTACACTTAGTTCATTTTGACATCTCTTAGAACTTGTCGTTCTAAAAAAAGGATACACCCTAAAAAGAAATTCTGAGGAATGAGGCAACCTTCGAAAGACCGTAATCTTATCCCGCTTGCGCATCGCACCTTGCATCTTATGCTTGCTTTCGTGTCCCGTATAGAACTCTTAGACTCGCTTGCGCGGCCTGTTTTGGATTGCCTAGACCGATGAAGAGTCGTGCTTTCTAAAAGGCACGTTGTTGAAACTAATTAGTCCTTGGAATGATGAGGTTTTGGGGATATCGAAATTCATTAAGTCTTCAATACATTTTTCAATCATGGATTCAATCAAGATTAACGAAACAATTAAGCTACAATGTCGTGATACCCACACCACCCAGGTTATAATGCGAAGTCACTTACACCGCTTAGGCTAATGGCGCCATGTCACTTACGCCGCTCCGGTTACGGTATCATGTCATTTACGCCAAACGGTTTTTGAAACCAAAACAGAAATTTTGGGTGAAAAATGTTAAAGACTTAATTTGTCTTGATATCTCCCAAGTCTTGTCATTCCTAATCAAAGGATACACATTCAAAAGAATCTCTGAGGACTAAGGCAATCCTTCATAGGTTGTCATTTCTTGAGTCAGGGTCTAGGAGACCATAAATCCATGGAGTTTGGGATAACTCTGGTGTTCATCGTGCCCGAACGGCTCCCTCTAGTTCAATCTAGCCTTAAGTGCATCTTCCAACAGTCTTATTGCTCTGTCTCGGATGGTCTTAGATAAGGAGATTGGCTCTGATTCCCAACGTGCGGAATTTAACCTGCCTGACAACGACCTACCCGTGACTGTTGGAACTATCCGTGAAGTTTGATCCCTTGAGTCAACGATGACAACACGTGAATAACAATTCTTTTATTCATACACGTTTTTTTTCAATAAATCACGACAGGGACACGTCTGAGTACAACTTTTTGTTTTGCTGTCAGTCCGAGAGCGATTGGGCTGAAAAAGAAAACCATACCCTCATAGACTCAGAATTTGTGGGAAGATATGGAACAGCCAGTGGAAAATTTTAATGGGGAGCATCCAAACAGAGAACAGTCAACATGGAATCTGAATGAGTTGGATCAAATCCGAACCTCTATTCAACAGATGGGTGAACGAACAGACAATCAGATTACCCAGTTGATGCTCATGATAACCGGGGTTGCCAGACGACTTCCACCTCCACAAAACCCAGAAACACCTCTTGAAGATAACCATGAACCACCCCCTGAACCAAACGCCCAAAGCCCAGAAATGGCTACCATCAAAGCCAAATTAGCCCAACTTGAGCAGTCCTTAGCCAGAAGCGAAAGAATCACCTCAATTGGTTTCGACATCGACGAACTCTGCCTCTTCCCAAATGCCAGACTACCCAAGAAATTCAAGCCAATCGACTTTGCTAAGTTCAACGGAACCAGTGATCCAAAAGCACACCTGACCAGCTATATTGGGGCACTTTCCATGTGGGGCGTGGAGAAAGACGCCATGGCCCAAATGTTTTCTCAAACACTGGTTGGACATGCTTTGCACTGGTTCACTGCCTTGGAAACAACAAAGAAGAGATCTTGGGAGGACATCTGTGAGGCTTTCGTGGCCCAGTTCAACTACAACATCCAACTTGAGGTCACCATCCGAGAGTTGGAATCAACAAAGATGAAACCGAAGGAGTCTTTTATGGATTTTGTCCGAAGATGGAGAGCAAAGGCTGTTCAGATGAAGGACAAACCCTCTGAGAAAGATCAAATTCGGATGATTGTCCGAAATCTCCAGCCCGCACTTGCCAATCACATGATCCTAGCTCAAGCCTCTTCTGACTTCAAGACATTCTTCGAAACAGGCCTGGCCATCGAAGAAGCCGTTCAGTTGGGCATCCTCGAAAATGCTGATTCTTTCCCAGAAATAAAAAATGTGGACCCCGACAACAGCAGCACGCTGTATGGCTACACCAACCTGCCATCTAACCCTACAAATACCGACCCTGTCCGAATCGAGCCCGTTAGCCAGATCGTTGCTTAAGCCGCCAAGCCTAAACAACCTCGTGTCTTTTCTGAGTTTTTCGTACCACTATCCATGGTATTCGAAAGACTTGTCGAAAGCGGAACCATCAAACCACTCCCTCCAACTCCCCTACCTCAAAAGCTCCCAGCCTACCACAACCCAAATGCCTTATGCGCCTTCCACCAAATGCCCGGTCACGCTACCAATGACTGTCACCGTCTCTATCACAAGATCCAAGACTTAATCGACGACGGAACCATCCCAGTGACGGACCTCAGATCTGGAGGAGGATTTTGAGTGCAGTAAAGCATGAATGGAATTTCTCACGAGTTTGGAAAGCTGTTAAGTTTCAAGTCAAGTCTTTGTCTTTCAATTTCAAGTCAGTTTGAACTTTGAGTCTTTTATGCTTTCGTGTCTGTATGTTTTCAAATTCAAGTTTGTGGTCGAAGAAGAAAAACCAAAAAGAGAGTCAGTTTCGTAGTCCCGAACTACGTTATGACCTGATTCCTTTGCAAGAAGGATACATAGGCAGCCTCATCCTAACGCCCGGTCATGTTCATTCGAGTCGATCCCAAAATTTGGTCACGATCTTTTGAGTCAATCCTTCGTCGGTCTGTCCCGTCTTTTGAAATCAATCTCAAGCTTCTTGCGTCGAAATTGTGATAATAAACTCGCATTTTGTGATAATCCCTTAACTTGGAATTGTTTTTCACCATCAATTGAGGAATTAAAACACGAGATATTTTGCCCTTGCAAGAAGAAGAATTTCATGGGACCACTCCCTGACGCCGTCAAGAAGTAACACCTTGGCCCGAGAAAAAGCTCGCTAGATCAAAACCTCAAAATGTGATCTAGGCAAAAGTTAGAGCACACAAATCTCTTAACTTGCATCTAGGATCCAGTTATCGAGTTGTGCAATTCAAAATGAAGAAAGGCATTCTTTTCTTTTATCAAACGCTTGGAGATATATATCCATTGATAACCCCCTTTGAGCCTAAATCAATTTCTTTGAAAGAACCCAGCTAGGCAGCTATCCCCCACATTGGGGTGAAATAAGGAAGACAAAAGTGCCAAACACCTGACCATCATCGGCGCATCAGAATTCAAAGTGCAAAAGTGCCAAATACATAGGCATGGTGAGATGCAAAACATCGAAGAAAAATAAGAGAAAGCTTGAAATCAATGAAAGTGCCGAACACATCGACACAAGGTGCGAAGCAAATCAAATGAAAGAAGGCGCCCATCAAAAGCAAAAAGGGCACAAAAATATTCAAGATGGCTGCTAGCTCTCGAAACCCAAAGAAAATGAAAATTTTTGAGCCTATTATCCTTTCTTTGTTAAGCCAAACCTTGGCCACGTTACAACCCGAATAAAGTCCTTTCAGATTGGAAAACACAACTTGATAACAAAAATCCTAGACAATAGGACAAAACATGAAGGAGGGACAAGGCATTTTGTGAATCCCGCAAAATCCGAGCTGGGGCATTTTCCAAATCCATGGGTTGTCATCAGCAATTTGGGGCATAGATCGTGGTAAAAGCCTAGTGTTTTGACAAAACAAGATCAAAGAAAATTCTGAATGAACATCACTTGATGGAGCTAAAACAATTTCAAAGCCCCGAATGGGAAAATCATCGAAACTTGATTTTATCATGACAATTTTAAACATCAAATCCTCAAGTAATCAAGCTCCTCGTCCAGTCAAATCAAACTCCTCGTCAAGTCAAGGTCATCATTGAGAGTCAGTCCTCTGATAAGGGGTCTTTGTCTTTTGAGTTATCTAGGCCTTGTCCAAATTCACACAAGGTCATCAGTCTAGTCAAGTCATATTGATCTTGAGACCCCAACTCGTGAGAGAAACTCCAATACATGGAAGAACCCACGCTTGTGCTCATGATAAAACTGGTAGCCGAAATTGTCAGTGGAATCAAGGAAAAGAATTAGAACCGAGGCACATCAGCCCAATGTCATCAATCATAGCAAGCATACAGCCAACATCAAGACTGGGGCATGAATGCCCAAAACTCAAGCCCTGATCAAAGTCAAACTCAAACCAACTCCAGCTCAAGCCCTACATCCAGCTCAAACCCAATTTGCATCCAAAGACAAACTCCATCCCAAATCCCAAGGTCCTGAAAATACCAGCTCGTTGGCCAAAAACAGTAAAGCATAAAGGGTACTCGGACATGTCCTTTGTTTTTCAAAAATAAAAAAATCATCGTTGTTGTCAAATGTCAAAACGCGGGTCTCACTTTCTAGCCTCGACCTCTTATGGTTGCCTTCATCTATCATATTTGTCAACATGACTGCTTGACATGCTGCCATAGATTTGGCATTGTCCTGAGGGACACCTTTCAATCAAATGCTGCCATAGATTTGGCATTGTCCTGAGGGACACCTTTCAATCAAATGCTGCCATAGATTTGGCATTGTCCTGAGGGACACCTTTCAATCAAATGCTACCATAGATTTGGCATTGTCCTGAGGGACACCTTTCAATCAAATGCTGCCATAGATTTGGCATTGTCCTGAGGGACACCTTTCAATCAAATCCCGCCATAGATTTGGCATTGTCCTCTGTGACATCTTTCAATCATTTCCTGCCATAGATTTGGTTTTAGTTCCTTCGAGACAAACTAACTTGTCCCGTTGGATGACACCCCTCGTGGTGTATTTACAACCTATTCGCCTGTTTAATTTTGCCACCCACTGAGACAGAGCAATCGATGGGCGCTCCTCGAATCAATCTATATTGTCGATCATTTGCTTGCATGTCTGAATGTTTGCATGTTTGCATTTGCCCCAAAGAACTACGCTGGTCTGATCCCTGTAGAAAAGGGTACGTAGGTAGCTCGAACGAGCATGACCTCATGTTTCGAATGCTTGTACATCTTTACTTGCATTTGATTTTGAATTAAGGATTTGGTAAGGCTCGAATTGGGCTGTCTCAATCTTTGGACGTCACTCGTATCCAGACATGATGTCGAGCGCCATCCAAAGAGGGACAACTGTAGACACCCCAATTTGGACCTATTAATTATCCTTAATTTGTGGCCTTGAGGCTCCCCGATGATGAAACGGAATCAAAACAGGCCTTGGATAAACTTGGACGATGCTTCTTGGGCTTTTTCAAAACCAAAATCCTTTTTTTCCCGACACCCTGAGGGTAAAATTGGCACACATTTCAGCATATAAAATACCTTTGAATGAAACCAATTGGGTTAGAAAGAGGACTCAACGAGCTTTCCAACGCTTTGAAAAACACCCAAAACCGAGTTCGGGAGTGTCCGTGGCGCCCCGCTGAAGTTTGGCAGTCACTCCCAAGCGCTCGAGACCACTCCCAAGCGCTCGGGAATGCCATTCTTGAGCGCTCAGGAGTGCTGATAGGCCAATGCATGTTGAACTTGACCTTTGACCATGGATTTTTCAGATTTTTCAGATTATTCAAACCTGAGGTTCAAACCTGCACGTTCCAGGCCTGGCAGGGCATCTCATCATTAAGATTTTCCCTCCCAAAATGATTTTATTGAAGTTTTGATTTCACTTTCAAATCCAAACCATGGGTTATCTTTCTCTTTAAATACCCTTTCATTCTACACCCTTAGAACACGAAAATTGCTCCTTCTCACTCCCCTATTTGCAGAAAACTCTATTTCAAGCACCCTCAAATATTTTCAACTCAAATATTTTCCAACTTCCACCTTCAAATAGTTTTCAAGGAAAATCCAAAAAACACAAAAGCAAATGAGGCCTTAGACTTCATTTTTCTACTGTTTTTCTGCCCTTACTCAAACTACCATACTCATCCAAGAAGTCTTGTTCAAGCTCAAAGGTATAAAGGCTCACTTTGTGCTTCAAAATCTATTATTTTTCTACTTCTGAGGGAGATCAGGAGCTCATACCAGTTCTTCATACTAGTTGTGAGTTCCTTTGATCTTAGTTTAACAACAAGAGCAAGAGGAACACAAAGAAACAAAACTTTCTCTGGGCACTGGATACACTCCTGAGCGCTCAGGACCACTCACGAGCGCTCGGGAGTGCTGCTCACCAAAATCTTGTTTTGTCATCAAATGCTGCATTTTCTGTTCTCAGTAGGCACTGGATGTGCACTTGTCCCTCCATCGCCCGGTTAGGTTTATTTACAGTCGCAAGGAAGTATGGTTTGAATGGTTAAGACCAGTTCTTAGCTGTTTAAGCCTCTTGCTTAGCACATTTGTACTTTGATTTCTTCGTGTTTTTGTTGGCAGTACTAGCATGTGAATATGTCTAACCAAATCTGCAGGGTGGCTTGACAGCACTCCCGAGCGCTCAGGACCACTCCCAAGCGCTCGGGAGTGATTCCAGTGACAGTTCATTCTGTTTTCTTGCTTCATCATTCTATTGCACCTTGTACACCTTTCACATGCATGCACTCCTTATTTGGTATATTTGTACATACTTGCTAATTGTTTTCATGAAACAAAAATGTTTTCGACAAAATCCCACAAACATTTAGTAGAGACCGATTTCGTGTCGGGCGAGGGGGGTGCCATAAAACCCTTCCCCCCTCGTAACGTGGCTTCTGAATCCTCAAAACAATCTCTGGTTTTCAATTCAATCAATCATTTTCAATCAAAACGGTTTCCCGGGTGGCAAACCTCAAATTCGGGTGGCGACTCCTCAAAATTTTCAATTCGATTAAAAAACGTGTGTTTTTCGGGCCGCCCCGATCCACCCGGGGCTGTGGTAGCCCACAATGGGCAAGCAAAAGCTTCCAACAAAACCATTCTTGATGGGATCAAGAAAAGGTTGGACAAAGCAAAGGGAAAGTGGCCTGACGAGTTACCACTGGTGCTGTGGGCGCACCGAACAACACCAAGGAGGTCTACGGGAGAGACCCCCTATTCATTAGCATATGGTACAGAGGCAGTCATACCCCTAGAGGTTGGTCTTCCAACCAATAGGACTGTATTGGTTGAGAGTGGGGGCAATGACAGGGCCCTTGAGATCGAACTCGACCTGGCCGAGGAAAGGAGGGAAAAGGCTTTGGTCCACTTAGCCTCATACCAGGAACAGCTAATGAAGGGCTATAACAAACATGTCCACCCTCGAGAATTTGGTATTGGAGATCTCGTACTTCAAAAGGTACTTGGTAATACCAAAGTGGCTAACGAAGGCAAGTTAGGGGCTAATTGGGAAGGACCGTATCGAGTGACTGAAATTGTGGGCATTGGGGCCTACAAGTTGGCAGATCTGGACGGGATCCCGATGCCAAGGCCTTGGAATGTCCACAATCTGAGGAAGTTCTTTGTTTAAAAGACTTTGGTTTATTTTTTATTATGTTCTAGGACTATGTAATTGTGTGGGAATTACGAAGAAAATTCCTCTATTTTTACTTTTCTTTAGTTGCAAGGGGTACGCGTAACGCCTCCTTGAGTTTGAGAACTATGAATAAAGTCACGTTTTCTGCAACATATCGACTTTTCAGAAATTTTGTTTCCTGTATTTTGTGGTTGTTTTTTATCTTATAAATACGAACAATGACCTAGCTTGCCCTTATTCATATTAGGGAGCAGGTAATGGGTATGAACGCCTTAGAACGCACGAATTCGCGTATCAATTATCTTAGTACGAAAAACTTAGATTAACTAAGTACGAAAAACTTAGAATAAGGATGAACGCCTTGTAACGTACGAATATACGTATTACTGTCTAAGCACGAAAAAGTACTTAGACTATACAAGTACGAGAGAAACTTGTATGCACGAATTGCTGAGTACGACAAAACTTAACATTCTGTCCAAGTACGAGAAACTTATAAGAAGTATGAAATACTTGCTTATTTTTCCAAGTATGAAACACTTGGACAAAAGACTTATGAATTTAGCTAATTACGAAATACTTAGGGTTCGGTGTATAGTTTGCTAAGTATGAAAACACTTAAGCCTCTGTTTAAGTATGAGATACTTAAAGGCTATGAAGAGCCGAGCAAATACACAGGCCATGCAAGGCCACAGGTTAGATTGCTAAGTACGACAAGACTTAACTTTCCAAGTATGAGAAACTTAGACAGATTAGCATATGAAGGAATGTCCCCAAAAACTTTAGAAACGAGTATTTATGCTCATGGAGTACCGGGCAAAACATAAATAACAGTATTGCGCCATGAAGGGCTGAATACTTGTTTTATCTTAAGTATGTAATTGATGTTGCCACGCAGGGCTGAGAGATTACGGTCACGCAGGACCTCTCAAAAAACTATTGCAATTATAGTCAGGAAAATCAGAAAGAGGCTTACCAAACTCAGTCCAGGTTTTGGACTTCTGTGGGAGTGTTGCTCGGAACCTCTGTGTTGGTCTCACCCCCGACTGCTTGTTCCTCCAGATTGACTGGTTCAGTGGTTGTTCTTCCAACAGTTGGTTGTTCAGGATGAGTGTGGGCAGCATGCCCTCGGAGAGAAAGGATTTCGTTCCTTTTCGCCATTGCAGCCCTTTTTTTTGGAAATCGAGGGAGCGCGAGCGGAGAGGCAAGCGCTCGTAAAATACAGAGTCGCCACTTGAGTTTTTGAGGATCCGACACTCAAGGAACCGTATTTCGAAGCACCTGCTGCGCTATTTGTTTGAAAAAGTTAAGGAAACCAGTCCGTCATAACCATATCTGGGTTCGGGAGCCAGGTTACGAGAGGGGAAGGGTTTTAAGGCACCCTTCTCGCCCAATCCGGAGATCGGTCTCTACTTAGGCATTTTTATGAAAACTTTTGTGATTCTTCTTCTTTTGATTAATTTTAGCCAATTACGGCGGGGGAATAGTTAATTGAGGATTAAAACTGTAACAACTTGCAGGATGTGATCAAAAGATAGCATGGATGGATGGAAAATTGAAGAATAAACGAGATGAAACCTAAGACAGCGATCAGATGCCAAAACCAGGCTTGGGATGGATTTGCCCTGCACGATGGCCAACTTGCATGCATGAACAAATCTGCATGCAAGAGAACCATCGCGCGAGACACTCAAACCCTCGCGCGAATGTTGTCATCTCACCACAGTTCCAATTTCATCCCCTTCTGGGCTCTGGAGAGACCAGTGCACACCCAGGAGGCAAACCAAGCAGTTTATCAAGGAACTGTAAAATACTAATTATTACAGACAGCTTGAAAATGGAACTGAATAAAAAGGAAACACAACCCCTAAACAGTGGGGGAATAAAAAGAGGCCAAGGGCCTAGTTGCCCATGCAAGGGCCATTCCTGGAATTCACAGAACTATCGCGCGACAGAGAATGAGTCCCGCGCGACATTCCTGACTGGACTTCCAGGAATTGCTTTGCATGCTTGGGGTCTTGAGACAGGTTCAAGGATCACCCAAAGGCATTCCAAACTATCCAAAATAAAGAACTAAGCTACTGTATTTTATTTTGCATGCATAACAGTGATCTACAAATCAAAATAAATTACAACAGGCATGCATATAATCAAAAACCAAAAAAGACCAGCCTCTCTTCCCCACGAGGACCATTCTCTTGCTGACACAAGTGTCGCGCGAGTATAGTGGTCCATCGCGCGAGGGTTTGGCCAGCCACGGATTCTTGTAACTCTGCTGGCTTTAGGACCAGGACATGGTATCACTACTACAATAATAGATAAATACCACACTAAGGAGGTTCACAAAGATCACGGTTTTCAGTGAAAGCGTGATAAAAAATTGTAGGCTAACTTTTTAATCTCAGTTTAAATAAAAAACTGAGATAAAAAGTGATGCTTAGCCACGGAAAAGAGCAAGATAATAGATCTCACTCTTGCGACGAGATAAAAGAAAAAAGACCTCACCCTTACAGTGTGATAGAAGACTTTAAGACCTCACTAATGCGGTGAGATAAAAAAAAAAGACCTCGCCCTTGTAGTGTGATAAAAAACTTTGCCACCAACGAGATAAAAGATCTAAAATTTTGCATTTCCTTTTTCCCTCTAAATTCTGAAATCTAAAACCCCGCTTTCAATTTCGCACTTTCTTTTTCCCTCTCCCCTCTCAAACAAAAAAAGCCCTAATCTCTTTATTTTGCACAGCTGCCACGCTCTTGGCCCTTGATGGGGGAGGCGATTCAAATGGCGAATGAACCCGAGCCGCCGTCGTCCTTATTCCACCTCTCTCCGGCTTCTTCCTCCGGCCTCGTTTTTTGTCCTCCTCCCATCCATGAGCCGGCATCGCCATCTCCTTCTACCCTATTCCTTGTTAGGTGTTTTCGCCGTCGCCGCTGTGCCTTGTCGTCACTGACCCATCTTCCCTCCTTTCCCTTTTTCCCGTTTCCCCCTCCATCTATTCCCTTCCACCTCTGACCGCCAGATTTTCCCATCCATCTCAGACCGTGCTGTTTCAGGTCTCCATCTTCGGCTTCTCTCGCCAAGGTCTGTCCTATGGTATACGTCGCCGGGCTCCGGTTATGCTTAGTTCCTGTTGCTGCGATTCCTTTGATCAGGTGTCTTCTTCATCAACACTTTTGGTTAGCCTCTGATGTAAGTTTTCTACAATCTTTCTGCTTATTTAGGTTTCGGTATGAAGTTGTTGCGTTCGGAGGAATCAAACTGGTTCTAAGGGTTATTGTTGGGGCTTTTAGTTGATTTGAGGTTGTTTTCTGTGTTGTGCTCTTCTGTTTGTGTTTGCGGCTTGATGTCTCTGGTAATGGTATAATTTGTGAGTGATTTTCAATAAAGTTTGAAGAATGAATGGGCGTTATGGAGGATCTTGGAAGCCAGTCATCCATAGACATAACATACAGAGTTTTGAACCAAGGAAGACTCTATTCACTTTGTTTATTGATAATCTTCCAGAAGATGTTGGAAAGATGTGGTTTCGTAAGTTTTACTCCCAGTTTGGTGAAGTGATTTGTATAGAGTTCTTGATCAATGTAAAGTGGGTGATCAAGCATGTACACAAACTTAGTTCTCTGAATGACTTAATCTTCCATCACCTATTTACTTGGTTCTGGACGAAGCTCAACATTCAATAATATTACTGATAAGTCCAATGTTGTCATAAGTTTATCATTTACTATGCCATACGAACATTATGAAACTCATATTAATTTTCACAACATAAGGTTTGTACGTATTCTAGCCACTGTAAAATAATGATATGAATAAGTCAATTGTGGTGATGAACTGCCATCTACAGATACTTTCCCTAAAGCTGCACTTTTGTCATGCATTATTCACTTGCTCACAAGTCCATTTGAATGTCGTATACCTGGTTCAATTATATTAAGTAGCTAATTTGTTCTACACTTTGTTCTCCATAACTAGCAGTTGCTGACTATAAACTGTTTCTTGTAGTGTTGCTCAGTTACAACCCTTGGAAGTTACTGGGTTTGTTCAAGTGTTGTGGTAATGTGTAGCACATTTAGGAGGAAAATCCTTTGGGGGCTAGGTATGCACATATTTTGAAAATACGGCAGCACTTCTTTTCACTTATATTCAAGTTAGCGAGCTACCCTTTTTTGTTGTTTATTGTGCTGCTAGTTTTACTTGGCTGTTTGGAGCTTATCAGTTGGGTGCATGCCTCTATGATCTATCCCACTCAAGTTAGCGAGCTGATCAGTTGGGTCCTTGTGTCGTGGCTGCAATTGCAATAATTGGTGCGAGGTCAGTGACTATTGCTTTAGTCTTTTGGTATGAATATGGAGTTAGAGTGGTATTCTATTGTGTGATTACTGAAGGTCCTAAGAGGAAACACACACATCTCTCTTCAATGTGTACCCCATTTCATCCTTTCTTTCTCTTCAATGTGTACTTCCTGGTAATTAGGAGGAAACCATATATAGCCACTAGTCGAAAATAGTTGCTGGAATCGTTTTCCAAGGAAAATACCTAATAGGTCTCTTTCTAACTAGTTCTCTTTCATTATCTTCGTAGAGGAAATTGGTACAACTTATTAGTATCATTTAGAAGAATCAACTAAGATAGCAGCAGTTCGCCAATGTTTCTGTGTCGAAAAGCATTCGTAGGCAAGTATTTGTTGTGGATTTCCGATATTGTATTGTGTTGTGGATTTCTGAATTAACGTGAGAAATAATTTTTTGATTTTGTATACTCGAGGCAAGATTGCAATTTGCATACATGTTTGGTTACTAGAGAAGTACTCCTACATTACGTGAAGCTTTTGCCATCTTTTTGTCCTCCTTTCTTTATGTACTTGGAGCCAAAGCTCCAAAATTCACAAGGAAACAACAATCTTCGATCTGGGTCGTTCTCTGTTTCTGTAAATTTTTCGTGGGTTTGATTGGAATCGTCATCTTTTGATTGTTCTTGTGATTTAAGAGCTCGATTGGACCTTTTCATTTCTGGGACTGCCTTCTTTAAATTGAACGGTTTTCTTGATAGTTTCTTTCGCATAATTTCAAGTAGATATGTACAATTTTTTTGTGGTTTAGTTGTGCTTTTTGGGTTAATTTTTTTTTTTTGTAGCTTCTGATTTTCATGTGCTTTTTGGGTTTTTTTCGCAATCATAGTAATGAAATGGTTCCATTGATTTTCATTTGCTTTAGTAGATTTAGATGAAGGGTTTGTGGAGACGGATTACTGCTGAATACCTCACGAGGCATTTGCGGATCAAACTTAGCTGGCTAAGGGTATTACAATAGTTTCTACCCTTCTTCTTTATTGATACTTACTCCATCTCTGATTGTTAGTCTGTTTTGGGAGCCGTGCTAATGTTCGGATTAAAAAAAAAAGCATATCCTCGTAACAATTTTTTTACACCGTTCAAAAGATCTCAGTTAGAGTATATTGAAAAATTCTTGACGAATATACATCATTTTTGGTCCAACTGTTGGCACGGCTCTCCTAAAGAGACTAATAAATGGGTACAGATGGAGTACTGTTATCAAAGCTGGTATGAGCCTTGAACATAGGCAATCTTGCCCAAGCACGTGTGTATACATATCGTAATTTCTTCTTGTGGTGGTTTAGTTCATTGTTATTGTGTTTGTGTTTGTGTGATTTGGTTCATTGCCCAACAGTGAGGATCTCGTTTTTCCAGTTTCTATTTGTAGGAAATGTTACAAGTACTTTTAACTTTTGCCCCTTCTTACATCAAACCAGGGTTTTCAATTTTTGGTGGTTTGGTTTTGGTTTTGGATTTTTATACCTTTTTGTTTTCTGCTGGATTTAGGCATTGGAGTTCTTGATGCTGCTACTTTTTGTTTTCTGGTGGATTTAGGCATGCTCTGAGAATGATGAAGTGCTTGAAATTGGCTTCAGAGAATGACGAGTGCTTGAAATTGGCTTCAGAGAATGACGAAGTGCTTGAAATTGGCTTCAAAGAATGAAGAATTCGTTGTATAGCTCCATGCTTGTGATTCAATTAGTTTTCTTTGTCCTTTTTATTGTTGAAGCTTTTGTTCTCCATTTTTTATGCATTTTCAGAAATTTGATCGATGTTAGATTAATTCAAAGTAAGCTTTCCTGCACGATGTTTCTATCTATGACATGTTTTGTGCAAGATGCAATATCAGTTATGCATATTTCGTTTTGCTATGTCTTTTGTTTTGGAGAAGATAGCTACGGGCTGAATACATATTTTACGTGTATTTATTATTGGTTAGAGATTCAGGCATTTTTTAAATGCACAAAAAAAAAAGAAGATGCATCTTTCAATCACATTTCTAGACTGTGATGATAAGAACATTTAATCACGGTTTTAGACAAGAACCGTGATCTAAAAATCAGAAAAGATCACACCTAACTATTTTCCATCTCATTTTTTAGACATGAAAGATCACAGTGTTTGGTGGTGATTGTTATCTACATATAATCACGATTTTTCAGGATGAGTGTGATCAAAACCTGGGAAAGAACACGGAAATGAGTTTCCATCTCGGTTTTGGCTAGAAAAGATCACGGCTTTGTTTGGTTACCCGTTTAGTTTTAGTTTTAGTTTTGTTTTCAATTATTACTCTATTTTTTTTTTCAATCATTACCCTATTTTTTCAATTATTACTTTCTCATCTCTCTCTATCTCTCTCCAATCATTACTCCTATCTTCAATCATTACTCTATTTCTCTCTCCACCCACTACCAAAACTAAACTAAACTAAACTCTCAACCAAACACAACGCACGGTTTTTGGGTGTGATTGTTTCTATCTTTCAATCACGGTTTTTGGGTGTGATAAAAAAGAGTGACTTACAATCATACCCAGATCCATCACGGTAGGAGGAGTGTGATAGAAGACTAACTATCACTGCCAATAACTGTGATTGTTATGCTTTATTGTAGTAGTGTATTGATTACCAGCCTTGGCTCTGTCAGCCCCCCTCAGGGATCAAAACAGAAACAGGCTAAATGTTATACCTTTGCTTGGAAAGGGTTTGGAAATAGATTGGATTGATTGGTAAAGCCTTTTGACCAAGTGTATATGTTGAACACTAGATTGGAAGACTAGGAAATGGTTTGGGTTGGTAACTTTGTGCTAGAGACTCAATTGCCTTGTAAAATGGTAATGAGCCTTCTTGACCTTTTTCTTGGAACTAACCAACCCTTAACATGGAAGATCAATGGGGGTATTTATAGGGGAAGTGAGTGGGCTAGGTGGTGGCCAAACTTGGCTTTGCAACCAGCCAACAAGGCTGGTCACAACTTGGTGGATAAGCTAGCCAACAAGGTGGGTAGTTGTTGTGAGGGTGTGTGTGCCTTGAACCTGCCAGAACTCTGTTCAGCTGAGGAAAACGGGGTTCCAGCCCATGGGGACCCATGTGACACCCAATCATCACAAATCCAGCTGGATTGTGTGATAGTGACAGGAGAGAACAGTCGCGCGAGGGTTCGGAACCATCGCGCGAGGGTCAACAGCCAACAGTTTGACTTTGACCACACCTGGCAAGCTGAGTATCACGCGAGGAACATGAAGGATCGCGCGACGGTCAAATCTGACCCTGGGGTTTGACCAAAGGTCCAGAGGGGTTCAAAAGGTTTAAGTGGGGTTCTAAGCACTCCAAGCTCAATCCATTCCCAATCCAAGCTCGTTTGATCCGATTTCATCATCGGGGAAACAAGAAAACCGTAAAACAAAGTAAAACAATTGGGAGATCCAGATAGGGGTGTCTACAGTAGTCCCTCTTTGACGGCACGCGGAGCACCATTGACTAGTACGGGTAACGTCAAAGAATTCTAGACACCTACTAAATCCGCCCAAAAGCCGATTAAATGGAAAATGCAGACGAGTATATAAAAATACCGTGCACCAAGGGGGAATTGAAGATCGGACGGATGGATCGTCGCTGATTGATGATCGGACGGATAGATCGTCGCTGATTGATGATCGGACGGATGGATCATCAATCAACAGATGGATCGTCGCTGATTGATGATCGGACAGATGGATCGTCGCTGATTGATGATCGGACGGATAGATCGTCCCTAATTTGAAATTGGACGAATGGATCGTCGCTAATTGATAATCGGACGGATGGATCGTCGCTGATTAATGATCGGGCGGATGGATCGTCACTGATTGCGGGCGGACCACTGCTGGGGATGCAAAAATGCTCCAAGTCAAAGGCGGCACTTCCATAGCGACCCTCAAAATCATAACAATAATTCATAGACCAAAAGATGGATAAATAAGACCGGGCCAGGTGTAGAACCTGAATTGGGCCTGAGGCCCAAAATGAAGTGTCGCGCGACACTTGGGAACCATCGCGCGATGGTTTGTGGCTAGGGCTTGGATCTAAACAGGCCCAGACCCGGCCCAAACCCGTTTGATTCGTTTAAACTCCGCGGGGACGTTTCAGAAAACAGTACTCGACGGTTTCCCAGTTTTCAAAACCCAGAACTCCTCTCAAACTCTCATCTTCCCTCTCAAACCCCACTCAAATTCTGATTTCAACCACGAAATCATCAAACCCACGTGAGATCATCCAACCATGGCAGACCACGGTAATGGGGAAGGCAGGGGAGAAGTTGTTGATCGGTTAGAGGACCGAGGAGGCCCAATGAACACCGAAACAGGAGATCAACCACCGGCGGAGGCCATCGCAGAGGTCGGTGCAGCGGTGGCGACGGGCGAAGATGGCGAAGGGGGCCACGAACAGGAGGCTGATGGTGGCGAGGAGTGTCGCGCGACAGAGCAGAAGGCTCGGGCGACGGTTGAGGCTGGGACAGTGGGGGCTGCTGCTGAGCGGCTGGACTCGAGTATGGCCGTGGAGGGCTTGGTGGTGACCGGCCGAAGTTCTGACAGTGCAGGAGGCAGTGGAGCGGGTGGTGGTGATGTTGAACCGATCGGGTCCCCGCCGAGGGACTCGGCGAAGGGTAAAGGTGTTGTTGACGGGGAGGAGGAGACCACGGAGGCTCCGGTTGAGATCCGAGAGGAGGACGTGCTGTTTCGTCCCTCGGCGACATCATCGAGCCATAGACTGATCACGAAACACGACGTCGCTGAGTTCTTGACCGAAGAGGCATTGGCGAGGCTTCTTGAGGATAACCCCCTGATTGGGGAGTTGGTCTTAAAGGCCAGAGAGGATCGTGCCCGGGCCATTGAGGCGTCGGAGGCCGCGGAGAGGGCCGAGAGAGAGAGATAGGAGAGAGAGGAGCTTTTGAGAGAGGCAGAGGCCGAGGAGAGGGCCAGAGTAGAGGCACAGGGGCCTAGGGTTACGGCCGTGGCGGAGGCGAAGAACACAAGTCGCCCGGGCTTTTCAGCGGAGGCATATGTGCTTCCTACGCCGCACCTTTTTGTGCCATCGGGCATTGGGGCACGCATACCGTCGTGGAGAGACTACGACGACGAGCTGGTGCTGAGAGATCCCCGAGTTCATATTGCAACGACATGGATGGAGGTATATTCCCAGAAAACACCCTTTGCAATTTGATTTCGATATTCTTGCTTTGATAGTTCAAATTCGATACTTGCTTAGAACATGCCTGAACTTTAGAATTGCATAGATAAATTGCAAGCCAAACCATGCTAAAACTACGTACTTCTTGTAACGTAGGCCCAACACGCAATAACTTGAACCAACCATCCATTGTAGGCTTCATTGATTACCTAGAACTTGAAAATGAGAACTCCGTATGCACGGGAATCTAGAACAACACACCACACTCCCGAGTTGAGCCATGGCATAGAACCCAAGCCAAACATGTGTCCTAGGCTTCATTGATTACCTAGAACTTGAAAATGAACTTCCTGTATACTGATAATCCCTTTTGCTGCTTGTCTTTGTGTCTGACACAGGCTGGAGCGGGACAGAGGGATATCCGCGGCTTCGGGGGCGCGTGCATGTCCTTACGGCTGTACGAGGGGTTGCCCGAGAGAGTGAGGCGGTTGGTGGATGAGGCAGGCTTCGGGGTGTTCATACAGACTTTGACCCCTGCGAGGAATGACCACGCCGTTCTGGTAGCACTTGCTGAGAGGTGGAGGGATACCACCAATACCTTCCACCTACCACTTGGGGAGATGACGGTGACGCCTGCAGACTTCGCAGTGATCACAGGGCTGAGGGTTGGAGGTGAGCCCATCCCGTTTGACTCAAGGATCCAGGACAATCGGGTTGCACTGGAGTGGTTTCTGGGCAAGGCGCCCAAGATAGAGGAGGGGATGGCGAGGTATGACCAGTTCAAGGACTACCTGAAGAAGGAGGTGACAAATGATCGGGAGACGGAGCAGATGGCCCGAGCGTTCCTGCTATACCTGTTTGGTGCCACTTTGTACCCGAACAGACGAAGTTAAGTGCACCTTTCTTACTTGCCAGCGCTGAGGGACCTGAGGACGGCTTCACGCTTCGACTGGGGTGGGGCTGCTCTTGGCACAACCTATCACTTCTTTGGCAACTCATCGAGGACGGGTAAGAGCACAGCTGGCTACTGGAGGGTCTGGGAGGTATGATTCTAACCCTTCATAAAGCACATTTTGATTATGCTTGTCCATTTACTTGTTTAGTCTGCTTGACTGCTTCAATTTTAAATACTGTATGCCTTGTGACTAATGTTTGTACTTGCATAAACATCGTGCAGCTTTGGGCCTACGAGGTTTTGCGGATGTATCCGCCAGAGTGCAAGCATCCAGACCTGAGCACCCTCCCCCGCGCGCTGAAATGGAGCAAGTCCAATATGGGGAAGAAAGAAGGGAGAGGTGACCTCAACGCCTTCAGACTGTACCTGGATGAGCTCAGTGCTTCACAGGTATGACACGAATCATAATCATTAGATATGCATTCATTTCCTTGATTTAATGCTGTCGCTGATCAATTGCTCATATTGCTTGCTTGTCCTGAATTGCAGGTCAATTGGGATCCCTGGAGGAGAGCGGGGCCAGAGCCGGAGTACTTGGCCAGGAGCAGAGTCGTTACAGCCAGCAGGGTGCTACTGGAGTCGGCCTTCGGTTGGCAGTGGTACTTAGGGGATCGAGTGACGCGCCAGTCGCTTGGTCACCTTGAGTTCCAGGTGCCAGGGCCACTCCCACCCCGAGCTTCACACACAGGAGAGTACACACGGGCTGGGCTAGAGAGGTACACGCGGCCGGACACCGAGCTTGCGCACTACTTGTGTCCTGAAAGGGACTATGCCGCCTATCGGTGAGAGTACCTGGCGGGTCCACTGGGGATCCGTTGCCTTAGAGAG
Organism: Rhododendron griersonianum; assembly: GCA_018127125.1. Lineage (NCBI taxonomy): Eukaryota > Viridiplantae > Streptophyta > Magnoliopsida > Ericales > Ericaceae > Rhododendron > Rhododendron griersonianum. The sequence goes on from CM030791.1 coordinate 38,284,003, forward strand.
GTGCGGGGCCAAGCCGCGGGAGCCGCTGAGGAGAGGAGAGCAGCTGGAGAGAGGCAGAGAGGAGGTGAGAGCCGGGCAAGGCAAACCCTGAGCGGACCAGTGACTGGTGGACCCCCTGAGCTACTTTGGAGGATTCCTGTGGTCGACAGCCAGGGGAATCCTGCAGAGTTACAGTTAGTGCCCGCGAGAGTGGAGCCCACTCCTGTGACTGTTTCGGTAAGACTCAGCTTCCAATATTGCTTTTGAATTCCAAATGCTTGAATTGTCTGCTGAAATAGCCTGATAAACTTGGATTGCATGCAGGTGCCAACTGAATGGGTGAACGAAGCCGTTCGACGCATGCTGGCTTTGGAGAATGTGGTGAGAAGAGCGGTGAGCGGCATGCCACTGGAGCTGCAATACCAGGCACCGACACCATAGCAGACTCAGCCGGCCATTGTTCAGAGGACCCAGGTATGAAAAGCGATACATTCCAGCTTTCGATACACTTTGCTTTCGATACATTCCTGCTTTGATAGTTTGATAGACTGTACCTGCTTTCAATACAGAAATACAATGTATACAATGCATACTCATGCTTTGAAATGAAATGACAATGCAGGTGCAGGGGAAGATGAACCCTAGGAGGAAGAGTGCGCGAGATCCGCCACCGAAGAAGATGGCGGCAAAGAAGCCCACACCTCCGGCCACTACCACGCGGCGACAGACTCGGAGCTCACAGTTGGACCGTACACGCCAGGAGGGGGCTAGACAGACCGAGAAGTGCGCTGAGCTTCGGTTCCAACTCAAGAAGCATGAGAGCCGACACAAGAAGAGCCGGCCCGCAGGAAGCGGGTAATCCTGGGTCCAACCTCTGACGACGAGGAAGAAGAAGGAGAAGAAGAAGGAGAGGAAGAAGAGGACGAGGAGCACTCGTCCACTAGCAGTGGCTCAGACGACTCCATCAACGATCTGGGGTACAAGGATGACCCTCCGAAGGATGAGGAGGACGACGAGGACATCAACATGTGGCTTGGATAGCACGGAGGGCTACCATGAAGCCTCCTTTTTTGATTTTTCGATTTCGGGCCTGCGTGCCCAAGTAGATAGCTTTTGAGGGCCTGCGTGCCTTTTGACTAGCGGGCGCATGTGCCCTGACTTGACTTGATAGCTCTTTGATTGGCCGAAGTGCCCAGATACAGTAGTTCCTTTTGTCGACATGGATAGATCATGGTTGTTATAAAAATTTGCATTTTTCGAGTTTATTGTTTCTCATTATGAATAAGAGAAAGTAAAACCCACCACTAATACCAAACTTGCATTGACAACACACCGAGACTACTCACAGACACATATGAGTGTATGAACTGGCCTAGCTCTGAAAGAAATAGGAAAGGTACCCTAGGATACGAGGATACGAGAAATAATGAAATTTTGGGCATTAATACACCAAAACTCACAATACCCTGTTAAAGACAAAACTGACACTCCAGACAGGTCAATGATGGTCAACATGACCTGTACCAATCAACGGAACAGAACAAAATGTCCCGAGAATAGACTTATACCGAAAAATGCTCAAAATAGCGCAAAAATGGCATAAAACATCGAACATGACTCAATTATGACCCGGACTGAAACCGACACCTCCACACAGTCACTTAAGGTCCAGGTGACCTGTATGGCATGACCAAAATGGGCTAGAGCCTCCATGGCGAGTTTCGACCTCCCGAAACCTCGATTTGAACTTGAAACGGGCCTCCAAGGGTCCAAAATCTTCGTTGAGCATGGCATTTTGAATCCGATGCTTGGATACAGTCATAAATACTTATAATGACTTGCTGGAACCATTAAAAGTGCAAAAAGACCCTTGGAATGAAAAACGACCAAAATTGGACAGTAGCTGTTGGAATCTGTCAAAACTGCAGACAAACCATCGCGCGAGTGACCTCTGTCGCGCGATGCTCCGGAAGTGTCACGCGATAGTCAAATCTTGCTAAGCTGCCTTTGTTTGACCAAATTATTGCCATAAGCCTGTTCATTGTTCCACGTCTTGGGAGCTATTCTGGGGTTGCAGAAGGAAGGCAGTCCTTGCATGGCAAGGTGGTGGGACACCTAGGCTTCAATGTAGTGTGCATCCCTCTTCATTACCAAAAATGGGAGATTCGTTAATGGAAACACTCGACCCTTGGCTACTGAGAGAAGAAACCATAAACTGGGCGAGCCCCCGGTCTCGATGCTTGTCCTCAATTTGAGATCTCCGATTCGCTCGACCGTGCGTCGAGCTCCTCCAAGCCGCATTGCCTTTCTGGGACCCGATTGTGCATGTCTTTCGGTTCCGACAAGACGAGATGTGCCCCACCATAGAAGAATTTCAAGCGTATGCGCCAGGGTTTGCCAACCTAGACGTTCTTGCGGTTCCGCCACTTTACGAAGACATGGAGCAAATCCTACAGGCGAAACTCAACATTCCCGAGGCACTGACGGCCAGTATCATTCAGAATGGCGAACTCAACGTCATCCGCCTAATTGAACTGTATGGCCCTGAGGGAGCCCTGGGAGACTACATGGGGGAAGCTCACAGACGCTTCATTTTGTCCATATGCGCACTGGCTGCATATATGCTGATTCCCATCGAAGGAGGAGTGAGTCCCAAATTGGTGAGCATGGCCCTGCAAATGGATGCCCAGAAAAACATCATGCCCGTTGTTTCAGCAGAAACGCTCCTGGGCTTAGACATGTTGAAACTTGAGCAAGCTGATTCCTTTAGCGGATGCCCTATCCTGCTCCAGGTAGATTTCCATTCAACACATTTCTTGCATTTTTGTCTTTACCCAAATACTCAGGCTGTATTCGACTTCTGACTTGTCTTCTGCTCTCACGCAGCTCTAGCTGGCGGACAAAGTGGGGGTTTTAGAAGAGCCACAGGCTGGCTTTGAAGACTTCCCCAGGCTTTTGGTCGAAAGACCGATGATATTCCCTGACCTGACGGTGGACATATGGTTCGCATTTCTGAATGATCTGCATTCTGAGGACATAGTCTGGAGATGTCTTTGGCTAAACCTTCCGGAAATGACGCTCAATTCGGCCAGATTTAGCAGAGTAATAATTGCTGGTCTAACAAGCTTCACCTTTTACGTTCCAGGGCATACACTCCGACAACTCGGGAGAAGCCAAGGGTACAAGCGCTATGGAGCGGAAGACTTTGACATCCCCGCATTTGATTCATGGAACTTGCGCCGCTACAAGGACAACTGGAGCAACAAGACATTAAAGGAACCAATTCCAGACTTCAAGACATGGCTGGAGAGTCGCTATGTAAGATGGCTTCGTGCTGAAGTGGAAGCTAGGCTAAGGGGATATTTCTGAATCCCGTGGAAAAACCAAGTTTGTAATTAGTAAAACCATCAGGCTGCCTGAACTCCTGGCTCTGCTTTTCAATGCTTGCTTTGTAAATTGAACGTCCCTTCGCCTGGCTTGACCGGCCAAATAACGACTTTAAATAAGAACCATCCGGCCGTTATCCATTCGAGGGACCGAATTTGTCACCAAACGTGCAATTTGAACAAACAACGCTTCGACGTAGTCATAATTACCCGTAATGACCTACTGGAAGCATCGGAATCCCAAAATCTGGCCCGAGGCAAAATGCAAAAAATCACTCCCCAAAAATACAGTAGCCTGTCTTACTGTACCGATATAAACTTAACCATCGCGCGAGTACAAACAGTCGCGCAACACTACAGAACCATCGCGCGATTGAGAGCTCCTGTTACAGTTGCCAGCCTTGACCCATTCAGAAAGTAAAGTGTGGCAGACCCTGCCAACTGTTCTGGACGTGCAGAGGCTTCTGGTTCTTCACAGAGGTGTGCCCTTGATCTTTAATAACTAGGGGGACACCTTGCATGGACACTTCACCCAAGGGAAAAAGCCTCACATACTTCCTTGGCTTATAAAAAGCAAGGTTGCCTCCTGAGTGATCACATACCCTCCGTAGGAAAAAAAATCCCACAGGCCTTAGACCCTAATGGCAAATCATCTTCCCACATTAATCAGCCCGTGGCTCGAGGAATTTGTCGCAAGCGATTGGCTATGCTTCCGTTCTCACGGGCTGGCCGCCTTTCGCTTCCTAAAAAGTATAAGGCTTCGCCCCGAAATCCTGAGAGTAGCTCTCCAGTTCTGGGATCAGGACGTCCATGTGTTCCGATTAGGGGACAACGAGCTGTGCCTGACTGTAGAATAATTTCAGGCATATCTCCAAGGCTTTGCTTCGAGCGCGATTGTTGTGCCACCTTACAGACAAAGCATGTCAAAGCTGCTAAAAACCTATCTGAATATTTCAAGGGGTGCGGCGGAAGGCCTGCTGATTGGCGGACAGATAAACGTCGTGCGCCTGATGGAATGGTACGGGCCCGACGGCGATCCCGCAGATACCGTTCTGCAGGCTCGACGCCGATTTGCCCTGTCAATTGGCGTACTAGCCGCGTACCTGCTGGTGTCTCCATATGGACGACCTAACCCCTCGCTGGTAGACGTGGCTACACAGATGGGTGTTCGAAAGAACGTAGTTCCCATGGTGCTTGCTGAAACACTCATTGGTTTGGATTTGGTGGCCGCCGGCCAAACGAACATGTTCGGTGGCAGCCCACTCCTGTTGCAGGTAAACTCTCACTCAGCTCACCTTTTTTCGGCTTTCACACAGTCTATTTTTACCTCAACTCTCGGCTAATGCTATATAGAAGCTCCTTACTTGTTTTCTTTCGCTCAGGCTTATGTGGCTCCTTACTTGTCTTTTCGCTCATACAGTTGTGACTGTGCGACAAACTCGGGCTAATCTCGGCTCCTGAAGCAAACTAGCCCCGTTTGCCCGGGCAAATGCATCAAAGAGGGATGCTGTACCCGGAGATGTCTGAGGAGGAGTGGTACACCTTCATGAGGGAGATGTCTCCGCGCGAGATCGTCTGGCGGCACGAAGCCCTGAACATCCCGGACATGGCTATGCACTCTGCAGGTTTTGAGAGGATGGTGATTGCTGGACTGTCCAGTTTCACGTTCTACGTTCCAAGTCGTATTCTGCGGCAGTTAGGCATGAGCCAAGGTTTTCATCGAGCTGGGATAGAAGATTTCCAGATTCCAGCATTCACAGCCCAACATCTGGTCGGGTATGAGCACAACTGCGGCTTGAGAGAACTCGGAGGAGTGGAAGACGACTTCAGCACGAGACACAAACGCCGCTATGTAGCATGGCTAAGGGAAGAGGTTGCAAAGAGACAAAACACAGACTGACTCCTGACATAACTTCCAATGAACCAGAATAAACTATGAGCCTGTGAAGGCCTCTAGCATTTCGTTCTATTTTTGATGCTTTACTGTTTTTAGGACTCTGCTCAGCCTATGTAATAGAAATAATAGTTTTGAATAAAAGTGAAAGATTAAGAATTTTCCCCTTTTTGGTCCAAGTGTTGAACACCACGCCGCTTGAATGTCGAGGTACACTTTGAGACCATGGATCGAGTTGATTGATTGTGACCGAATCTCACGGAGAGATTGCCTACGTATCCTAAGCTAGGGAATCAGGTCAAAACGTAGTTCAGGCTACGGTTCGACAGAGTATGACCGAGTCCCAAAGAGAGACTGCCTACGTATCCCAAGCTAGGAAATCAGGTCAAAACGTAGTTCAGCCTACAGTTCGCTCGTGTATTTTGGCTCTCCTTTTGCGCTCTAATTTTTGCCTAGAACTGCCTTTGCAGGTTTCAGTCTAGCGAGCTTTGATTGAATGCCTATTTATTTTTGCCTAAACTGCCCCCTTGGGTTTTCAGTCTAGCAGGCTTGCTCTAATTTTTGCTTGGGACCGCCCACCCTTGTGGTTTTCGGCCCAACGAGCTTCTCTCAAGGATAGTAACGTTTAAGTTGATCCAGGTTGACCAGAGTGTTGAACTCGTTGCCGTCCAGATCAATGAGCTGAGCCGCCCCACCCGAGAGGATGGTCTTGATAATGTAAGGTCATGCGCGCTTCGGGCAGAACTTATCACGTAGATCGAAAATGGGAGCCCGGATTTCCTTCGTAACCATATCCCCTTCGGCCAAGTCACGAGACTTCACTTTCTTGTTGAATGCCCGAGCAATTCTGCACTGATACCCCTGAACATGATACAAGGCACGGAGCATCCTCTCATCAAAGAGCATGAGTTCAACAAATCTCCCACTAAGCCATTCGGATTCCGTGAGTTCACATTCAGCCATGATTCTCAAAGTCGGTACTTCAAGCTGAATGGGAAGTACTGCCTCCATCCCGTAGACCAGAGAAAAGGGGGTTGCCCCTGTTGATGTTCGAATTGACGTACGATACCCCCAAAGAGCTAGAGGCAGCTGCTCATGCCAGTCCCTGGCGGACTCTGCAGATTTTTTGATGATAGTTTCAATGTTCTTATTGGCTGCTTCAACTGCCCCATTCGTCTGAGGGCGATAAACCGTTGAATGGTGGATCTGAATTTTGAACTCATCGAAAAGCTCCAAAACCCTGCCTTTGAAGTGGACCCCATTGTCTGAAACAAATGCCTGTGGAACCCCGTACCGATAGATGATGTTCTTTCGGATGAACTGAGCAACCTGAAACGCCGTCAGGGTCTTGTAAGATTTAGCCTCGACCCACTTGGTGAAGTAATCTATCGCCACTAAAATGAACTAATGCCCGTTCGAAGCAGAAGGCCTGATCATGCCGATAACGTCGATACCCCAAACAGAAAAAGGCCAAGGCGATGTCATGCCGAACAGTTTAGAAGGAGGGACGTGCATGAGATTGGCATGGATTTGACACCTATGGCAGCGGCGTACATAATCCACACACTGAGACTCCATGGTAGACCAAAAGTAACCCTGTCGCAGGATTTTTCTGGCAAGCATGACCCCGCTCATGTGAGGGCCACAAACTCCCTCATGAATTTCCTCCATGATCTTGATGGCCTCGGTACCACTGACACAGAGCTTGTGCATTCCGCTGTGAGATCTTCGGTACAGCTTCCTGTAGACACCTCCCAAACGGGGCATCGCCATACAGATTGATCACGTTTGTTTGCTCGATTGGTTGCTTGTTTCGTAAACCAAAATCATGGACATTCCCATGGCTAGGAACATCGCCACATGATAGCGGTTATCATCAAAATAGAGTCGCCACCCAGTTTATTAAAACTGGGAAAATGGATAGAGATTCTGGATACGGGAGCCAAAAGTACAATAAGGGGAAGGTGTTAGGCACCCCTCTTTGCCCAGTCGTGAGACTGGCCCATAATCATTCAACATAAGATGTGTAGATGCTTTGTTTAATTCCAACATATAGTCTGTTTATTTATTCCTTTAAACAGTAAGCAAAGTGAGCCAGTGCGATAAATGAAGCATGCATCAGAAAGTAGAAGAGCAAACAAAGCTGTCCCAGGAAATCGATTACTCGGTCGGTGAATGGATGTCACGGCCGAGTAATCACACTGGTTTAATGTACCGGCCGAGGGATCGAAGCCCCGGTCGATGTTCTTCCTCACACCAGAATATACGTTTAACAGATGATCAGAAAGTTATGATTAAGTGTAAGAACGATAAATAAAACAAACCAGAGGCCGTTGGGCCTCACCACCTTGATCCCTCAGTTGCTTGATTGCTTTGGATTGGGCGTGGTTGACTGATTGCTTGATTGAAAACCCTAGGGTTAGGGTTTGAACTTCGGGGTTTGATCGCCGGATTGACGGCTACCTTCGGGAGGTTAGGGCTTTTGAATAGTGGGTTTGAGGGTGTATTTGTGCAGAGTTTCGAGGTTTGAGAGAGTGTATACTCTAATAATTTTTGTGTGTTTATTTTTGGAGTCCAAAGGCCCTTTATATAGGCAATTGGTGACTCACTCCGGCCAATCAAATGGCACGATTGCAATTGCAATTGCAATGCATCTCTAACTCTACGTCGTAATCTCTGAGCGTAGCCCGAACGCATCGGAAAGGCAGTGTAATCGGATCAAACGTCTGACAGAACACGTTCCAGAGTCTGGGAAAAGGTCGATCTGGCGGCCGAGTAAAGGATATCACAGCCGAGGAATGGATGTCTAGGCCGAAGGATAGATCTTGCGGCTGAGGGATTGATCTCTCAGGGAGATTTTGCTAGCAACAGGTTGTTCGGGTGAGGAAATGATGTTAGGGCCGTGGGATCGATGTCACGGCCGACAGATGGATTCTCCTAGGCTTCTGTATTTCTATCTGAAAGGCTGTATGGCTTTGAATTGGGTCCTCTAAGTGGCTCAAAGTTCTTACCGAAAGTCCTAAGGTTCTCAAGGAAGCAATCAGCAATCACTGTATCCATTTCATCATCGGGATGGTCCCAAGGTGGGACTTGAAATAATCGTTAGGCCAAATTGGGGTGTCTACAGATGCCCCTCTTTGACTGAACTCAGACGGATCGCGAGACATGTTTGAGTAAGAGTCAAAGCTGTAAAAAGCAACTCAATTTGGTCCAACCACTATTCCAAGGGGTTTTTTTTGAAAAAAGTTTTTGTTATGGTCGGGCCGGGAGGCTGCCTACGTATTCCGCAAGGGAAATTCAGACCAATCGTAGTTCAGGCAAAAAAGAAGTTTTGTTATGGTCGGGCCCGGAGGCTGCCTACGTATTCCACAAGGGAAATTCAGACCAATTGTAGTTCAGGCAAAAAAGAAAAGTAAAAAGTTTGGAGGGTTAGAGACAGAAGACGTACTTTAGGGCTTAAAAAGCCATAGTGTGACGTACCTAGACTGAGCCAGGGTTTTGGCAAAGAGTAGTTGAAGGAGCGCGGGGCTACCTGGGGAGTTTTTGCGGAGAGTTTCCTTAGTATTTTGGGATAGATCAGTACACGGCAGGTGCATTTGCTTTTCTTGATCATCCTTACTTTGACTGAAAGGGGCTCGGTAGAGCAGCCTATCCTTGCGAATGAGCTGGAAGGAATTGATGTAGTGGGGTGGAATCCAAACCATCTGCTGGGATGAGTTAGACGCCGTTTGTTTTTGAAATGTAGGGGGCGCAGGGCCAGTATATAGAGCACGGAGCTTTGAGGGATGAGGGAACCGAGGCACGAAGCCGGTTGTAGTCATAAGGCAGAGGCCTGAGGTGTCAGAGCTTTGAGCTTGACGTGCTGAATCGAAGCACAGAGCTGGTATGAGGCGAGAGCCTGAGGTGATGGAATTTGATGGGACCGAAGCGCAGAGCTGGTATAAGACAAGAGCCTGAGAGTGATGGAATCGAGGCATGGAGCCTATTGTGGTCTTGAGGCGGAGGCCTGAGGTGAGCTTAGAGCTTGATGAAACCGAAGCGCGGAGCTGGTATTGATCATAAGGTGAGAGCCTGTGGTGTCAGAGCTTTGAGCTTGATGTGATGAACCGAAGCGCGGAGCTGGTATAAGGCAAGGGCCTGAGGTGAAGGAACTGAGGCGTGGAGCCTGAGGTGATTAGATTGAGGCGTGGAGCCTGTATGCAGTCTTGAGGCGAGGGCCTGAGTTGTCGGAACTTAGAGCTTGACGTGATGTGAACCGAAGCGTAGAGCTGGTTGCATTCTGATGGTCTGTGCACGGAGCTTTTCCATCATAAGTGTTGGCGTGGAGCCAAAGGATCAAGGTGCTGAACCGATCAATAAAATCGAGGCGTAGAGCCGGTTGATTACAGGGTTGACCTATTTCATGAGAGATATGCAGAGTGTATATGTGCGATGATGGTTGTTAGATGTGAACAGATATGATGATGCAGACTCGATGTGATAATGCAATATGTGCACGGGCCCGTGCGTGTGTGTTTGTTTTAAAGCTTAGAGCTTCTATCAAGTTCCGGACTTGAGCATTCAGAGCGTAGAGCTCGAGCATTCGGACGGCAGAATCCGAGCATTCAAAGTACAGGCTTTGAGCGTCCAGTACGCAGTGGTTGGGCATCCAAGCATAGAGCTTGAGCATTCAAGTGTATAACTTGCGCATCCAGTACACAGTGGTTGGGCATCCAAGCGTAGAGCTTGAGCATTCAAAAATGTTAGATTTTCTAGCATTCAGGCGTAGAGCCCGAGAATAGATGTCTTGATTGTTGGGGCAGCATAGAGCCTGTTGCTTGTTTACGGCTTCGAGCCAGTTGAGATGATGGGCTTTGAGCCGTTGAGTTGTGATAACAGGCGTAGAGCCTGTCGATAATGGGCCTTGAGCCGCTGAGATTGGTTGTTTACGGCTTTGAGCCAGTTAAGACAGTGGGCTTAGAGCCGCTGAGTTGTGATAGCGAGCGTAGAGCTGCTGAATGAGTGAATAAGTACAAACGTAGAGCCTGTCGATAATGGGCCTCGAGCCGCTAAGTTGATTGTTATGGCTTCGAGCCAGTTGAAACGGTGGGCTTGGAGCCGCTGAGTTGAGTGAATACAGGTGTAGAGTCTGTTGCTGTGATAGCGAGCGTAGAGCTGCTGAGATAGTAAACATAGGCTTCGAGCCTGTTAAGAACTTGATTGTGTACGACTTCGAGCCACTTGAAACGATGAGCTTGGAGCCGCTAAGTTGCGATAGCGAGCGTAGAGCTGCTATGATAAAGGGCTTCGAGCCGCTGGGTGATAGTAAACGTAGGCTTCGAGCCTGTTGAGGTAATGGGCTTCGAGCCGCTGAGTTGATATGGGCGAATAGGGGCGCGGAGCTGTTTATTTCCTTGGTAGTGGATACGGGCATAGAGCCGCTGGATGTTTTGACTTGTTTTGGCCAGCAGTTTGTGGAGAGAGAATTTCCTTATGCTTGAATATGCCCCCGAGGCTAGTTCTGATCACGTTGTATTGGCATCAGGGATGCCCCCAAGGCTTACTTGATTTTGCTTTTGTTGGTCATGGACCCAGAATCCATAATGGCTTGAATTGGTGCACTGAGCATGATCTGATGTTGCTGAAGGAAATTGACTGAAGGGCCAGGAGATGGATTTCTCGGCCGCAGGATTGATGTCTCGGCCGTGAGAACGCCAAACGCCAGAAAATTGATTTAAGTTTGGTTTAATCGATTTCACGGCCCATTTAATCTTTTCTCCTCCTCCTCTTTTGTTCTTCTCTGTTCCACTCGTTCGACGACCACCGTACGCCGCCGCCCTCCTCCACTACCGTCGGCCACCATCATCTTCGGCGACCATCCTCTCCGACCACCACCGCCGTTGCCGTTGCTGCCGGCTTCGGTTGTTTGAAACCGTTGGTTTTCTTTCTTTCTTGGCTTGGACGTGATGGCCACGCCATCTTCGGGTGTTGCGGGTTCATCCTCGCACCCTTCATGTAGGTGCGAGTATTCGTCTTCTGACGAGGAGGCGATTGAGGAGCCTGGTTTGTTTGATGCTGCTACCTACATTCTTCCTTTGCGTAGGCTGGGTTATGGCGGTTTCCTGCAGTACCACCCTCCTATTGGTGGCCCAGAGGCTGAGATAGTTCGCAGAGAGCCTGAGCATCACTTGAGCATTCTGAACGTGCCGGTGAGTTTCCTGAAAAAGTAAAAAGTTTACTTTAGTTCGGAGTTTTGGAAATCTTCGTATTTTAAGAATGAATTTTTTCTGCTTACGGGATGAAAATCCCTTTTAGCTAGGAGCGTGAATGAGAAGAACCCGTGTTTGGGTTGAATTTGTTTTTGTTTAAGGGAACTAAAATAACTGTGCCACCTGTCTAGGCAATGCATGCTTTTTAGATGTTAATTTGACGCCCCTTAGCATTTCCTTTGTTTATGCAATCATGAGATTAACTCCCTTTTGTCTTTGGCAGAGGAACAGGAGGCTGGAAGCTCACGGTGGAGGCAAGGAGGTGCACAGATGGTTCTTGAAGCTGCCAGAGCAGGCTCGGGAATTAGTACGCGTTGCAGGTTTCGAGACATTCATTCTGGGCCTCGATCTTTTGAAGATGGATTGGTCATTGATGACCTCGCTAGTTGAGAGGTGGTGGGATACCACCAATACCTTCCACTTTCTTGCTGCTGGCGAGATGACTATCACTCCGGGTGACTTTTCTTTGCTGACTGGACTGCGGGTAGGCGAAGTTGCTCTTCGAGTTGAACCCCGGCTTTGGGAGCGAGAGGGTGCTTTGAGGTGGTTTCTGGGCAAGGTGCCCCATGTTCGTTCCCGGGGTCATATCGATCTTGCTTGGTTAAGCAAGACTTTTATGGTGACTGACATTCTGACCCAGGTGAGTGCCGAGCAATTGACGCGGGCCTTCCTTCTTTACCTCCTTGGGCAAACGTTGTTTGCCAACAAGGATGGTTCAGTACACACGCAGTTTTTGGCTCCTCTACAGTACTTGGGAGCTATTCGAGAGTTTGACTGGGGCTCGTCTGCTTTGGCCACTTTGTATGGTAGTCTTGGAGCTTGTTCGTGGGACAAAAGTCCCATTCTTTGTGGTCACTTTCGAGTGCTTGAGGTATGTATCGTTCCTTTGTACATCTGTTTTCACTTTGGCTTTTTCTAGTTCTGAACTTGCTTTGGTTAACCTGCTTTTCAGCTCTGGGCTTTCGAGCACCTTCTCCAGTTTCCCCCTGAGACTAAGCATGGTGATGCGAACTCCATACCTCGTTACGAGCAATGGTTGATGGGGCAACGGAGGCCACGGTCACCAGTTTTGAGCCTTCCCGAGTGGCGGCGAGTTTTGGACCGACTGACGGTCGATCAGGTACCTTTTTCTTTGTACCTCTTATCCTTTAGACTTCCATATTCTTGTGTTGGGGTTGATTTGTCCTTGCTTTGTAGGTACAGTTTGACCCTTGGGGTGGTGTACCAGAGGATGCCCCTCTTGCACGTTGTAGAGTCCTGGACCGGACCCGTAGCTTGCTCGAGGGTCCATTTTGCCAAGCCTGGTACTTAGGCGATCGAGTGGCTAGTCAGTGGCGGTCACGCGTTGAGGCTCTTCAGCTTGTTCCTCCTTCTCCTCCAGTGTCTATGAGGTCCACTTCTTTGATGTCGAAGGAAGATCTGAAGAATGCTCGGATCAGAGATTGGGCGGGTTTACTCCTCTAGGCAGGTGACTATACGGAGTACTGCCGTCTTTTCTTGACCTCCTCTGTTGCGGCTCCTCCCGTTGCTCCTGTTTGGCCACGGGCTCCTTCGTTTGTCTCCTTCCACTCAGATGATGGGGAGGAGGAGCGCCTGACGCTGACTCCTTGCACGACCCAGCTTTACACTTTGCCAGCCGGGGCTTCACAGGTATCTTTAGCTTTCCATGTTAGCTTTCATCACTTCGCATTATATCCCTTGCTTTAGATGTTTGTAATGTTTGACTGTTTCACAGGTGCCTGCCGAGATAGTGCAGGAATGGCTTCACGCCTATCAGAGTACAGAGGTTCTGGTTCGGAGACAGCGCCGTAGGATCCTTGAGGTACGATTTTCTTCATGAGCTTTATCTGCTGTGTATTATCCCTTGAGTCTGAATGTTTGTATCCCTTTTTGGCTGCAGCTTGAGGCTGAGGGAGTACCGGCTGCTGGTGGGGGGAATGTGAGGACCAGTGAGCAGCCCTCGCCCTCTTCTCAGAGATCGCCTAGCTTTTAGGGCTTTTCTTTTTCCTGTTCATAGTTAGTAGAAGATAGGCAGAAACTGTATAGTGAAAGCAACCACAGCAATGATTTTGTAAACAAGCTTTTGTTCATGAAATGAGAAATGCTTTTTATGCCCCTAAATGTCTTTGAGTTTGCATGCGATAGTCAAAACATGGCTTTTTGAACAAGTTTTTGCTGATAGACAGTAATTTGTGTGAAAATATTTGGCCGAAGAATCGATCACTCGGCCGAAGGATCATTGTTGCGGCCGAGGTATTGATTATCCGGCCGTTACGTCTATTTTCCCAAGGAAGCTAGGTTTTGCTTTAGCCAAGTGGCATCCTTTTTCACATTCTTTCCTATGCTTAGTCTTTGATTTTCTGTCTCTTGCTTTTGCCATGCTCCACAGCCTGATTGCCAAACTTAAGAGTCTTTTGAGGTATCATACCCATTGCGTTGACGACTTTTGGGTTAGAGGGGATGAACTATAATTCTTACATGTCTTTGTTTTTGCCAATTCCCTGGAAAATGACTAACTCATCTTTTGTGAGCTCAATACGCAGGGTTAGCTATGCCCATCATTGAGTACAAACCCTTTTGGTATTGTCTTTCTTCTCTCCAAATGTTTGGGCCGTATCTCGATGCGAGATTGCCTACGTATCCCAATCAGGGAATCAGGCCTTTTACGTAGTTCCAAGATCACCACCTTTGGGGTTTGGATTTTCACTCTTGGTTTTTCTTTTTCTCATGCTCTAAGTTTTGCCTAGGTTACCTGATAGAGGTTGAGTCCCTAGCGAGCTTTCCTTTGAATGCCTTAACTTTTGCCTAGGCTGCGTTTTTTTGCTTTTCCTTGTCCTAGCAGGCTCTGCTCTTACTTTTGCTTGGGTGTATAGATTGCCCAACGAGCATTTTTCTCTCAAGAGGGTTTTTAGTGTTTTAGAGAGGAATTTGATGAGGATGTCTTTATGAATCTCCTGTTGCGTTTGTACTTTCACAATGGGCAAGCTAACCCTAAGTGTTCTCACGGAGATAGCGTCTTCTTCCTGAGTTTTGATAAAAACCTAGTTTTAAGTAATTAGAGTCTATCCTTTCCTTCCCTTTTGTCGGGGACACAAAGGTTTTGATCCCTTCGAATTTTTCCCTTGTTTTGGCAATGAGAGCATAGCGCATGGCAATTGCAATTTAGGAATTTAGATTTAGATAAGCATAATCTGCAAGATGAAAAAGAAATTCTCTTAGCGGAAATAAAATGCCCAAACAGGGGCCCGAAACTCGTTCTAGTTTGTTTAAAGCAAAAACAATGTTTTAATGTTTTTTGTTTGCCATGTTGTGACTTCTCAGCTACTGCAGCATGTCGGGGTCATTTCCCTTGTCTTTTGCAACTTTGTACTCTTTCCCACTCTCTTCCTTGCCAAACAGAGCCTTTGAATTGGGTTCATCTTTGAAGTTCGTATGATGGCTAATTCCTTGAGCCATGAGCAATCCCCAGATGGATGTGTCAGTTTGAATCTCCCTTTCCTCATTGATTGTGTGGTCATCAGCTATTTCCTCCTGATTGAATAACGATGCTAAGGAGGTTTCATAGAGCGGATCATTGCACTCTTCTTCCATTTCATCAAAGTCGTTTTCCCCTGTTTTATAGGGTTCTGTGCATATGAAATCCAGATCTTCTCTTTCCTCTATCCATTGACTATAGTCGCACTCGTCGTAAGGGTTGACCCATGGTTGCATTTGAAGCTCCTCTACCTTTTCTATGAGATTGATTGTCTTCCAAACAATGGGCGGTGTTGGAATTTTGGGACGGTTGATGTGTACCACTATTTGGGCAGGCTCTAAGCGAGCGTGCCTTCTCATCATGATGACCCTTTCTTTTTCCTTCTTCCTATTCTCAAACCAGATACGAAGCCATTCATCATCTTCTACAAATGGAATGTCCGGATCCTCCAAATTGTGTTTTGCCCAGGTGTGTTCTATCCATTTCCTTAGTTCTTCCTCCTCTGCCTGATCTTTGCTACTTATGTCGGGCATGTCGGCGTCGATTACTTCTGACTGATCAGAGTTGTCATCCTCCTCCTCCTCCATCATGAAACACTCGTCTTCCTCGGGGAAGGTTAAGGTAGGTTTGGTTTGGTTGTCTCGGACAATGTATTGGCCGGGATTGTATGTGGGGTTGTGAGATAGATTTATGAGATTGATGCTTCGAGGTGGCGGTTCGGCATTATGAGTGGGGAGTGGGTTGGCTTGCCCATCAGGTTTTGGTGGTTTTATGGTTCGACTATCAATAAGTTCTTGAATGTCGTGACGAAGACGCATACAATTGTCTGTTTCGTGCCCAGGGTGCTGGTGGTAGGCGCATTATTTGTTTGGATCATGGTTTGGACCGTAGGGCGGCGGAGGAAGTGGTTTGTTTAAAGGTTTGAGATGCCCTTAACGGCTAAGGATGGTCAAGGCTTGGGATAAGGTCATGTAAAGAGGATCAAAGTTGCGGCGAGGTCGATTTGAGCTTCGGGATGGGCTAGTTTGGAAAGGGTCTTGAGACAAGGATGTGCCAAGGGCATTCACGGAGGCGTGAGATGTACGACTAGAGAAGGTTTTCTTAGATGGAGGAGTGGCCTCTTCTTTCCCAATGAGGCCTAGCTTGATTCCATCTTCGATTTGCAACCCAGTGGCATGCAAGCGCTTGAAATCAGTGATGGCCTGTGTGTAAATATGCCTGAGATATTTGGGTTGCAAATTTTTGACAACTATCCTCACTTGGTCTTCCTCGGAGGGGCGGTTCTTCATCTTGGCAGCCTTTTCCCTCCATCTTGCCACAAAGGTAGCAAAGTCCTCATTGGAATCTTGTTTGGTCATTTCCAAATCTCGAGTTGTTAGCTCAATTTGGACATTGTACGCATATTGCTCGACGAAAGCATTGGCAATTTCTGGCCAAGTTTGATAATGTACAAACTCCAAAGTAAGGAACCAGTCGAGAGCACTTTCGGTGAGAGTTCGCTGGAACAACTGCGCGATGAGCTCGTCATTCAAGCCCATTGGCTTCAGGGTGTTGATAACATGGCGGACATGACTGGTAGGGTTGCCAGTTCCATTGAACTTCTCAATGTTGGGCATCTTGAAATTCTCAGGCAGCTTGAATTCTGGGAAGAGGCAAAGTCCCTCGAAATCCAGAATTTGGTCCCCTTGTGAACGAGCCAAGGCTTGTTTGATTTCTTTGACTTGCTTGGTCAACTCAGGACTCTCTGCCAACACTACTTTGTGAGGATTCTCGTCTTCCATTGAGTTTTCCTCATCCTCAGCATCTCTAGCTGCGTTTTCTGCTAGTAGTGCAGTGATCTGAGCTTGGAGGTCGGCAATAGTGGCGTCGTTGTCTGCCATGAAGGTAGAAGGGTTGCTTGAGGAAGCTTGAGATTTAGTAAATGACGGGGTCCGTTGAGGGGATAATCGGGAAGTTTCTGAAAGCGGTTGGAATTGTTGTGGTGAGGGTGTTTTGTCAGATGAGGACGATAGACGGGAGGGTTGCAGAGACCTTTGTTTGGCGTAGCTTCGGGTGTTATAAGAGTACAAAGTTGGCTGTGGTTGCTTCTTTGATTTACCTATTGTGCCTGCTTGAAAAGTAGAATACCTGGAAGTCAGTATTCGGCCTATGTAGGGTTAGGATTTGGGTTGAAAATCCCAACCCTTCTGCAGAGAAAGAGTTAATTACAACAACGAATGATACAAGGTGTGAGGAAGAACTTTTGCAAGTAAAATGCAAGTAGGTTCCTAGCCTGTAGGTTCCTGTCTTAGTTTGATAAGTTCTATGGCTTTCTAAAACATGCAAGGTTTTGGTAGTCTCAGGGTGCTCCGTTGTCAAAGGGCACCAATCCTCTCTCCAGCCCATCATAGGCGGTGATTGGGTGATTCCCCTTTTGATATACCACTAGGTACGAGTGACTGTGGAGTTTGCTGGAACCCCCAACATAGCCCGTGTCATGCCGGGATATCAGGTGAACTCAACGGGTTGCCCGCTCGATGCATATGATAAATGAATTAAACAAGGCATGTATTAGTCTTATGTTGAACTTTTTGGTTATGGCTCTCATGTCTCCAGCGGAGTCGCCAAAAACTGTAGACACCTCCCAAACGGGGCATCGCCATACAGATTGATCACGTTTGTTTGCTCGATTGGTTGCTTGCTTCTTTAACCAAAATCATGGACATTCCCATGGCTAGGAACATCGCCACATGATAGCGGTTATCATCAAAACAGAGTCGCCACCCAGTTTATTAAAACTGGGAAAATGGATAGAGATTCTGGATACGGGAGCCAAAAGTACAATAAGGGGAAGGTGTTAGGCACCCCTCTTTGCCCAGTCGTGAGACTGGCCCATAATCATTCAACATAAGACGATGTTTAGCTCCGAAATGGCTCAAGGACTGAGCGGGCATGCCAGGACTTGTCGCGTCCAACGTGAAGGACTGGGCGTCCCTTTTCTGACTTCTAGATCTGAGAGGGCGATAGTGCTGCAAACCTAAGGGCTAGATTGCAGTGAAGATCCGTGGTTTTGCCTCCACGAGTGAGGACTTAGTAATTTCCTAACCGTGTAGGAAAGAAAGTAACAACGTAGAATTACTTTACTATATCGTAATAATAAAGTAGGTGATGGAGAGAGATAGGAATAACTTTATTATGTTTCGTAATAACAAAGTTGGGATACAAGAGAGACGAAGCTCGAATTACTTGGTGAAGCAATTGAGTAAAGGTGAGAAAAAGAGATAATTGCTTCGTTGGGAAGGCTTTGGATTTTTAAGCGTTGAGCTTGATTGGTGTGGGAACCCCTTTCTTGTCTTGACTCCTAGTATTTATAGGCCAAGGGTCCACGGTTCTTGCATGTAAATGGATTTCCCGCCTTGCATTCTGTGTTGACACGTGTCCCATGATGTCTCCACTTCATGGGGTCATGGGGAGTTAAGAGAAGTTACCAGCAAATACACCATGTGCTTTTCTTTAACGTGGGGAGTTACTGGAGTAAATGGAAGTTACCCACACGCTGATTGTAAATCATGGGCAGTTAACAAAAGATAGTGGGCCATCTCATCCCTTTTCCTGTGGGTTTTCAAAGAATAATGGATCATTTGACAAGTCAAATGGCCATGTGACAATAACCCCCACTAACCCTTTTCCTACTTCCATGGGCACTCTGGAGCAATCAGCCGTTTGACTTGGTCAAATAGCTTTTGTCAAGTAACAACTTTCTAACTTCCTTCCACTTTTCATGGGTCACTTAGATAATGGGCCATTTAATAAATTAAATGGCCTATTTAACTCAACTAGCCCATACTCTCCCCTGATCCACTTGAATAGAACATGGGCCAACCGAATCCTCTTGTAAACAGGCCTAAAAACCTTCAAACCCTAGCCCAAATCAAACCAGAATTAATTGGGCCCATGCAATCTTGTCTTGGCCCACTAATTTTGATCCAATAACTCTTTAACTCATGGCCCAATTCAATTAAACTTTAATTAAATGGCCTTCCAGCGCTTGCCTAGGACTGAGTGCCAAAAACGGGTGTAAACAGACGTGTAGATGCTTTGTTTAATTCCAACATATAGTCTGTTTATTTATTCCTTTAAACAGTAAGCAAAGTGAGCCAGTGCGATAAATGAAGCATGCATCAGAAAGTAGAAGAGCAAACAAAGCTGTCCCAGGAAATCGATTACTCGGCCGGTGAATGGATGTCACGGCCGAGTAATCACACTGGTTTAATGTACCGACTGAGGGATCGAAGCCCCGGTCGGTGTTCTTCCTCACACCAGAATATATGTTTAACAGATGATCAGAAAGTTATGATTAAGTGTAAGAACGATAAATAAAACAAACCAGAGGCCGTTGGGCCTCACCACCTTGATCCCTCAGTTGCTTGATTGCTTTGGATTGGGCGTGGTTGACTGATTGCTTGATTGAAAACCCTAGGGTTAGGGTTTGAACTTTGGGGTTTGATCGCTGGATTGACGGCTACCTTCGGGAGGTTAGGGCTTTTGAAGAGTGGGTTTGAGGGAGTATTTGTGCAGAGTTTCGAGGTTTGAGAGAGTGTATACTCTGATAATTTTTGTGTGTTTATTTTCAGAGTCCAAAGGCCCTTTATATAGGCAATTGGTGACTCACTCCGGCCAATCAAATGGCACGATTGCAATTGCAATTGCAATGCATCTCTAACTCTACGTCGTAATCTCTGAGCGTAGCCCGAACGCATCGGAAAGGTAGTGTAATCGGATCAAACGTCTGACAGAACACGTTCCAGAGTCTGGGAAAAGGTCGATCTGGCGGCTGAGTAAAGGATATCACGGCCGAGGAATGGATGTCTTGGCCGAAGGATAGATCTTGCGGCCGAGGGATTGATCTCTCAGGGAGATTTTGCTAGCAACAGGTTGCTCGGGTGAGGAAATGATGTTAGGGCCGTGGAATCGATGTCACGGCCGATAGATGGATTCTCCTAGGCTTCTGTATTTCTGTCTAAAAGGCTGTATGGCTTTGAATTGGGTCCTCTAAGTGGCTCAAAGTTCTTACCGAAAGTCCTAAGGTTCTTAAGGAAGCAATCAGCAATCACTGTATCCATTTCATCATCGGGATGGTCCCAAGGTGGGACTTGAAATAATCGTTAGGCCAAATTGGGGTGTCTACACTTCCCTCCACAGATAATGTATTGAGCAGCCAACCTTCGCAGTGCTGTTTGATCCTTCTTAGTGGCGTCAGGCGGGAACTGACCACTTTCAATGAAATTCCAAATGTCATGATACCAGGGTAGGCCGTCATCAACATCATCGACAGCGTTGATGTACTGATAAGCTGGCAAGTCCCGCTGTTCAACTAAGATATGACGAAGCTTGACACCAACTGGAACCTCGACCATGGAAGCCAGAGTTGCTAGAGCATCAGCGAACTGATTCTTCATCCAAGGGATGTGCGTGAACGTGACTTTGTTGAAATGAGAAATGAGGTCCTCCAAGTCTTGGTGATAAGGCTTCAATCTGTCCTCTCGAACTTTCCAGTCCCCGTTGGCCTGAGAAACGACAAGGTTGGAATCACCAATGACTTCGAGCTTTTCCACACCAAGTGTAAGAGCAGCTTCCATGCCAACAATGCAGGCTTCATACTCAACTTGGTTGTTCGTGACGTCAAAATTGAGTTTAAACGCAAGCAGAATATGAGCACCATCAGGGGTTATGAGCAGAACCCCAATCCCGTATCCCTTCTGATTGGCTGCCCCATCAAAATAAAGAGTCCAGGTGTCTTCGACAACTGCCATCACCCCTTCATCTGGGAATGCAAAATCCGAGTCCTCTGGCCCATTGACAGGATGATTAGCCAGGAATTCGGCGACTGCGCGTCCCTTGACAGACTTCCTCGTGACATACTCGAGGTCAAACTCTGCGAGCAAAAGCAACCAACGTGCTAGCTTACCAGTGAGCGCGGGCATCTCGAACAGATACTTGAGGGGATCCATTCGAGAAATCAACTTCACTGGGTAAGCCAGCATGTAGTGTCTTAATTTCTTAGATGCCCAAACAAGAGCCCAACACGTCTTTTCAAGAGTGGTGTATCATTCTTCGGCACCAACCATCTTCTTACTCAGGTAGTAAATGGCCTTTTCGACTCCCTTTTCTCCGTCTTGAGCTAGTAAACACCCCATAGAAGAAGGATTTACCGACAGATAAAGTATCAGAGGCTTCCCAGGTACTGGTGGCATTAAAACCGGAGGGTTCTGCAGGTAGGTTTGAATGGAGGTGAAAGCCGCCTGACACTTATCTGTCCAAACGAACGGAGTATTCTTCTTCAATAGACGAAACATCGGCTCGCAAGTTAGAGTCAACTTGGCGATGAATCTGCTGATGAACTGTACCTTTCCCAAAAAGCTTCGCACCCCCTTTTCAGAATCTGGTGGCTTCATATCAAGGACTGCTTTGATTTTCGACGGGTCGACCTCAATTCCACGAGAAGTGATCATGAAACCGAGCATCTTATCAGCTGTAAACCCCAAAGGTGCATTTCTGAGGATTTAGACGCATACGAAACTTTCGTAACCTCTCGAAGAACTTCCTAAGCACAGGAACGTGGCCTTCTCGGGTTTTAGACTTGGCGATCATGTCATCGACGTAGACCTCGACTTCTTTGTGCATCATGTCGTGCAGGATTGTGGTAGCGGCTCGCTGATAAGTAGGCCCGGCATTCTTCAAGCCGAAAGGCATGACGAGGTAGCAATAAGTCCCCCACTCAGTGATAAACGTGGTTTTCTCACGGTCCTCGGGTGCCATGAGAATTTGGTTGTAACCAGAAAAGCCATCCATGAACGAGAGCAAAGCGTGCCCCGCAGTATTATCCACAAGCACATCGATGTGTGCCAGGGGAAAATCGTCTTTGGGGCTCGCTTTGTTCAAGTCCCGAAAATCAACGCAAACTCGAATTTGCCCATTTTTCTTAGGAACAGGGACAATGTTGGCCACCCACGTAGGATACTGAGAGACCATGAGAAAGCCAGCGTCAATCTGCTTAGTAACTTCCTCCTTAATCTTCTGAACCCAATCCGGCCTCATTCGTCGGAGTTTCTGCTTCACAGGCTTGGCATCGGGAAGCAAAGGAATGCGATGCTCCACAATCTCGGGATCGATTCCGGGCATATCTCGATGAGACCATGCAAAAACGTCACTGAATTCGGTGAGCAGCTCTTTGAAATTGCGGTGCTCTTCTGGTGAAAGTGTGGAGCCCACTTGAACCATCCGGGGATCGTTTTCATCTTTCAAATTTATAGAAACTATTTCTTTTTTTAATGGCTGAGCATGCCTTTCGTCTTCCCTTTCGATGAAGGCACGGATTTCCTTGGAAATGTCCCCATCGAAATCTATTCCCTCATCGTCAGGGTCGACACAGTTTATATAAAGATCATTGAAATAGTCAGAAGATGCCTCGTTCATTTCACAAGCCCCTGAAGGGTCGCCAAGTACAAGAGAGTCAAACTCGAAATAAAAGCTATGACGTGGAGGGCCCAGAGGCACAAACTCCGACTTAGAGCTAGACTTAGAGGACGGAACAGACTCAGACTCAGACTCAGACTCAGACTCAGAGGTGTCGTCAATACAAGTCAGGCATGGCCTGAAAGTGCAATTATTTAGAGAGCCCTTGGCTTCCACAATGAGAGAGGTGGGATCCTCGAGGGCGTCGGGCCCGAGTATGAGCACTTCGGCTTCTTCAGCTTCCCCAGCCAAACCCACTTGGGAGAATTCCTGGAATAGCAGCTCCAAATTTCCCTGATTGATAGATCCCAGCCAGTTAGTCTTGATCTTCACCTGATTAAGCTTCCTCTTGAATTCTACCTTTGCTGGCTCATCATCACTGCTTGACCAGGTGTCATCAGCGAAAATCTCAAACCCCGGCAGCAGCTCCCCGGTTTCAGAATGAACAAACGGCTCGGGCTGTCCAGTGTAAGCGGCATTTCCCATCTCACGCACAAATTTGGGACCACCGCAGAGGGTCCGAGGTTTTCCCATATATTTCCTCCGTTTGGCATCTTTGGCAGAGGCGATATACCCCAAACCAAAGCGGCCCTCGTTAAAAGGAAAAGTAGGGAACTCCGGGACCCCTTGTCGGCGAGAACCTAAGCCTATGCCCGGGAAGTAAGACATCCTCCTCATAATGTCCAGCGCGACAGAGCTTATGAGAAAGTTCCCATCCACGTTGATGGCCATCACAGTGCCCGAAGTATCAAAAGAGAAACCCCCAAGGTCGACGTCCTCCTCACCGTGCTGAATTCCCAAGACAGGAGTCCCATCTTCCTTGAGCGGGCGGATGCCAGAATCCCCGCAGATGGTTAAAGTACTGGTGGGTAGTCCCAGAATAACCTTTTGGTGGAGAGTAGATGGTACAGCCATGATGTCGGGTCGATGAAGCCATGGCCTGCCTAACAAAAGATTGAAAGTCGCGGGAATGTCCACGACATGGAACTCCACGTCCATCTCAAAACCCTCAGCATCGAGTTTGAGCTTTAAAATACCCTCGACTACGCGACGGGTGCCGTCATATGCCTTGACAGCCAGATTGGAAGGTGCAAGGTCCTTCTTGGTGAGTCCCAAACGATAGGCGACCCTCAAAGGGCAGTCGTTGATCGCCGAGCCGTTGTCAATAAGAACAATCGGGACCCAGAGTCCTCGACAATTGACGGTGATGTGCAAAGGGCGGTTGTGGTCAACTCCTTCGACTGGCAGATCCTTGTCCGTGAAGATCACTGTATGCTTGGAGGTCGGAGGGAGAATGAGAGATATCATCGCATCAGGCGTGACATTGGCCTAGACCTCAAGATGGGATAGAGCGTGACAAAGCCTCTGACGATGCTTCTTGGATGAACAGATCAGTCCCCAGATTGAAATAGCGGCCGGAATGCGCTCTAGTTGTCGTTGAACAGAATCAGCAGTCGGTGGCCCAGCCAAAACCTCAGGAGGTGCAGACCTTGGGAAAGCGATGGGTTCATTCCTTTGATTAGAAGGATTGGAAGAACTCCTGGCCTGGAGATTAGCAGGCTGAAAAATTTGTCCACTCCTCGTAACATTGTGAACGTTCCCCAAAGAGGGCACGACCTGAGGGTCTTCATTCACATCCCAGAGGTTAGCAGGAACATCTCCCAGTTTGCGCTTTCCTCTGTCAATAGTCGGTGCAGAGACGGGCACTTCCATGTCTAAGCCCAGGTCCTCAGCCAGATCTTTCATCAGCAAGGAGTCCCAGAAGTTCAAGTCTTTTACAGCAGCCACTTCAGCAACAGGCTCCAGATTTGCAACAAAGGGAACATCCCAAAGACCAGTGTCAGCCAGGGAACGATTGACCGCCCAGACTTCATTCCGAACCTGGACATCCACTATGTCATCAACTTCCCAAAGATTAGCAGGCGGAACGAGGTCCGTAACCATGATACTGCAGTCCCTGTTGTTGGGGTAAGACACTTGAGGGCGCGGATTTTCCTCGTCGACAATATAAGAGCAAGGGTCGAAATCGGCATCGGGATCAGTATCACAAACTGAATCAAAGACCGAACCAAAGAGGGAAACGTGGTCTCCCAGAACCCGTGGATCTTCTTGGACAAACTCGTCCTCTGCATAGTGGAGCATGTAATCCGGTATAGCATATCCTTGAAGGGGGTTAGGCTCAATGTCCATGGGAGCATTCCAAGTTGGCTCGGGATCCCAGTAGTACTCTTCTTCGGGAATCGTAGGCTCAGTCGGGTTGAACAGCATGTAAAAGGAGAAGCCATCCAGAGGATCGAGCATGGCTGCTTCATAACCAGCCAACCAGCCATCATACCAGGCTTGATCAATTGGGACATTTTCGGGTTGTGGAGGAAACCCGCCCGCCTCAAGGCTTGACCATTCGTTGAGCAACGGAATGGCGTAATCTAGATTATCTGCAATGGCCCAGGCAGTGGCCTGCATGTTGTCGTCCGAGGGAGGCACCCAAGGCTGGTAGGGATCAGGAAACGGGCCAGCGATGGTTGCGTACGGGCTATCAAGCGACGAAGCCGAATTAAGTTGCACGGCAGGGATTGACTGATGGAAGAGGTTGCTGACAGACTCACTAGAAGCAGTGTCCCCCTCTTGGGAATGATCCGGAGATGCATCCGTGTCGACAATTTGACCTTCCTCCACACACAGGTATGAAACCTCGGCATACTGTTCAATCGGAAGCGGCACCATAGGTTTAGGTCGATCGGTAGAGGCTATATAGTCAGTGGGGTTGAATATGGTGGAGCTGGGGTTTATATAAGTGGAGCTGAGAGATATCTGGCTAATATGCGGTACAGAATTGTGCTTGGGAAGAGAGTTGGCAATGACATTGGGTTTCTGAGGCGGTGGAGGGGTTTCCAGCGTGCCATCGTCAATGAGATCCTGGATTGCATGACGAAGGCGAAAGCAGGAGTCAGTGAGATGACCCGCTCCCTGATGGTAAGCACAGTAAAGGTTGGCTTTGAAGCCAGGTAAAGGGTTCTTGGGTAGAGGAGTTGGATCCAGGGGCTTGAGATGCCCTGATTTGACTAACTTTTCCAAGACCGAGGATAGAGGTGCCTCGATAGTGGAGAAGCTGCGGGGTTGGTTCCGAGGCCGGTTGTTCTGCGGGGTCTGGACTTGATTGACATCGGCAATGTGATTAGTAGTACCAGAGGCAGTGGTGTTGGCACCAGCAGTTGCCGTGTTGGAGTAAGTTCCCGTTCCGAACAGCGCATTTGCGTTCCCTGAATAAGCCCGAGGCTTCGACTTGGTGGCGTGTGAGGATTCTCCCTTTGATAGAATCCCACTCTGCAGAGCATCTTCGATGGCCAGGCCAGAGTCGAAGAAGGTTTCAAAGTTGGCGGATGCCTGAGCCAGAACCAGATGCCTGGCATAGTCCGGTTGGAGATTGCGGGAGATGATGCGGAGCTGATCCTTCTCACTCGGGCGATCAGTCATCTGTGCGGTTTTAGCTCTCCACCTTTTGACGAAGTCCGCAAAGGACTCCTTAGCTTCCATCTTGGTGGATTCAAGTTCCCGGGTAGTCATCTTTAGCTGGGGGTTGTAGTTGTACTACGAAATAAACGCAGTTCCAATGTCCTCCCAAGTCCTTCTTTTGGCAATGTCGAGTGACAAAAACCAATGAAAAGCAGGGCCTGAAAGGGTCTGAGGGAAAAGCTGCGACATGGCCTCTGGCTCGACAGAAAGGAGTTTCATAGCGGCATGGTAGCTGTAGAGATGAATCCTGGGATCACCGCTCCCATCGAACTTGGCCAAGTCCGGCATATTGAACTTTTCAGGAAGTCTGGCATTGGGATACAGGCAAAGGCGATCCAGATCGATCCCTCCGGCACTGATCTTTTGTAACGCCCCCATTTTCGGGTTCGTTAATTAAACATTTTATTGAATAAAAGGACTAAGAGTCAAGCTCATTATTACAACATAAGTCTTACTAGAGTACTTTTATTACACAAGGGTGGAATTTCTAGGGTAATCTACTACTCCGCTTCTTCCTCCATCCTAGCAAGCTCTTCGGCTCCAAAAGCCTCCAATACGTACTGCTCACCTTGCTCATCAATTAACTCTGACACATTATACCAGCGTCGCCCTCAGTATAATATGTCAGGGTCACCAAAAAGGTAACACCGTGAGCCACAAGCTCAATAGAATAAACTATACCCACTAACTCTTAACTTAAAGCAAGGAAGCATATAAACAATTACACATGCTCATTCAACAACATAGATAAACAATGATACATTCATATTCGATATCTTTTAGCGTTGGTGTCATGTCTTTTCGTGTTTCTCCTACGCGACTCATCGTAGACCGTGTCATCTTTTTCACCTTTACCAAAACCATAATTTCCAATGTTTCTTTCACAAATTGCTACTAACGAGGCTACCAAGTCCGGCTCCGTTAGTAACACTCACGATGGCTACCAAGTCCGGCCAATCATGGTTTCACAAAACACATTCTTTCAAATCTTGCATTGGCTACCACGTCCGGCCAAGCCCCATTTCCACATGAGACTACCACGTCCGGTCCCATTGGAAATCTACGCAATGAGCTACCAAGTCCGGCCACATTACGGTTTTCACAAATACTCACACAATGACTACCAAGTCCGGTCATTATGTAGTTTCAAAATATTTTTCGCATGTTAATCCCATCCTTTGTTTTATCCATATCAACCACACCCTAGGTGTCATGTTTCTACTTTCTCGATTTTCGTGTCTCGTTCGGATGCATAGACTCCGCGGTAATTCTTTTCACAATTTCAGTAATCTTGAAACTAAACTAACAAGATCATTCAACTCTATATTAGATAGCATGCTCATTTTGTCACATCGTCATACTCACATTTAATCACACAAGGTTAAGCATAGTGCCACATGGACGGACACCTTTGGAGTGATAAATCACTTATGCTTTATCAACAACAAGTAGTCAAGTAATCACATAATCATGCTCACATTCATTCTAAGATTAAAACAGCTTAATCCTAAATCATGCTTTCTTAAGTTCAAAACAGCATATGTTTATTGAGTTTTCTAACGTTAAGCTAATCATGCCATGGTTAATCAAGATAACAACTTCTAAACATTGCTAATCATGCTTAGGGAAAGTAGCTCGTATAATATACGTATGCTCGAGGTTTCAAAGGTTTAGAATAATTCACTATCATTTCAAAATACGTATGCAATATGCTATACTTAGATCTTTGAAAGTATAGGAAAATTATACTAAACTTAAAGAGTATTCTACATACACACATATACGTAGAGAAAAGTAGATATAGAATATCTACCGTTCTTCTTGGCGGTAGTCGGCTACGGATTAGGAAAATAGTACGTCGGATGGAGTAACGGCTTAGGAACGGCTTCGATAGCTTCGAAAGAGAAAGGTTTCTCTCGAAACTTGATCTTGACTAATACTACTAAAACTTTTGGATCGGTAGGGTGGTGGAGTGGCGGCTTAGTGGCGGCACTAGAAGAGTTTCTTGAAGAACTATGAAGAACTTCAAGAACAACTAAGAACTAAACAAGAACAACAAGAACACTAGACTTTCTAGAGAGAAGTTGGAGCAATGCTTGAAGGTGTGAGTTCAAAGGCTTGAAATGGCTTGCTATTTATAGGCGAAGTTGGTCTATTATCCAAGAGGAAATATTTCCCCTAACATTTGTTATCCAATGGATCATAGATTGACTAGATTTGATTGTCCTTAGATTGGGTGAGGTGTTGAGCAAAAGGACATGACTAGGCTTGGTTGTACACTTGCACACATCACACAAATCTCTCTCTCCCTCTCTCTCTCTCTCTCTTTGGTCCAAAGAAGTACAAGGGTTGAAAGACTAAGATTTTCCTTGTTCTTTCTTCTTCCCTAGGACAAGGTTTAATCTATTCAAATGGGGTTTGTGTCTAATCTAGAATAGAAAATAAGATATGGTAGTCCTTTAGGGTTGAAAGAATAAGAAACCCTAGATTGAGTGGTACAAGGTGATGCAATAAGATGATGTAGGAAGATATGGTGAGTACACTAGTCACACACATCACTCTCTCTCTCTCCCTCTCTCAACCGGCCACTCTCTCTCTCTCTCGGCCACACTCTCTCTCTCTCTCTCTCTTGGACACCTAATGGAAAAAGGACAAGGGTTGAAAGAGTAAGAGTAAACTAATAGTTTGTAAGAAAATCTAGTACTTGATTATATCTTAGGTCATCCTACCCTTCATCTTTCAAGGTACAAGTACTTATATATATAGAATTAGGGTTTTGGTAGAAGAAGATCAAGAAGGTACAACACACTCTCTCTCTCTCTCTCCTATCTCTCTCCCCCATCTCTCTCTCCCGGCCTCTCTCTCCTCTCTCTCTCTCTCTCTCTCTCTCTCTCTCTCTCTCTCTCTCTCCTAGGTTAATATATAAACATATATAAGAAAGACTAATAAAAGGACAAAGTACTACATGATATCATCTTGGACTTTTAAGTCAAAACTTCCTATTAAACTATGTCAAAATGCCACATATGTACTTATATACTATATACTAATATATAGTATCCTAGGATGACATAAACATATCATATACTTTAATTAAATAAGTACATATCATATCTAGGAAAGAATTAACTAATTTAACCTAGTACTATAGCTTGATATGGTTTTATGGACCAATGGATTATAATCCCCCTAACATTTATTAACCAATGGTTAAAGGATGAAAGTACTAAACTTTATATAATCTATCTATAATAGTACAATGACTCATGGTGAATCTAATTAAACTAATGGACTTTGTACTAGGTAGAAAGGTTAACCTATCGTCCAACGGTTAATAATTCTCCTAACTTCTATCGTCCAATGGGTAAAGATGGTAAGTAATATATAATCTTATAAAGTGTACCTAGCAATCTTGTCACAATATCCAAGGTGTAAACCTATGGTCCAATGGATAAAGATTATCCTAGTATCTATCGTCCAATGGGTAATAGATCAAAGGTTGACTTTTGGTCAAGGTCTCACTTAGGGTTCAAACGTTTCAAAGGTTCGATTAGGCTACTCTAACGATTAGTCGGAAGCTAGCTAGGCTTGCTAAATAGGACGACTTAGGGTTTACTATCTCACTTGTCTTTAGAAAATGACTAAATCGCAAGGCGAAATGAAATTAGGTTTGAATCTAATCACGACGGATTATTGGAAATAAGGAATTTATAGAGTCAAAATAATAATCAACGAGATTTTTATTTACTGAAAATCGGAGTTGTTACAACCTATCCCCCTTAAACAATTTTGTCCCCGAAATTAGACGGACGCTCGGATTCAAACAGGTGAGGGTGAGTTGCCTTCATAGTCTCCTCTCTTTCCCAAGTGGTCTCTCCAGTTCCTCGGTGTTTCCACAGAACTCGTACTAGTTTGATTGTCTTGTTTCGGATTGTCTTCTCGCTTCGGTCTTGAATCTCAATTGGTTCCTCCTCATATGTCGCATCTTCTGCGATGGTAACGTCCTCCCATTTGAGAACATGCGTGGGTAAGGCGAGGTACTTGCAGAGCATTGAAACATGGAACACGTCATGCACTCGATCCAGCTGTGGCGGTAGGGCTAGTCGATATGCGACTCTTCCGATCTTCTCCATGATGTCAAAAGGTCCGATGTAACGTGGGGACAGTTTTCCCTTTTTCCCAAATCTGATGACTCCTTTCTTCGGTCTTATCTTCAGGAACACATGGTCTCCTACGGCAAAGGCTAAGGGTCGGCTTCTTTTATCCGCATAGCTCTTCTGTCGGCTCTGAGCGGTTTGGATCCTTTGCCTGATGGTTTTGACCTTCTCCGTGGTGTCACGTACTATATCAGGTCCAATTAATCCTGTTTCTCCAGCGTCTGTCCAGCAGACTGGGGATCGGCAAGGTCGACCGTATAAAGCTTCATAGGGTGCCATTCCTATACTTGCTTGATAACTGTTGTTGTAGGCAAACTCTACCAATGGTAAATGCTGCTCCCAGTTCCCAGAGAAATCCAAAGCGCAGGCTCTCAGCATATCCTCTAAGGTCTGTATCGTTCTCTCTGTTTGGCCATCGGTTTGCGGGTGGAAGGCTGTGCTAAGCCTTACATCTGTTCCCAAAGCTTTCTGTAATCCTTTCCAGAAATGTGACACAAACCGTGGGTCTCTGTCTGACACAATTGAGACGGGTACACCGTGTAGTCGTACAATTTCCCGAATGTACAACAGGCTAAGTTGTTCCACGTTTTCTGTCATCTTCACAGGCAGAAAATGCGCGGATTTGGTGAGTCTGTCCACGATCACCCAGATGGCAGTGTTGGTTTTGGCAGTTCTTGGTAGTCCGGTTACGAAGTCCATTGAGATGTGCTCCCACTTCCAAGTCGGGATTGGTAAGGGTTGAAGGTCGCCTCCTGGTTTCTGATGTTCGGCTTTGACTTGTTGACATACAAGACAGGTTGATACAAAGCGAGCTACGTCCTTCTTCATTCCTTCCCACCAGTACGTCCTTCGCAAATCATGGTACATCTTTGTACCTCCGGGGTGGACTGCGAAGTTCGAATGGTGTGCCTCTCGGAGTACAGCTTCTGGAAGAGTTCCAATATTAGGTACGAAGACCCTTCCTTTGAATCTCAGGTTACTGTCTCCCTCGATTGTCCATCCTGGTATCGCCTTTCCTTCTCGGATTCGATACCGAATGAACTCGCATTCTTGTTCAGTGGTTTGGGCTAGCAAGATCTCCTGGTGAAGTGCTGGTTCTGCAACAAGAGCATATAGTCGGATATTCCCACTTTCTGATGAGGGTTTCAGGTTGAATTCGTTGAGGGTGTCCACCATTTCCCACACTTTGATGGCAGTTTTGACTTTCTGTGCCCTGTCCTTTCGACTCAGGGCGTCAGCCACCACGTTGGCCTTGCCAGGATGGTAATGCATTGCAAACTTGTAATCTTCCAAATACTCCATCCATCGACGCTGCCTCATGTTCAATTCCTTCTGAGTGAAAAGGTATTTGAGGCTCTTGTGGTCGGTGAAAACCTCGAATTGTTCTCCCCACAGGTAGTAATGCCAGGTTTGAGGGCGAACACTACTGCAGCCAATTCTAAGTCATGAGTAGGGTAGTTCTTCTCATGTGGTCGGAGTTGTCGCGATCCGTAAGCTACAACCTTTCCATTCTGCATTAGCACGCATCCCAAGCCATCTCTTGACGCGTCGCAATAGACGGTATAATCCACGCCTCGCTCGGGGATGATAAGTACCGGCGCACTGGTCAGCCTTCTTTTCATCTCCTGAAAAGATTTCTCACAGGCTTCAGTCCAATCCAGCTTCACTCCTTTCTGGGTTAGTCTCGTCATTGGTTTGGCGAGACTTGAGAAGTCGGGTATGAATCTTCGGTAGTATCCTACCAATCCTAGGAAACTTCTGATCTCGAACATAGAGGTTGGTTGCTTCCGATTCATCACGGCTTCAACTTTACTCTCGTCCATGGCTATTCCATCTTTGGATACTACATGCCCCAAGAACTTAACCACTTCTAGCCAAAACTCGCATTTACTCGCTTTTGGCATAGAGTTGGTTATCTCGGAGTACTTGTAGTGCTATCCGGAGGTGTCCTTCGTGCTCCTCCTTATTGGCGAAGTATATCAAAATGTCATCAATGAACACCACTACAAACTTATCTAAGTAGGGTTGGAAGATCTTGTTCATGAGACATATGAAGACTGCCGGAGCATTAGTCAGCCCAAATGGCATTACTATGAACTCGTAATGTCCATATCTGGTACGGAAGGCTGTCTTGGAGATGTCCTCATCTCGGATTCTGAGTTGATGGTATCCCGATCGGAGGTCGATATTTGAAAAACAGGTTGCTCCTCTCAATTGATCAAATAGATCATCGATCCTAGGCAGGGGGTATCGGTTTTTGATGGTGACTTGGTTTAGCCTCCGGTAATCGATGCACAGTCGGAGTGTCCCTTCTTTCTTCTTCACGAACAAGGCAGGTGCTCCCCATGGTGACGTGCTTGGTCGGATAAATCCATTTTCCAACAGCTCTTGCAATTGGGTCTTGAGCTCCTTTAGTTCCGCAGGGGCCATACGGTATGGTGCCATAGAAATTGGGGCTGTCCCTGTTTGGAGTTCGATAGAGAAGTCTATCTCTCTAGGGGGTGGTAAACCAGGAAGTTCTTCAGGGAACACATCGGCGTATTCGCAAATGATGTGTGGTAATCCCATCTCCATCCTGTCAGTTTCTTCCATTTGGAGACTAGCTAGCCATCCAAATAGTTGATTCTGCCACCTAGATCTTTTCACCGTTAAACTAGCCACTTGTCTATCCCCCTTAAAATGGAAACGAGTCCCATCAGGGGTATAGGCCGTTACGGTCTTCTGATGACAATCTATGACTGCTCGGTGAGCCGATAGCCAGTCCATTCCCAAGATTACGTCGAAATCCGCCATGTCGATTACTCTGAGGTCGCAGGTTAAGCGTAAGTTGGCTACCTCTAATTCGCACCCTCTACACACTAGACTAACAGTTATACTCCCCCCCAATGGTGATGCTACTTTCGTACTTGCACTAAGGGGTTCTGTTTCTAGCGCTAGAGCAGCTACGCAGGCAGTAGATATGAATGAATGAGATGCACCAGAGTCAAACAAGGCTTGCACGCAGGTACTATATAACAGCAGCGTACCTTGGATCACAGAGGGATCCTGCTCCTGCTCCTCAGTCTGCAGCGCAAAGATACGCCCTCCAGTGTTTTGTTGGTTTCCCACGGGCTGCTTTCCCTTGTTCTGCCCATCCAGCTATTGAGATGAGATTCCAGGAGTTGGCTTTGCAAATCCGGCTTGGCCAGGTTGAGCTCCTCGCTTTCCAAAATTCCCATTTCCCTCCTTCTGGGGTTGTGGGCATTGGCGGCTGTAATGGCCCAAAGTCTGACAGTTGTAACACTTAACTGTCGACAGATCTCTTTTGTCACGAGTTGTTGCAGTGGTCTTCCAGGCTTGGTTGTTCTGAGAAGAAGCAAAGGGTTTGGTGAGGTAGGGTCCACGGTTGTTGATGGTTACTTGGTTTCGGATTGGTCCGCCGGTTGCCTTCCTCCATCGATTCTTGAAATCAGCCTCTTCACTCTCCAATCGAAGGGCACATTTCACCACACTAGAATAAGTGGGGAAAGTTTGTGGCACCACGGCTCTACGAGCGGTCGTCAGCCCCCACTCGAATCTTCTCGCCTTCTTGTCCTCAGTTGACACAGCGTCCGTGGCGTAACGGGATAGTTCCTCGAACTTGGCCGCGTACTGGGTCACGGTCATCGTTCCATGCTTCAGGTTCATGAATTCTTGTTCCTTAGCTAGGCGGATGGGTGTAGGGAAATACTTGTCAAGAAACAGGGTTTCGAACTTAGCGAAGGTCATGGTGGCTATAGCATGGGTTGCCTCCATCAATTCCCACCAATAGCGGGCTTCTCCCTTCAGTTGGTACGTGGCTAAGGCTACACGATCTCCATCGCGGGTAATCTCCAAGGTGTCCAGGATCACCTTAGTTTCCTTTAGCCATGCTTCGGCCACAGTGGGGTTGGTATCTCCGTGGAAGGTCGGGGGTCGGCGTTTGCAGATTTCATTCATGGCTCGGGTTCGAGTCGTAGGTCCGTCATCGCGGTTAGGGTTTTGGCGGTTGGCATTCAAGGCGGCTACGAATGCCTGCACGACTTGGGCTAGGCTAGGGTTTGCGTTGGAGGACTCTCCGATTTCGTATCCTAATCCACTGCGTCGATTCACCATCTATGAGTAAAAATTGTAAAGGGGGAGGTTTAGCCTATCGAACAAATTTCTTTTAGAAATTCGGTTTTCTCCCTAAGATTAACAATAGAATTTAAAACAAGGTGCAATATCATATCATAAAATAAGGCAACTTTTCATAGATAAGCAAAGGATTACAACGAAGCATAGAGTTCTAAAACAGAAACACAAGACAGATTTCCTATTACAAGTTGGAATGATCCAACTAGTTCCGATTACAAGGTTTGGTTAGTCCACGAGCGCCATAAGTGCAATCACAACTACTAAACCTTATTCTAGTACTACTAAACTACTAACTAGGTGAAATAAGTCCGAAGTATTCTCTCAATTGCTCCTTCCACTCCTTCTCCCTTCTCTCGAGCCAATGTTCTCCCTTTCGACGGATCTCTTCGGCTAACTCCTTTATCTCCATGAGTTGGTCCTTGTTGGTGAGGGGTGCCATCACGATAGACTGGTATACTTGGTAGCCAGTCTCGGGGTCACATATACCCAAGTGGGGTATCGGGATAAGGCTCTCAGGTGCTAGTATGTCCTTGATAAGTATCAGGTCCGCAACATTGGTCGGGGTAGCAAAGGTACGGTTATCCATATCTACAATAAGAAAAATTATATATTAGACTTAACGGTGTGAAAGTGGTAGTCGCGCACAAGTATGCATGTAAACAGTGATCACAAGATAGAAAGGAAACACATAATTTTCATTACATAAACGAAGGAGGTACATCATAGATGGCTTATAACAGCCTAAACTTCCTACACTATTTACACCAAGAGTTCGACTACTTCCTACGTTACATCCTACGTCCCGAAGGATTACAATTAGAAGTCCTACTTATGACATGTCATTCTATTGGGTTATATTATAGCAAAAGTCCTAATTGTGACATGCTCTTCCTATGGATCTAGAAGGTAGGAGGAAAGTGAGCCTTGTAGGCACCTTTGTCGGTCTCAAAGGGTGGCGGTGACACGTCGCCGGGGTCGGAGTTGAAATCCATAAAGTCCTCCTCCTCATCCTCAGGCATCTCTTCATCGCCTAATGGTTCCTCATCATCAGATGGTAAGTCTGGGTTTGGTCCATTCATCAAGTGTTGCCAATCGACTTCGTTTTCTGGTGGGTCGTTAAATTCTTCGGGATCTTCCTCGGGATCCTCTTCTGGTTCCTCCTCGACTATAATTTCCACATCGTCGGGGGGGTGCTATGTGAACTAGGACAGGTGCTGTTGCGGCGTCATCCTCCTCCTCAATTTCGGGAAGTGGAACGGCACCGTGCTCGTGGTAAAAGTCGTGTATGTAGGGAAAGGTGTAAGGAAAGTAGGGATCTTCTACGAGTTGATGAGTCATGGCTCTTATGGTGCTTCTAAGTTGTCGAGCTTCGGCTAGTAGGTTGATTTGATAAAAGTCCGGTGGTTCCATCTACAAGGAAAGGTTAAACCTCAATTAGCACGAAGATTGTTGACAGGTTTAAAAAGTTTTAAGGCAAGGTTTTACTCGAACTAGAAAATTTTTCAAGTTTTTAAGTTCCACATTCGATTCTTGATTTAAGTCATCATCCAATTGTTCGGGAATTCCCAGCTCGGTGGTATTGCCAATTTCCACACCTTGCTTCAATCCGGAGATTGTTTCGACAGAATTCCACCCAATTTGGGACGGTAAACTTAAACTCAATTCACGTTTGTGCAACGGTCAATCTATCTCGTGGTTCTACCCATTCTACCCATGGCCGAGGTTTTGAACCTAAAACTCTGACACCAAGTTGTAACGCCCCCATTTTCGGGTTCGTTAATTAAACATTTTATTGAATAAAAGGACTAAGAGTCAAGCTCATTATTACAACATAAGTCTTACTAGAGTACTTTTATTACACAAGGGTGGAATTTCTAGGGTATTCTACTACTCCGCTTCTTCCTCCATCCTAGCAAGCTCTTCGGCTCCAAAAGCCTCTAATGCGTACTGCTCACCTTGCTCATCAATTAACTCTGACACATTATACCAGCGTTGCCCCCAGTATAATATGTCAGGGTCACCAAAAAGGTAACACCGTGAGCTACAAGCTCAATAGAATAAACTATACCCACTAACTCTTAACTTAAAGCAAGGAAGCATATAAACAATTACACATGCTCATTCAACAACATAGATAAACAATGATACATTCATATTCGATATCTTTTAGCGTTGGTGTCATGTCTTTTCGTGTTTCTCCTACGCGACTCATCGTAGACCGTGTCATCTTTTTCACCTTTACCAAAACCATAATTTCCAATGTTTCTTTCACAAATTGCTACTAACGAGGCTACCAAGTCCGGCTCCGTTAGTAACACTCACGATGGCTACCAAGTCCGGCCAATCATGGTTTCACAAAACACATTCTTTCAAATCTTGCATTGGCTACCACGTCCGGCCAAGCCCCATTTCCACATGAGACTACCACGTCCGGTCCCATTGGAAATCTACGCAATGAGCTACCAAGTCCGGCCACATTACGGTTTTCACAAATACTCACACAATGACTACCAAGTCCGGTCATTATGTAGTTTCAAAATATTTTTCGCATGTTAATCCCATCCTTTGTTTTATCCATATCAACCACACCTTAGGTGTCATGTTTCTACTTTCTCGGTTTTCGTGTCTCGTTCGCATGCATAGACTCCGCGGTAATTCTTTTCACAATTTCAGTAATCTTGAAACTAAACTAACAAGATCATTCAACTCTATATTAGATAGCATGCTCATTTTGTCACATCGTCATACTCACATTTAATCACACAAGGTTAAGCATAGTGCCACATGGACGGACACCTTTGGAGTGATAAATCACTTATGCTTTATCAACAACAAGTAGTCAAGTAATCACATAATCATGCTCACATTCATTCTAAGATTAAAACAACTTAATCCTAAATCATGCTTTCTTAAGTTCAAAACAGCATATGTTTATTGAGTTTTCTAACGTTAAGCTAATCATGCCATGGTTAATCAAGATAACAACTTCTAAACATTGCTAATCATGCTTAGGGAAAGTAGCTCGTATAATCTACGTATGCTCGAGGTTTCAAAGGTTTAGAATAATTCACTATCATTTCGAAATACGCATGCAATACGCTATACTTAGATCTTTGAAAGTATAGGAAAATTATACTAAACTTAAAGAGTATTCTACATATACACATATACGTAGAGAAAAGTAGATATAGAATATCTACCGTTCTTCTTGGCGGTAGTCGGCTACGGATTAGGAAAATAGTACGTCGGACGGAGTAACGGCTAAGGAACGGCTTCGATAGCTTCGAAAGAGAAAGGTTTCTCTCGAAACTTGATCTTGACTAATACTACTAAAACTTTTGGATTGGTAGGGTGGTGGAGTGGCGGGTTAGTGGCGGCACTAGAAGAGTTTCTTGAAGAACTATGAAGAACTTCAAGAACAACTAAGAACTAAACAAGAACAACAAGAACACTAGACTTTCTAGAGAGAAGTTGGAGCAATGCTTGAAGGTGTGAGTTCAAAGGCTTGAAATGGCTTGCTATTTATAGGCCAAGTTGGTCTATTATCCAAGAGGCAATATTTCCCCTAACATTTGTTATCCAATGGATCATAGATTGACTAGATTTGATTGTCCTTAGATTGGGTGAGGTGTTGAGCAAAAGGACATGACTAGGCTTGGTTGTACACTTGCACATATCACACAAATCTCTCTCTCCCTCTCTCCCGGCCTCTCTCTCCCATCTCTCTGGCTCTCTCTCTCTCTCTCTCTTTGGTCCAAAGAAGTACAAGGGTTGAAAGACTAAGATTTTCCTTGTTCTTTCTTCTTCCCTAGGACAAGGTTTAATCTATTCAAATGGGGTTTGTGTCTAATCTAGAATAGAAAATAAGATATGGTAGTCCTTTAGGGTTGAAAGAATAAGAAACCCTAGATTGAGTGGTACAAGGTGATGCAATAAGATGATGTAGGAAGATATGGTGAGTACACTAGTCACACACATCACTCTCTCTCTCCCTCTCTCTCTCTCTTGGCCACACACACTCTCTCTCTCTCTCTCTCTCTCTTGGACACCTAATGGAGAAAGGACAAGGGTTGAAAGAGTAAGAGTAAACTAATAGTTTGTAAGAAAATCTAGTACTTTATTATATCTTAGGTCATCCTATCCTTCATCTTTCAAGGTACAAGTACTTATATATATATATATATATATATATATATATAATTAGAGTTTTGGTAGAAGAAGATCAAGAAGGTACAACACTATCCCTCTCTCTCTCTCTCTCTCTCTTATCTCTCTCCCCCATCTCTCTCTCTCGGCCTCTCTCTCCTCTCTCTCTCCGAATTCTCTCTCTCTCTCTCTCTCTCTCTCTCCTAGGTTAATATATAAGAAAGACTAATAAAAGGACAAAGTACTACATGATATCATCTTGGACTTTTAAGTCAAAACTTCCTATTAAACTATGTCAAAATGCCACCTATGTACTTATATACTATATACTAATATATAGTATCCTAGGATGACATAAACATATCATATACTTTAATTAAATAAGTACATATCATATCTAGGAAAGAATTAACTAATTTAACCTAGTACTATAGCTTGATATGGTTTTATGGACCAATGGATTATAATCCCCCTAACATTTATTAACCAATGGTTAAAGGATGAAAGTACTAAACTTTATATAATCTATCTATAATAGTACAATGACTCATGGTGAATCTAATTAAACTAATGGACTTTGTACTAGGTAGAAAGGTTAACCTATCGTCCAACCGTTAATAATTCTCCTAACTTCTATCGTCCAATGGGTAAAGATGGTAAGTAATATATAATCTTATAAAGTGTACCTAGCAATCTTGTCACAATATCCAAGGTGTAAACCTATGGTCCAATGGATAAAGATTATCTTAGTATCTATCGTCCAATGGGTAATAGATCAAAGGTTGACTTTTGGTCAAGGTCTCACTTAGGGTTCAAACGTTTCAAAGGTTCGATTAGGCTACTCTAACGATTAGTAGGAAGCTAGCTAGGCTTGCTAAATAGGACGACTTAGGGTTTACTATCTCACTTGTCTTTAGAAAATGACTAAATCGCAAGGCGAAATGAAATTAGGTTTGAATCTAATCACGACGGATTATTGGAAATAAGGAATTTATAGAGTCAAAATAATAATCAACGAGATTTTTATTTATTGAAAATCGGAGTTGTTACATCTTTTTTGTTTTGGCAATCGATTCTTCTAGCTTGGCCATCTTGGCCATGAGTGCGGCCACATCCGGATTCTGAGCTGGTCCTTCTTGGTTTGGAGGAAGTCTACCACCTGCGAGGTTTGCAGCGGGCCTGCGGCCTTCCCTTGGGCTCAGCACCATGAGACGTCCTGCGTGAAGCGGATCTGGAACCAAAATGGGTTGCTCCTGATCAGACTCATCGTCCTCACCTTCTTCCTCGAGAGGGGGTGGAAGGCGAGTGTGGATAAGATCATTCAGGC
This sequence comes from Rhododendron griersonianum, assembly GCA_018127125.1. Lineage (NCBI taxonomy): Eukaryota > Viridiplantae > Streptophyta > Magnoliopsida > Ericales > Ericaceae > Rhododendron > Rhododendron griersonianum. The sequence goes on from CM030791.1 coordinate 38,323,756, forward strand.
GGGCAATGTTAGTATCTGTCTGAGCTGCCCTCTGTTGCATAGCGGTGATGCTGTCCTGAAGGTTCATGAGCATGGTCTCCAAGGTAAGAGGTTCTGGTTGTGGCTGTTCCATCGTGACAGGAGGTTCGGAGTTGCTTGATGCGGATGATGGGGTAGTTGGACGCCCTTCCTGTAAGACCGGTGGTGAACCTGCCTGAGAATCTGACTGTAGAGCAGTCAACAGAGTGTGCGGAGAGTCTTCCGTGGCGACTGACTGGGATTGTGACCTGACAAGCCTTTGAACCAGATTCTGATGCAGACGTTCCCAAGCGGGTTTGGCGACTGGCCTCGATACTTTCCTTGGCGGTGCAATGATTCAGATCTTTGCTTGCAAGGCAAAAGGGAGGTTTAATAAGGGTCCTGCAGTAACTTTAATCTAAATAAAAGACCAAAGCGGATGCAGCGAACATCGTCAGTGTCACCCTAGACTCTAGAACTAGAAGACAAGTCTGTCTCATGACGCTTTGGACACTGTTTAAGGCCCTCAGAATTCTTTTCGAAGATGTATCCTTGTTTGGAACGAGCGATCCTAAAGGATGTCAAAAGGAGTCTAAACCTTTGTCCATTTCGATGTTCGGGATTTCAAGTTTCTGAAGCCAGAACAACTCGGTATGAATATCATGATGCCATAACTAGATTGGCGTGAGCAGCACTGTGCTATTAGCCGGGCGGTGTAAGTGACGAGGCACTTGTTACCTTTTGGTGTAAGCATCATGTCATTTTACTCCGTGGTTCCTCGTTTTTTGTTTGAAACCCTAAACAGGTACACGGGCAAAGGTGTAGAAAAGCTTCTGATTTCCTAAAGTCCCACCGTAAAAGGACTTAAAGAATCATAACGCGCGCCACTGAGATGCACGACTCCTCATTGGGCCATGACAGTGTCCTACTAAGCCTAAAGACAGACTCGGAACAGATCGAGAACCTAGGAGCCATCCTAAACATGCTTCTATGCTGAACGAGATGTATGCACAGTTCATGCGATAGAAAAAAGCAGTAACACATAGGCATTTACAGGGTTAGATGCAAGTAGATCCTAACCTGTGGGTGCTTGTCCTAGCTTGGAGAGTTCTAATGCTTCGTATATGCAAAAGGCCGGTTTTGGTTCGTAACAGGTTCCTCGGACTAGGGCCACAGATATTCCTCCCGTTACCCGCGTATTCGCAGAGTAACAGTCGAACGGTAGCATGACCCATCATCGTCGAAGGTTGTTGGTCATTCGGGGTCCCCGGGCTCCGGTAAACCATGCCGGATTGCCAAAACGATCCAACGAGGCTTATCCCACACGATGCAAATGAGATGCTAAAATTTTGATAAAAAAAAAGAAGAATCACAAAATCGTAAAAACGCCTTTTCAAATTTGGCTCACTTTATTTAGTCCATCTTTAGAAGAAACAACATAAGTGAACAAATGAAAAAGTCCCAGATCAGATTGGCCGGACACGGGGTCCTGTTAAATCACCATTCCAACCTTCGGCAGCGCGAAGCTCACCGTTTTGACAAACTTTAAAGGATTTGTTCTCAAATGTTTTTGACTTCTAAGTATGAATTAATATTGGTTCGATTAATCCCCAGCAGAGTCGCCACTATGGGCAGCATGCCCTCGGAGAGAAAGGATTTCGTTCCTTTTCGCCATTGCGGCCCTTTTTTTGGAAATCGAAGGAGCGCGAGCGGAGAGGCAAGCGCTCGTAAAATATAGAGTCGCCACTTGAGTTTTTGAGGATCCGACACTCAAGGAACCGTATTTCGAAGCACCTACCGCGCTATTTGTTTGAAAAAGTTAAGGAAACCAGTCCGTCATAACCATATCTGGGTTCGGGAGCCAGGTTACGAGAGGGGAAGGGTTTTAAGGCACCCCTCTCGCCCAATCCGGAGATCGGTCTCTACTTAGGCATTTTTATGAAAACTTTTGTGATTCTTCTTCTTTTGATTAATTTTAGCCAATTAGGGCGGGGGAACACTTAATCGGGGATTAAAACTGTAACAACTTGCAGGATGTGATCAAAAGATAGCATGGATGGATGGAAAATTGAATAATAAACGAGATGAAACCTAAGACAGCGATCAGATGCCAAAACCAGGCTTGGGATGGATTTGCCCTGCACGATGGCCAACTTGCATGCATGAACAAATCTGCATGCAAGAGAACCATCGCGCGAGACACTCAAACCCTCGCGTGAATGTTGTCATTTCACCACAGTTCCAATTTCATCCCCTTCTGGGCTCTGGAGGGACCAGTGCACACCCAGGAGGCAAACCAAGCAGTTTATCAAGGAACTGTAAAATACTAATTATTATAGACAGCTTGAAAATGGAACTGAATAAAAAGGAAACACAGCCCCTAAACAGTGGGGGAATAAAAAGAGGCCAAGGGCCTAGTTGCCCATGCAAGGGCCATTCCTGGAGTTCATAGAACTGTCGCGCGACAGAGAGTGAGTCCCGCGCGACATTCCTGACTGGACTTCCAGGAATTGCTTTGCATGCTTGGGGTCTTGAGACAGGTTCAAGGATCACCCAAAGGCATTCCAAACTATCCAAAATAAAGAACTAAGCTACTGTATTTTATTTTGCATGCATAACAGTGATCTACAAATCAAAATAAATTACAACAGGCATGCATATAATCAAAAACCATAAAAGACCAGCCTCCCTTCCCCACGAGGACCATTCTCTTGCTGACACAAGTGTCGCGCGAGTATAGTGGTCCATCGCGCGAGGGTTTGGCCAGCCACGGATTCTTGTAACTCTGCTGGCTTTAGGACCAGGACATGGTATTGATTACCAGCCTTGGCCCTGTCAGCCCCCCTCAGGGATCAAAACAGATCAGGCTAAATGTTATACCTTTGCTTGGAAAGGGTTTGGAAATGGATTGGATTGATTGGTAAAGCCTTTCGACCAAGTGTATATGTTGAACACTAGATTGGAAGACTAGGAAATGGTTTGGGTTGGTAACTTTGTGCTAGAGACTCAATTGCCTTGTAAAATGGTAATGAGCCTTCTTAACCTTTTTCTTAGAACTAACCAACCCTTAACATGGAAGATCAATGGGGGTATTTATAGGGGAAGTGAGTGGGCTAGGTGGTGGCCAAACTTGGCTTTGCAACCAGCCAACAAGGCTGGTCACAACTTGGTGGATAAGCTAGCCAACAAGGTGGGTAGTTGTTGTGAGGGTGTGTGTGCCTTGAACCCGCCAGAACTCTGTTTAGCTGAGGAAAATGATGTTCCAGCCCATGGGGACCCATGTGACACCCAATCGTCACAAATCCAGCTGGATTGTGTGCTGGATTGTGTGATAGTGATAGGAGAGAACAGTCGCGCGAGGGTTCGAAACCATCGCGCGAGGGTCAACAGCCAACAGTTTGACTTTGACCACACCTGGCAAGCTGAGTATCGTGCGAGGAACATGAAGGATCGCGCGACGGTCAAATCTGACCCTGGGGTTTGACCGAAGGTCCAGAGGGGTTCAAAAGGTTTAAGCGGGGTTCTAAGCACTCCAAGCTCAATCCATTCCCAATCCAAGCTTGTTTGATCCGATTTCATCATCGGGGAAACAAGAAAACCGTAAAACAAAGTAAAACAATTGGGAGATCCAGATTGGGGTGTCTACAATGAGCTTCTTGAGACCCAGATTGGGCACCTTGAGACTCTATCTGCATCTCCTCATCTGCATCTGCAAAATCATCAATCTGTTCCTCGATATTATCAAGAGGGGGCTCCTCAAAGTCACGGGATGGCTGGAGACGTTTACTTGGTAAATCATTATCTACCCAGAGGCTGGAATCTTCTGGGACTCCAACCTTTGTCAAACACGCCTCCCAGCCTGCACCCCAAATCTGGTCCTGAATGGCTGGCATCTGCTCGACATAGCTCGCGGTTGCAGCGTCGAAACCTTTTTGAAAACCATCTTCGTAAGCTTCCTTCTTGGTGGTATCAATCTCAGCCAATGCTTGGCTGAGATTGTCTTCAGCAGTCTGGAGTTTGTTCATTGCCTCCTCAGCATCCAGCTTTGCCTTGTCTCTCTCCCTCTCCAACCTTGTGATCGTTTGCAGCTGCCTTGTGTTGTCCCTTAAAAGCCTGTTTCGTTCGGGCTCGATCTCTTGCAGCTTCTGGCCCAACGTGACCATCTTCTGGATAAACTGAGGAATGTCAAAGCGAAGTAAAGAAGTTAGAATTTCTTTAAAAACTACAAGGAAGGTAAAACTAAGTTGAGGGAATAACTGAGTTACCTTGATTCCACCAACGAGTCCAGTGGATACAAGCCGGTCAGAAGGAGATGAGGACTCCTTCTGCATATCTACAGGTAGCAGCAGTGCCTGGGCAAGAGCCAGAGCGGTCTCAGATGAGCTGGCACTGTCCCCCACGCTCACTGGCCGGTCGCCCCTGATGAGTTGAGGGGTCCAGCGTTGAGGAGAAGTTTGGGTGCTCAGGGTAATGGTTTGGTCACCAACCCCAGCGGCTTGAACCGTCCCACCACCAGTGGATTGATGTTTGGGATGTTTGTCCCGATGGGAGTCTCCAGCCTCTAGGCGTGTTTTGGATTCACGTGGGGACGAGTTGCTCCTGTTCGACGCCCCCTGGTATGACGGGGAGGCGGGGGAGCGTTGCCGGTGGAAGGCGCCCGTCCCGAAGAACCACGTCCTCGGGATGAGACAGTAAGGAGGGAGCTCAAATTTAGAGGTTGGCGAGTCATTATTCCTGAGTCAGGAGGAGATGGGGAATATTCTGAGGAAGATGATTGACTCGTGTCGTGAACTGGTTCCGGCTGCTCGGGTTGTGGTCGTGGTGCAGCCTGTCGATGTGAAGTCCTTCTGAGTACCAGACGAGGTAACGGGATACCTTCGTATATTGGTACCTCGTCAGGCTGTTTGGCAATCGTTACACCTGCACTGGGTCTCGAAGTCCTCGGCTGGGGAGCAGATGAGGTGGAAGCTCCACTAGCACTTGGGTTCGCAAGCCTTCTGTCGATGAACCCCTTGTAAGCAGGATCGTAGCCTAGTAAGACGTGTGCGTCGCGTCCCCGTCCAGTAGTTCGTGTGCCTGGTTCCCCTTTGTATCTAAGAACCCTGTTGACGTCCGCTGTTCGGACGTAACTTGGCTCCCTTCTTGGGCATTTGTTGGCATTAGTAGCTGAAATAACAAACACGAGTAAGTTAAGAGATGCGAAGCAAGTGCAGAAAAGGGAATAACAAACTGAAGCACAGACAAAAGAGCAAAATGAGAAGCATACATGGGTAGCCCCATTCGTGGGGAACGTGGACACCCACCACTTGGCCATCTTCCCCCATGGGCTCGAAGGCTCCAGTTACGTAAAGAAAATCCATCTCATGGTCCCGAGCAGAGTCTGGCAGTGTAGACACCCCAATTTGGCCTAACGATTATTTCAAGTCCCACCTTGGGACAATCCCGATGATGAAATGGATACAATGATTACTGATTGCTTCCTTGAGAACCTTAGGACTTTCGGTGAGAACTTTGACCACTTAGAGGACCCAATTCAAAGCCATACAGCCTTTCAGACAGAAATACAGAAGCCTAGGAGAATCCATCTGACGGCCGTAACATCGATCCCACGGCCACAACATCAATCCCTCACCCGAGCAACCTGTTGCCAGCAAAATCTCCCTGAGAGATCAATCCCTCGGCCGCGAGATCTATCCTTCGGCCGAGACATCCATTCCACGGCCGCGACATCCTTTGCTCGGCCGCCAGATCGACCTTTTTCCAGACTCTCGAACGTTCTGTCAGACGTTTGGTTTGATCCAACTACACTACCTTTCCGATGCGTTCGGGCTACGTTCGGAGATCACGACGTAGAGTTAGAGATGCATTGCAATTGCAATTGCCATCTCGTGATTTGATTGGCCGGAGTGAGTCATCCGTATGCCTATATAAAGGGGCCTTTGGGCTCCGAATTTAACACACAGAAATTGAGATACCTACACACTCAATCAAACCTCGAAACTCTGCACAAATACTCCCTCAATCCCATACTCCAAAAGCCCTAACCTTCCGAAGGCAGCCGTCAATTCGGCGATCAAACCCCGAAGTTCAAACCCTAACTCTAGGGTTCTCGATCAAGCAATCAGTCAACCACGCCCAATCCAAAGCAATCAAGCAACTGAGGGATCAAGGTGGTGAGGCCCAACGGCCTCTGGTTTGTCTTAATTTATTGTATTTTTGACTAACCGTAGCATTTTGACTATCCATTAATCTTTCTGTCTGGTGTGAGGAAGAACACCGACCGGGGCTTCGATCCCTCGGCCGGTACATTAAACCAGTATGATTACTCGGCCGTGACATCCATTCACCGGCCGAGTAATCGATCTCCTGGGACATTTTGTTTGCTTTTCTGCTTTCTAATGCATGCTTCAATTATCGCACTGGCTCACTTTGCTTACTGTTTAAAGGAATAACTAAACAGACTATGTGTTAGAATTAGACAAAGCATCTATACGTCTTATGTTGAACGATTATGGGCCAGTCTCACGACTGGGCAAAGAGGGGTGCCTAACACCTTCCCCTTATTGTACTTTTGGCTCCCGTATCCAGAATCTCTATCTATTTTCCCAGTTTTAATAAACTGGGTGGCGACTCTATTTGATGATAACCGTTATCGTGTGGCGGCGTTCCTAGCCATGGGGATGTCCATGATTTTGGTTTATGAAGTGAGCAACCAATCGAGCAAACACAACGTGATCAATCTGTATGGCGATGCCCCGTTTGGGAGGTGTCTACAGTTTTTGGCGACTCTGCTGGGGATGTGAGAGCCATAACCAAAAAGTTCAACATAAGACTAATACATGCCTTGTCTAATTCATTTATCATATGCATCGAGCGGGCAACCCGTTGAGTTCACCTGATATCCCGGCATGACACGGGCTATGTTGGGGGTTCCAGCAAACTCCACAGTCACTCGTACCTAGTGGTATATCAAATAGGAAATCACCCAGTCGCCGCCTATGATGGGCTGGCGAGAGGACTGGTGCCCTTTGACAACGGAGCACCCTGAAACTACCTAAACCTTGCATGCTTTAGAAAGCCATAGAACTTATCAAACTAAGACAGGAACCTACAGGCTAGGAACCTACTTGCATTCTACTTGCAAAAGTTCTTCCTCACACTATCTGTTGTTGTAATTAACTCTTTCTGTGCAGAAGGGTTGGGATTTTCAACCCAAATCCTAACCCTACACAGGCCGAATACTAACTTCCAGGTATTCTATTTTTTAAGCAAGCACAATAGGTAGGTTAAAGAAGCAACCTCAGCCAGTTTTATACTCTTACAATACCCGAAGTCACGCCAAACAGAGGTCTTTACAGTCATCTCATCGGTCGCCTTCGTCCACCAAGACACCCTCACCGCAACGGTCCCAACCAGTTGCAGGGACTTTGCGGTTGTCTCCTCGACAAAACCAATTATCTACCCAATTCCAAGCTTCACCAAGCAACCTCCCTACCTACACCCCAAAAATGGCAGACAATGATGCTACCATCATCGAGCTCCGAGCCCAAATTGCCTATTTACAAGCTGAGAAAGCAGCAAGAGATGCTGAAGACAAGAAAAACGAGGAGGAAGCAGAAAATCCTCATGAAATTATAGAAAACCCTGAATTGGGCAAACAGGTCAAGGAGATCAAGCACGCTTTGGCTCGCTCACAAGGAGACCAAATTCTAGATTTCGAAGGACTCTGCCTCTTTCCAGAATCTCAACTGCCTGAACGGTTCAAAATGCCAAACATCGAGAAATTCAACGGGACTGGTAACCCTACCAGCCATGTCCGCCATGTCATCAACACTCTGAAGCCTATGGGCTTGACCGACGAGCTCATCGCTCAATTGTTTCAAAGAACTCTCACTGGAAGCGCCCTCGATTGGTTTCTCACTTTGGAATTTGTGCATTATCAAACCTGGCCTGAAATTGCTAACGCTTTTGTCAAGCAGTATGCGTACAATGTCCAAATTGAGCTAACTACCCGAGATTTGGAGATGACTAAACAAGAATCCAATGAGGACTTTGCTACCTTTGTGGCAAGATGGAGAGAGAAGGCTGCCAAGATGAAAAGCCGCCCTACCGAGGAAGATCAAGTGAGGATAGTTGTCAAAAACTTACAGCCTAAATACCTCACTCATATTTACACTCAAGCTATCACCGAATTCAAACGCCTACATGCCACTGGGTTGCAAGTCGAAGATGGAATCAAGCTAGGACTCATTGGGAAAGAAGAGGCCACTCCTCCATCCAGAAAAACCTTTCCAACCCGTGCATCCCCTGCCTCCATCAACACCCTTAACTCAGTCTTACCACAAGCCCCTTTTCAAGCTAGCTCATCTAGAAACACGAATCGCCCTCGCCGCAATTTTGACCCACTCTATATGACTCCATCCCAAGCCTTAGCCATCCTAAGCCGTCAAGGGCACCTCAGGCTTTTGAATAATCCACCTCCTCAGCCACCTTATGGCCCAAGCTATGATGCCAATAAGCAATGTGCTTACCATCAACACCCTGGACATGAGACAGACCGCTGCATGCGTCTTCGTCATGACATCCAGGATCTCATTGATAGTCAAGCCATAAAACCTCCTAAGCCTAATGTACAAACCAATCCACTTCCCGCTCACAACAACGAATCACTGCCTCAAAATATCAATCTCATAAGCCTATCCAATAGCCCCACATATAATCCTGCCCTACACATTATTCCAAATACCCAAGCCAAACCATCCTTAATCCCCTCCAAGAACGAGGAATGCTTTGCAACAGGGGGAGAACCCCACATCTATGCTATTGATGATGGGGATTGGTGGTTAGACATGCGTCAAGCCCTGCCAAATGATTGGAAAGTTGGAAGGATTGAGCCTGCTGATCCTTAGAGTACCCAAGAAGAAGAAGTGGGTCACCTCACCCGAAGCGGAAGGGTGTATAAACCTCCTAAACTAAGTGGGGAAAGTTCAACCTCAACGCGAGTAATAGAAGAAGAGGAAGGAGAAGAAAGCCAAAGGGCCGAACCTGAGGAAGACAGGGTGCTAAGACAACTAAAGAAAATCCAAGCTGATATCTCTATTTGGGGATTGCTTATGTCCTCCTACGAGCATCGTAACTCCTTTTTCAAAACCTTGGGGAAAGCCAAAGTTCCCATCGACATCACCCCTGAAGAGCTCGTGGGCTTCATAATGGCGTCAAAGGCTCCAAAACCAACGATAGCTTTCACTGACAAGGATCTACCACCTGAAGGGCCTGCACACAATAAACCTCTCTACATTTCACTTAAATGTCTCACTAAATGGATCCCGCTAGTCTTGGTAGATAATGGGTCTGCTTTAAACGTATGTCCTCAAAGAACCCTCGACAAGCTAGGGGTAAACGCCACCGACGTGCGCCCTTCAAGCCAAGGAGTAAGGGGGTATGACAATTCAAAGAGAAGAGTGGTTGGGTGTGTCACACTGCCAGTAGAAGTGGAGAAGATCAAAAGGGATGTGGAGTTCCATGTGATGGATATACCGGCCACCTTCAATCTTTTATTAGGGAGGCCTTGGCTACATGACGCTGGGGCAGTACCTTCCACTTTGCATCAAAAAGTCAAATTCGCGGCAGATGGAAGGGTTATAACCATTCTGGGGGATTCATCAATCCAGGCTCATTCTGATACGCCTGTCCAAGAGGTAGAAACCGAGGAAACCTTCCTTACTGGATTCAGTCTTGAGGAAGCAACTGCTGTGCAAGCCTTAATGGCTGAGAGAAACTTCTATGTAAGTGCCCCCGCCTCATGGATGATGAAGAAGCAAAAATACCTCCCTGGGTTGGGTTTAGGCAAAAGATCGCAAGGCATCTCGCAAATGATTGATCCTCCGCATAATCAATACGCCTTTGGTCTTGGCTACACCCCGACAGAAGTCGAGGTAAAAAGGAGGAAAAACATGGAAAAGGCTAAGGCAAGAGGAAGCAGGGTCAAAGAAGAGAAACTCGTGATCCAAAAAACGCTCAATGGCTGGTTTGTGAGAGAAGGAGAAGACTTTCCATTCTGTGGCTTCGCAGAGACATGGGAAGACGAAGTTACCAAGCAACAGTACCCTGGAATGCAAATCTTCTTTGATCAGGAATGGACTGACAGTGATTTGGAAGAAGAGCCAACTAATTCATCCCCTACTCCTGAAGACTGGATTGAAGTGCTAGCTGAATTTGACCTAAAGATTCTGTTTGGCAAAGAGGGTGAAGAAGAGTATAAAACTGCAAAGGGAAAAGGAGCCACTCCTGAAACATCGCAGTAAATCGCATAATAAAAACATTGCTTTCATTTCCTAAAGACAAGTTAGGACATGTTTTGGGCCCCTGTTTGGGCATTATCTACGGTTGAATAAATCCCCATTTTTATCACTTCTATGCTTGACAAATGATTCCATCTTTAAAATGTGATTGTTATACACTACAATCTCTCTGCCAAAGATAAAAGGATTTCAAGAATCTAATTCTTTATGTCACCGACCAAAAGGAAAGAGGGGACGAACCCTAATTACTTAGAAACAAAGTTTTTATCAAAACTCAGGAAGAAGACGCTATCTCCGTGAGAACACTTAGGGTTAGCTTGCCCATTGTGAAAGTACAAACGCAACAGGAGATTCATGAAAAACATCTCCATCAGATTCCTCTCCAAAACGCCAAAACCTTCTTGAGAGAAAAATGCTCGTTGGGTAAAATATGCGCCCAAGCAAAAGTAAGAGCAAAGCCTGCTAGGACAAAGAAAAAGCGAAAACGCAGCCTAGGCAAAAGTTAAGGCATTCAAAGGAAAGCTCGCTAGGGACTCAACCTCTATCAGGTAACCTAGGCAAAATCTAGAGCGTGAGAGAAAGAAAAACTAAGAGTGAACACTCAACCCCCAAAGGTGGTAATCTTGGAACTACGTGAAAGGCCTGATTCCCTGATTGGGATACGTAGGCAATCTCGCGTCGAGATGCGGCCCAAACATTTGGAGAGAAGAGAGATGATACCAGAAGGTTTGTACTCAATGATAGGCATAGCTAACCCTGCGTATTGAGCTCGCAAAAGATGAGTTAGTCATTTTCCAGGGAGTTGGCAAAAACATAGACACGTAAGAATCATTGTTCGTCCTCTCTGACTCAAAAGTCGTCGACATAAGGGACCAAGCATTCTAACAATCCCAAAACATGGCAAAGAGATTGCAGGAATAACAAAAGCAAATAAAAGAGCTTGAATCAAATGCGAGTGTAAGAAGGGAAAAACGCCGCCTGGCTAATAGCAAAATACCTAACTTCTTTAGGAAATGGAAGTAGCGGCCGAAGAATGGAACCCTCGGCCGAGTGATCCATCCCTCGGCCCAAGTTTAAATCCCGGCATTCACAAAACTTTGAAAGTTATTACATGAATATCTAATCTCTCATACATGCTGAGGATGCTTCAAATACAAACAAAAATACAAAATGTCAAATTATCTGTTTTTAGAACTAACAAATACAGGTACAAGAAAGGAGAGGCTAGCTACTGCCCACGACCCCTCTTGGGCGTAGGACGAAAACGCTCAGGAACTGAGACACTGATCCTCTATCCCTCACCAGCCGCGGTATCTCCATCACCAGCTCCAGTACTCCCACCCTCACTGACTCCAGCACTCTGGGTGACCGACACTGTCGGTACTCGCTCTGCTTCAAGCTGCAGAGACACGGGATATAGGCATTTAGTTTCACATGAAACATAGGATAAAAAAAGAAGGGATCAAAGGATGCATACCGCAGCTATTCGGCCACGCTGCCGCCGAGCCAAAGCCTCGGCACTCTGGAAAGCACGCAACCATTCCTGGAACACCCCAGCAGGCACCTGTAGAGGAAACAATTGCATATATAATCAAGTAAGCAAGGAATGCTGAAGGAAACTAGAGCAGAATCCACAAATATTACCTGCTGAATTCCAGTAGGAAGCACGTAGAACTGTGTGGTACACGGTGTCAGTGGCAAACGCTCTTCTTCTCCGCTTGCATTATGGAAAGAAATGAAACTGGGGGCCCGTGGCCAAACAGGAGGAGCAGCAGCAGCAGTAGTGGTAGGAAGGGTCAAGGAGGCCAAACGAAAGGCTGAGTAGTTTCCTACTACGAGAAAACTCAGGGCTGGCTGTCTCTCAAGAGCAAGTAGCAAGCCCTCCCCGGTCAAAAGATGGGTCGATCTCATGCCAGCAGGAGGAGGGAGAGGGACAAGCTGCAACGCCTCGGAATGTGGAAAGTACTGGCTCGCTACCCTCTCTCCAAGATACCAGGCTCTCGAAAATGGCCCCTCCAGAAGGAAGTGCTGGCTGTCCAACGCCCGAGCTGAGGTCAACTCCAGAGGAGCATCATCAAATAGCATGCCCCATGGGTCAAAACGCACCTATAACAAGGGAAATGGCATCAAAATGACAGAATGAGGAAATAGCACGAAAATCAGAGGATAAAGAAGGTGTCATACCTGATCCACCGTCAGACGATCCAAAACTCGCCTCCAAGCCAGCAGGTCCAGGGCAGGCGACCGTGACTTCCGAACTCCCTTCAACCAACGGGCCGCCCGCGGAACGAACCTAGGCTCTCTGTGCCTAGTTGGGGGAGGAAACTGCAACAAGTGCTCAAAAGCCCAAAGCTGCAAGCAAAGACGGAGAACATGAATAATGAAGATAGAAGCAATAAGGGAATAATGCAGAAATCAAAATGAATACCTCGAGAATACGATGGTGTCCGCCAAGCGACAAACTAACTCCCCGGGAACAAGCACTGAGGTGTCCGTACAACGTGGCTAGGGCAGGAGTTCCCCAATCAAACTCTGCTATGGTCTCTAAATGCACCAAAGCAGCCAAGAACTGGACATGTATCGAATTCTCCTTGTTGCAAAACAAAGTTTGCCCAAGGAGATAAAGCAGGAAAGCTCGTACCAGCTGAGAAAGGGGAATCTCCGTCAAGATATCAACTTGATCAAACTCTTCCCGAAGCCAGGTATATGTGATATGGCCACTCTCCAATACAATGGGAACCTTCCCCAAGAGGTATCCAAGGGCACCCTTCCGCTCATGGATCCGCGGATCAATTGGAAGAGGATCGCCTCCAACCCTCAGGCCTGTGAACAAAGCAAAATCGCCCGGAGTGATCGTCATCTCCCCAGCCTCTGGAAGATGGAAAGTGTTGGTGGTATCCCACCACCGCTCGACCAAGGATGTGGTCAATCCCAACTCCGCCTTCGGAAGATGGAAACCAAGAATCAAGGGCTCGAAGCCAGCCAAAGCAACCGCATCCTTGGCTTCCTGAGGAAGCCTCCCATACCACTCAAACACTTGGGGGCAGCTTCCCCACACGCGCAGCCTCTCGTTTGCCTAACAAAATACGAAGAAGGAATCAAATACACAAGATATCGCCTATACAGGGGGCCAACTTCTAGAACTCAAACTCCCTATCAAAATATCAAACTATCATTCTGCAAAATCTCACATGCGAAAATCATTTGACAGGATAAAAATCTACCTCCCTGTTGGTAAAACCAAAGTGCTGCTCTGGCTCCCTGCGCAAGACCTCAGGTGGGATATCACTGAGGGGAGGACGGTATCGCAAAGAACCACCACGCCCGACCAAGTGAACCTGAGGAGCGTAAGTGGCAATGTCAAAAGGGGGAAGAATATCACCACTCACATCAGTAGAGACCTCGGGTTCGACTCCGGGAGGAATGGGTTGCGAGGAACTCCCCCCAGCAGTGGCCCTGCGCCGACTCGAACGCAAGACGCGGAAACTTGAAACCCCGCCAAGAATCTCGGCCTCGACGGCCGGAGCTTTGCCCGTGTCTCTGGACACGGCGGGAACATCGGCGGCGGGAAACGACGAGGAGAGAGAGGAGGCGGCGGCAACGATCGTTTAAACAAGAGAAGAGGATGAGGGATAATAGGGGAAGAATGACCCGTGAGATCGATTTAACTAAACTTAAATCGATTTCCTGACTTTTGGCGTTCTCACGGCCGAGACATCAATTCCTCGGCCGAGACATCAATTCTTCGGCCGAGAGATCGATCTCCTGGCCCCTTAATCAAATTCCCTCAGCAACATCAGATCATGCTCAGTGCACCAATTCAAGCCACTACAGACTTCTGAGTTCTCAACCAACCAAGTAGCCTTGGGGGCATCCCCAAGCCAATGCAACATGATCAAAACCAGCCTTGGGGGCATGCCCAAGCATCGAAAATCTCTCTCCACAAACTACTGGCTAGCAAAACAAGACACTCAGCAGCCCTGAGCTTAAAACTTCAGCGGCTCCAAGCCCATTATTGGCAGGCTCCAAGCCTATATTTATCAACTCAGCGGCTCGAAGCCCATTACTTCCACAGGCTCAAAGCCTATGCCTACCATCTCAGTGGCTCCAGGCCCTCGACTTAGCAGCTCTATGCCCGCTGTCACGGCTCTACGCCCATTATCTCACCTCAGCGGCTCCAAGCCTGCTATCTCAACTGGCTCAAAGCCGTAAACAAGCAATCTCAGCAACTCTATGCTCGCTATCACGGCAACAGGCTCTACACCTGTAATCACTCAACTTAGCGGTTCCAAGCCATCATCCCTACACAACTCAGCGGCTCCAAGCCCATTATCTCAACTGGCTCGAAGCCGTAAACAAGCAACAGGCTCTACGCCGCCCCAACAATCAAGACATCTATTCTCAGGCTCTACGCCTGGATGCTCAAAAATCTAACATTTTTTTGAATGCTCAAGCTCTACGCTTGGATGCCCAACCACTGTGTGCTGGATGCTCAAGTTATACACTTGAATGCTCAAGCTCTATGCTTGGATGCCCAACCACTGCGTACTGGACGCTCAAAGCCTGTACTTTGAATGCTCGGATTCTGCCGTCCGAATGCTCGAGCTCTACGCTCCGAATGCTCAAGTCCGGAACTTGATAGAAGCTCTAAGCTTAAAACAAACACACACGCACGGGCCCGTGCACATTTGCATCAACATTTTCACATCGAGTCCGCATCATCATATCTGTTTACATCTAACAACCATCACACATATATACACTCTGCATATCTCTCATGAAACAGGTCAACCCTGCTATCAACCGGCTCTATGCCTCGGTTTTATTTGATCGGCCCAACGCCTCGATCCTTTGGCTCCACGTCAACATTTATGATGAGAAAGCTCCGTGCACGGACCATCCGAATACAACCAGCTCTACGCGGTTCATATCACGTCAAGCTCTAAGCTCCGACAAACTCGAGCCCTCGCCTCAAGATTGCATGCAAGCTCCACGCCTCAATCACTTCGGGCTCCATGCCTCGGTTCCTTCACCTCAGGCCCTTGCCTTATACCAGCTCCGCGCCGGTTCATCACGTCAAGCTCAAAGCTCGGACACCTCAGTCGCCTTATGATCAATACCAGCTCCGCGCTTCGGTCCCATCAAGCTCTAAGCTCACCTCAGGCCTCCGCCTCATAAACCACAACAGGCTCCACGCCTCAATCTAATCCCCTCAAGGCTCTCGCCTTATGATCAACACCAGCTCCGCGCTTCGGTCCTATCAATCACTCTCCAGGCTCTCGCCTCATGACTACAACCGGCTCCGTGCCTCGGTCCCCTCATCGCCAAAGCTCTGTGCTCCAGCTACTAGGCCCTGCGCCTCCCCTACATCTCAAAAACAAACCGGCGTCCAACTCATCCCAACAGATGGTTTGGATTCCACCCCATTACATCAACCCCTTCCAGCTCATTCGCAAGGATAGGCTACTCTACCGAGCTCCTTTCAGTCAAAGTAAGGATGATCAAGAAAAGCAAACGCACCTGCAGTGTACTGATCTACCCCAAAATACTAAGGAAGCTCTCCGCAAAAAATTCCCCCAGCAGCCCCGCGCTCCTTCAACTATCTTCCGCCAAAACCCTGGCTCAGTCTAGGTACGTCACACTACGGCTTTTAAAGCCCTAAGGTACGTCTTCTGTCTCTAACCCTCCAAACTTTTACTGTTCTTTATTGCCCGAACTACGATTGGTCTGAATTTCCCTTGTGGAATACGTAGGCAGCCTCCCGGCCCGACCATAACAAAACCTTTTTCGAAAACCCCTTAGAATAGTGGTTGGACCAAATTGAGTTGCTTTTTTACAGCTTTGACTCTTACTCAAACATGTCTCGCGATCCGTCTGAGTTCAGTCAAAGAGGGGCATCTGTAGACACCCCAATTTGGCCTAACGATTATTTCAAGTCCCACCTTGGGACAATCCCGATGATGAAATGGATACAATGATTGCTGATTGCTTCCTTGAGGACCTTAGGACTTTCGGTGAGAACTTTGACCACTTAGAGGACCCAATTCAAAGCCATATAGCCTTTCAGACAGAAATACAGAAGCCTAGGAGAATCCATCTGACGGCCGTAACATCGATCCCACGGCCACAACATCAATCCCTCACCCGAGCAACCTGTTGCCAGCAAAATCTCCCTGAGAGATCAATCCCTCGGCCGTGAGATCTATCCTTCGGTCGAGACATCCATTCCACGGCCGCGACATCCTTTGCTCGGCCGCCAGATCGACCTTTTTCCAGACTCTGGAACGTTCTGTCAGACGTTTGGTTTGATCCAACTACACTACCTTTCCGATGCGTTTGGGCTACGTTCGGAGATCACGACGTAGAGTTAGAGATGCATTGCAATTGCAATTGCCATCTCGTGATTTGATTGGCCGGAGTGAGTCATCCGTATGCCTATATAAAGGGGCCTTTGGGCTCCGAATTTAACACACAGAAATTGAGATACCTACACACTCAATCAAACCTCGAAACTCTGCACAAATACTCCCTCAATCCCATACTCCAAAAGCCCTAACCTTCCGAAGGCAGCCGTCAATTCGGCGATCAAACCCCGAAGTTCAAACCCTAACTCTAGGGTTCTCGATCAAGCAATCAGTCAACCACGCCCAATCCAAAGCAATCAAGCAACTGAGGGATCAAGGTGGTGAGGCCCAACGGCCTCTGGTTTGTCTTAATTTATTGCTTTTCTGATTAATCGTAGCATTTTTGATTATCCATTAATCTTTCTGTCTGGTGTGAGGAAGAACACCGACCGGGGCTTCGATCCCTCGGCCGGTACATTAAACCAGTATGATTACTCGGCCGTGACATCCATTCACCGGCCGAGTAATCGATCTCCTGGGACATTTTGTTTGCTTTTTTGCTTTCTAATGCATGCTTCAATTATCGCACTAGCTCACTTTGCTTACTGTTTAAAGGAATAACTAAACAGACTATGTGTTAGAATTAGACAAAGCATCTATACGTCTTATGTTGAACGATTATGGGCCAGTCTCACGACTGGGCAAAGAGTGGTGCCTAACACCTTCCCCTTATTGTACTTTTGGCTCCCGTATCCAGAATCTCTATCTATTTTCCCAGTTTTAATAAACTGGGTGGCGACTCTATGATAACCGTTATCGTGTGGCGACGTTCCTAGCCATGGGGATGTCCATGATTTTGGTTTATGAAGTGAGCAACCAATCGAGCAAACACAACGTGATCAATCTGTATGGCGATGCCCCGTTTGGGAGGTGTCTACAAGCAGGTTAAGCACGAAACGCTTTTCTGCTTTTCTCACTTTTAAGTAATAGGTATTGTATTCAGGGTTCAGTACAATGCTGTACCACCACTGGATCTCCCAGATTCCTAGTTGGGTTCCTAGGATTTTGTTTAAAGCTACAACACCCATTACTAATCTGAAGAAATTTGTAGAAACTTGCATGGGGTTGAGTCGATACCAGTTTAGTACCCGACGAAGTAGTGGATCGAGGGGGAAACGAACTCCACCCTCGACAATGGCTACAATGGGGATGCATGTTCTATCCCACGTACAAGCATTCCTTCGAGCACCCAGAGGGGCGAGTTCTAGACCTACTGTTTCTGGTATGTTGTAATCAGTCCTAAAAGCTGCCATTGCAGCAGGTGTCTCACAGAGTTTCCTGAATTTTCTGGGCTTAGGGCCGCTATCAGCTTCATCCGCCATGGATGAATTCGAAAACCACTAAAGAAAAAGTGAAATCTGGAAATGGGGATCGAAACCCTAGACGTAGGAGAATCTGAGAATGAGAATCTCAGAATGAAAAGGAAAACAGAGTAAGAATGAGAATCTTACGGAGGTGTTTTCTCGAGGAACAATCGAGCTTGCAGACGGCGGCGATGGCGGGCGGAAGAAGAACAGTTTCGCCTGGTTTTAGAGAGAGAGAAACGAGATTCAAGTTTGGGTAGAAACCAAAAGATTCCTTTTTGGAGTTTAAAAGTAGGAGACGGAGACAAAACGTCTCCTCTCACGCCGTTACATGAAAAGTAACGTCCACGGGAGATGGATAGCTGACAGTTAAACAGCGTTTTGCTAAAACGTCAGTTCAAATTTAATGTGAGACGTACGAAATGCGCCACGTGGAGCCATTACTTCGAGAAAGTAATGACTAAACCGCCAAGGGACATCAATGGGCACCCAATGACTATGTCTGCACGGGATCTAGTTTGTTCGGCTTTAGGTTTATTTTTTGAGCTTTACTCATCATTCTCGAGCAGTAGTAATGAGCAAAAGCTGGGGAGCAATTGTAGGGAGGTATTCCCGAACAGATACAATTAGTTGCCGAACACGTGGTAAGCCAGATCCGTGTAATGAGAAAAGTGATATGGGACTCCATGCAAAGTGAACGACGGCAATAAGATCCGGTGGTACGAGAAGGCGCCGGATTAGATAGTCTGTTCGGCTGAGATGGGCCAAAGATGTGAGAAGTCATTAGTTGGTACAGTCTGTTCGGTTGAGGTATGTGCCGAACAGATAGAGTTATCTGGAAGAACGTAACCTTAAGAAAAAGAACCCAATATCCAGTAAAGATAGGAGAGGAGACAGTCCTATGATGGGATGAGTTCCATAAAGAGGAGAGTCCCTATGAGTAAGGGATCTCGGTTGATTGGGCAAGAGAATCCCCGGAAAGGCCAGGTTTCCTATACGGGGTAGGAAACCTAAGGCAGCAAGGATGCTTAAAGGACAAGCAAGCATATGTCTATAAATACGAGGTAAACCTAGAGGCAAAAGGTAGGCAATAAGTTGCATTCGTTCCATACTTTCCTACTGATAATTATGGTTTGATACAATACGAGATACTAACTTAGGCATCAGAGGGCCTTTGCCACGAGAGGCAAAGGTGCGCTCACCCCTTGTCTGTTTTACAGGTTAGGGTTCAGGCGAAGGTTTTAGGGTTCCGATTGGACAGCACGTGAAGAGACAAGATTCAGTGCTGTTCTAGGTACTCTCTATTTTTCTCCACCTAAACCATCCGTCCAATCATTGATCAGCGACGATCTATCCGTCCAACTATCGATCAACGACGATCTATCCGTCCAACTATCAATCAACGATGATCTATCCGTCCAACTCAGTTATTCCCCAGGAGAGTTTGCATAAACATTCGATCTGCTCTTCGCCCCCCTTGGTGCACGGTATTTTTACATACTTGTCTGCATTTTCCATTTAATCGGCTTTTGGACAGATTTGATGGGTGTCTAGAAATCTTTGACGTTACCCGTACCAGTCAATGGTGTTCCGCGTGCCGTCAAAGAGGGACTACTGTAGACACCCCAATCTGGGTCTCCCAATTGTTTTACTTCATTTTTCGGTTTCTTGTTTCCCCGATGATGAATCAGATCAAAAATAGTCTTGAGTGTGGAAAGGATTGAACTTGAAATGAGTGGAGCCTCTTCTATCCCCTTTTGAACCCCAAAACCCTAAGTCAAAACCTTAACCAAGATTTGACCAGCATGCGTTGCTATGGCTCCCACGCACGATTGTGAGATTGCCAGGTGTTGGTCAAGGTCAAAGCATTGACCGTTGTCCAGCGCGTGATTAATATCACAGACGCGCGACGAAGCCAGTACAACGCGCGCGGGTCAATACCTGTCCCCATCACCTTTTTCCAGCTGGATTTTGTAATCATCAGGAGGCCTATGGGGCTGTGGAACCCCGTCTTTGTCGACAGCACAGCTTTCTGCAGGCTTGGGGTGCACCACTCACACAACCACTCCCATCACCTTGTTGGAACCCTTCTCCACCAAGTGAGGCCAACCATCCTTGTTGGCTGGTTGCTTAGCCTAGCCTTGCACCAACCTTACACTCTCCAATCTCCTATATATACCCCCATTGGTCTTTCAAGTCCAAGGTTACCAAAATTCAAGCACAAAAGGTTACACAATCCCTAATACCCTTGCTACTTTATTATTCAAGCCACTTCCATACATTCATTTCACAAGCTCTACAACCTTGTTCAATCCGTTTCCAAACCACTCAAGCAAAGGTATAAACTTACTGCCTGTGTACTGTTTGATCCCTGAGGGGGGGCTAGCAGGGCCAAGGCTGGTAATCAATACCAGTCCTGGCCCTAAGGTCAGTAGGGTTACAAGAACCGTGTACTGGTATACCCACGCGCGATGGACCCACATACGCGCACGGCTGTCACAGACTGCACGCGATGGTCCACATGGGGATGGTGATGCCAGTTATATCATGTTTTTACTATGTTATAAATCACTGTGATGCATGTTAAAAACTGATCTCCAGATTTGCATGTTGATATTTATAGCTTACCTTAGATTTCCTTTCTGTTTACTTTGGAATGCCCCTGGATTGCTTCTGAATATGTCTCAGAGCCCAGGCATGCAAAAGCAATTCCTAGAAATCCAGTCATGACCCACACGCGTGTATCCCACTTTATCGCGTGCTGGTCAGCTTGTTTCCAGAGGCTGCCTTTGCATGGGCAACTTGGCCCTTGGCCTTTGTTTTAATAACCCCACTGTTTTGGGGTTGTATGTCAATTTTATTCAATCTGTTTGTAATAATTATTTACTTTCAGTACATATAAACTGTTCGGTTTGCCCCCTGGGTGTGCACTGGTCCTTCCAAAGCCCAGAAGGGGATAAAATTCAAACTGTTGGTGGAGAACCAACACACGCGCGTGTGTATGGGTTTGGCGCGACCTGGAGGACTTGCATGCACGTAGATCCATGCATGCAAGTTGGCCATTGTTCGTGTCAAATTCATACAAGGCACTGTTTTGGTGTTTGATCACAGTGTTGGACTTTATCCCATTTATTTTTCAACTTTCCATCCATTCATGTTATATCGTTCACATCCTGTAAATTGTTGCAGTTTTAATCCCCGATTAACTGTTTCCCTGCCTAATTGGCAAAAACTCGATTGATAAAAGAAGAATCACAAATTTTTCACAAAATGCCTAAGTAGAGACCGATCTCCGGATTGCGCGAGAGGGGTGCCTTAAAACCCTTTCCCTCTCGTAACCTGGCTCCCGAACCCAGATATGGTTATGACGGACTGGTTCCTTCACTTTTTCAAATCAAATAGCGCGGCAGGTGCTTCGAAATACAGTTCCTTGGGTGTCGAACCTTCAAACCCGAGGGGCGACTCTGTAATCCGAGCGCTTGCTTCCCTGCTCGCGCTCCCTCGATCCGGGCTCTATGCCTTACTTTGGGAAACAAGAATTTCCTAAGGGCACGCTTCCCACAAATTCCTCCCTCCCGTGTGTAAGCTATGCCATGTGTTTGGACATTCAACTGACAAGTGTGTCAAGAAAGCCTCTACTTCTCACCCACCCCCCCCCCCCAGAACTTGCAACTCTGGATGGGGCTCAATTAGGGATTGGAAAATAAATAGCTACCGCTAACCAGGCACCAAGGGAGCTCACTCTAAGGCAACTAGATCCCTCTAAAATCTTGCCTCCCATTACAAAGCCTCCTTCAATTGAACTTATGGTGACTCATTCCTCTTTAGAAGAGCATAGTGGATGAGGTAAAGAAAAAACACGGGTTGAGAGCTTCTCTCTAGGAATAGAGAGAGAATGCACTCCCCTAGCTTTCTTCTTCCGATTTTTGAGAAAATCACCAAACTATTGTTTGGTTTATTACTTTAAATCACACAGGAACATGGGCCATCAAGCCTAATCTCTCTAATTTCTTCTTCGGAGGTTTCTATAGACCCAGGCATCTCAGATGGGTGCTCTTAAGACCAGCACCGGAGTGCTCTCGAGTATCCATTGCTGCCAGTGGTGGTGCTGTTACCCAATAGATCTGAGCTAGAGCTGCTTAGTTGTGGTGCACAGCGGAAGGCGGTGGCTCGCTGGACATAGCTCCGGCCAGGTTAGAGTATCTCTAAACCCAGGCATCTCGGTTTGGGTACTCTCAAGCACCAGCACGAGTACCCATTGCTACCGGCGGTGGGTTTTGTACGCAACAAATCTGGTCCAAAGCTGCTCGGGTGTGGTACACGGCGGAGGGCGGTGGCTCGCCAGACATTGTTGGAACAACTGCGTTCAGATCTGGCTACACAGGGTCTGCCATGGCCATTGCTTTGAGTTCGGATTCTATGCGAGTGCAGCAACGTCCGTGCTGATGGAGGTCTCCATCTCCGTTGGTATTAAGGTACTGTAGCGGTATACTTTTGTTGCCCTGCTTGACTAATTAATGCACTGCTCTCATTTCGGATTGAGGAAGTAGTATTGATTTCTTGCAAAATCTGAGTTTGGGCATTCAATCTGGCTTAAGAAATCTATATGCTGAAACCGTTATTAGCACCTTAACTTGTTTTATTCAAAGCCTTGGAGTTGTGCCATTCTCTGAGTTTTCCATTGATGCCGAACTTGGGTTTGCTTCGGTTTAGTGCATTAATGGGATTTGGGTATGAATGGCCATGTCTCTGTGGGCTTTACTGGTAAAGGAGACAATTTGGGGCTCCTCATTGCCCGAACCCGAGGCTCATTGCGTATGCGGCTTTCAAAACCCTTGATAAGTATGCTACTCTGTGCCTAACTGTCCTAAGTGTGGTATGAGTGTGACTGTGTCTATTCTTATTAGATAGGTGGTAATGTGCTGGTTGAGTGAAGCAGTTTATAGTTCCCTATAGTTTTGTGCAGCCTCGTTTTGTGCCCGTTGATACTCTGTTACTGGTGGCTGGATAGAGGCTCCTTTCTGCCTCACTTCTAGATTATAGCGAGCCTTTGGTAATCTGTTGAGTTTGCGTAATTCGTGTGGATTAGGCATTCGTGCGAGGTTGGGGGTACCCGAGTATTTGATGCATTTATCTCCTTATTGCCTCCTCGTGGTCGAGGTCCTCTATAGTAGTTGTTCATTAGGAGTGAGCGCCACGTTGGGTATTTCTGGGTTCAGTTGTAGTATATGAATCTTGGTCTACTTATTCCATCTCTGGAGATTAGTGGTGACTGGTATTTGCCTCGGGAAGGTTTTCTGGCGAGCCTAGGGAATTTGGTTGAGGGTGTATTAGACTGGGTGGAATGGGCGTGGTGTGCAGGGTTGGGCCCCCTGTCGGATGCCATCATCTCTGGTTCGAGCTGCTCTTGGTGCCTTGTTCCTTTATAGTAGCTGTTCAGCCTCCCCTTGATGTCGTATTGATATGTTGTTGCAAGTCCTCAGTAATGGTTCATCATCTGGTCATTTCTGATCGGGATTATTTATTTTATTTCTTAGCTTGGCGGGATGTGTCAGGCAGTAGTTAGGGTTCATATAATAATTACTTCTCGTACCACTTCGTATCATACCCATTGTACTATCTTTCCTCATAGATGGATAAGGCACCGGAAGTATGATAACAAAACACATGACACATTTGTTATTTCGTTTACTCTACTCTACTCTACTCTCCATGCGGGTTGTGCATGGATTATCACAATTTTTTCAGTCTTCTTCTTTTGCTTTTCTTTTCCTCCTAAGGTATGCCCCTTATAGGTTGTACATTCGGTTAACCTTTTTTAATTTCAAGCTAAATTACCCAAAAAAAGAAGAAGCGCATAGTGAGTCTGAAACAGAGGGAGAACTGTTTGGGGTTCTAGGAGGAGTTGTAAGAAACACTAACTGTAGACACCCCAATCTGGGCTTCCAAATTAGTTTACTTACGGTTTCTGATTCCCCGATGATGAAACGGATCAAGAACACCTCGGGAATGTCGAGTGTTTGAGCTTTGAGTGTTTGCAAAACCCTTGAACCTAACCTAATCTTAAGCCACTTCCAATAGCCAAAAAACCTACTAGCACGCGTTGGTTGAGAAGCGTCGCACGTGGGTCAAGCTGCCAGGTGTGGTCAACAGTCAAAACTTGACCGTTGACCATCGCGCGCCAGAGCGCAACCCTCGCGCGATGGTCACAACCTGTCCCCATCACCTTTATCAGCTGGTAAGCTTAACCACCAGGCAACCTCAGCTAGCCTCGTGGACTGGCTGAGCTCCTCTCCTTGCACCAACCAGATTCACTCCCTTGTTCTCCTATAAATACTCCCCATTTGTTCTCTTTCAAAGGGTTAACAAAAATTGGCATTCAAAAGGCTTACACCCTAAGCACCACAAAGAGCATAGTTTGTTCTTCTTTCACTCAAACACCTCAAACAACCTCAACCTCAATTCAAAGCTCAAACGCTATTCAAACTCAAAAACCAAAGGTATAGCTTACCTTTGTTCTATTCTCTGTTCTGATCCCTGAGGGGGGTTGGCAGGGTCAAGGCTGGTAATCAATACCAGTCCTAGCCCTAAAGCTGGCATGGTTTCAAGAACCGTGTATTGGTACTCCCACGCGCGATGGACCCACACACGTGCGCGCCTGTCACAGGCTGCACGCGATGGTCCACGTGGGGTTGGTTATGCCAGTTATTTCTTGTTTTTACTATGTATATAGATCACTGTAAGCATGCTAACAACCAGTTTACTGCTTTTCTTAGTTTAAACTGCTAGCTGTATTTCAATATGCATAACTGTTGCTGTGGAGTACCCCTGGGATCTTTCTGGACTTGTCCCAGAACCCAAAACGAGCAAAACCAAACACTGGAAGGTTGACTCATACCCTCACGCGCCAGGGCACATCCATTGCGCGCCAGAACGCATTACGCACGCGACGGTCAGTCCTTTTTCCAGTGAGTGGCATTTGTATCGGGTAACTTGGCCTTAGGCCACTATTTTGTCTCCACACTATTTATGGGGTGTTTTGATAATTTGTAGGACTTTTTGCCTTATAAACTGTGTAGTATAGCTGCCTATAAACCGCTTGGTTTGTCCTGGGTGTGCACTGGTCCTTCCAGAGCCCAGAGGGTTGAGAATAAGAGCTGTGGGCTTAAGCTTACTGGCGCGCGCAGGTGTGGTCAGTATGCAGTGACTTGATCAGTGCATACTAGTTTCTTCCTACGCACGCCACTCCGAGGCTGTGTATTCCAGTCTGTTTAAGATCCCCACAGCAATCTGTTTTCATCCTATACTAACTGTTTCAATAGAGCAAGCATGTTGTCTATCACATCTTGCAAATCGTGTTACAGTTTTAATCCCCGATTAACTGTTCCCCCGCCCTAACTGGCTAAAAATTGATTAAAAGAAGAATCACAATGTTTTCAAAATGCCGAAGTAAAGACCGATCCCTGGATTGGGCGAGAGGGGTGCCTTAAAACCCTTCCCCTCTCGTAACCTGGCTCCCGAACCCAGATATGGATATGACAGACTGGTGCTTTCACTTTTTCAAATCAAATAGCGCAACAGGTGCTTTGAAATACGGTTCCTTTTCAAACCCGAGTGGCGACTCTGTATTCCGAGCGCTTGCTTCCCCGCTCGCGCTCCCTTGATCCGGGCCCATTGCTTTGGAAAAAGAACGGAATCCTTTTCTAAGGGCATGCTGCCCACACGAACGAGGTAGATTCACAAATGCAACTAAAGTTGGCAGTCACAGGTACCAGTATAGATAAACTTCCACAGTAGTATCTAAGAATGGGTTGGTCCCTACAGAGATTGGCCTTGTAACGCCCCAAATTTTGGGAACGTTAAATAAACATTTTCATTGAAACCTAAATAGAGTCTGGCTCGTTATTACAACATAACTCTCACAAGAGTACATTTATTCAACAGAGGGAGGGAAACTAGGGTTCCTATCTACTGCTCTACCTGCTCCTCCATCCTAGCTAGCTCCTCGGCCCCAAAAGCCTCCAAGATGTAGAGCTCACTCTACTCATCTACAAAGTCTGACATATTATACCAGCGTCGCCCCCAGTATAATATGTCAGGGTCACCAAAGGTAACACCGTGAGCTACAAAAGCTCAGAAGAATAATCCCATACCCGCTAACCCATAATTATAAACAACAGGGTATAGAAGTTGTAACGACCCTGATTTTTGGTCAGTGAAAATTTCGTTAAAAATTTGAATTTTATTTTAATTACTTGGACTTCTTTTAAAATTCCTTTTTAATACCCAAAAATCCGTCGTTACTAAAATCTAGACCTATAAAATTAGATTTCTTCACTCCGAGCAATAAGATCATTTTCTAAAGACAAGTGTGTTGGACTATTCCCCTAATCATCGAGCTTAAGTCTAGGATTGACTCTTGACTAGGAATCCTACTTAGCAAGCCTAATTAGCTTCTAACCTAAATCCTCGGAGTTAATCTAATTCAACTCTCGACCTTCCTCGAACCATTTGAACCTCTTGAACCCTAAGTAAAACTCTTTGACCAAAAGTCAACCGTTGACCTTTGTCCATTGGTCCATAGTTGTTAGTAGAATTATTATCCATTGGATAATAGGACTAGTACTATTATATTATAGTTAATGACTAGAATCCAATGGGATTCTCCCATTAAAGAATTGGAAGAGTATCTAATATAATATTGGGTTCTAGGATTCCCTGAGTACAAATATTGTATTGTAAGGAGACATGTGTCAAATCGGAGCTTTATAATATAAAATTTTGACTAGATACCCACCCAGATTCTCTAGTACTTACCTAAATATTATAATAGAGTACCAGTACAACCACCCCAATATAATATAGAGGTAGAAAACATGTGTCCAATTCATTATTTAATTAGGAAAATCTTATTCTTTCAAGAACCCTTTAGTTTATTAATAACCTTGTACTTCCAAAATCTAATTGGTGATATGTATCTATATTAATATAATTATGTAGTACAAGAGAGAGAGATATAGCCGAGAGAGATGGGAGAGATAGGAGATAGAAAACCAAGATATGTTGTACTCTTGATCAATCTTCCTAGTCTAGCCAAGTACCTAGGACTCATTAGTTTAATTACCAACTTGTGCCTAATTCATTTAAGTATTAAGATAGGCATATGTCACCCTAGAATTCTAGGTTATATTTTGTGAACAAACATGTGCCAATTGACATAGTTTATTAGGATATCTTGACCTAGAAATCAAGGAAATCATCAAGGTACTAGAGTACTTGTATTCTTTCACCTATTTATGTATATATTAGTACAAGAGAAGGAGAAAGAGAGAGAGAGAGAGGACAGCCGGGAGAGGGAGAGAGAGAGAGGAGGCTGAGAGGGAGAGAGATAGGAGGGAGAGAGAGAGAGAGAGAGAGAGAGAGAGAGAGCAAGATATGGTGTACTTCTTTGGTTTTTCTTCTATCAAATCCTAGACATATCTAGATATAAGTACATGTGCTAAATGGAAGAAGAAGATAGGATGATGAGAGATAGATTTAGGGTACTAGATTTCCTTACAAGATTTGCTTACAAACTTACCATCCCAATCTATACTCTTTCTAAATCATTGTCCTTATAACCATATATATATGTATGTACTTTGTACCAAGAGAGAGAGAGAGAAAGAGAGAGAGGCCGAGAGAGAGATGGAGGGAGAGAGAGAGAGATGGCCGGATGGAGGGAGAAAGGGAGAGTGATGTGTGTGCTAGTGTACTTCTCCAAATCTAAGCCAATCTTGGCCAATCTTCCTACATCACCTTGTACCACCAAAATCTAGGGTTTTCTTGTTCTTGTACATCTAAGGACAACCATATCTAGTATTATAATGGAACATGTGTGCTATTGATTAGTTTATTAGGATTTGTAATCTTCCTAGATTGTAAGTACCATGTGATGGATTTCCTTATTTTAATAAGAAATCTTATTTACTTAAAAGATTGGATTTTCATTGTACTTATATATAGTAGTATACATGTATTCTTCCATAAGTACATATGTATATATATAGTACAAGAGAGAGTGAGAGAGAGAGAAAGAGAGAGGGAGAGAGAGAATTTCCGAGAGGGAGAGAGAGAGAGAGAGATAGAGGGAAAGAAGGAGAAAGATTTGGTTGTACCTTGATCTTCTATGTACTTTGATTTTCATATCACCCAAAGATTGTGTTCTTCCTAGCCAAATCTTGTACAATTGTCCTAGTTTGTTAAACAAATGACCAAATCTTGTACAAACCTTCATCTTTCACTCAAAATCTTCCAAGATCAAATCCTAGTACCAAATCCATAGCCATGCAAGCCTAGTTTTAGACCTTGATCTTCCAAGGAAGCTTGATTTGGTTGAATAAAAAATGAGATGTAGAGAGAGAGAGAGAGAGAGAGAGGCCGGCTAGGGAGAGGAGAGAGGAGAACTTGGCCTATAAATAGCAAGTCATTCAAGCCTTGAACTCACACCTTCAAGCATTGCTCCAACTTCTCTCTAGAAACCATTTCTGTTTTTTCAGGCAGCCTACTGCCCTCCACAAAACCTCGTCTTTCTCCTACCTAAAGTAGTTTCTAGGATGAACTTCCTTCAGAAACGTTGTAGAACACTTTGAGATCTTCAAGTTAGACCCAAGAACCACCCTCATCGGTCAAGAAACGACAAAGATATTGGCATCCGAAGTTCGGTCAAAATTCGGATTTCCATATTCCAGACAGCAAACTGTCCATTCCTTTATCACCATATTCCTCCTACCTAAACCAGTTTCTAGGATCAACTTCCTTCACAAAAGTTGTAGAGGACTTCTAGAGCTTCAATTTCAACTCAAGAACGATTGTATTCAGCCAAATATTGACCGAGTTACTGCCATCCAAAGTTCGGTCCAGATTCGAGAGTTTCACCGCCCGTAGGATTTTCAATTAGCTTATTCGGCCCCGACTAGTTTCGGATCAAGGTAGGATTTTCCTATACCTCCTACACTCTAAGTATATGTCGATTTTCCTATACTTTCGAACTCTAAATATAATTAGAAATGTGTTTGCTTTGAAATATAGATAATCGTGTTTATAGATAGATTAATCTCGACTCATTTCCCTAAGTATAAACAATAGTATGATCACGTAGATTTCCATATCTACTTTCCTTAAATATAAATTGAAATGTGTATACTTTTGAAAGATGGATAATCCTTACTATTTTTCAAAAAATAAAGTTTACTTTAAAGTAGGCTAAGAACATGAGATAGATTTTTCACCAAGTATGGCATATCGTATGCATGATTCGAATCGATTAGAATAAAGGTAATGGCATGACCACATAGATTATCTAATCGACACCTCTTGTGGAAACATAGAATCCTTATCGACACTATTCTGATATATATGCATTGCAATTCAATAAACATATGCTGTTTTGAACATCTTGAAAGAAAGAATGAACTTTGAAGGTTAACGTCGTGAATTAATTTTAAGTAATTGTACTTGGATCATTTAGAGGATATTGACTTGTTATGTGCTTACTTGCATTACTTGTGGTTGTTTTTAAGTAAGGCATAAGTGATTATCACTCCAAAGGCGTCCGCACATGTGACGTTATGCTTTATGAATAATTGAGCATGCTATATGAAATAGAATTGGATGATCTTGCTAGTTTAGTTTCAAGATTACTTAAAATGTGAAAAGAACTGCCGCGGAGTCATGGCATGCAAACGAGACACAAAAACCGAGAAAGTAGAAACATGGCACCTAGGGTGTGGATAAAGGAAATATGTCGACTTGAATAAAATATTTTTGAAAGTACATTGCGGCCGGACGTGGTAGCCCAATGTGAGTATGTTTGCGAAAACCGTAATGTGGCCGGACTTGGTAGCCCATTGCGAAGATTTCCAATGGGGCCGGACGTGGTAGTCTCATGTGGTAATATGGCTTGGTTATCCGCGGAGAGGAGCCAATGCAAGATTTGAATGGATTTGTGAAAACCGCGGTGTGGCCGGACTTGGTAGCCCATCGTGTGTGTTACTAATGGAGCCGGACTTGGTAGCCTCGTTATTAGCAATTTGTTAATGAACTTGGAAATGTTGATTTGGTAAATGAAAAGTGAAATGGCGACACAGTCTACGAAACGCTGCGTAGGGGAAACTTTGATATCACAGACACCAACGCCAGAAAGATATCGAATGTGGATGTGTCATTGTTTAACTATGTTGTTGAATGAGCATGTGTAATTGTTTATATGCTTCCTTGCTGTAAGTTAAGGGTTAGTGGGTATGGTTTATCCTATTGAGCTTTGTAGCTCACGGTGTTACCTTCTTGGTGACCCTGACGTATTATATTGGTGGCGACGCCGGTATAATGCGTCAGACCTTATAGATGAACATGGTGAGCTGTACACCTTGGAGGCTTTTGGAGCTGAGGAGCTGGCTAGGATGGAAGAAGAGACATAGTAGTAGATAACCTTAGATTTTCCATCCTTTGTGTAAAAAGTACTCTAGTAGGAGCCATGATGTAATAATGAGCTTGACTCTTAGTCTTTGATTTCAATAAAAATGTTTATTTAACGTACCCGAAAATGGGGGCGTTACAGAAGTAGTATACTAGCTCATGTAAATTTAGCGATTTCTAATTAGCATACTCATATTCAATAACTTCCGGATAAGCAGTTAATAATAACACATGCACATTCACTATTCAACTAGTGTCAGTGTCCCTATAATCTAGGTTTCTCCTACGCAACGTTTCGTAGACCGTGTCACCATTTTAACTTTTCTTTGTTTTCTTTTTTTTTTTGAAAAACACACCTCCAATGAGACTACAAAGTCCAGCCCCATTGGTAACACACACAAACACAATGGGCTACCAAGTCCGGCCACATTGCGGTCGCAAAAATATTATTTATTGACTCCTCTCCGCGGATAACCAAGTCACACCTCCAATGAGACTACCAAGTCCGGCCCCATTGGCAACACACACACACACAATCGGCTACCAACTCCGGCCACATTGCGGTTTCAAAAATCCATACACACACAACGGGCTACCAAGTCCGGCCACATTGCAGTTGCAAAAAAAAAATATTATTGGCTCCTCTCTGCGGATAACCAAGTTACACCTCCAATGAGACTACCAAGTCCGGTCCCATTGGCAACACACACACACAATGGGCTACCAAGTCCGGCCACATTGCGGTCGCAAAATATTGGCTCCTCTCCGTGGATAACTAAATCACACCTCCAATGAGATTACCAAGTCCGGTCCCATTGGCAACACACACACACACAATGGGCTACCAAGTCCGGCCACATTGCGGTTTCAAAAATCCATACACACAATGGGCTACCAAGTCCGGCCACATTGCGGTTTCAAAAACATTTTCCTTTTTTTTTAAACACGTCTTTTCATTATCAACACTCTACGTGTCATGTTTCTAGACTCTCTAGATTTTCGTGTCTTGTTTCATGCAAGGACTCCGCAGTCAAACTTTCCATGTAGGAATACTAAATACGGTGTCTCGTAAACATGCATCATTGATCGAAATCTTGAAACTAAATTAAAATAACAAGGTCATCTAATTCTATGGTATTTTTCATGCTTAATCCATCGACTAGTCTATAAATTTAACAAGATATGCACATAACTCAACATCAAGACTAGTAAATTAAGACTAAAAACATGTATACATGCTCATAACCATCTCAAATAAGGTTCAAGGGAACATACTACCAATCAAACTATTATTTCTTACATTTCAAAAATCTGATCTTTCTATCTTTTAGGGAAGTTCAAAACAACATATATTTTTCGTAACAAAAGTCAAGATATTCAACATGATCATAGTTCATTTCGAAATTTTAGTAAAACAAGTTTGGTAACTATTTTTAGTACTTTAACTTAACATGCATTCTCAATCACAAAAATATAAATATAACTTTTTTTAATATTTAGAGATAGTGAGTACGGGAAAATCTACCGTTCTTCTTGGCGGATGGTATGGCTATAGAAAAGAAAATGCGTCGGCTTACGGAAGGTGATTGTGACTATCGAACGAAGTGACTTCTTACGGTAGCTTCGAAAGGAAAAAGAAAAGAATTTCTTTTTCTCTCAAAACTAAATCTTGACTAAACTACTAAACTTTTTGGATCGAGAGGGTGGTTGAGTGGTGGTTTAGTGGCGGCCTTGGGTTGTGTTTCTTGAAGAACTCAAGAACACCAAGAACAAAGAACAAACACAAGGTTTCTAGAGAGAGAAGTTGGAAGATTGAAGGTGTGAGTTGAATGGCTTGACAAAGGGTCCTATTTATAGGAAAGTAAGGACCTCTCTCCCCCATGTGGTTTATTTTGCTCCATGGTCATGTCCAATCCAACTTTAAGCATGCTAAAGCCTTCCTCTCTCTTGTCATTCTATCCTAGGTGCAAGACTATGTGATCATGACAAGTCTAGGAATACTACTTATGGAAGCAAAATGATTATTTCCTTAGGTTGAAAAGGTTCAACTAGGGTTTGGAATGGTTTATGTGGTTCAAGAATGGTTGAAAAGGTTCATCTAGGGTTAAGAGGATGTAACTAGGTTGAAATGGTAATTAGGTTTCTCCAAATAATTGGTTAGAAACTAACTTATACTTGCCAAGTAGGATTTCTAGCCAAGAAATAAAATTTTTAAGAATTTATTTCATTCACTAAGAAAATATACAAGCGTTCTTACAAGCATACTTGTCTTTAGAAAATGACTAGATCGTCCGATGCGAAGTAATTTAATTTTATAAGTCTTAAATTTAATTATGGCGGATTATTAAAATTTAAAAAGAAAGTTATAAAGAAATCCAAGAATTAATAAAGGAATTTCAAATATTAAAATAAGATTTTTTTTTATTTACTAAAATCGGAGTTGTTACGGGCCTTAATCCAGAAGTTGAGGCAGGGGTAAACTCTCTTTCTGAGCTGAACCAATCCCTCACTCCTAAACCACCTGAATTCTTGGGTTCAGAGGTAAAGGATAAAGCTTCACAAGTAGATTTCAAGGGGAATTCTGTTTTCAGTAAGGTTCTCTCCAAATCAGCCCAAAAGAGAATGAGGAAGCTTGCAAGGGAACAATCAATAGGTTCTCTAATCA
This sequence comes from Rhododendron griersonianum, assembly GCA_018127125.1. Taxonomy (NCBI): domain Eukaryota; kingdom Viridiplantae; phylum Streptophyta; class Magnoliopsida; order Ericales; family Ericaceae; genus Rhododendron; species Rhododendron griersonianum. The sequence continues at coordinate 38,356,883 of CM030791.1, forward strand.
GAGGAGGGAATTAACTCACCCATATCCTTTTTGTTAAGGAAGTATACTTAATACTTCCATTTTCTGTCATTTTCATATCTTGTCTGCTTGAACAATTGTTTTATGGCTCTGCAACCTCTTAACATTGGATTTTGGAACATTCGGGGTCTTAATGACCCAATCAAACAAAAAGAGGTCAAATGTTTTGTGAATAACAACAAACTCTCCCTTGTGGGTTTACTGGAGCATAAAATTAAGGAAGTTTGGGCTTCTAGAATAATAAAATATGTTTACCCTCATTGGAACTTTTTGAACAATTACCCCCAAGCTCCCATTGGTAGAATTTTTGTGTGTTGGGATCCTAGTATCTTAAATGTCCAGGTTTTAGATCAGACTAATCAGTTTATACATTGTGAAGTGAAGTCTAAGTGTGGCGGTGCTCCCTCTTTGGCAACCTTTGTGTATGGGGCTAACAACTATTTGAATAGACAAATTATGAAAAAACTATTTGAATAGACAAGCATTGTGGTCTAGTCTTTATCATCTGAACTCATCACTCCCCTGGATAGTAATGGGGGACTATAATGCCATTAGGTTTCCAAATGAGAAAGTTGGGGGCACTTCCTCCTAGCCTCCTCATATGGATGAGTTTAACCATTATCTGTATAACCTTGGGCTTGATGATCTTAGGTTTACAGGTTGCTTTCTCACCTGGGCCAATAAGCAAGTCCCCTCTCAGTTTGTCAGTACCAAATTGGATCGAGTCTTACTTAATGAACTTTAGATGAAAGCTTTTAGCTGTTCTTCTGCCCATTTTCCCACCCTAGGGATATCTGATCACCCTCCTGCCATAGTGAACATTTTCTCTGGTCCTAAGAAATCTATTAAACCCTTTAATTTTTTTTGATTTTCTTGCTGACCACCCACAGTTCTTAACTGTGGTTCAAAAAGTTTGGAGGAGAGTGATTATTGGGAATCCAATGTTCTGTGTTTGTGAAAAACGTCCATTGTTCGAATTGTTAATACGAGAGAGAATTACATTTTTCGAATAGTTAAGGCTTGATAATATGAAAGAGAAGTCCGCTGTTCGAATGGTTAATACAAGAGAGAAGTCTGTTGTTCAAATGGTCACGGCTGGATAATGCGAGAGAGAAGTCCTAATCGAATGGTTAAGACTTAATATCCAAACTTAAAACATATATTCTCTAATATATTTTCGCAATAAAAATCACCGAAAAGTAAAAATGCAATAAATTACGAAAGTAGACTAAGAAAATAGGGAATTTTTTTTTAAAATCTTTTTTGAAAAATAAAAGTATTGGAGGAAATCTTTGTAATCAGTGACTTATATAGACAAAAATAGAACAAGTAGGAAATTAGACCGAAAAATAAGCAAATATAAAGAAAATTAAATAAATAAAATAATTGCAGAATCAATATATTGTCAAAAAAAAAAAGAGAAATGTGTAAAAAGAGAAACATACTCCCTCCAACCCCATTCTTTTGTCCCTCGTCCTATCCAACCAGATAAAAAACTAACTATAACTTTAATTGGTAATACTATTTATATGCAATATGAATCTTGTTTGATAGATCTCAATGAGCTCTTTTAGAAAATGTTTTCAAAATCACATAAAATATTATGGATTGCAAGAAATAATCAATTGAAAAGTAGCATGAACTCCCAAAACGGACTTAAGAATGGGGACGGAGGGAGTAATAAACTCAAAGTACATGGTTAGACTATTAGGAAATCATAATGTTACTCTTAATAAAAAAAAATACTCCCTCCGTCCCTAAATGTTTGACACTTTTGGGAGTTCTAACTTTTAAGGAAGAAATATTATTATACTGTGCAAAAACCAAGTGTCCAATCTTACCCTTCTAGTATACTTTGAATAGCACTTGAAAATTTGAATTTGAAATTTTGTGCCTAAAAGAAAAGGGTAACATGGGAAGTTTACCATATTTTGCTTTTGACTTTTCAAAATGGACAAATTATATGGGACAACAAAAAGCATAAAAGTGTCAAACATTTAGGGACGGAGGGAGTACAAGAGAGAAATATGTTCTTCTAATGGTTAAGGCGTTGATAATGCGAGAGAGAAATCCGTTGTTCGAATGGTTAATGTGAGAGAGAAGTCTGTTGTTCGAATTGTTAAGGCTTGATAATGCAATTATTCTAATGGTTAAGGCTTGATAATGTGATAGAGAATTCTATTTTTCGAATAGTTAGTACGAGAGAGAAGTACGTTGTTCAAATGGTTACGGCTTGATAATGCAAGAGAGAAGTCCTAATTGAATTGTTAAGACTAGATTTCCAAACTTAAAATATCTATTCTCAAATATATACTTTGGCAAGAAAAATCACTGAAAAGTAAAAATATAAAAAATTATGAAAATAGAATAAGAAACCAGAGAATATATGTTTTTTATATCTCTATAGAAAAATAAAAGTAGCAGAGGAAATCTTTCTAATCAGTGACTTATATAGGCAAAAATAGAATAAGAACGAAATTAGAACAAAAAACAAGCGAATATAAAGTAAATAAAAAAATAAAAGCAATTGCAGAATCAATATATTGTGAAGAAGAAAACAAAAGAAATTTGTAAAAACATAAACATATTAAACTAAAAGTACAGGATAAGTCTATCAGGAAATCAAAATGTTACTCTTGATAAAAAAAATGCAAGAGAGAAATCTTTTGTTCTAATGGTTAAGGCTTGATAATGCGAGAGAGAAGTCCATTGTTCGAATGGTTAAGGTTTGATAATACGAGAGAGAAGTCCATTGTTCGAATGGTTAATACAAGAGAAGTCAATTGTTCGAATGATTAATACGAGAGAAGTCTATTGTTCGAATAGTTAAGCCTTGTGCTTAGCCAATAACCTTGCCTTCAAATAAGGTTGAAAACCCCAAGCGTAGGGCTAGATTGTTGAGAGCATAATAAATCGGTAAGTTCGGGATTGTACCACAGGGAATCTGTAATAGCTTGCTCGGATTGAAGGTTTTATGTAAGGATTGTGGCGTTTAAGACAACCAACTTTTGGTTTTGCTTTTAAAGTGGAAATACTAAGGTAAAAGACTAGAAAAGAGTTTAATTAACTTAAAAGAGGCAAGCCCAAAGGCCGTTATCAATTCTCGATTATAACTCAAGCGAGAGTCACGACCGCGTGCTCACGCTCGAAAGATTTAACTTTAAAAACTATGTTTATCGAAAGATGTGATTTATTAGAACTAAACCAACTTATTTTTGCTAATGAATCTAACACGTAGGAGGCCACGAGCCCTCAGTATGTCGCTTGCCAAAACCGCTTGGCTAAACGACATACCAAGGAGTTAACACCCCTCATTTAGATCAAAAATGGCTAGGTTAATCCAATTCCGAAAACCATGATTCTAAGCCCGAGGGTTTGAGAATCAAGCAACAACCTAAGTCTTTGGGAAGATTAACCCAAGACTTAGCCAAGAAACTACTCACACATAGCTGTAGACACCTTCCAAGCGGGGCATCACCATACAGATTGATCATTGTTTGTTTGTTTCCACTTCGTTAAACCAAGATCGTGGACGTTCCCATGGCTAGGAACATCACCACACGATAGCGGTCATCATCAAAATAGAGTCGCCACCTAGTTTATGAAAACTAGGAAAAACAAACAGAGATTTCGGGTACGGGAGCCAAGAGTACAATAAGGAAAATGTGTTAGGCACCCCTCTTTGCCCAACCGTGAGACTGGCCCATAATCGTTCGACATATGATTAACATTTGCTTTATTTAATTCTAAACACGTAAACTGATTTTAGCCTTTAAACAGTTGATATGGTGAGCCAGAACACTAACGAAAGCATGCATCAAAATAAAAGACAGGCTGTCCCAGAGAATGGATCCCGCGGCCTGTGAATGGATGTCATGGCCGATGGATACTTCTGGATTGATGTATCGGCCAAAGGATTGATGTCCTAGCTGATGTTCTTCCTCACACCAAAACAAATAATTAACAGAAAATCAAGATGCTATGATTACAGTATAAAAACATAAGAAAGATCAAACCATAGGCCCCTGGGCCTCACCACCTTGATCCCTCAGTTGCTTGATTGCTTCGGATTGAGGGTGATTGACTGACTTGCTTCTCAAAAACCCTAGGGTTAGGGTTTGTACTTCGGGGATTTGATCGTTGGATTGCGGTTGCCTTCGAGATATTAGGGCTTTTGTAGAGGGAGTATGGGAGAGTATTTTTGCAGAGATTCGTGGCTAGAGAGGGTGTATTGTGTTTTTTTAATTTCAGAACCCAAAGGCCCCTTTATATAGGCATGGGGTGACTCACTCCATCCAATCACAATGCATGATTAAATTGGTAGTGTAGGGCAACATAAACTCTGGATGGTAATCTCTTTACCTAGCCTGAACGCATCGGAAAAAGGCTGCTAGGGTTTTGAGCATCATATCAAACGATTGACAGAACATTCCAAAATCTGGAAAAAGGATGATCTGGTGGCCGGACAATGGATCTGGCAGCCGAGGAATGGAGAATGGATCGGGCAGCCGAAGAACGGATCTGGCTGTCGAGGAATCAATCTCTCAGGGAGATTTTCAAGCAACATGTTTCACGGGTCCTCTAAGTGGCTAAAAGTACTCACCAAAAGTCCACGGGTTTACGAGAAGTCAATCAGCAATCACTGTATCCATTCATCATCGGGATGGTCCCCAAGGTGGGACTTGAAATAATCATTAGGCCAAATTGGGGTGTCTACAGATGCCCCTCTTTAATTGAACTTAGACGGATCGCGAGACATGTTTAAGTAAGAGTCAAAGCCGTAAAACAACTTCAATTTGGTCAAACAACTATTCCAAGGGTTTTTGAAAAAGGTTTTAGTTATGGTCGGGCTGGGGGGCTGCCTACGTATTCCACAAGGGAAATTCAAACCAATCGTAGTTCGAGGGCAATAAAGAAAAATAAAAGTTCAGAGGGTTAGAAACAGAAGACGTAACTTCGGGCTTTTAAAAGCCGTAGTGCAACGTACCTGGGCAATGCCAGGATTTTTGGCGGAGAGTAGTTGAAGGAGCGCGGAGCTGCCGGGGGAATTTTTGCGGAGAGCATCTTCAGAATTTTGGGGTAGATCAATACATAGCGGGTGTCGTTTGCTTTTCATGATCATCCTTATTTTGACTGAGGGGAGTTCGGTTGTGTTGCCTATCCTTGCGAATGAGCTGGATGGAAGTGATGTAATTGGGGTGGAATCCAAACCATCTTCTAGATTGGATGCCGGTTTTGAGATATGGGAGGCACGAGGCCAGTAACCGGAGCACGAAACTTGAGATGAGAGAACCGAGGCACGGAGCTGGTTGCAGTCATGGAGCTTTGAAGTGATAGAACCGAGGCACGGAGCCAGTTGCAGTCATGGAGCTTTGAAGTGATAGAACCGAGGCATGGAGCCGGTTGCAATCATAAGGCGAGAGCCTGAGGAGTCAGAGTGCGGAGCTTGAAGTAATCAAACCGAGGCATGGAGCCGGTTACAATCATAAGAGTTTGAAGGTCTAAGCACGGAGCTTTTCCATCTTCCATAAGTTTCGGCGTAGAGACAAAGGATCAAGGCACGGGACCGATCAATAAAACCGAGGCGCGAAGCCGATTGATTGCAGAATTGACCTGTTTCATGAGTGAGAGAGATGCAAAACATGTATATGATGGTGGTTAGATGTGAACAGATATGATGATGCAGACTCGATGATGACAATGGTGATGCAATCGATGCTTATGTGCACAGGCCCGCGCATGTGTGTTTTTTTTAAGCGTAGAGCTTCTTTCAAGTTCTGGACTTGAGCATTCAGAGCATAGAGCTCGAGCATTCGGAGGGTAGAATTTAAGCGTTCAAAGTACAGGCTTTGAGCATCCAGTACACAGTGGTTGGGAATTCAAACACAGGGCTTGAGCATTCAAGCGTAGAACTTGAGCATCCAATACACAGTGGTTGGGTATTCGAAGATCTTCGAGCATTCAAAGTGTTGGACTTTGAGCATTCAAGCAGAGCTCGAGAACAGATGATATCTTGTTGATGGTTACGACATGGAGCCAGCTTGGATAGTGGACGTAGAGCCATTGAACTTGTGGGCATAGAGCCGCTGAGTTTGTGGGCATAGAGCCGCTGAGTTTGTGGGCGTAGAGCCGCTGAGTAGCTTGAAGTATGAGCATAGAGCTATGAGATGAGCGCAGGGCTGCTGAGTGATTTGATCACGGGCGTAGAGTCGCTGAGTAACTTGATGGTAGAAATAGCAAGCGCGGAGTTGCTGAGATAATGAGCTCAGGGCTCGGTTGATGAGTGAGTGCAGAATTGCCGAACGGCTGAAATAATAAGCACGGAGCTGCTAAGTCAATGAGCTTAGAGCTGTTGAGATAGTGAGCATGGAGCTGCTGGATTGGTGAGCATGGAGATGATGGGCACATAGCATTTTGAGACAGTGAGCACAGAGCTGTTTGAGATGGTAGCTTGATGGCAGTGAGCATGGTGCTGCTGAATTGGTGAATCTGGAGGTGGTGAGTGCAGAGCTGCTGAGATAGCAGAATCGTAGTTTTATAGAACTGTAGGGATGGCGAGCATAGAGCTGCTGAATAGTTAAAGTAGTGGGGGAGCTTGAAGCAGTGAGCTCGGGGCTTGTTTGACTAGCGAGCGCAGAGCTTTTGAGTGATGGTGAGTATGGAGCTATCAAGCACGTGGTGTTGCTGAGCTATTGAGCATAGGGCTGTTGATTTTGAGCAAGATGGAGAGCACAGAGCTGCTGATAGTGAGCGTAGAGCTGCCGGGTGACTTGATGGTAGTGAGTAAGTACGGAACTATTGAAACAGTGAGCTTACAGGCACAAGGCTACTGAGTAGCTTGGTAGTGAGTACTGAACTGCTAGGGGATCAGGAGTTGCAAAGTTGTCACGATGACGGGCGTGGAGCTTGAGTTTAACATGTCAGGGATCCGAGAGGTAAATGACCAGTAACTGTGAGCCTGCTGTTATGACATCCTTCATGCTCGGGCATGCCCCCTAGGCTAGTTCCAACCATATTGTATTTTTTCGGGAGTGTCCCATCGTTGTTTCTGTTGGTTACAGACCCAGAATTTCATAATTGCTTAAGTTGGTGCACTGGGCAAGATCTGACGTGGCTGTAGGAAATGGATAAGCGGGCTAGTGAATCGATTTCATGGCCGAATAATTGATGTTTCGGCTGAAAGATCGAAGCCTCAGCCGTGAGATGTCTTAATTCCAAAGCCCTATATAAAGGGTCCAGTGAGCGTTTCATTTCATTTTCTTTTCTTCTTCCTCCGTTTACTTCTGGCACTGAAGACTCCATCGTCCTCCTCTACCTTCGTCGAGCCCAATCAATGGGTGGCGTGTGGGCATGGTGTGGGCTACCACAGCCTCGGGTAGATCGGGGCGGCCCAATGAAAATCGCGCGCCTCGAACTTTGGATCGATTTCGAAAAATGGTTTGAAGAGTCGCCACCCGGATTTATGGTCTATCACCCGAGAAACCGTTTTGTTTTGAAAATGATTGATTTGAAATTGAAAACCAGAGATCACTTGAGGGTCCGGAAGCCATGTTACGAGGGGGGAAGGGTTTTACGGCACCCCCCCTCGCCCGACGCGATGTCGGTCTCTACTAAACGTTTGTGTAAGGGGAAAAAATCCGCTTAGTGCTAACTCTAGCTTTTTGGTAAATAGCTTCACGTGCCTCCTCGCCGGAACCCTAGCCCTTCGCCGGAACCCTAACTGCAAAAACAGACAAGGGTGAGCGCACCTTTGCCTTTCGTGGCAAAGGCCCTCCGATGCCTAAGTTAGTATCACGTACTAGTAGAAAAACCCTAATTATCAGTAGGTAAATAACTTGATTGCAGTAGACTGCGTACCTTTCACCTTTAGGTTTACCTTGTATTTATAGATTCACAGATGCTTGTTGCCCAAGTATCCGTGTTGCCCTAGGTTTCCTATCTCATACAGGAAACCCATAATATCTTGGATTCTCGTTCCCTTATCAGTTCATTACCTTAGTCCTTTTAGGACTCTTTTCCATAACTGACCGAACATCCCATTCCCGTTGGGTATCTCTCCTGGATCCTATATTCTCGGGATCCCATTCCTTTACGGAACCAATTGTAATGGAACCTCCTAGAGTATTCCCTCTGCTCCAGCACTTGATTGGAGTTCTTCCCTTGTTCGGCTATCTCATCGCCGAACAACTACTTGGACCAACGTCCTCTTGGACCAACCAAACTACTTGGACCAACGTCCTCTCAGGACCTCTCCTCCTGTTCGGCCCTTTTGGACCAGGAACAAACTACTTGGACCAACGTCCTCTTGGACCAACATCCTCTCAGGACCTCTCCTCCTGTTCGGCCCTTTTGGACCAGGAACAAACTACTTGGACCAAAGTCCTCTTGGACCAACATCCTCTCAGGACCTCTCCTCCTGTTCGGCCCTTTTGGACAAGGAACAAACTACTCGGACCAACAACTTCACATGTCACTAGTCCTTTATCAATCTCTTGGTCCAATAACTTCTCATGTTTACTGGACCTTGACCCCATACAGACTTCCTGGACCAATGACATTTCATATCGCTGGTCCATATTGCCGACCACCGGCTTGCACGACGACTTCCCCCATCATATTTACACCATGGTCCCACGTACCACGTGTTCGGGCCCTGTTTGGTCTTGTTCGGGAATACCTCCCTACAATTGCTCCCCAGCTTTACTCGTTATTTATTACCCAAATGACGAGCAAAGCTCTTAAGGACCGAGCAGATTCGTCCTGCTTCTGCACCTTTATTCGTGGCACATATCTTACTTCCCATATTAGATGCAAACAGATGTTTTCGTGAAACGAGACGCAGAAACGGCGTCCGGGGTGACATTTCACGTACGTCACCCTACTAACTTGGGTACTCAGGGAATCTCGTCCCCAATGCAGACCCACATTTTGTTTTGCTAAGTTCACTCATTTTTCAGCAAATCTTTTTGCACTCTTGCTAAGTTTGTTCGTACTTAGCATTGACCCTAGATCATTCAGTATCTTCGCAGTTTCTTGGTATTCAGTATTTGCTTTGGCCCAAAGTTTTCTCGTACTTCAGCGAATTCCTAGCAATACTCTAGGAGTACTCGTACTCGTCCCAATTCTTGGCCGAACATGGTTGCTTCAGGCATTCGATGCCAAGACCTAGGTCTCCTTTGCACCCAACCTATCTCGGGCTCAGCTTGTAGCCAAGGCTTAAGTTTTGTCGAATTTTGGCATTCCTTACTGCCTTGGCCTAAGCATACTCATTCATAGCCAATCCACTGTCATGTCTAGGTTTATGTCGTACCTAGCTTATCTCAGGCTTTGCTCACATGAGAGCAATGTTCGTTGCTTGGGCCCCAAACCTTTTCGTGCTTGGGCCTTTGTCATGATTCAAGCAATGTTCACTGCTAGGGCCCCAAGCCTCTCCGTACTGGGGTCTATTTTTGACATTCTACGTTGTCATAGGTTTATTCGTACCTATGTTCAATTTAGCTCATGGTCACCCAAATTTTCGTGCTTGGTTATTTTTCCAATTCTAGGCACTTAACTTCTACCATTGTTTATGCTTGACACAGCCAAATAGTTTTTTTGAACTATTACTGTTTGAGCCTATGCATGCTCGGCGAATCATCTAAGTTCATTCGTACTTAGGTAGCAGCCCAAGTGCATTCGTACTTGGGCTTTTCTCAGCATTATTCGTTGCTGTGAGACTAAGTGTATTCATACGTAGCTAAATCTCAACATTATTCATTGCCTTTTGTGAGGCAAATTTCTTTTAATCGCTTCTTTGGCCCTATACGTGGCCAAGCTCTTTCACACTCAACAGATACTTAGCAATCTTCATCGCTCTTGCATAAATATTTTAATCATTATCCAAGCTTATTCGCACTTGGTATGCCTAAGTATATGCATACTTAGGTTTCGCTCGTACTTGTTCATACTCGGTGAACTGTCTTTTGTCCGTACTCAGGTATTGCCCAAGCTTAATCACCCTTGGCAGACTGTCCAAGTTTATTCATACTGAGGTATATCCTGTGTTCGATCATACTCAATCGAATTTCGGCACCGTTCATGGTCATGGCCTAACTTTACTCATATTTAGCCAAACTTTGAGTTTGATTGCACTCAATCTGATTGTGGCATTTTTTATCGCCATGGCCTAAGTTTATTAATACTTTAGCCAAACTTTGAGTTTGATTGCACTCAATCTGATTATGGCATTTTTTTATCGCCATGGCCTAAATTTATTCATACTTTAGCCAAATTCAGAGTTTCATTGTACCCAACGAATATTTTTGATGAATGCTCTTTGCTCCCCAGGATGGAGAAAAAGTATCCTTAGCTTGTTCTTGCCGGGACCGAACAAGTACAATATTCGTGCTGGAGACAATTTCTTTCGAGCAATTTTATTCATAATTCTACCGAAGCAACTCGTAGCTTTAAGAGAAATGTTGAACTCTACCTCTTCTTTAAGTAATCCCATTACTTGACGTTATTTTGACTGATGGCCCTTCGTGGCCAGAATATAACGTGCTCGGACGCCGATCGCAGCTGCCCAAATTTCATGTGAGCTTCTTAAGTATTTCATACCTTTCGACCTTATGTATCTCATACATAAGCTTAAGTTTTTCATTCTTAGATACTTCCGTGTCTATACTTGGCAACTCTCAAGCATAGTCGTCGTTCGTGCGCGACTCAATCTCGTGCTTGTTTTTGCACATATAATTAAGCGTTATGAATAAACCTTCCTATGTGCATTCGAGCATAAACTTAAGTGTTTCATACTTAGCAAGTTCCTAAGTTTCTTATAGTTAGTATTGTTGTGCTTACATGCACACACCCTAGTTTCGTGTGTTTATCCATACACATCTAAGCATTCGTACGTAGTCGGGCTTGTGTGTTCCTTCATACACCTCAATCGTTCTCAATCCCTACCGGATCTATTTACAGACCTAAACCCTTCGTGCCTGGCCAATTTCGTGTGTTCATTCATACACACTTTTTGTACTGTGCTTGCTCACCCAAGTGTTTCATACTTGACAGACTCCTAAGTGTATTCATACTTTAGATAAATCTGCATATTCTCGTATGCTCCCCAAGTTCCTCGTACTTGGTAATATGTGCATATTCACGTATGCAACCCAAATGTCTCGTACTTGGGTATATTCTGAGTTAGATCATACTCAATCAAATTCTGGCATTATTCATTGCCATGGCCTAAGTTTACTCATACTTAGCCAAATTTGGAGTATAATCATACTCCATCGGATTTTGGCATTACTCATTGCCATGGCCTAAGTTTATTCATACTTAGCCAAATTTAGAGTATGATCGTACTCAATCGGATTTCGGCATTACTCATTGCCATGGCCTAAGTTTATTCATACTTAGCCAAATTCGGAGTATGTTCGCACTCCATTGAATTTTGGCGTCACTCATTGCCATGGCCTAAGTTTATTCATACAAAGCCAAATTCGGAGTATAATCGTACTCCATCAGATTTTGGCATTATTCATTGCCATGGCCTAAGTTTATTCATACTTAGCCAAATTTGGAGTATGATCGGACTCCATCGGATTTTGGCATTACTCATTGCCATGGCCTAAGTTTATTCATTCTTAGCCAAATTTAGAGTATGATCGTACTCAATCGGATTTCGGCATTACTCATTGCCATGGCCTAAGTTTATTCATACTTAGCCAAATTCGGAGTATGTTCACACTCCATTGGATTTTGGCATTATTCATTGCCATAGCCTAAGTTTATTCATACTTAGCCAAATTTGGAGTATGATCAGACTCCATCGGATTTTGGCATTACTCATTGCCATGGCCTAAGTTTATTCATACTTAGCCAAATTTAGAGTATGATCGTATTCAATCGGATTTCGGCATTACTCATTGCCATGGCCTAAGTTTATTCATACTTAGCCAAATTCGGAGTATGTTCGCACTCCATTGAATTTTGGCATCACTCATTGCCATGGCCTAAGTTTATTCATACAAAGCCAAATTCGGAGTATAATCGTACTCAATCGGATTTTGGCATTACTCATTGCCATGGCCTAAGTTTATTCATACTTAGCCAAATTTAGAGTATGATCGTACTCAATCGGATTTCGGCATTACTCATTGCCATGGCCTAAGTTTATTCATACTTAGCCAAATTTTGAGTTTTTTCGTACTCAATCGGTTCTCAAGTTTTTTTCTTAAGTCGTATTCGTACTTTAACTTTGAAAAATAATATTTCAAATCAAATTTCGTTTTATTGCTTCATTCCAAGTTTATTCGTACTTAGATGCACACTCTCCCTGCTCTCCAGTATGGAGGCAAATTAAGTGTCTTTGGGTCCATATTTAGCTTAGTCGTGCTAGGACCGGACACAAATAAAACTTCTTAATTCCGTTTCAAAGCTGCTCATAGCGGAATAATTTCTATGGAATTCTTATCATAATTCTCTTATAGCAACTCATAGCTAAAATATAAATTGCAATAAGTAATTCCACTACTTATCTGTATATTCCATGGCATATGCATTGGATTCCCATCCAAGACTTTGAGGCGATAAGCTTCAATCTCAGCTATCTCGGTAACCTTGTATGGTCTCTCCCAATTCGGACCAAGCTTCCCATTCGTGGGATCTCATGCAAAAACTTCCTTAGTTTCTTAGCCTTCAGTACTTTGGGCACTTCGTAACCCAACCAACAAGGCTTTGTATTCTACCACATTATTTGAAGCATTGAGCTGAACAACCAGTTCTGGCATCACAACCTTAGGAGAGCATATCATAATTCGTGCTCCTGAATCTTGAACTGTAAACATATAATTTTCACTCCTCTTGATCCTGCTCGGTAGATTCCTTCTTTCATCGTAATCACTCCCGCGTGGGTTTATTACGAGAGCATCGTTGTCCGATAACTATACAATTTCCAGGTTTCTGTCCATAAAGGTGCTTGGCCCTTTGGTTTGTTGCCTATTCGAGCACTACCTGAATTCTCCACCTTTCGTAGGCATCTATACCAGTCTTTGATTTCTTGCTCACGTTTTTTCATACGCTAAGCAATTTCTTCAATACTACATTCTTTCTCTTTGAGACCTTTCGTAGTCTCGAGTACGTTGTGATCGCCTAACAAATTTAGACCGATCCTCATGATCATCTAACAGATTCAGATTGGCCTTCGCGAGAGCCTAACAAATTTGTACTGCTCTGTGCGATTGCCTAAACAATTTAGACTACTCCGTGCAATTGTATAGAAATTTTGAATTGCTCTGCATGGTTGCCTAGCAGATTCAGACTGCTAAGTGCAATCGCCTAGCAGGTTCAAACTGCTCCTTAAGATCGCCTAGCAGATTCGGACTACTCTGCGCTGCTACCTTAGCAGATTCAAACTGCTCTGTACGGTCACCTAGCAGGTTCAGACTGCACTGCGCTGCGCAGCTGTGGAGCAGATTTTGACTGCACTTCGAGATTACCTAGCAGATTCAGACTGCTCTGCTACCGAGCAAATTCAGACTTCTCCTTAAGATTGCCTAGCAGATTCAGACTGCTCTGCTACCGAGCAAATTCAGACTGCTCCTTAAGATTGCCTAGCAGATTCGGACTGCTCTGCGCTGCTGCCTAGCAGATTCAAACTGCTCTGCGCGGTCGCCTAGCAGGTTCAGACTGCACTGCGCTGCGCGGCTGTGGAGCAGATTTTGACTGCTCCTTAGGATTGCCTAGCAGATTCAGACTGCTCTTTGCAATCGCCTAGCAGGTTCAGATTGCGCTGCTACTGAGCAAATCTAGACTGCTCCTTAAGATTGCCAAGCAAATTCAAACTACTCTATGCTGCTACCGAGCAGATTCAGACTGCTCCTTAAGATCGCCTAGCAGATTCAGACTGCTCTGCTACCGAGCAAATTCAGACTGCTCCTTAAGATCACCTAGCAGATTTAGACTGCTCTGCTACCGAGCAAATTCAGACTTCTCCTTAAGATTGCCTAGCAGATTCGGACTGCTCTGCGCTGCTGCCTAGCAGATTCAGACGCACTGCACGGCCGTGGAGCAGATTTTGACTGCACTTCGAGATTACCTAGCAGATTCAGATCGCTCGCTACCGAGCAAATTCAGATCGCTCCTTAAGATTGCCTAGCGATTCAGATCGCTCTGCTATCGAGCAAATTCAGATTGCTACTTAAGATTGCCTAGCAGATTTAGAATGCTCTGCGCTGCTAGCGATTCAAATTGCTCGCGCGGTCGCCTAGCAGTTCGGGATCGCACTGCGCTATCGGCTGTGGAGCAGATTTTGACTGCACTTCGAGATTACCTAGCAGATTCGAACTGCTTTGACTTCCATCTTGGCACTTTGATTAGCTCCCCCAATCCTAGGAGCATACAATATTGAAGGACTTGCTCATAGCCCTACTCAGTGCCTTCTCAAGAGCACCAGGCAAAAAAGGTGTCCTCTCATTTTCCCTCTTGGATCATCCTCCATTCGCGGAGTCTTTACGCTTCTGGAAAACATTGTTGATCTCAAAGAATTACTCCGTTTTGTATTAGATTTCTCGAATCTCTCTCTCTCATGCCTTTTAATCAGGCGTGCATACCCCTTGAGTTCATCCTACCATTTTATCCTTAGAACTCTAGGACTGAACCAGCGAGTGACTCGTACCCGCCAAGCCATTCCTTTACTCCACCAGTGGCTTTTTCGGAGTCTGCAGTGGCGTTTTGTCACGACCCCCTCAAGACCATGCGTGTTCTTTGGGTCATATGGCTCTTCTTCCATCATGGTTTCAATGGGAATTCTATCGTTTCCCACAGACGGCGCCAATTGTAAGGGGAAAAAATCCGCTTAGTGCTAACTCTAGCTTTTTGGTAAATAGCTTCACGTGCCTCCTCGCCGGAACCCTAGCCCTTCGCCGGAACCCTAACTGCAAAACAGACAAGGGTGAGCACACCTTTGCCTTTCGTGGCAAAGGCCCTCCAATGGCTAAGTTAGTATCACGTACTAGTAGAAAAACCCTAATTATCAGTAGGTAAATAACTTGATTGCAGTAGACTGCGTACCTTTCACCTTTAGGTTTACCTTGTATTTATAGATTCACAGATGCTTGTTGCCCAAGTATCCGTGTTGCCCTAGGTTTCCTATCTCATACAGGAAACCCATAATATCTTGGATTCTCGTTCCCTTATCAGTTCATTACCTTAGTCCTTTTAGGACTCTTTTCCATAACTGACCGAACATCCCATTCCCGTTGGGTATCTCTCCTGGATCCTATATTCTCGGGATCCCATTCCTTTACGGAACCAATTGTAATGGAACCTCCTAGAGTATTCACTCTGCTCCAACACTTGATTGGAGTTCTTCCCTTGTTCAGCTACTTGGACCAACGTCCTCTCAGGAGCTCTCCTCCTGTTCGGCCCTTTTGGACCAGGAACAAACTATTTGGACCAACGTCCTCTCAGGACCTCTCCTCCTGTTCGGCCCTTTTGGACCAGGAACAAACTACTTGGACCAACGTCCTCTTAGACCAACATCCTCTCAGGACCTCTCCTCCTGTTCGGCCCTTTTGGACCAGGAACAAACTAGTTGGACCAAAGTCCTCTTGGACCAACATCCTCTCAGGACCTCTCCTCCTGTTCGGCCCTTTTGGACCAGGAACAAACTACCCGGACCAACAACTTCACATGTCACTGGTCCTTTATCAATCTCTTGGTCCAATAACTTCTCATGTTTACTGGACCTTGACCCCATACAGACTTCCTGGACCAATGACATTTCATATCGCTGGTCCATATTGCCGACCACCGGCTTGCACGACGACTTCCCCCATCATATTTACACCATGGTCCCACGTACCACGTGTTCGGGCCCTGTTTGGCCTTGTTCGGGAATACCTCCCTACAGTTTGTGGGATTTTTCAAAAGAGATTTTGTTTCATTAAACCAGCTAGCAAGTATCCACAGTTATACCAAATAGGCGTGCATGCATGTGCATATGTACAGGAGGTGATGAAAGGGGCCATGCATGATATACAAGACAGCTGAAAATGAAACATTGTTACTGAATTCACTCTCGAGCGCTTGGGAGTGGTCCCGAGCGCTTGGGAGTGCTAAGACTCAACCTACAAGTTTCGTTAGTACCAACAAGATATAAAACTAAACTGTAAACTGAAATAAACTTTAAACACAATACAGGCTCAACAGTGGTTTTGATAAACTGAGAGAGCACTTCAATCTTTCAAATCATGCATCCTCGCCCTTGTATGATTAGATTTACAACTTTTAAAAGCTTTAACAGAGCAAATGGACACACTTACACATGCAGAAAGTCAGACAACACTACAAACTGAGGGGAAAATGTATTGCAGTGGCATGCATGCACTCCCGAGCGCTCGGGAATGGTTTCAAGCGCTTGGGAGTAAGCTGCATGTTAGCTTACTCTCAAATGGCAAGTGGCATCATTTTAACATGCAAACACTTTTGTTTTGATCTTTCCCAGAAGAAAATCATCTTTTGACTATGGAAAACCTTGTTCTTATTTGAAAACTTGGTGAAAAACGTTTCTGTTTTAGGAACACTGATTTTCTGTGCATGCATATCGTGATGAAACCATTTTATCTCAGAATGTACCTCACCCCCAGCCTGCTGTTCAACAAAATGCCATGCATGAGACTTGAAACAGTCCCGAGCGCTCGAGAGTGTTTCCAGTAGGGTTTTGAGAAAAACATTTTTGTGTACCCTTTGCTCTTGTTTTTACACTAAGGTCTCCCAACTATGCACCCAGTATTGAAGACTGGGTCAAGCTGACAGACCCCCCTCAGAAGGGAGAAACAGCCTCCTTGTTTTGAGATCAAAGTAGAAAGATTTTCTACCTTTGGTTTGAACTTGGCTTCTTGAATGGCTTTAGAGAAGATGGATGAAGGAAGTAGAATGCAAGAAATCAGAAGTTAGAAGTGTTCTGGATTTCCTGCCCTTTTCCTTGGTGATTTTTGAAAACCTTTGAAGTTTGAAGTTGAAGAACAAGTTTGTGTTTGAAAACTTTTGCCTTCAGCAAGAGAGAGAGGAGAGTGGTTTAGAGAGAGAGAATTTCATAGCCCCTTCTCTGCAGAAATGAGGTCATATTTATAGGCCAAAATAACCTAAGGTTTTGAAATGAAATAGATTTGAATAAAATGTTTTTTTAATGGGAAAATCTCTGGCCTGAAGATCTCTGACTGAGATTGAGTGCTTGACTTAACTCTCAGCCGGCTCAAGGTGACTGCAATGATGGATTGCATGGGTAGTGGGGAGCCTTGCCATCCATTGGGCAGCACAGGAGACTCGAGCGCTCGAGAGTGGTCTCGAGCGCTTGGGACTTTACTCTCGAACGCTCGGGAGTGAGCCAGGCCAATGGTTTTAAAAATAGTTTTAAGCGCTCGGGACTGCTCCCAAGCGCTTGGGAATGATTTTGACCATTTTATTTCATTTTCAAATTCTCCAAGAAGCAAAGTCTCAATTGGTACGAGGCTTGTCTCAATCCAAATTCATCATTGGGGAGCCTCAGGGCCGCAAATCAAGGAAATTTGAAAAGTTCAAATTGGGGTGTCTACACATGGCTAGTGATCGCAGAGGGAAACCGCGATGCCTTCGGTCTTGTCTTGAAGTTTGATTAGGGACCCTTGCATGGGGGGCTTGCTTCCATGATTCAGAACTCCTAGGGTGGTGCTTGTACGCGGTATGATGATTTTTGTAGGCCATGTGGTGATTCTTTTGAGCCATATGATGACTCTTTTGCGCCGTAGTACTTCTCTGGTATACACCACCCTAGGGGTGTCTTCTCCTTTTTGCAGCTGGTCTCTGGTGTTCGGAACACCAGAGGATTCGGTATCCTCTTCTCCTCTTCCCCTGTTTTTCTATTTTTCTTCCTGCATGAGTTAGTTCGGCAGGAAACCGATGTATAGTTTGTTTTAGGAAATGTGGGATGATTCACCTTGTGATGTAAAAAGCTTTTGATTATATGAAACAAAATCTTTTGTTCTGATATCTAATTGTGACTGTACTTGCACTGTTTTCATAGCATTAAATTGGTAATTCGATGAACTGGGTAGTGTAGACACCCCAATCTGGGCTTCCAGATTAGTTTACTTACGGTTTTTGATTCCCCGATGATGAAACGGATCAAGAACACCCCGGGAATGTCGAGTGTTTGAGCTTTGAGTGTTTGCAAAACCCTTGAACCTAACCTAGCCTAAGCCACTTCCAAAAGCCAAAAACCCTACTGACGTGCGCCAGGGCGCAGTCATTTCGCGCCAGGGCGCACCGTCGCGCGACAGACTGGAACCATCGCGCGATGGTCGCGCCAGGGCGCACCCTCGCACGATAGTTTGGAACCCTCGCGCGATGGTCAAACTGCCAGGTGGACAAAGTTTGACCGTTGACCCTCGCGCGACAGTTTGGAACCCTCGCGCGATGGTTCCAACCTGTCCCCATCATCTTTATCAGCTGGGAAAACTTAGCCACGAATTAATCCCCAGCCAGCCTCGTGGCTGGCTGGCCTCCATTCTTTGGACCAGACCTGCCTTTCCATTAGTGGAAGGTGCTCTCCCTATAAATGCCCCCCCTTTGTTCTCTTTCAAAGGGTTACAAAAAAATTGGTTCAAGATTTGGTACAAAAATCCCACCTTCCAAAGGCTTATAATCCAAAGCTTCCAAGAACAAAGCTTGTTCTTCCTCCCCCATTTTCACTCCTCAAACAACCTCAAACATCTCAACCACAACTCAAAGCTCAATACTTTTTCAAACTCAAAGACCAAAGGTATAACTTACCTTGGTTCTGCTCTCTGTTCTGATCCCTGAGGGGGGCTGGCAGGGTCAAGGCTGGTAATCAATACCAGTCCTGGCCCTAAAGCTGGCAAGGTTTCAAAAACCGTGCAACTAACATACCCTCGCGCGCGCTTATCTCAAGCATCGCGCGATGGTTCTCGTGGGGAAGGGATGTTGGTTCTTTCCTGTTTTATTGTCTTAATAATTATTATAGATCACTGTTAAGCATGCAAAAACCAGTTTATTGCTTTTCTTAGAGCTTAAATTGCTAACTTGCATTTCAATATTAAGTTCTGTTCTGTTGGAGTACCCCTGGGATCATTCTGGATCTGTCCCAGAGCCTGGAACGAGCAAAACCAGACACTAGAAAGTTGGCTCGAACCGTCGCGCGACGGTTTGGAACCCTCGCGCGATAGTCAAATGGAGCGTTGACCAGTGCGCCAGGGCGCAATCGTCGCGCGCCAGGGCGCAACCATCGCGCGCCCCCGGGCTCACCGTCGCGCGACTGTTCGGAACCCTCGCGCGACGGTTCCATTCTGTTCTCGATCAGTGGCTGGCCTTGCATGTTTAACTTGGTTTTAGGCTATTATTTTGTCCCCACACTGTTTATGGGGTGTTTTTGTTTATTTATTAGGTTTTTCAGCCTTTAAACTGTATATTATGACTGCATAAACTGCTTGGTTTGTCCTGGGTGTGCACTGGTCCTTCCAGAGCCCAGAGAGTTTAAACTGCTTGGTTTGTCCTGGGCGTGCACTGGTCCTTCCAGAGCCCAGAGGGTTTGAGAATAAGAGCTGTGGGCTTAGGCTTACTGGCGCGCGCAGGTCTTGTAGTAGCACGCGCAGGTTTGATCAGCATGCATTGACTTGATCAGTGCATACTGGTTACCTCTTGCGTGCGACACTCCAAAATAGGAGCTTTCCAGTCTGTTTAAACTCCCACAGAAGTCTGTTCTCATCCTATACTAATTGCTCATCCATGCCATCTATCACATCCTGCAAACATGTTACAGTTTTAATCCCCGATTAACTGTTCCCCTGCCCTAATTGGCTAAAATTGATTAATAAAAGAAGAATCGCAATGTTTTCAAAATGCCTAAGTAGAGACCGATCTCCAGATTGGGCGAGAGGGGTGCCATAAAACCCTTCCCCTCTCATAACCTGGCTCCCGAACCCAGATATGGTTATGACGGACTGGTTCCTTAACTTTTTCAAATCAAACAGCGCGGCAGGTGCTTCAAAATACGGTTCCTTGAGTGTCGGACCCTCAAAAACTCAAGTGGCGACTCTGTATTTTTTAGCGCTTGCCACCTGCGCTCGCGCTCCCTCGATCCGAGCCCTTGCATTTTGGAAACCGGAATTTCCAGGGCATGCTGCCCACAGTGGCGACTCTGCTGGGGATGATCGAACCGATATTAATCCACACTTAGAGTTTAATACACTTGTGAACAATCCCTAAAAAGTCTATCAAAACGGTTAGCTTCGCGCTGCCGAAGGTTGGAATGGTGATTTAACAGGACCTCGTGTCCGGCCATTCTAATCTGGGGCTTTTTCGATTGTTCACTTGCGTACTTTCCTCTAAAGATGGATTAAATAAAGTGAGCCAAATTTGAAAAGGCATTTTGCGATTTTGCGATTCTTCTTCTCTTAATTAAATTCTAGCATCTCATTAAACAGATGGTACCCTAGAACAGCGCTGAATCTCCTTCCTTCACGTGGTTGACCGAACGGAACCCTAATACCTTCGCCTGAACCCTAACCTGTAAAACAGACAAGGGGTGAGCACACATCTGCCTCTTGTGACAAAGGCCCTCCGATGCCTAAGTTAGTATCTCGTACTGTAACAAAACCCTAATTATCAGTAGGAAAGTGTAGAGTGAATGCAACTTATTGCGTACCTTTTTCCTCCAGGTTTACCTCGTATTTATAGGTATCAGCATGCTTGCTTTCCAAGCATCCTCGTTGCCCATGCCTCCTACCTCGTACAGGAATCCTGGCTCTCTTGGGGATCTCTTGCCCAATCGTCCGAGATCCCTTCCTCATAGGGTCTCTCCTCACCATAGAACTCGTCCCCTGCTAGGACTGTTTCTTTACTGTATATCGGGTTCTTTTTATAGAACACCCCTATTGCCTTATCTCTTAAGACAACATTTCATCAAGTAACTCCATCTGTTCGGCGTATGCCACACCGAACAAACTGCACAAGTGAACGACTTCTCATGTCACTGGCCCACTTTTGCCGAACAGACTGTCTTTAATTAATGACTTCTCATGTCGTTAGTTCTTTTCAGCCGAACAGACAATCTAATCTGGTGCCTTCTCATGACACCGGAATCTTACCGCCGTCGTCCATCTTATATTGAGTCCCATATCACTTTCCTCATTACACAGATCTGTTGTACCACGTGTTCGGCCAGTATTTGTACCTGTTCGGGAATACCTCCCTACAATTGCTCCCCAGCTTTGCTCATTGCTGCTATTCGAAGATGATGAGTAAAGCTCAAAGAACAAACTCAAAGCCGAACAAACCATATCCCGTGCAGATATAGTCATTGGGCTTCCATTAATGTCTTTTGGCGGTTTAGTCATGATTTTCTCGAAATAATGATTCCACGTGGCGTATTTCGTACGCCTCGCGTTTAATTCGACCTGACGTTTCTTCAAACCAGCGTTTGAGTGTCGCCCCCTTCAAACTTACTTTCCGTTACCTTTTGAGATAACGGTGTTTAGGGGAGACGGTTCACTTCCGTCTCCTCGTTTTAATCCCAAAAAGGGATCTTTTTGGGTTTTCCACCCAAAGTTTCAAAGTCTCCATCTTCTCTGTCTGAAACCAGACGAAACTGTTCATCTCCAGTCCGCCATTGCCGCCGTCTGCGAAATTGATTTCATCCTAGGAAATCTTTTCTACATTCCTGTAAGACTTCTCATTCTTACCTCTGTTTTCATTTCATCTTGAGACTTCGTTCTCAGTCTCTTTTTCGTCTAGGGTTTCGATCCCATTTCCAGATTTCATTCTGTTTTAGTTACTTTCGAGTTCGTCCATGGCGGATGAAGCTGACAGTGGCCCAAAACCAGGGAAGTTTAGAAAACTCTGTGAAACCCCTGCTGCCATGGCTGCATTTAGGGCGGACTACAAAAATCCCTGCGAATGTTGGGCTTGAACTTGCCCCATTAGGTGCAATCAGGGAAGCTGGGACATGGGATAAACAATGTATCCCTATAGTAGCTATTGTCGAGGGTGGGGTCCGTTTCCCCCTTGACCCTTTACTTCGTCGGGTCCTAAGTTGGTATAAACTTTCCCCCATGCAAGTATCCACCAATTTTTTCAGATTGGTGATGGGAATTGTGGCCCTAAATAGGATCTTAGACACCCAAATAGGATTGTGGGAAATCCAGTGGTGGTACAGCATTGTGCTGAACCCAGAATACAACACTTACTATTTCAAAGTAAGGCAAGCAGAAAAACGCCTTGTGCTGAATTTGCCAGATTCTGCTCGTGATCACGAAATGGACTTCTTGTATGTTACTGGCGCCTACGAGCCATTCGGGGAAGATGGCCAAGTGGTGAGCTTCCATTGCCCCCACAAATGGGGCCACCCACGTATGCTCCTCATTCACTTCATTACAATTTATTGCTTCCAACTTTGTCTTCTCTCGTGATCTGATTCATAGTTGTACTCTGCTTCTGCAACGACTAATGCCAACAAACGAGAGCCTAGCTACATCCAAACAGCAGAAATAAATAGGATTCTACAATATACTGGTGAGCCAGGAACCCGAACAACTGGGAGGGGCTGTGACGCGAGCGTGCTTCTGGGCTACGATCCATCCTACAGAGGTTTCATTGACAGAAGACTAGCCCATCCAAGCACCAGTGCCGCTTCAACCTCGACTGCTCCTCAACCTAGAAGCTCAAGATCGAATGCTGGGGTGACCATTGCCGGCCAACCAGGTGAGGTTCCAATTGCCGAAGGTGTCCCATTACCCCGGCTAGTTCTAAGGAGATCGTCCCGCAAGCGGGTTGCTTCTCTGCAACAACCCGAGCACCCAGTCCACTTACAAAACACCAGTCGATCTCCTTCTCCAGGATACTCCCGGTCACCTCGGGACTCAGGTACTATGTCTCTCCAACCTCTCAACCTAAGCACCCTCCTTACCCTTCCTGCACGAGGACGAGGTACCTCTGGCCGGGTATCATCCACCAGTCAAGCTCCTCCTCCACCTCGCCGAAGTAGGGGGGGCTCAACACTATCCTCTTCTCCTCGGGAACAAGACGGTTCCCTTGGGGCTTCTGATGCCCACTGGGACAAACGCCCCAGGCATGACGAAGCCGGGGCCTCACATGCCCAAGATGCAGCAGGGGCCCGGGACACTCCTTCGCCGATCACCCAGGTCACCCTCGAGGCCTGGACACCCCAACTCAAGAGGAGTGACCGGCCAGTGAACATAAGGGACAGCGTCAGTACATCAGAGACTGCACTGGCAGTAGCACAGGCACTGCTGTTGCCCACAGATATGCAGAAAGAAGCCGCCTCTTGATCTCCTTGACTTGTTTGGCCAATTCAGGATTTTCTGCCAATACCACTTCTTGAGGATTCTCATCTTCCACCGATTTCTCTTCGTTCTCAGCATCTCTTGCTGCTTTCTCTGCTAGTAAGGTAGCGACTTTGAGCTTGGTGATTAGCAATGATGGCGTCGTTATTTGCCATGAGAGTGGGAGGATTACTTGATGAAGCTTAGGATTTGGTAGATGATTGAGTTTGTTGAGGAGATGACCGCGGAGTCCCTGGAAGTGATTGGGACCGTAGCAGTGTAGGTGTTTTAGCCGGTGAGAGTGACAGACGGAACGGTTGCAAAGACCTCTGTTTGGCGTGACTTCGGGTGTTGTAAGAGTATAAAATTGGCTGTGGTTGCTTCTTTGTTTTACTTATTGTGTCTGCTTTGAAAAGTAGAGTACCTGTAAGTCAGTACTTGGCTTGTGTAGGGTTAGGATTTGGGCTGAAAATCCCAACCCTTCTGCACAGAAAAAGTTATTTACAACAACAGATGATACAAGGTGTGAGGAAGAACTTCTGCAAGTAAAATGCAAGTAGATTCCTAGCCTTTAGGTTCCTGTCTTAGTTTGATAAGTTCTATGGCTTTCTAAAACATGCAAGGTTTTGGTAGTCTCACGGTGCTCCGTTGTCAAAGGGCACCAATCCTCTCACCAGCCCATCATAGGCGGTGATTGGGTGATTTCCTTTTTGATATACCACTAGGTACGAGTGACTGTGGAGTTTGCTGGAACCCCCAACATAGCCCGTGTCATGCCGGGATATCAGGTGAACTCAACGGGTTGCCCGCTCGATGCATATGATAAATGAATTAGACAAGGCATGTATTAGTCTTATGTTGAATTTTTTGGTTATGGCTCTCATATTCCCCAGCAGAGTCGCCAAAAACTGTAGACACCTCCCAAACGGGGCATCGCCATACAGGTTGATCATATTTGTTTGCTCGATTGGTTGCTTGCTTCGTTGTAGACACCTCCCAAACGGGGCATCGCCATACAGATTGATCACGTTTGTTTGCTCGATTGGTTGCTTGCTTCATAAACCAAAATCATGGACATTCCCATGGCTAGGAACATCGCCACATGATAGCAATTATCATCAAAACAGAGTCGCCACCTAGTTTATTAAAACTAGGAAAACAGATAGAGATTCTGGATATGGGAGCCAAAAGTACAATAAGGGGAAGGTATTAGGCACCCCTCTTTGCCCAGTCGTGAGACTGGCCCATAGTCATTCAACATAAGACGTGTAGATGCTTTGTTTAATTCCGACACATAGTCTATTTATTTATTCCTTTAAACAGTAAGCAAAGTGAGCCAGTGCGATAAGTAAGCATGCGTCAGAAAGCAGAAAAGCAAACAAAATGTCCCAGGGAGATCGATTACTCGGCCGGTGAATGGATGTCACGGCCGAGTAATCACACTAGTTCAATGTACCGGCCGAGGGATCGAAGCCTCGGTCGGTGTTCTTTCTCACACCAGGCAGAAAGATTGACAGGTAATCAAAACGCTACGGTTAGTCCAAAAATACAGTAAATAAGACAAACCAGAGGCCGTTGGGCCTCACCACCTTGATCCCTCAGTTGCTTGATTGCTTTGGATTGGGCGTGATTGACTGATTGCTTGATTGAAAACCCTAGGTTTAGGGTTTGAATTTCGGGGTTTGATTGCTGGATTAGCGGCTGCCTTCGGAAGGTTAGGGCTTTTAAAGAGTGAGTATGAGGGAGTGTTTGTGCAGAGTTTTGAGGCTTGAGAGAGTGTGAAGGTATATCAATTTCGTGTGTATATTTTTGGAGTCCAAAGGCCCTTTATATAGGCAATTGGTGACTCACTCCGGCCAATCAAATCACGAGATGGCAATTGCAATTGCAATGCATCTCTAACTCTACGTCATAATCTCTGAGCGTAGCCCGAACGCATCGGGAAGGTAGTGTAGTTGGATCAAACCAAACGTCTGACAGAACGTTCCAGAGTCTGGAAAAAGGTCGATCTGGCGGCCGAGTAAAGGATCTTGCGGCCGTGGAATTGATGTCTCGGCCGAAGGATAGATCTTGCGGCCGAGGAATTGATCTCTCAGGGAGATTTTGCTAGCAACAGGTTGCTCGGGTGAGGAATTTATGTTATGGCCGTTAGATCGATGTTATGGCCGTCAGATGGTTTCTCTTAGGCTTCTGTATTTCTGTCTGAAAGGCTGTATGGCTTTGAATTGGGTCCTCTAAGTGGCTCAAACTTCTTACCAAAAGTCCTAAGGTCCTCAAGGAAGCAATCAGCAATCACTGTATCCGTTTCATCATCGGGATGGTCCCAAGGTGGGACTTGAAATAATCGTTAGGCCAAATTGGGGTGTCTACAGATGCCCCTCTCTGACTGAACTCAGATGGATCGCGAGACATGTTTGAGTAAGAGTCAAAGCTGTAAAAAGCAACTCAATTTGGTCCAACCACTATTCCAAGGGGTTTTGAAAAAGGTTTTGTTATGGTCGGGCCAGGAGGCTGCCTACGTATTCCACAAAGGAAATTCAGACTAATCGTAGTTCGGGCAATAAAGAAAAAATAAAAAGTTTGGAGGGTTAGAGATAGAAGACGTACCTTAGGGCTTAAAAAGCCGTAGTGTGACGTACCTGGACTGAGCCAGGGTTTTGGCGAAGAGTAGTTGAAGGAGCGCGGGGCTACCTGGGGAGTTTCTTTGCGGAGAGCTTCCTTAGTATTTTGGGGTAGATCAGTACACTACAGGTGTGTTTGCCTTTCTTGATCATCCTTACTTTGACTGAAAGGAGCTCGGTAGAGTAGCCTATCCTTGCGAATGAGCTGGAAGGAATTGATGTAATGGGGTGGAATCCAAACCATCTGCTGGGGATGAGTTGGACGCCGGTTTGTTTTTGAGATGTGGGGGGCACAGGGCCAGTAACTGGAGCACGGAGCTTTTGGAGATGAGGGAACCGAGGCACGGAGCCGGTTGTAGCCATGAGGCGAGAGCCTGGAGAGTGATGGAATCGAGGCGTGGAGCCTGTTGCAATCTTGAGGCGAAGGCCTGAGGAGATTGGATAGGACCGAAGCGCGGAGCTGGTGTTGATCATAAGGTGAGAGCCTGAGGTGATTGATAGGACCGAAGCGCGGAGCTGGTGTTGATCATAAGGCGAGAGCCTGAGATGACTTAGATTGAGGCGTGGAGCCTGCTGTGGTTATGAGATGAAGGCCTGAGGTGAGCTTAGAGCTTGATGGGACTGAAGCGCGGAGTTGGCATAAGGCAAGGGCCTGAGGTGAAGGGACTAAGGCATGGAGCCTGAAGTGATTGAGGCATGGAGCCAGCATGTAGTTTTGAGGCGAGGGCCTGAGTTGTCGGAGCTTAGAGCTTGACATGATATGAACCGAAGCGTAGAGCTGGTTGTATTCTGATGGTCTGTGCATGGAGCTTTCGCATCATAAGTGTTGGCGTGGAGCCAAAGGATCGAGGCGCTGAACCGATCAATAAAATCGAGGCATAGTGCCGGTTGATTGCAGGGTTGACCTGTTTCATGAAAGATATGCAGAGTGGATATGTGTGATGCTTGTTTGTTAGATGTGAACAGATATGATAATGCAGACTCGATGTGATAACGCAATATGTGCACGGGCCCGTGCGTGTGTGTTTGTTTTAAGCTTAGAGCTTCTATCAAGTTCCGGACTTGAGCATTCAGAGCGTAGAGCTCGAGCATTCGGACGGCGGAATCCGAGCATTCAAAGTACAGGCTTTGAGCGTCCAGTACGCAGTGGTTGGGCATCCAAGTGTAGAGCTTGAGCATTCAAGTGTATGACTTGAGCATCCAATACACAGTGGTTGGGCATCCAAGCGTAGAGCTTGAGCATTCAAAAATGTTAGATTTTTGAGCATTCAGGCGTAGAGCCTGAGAATAGATGTTTTGATTATTGGGGCGGCATAGAGCCTGTTGCTTGTTTACGGCTTCGAGCCAGTTGAGATAGTGGGCTTTGAGCTGTTTGAGTTTGTGGTAACAGGCGTAGAGTCTGTTGCTGTGATAGCGAGCATAGAGCTGCTGAGATAGTAAACATAGGATTCGAGCCTGTTGAGGTGATGGCTTGGAGCCATTTGAGATGATGAACACAGGCTTCGAGCCTGTTAAGAACTTGATTGTGTACGGCTTCGAGCCAGTTGAGATAGTAGATACAGGCTTCGAGCCTGTTGAGGTGATGGGCTTTGAGCCGCTGAAGTAGACTTGATTATTACGGCTTCGAGCCAGTTGAAACGGTGGGCTTGGAGCCGCTGAGTTGGTGAATATGGGCGTAAAGCCGCTGATAGAGGACTGTCGAGAATTGTTACAGCTTTGAGCTGCTAAGTTGATGGGATGGCGGGCTTGTAGAACTGTTGAGCTGTTGAGTGTTCCATCTTCCATCTTCCACGGGGTTTGATTGGTTCCTTATGCTTAGGATGTTTCCAAGGCTAGTTTTGAGTATGCTCGGGATTGCCCCCAAGGCTAGATTCCACATGCTCGGGACTGTCCCCAAGGCTAGTTCTGAGTATGCTCGGGATTGCCCCCAAGGCTAGTTCTTGAATATGCTCGGGATTGCCCCCAAGGCTAGATTCCATATGCTCGGGGTTGTCCCCAAGGCTAGTTCTTGACCATATTCCAATTTGTTAGGGAGATTTCCATTACCTCCACTACTGGGAGTGCCTTATGGAGGCCAAACGCCTTCTAGCGACTCAAATGTCTTCTGGTGGCTAAATGCTTTCTGCAAGCTGGCAACATAAACGCTTTCTAGAAGCTAGCAACATAAACGCCTTCTGGAGGGTGCATTGAGTGGAAGCCGCAGGATTGTTTTGCTGGCCTGCTGAGCGCGAGATCGTGCACATGGCGTGGCATAGAGCTGTTAAGGTGTGGGCGTAGAGCCGCTAAGCAGCACTTGAGCGTCCTCAATGTTTCGGTAAGCTTCCTGAAAAGTAAAAGGTTTACTTTAGTTCGGAGTTTTAATGATCAAAAGTGAGTTTTTTTGTTTTGATTTGCGGGATGAGATCCCTCTTAGCCAGGGGCGTGAATGAGAAGGACCCATGGTTGGGTCGAAGTTGTTCTGTTTAAAGAAGTTAAGATAACTGGGCCCCCTGTTTAGGCAATGCATGCTTTTTAAACGTCGATTTGATGCCCCTAGCTTTTTATTTGTTTATGCAATCGTGAGATTAACTCCCTTTTTGTCCTTGGTAGAGAAATAGGAGACTGGAGGCTCGCGGTGGAGGCAAAGAGGTGCACAAGTGGTTTGTGACGTTGCCGGAGCAGACTCGGGAGTTAGTACACGCTGCTGGTTTTGAGCTGTCTGTTTTGGGCCTCACTCTTCCGACGATGGATTGGTCGTTGATGACCTTGCTGGTTGAAAGGTGGTGGGATACTCCCAACATGTTCCACTTTCCTTCTATTGGTGAGATGACGATCGCGCCAGGTGATTTTTCTTTGCTTACTGGCCTATGAGTAGGTGGAGCTCCCCTTTGGGTTAACCCTAGGCTTTGGGAGCGAGTAGGGGATTTGGAGCGGTTCTTGGGCAAGGTGCTCCCTTTTTACTCGCGTGGTCATGTTGTCGTCTCTTGGCTGATCAAGACTTTTATGAAGGTTGATATCCTGACTCAGGTGAGTGTTGAGTAGTTGACACGGGCCTTTCTTCTCTACCTCGTTGTTTGTCAACAAGGATAGTTCAGTGCATAGGCAGTCTCTAGCCCCTTTGCAGTATTTGGAGGCAGTTTGGGAGCTTGATTGGGGAGCATCTACCTTGGCCACCTTGTATGGCCTCCTTAGGGCTTGTTCACGGGACAGGACTCTTGGCGGTCACTACCGGGTACTTGAGGTATATCCTTCTTCTTTTCTCGTTGTGATTTTTCCCTTGCTACGAGCGATGGTTGGTGGGGCAACGGAAGCCACGGTCGCCAATTTTGAGCCTTAGCGATGAGTTTTGGACCGATTGACGGTTGACCAGGTACCCCTTGCATTCCTTGTTTTTAGATCTCCATTCCTCTGTGCTGTGGCTGATTTAGACTTTGTTTGTAGGCGAGGTTCGACCCTTGGAGTGGTGTATTAGAGGACACCCCTCTTGCACGTTCCAGGG
The DNA here is from genome assembly GCA_018127125.1 of Rhododendron griersonianum. NCBI lineage: Eukaryota > Viridiplantae > Streptophyta > Magnoliopsida > Ericales > Ericaceae > Rhododendron > Rhododendron griersonianum. The sequence goes on from CM030791.1 coordinate 38,386,318, forward strand.
TTCCAGATTGTACTCGTAGCCTGTTCGAGGGTCCCTTTTGTTAAGCCTGGTACTTATGTGATCGGGTGGCCAGCCAGTGGCTCCCGCGTGCTGAGGATCTTCAGTTTGTTCTTCCTCCTCCTCCGGCGTTGATGAGATCTACTTCTTCGATGTCTAAAGTAGACTTGGAGAATGCTCAGATCAGAGACTGGGCGGGCTTGCTCTTTTAGGTAGGTGACTGTATGGAGTACTACCATTTTTCCTTGGTTTTGCCTGTTGTTCCTTCAGTTGCTCCTATTTGGCCACGGGCCCTTTCCTTTGTCTCTTTCAACTCTGATGACGGAGAAGAGGAGCGCTTGGTGCTTGCCCTTTGTTTTGTATTCTTTTCCTTGTAGCTTGAGGCTGAGTGAGCACCAGCTGTCAGTGGGGAGGATAGCCAGCAATCCCCTTCTTCATCGACTCGAAGACGCCGTCATGACCAGCTTTAGGATTTTCTTTTTCCTTCCTGTTCATGGTTAGCAAAGAGAGAAGCAGAAACTGTATTTGTATAGTGAAAGTAACCACAGTGATGATTTTGTAGGCAAGCTTTCGTTCATGAAATGAGAAATGCTTTTTATGCCCCTAGATGTCTTGAGTTTGCATGCGATAGTCAGAACATGGCTTTTTGAACAAGTATTTGCTGATAGACAGTAATTTGTGTGAAAATGAAATACTGGCCGAAGAATTGATTATTCGGCTGAAAAATCGATATTGTGGCCGATGTATAGATTCTTCGGCCGTTACTTTGATTTTCCAAAGGTAGATTTTGTTTTGGCCAAGTGGCATCCTCTTTTCTCTTCCTTCTTATGCTTAGTTTTGATTTTCTTGCCTTTTGCTTTTGACATGTTCCATAGTCCGATTGCCAAACTCGAGAGTTTTCGAGGTATCCTGCTCATTGTGTTAATGACCTTCAGGTTAGAGAGGATGAGCAATAATTCTTGTGTCTATTGCTGTTGCCAATTCTTCGAGAAAAGCATACTCATCTTTTGTGAGCTCAATACGCAGGGTTAGCTATGCCTATCATTGAGTACAAATTTGTTGATGTTTTTCCTTCTCTCCAAATGTTTGGGCCGCATCTCGATGTGAGATTGCATACGTATCCCAATCAGGGAATCAGGCCTTTTACGTAGTTCCAAAATCATCACCTTTGAGGTTGAGTTTTCACTCTTGGTTTTTCTTCTCACATGCTCTTGATTTTGCTTAGGTTACCTAATGGAGGTTGAGTCCCTAGCGAGCTTTTCTTTGAATGCCTTAACTTTTGCCTAGGCTGCGTTTTTGCATTTTCTTGCCCTAGCAGGCTTTGCTCTTACTTTTGCTTGGGTTTTCAAGTTACCCAACGAGCGCTTCTCTCAAGAGGGTTTCTGCGTTTCAGAGAGGAATTTGATGGAGATATTTTTCTAAATCTCCCTTGTGTTTGTACCTTCATAATGAGCGAGCTAACCCTAAGTGTTCTCACGGAGATAGTGTCTTCTTTCTAAGTTTTGACAAAAACCTAGTTTCTTAAGCAACTAAAGTTCATCCTTTCCTTCCTTTTTGTCAACGACACAAGGAACTTGATTCCTTGAAATTTCCTTTGTTTGGCAAAGAGACTATAGTGTTTGGCAATTGCAATTTAGGAAGTAAATCATTGAATAAGCATAGTCTAGAGGATGAAACAGGAATTCACTTGGTAGAAATTAAATGCCCAAGCAGGGGCTCAAAACATGTTTTAGCTTGATAAAAGCAATGTTTAATGCTCTTTGCCATGTTGTGACTTCTTAGCTATTGTAGCATTTCGAGGTCATTTTCAAAACCTTTGCCTTTCGCAACTTTATACTCTTTTCCACCCTCTTCTTTGCCAAACAGGGCCTTTGAACTGGATCCGTCTTCACTGGTGGCTACTTCTTTGAGACATGAGTAGTCCCCAAATGGAAGTGTTGGTCTAGGTTTTCATCACACTTTCTTCCTCCTTATTGATTGTGTAGTCGTCAGCTATTTCCACTTGATTGAATAGTGATACTAAGGAGATTCCATCGAGTGGATCATTGTATTCTCCTTCCATTTCATCAAAGTCATTTTCCCCTTTGCTTGCTCTTCTTCATTACTTTTGTCAGACATGTCGGGATCGATCACTTCCGATTGATCGGACTCATTGTTTTCTTCCTCCTCCATCATGAAACATTCATCCTCCTCTGGGAAGGTAAAGGTTGGCTTGGCTTGATTGTTTTGGACAATATATTGGCCAGGATTGTATGTGGGGTTGTGAGGTAGGTTTATGAGATCAATGTTTCGGGGTGGTGGTTCAGCATTGTGAGTAGGAAGCGGATTGGCTTGCACATCAGGTTTTGGAAGTTTTATAGTTCGGCTATCAATGAGATCTTGAATGTCATGGCGGAGACGCATGCGGTTTTCTGTTTCATGCCTAGGGTGTTGGTGGTAGGCGCACTGTTTGTTAGGATCATGGTTTGGGCCATAGGGTGGCTGAGGAAGTGGTTTGTTTAAAGGTTTGAGATGCTCCTAACGGCTCGGAATGGCTAAGGCTTGAGATGAGGTCATATAGAGAGGGTCAAAGTTGCGATGGGGGCGATTTGAGCTTCAGGATGAGCTAATTTTGAAAAGGGTCTTGAGGCAAGGATGTGCCAAGGGCGTTCACGGAGGCGTGAGATGTACGGCTGGAGAAGGTTTTCTTAGGTGGAGGAGTGGCCTCTTCTTTCCCAATGAGTCCTAGTTTGATACTATCTTTGATTTACAACCCAGTGGCATGCAAATGTTTGAAATCGGTGATAGCCTGTGTGTAGATGTGCCTGAGATATTTGGGTTGCAACTTCTTGACAACTATCCTTACTTGATCTTCCTCAGAGGGGCGGTTCTTGGCGGCTTTTTCTCCCCATCTAGCCACAAAGGTTGCAAAGTCTTTGTTTGATTCCTGCTTAGTCATTTCCAAATTTCGAGTTGTTAACTCAATTTGAACGTTGTATGCATATTGCTCGACAAAAGCATTGGCAATTTCTGGCCAAGTATGATAGTGCACAAACTCCAAAGTGAGAAACTAATCGAGAGCGCTTTCAGTAAGAGTCCTTTGAAATAACTGAACAATGAGCTCATCATTCAAGCCTATTGGCTTCAAAGTGTTGATGACATGGCGGACATGGCTAGTGGGATTGCCAGTTCTATTGAACTTCTCAGGTAGTTGAGAATCTAGAAAAAGGCAGAGTCCTTCAAAATCTAGAATTTGGTCCCCTTGTGAACGGGCCAGAGTACGTTTGATCTCCTTGACTTGTTTGGCCAATTCAGGGTTTTCAGCCAATACCACTTCTTGAGGATTCTCATCTTCCACCGATTTCTCTTCGTTCTCAGCATCTCTTGCAGCTTTCTCTGCTAGTAAGGTAGCGACTTTGAGCTTGGTGATTAGCAATGATGGCGTCGTTATTTGCCATGAGAGTGGGAGGATTACTTGATGAAGCTTAGGATTTGGTAGATGATTGAGTTTGTTGAGGAGATGACCGCGGAGTCCCTGGAAATGATTGGGACCGTAGCAGTGTAGGTGTTTTGGCCCGTGAGAGTGACAGACGGGACGGTTGCAAAGACCTCTGTTTGGCGTGACTTCGGGTGTTGTAAGAGTATAAAATTGGCTGTGGTTGCTTCTTTGTTTTACTTATTGTGTCTGCTTTGAAAAGTAGAGTACCTGTAAGTCAGTACTTGGCTTGTGTAGGGTTAAGATTTGGGCTGAAAATCCCAACCCGTCTGCACAAAAAAAGTTATTTACAACAACAGATGATACAAGGTGTGAGGAAGAACTTCTGCAAGTAAAATGCAAGTAGATTCCTAGCCTTTAGGTTCCTGTCTTAGTTTGATAAGTTCTATGGCTTTCTAAAACATGCAAGGTTTTGGTAGTCTCAGGGTGCTCCGTTGTCAAAGGGCACCAATCCTCTCACCAGCCCATCATAGGCGGTGATTGGGTGATTTCCTTTTTGATATACCACTAGGTACGAGTGACTGTGGAGTTTGCTGGAACCCCCAACATAGCCCGTGTCATGCCGGGATATCAGGTGAACTCAACGGGTTGCCCGCTCGATGCATATGATAAATGAATTAGACAAGGCATGTATTAGTCTTATGTTGAATTTTTTGGTTATGGCTCTCATATTCCCCAGCAGAGTCGCCAAAAACTGTAGACACCTCCCAAACGGGGCATCGCCATACAGGTTGATCATATTTGTTTGCTCGATTGGTTGCTTGCTTCGTTGTAGACACCTCCCAAACGGGGCATCGCCATACAGATTGATCACGTTTGTTTGCTCGATTGGTTGCTTGCTTCATAAACCAAAATCATGGACATTCCCATGGCTAGGAACATCGCCACATGATAACGGTTATCATCAAAATAGAGTCGCCACCTAGTTTATTAAAACTAGGAAAACAATAGAGATTCTGGATACGGGAGCCAAAAGTACAATAAGGGGAAGGTATTAGGCACCCCTCTTTGCCCAGTCGTGAGACTGGCCCATAGTCATTCAACATAAGACGTGTAGATGCTTTGTTTAATTCCGACACATAGTCTGTTTATTTATTTCTTTAAACAGTAAGCAAAGTGAGCCAGTGCGATAAGTAAGCATGCGTCAGAAAGCAGAAAAGCAAACAAAATGTCCCAGGGAAATGGATCCCGCGGCCGGTGAATGGATGTCACGGCCGAGGGATCCTCCTGGTTTTATGTACCGGCCGAGGGATCGAAGCCCCGGTCGGTGTTCTTCCTCACACCAGACAGAAAGATTGACAGGTATTCAAAACGCTACGGTTAGTCCAAAAATACAGTAAATAAGACAAACCAGAGGCCGTTGGGCCTCACCACCTTGATCCCTCAGTTGCTTGATTGCTTTGGATTGGGCGTGATTGACTGATTGCTTGATTGAAAACCCTAGGGTTAGGGTTTGAACTTTGGGGTTTGATTGCTGGATTAGCGGCTGCCTTCGGAAGGTTAGGGCTTTTGAAGAGTGGGAGTGTTTGTGCAGAGTTTCGAGGCTTGAGAGAGTGTGAAGGTATATCAATTTCATGTGTATATTTTCGGAGTCCAAAGGCCCTTTATATAGGCAATTAGTGACTCACTCCGGCCAATCAAATCACGAGATGGCAATTGCAATTGCAATGCATCTCTAACTCTATGTCGTAATCTCTGAGCGTAGCCCGAACGCATCGGGAAGGTAGTGTAGTTGGATCAAACCAAACTTCTGACAGAACGTTCCAGAGTCTGGAAAAAGGTCGATCTGGCGGCCGAGTAAAGGATCTTGCGGCCGTGGAATTGATGTCTCAGCCGAAGGATAGATCTTGCGGCCGAGGAATTGATCTCTCAGGGAGATTTTGCTGGCAACAGGTTGCTCGGGTGAGGAATTGATGTTATGGTCGTTAGATCGATGTTACGGCCGTTAGATGGTTTCTCCTAGGCTTCTGTATTTCTGTCTAAAAGGCTGTATGGCTTTGAATTGGGTCCTCTAAGTGGCTCAAAGTTCTTACCGAAAGTCCTAAGGTCCTCAAGGAAGCAATCAGCAATCACTGTATCCGTTTCATCATCGGGATGGTCCCAAGGTGGGACTTGAAATAATCGTTAGGCCAAATTGGGGTGTCTACAAGCAGTGAACTCTTCTGCTAACTGCATCCATCCTCGTATGGAACGTGGTTCCAACTTATGGAACCATGATAAAGCCACTTTTCCCAAGCTTGAAGGGAACATCTTGCACATGATGGCATCATCTCCATCATGCATGAACATTGCCTGTTGGTAATGTTGTACGTGGGCAACGAGATCCACGTTTGTCTCATAAAGCACGAACGACCCATGCTTCACTCTGCTCGGCAGGCGCGCGTCCTGTAGCCTTTTTGAAAAAGGTGATGCTGCTATGTTACTCAGGGCCCGCCTCGCTGCTTCTCGTGCAGTCATAGATCCATCTTCTCGCTTTTTGGATTCGTGGGTCACTGCCCTGTTCCAATCATTATCAGGTCTCTCGTACCTATCCCTGTGGTGTTTTCTTACGCCTCCCTCGGGCGAGGAGCTTCGGCTCCTGCTTCCCCTGTAACATGGGGGAGTTCTTTGCTTGCTTGGACTCCTGCTTCTTCTTTTTCGTGAAGAAACTCTCTTCTTGGGAGGAGTGGGGCTTCTGGACTTGCTCCTCCTTCTTCGTGAAGGGGCCTTTGTGTATTGAACCATGACCAGTCCGTCTCCCCTAGATTTCCTTCCTGATAACCCAGAGTCCTCAGGATGTTCACGGATCCGCTCTAACTCTCAGATCTCGTGCTCCCTTTTCCGGATTAGTCAAGCATATTCCTCGACTTCCTGCCTCTTTTTATCGAGGATATCCTCGTTGCTGTGCACACTTTTCGAATGTGCAACTGATTCTCCCCTGTGATGGGATTTGCTCCTTCGCGTGGAGGTTGTAGCCGTTTTGCCCTCCCTATTCTTGGAGTTGTCGTGGATGGTAAGAGGATCCTTGCTCGTTGTCCACTTATCATGCCCGTTGGTTGGCTTTCTCGGAGCACCTGGTGGGGATTTATCTCCTCCCCCACCAGCCTGGTTTTTATCGGTGATCGGTGTGACTGGATCTACCTCCACCATGGTCGTATTTCAAAAGAGAACTCTTTCGTTTCCCACAGACGGCGCCAATTGTAGGTGGAGAAAAACAGATGGTACCTAGAACTTCGCTGAATCTCCTTCCTTCACGTGGTTGACTGAACGGAACCCTAATACCTTCGCCTGAACCCTAACCTGTAAAACAGACAAGGGGTGAGCGCACCTCTGCCTCTCGTGACAAAGGCCCTCCGATGCCTAAGTTAGTATCTCGTACTGTAACAAAACCCTAATTATCAATAGGAAAGTGTAGAGTGAATGCAACTTATTGCGTACCTTTTTCCTCCAGGTTTACCTCGTATTTATAGATATCAGCATGCTTGCTTTCCAAGCATCCTCGTTGCCCAGGCCTCCTACCTCGTACAGGAATCCTGGCTCTCTTGGGGATCTCTTGCCCAATCGTCCGAGATCCCTTCCTCATAGAGTCTCTCCTCACCATAGAACTCGTCCCCTGCTAGGACTGTTTCTTTACTGTGTATCGGGTTCTTTTTATAGAACACCCCTATTGCCTTATCTCTTAAGACAACATTTCATCAGGTAACTCCATCTGTTCGACGTATGCCACACCGAACAAACTGCACAAGTGAACGACTTCTCATGTCACTGGCCCACTTTTGCCGAACAGACTGTCTTTAATTAATGACTTCTCATGTCGTTAGTTCCTTTCAGCCGAACAGACAATCTAATCTGGTGCCTTCTCATGACACCGGAATCTTACCGCCGTCGTCCATCTTATATGGAGTCCCATATCACTTTCCTCATTACACGGATCTGGCGTACCACGTGTTCGGCCAGTATTTGTACCTGTTCGGGAATACCTCCCTACACTCGGCACAAAGCATTCCAACAAACACGAGTAAGTCATGTCAGGTAGGTTGAATTCCATCTATTGGGAATTAGAGCCAATCTCCTTATCAAAGACCATCCGAGACAGAGCAATAAGGCTGCTGGAAGATGCGCTTGCGGCTAGACGGAAAGTGGTTATTCGGGACAGGCCAAGGCGGACTCTCCTGGGGAACAATTAGTTGCGGATGAACGGACCATCGGACGATATTCTGATCGTCGTTGTGGACTGAATGGAAGATATTCTGATCGCCGTTGAGGGAGTGAACGCGGACAATATTCTGATCGCCGTTGATCGAGGTGAATGCGAATGATATGGCTGATCGTCGTTTGATGGATGGAGACGGACGACATGGCTGAACGTTGTTGATCGATGGAACGGACGACCTGACTGATCGTCGTTGATGATATGGTAACAAACGATATGGCTGATTGTCGTTGATGATATGGTTGATTCATCGTTGATGGATTGAATTGGACGACATGGCTGATCGTCGCTAAATGGACTAAAACAGACGATATAGCTGATCATCGTTGATGATATGGCTTATCATCGTTGAATAACTGAGACGGACGATATGGCTTATCATCGTTGAATAACTGAGACGGACGATATGGCTGATCATCGTTGATGATATGGCTGATCATCACTGAATAATTGAGACGGACGATATGGCTGATCGTCGTTGATGATATGGTTGATCATCGCTGTATGACTGAGACGAACGATATGGCTGATCGTCGTTGATTGATGGAAACGGACGACATGGCTGATTGTCGTTGTGGCAAACAATCAGAGATGAGGGAGATTTCTAACTCCTTCGTGAACAAACAACTTCTGGCTCCGCAAGATCGCATCCTTTGGTTTACAAACCGAGATTAGGGAGATTTCCATTGCCTCCACTAAACAAATTGAAACAAAACCGCAGGAGATTGCATCGCATCCTTCGGCAAACAAATCGAGGATGAGGGAGACTTCATTGCATCCGCTAAACAAACGATAACAAAACCGCAGGAGATTGCATCGCATCCTTCGGCAAACAAATCGAGAGTTAGGGAGATTTCATCGCATCAGCTAAACAAACGATAACAAAACTATAGGAGATTGCATCGCATCCTTCGACAAACAAATCGAGAGTTAGGGAGATTTCCATTGCCTCCAAACAAACAATAACGATACCACAGGAGATTTTTCAATTGCATCCGTCGGCAAACAAAGACATAATGGTAACCACTCGGGCATAACTCCCACAAACCGGCTACTGTCCTGCTTTTGATACTTGGCAGACTTTTCCTGCTTTCAACAGTTGATATACACGATATGCAATGATGTATACTATTTGAATGCACAAATTGAAAATGCAGACATAAGCTAAGCGCGGCTCCTAAGAGGACAACGACGCCTAAGGACTACCACTGAGCCCCATTACTTCACTGCCTTTTGGACAGGCGTTGAACAGGCCGACGTGCCCCTTATTGACATTTAGTAGTGGCATTGGGCCTGCGTGCCCTTTCCTTGATGCTTGGGTGGATGTGCCCCAGAGATGCTTTGCTTAGCCTTGGACTGACTTGCCCTTGCCGCTCACGAGATTCCACTGCTTGTGGATTACAGAGGTTAGGGTAGCAATGTAAAAATTGCATTTTCCAGTTTATCGGTTCCCTTTGCAAGTATCTAAGAGAATGTAAAAACTAACAACTAATATCCAATTTGCATTGACAAATGAACTAAATCGACACACAGACATGTGCACATATATGTACAGACTTGCCTAGCACGAACGAAAAGGGAGAAAGAGTCCCAGGATACAATGCGAACCCTTAGACATGCGGAATACAATGAAATTTAGGGCATTGACAGGCCAAAACTCAAATATCCCCTAGATAGGTGAAACTAACACTTGCGAAAGGTGCAAAAGGTACAAAGACCTGTATGAACCAACAAAACCGAGAAAAACATCCCGACATGACAATGGATTGAAAAACTGGAAAAATGTCACAAAAACGGACATAAGACTCAAATGAAGACTCATATATGCCCGGACTGAAACCGACACCCCCGTGCAGTCACATTAAGTCAAGATGACCTGTACGGTATGACAAAACTTGGTAAAAGCCCCTTTGAATGACATTCGAGGGCAGTAGCAGACTGCTACTGTCTGCTGCAGGAATTGAAGAAGCGCGCGCAAGTTTGAGACCAACGCGCATCACTTTGAACAAATGCGCGTGAACCTCAAACTAGCGCACGAGGCTACAGCTGCTCACACCAGACTTCGCTAAACTTAGAATAAGCTGTGAGCCGCTAGGCTTCTCAAGCATTTCGTTTTGTTTTTTATGCTTCAAATATTTTTAAGGCTTTTGCTCAGCTTTGAAATTAAAATAGTAGTTTGCAATAAAATTGAAAGATGAAAGGTTTCCCCTTTCTGATTCTCCAACGAAGCTTGTCTTGTTTCTCGATCCTCTTCGACCTTTGATGTGTACCAAAACGTCAACCATGGATCCAATTGATAGATTATGACCGAGTCTCGAAGAGAGACTGCCTACGTATCCCATTCTGGGGAATCAGGTCAAAACGTAGTTCAGGCTAAGGGTTACTCTCGAGTATTTATCTCTCCTTTTGCGCTCTAACTTTTGCCTAGTACCGCCCATTCGGGTCTTTGGTCTAGCAAGCTTTCATATATTGCCTATTTACTTTTGCCTAAACCGCCTTCATAGGTTTTCGGTCTAGCAGGCTTTCGACAATTGCCTGATCATTTTTGCCTAGACCCCCTTCATAGGTTTTCGGGCTAGCAGGCTGCTCTAACTTTTGCTTCGAACTACCCACCCTTGGGGTTTTCAGTCCAACGAGCTTCTCTCATGGAAAAGTAGCTTTTGAATTGATCCAGGTTGACCATAGTATTGAATTTGTTGCCGTCGAGGTAGACGATCTTTGGCCGCAGCCCTAGATACAATGGCTTTGATGACGTAGGGTCAAGAGTGCTTCGGTTGATATGCCTTGTTTCGGGCCATTTTGTACACTTTCTCATTTGTGCCTGGCGGAACACTGCTGCCACTGCTTTGAACATGGTACAAGGCCTGGAGCATTCTGAGCTTCTGCTTTCTAGCTTGACATCCGGTAGCAAGGGATTTGATGCTTCTTTATCTCAGGATCAACGCAAGGCGTGTCTTGATGAGACCATGCCAAGACATCGATGAATTCTTCAAGCTTGTCTGACCGGGCGCAATGCTCCTCTAAGGATAATGTGAAACCAATTTTTGAACTATCCAGGGGTCTACCTCATCTTTCAAGTTTATTTGAAACAACTTCTTTTAATAGGCTGAGCATGCCTTCCGTCTTCCCTTTCGGCGAGGGAACACATTTCCTTGGGGATGTTCCCATCGAAATCTATCCCTTCGTCGTCAGGGCCGACACAGTTTATTCAAAAGTTAGCGAAATACTTAAAAGTAGGATAAAGCATATCATAAAAACCCTCGGGGTTTGCCAAGTACAGCAGACTCAAAACTTGAAATGAAGGCTACGACATGGAGGGCCAAGAGGCACAATCTCCGACTCAGAGCTAGACCTAAACAAACTCAAAAGACTCCGTGTCAGACTTAGACAAAATGCCAAAGCAAACTAGACGCGGTTTTGAAAATGCAATTTTAAAAACTACCCTTAGCTTCCACAAAGAGAGGGCACTACTATAAAATGACATAAAGATCACGATCCAAAAACTAAAAAGATATCAGTTTTTGCAAAAGCATAATAAAATATCATAGACTATAGTTTTAATCTCAATTATACAAAAAAACTGAGATGGAAAGATTTTTTAATCTCAGTAAAGTTCATGCGATAGGAAAAGCAGTAACACGTAGACAGTATATGGGGTTAGATGCAAACAGATCTTACCCTGTAGGTACCTGTCCTATTTTGGAGAGTTTTAGTGCTTTGTATATGCAAAGGCCGATTTTGGTTCGTAACAGGTTCCGCGGACTAAAGCCAAGATATAACTCCTATTGCCTGCATAACTGCAGAGCAATAGTCAAACGGTAAAATGACTTATCATCGTTGAAGGTTGTTGGGCATTCGGGGTCCCCGGGCTCCGGTAAACCGTGCCGGCTTGCCAAAACGCTCCAACGCGGCTATATCCCACATCGATGCAAATGAGAAATTCTAGAAATTGATTAAGAAGAAGAAGAATCACAATGTCGCAAAATGCCTTTTCAAATTTGGCTCACTTTATTTAGTCCATCTTTAAAGGAAACTACATAAGCGAACAATCGAAAAAGTCCCAGATCAGATTGGCCGGACACAAGGTCCTGCTAAATCACCATTCCAACCTTCGGCAGCGCGAAGCTCACCGTTTTGATAGACTTTTAAGGAATTGTTCACAAACGTATTAAACTCTAAGTATGGATTAATATTGATTAGATTATCTCCAGCAGAGTCGCCACTGTGGGCAGCATGCCCTTAAAAAGGATTCCGTTCCTTTGTACAAGAGGTCCTCGGATCGAGGGAGTGCAAGCGGAGGGGCAAGCGCTTGGAATACAGAGTCGCCACTAGGGTTTGAAGGTCCGACACCCAAGGAACCGTATTTCGAAGCACCTGCCGCGCTGTTTGATTTGAAAAAGTGAAAGCACTAGTCTGTCATAACCATATCTGGGTTCGGGAGCCAGGTTACGAGAGGGGAAGGGTTTTAAGGCACCCCTCTCGCCCAATCCGGAGATCAGTCTCTACTTAGGCATTTTGTGAAAATATTGCAATTCTTCTTTTATTATCAATTTATTAGCCAATTAGGGCGGGAAGAACAGTTTAATGGGGGTTAAAACTGTAACAGTTTGCAGGATGTAATAGATGGCATGAATACAAAAGCAGTAAATAGGATAAAACCAGGTTCTGTTCAAAAGAGCAAACCCAGTGCACTGTTCCAAATTTGATGTGTGCAGGAAGGAACTTGCCTGCACTGACCGAAGCCACTGCATGCATGTGGGCTACCACAGCCCCGGGTGGATCGGGGCGGCCCGAAAAACACACCTTTTTTTTAATCGAATCGAAAAATTTGAAGAGTCGCCACCCGGATTTGTGGTTTGCCACCCGAGAAACCGTTTTTGATTTGAAAATGGTTGATTTGAATTGAAAACCAGAGATTGTTTGAGGGTTCGGAAGCCACAATACGAGGGGGGAAGGGTTTTACGGCACCCCCCTCGCCCGATACGGGATCGGTCTCTACTAAACGTTTGTGGGATTTTTCAAAGGGATTTTGTTTCATTAGACATGTAGCATGTATCCACAGGTATAACAAATAGATGTGTATGCTGGTGCATGTGTACAGAGGATGATAAAGTGGCGAGGAATAAATGCATGACAGTAGAAAACAGGGGACTGCTACTGACTTCACTCCCGAGCGCTCGAGTGTACTTCCGAGCGCTCGAGAGTACCACTGGCCATTCCTGCAAAACTTTGTTAGGCATAAACAAGATATAACACTATGCTATAAAACTGAGACTATTTTAAACATATGATAAGCTCAGCAGAGGGCCAAGCAGACTAAAACTGAGCTTCAATCTTCCAAGCCATGCATCCTTGCCCCTACAAAGTTAGATTTGCATTCTTTTAAGAGCAAATGGGCCTGTCTCTGCATATGGAATATCAGAAGCATGGCAAAAAGGGGAGGATAATGGACCGCAGTAGCATGCAGGCACTCCCGAGCGCTCGGGAATGGTTTCAAGCGCTTGGGAGTGAGCTGCATGTCAGCTTACTTTCAAATAGGAAATGACATTATTTTAACATGCAGACACTCTAGTTTTGGTCTTCCCAGGATAAGAACCTCTTTTTAACCTTGGAAAATCTTGTTCTTACTTGAAAACTTGGTGAGAAACATTTCTGTTTTGAGAAGACTAATTTTCCATGTCTGCATGTCACAATAAAACCATTTCATTTAAGAGTGCACTTCACCCCAGCTTGCTGCCCCACCAAAATGCCAGGAATGGAACTGGAAACAGTCCCGAGCGCTCGAGAGTGTTTCCAGTAGGTTTTCAAAGAAAATGTTTTGAGATCCCTTTGTACTTGTTTTTACACTAAGGTCTCCCAACCATGCACCCAGTATTAAAGACTGGGACAGGCTGAGAGACCTCCCTCAGAAGGGAAGAACAGCCTCTTGCTTGAGATTATAGTAGAAAAGTTTCTACCTTTGGTGAGAACCTTGCTTCTTGAATGACTTTGAAAGGTGAAAGGAGAAGGAGAAATGCAAGAAATCAGAGACCAAGGATGTTCTCAACTCCCTGCATTTTCTGATCTTTTTCTCTTTGTGCCTTTGCCTTTGAAAATATTTGTGATTGAAAAACAAGTTTGAGCTTGAGAGTTTTTCCTTGAACAAGAGAGGGGGGGGGAGTTTTTAGAGAGAAGGATTTCGTGCCCTCTCACTCTGACCAGAGGTTATATATATAGCCAATATAACCTATGGTTTCATTTGAAAATGAAAGCAAATAAAATCTTTGATTTGGGTTGGGGGGGGGTGGGGAATCTTCAGACCTGACTCCCTCTGACTGAGGTTGAGTGTTGTCTGAAGATTCAACCGGCTGGAACGGCTATAATCATGGATTGCATGGATAGTGGGGAACTTTATCATCCATTGGGCAGCACAGAGGTCTCGAGCGCTCGGGAGTGAGCCAGGCCAATGGTTTTGAAAAACAGTTTTGAGCGCTCGGGACTGCTCCCAAGCGCTTGGGATTGATTTTGACCAAATATTTTCATTTCCAAGTCCTTCAAGAAGCAGAGTTTCAATTGGTTCGAGGCTTGTTTCAATCCAATTTCATCATCGGGGAGCCTCCGGGCCACAAATTAAGGAAATCCGACAAGTCCAAATTGGGGTGTCTATAGTTGCCCCTCTTTGCGCGACGCTCGGCATCATGTCTGGATACTAGTGCCGTCCAAAGATTGAGACAACCCAATTCGAGCCAAATCGAATCCTCAATTCAAAAATCAAACCCGAGTAAAGAGCATACCAACATTTGATGCATGAGGTCGCGCCTTTCAGACTGCCTACGTACCCTTTTTTGCAGGGATCAGACCAGCGTAGTTCTTTGGGGCAAATGCAAACACATGTAATGCATGCACAAGAAAGAATTGACAAGACTTTGATAAGATAAACGCATAGATGGTCCACCTGTTACTCTGTTTGGCGGACAAAACATGAATAATACATCACCTGTTGGATAAAATTAATGTTTGCAAACATATTGAAAGAGCTAAAACGAGACTATTTTCATCGACCACGAAGCGAAATGCTCAAATATTAAGCATATCCCCAAAAATAGATTAACGAATAAAGTTTGGTGCCGATTGCTCTGTTTCGACATGTACGAATAATAGGACTGAGATTGATTTTGTAAAAAGCCTTGACAAGGAAATAATCAATAGAAAGAGAAATAAACGGGGTATCGAAAACTTGGCACAGCGACGAAAAACGGAGTCGAGCGCTTTGGACCACTCCCGAGCGCTCGGGAGTGGTGTCGAGCGCTCGGGACCGCAACTGGGGCCCGCCACTCCTTCGTCTACCTTTTCCAGATCTGGGGTTTTAGACCCGCTTCCAAGCACTCGAGAACCAAAAACGTACGGCTGCCTTCCTGCTCTTGATCCTCCAGACGACCACTCTCTCTCTCTCTCTCTCCCTCTCGACTGAACTCCTCTCTCTCAACCGAAATGGCTCGATTAGAAGATCTTGACATGTTGTCGATCTTCCGGTGGGCCGCGGTGGTTCACGAAGTACGAAGAAAGGGGCCGAATGCCTCGTGGGTAGGAGTAGGTGAGGTGGTGACCGGCGGTGGGGATGGGGGAGCGGCCAGCAGCGCTGCTGTGGCCGCTGCGACGGCGATGGGCGAGGGCGGCGGCCTCGCGGGGGCTGCCGGGGGGAACCCAGCGGCGGTGGGCGCCACTGGTGGGGGCTCAGAGGTGGTGGCGAGTGCCAGTGGGAACTTGGTGGCAGCAGGGAGCGCCGGTGAGAGCACGGCTGCGCGCGGCGGTGACAACAGCCGGGCTACGAGTGGCGGGGAGGTTTGACTGGGGGGCGCTGCTCTGTGCACCCTCTACTGCTTCCTGGGGGCGGCCTCGCGCGGGGTTGGCAATACGATTGGTGGGTACTGGAGGATAGTTGAGGTATAATCTCGAATTACTGCTTTTAGCCTGCTTTCGACTGCTTATTATTTGAATTATGCAACGTATTGATTTGAATTATGCAACGAATTGACTTGAACACCAACATTTTGCAGCTCTGGGCCTACGAGGTTCTGGGGATGTTCCCCCCTGAGAACACCTGTAGGGATCCGAACTTACTCCCTCGTGGGCTTGCTTGGGGTAAGGCATACAAGAGGACAAAAGAGCGGAGGGGGGAAGTGATGACCTTCTGGTGTTGGCTAGATAACCTGACAGGTGTCACGGTATGATTTGCATGCTTCTCCCTTTTCTTTCCCATGTTTTCAATGTAAATCTCTATTAATGCTCCAAAAATTTGAAATGCAGGTTCACTGGGATAGGTGGTCGAGGACGGAGGCCGACTTCTTTCTGAGGAGTCGCGAGGTGACGAGGAGCAGGGTGCTGCTGGAGTGTCCCCTGGGCTGGTAGTGGTACTTGGGGGATCGCGTGACCCGACAGTTGCTCGGTCTCCCAGTGTTCGTGGTACCTGGGCCACTTCCTCCTCGCGTGCAGAGGACGGAGACGTACACCCGCGCTGAGCTCGAGCAGTTCATGGTGCCTGACACTGACTTGGAGAGGCACCTCCGACGCGCACTGGACTACGTAGTTTACAGAGACAGGTACCTGGCTACAGACCTAGGCGTGGAGGAGGAGTTTGAGAGGCGAGTGGCTGAGGGAGGGTGAGGTCCCGGTGTTGGAGGAGAGGCTGGAAGGCGAGGCCGTGGTGGCCGGTCCGCACGAGGTAGAGGACGAGGTGGTAGACAGCCTGCTAGCGGGTGAGGTGCTAGTCCACCAGGCGGAGGGGAGAGTGGCACGAGAGTGGCACGAGAGTGCCAGAGACAGCGGAGGCTTCAGCTTCGACTGTGTTGCCGAGGCTGGAGTGGACCATAGGCGTGACTGGGCCTAGTGGTGTGCATGAGGTGATAGACGTCCCACGCCTTCCACAGCCGCCGATGTGGCTTCCTGCTCAGGTATACACGAATTCGCACTTCTTACGCTTTAAATGATTGCTGCTTGCACAATCTTGACTTTTGAATATTACAGGTACCGCAAGCGTGGGCTGAAACGGCAGGGATGCTGATGGTGGGGATGCGCCACTTGTTGAAGAAGTGCGCGAAGGGGAGGGCCCTTCAGACCAGAGCTGTTCCGGAGCCAGCTTCACCTGTTGCCCCTCAGGTATACGAATGCATGCATTTTTCATATGTCAATAATCAAATTTTCTTTCACATATGCATGAAATGATATGATGTTTATGATATGCAGACACAGCCACGACGTTCAGCTAGGAGATAGCCACAGGCTACCACGAGCTCTCCGGCTTCCGCTAGTACGAGGGGACGAGGCACACAGAGAGTGCCGCGCCCAGCTGCGGAGGCCAGGCAGTGCGAGGTCTTGCCTAGGGCGGCGCCTCAGCGGAGACCTACTCGCGAGGAGCCAGAGGAGTCTGAGGAGGGGACATAGGAGTCCTCTGAGTCACGCATTCTTAGGACCTCAGACTCGAGTACTGCTTCTGGTTCTCCAAACGACGACGACGGCGATGAAAAGCCCGAGAGTTCTAAGTCCGAGGGCCAACAGCGGAAGAGGACCCATCGAGATTGAGCCTTAGGTTTTTGCTTTGCTAGTTTTTCTTGTGCATAGGCCTGCGTGCCAACGTAGTTGTAGTTTCCAGGCGCGTGCCTAGATTTTGTTTGGGCCTGCGTGCCCCGGTAGTTAGGATTGGGCGTGTGTTTGCCCCAGCTTTTGTACTTCCTTCCTTACTCATTGTAAATACCGTATTCATTTATGAGAATTTGCACTTTTGCTCTTTCCATTCGTTCGCACTCCCTTTGTAGAATTGTATTTTATGAAATATGTTTGTCTAGCTTTGAAAGAAAGTAAAAAGCACGCAAATTTCAACCGATACTCTTGAAGTGAAAATGGAAGTTTGACATTGACACACAATAGCGAACATTGGAGTATTTGACTGTGAAATTTAGATTTAAGGGCCTTTGATTGTAACAGAGTGCGCTATGCAGTTGACACTGAGTGTTGTGACCTGCGAGGACCGTTAGAAATGCTAAAATGCCCTTGACACGAAGATTGACCTTCGCTTGCACTTGAAAACGATGATTTTGGGACGACTGAACAATGAAAACTTGAACTAAGATCGTTAACGCGCATTTGATCACGTCATACAGTCACTAATGCACGTCGTGACTTATACGCATCGCTGGATTCAACCAAATACGCCTAACGTGGATTTTGCCATACTTGCGGAGAAAAACCTTGAAAATTTTAGGCTTTTTTCGAGGAAAATGGATGAATACACGAGAAGACACATAACGGAAACTGCTATATTTCCTGGGTACATGTTAGGAGTTGTCTGACTTGAGATGCTTGAGCTTACGATGCCACATTAGAGCTGAAAGTTGAAACCCAAAATCTGCTGCAAAACTGCAGCACTTTCGAGCGCTCGAGAGTGGTCTTGAGCGCTTGGGAATGCACTCCCGAGCGCTCGGGACTGCTGCTGTCTGCAGTCTCCTGTGTTGCTTCCCAATGCCACTCACTAGCTCTCCTATGTTGTTTTCTTCTTCCTGCACGTTTTCAAGGTGCCTTGTGACCTTGCACCAACTATTCCCCAGGGCAAATGACTCTTTCAAAGCAAGACTTGAGTTTTTCCAATACCCTTTTCAAATTCCCAAAGCTTGAATTTTGAATATGTCTTGAAAAATATTGAGTTTGATGATTTCCAAAGCTAGTGGGGAAGTGAGATTGTCTCCCCCAGGCCTCTATAAATACCAAGCCTTGTTTTGGCAAGTCATTCACACTTCATTTCACCATTCTCCTTTCAAAAACCTATCCTCCCCATGGCCTTGCTAAACCAAGCCATGCTTCGTCCTTGGTTGGACAGCCTCGAAGGCATCGACTGGCTAAACTTCCGAGGGCATCGACTTTACACCCTAAGGCATCTCCGAGAGGTTGCAATCCGTCCTGTCTTGCTACATGCAGCAGCGCGCTTTTGGGATCCCGAAGTGCATGTCTTTCGCTTTGGCTCTTAGGAGCTGTGCCCTACCGTCGAGGAGTTCCACATCTATCTTGGAAGTCACGAGTCCGCTGAGCCCATCGTTCCCATGATCAAAGAGAGTATGAAGAGCATCCTCAAAACCAAACTGGGTGTGAGTGGAAATACCGCTGAGTTTCTCACTCGGGGCAATGCCGTTAACATCGTGCAGTTGTATGAGAAGTTCAGTCCACCTGGAGACTTGACAGACTTTGAGTATCAAGGTCGTCGAATGATGGCTTGTTGCATTTGTCTCCTGGCAGCCTTCCTGCTGGTTCCGTCTGTTGGTCAGCCCAACTCTTTATTGGTGGGGGTTGCTGCTCAGATTGAGGCTCGCAAGGATGTTGCGCCTTTGGTTCTTGCTGAAACCTTGATGGGGTTAGATGCTGTTCATGCTGGTCGCACGAGGGTTTTTGATGGTAGCCCGCTGTTGCTGTAGGTTTAGGGACCTCACTCAACTCTCCTTTTACTATTTCTCTCATTCATTTTACCTCAACGCTCGGTTTAGGCTTTATCTGGCTCCTTACTTGTTTTCTCTCTTTCTGACAAATGTGGCTTTGTGAAAAATTGAATCTGCTGACACCCCGGCCAATGATTGGTGGTATCGTGCAAGCGGATGGAACCGTCCCTTTCAAGTGATGTACGGGAGCGAAGATGATTGGGCTGATTTCCTTGCCTCTGCGGAGGAAGATGACATTGCTTGGCGATGCCATTGGTTGAGGCTTCCTGCTATGACTACTGGTAATATGGGTTCGACGCACGTGCTTGTGGCTGGCTTGACGGGCTTCTCTTTCTATTCACCTTTCCGCATTCTCCGTCAGTTTGGACTTAGCCAAGAAGTGCCGCCGCCGGGCTCTGAAGTGCTTCGTCTCCCTCCCTTCACCATTCCGGGCCTTCGGAGTTATGTTCGATCGTGGGGGACTCGTAGGACCGAGCCAAGTGACCCACTCTTCTCTATTGCTTCGACTGGAAGGTACCGCAAATGGCTAAGGAGAGATGTGGAAGCAAGGATGGGTTGACTGCTTACTTTGCCGCTCTTTGAAATAAAGATTGTATTTCAGTTGTGTGTTTTCCCGTTTTCATGCTCAGCTTGTAACAAAGAAATGATCTGAATAAAATTGAATGATTAAGAGTTTCCCCCTTTCGGTTCATTAATCGCATGCGCCTTTGAGAAAACATTCTGATTTGTCAATTTGGATTGTGATTTTTGAGATTTAGGACCGAACCTCAGTGTGAGATTGCCTACGTATCCCTCGAAAAAGGGAATCAGGCCCATACGTAGTTCGGGCTAGGGTTCGCTAAGGTATTAACACTCTCCTTTTGCGCTCTAAATTTTGCCTAGTACCGCCCTTTCGGGTTTTCGGCCTAGCGAGCTTTTTTTTGACTTTTTGCCTTAACTTTTGCCTAAGCCGCCCTTTCGGGTTTTCGACCTAGCAGGCTTGCTCTAATTTTTGCCTGGGACCGCCCGCCCTTGCGGTTTTCGGCCCAGCGAGCTCTCTCAAGGGTAATATCGCTTAAGCTGATCCAAATTGACAAGACTCGAGAATTCATTGCCGTCAAGGTCGATGATTGAGGCCGCTCCTCCGGCGAGAATGGTCTTGATGATGTAGGGCCCTGCCCACTTAGGTCGGAACTTCCCTCGCAAATCGAAAACTGGTGCACGGATTTCCTTGACCACCATGTCCCCTTCCTGCAGGTCCCTCGACTTCACCTTCTTGTTGAATGCCCGGGCGATCCTTCGCTGATAACCCTGAATGTGGTACAATGCCCGCAGCCTTCTTTCATCGAATAGCATGAGCTCCTCGAACCTTCCACTGATCCACTCAGCTTCATCCACTCCGCACTCAGCCATGACCCTCAGCGATGGTACCTCTAGCTCGATGGGGAGAACGGCTTCCATACCATACACCAAAGAATAGGGTGTTTCCCCTGTCGGTGTGCGGATAGACGTCCGGTATCCCCACAAAGCTAGTGGTAGTTGTTCGTGCTAATTCCTAGCCGACTGAGTAGTCCTTTCAAGAATCATCTTGATGGTCTTGTTCGCTGCTTCGACTGCCCCATTTGTCTGCGGCCGATAAGTGGTCGAATGATGCACTTGAATCTTGGATTCGTCAAAGAGTTCCAAAACTTTTCCCTTGAAATGAACACCGTTATCAGATACGAATGCTTGAGGGACCCCATACCGATAAATGATGTTTTGCCTGATAAAGTGAGCCACTTGAACCGTCGTCAAAGTCTTGTATGAAGCTGCTTCGACCCATTTAGTGAAGTAATCGACTGCTACCAAGATGAACCTGTGACCGTTAGAAGCCGCGGGCGTGATCTTTCCGATAACATCAATGCCCCAGACGGAGAATGGCCATGGTGTTGCCATTGAGTGTAATTCCGAGGGCGGGACATGGATAAGGTTGGCATGAGTCTGGCACTTATGACACCGGGGCACATACTCGATGCAATCTGTCTCCATGGTCGACCAATAGTATCCCAGTCTTAAAACCTTCTTAGCTAGCATCATTCCGTTCATATGGGGCCCACAAACTCCTTCATGAACTTCTTCCATTACTGCTCTCGTGTCGTCACCGTGAATACACAACTTGTGAACTCCGCAAGGAGATCGCCGGTACAATTGTCCACCACAGATAATGTATTGAGATGCGAGCCGCTGTAAGGCCATCCGATCTTTCTTAGTTGAATCTGCAGGGAACTCTCCCTTTTCCACGAAATTCCGAATATCGTAGAACCAAGGGAGCCCATTGTCTGGTTCGTCGATGTTCATGACATAGTCATACACGTGCTTTCCCCTCTGCTCAATCATGACAGGCCTCAGCTTCACCCCGATTGGAAGTTCCAGCATGGATACTAAAGTAGCGAGTGCGTCTGCAAAGCGGTTCTTCATCCTTGGTACATGCGTGAAGGTCACTTTTTGAAAATTCGGGATAAGCTGGTCGAGCTGCTGATGATATGACTTCATCTTTTTGTCTCTGACTCTCCATTCTCCGTTTGCTTGCGATACAACCAAGTTGGAATCTCCTACAACTTCTAGCACCTTGACTCCAATCTCCAATGCGGCTTCCATTCCCACAATGCATGCTTTGTACTCCGCTTCGTTGTTCGTGACTTCGAAGTTTAACTTGAAAGCGAGAGGGATATGTGACCCCTCAGGTGAGACCAGCAGTATGCCAATCCCAAAGCCCTTCTAATTTGCAGCTCCATCGAAGTACAACGTCCACGTTTCATTGACTGTTGACATCACATCTTCATCAGGAAATTGAAATTCTGTGTGCTCCGGCCCCTCAATCGGATGATCTGCCAAAAACTCTGCTACCGCTCTTCCTTTCACTGACTTGCGAGTGACGTACTTGATTTCGAACTTTGCCAACAAGAGCAACCAACGTGCTAACTTACCGGCAAGTGCTGGTTTCTCGAATAGATACTTGAGGGGATCCATCCGAGAAATCAGTATCACCGAGTAAGCGAGCATGTAGTGTCTCAACTTCTTTGTGAACCATACAAGCGCCCAACATGTCTTTTCCAGCGAAGTGTATCGCTCTTCGCATCCCACCATCTTCTTGCTCAAGTAGTAAATCGCCCTTTCAACCCCATCTTCTCCCTCTTGTGCCAGCATGCACCCCATTGATGAGGGCGTGACGGACAAGTATAGGATCAAAGGTTTTCCTGGAATGGGTGGCATTAGGATCGGAGGGTTCTGGAGATAAGTTCGCACTGCTTCGAAGGCTTTCTGACACTTGTCGTTCCACTCGAACTTCACGTCTTTCTTGAGTAGTCGAAATAATGGTTCACAAGTCAAGGTTAACTTGGCGATAAATCGACTGATGAATTGAATTTTTCCCAAGAAGCACCGGACCTCCTTCTTGGATTGGGGTGGCTCCATCTCAAGAATGGCTTTGATCTTGGAAGGGTCTACCTCAATCCCCCGAGTTGTGATCATGAACCCAAGCATTTTCCCAGCAGTAACTCCGAACGTGCACTTCTACGGATTAAGACGCATCCTGTATTTCCGAATTCTCTCCAAGAACTTTCTCAACACTGGGAGATGATCCTTCCGTTCCTTTCCTTTCACTATCATATCATTGACGTATACCTCGACTTCCTTATGAATCATGTCATGCAACAGTGTCGTAGCACCCCTTTGGTATGTAGGACCGGCATTTTTCAACCCAAACGGCATAACCCGATAACAGTAAGTTCCCCACTCGGTGATGAATGTAGTCTTTTCTCTGTCTTCCGGAGCCTAGAGAATCTGGTTGTATCTAGAGAAACCATCCATGAAGGATAGTAAAGCATGCCCTGTAGTGTTATCGACAAGTATGTCTATATGCGGTAAAGGAAAGTCATCCTTAGGGCTTGCTTTGTTTAGATCTCTAAAATCGACGCACACTCTGATCTTTCCATCCTTTTTAGGGACGGGCACGATGTTAGCAACCCAAGTGGGGTATTCAGTTACTATTAGAAAACCGGCATCAATTTGTTTTGTGAGTTCCTCTTTTATCTTTAATACCCAATCGGGCCGCATCTTCCTCAGTTTCTATTTAACGGGTTTTGCATCGGGATAGAGGGGGATCCTATGCTCGACGATCTCTGGGTCGATTCCGGGCATATCCGCATGGGACCAAGCAAAAACTTCTTTGAATTCTTTTAATAAAACGGTGAGCTCTTGAAGCTCATTGGGAGACAGCCCGGAACCGACCTGAACCAATCGAGGGTTCTCTTCATCACCCAAGTTTATCGAGATTATTTCTTCTTTTAGAGGCTGAGCATGCCTTTCATTTTCACGCTCGATGAGGGAACGGATTTCCTTGGGAATGTCCCCATCGAAATCTATTCCTTCATCGTCGGGATCCAAACAATTTATTTCAAAGTCCGGCAAGTAAGCAAAGGCATCATTCATTTCATTGATAGGCTCCTCGGAAGGAGGGAATACAGCGGTGGACTCAAACTCGAAGTAAAAGCTACGGTGGGGAGGGCCAATAGGCAGGAACTCCGACTCAGCGCTAGACGAGGAGTCAATGTCAGACTCAGACTCGGACTCGGTGCTAGTGTTGTGAGTGAGTTTTACAAGTGGAATGAAAGTGCAATTTTCATATGTGCCTACAGCATCCACAATGAGCTTAGAAGGGTCTTCCATCTCTTCTCCTCCTCCCAGCATGAGCACAGCAGCATCTTCTATCACACCCTCCGATCCCTCGCCTCCGAACAGAGATTGGAGACTACCCAAACCAAAGGCTTCGAACCAATCCAGTGCTTCAGACAATTCCTCCATCTTCGTCACCTCTTCATCATCATCCCAGGTGTCATTGGCAAAGATTTCAAACCCAGGATACTTCACCTTTGTCTCAAGATCCACGAAAGGCTCGGGCTCTCCTTGATACAGTGGTTCCTTCTCCTTCAGCTTCATTCCGGCTGCATGAGCTCGGGCGCGGTTGCGCCACCTTTTCGCGGGATCACTCTTCTTGAGCTCGTAACCTAGGCCAAAGCGTTCATTGCTCCCAGGGAAATGATGGAACTCGGAGACTCCTTGCCCATAGAGTCCCAAGCCCATGCCTGGCAGGTAATTCATTTGCTTCATGATTTCCAATGCCGCAGAGCTCACCAAGAAACCATCTTCAGCCCGGATGGTGCAAACCTTTGAGGTCATGACAGCAAACCCCCCCATGGCTATGTCTTCTTCTCCGTGCATGATTTCCAGCAGCGGGGAGTTATCTTCGGAGTGAGGACGGATACCAGAGTCTCCATGAATGATAAGGGTCCCAGAATCCAATCCCAGGATAAGTTTTTGGTGTAGCGTGGATGGTGCTCCCATGACATCAGAACGGTGCAGCCATGGTCTCCCCAGCAGGAGGTTGAATGAAGCGGGGATCTCCAGTACACAGAATTCCGCAGTGGTCTTGAACTTTCCAGTTGCCAGCTCTAGGTTGATCGTTCCCAGGACATCACGACGTGTGTTATCATAAGCGCGGACACCCAGAGTTGATGGCGCAAAGTCCTTGCTTTTGAGGCCCAGGCAGTAAGTAGTGCGGAGAGGGCACACATTGATGGCCGAACCATTGTCTATGAGTATCGCGGGGACCCACTTTCCTAGGCATTTCATGGTTACATGGAGAGGCTTATTATGATCAGCTCCCTCAGGCGGGAGGTCTTTCTCGGTGAAGGACAAGGTGTGCTGGGTGAGGTGGGGTTATGAGGGCGATTAGAGCCTCCGAGGCTATGTCGGAAGGGACTTCAAGCTTGGAGAGAGTATTGACGAGCCTTCAGCGATGTTCGCGGGAAGACGCCAATACCCCCCACATGGACATGCGGACTGGGGTTTCATGGAGTTGCTGGATTATAGGGTTGGTGCCGGCAATTGGGTTTTGCGGCTGAGAGGCACTGAGGTTTGAGTTGACGAATGGGTTAAGGTTGATGGATGGGTTAGGTTGATGTGGAGGGTTAGTGGAGTTTGATGGGTTATTTTGTGGAGCAGGTGGGATAGGGGTGTTTGGGCTTGCAGAGTTGGCAGGGTTCACGGGAATGCCAGGGTTATTCTGTTGTGGTGGAGGTGCCCGGGATGAGCTTCCTTGCTGGAGGTTGGCGGGCTGGTATACTCTACCACTCCTGGTAAGATTACTAATTGTCTTGGGGGCAGGCTCCCACCAAGAACCTTCCCAGAAGTTGGAGAGATCGGTATCGGCCTTGCGCTTTCCTTTGTCAAGCTTCGTTTTCTCAAGAGTGTCATTGAGAAGTTCCATTTCCAGAGCATTCCATATGTTCTCCTCTTCTAGCGAATTCCAAAAGTTGACGTTGTTGACTTGTAAGGAGCCTTCATCTATCATAGCCTTGTTGACGGTTAGCTCTTCACCGTCCACTCATATGTTCACCAATTCAACCTTGCCCCAAAGATCTTCAGGATCTAGCACACAGATGTTGGGTTCATCGGGAATCTCAACCATCGGCTGAGGGAAAAAGTCATCATTAATGTACTCCTGCGGAATGAAGGCATGATCCATCACATGGTCAAGGATGTCGGAGTTCCTGGTAAGATTGACAATGGTTCTGACAGAGAGTGCCGAGAACATGCGAGGGTTCATTAAGTCCATTTCTTGCTCTACTTCCTCCTCTCGAAAGAGGTACGCCAAAGATGTCTCATCCAAAGGGTCGGAGTCGTCAATCCAATGCCACCCATTGGGCTCGGGCTCCCACTCCCATTCATCTTCCTCATTGACCGATTTAGGTTCCATGAACAGAGCAAACAGAGAATACCCGTCCAACGGGTCAGCCATCATCTCTTTCCAGTCTTGTCTCCAATCACCATGTTCCAACTCTTCTACTTGGTGAGAGTCAAGTGCTACAGGCCACACTCCAGTGATAAGAGCCAGGTTTTCCACTGCGAAGAAGTTACTTGCCAGATCTTCCCATCTCCTTTGGAAGTCCCATTCTACGGTTTCGAGTGCACAGACAGCATCCTCAGTCGGTAATTCGACAGTCGATTTGGGTTGGGTAGCAGGAATGATGTAAAGGCTTGGGTTAAAGGGGTGGCTTAGGGAAATGTGATTGGTGTGGGTGTTCGAGTGTTTCGGGAGCGGGTTGGAGATGGTATTGGGCTTCTGTGGAGGCATAGGGAGGGTCTTGTTATCAATGAGGTCCTGGATGGCATGGCGAAGGCGAAAACAGTTGTTGGTCAGGTGGCCTACGTTTTGGTGATAGGCGCAGAAGGCGTTGGGATTGTGGGAGGCAGGGAGCTTTTGTGGAAGTGGGGTGAGAGCAAGTGGTTTGAGGAGATCACCTTCGACCAATTTCTCAAACACTGCAGAGAGAGGTGCTGAGAATTGGGAGAAGACACAAGGTTGGGATCGAGGTTGACTAGTTTGGGTTACAATCTGGTTGACAGGTTCGGCTTGGGCCGTGCTTGAGGAGGTGTTTAGAAGGTGAGTGAAGTTGGAGTTTCCAAACAGCGTACTGCTGTTACCAGAGTAGACTTACTTGGCTTTAGGTGCGGGTTCGGGGTTGTCGAGGATTCCCAGCTGGACTGCTTCTTCGACGGCCAAGCCTGTATCGAAGAATGTCTTGAAATCTGCACAGGCCTGAGCCATGACCATGTATCTCGCAAGGCTTGGCTGAAGGTTTCGGACGATCATCCGGATCTGATCTCCATCTGTTGGCCTGTCCTTCATCTGAGCTGCCTTCGCCCTCCACCTTTTCACAAAATCTGCAAAGGCTTCCTTGGCTTCCATCTTCGTAGACTCCAGTTCACGGGTGGTAACTTCCAACTGGATATTATAGTCATATTGCGTTATGAAAGCCGCACATATGTCTTCCCAAGATTGTTTCTTCCTCTCATCCAACGAAGTGAACCAGTGAAGAGCATGACCCACCAGGGTCTGTGAGAACATCTGAGCCATGGCATCCTTCTCTACACCCCACATGGTAGTGCTCCTATGTACCCAGTCAAATGCGCCTTCGGGTCTCCAGTTCTGTCGAATTTTGCGAAGTCTATGGGCCTAAACTTCTCTGGGAGCTTCGCATTGGGAAATAGACAAAGCTTGTTGATGTCAAAACCCGTCGAGGCAATCTTCTCATTCCTTGCTACGAACTGCTCCAATTGGGTGATCTTTGCCAAGACAACTGCCATTTCAGGATTCTGCGGGGTTTCCATCTCGAGGCCTGGTTGTTCCAGGTTCGGATTCGGGTTCGGATTCGGGTTCGGGTTCGGATTCGGGTTTGGATTTGGGTTTGGACCCGGGTTTGGATTTGGGAGTCGTCGTGCAACCCCGGTTATCATAAGCTTAAGTTGGGCGATTTGATTGTCGGTACGTTCGCCCAGTCATTGGATAGCTTCCCTGATCTGCCCCATTCCTCCGTTCAAGTTTTCCGGGTTCGGGTTTTTCTGGGTTTGGATTGCCGTCATTCAGGTTGGGGTTTGGATTGAGATTCAGGTTGGGGTTTGGATTGAGGTTGGGGTTGGGGTTTCCGGCTGGCTGTTCGATCTCCATCCACGAGTCTGATACACTGACGGGATCTTCCTGAAGTTGAAGCCGTTCCAATCTCTGCCCCAGAGGTCTGGTCCAGGAGGGTATGATATTCTTCTTCTTTGGCCCAATTGCTCAGAACTGACAGCAAAGCAAATACCGTGCTCAGACACGGTCCCTGTTTACATTTTTATGAAATTTGTGCAAAGTTTTTGGAAAATGTGTGCATCACCGTCACCGTCATCGACTCTGATTTTTCAAAAATGATTGAATATCCTCTATGGGAGGTTGCCTTGATCCTCGAATTTTTGAGGTGTATCCTCATTTAGGAACCGTCGCTTCCCAAAAGATGCTAAAATAAGCTAAGTACTTGGCTAATATTCCACCGAGAACTCGACCATCGGCTTGGAATGACCTGAGGTGAATGACGTGATATGATAACCGAAGTGACGTAAGCGGCACGTTTGTTTTTAGTTTCCCTTAGGTTTTAGCTCGAGGACTCACGTGGTTAAGCAACACGCATTAGGGTGCATGACTCTTCATCGGGTCTTGGCAACCTCCCAAAGACCGCGCGAGCGAGTCTTGAGAACCGTGGCTAACGGTATGATGATGTAAGATGAAATGCAGCACATAGACAGAATATAGCACGTAATCCTACCCTGTAGGTTCCTGTCCTAATTTGGAAGGTTCTATGGCTCGCTAAACATGTACAAAGGCTGGTTTTGGCTTGAAGAGGGTTCCCCGGACTAGGGTCAAAGTATACCTCCCACTATTGAGCGTACACCCAATAATGGTACAAATGGTAGGGCTGACTCATCACGGTCGAGGGTTGCTGAGCGTTCCGGGATTCCCCATCACCGGCAAGCCGGGTAGGATTGCCGAAACACAACAGCGGGGCTGCACAAGATATATATACAAGAGATAGACAATGAAACAAAATAATTTTGAAAATCCCACAATCATTTTTCGAGCTTGGCTCACAAGTTTAATTGATGCTCAAGGAAAGCGGGCCGTTTTGACAACATGCCAACTTTTTCTCAAGTATTAATTAAACCATATCCCCAGCAGAGTCGCCACTGTGGGCTACCACAGCCCCGGGTGGATCGAGGCAGCCCGAAAAACACACCTTTTTTTTTAATCGAATCGAAAAATTTGAAGAGTCGCCACCCGGATTTGTGGTTTGCCACCCGAGAAACCGTTTTTGATTTGAAAATGGTTGATTTGAATTGAAAACTAGAGATTGTTTGAGGGTTCGGAAGCCACGTTATGAGGGGGGAAGGGTTTTACGGCACCCCCCTCGCCCGATACGGGATCGGTCTCTACTAAACGTTTGTGGGATTTTTCAAAGGGATTTTATTTCATTAGACATGTAGCATGTATCCACAGGTATACCAAATAGATGTGTATGCTGGTGCATGTGTACAGAGGATGATAAAGTGGCGAGGAATAAATGCATGACAGTAGAAAACAGGGGACTGCTACTGACTTCACTCCCGAGCGCTCGAGTATACTTCCGAGCGCTCGAGAGTACCACTGGCCATTCCTGCAAAACTTTGTTAGGCATAAACAAGATATAACACTATGCTATAAAACTGAGACTATTTTAAACATATGATATGCTCAGCAAAGGGCCTAGCAGACTAAAACTGAGCTTCAGTCTTCCAAGCCATGCATCCTTGCCCCTACAAAGTTAGATCTGCATTCTTTTAAGAGCAAATGGGCCAGTCTCTGCATATGGAATATCAGAAGCATGGCAAAATGGGGAGGATAATGGACCGCAGTAGCATGCAGGCACTCCCGAGCGCTCGGGAATGGTTTCAAGCGCTTGGGAGTG
Organism: Rhododendron griersonianum; assembly: GCA_018127125.1. Lineage (NCBI taxonomy): Eukaryota > Viridiplantae > Streptophyta > Magnoliopsida > Ericales > Ericaceae > Rhododendron > Rhododendron griersonianum. The sequence continues at coordinate 38,415,778 of CM030791.1, forward strand.
AGCTGCATGTCAGCTTACTTTCAAATAGGAAATGACATTATTTTAACATGCAGACACTCTAGTTTTGGTCTTCCTAGGATAAGAACCTCTTTTTAACCTTGGAAAATCTTGTTCTTGCTTGAAAACTTGGTGAGAAACGTTTCTGTTTTGAGAAGACTAATTTTCCATGTCTGCATGCCACAATAAAACCATTTCATTTAAGAGTGCACTTCACCCCAGCTTGGTGCCCCACCAAAATGCCAGGAATCACTACAAGAGAAAATGGCTTTTTCGTCGACCTATTTGCGTCGACAGAAAATGCTGTCGCAAAAACTATTTAATTGCGTCAGCATTACATCCCGTCTCAAAAGTTATCCATTTGCGTCCGCAACATCGCCGTCGCAAATAATTGGTGGCAAATACATTTTTTTTGCGTCTGCCTAGTATGCCCCGATGTAAATTCCTTTTTTTAGCGCAAAAACAGAGTACGATGGGTTTGAGAATTGGCGGGGCACGAAAAGTTCTAATTTTTTTTGGAGGGTTAAAATCTTTCATTTTGCCAAAAAAACACACGATTGCCCCTAAAACCCTAAATCTCTCTCAATCACATAACGAACTCTTACCCCAAGGAGCGTACGGAGAACGCAACCCGCACATGGGCGAACCCTAACCACCACCACCTCTATCCTCTCCGGCGAGGGTCGTCGACTTCCAGCAAGGATCGATGACGTCCCGTAGGACTACCGGCGTGGGTTGACGACGTCCGGCGAGGGTCTATGACGTCCGGCAAAGGTATATCTAGATAGATCTCTTCTCAAGCGTAAATCTCAATCTGATTTCTGAATCTTTGTTCTTTAACAAAAGGGATAACTGTTGTCATATTGGGGCTTTTTAGTATTGGACTTTGGGAATCTAAGGATATCAATCGGTTTGGTTTTTTGCTTTTGTTCCATTTGTCGTTGTTGTCTCTGAGCTCGGCAACGGTAGGTGACCTCTGGTGAGGGGCGGAAATTGCGAATCTGGGTTGGTAGTTGGAGTTGTAGGTGCAGGCGTCGATTTTTGTTCTGTAATCACTGAGATTAATTAATCAGATTTGATGGGTTGTGGCAGTGTTTAATTGATCATTGCAGTTTAAGATGGCTGACAGGCTAAGGGTCTTAGTGTTGGGTTTACGGTCTGAATTAGTGATTGTTAGAAGGTGAAAATAGATCTGGGTCTTCCGTGTGTTGTAATTTTTGACTGTGATCTCGGTTTTCTGGCGAGGAGTTTGGGGTATTGGGAAATGCTTGGTAACACTAATTTGGGTTTGGAATTAATTTGGGACTAATCTCGTGGTGGTATCTTTATCTCGTCGTGGTATTTTAATTTGGGATTCAACTCGTGGTGGTATTTAATCTGGGTTTTGTCGTGCTCGATGCTTCAATCTAGAATGGGCTACATGTTGTGGGTGTAGGTTTGTAGTATGGTTCGGATTGGAGGCATTTCTAGTCCTAGGGTAGCTAAAGTGGGGAAATGATGCCCCCCACCAAAGAAAAAAGCTAAAGACAAGCAGTGCACAAAATAGATAAGGTATTACATGTATATGTTTTTTCAGATCGGTAAAGTCAATAGTTATGCAATGCATATGAATATATGTGTATCCAAGAGTTAAGCCAACTGTTTGAGTTTGAGACATTGGCTGCAACTTCTGTTTGTCACTCCTTTAGGCCTCTTTTTCTTGTTGCAACTTCAGATGTCAAGACGTTAAAAAAAAAGAAAAACTTCAGATGTCAAGAGGTATTGGACCTTATTACATGCTGTTGAAACCATTACGTAGTAATCTTCTCAATTGATAAGTAGTCCCAACAAATGGTAGACCTTCGGTGGTGCTATTTCTTTTCCCTTTTCCTCCCAGCTTTTTAGTTACAATAGGGACGTGGAAAGGCAGCCATGCCTAGAAAGGCTAGTAAACGACCTCGCACAATGGCTGAGGCAGTACAAATAGGTTTATCCGAGGTGGTACAGGATCCAACACCACAACCATTGGAGGATACACACCCATCTCATATGACACGTCCATCTCAAGCAACACAACCATCTCAGGCTCCACATTTGCCTCAGTCAACACAACCGCCGTCAAATGAAACGGGTACGTAATAGTTTTTTTAGAATGGAAGCACATGATAGGGTCAAAATTTTTTTGTTCTTTGACCTACTGAAAGTGAATGACATGGAAATCGAATTCAATGCTATGCCCCTTGATTATTAAACCTAAATCTAAGTTGTGGGGTACTGAAAGATGAGACCAACAGTCAAAACCATTTTCACAGTACTGGAAGACGTGAAGGCCGTTTTGGTATGTGTGACCTTTCTAATTGTCTATTTTTTTTTATTTTTTATAATGTCTAATTGATTACCTGACTTCTCTTCTATTTGTTGAATTGTAGGAAGAATTTAATCAGAAGGTTCTTGCTGAAATACCAGAGTCACTTCAGACAATAGAGGTTCGAGACAAGATTTTCCATAAGGTGTTAGGAAAGGATGGACATGGTTATTGTAAAACCTATGGTGCGGGTGTGCCTCGAAATGCAGTTTATGGTCAGTCTTCCCGCCTGTCACATGCCTCCTCTTCTTCCACTCTCAATGAGATCACTAGGCAAGTACGTGAGGCCACTCAAGAGATTGAGCAAAGGTTGAGCATTGAGATTGAGCAATGGCTAAGTAGTGAGATTGAACAGAGGCTCACAGGAGAGATTGAGCAGAGGCTTGTGGGAGAGATGAAGCGTATGGTTAATGAGAAGTTGATGGCTCATCTCGAGTGTATGGGGGCTTAGATGGCCTTATTTAAAATATACATTTAGTTCCTCTCCCTCGTCCTTAATGTTTGTTTTGTGAACACATGGTGCCGATTGCTAACAAATTTGATTGTGAACTCCTCAGGGAAGCTACTGATGGGTTGTCACATTTAAATTTCTTAGCAGAAGATGGGTTTGGACAGTTCATAGAGGTGTTTTAGACACTCCCTTCGACCTCGCAGGTATGCTCCATCTCTCTCTCTCTCTCTCTCTCTCTCTCAGCTCTCATTTATCTCTATCTTAAGCAGTTGTACACCATATTATTTCAGTTTGTAATTCTCAAGAAGGGTTGAGGTGTAAATTTTTCGCTTAAGGCTTTTGAAGTAGCAGCGCAACTCTGGTAAAATCTATGCATTTGGCTTTGGGGTTTGGACTAAGAAATTATAGCATAGATTATTTTACCCATGGTTCACTTCAAATGGAGTTTTCTCTCATCATTTGAGTCTTGGATTTGACTTGGGTTGCCTTCTCAGTTGCATGATTTCTCAGGACTAATTAACTTGTTGAGGATTAAAGTGCTAAGGAGTGTTATAGAACATGTGTCATCATGCCAAAGCTTAGAGCTTTAGGGCAATCATTAATATCGCCAATATAAGAGAATATGACCCATTTGATAATGTAACCATACACTTGACTCTTTCCCCGTACAAACTGCTATTCTTCTTTTTTCTCAATGGGGTTTGAGGGCCGCTTGTATATTGAAAATTGGCATGAAAGGGAACAAAGAAAAATATTTTTTTAAACAAAAGAAACAAAAAAACATATATTTTTTTTATCGAAAGAAACAAAACATGGAGCTAGGCTTAAAGTTTCTGTTCTACATAGAGACCAAAACCTCTGGTGAAGTCTATAGTCCTTAGTTGCACGAAGGGGGTGCGGGGGCGGGGGTGGGGGTGATTCTTGCAACTAAGCTATAGCCTCAAACAAGAGGGGAACTTTACTTATGTATCTGCACCATCTAACGAATATGAGTATAGGTGGGGGTGATTCTGTCTAAATGCAGCCTCTATAGAGTATCATATTCTATTCTCAGTCAAGACAACCAGCTCAACCGTCATCAGATGATCCGGATATGTAACACTTTTTTTTTTTAAAAGGAAACACATACTCTAGCTGAGATGGAATCTATTGCTGCTATGTTAGTCTGTATAAATGCCTTTTCCTGGTTGTTGCTTCTGTTTTGCCATATGCTCTAGCTGGAATTACAGAGTCACTGGGGTGTGTGTTTGTTACTTGTTTGCTAATAGGTTACTATCATACAATTATTTGATTTTTCAGCTCCTGAGACATCTATATGAAGAAGCGTGGTCGAGGCTGTGCTAAGGGCATGAAGAAGTGGGGTACTAGAGCCAAACTTCAGGTCATGTTTGATAATGTCTGTGGTTTTATGACCTGATTTCTCCTTTATTTTGTTGGACTATGGTGCAGGTGTGTCTCAGACTTAACAAGATTACTACGCAAGTATGTTAGGCCACTCCAGAGATTGAGCAAAGGCTTAGCATTGAGATTGAACAGAGGCTCGCACAAGTGATTGAGTAGAGGCTCACGAGACAGATTGAGCATATGCTTAATGGATTATTGAGAAGTTAATGGCTCATCTCGAGTGCATGGGGGCTCAGACTGGACAGGTGATCTAAATGTTTGGATTTTCTTTTTGTTGTATATAGTTAGAGAAATGATATTGGTATATCATATATAGGTATTAGGTTTTGAATGGTGAGCAAGTTGCCTCTCCTTTACCAACACCTTCTCCACAACTCGATGGACAAGTGTGTTTAGTTTCAATAATTTTGAAATGCACGTTCTCAATAATTTGGAAATGCAGTTGCCTTCCCAACTCTGGAAAAGCACAAGGGATTGAAATGAAAACTGTGGGTGGTTGCTCCTGTGTAAAAAAGATGATATATATTGATCCCTTAATCAGATCATCAAAACCTATGATTACTGTTCCATCTGTAAAACCAACATCTCTTTCATTTAATAGTGCTGAATTTGATTGAGACTGTTCATTTATTTTATCCCCAATCTCTTGCTGCGACCGTAGACGTTTCGGTGAAGAATTAGTAGAAAAAAGTAAATATTAATTGCAGGCAAATTCTTGATTGAGTACATGTTTAACCAAAACAAAATATTTGAAGAGATGAGGTTTGTTCAATCTCTAGGTGTTTTATAACACCTAGGGATCTTTATTGCTGCCAAATATTTTCATGAAGAATCATGTTTGGATTTGATGCATTAATGCTTTGATATTCATAACTTCTATGTGCAGTTCTTCTTACGTTGATGAATGAATATACTGCAGGTCGGAGTACTTATCCATGTTATCCGTGGGCTTGTCCAGGTGATCAATGGAACTTCAACATTTCGGATCATCTCAAACTCAACGTTGAGATTCAAATAGAAGTTACTTCTCTTTTTACACCATAATTCCATCTTCTTTGGGCCTTGCAATAATATACTGTCAAAAACTCTCATTTCCTTGACTTTCACTACATCACAATGTAAATGAGTTCAGAATCTTGACTAAATTTTTTCGCTTGGAATGTTATTGTCTGCATAATATGCGTGTTATTATTCCTCTATCAATCTAGATTGATCACATAATAATGTCAAATGTTGAATTCGATGAGCTTATTTCATCTTTTGATTTGAGCTTCATTTTTCTGCAACAGCTCTTCCCGCCCCCCCCTTTTTTCCCCTCCAGGAAGTGGTCTGACTCCATTTATCTGTTGTCCATTAAACATTTGCTCTTTGAACATCAAACTGAATGCATTGAACATTAGCTTTGTGATTGCCCGTGGATGAGAGGCAAAAAGGAGAAATTTTTTTTCCCCACCTTTTGATTTTTGCGACGGCACATGTCCTGAAGCAAAAGGTACTATTTGCGACGGCACATGCCCTGACGCAAAAGGTACTATTTGCGACGGCACATGCCCTGACGCAAAAGGTACTATTTGCAATGGCCAGACCAACCCGATGCTAATGATCATATGTTTTTTAGATTTCTTGAGTCGGGAAGAATGCCGATGCAAAAAAACTATTTGCGACACCAAGTGCCGACGCAAATAATTTGCGACAGCACTTGCCGACGCCAAAAACTTTTTGACACCCCATCAATTTCGTCCCCCCAAATGCCGACGTATTGCCGATGCAAAAAACTTCTCCCGTCGCAAATGGTGTCCTTGCCGACGCAAATAGGTCGACGCAAATTGCATATTCTCTTGTAGTGAATGGAACTGGAAACAGTCCCGAGCGCTCGGGAGTACTCTCGAGCGCTCGAGAGTGTTTCCAGTAGGTTTTCAAAGAAAATGTTTTGAGATCCCTTTGCTCTTGCTTTTACACTAAGGTCTCCCAATCATGCACCCAGTATTAAAGACTGGGACAGGCTGAGAGACCTCCCTCAGAAGGGAAGAACAGCCTCTTGCTTGAGATTATAGTAGAAAAGTTTCTACCTTTGGTGAGAACCTTGCTTCTTGAATGACTTTGAAAGGTGAAAGGAGAAGGAGAAATGCAAGAAATCAGAGACCAAGGATGTTCTCAACTCCCTGCATTTTCTGATCTTTTTCTCTTTGTGCCTTTGAAAATATTTGTGATTGAAAAACAAGTTTGAGCTTTAATCATGGGTTGCATGGATAGTGGGGAACTTTATCATCCATTGGGCAGCACAAAGGTCTCGAGTGCTCGGGAGTGGTCTCGAGCGCTTGGGACCTCCACTCTCGAGCGCTTGGGACCTCCACTCTCGAGCGCTCGGGAGTGAGCCAGGCCAATGGTTTTGAAAAACAGTTTTGAGCGCTCGGGACTGCTCCCAACCGCTTGGGATTGATTTTGACCAAATATTTTCCTTTCCAAATCCTTCAAGAAGCAGAGTTTCAATTGGTTCGAGGCTTGTTTCAATCCAATTTCATCATCGGGGAGCCTCCGGGCCACAAATTAAGGAAATCTGACAAGTCCAAATTGGGGTGTCTACAATGCAGTTCCAACCTGCGCGTGCCAATAGACAACACGCGCGCGGGGGTTTGCTTTTCTCACAGCCTCTGTTTTTATCCTCCTTTGGGCTCTGGAAGGACCAGTGCTCACCCAGGATAAACCAAGCAGTTATAGTAGTTACACTACACAGTTTAAAGGCTGAAAAGCCTTACAAATTAACAAAACACCCCATAAACAGTGTGGGGGATAAAACAAAGGCCAAAGGACTAGTTACCCATGCAAGGCCAGCCACTAGTCAGAGACAAATATGCACGCGCAGGTAACCCACAGGCGCGCGCTGGTCAAAGCCACTTAACCAGTGCTTGGTTTACATGTTTCTGGGTTCTGGGACATGTCCAAAAAGCTCCCAAGGGTAATCCACAACGGCAGATATGCATATTGAAATAAAACTAGCAGTTTTAACTAAGAAAAGCAGTAAACTGGTTATTAACATGCTTGCAATGATCTACATGCAAAATAAAACATAAAAGGGCAACACCCCTGTCCCCACGCAGGTTTGTGCGTGCAGCCACGAAGTGGCGCGTGCTTACAGGCGACCGGCGCACGCTGGTGTGTTGATCACTCAGTTTTTGAAACCTTGCCAGCCTTAGTGTCAGGGCATGGTATTGATTACCAGTCTTGACCCTGCCAGCCCCCCTTAGGGATCAGAACAGAATACAGTACAAAGGTGTTATACCTTTGGTTTTTGGGTTTGAAAAAGTATTGAGCTTTGAGGTTTGAGGTTGTTTGAGGTGTGTTAGAGGATGAAAAACAAGGTAGCTTGTTGAGGTCCTTCTTTGACAAAGAAGAGATGAACAAGAAATTAGGGTTAGAACCATATGCTTAGGGCTTTTGAACTTGGTAAATTTGGAACCTTGGAATTTCGTAACCCTTTTGAAGAAGAACCATGGGGGGTATTTATAGGAGGATGAGATGGTGGTGAATGGAGATATAACCAGCCAACAAAGGTTGGTTTGAGTTGCTTTGGTGGCCAAGTTTTTACCTTTGGAAAAGGTTGGTGGGAGGTATGTGAGATGTGGACACCTCCTGCCCAGATACTGCTTTTCCGGCAAAATGGAAGCTTCCAAGGTGCTGTACTCCACTGATAATGACTTATGCACGCTGAATAAAGCAAGTTTGACCAGACGCTGACCGGCACGCGCAAGTCTGTGACATGCGCGTGCGAGTCAACGCCATAGGTTGACTAGCGCGCGCCAGTTGTGGACTAGCGCGCGCGAGTCCAAGCCACCCAAAGCTGGTCCATGGTCAAACCTGACCATTTGACCAACACCTAGCACTTTGACCCATGTGCACTGGTTCTCAACCAACGCGTGCTAGTAGGGCTTTGGGGGTTTTGAAAGGCTTAGGCTAGGTTCAAGGGTTCAAAAGGGTATCAAACACTCGAAGCTCAAACACTTGACATTCTCGGGGTGTTCTTGATCCGTTTCATCATCGGGGAATCAAAAATCGAAAGTAAACTAATCTGGAAGCCCAGATTAGGGTGTCTACATTATGCCTTAGTTTTTTGCCTAAGCCACCCTTGCGGGTTTTCGACCTAGCAGGCTGCTCTAATTTTTGCTTAGGTCCGCCCACCCATGTGGTTTTTGGCCCAACAAGCATCTCTCAGGGGTAATACTTCTTTAGCTTGTCGATATTGACCGGTGTTGCGAATTCCATCCCATCCAAATCTGTAATGTATGTTGCTCCTCCAGATAGTATGCATTTGATAAAGTAGGGTCCTCCCCAATTTGGTCTAAACTTGTCTCTCGGGTCTAAAACGTGGCGACGGATTGCTTTGAGCACCATATCTCCCACCTTGATGTCCCATGGCTTTACCTTTTTGTTGAATGCTCGCGCAATGCGGCGTTGATACCCTTGCACATGGTATAACGCTCTCAACCTCCTTTCATCTAGTAATGCCAACCCGTCGTAGCGGTTTTGAACTCAATCTTCTTCGATCATTTCTGTCTCAGCCAAAACCCTTAGTGAGGGTAGTTCCAATTCGATAGGCAAAACTGCTTCCATCCCATAGACCAGGGAATAGGGAATAGCCCAGTTGAAGTCCTTTCAGTCGTTCGATAACCCCATAGTGCTAGAGGTAGCATTTCTGGCCAGTCCATGTAGATGTCAGTAGTCTTCCGCGGAATCCTTTTGATGTTTTTGTTTGCAGCCTCAACTGCTCCATTGGTTTGAGGCTGATAAGTAGATGATCGATGGTTCTGTATCCCAAACATAGCAAAAAACTTCTTTGTTGCCCCTTTGAAGTGCGATCCATTGTCACAGATGAATTCGTGAGGTTGTAGACACCCCAATTTGGCCTAACGATTATTTCAAGTCCCACCTTGGGACAATCCCGATGATGAAATGGATACAGTGATTGCTGATTGCTTCCTTGAGAACCTTAGGACTTTCGGTAAGAACTTTGAGCCACTTAGAGGACCCAATTCAAAGCCATACAGCCTCTCAGACAGAAATACGGAAGCCTAGGAGAATCCATCTGTCGGTCGTGACATCGATCCCACGGCCCTAACATCATTTCCTCACCCGAGCAACCTGTTGCTAGTAAAATCTCCCTGAGAGATCAATCCCTTGGCCGCAAGATCTATCCTTCGGCCGAGACATCCATTCCTCGGCCGTGATATCCTTTACTCGGCCGCCAGATCGACCTTTTTCCAGACTCTGGAACGTGTTCTGTCAGACGTTTGATCCGATTACACTACCTTTCCGATGCGTTCGGGCTACGCTCAGAGATTACGACATAGAGTTAGAGATGCATTGCAATTGCAATTGTCATCTCGTGATTTGATTGGCCGGAGTGAGTCACCAATTGCCTATATAAAGGGCCTTTGGACTCCGAAAATATACACACGAAATTGATATACCTACACACTCTTTCAAGCCTCAAAGCTCTGCAGAAATACTCCCTCAATCCCATACTTCAAAAGCCCTAACCTCCCGAAGGCAGCCGTCAATCCGGCAATCAAACCCCGAAGTTCAAACCCTAACTCTAGGGTTTTCAATCAAGCGATCAGTCAATCACAATCAAATCCGAAGCAATCAATCAACTGAGGGATCAAGGTGGTGAGGCCCAACGGCCTCTGGTTTGTTTTACTTATCGCGTTTATGGCTAACCGTAGTATTTAATCGTTTGCTAACTTTTCTGTCTGGTGTGAGGAGGAACATCGACCGGGGTTTCGATCCCTCGGCCGATAAATAAAACCAGGAGGATCCCTCGGCCGTGACATCAATTCATCGGCCGCGGGATCCATCTCCCTGGGACATTTTGTTTGTCTTTCTGCTTTCTAATGCATGCTTATTAATCGCACTGGCTCACCTTGCTTACTGTTTAAAGGAATAAATAAACAGACTATGTGTTCGAATTAAACAAAGCATCTACACGTCTTATGTTGAACGATTATGGGCCAGTCTCACAACTGGGCAAAGAGGGGTGCCTAACACCTTCCCCTTATTGTACTTTTGACTCCCGTATACAGAATCTCTATCTGTTTTCCTAGTTTTAATAAACTAGGTGGCGACTCTGTTTTGATGATAACCGCCATCATGTGGCGATGTTCCTAGCCATGGGAATGTCCATGATTTTGGTTTACGAAGCAAGCAACCAATCGAGCAAACAAACGTGATCAATCTGTATGGCGATGCCCCGTTTGGGAGGTGTCTACAGTTTTTGGCGACTCCGCTGGGGATTTGAGAGCCATAACCAAAAAGTTCAACATAAGACTAATACATGCCTTATTTAATTCATCTATCATATGCATCGAGCGGGCAACCCGTTGAGTTCACCTGATATCCCGGCATGACACGGGCTATGTTGGGGGTTCCAGCAAACTCCATCGTCACTCGTACCTAGTGGTATATCAAAAAGGGAATCACCCAATCACCGCCTATGATGGGCTGGAGAGAGGATTGGTGCCCTTTGACAACGGAGCACCCTGTGACTACCAAAACCTTGCATGTTCTAGAAAGCTGTAGAACTTATCAAACTAAGACAGGAACCTACAGGCTAGGAATCTACTTGCATCTTACTTGCAAAAGTTCTTCCTCACACCTTGTATCATTTGTTGTTATATTAACTCTTTCTGTGCAGAAGGGTTGGGATTTTCAACCCAAATCCTAACCCTACACAGGCCGAATACTGACTTCCAAGTATTCTACTTTTCAAGCAGGCACAATAGGTAAATCAAAGAAGCAACCACAGCCAACTTTGTACTCTTATAACACCCGAAGCTACGCCAAACAAAGGTCTCTGCAACCCTCCCGTCTATCGTCTTCATCTGACAAAACACCCTCACCACAACAGTTCCGACCGCTCTCAGAAACTTCCCGGTCATCCCCTCAAAGGACCCCGTCATTCACTAAATCTCAAGCTTCATCAAGCAACCCTTCTACCTTCATGGCAGACAACGACGCCACTATTGCCGACCTCCAAGCTCAAATCACTACACTACTAGCAGAAAAGGCAGCTAGAGATGCTGAGGATGAGGAAAAATCAATGGAAGACGAGAATCCCCATAAAGTAGTGTTGGCAGGAAAGTCCCGAGTTGACCAAGCAAGTCAAGGAAATCAAACAGGCCTTGGCACGTTCACAAGGGGACCAAATTCTGGATTTCGAGGGACTTTGCCTCTTCCCAGAATCCAAGCTGCCTGAGAATTTCAAGATGCCCAACATTGAGAAATTCAATGGAACTGGCAACCCTACCAACACCTTGAAGCCAATGGGCTTGAATGACGAGCTCATCGCCCAGTTGTTCCAGCGAACTCTCACCGGAAGTGCTCTCGACTGGTTCCTCACTTTGGAATTTGTATATTATCAAACTTGGCCAGAAATTGCCAATGCTTTCGTCAAGCAATATGCGTACAACGTCCAAATTGAGCTAACAACTCGAGATTTGGAAATGACCAAACAAGATTCCAATGAGGACTTTGCCACCTTTGTGGCAAGATGGAGGGAAAAGGCCGCCAAGATGAAGAACCGCCCCTCAGAGGAAGACCAAGTGAGGATAGTTGTCAAAAATTTGCAACCCAAATATCTCAGGCATATTTACACACAGGCTATCACCGATTTCAAGCGCTTGCATGCCACTGGGTTGCAAATCGAAGACGGAATCAAGTTAGGACTCATTGGGAAAGAAGAGGCCACTCCTCCACCTAAGAAAACCTTCTCTAGCCGTACATCTCACGCCTCCGTGAATGCCCTTGGCACATCCTTGTCTCAAGACCCTTTCCAAACTAGCCCATCTCGAAGCTCAAATCGGCCCCGTCGCAACTTTGATCCTCTTTACATGACCTTGTCCCAAGCCCTGACCATTCTCAGCCGTCAAGGGCATCTCAAACCTCTAAACAAGCCACTTCCTCCGCCGCCTTACGGTCCAAACCATGATCCAAACAAACAATGCGCCTACCACCAACACCCTGGGCACGAAACAGACAATTGCATGCGTCTTCGTCACGACATCCAAGACCTCATTGATAGTCGAACCATAAAACCACCAAAACCTGATGGGCAAGCCAACCCACTCCCTACTCATAATGCTGAACCGCCACCTCAAAATATCAATCTCATAAATCTATCTCACAACCCCACATACAATCCCAGCCAATACATTGTCCAAGACAACCAAACTAAACCTACCTTAACCTTCCCCGAGGAGGACCAGTGTTTCATGATGGAGGAGGAGGAGGAGGAGGATAATGATTCTAATCAGTCAGAAGTAATTGACATTGATATGTCCGACATAAGCAGCAAAGATCAGGCAGAGGAGGAAAAGCTAAGGAAGTGGAAGGAACACTCTTGGGCAAAACACAATTTGGAGGATCCAGACATTCCATTTGTAGAAGATGACGAATGGCTTCGTATCTGGTTTGAGAATAGGAAGAAGGAAAAAGAAAGGGTCATCATGATGAGAAGGCACGCTCGCTTCGAGCCTGCCCAAATAGTGGTACGCATCAATCGTCCCAAAGTTCCAACACCGCCCATTGTTTGGGAGACAATCAATCTCATAGAAAAGGTAGAGGAGTTTCAAATGCAACCATGGGTCAACCCTTACGACGAGTGCGACTATAGTCAGTGGATAGAGGAAAGAGAAGATCTGGATTTCATGTGCACGGAACCCTATAAAACAGGGGAAAGCGACTTTGATGAAATGGAAGAAGAGTGCAATGATCCGCTCGATGAAACCCTCCTTAGCATCATTATTCAAACAGGAGGAAATGACTGATGACCACCCAATCAATGAGGAAAGGGAGACTCAAACTAACACATCTATCTGGGGATTGCTCATGACTCAAGGAAGCAGCCATCGCACGAACTTCAAAGACAAACCCAATCCAAAGGCTCTGTTTGGCAAAGAAGAGGGTGGAAAAGAGTACAAAGTCGCAAAAGACAAGGGAAATGACCCCGACATGCTGCAGTAGCTGAGAAGTCACAACATGGCAAACAAAAAACGTTAAAACATTGTTTTTGCTTTAAACAAACTAGAACGAGTTTTGGGCCCCTGTTTGGGCATTTTATTTTCCGCTAAGAGAATTCCTTTTTCATCTTCCGGATTATGCTTATCTAATTTTTTAAATTGCAATTGCCATGCACTATGCTCTCATTGCCAAAACAAGGGAAGAATTCGAAGGGATCAAAATCTTTGTGTCCCCGACAAAAGGGAAGGAAAGGATGAACTCTAATTACTTAAAACTAGGCTTTTATCAAAACTTAGGAAGAAGACGCTATCTCCGTGAGAACACTTAGGGTTAGCTTGCCCATTGTGAAAGTACAAACGCAACAGGAGATTCATAAAAACATCTCCATCAGATTCCTCTCCAAAACACCAAAACCCTCTTGAGAGAAAAATGCTCGTTGGGTAAAATATACACCCAAGCAAAAGTAAGAGCAGAGCCTGCTAGGACAAAGAAAAAAACAAAAAACACAGCCTAGGCAAAAGTTAAGGCATTTAAAGGAAAGCTCGCTAGGGACTCAACCTCTATCAGGTAACCTAGGCAAAACTTAGAGCACGAGAGAAAGAAAAACCAAGAGAGAAAACCCAACCCCCAAAGATGGTGATCTTGGAACTACGTAAAAGGCCTGATTCCCTGATCGGGATACGTAGGCAGTCTCACATCGAGATATGACCCAAACATTTGGAGAAGGGAAAACATCAACAGGTTTGTACTCAATGATAGGCATAGCTAACCCTGCGTATTGAGCTCACAAAAGATGAGTTAGTCATTTTCCAAGGAATTGGCAAAAGCAAAGACACGTAAGAATTATAGTTCATCCCCTCTAACCCAAAAGTCGTCAACGCAATGGGTATGATCCTTCAAAAGACTCTTAAGTTTGGCAATCAGGCTGTAGAGCATGGCAAAGGCAAGAATCAGAAAATCAAAGACTAAGCATTGGAAACGATGTGAAACAGGATGCCACTTGGCTAAAGCAAAACCTATCTTCCTTGGGAAAATAGACGTAACGGCCGGACAATCAATACCTCGGCCGCAACAATGATCCTTCGGCCGAGTGATCGATTCTTCGGCCAAGTATTTTCACACAAATTAACTGTCTATCAGCAAAAACTTGTTCAAAAAGCCATGTTCTGACTATCGCATGCAAACTCAAAGACATTTAGGGGCATTTCTCATTTCTCAAACAAAAACTTGTTTACAAAACCATCGTTGTGGTTGTTTTCACTATACAAATATAGTTTCTGCCTATCTCCCACTAACTATGAACAGGAAAAAGAAAAAGCCCTAAAAGCTAGGCGATCTCTGAGAAGAAGGTGAAGGCTGCTCACTGGTCCTCACATTCCCCCCGCCAGCAGTCTCTCAGCCTCAAGCTGCAGCCAAGGAAGATATAAACATTCAGACTCAAGGGATAATACACAGCAGATAAAGCTCATGAAGAAAGTCATACCTCGAGGATCCTACGGCGCTGTCTCCGAACCAAAACCTCTGTACTCTGATAGGCGCGAAGCCATTCCTGCACTATCTCGGTAGGCACCTGTGGAACGGTCAAGCATTACAAACATCTAAAGCAAGGATACAATGCGAAGTGATGAAAGCTAACATAGGAAGCTAAAAATACCTGTGAAGCCCCGACTGGCAAAGTATAGAGCGGGGTCGTGCAAGGAGTCAGCGTCAGGCGCTCTTCCTCCCTATCATCTGAGTGGAAGGAGACAAACGAAGGAGCCCGTGGCCAAACAGGAGCAACAGGAGGAGCCGCAACAAAGGGGGTCAAGAAAAGATGGCAGTACTCCGTATAGTCACCTGCCTGGAGGAGTAAACCTGCCCAATCTCTGATTCGGGCATTCTTCAGATCTTCCTTCGACATCAAGGAAGTGGACCTCATAGATACTGGAGGAGAAGGAGGACCTGGAGCTCAACGCGTGGCCGCCACTGACTGGCCACTCGATCGCCTAAGTACCAGGCTCGGCAAAATGGACCCTCGAGCAAGCTACGAGTCCGGTCTAGGACTCTACAACGTGCAAGAGGGGCATCCTCTGGTACACCACCCCAAGGGTCAAACCGTACCTATAGAGCAAGGACAAATCAGTCTCGACACAAGAATGTGGAAGTCTAAAGGACAAGAGGTACAAAGAAAAAGGTACCTAATTGACCGTCAGTCGGTCCAAAACTCGCCGCCACTCGGGAAGGCTCAAAACTGGTGACCGTGGCCTCCGTTGTCCCACCAACCATCGCTCGTAGCGAGGTATGCAGTTCGCATCACCATGCCTAGTCTCAGGGGGAAACTGGAGAAGGTGCTCAAAAGCCCAGAGCTGAAAAACAGGGCAGGTTCAGAACTAGAAAAAGCCAAAGTGAAAACAGAGGTACAAAGGAATGATACGTACCTTAAGCACTCGAAAGTGACCACAAAGGATGGGACTTTTGTCCCGCGAACAAGCTCCAAGACTGCCATACAAAGTGGCCAAAGCAGACGAGCCCCAGTCAAGCTCCCGAATAGCTCCCAAGTGCTGCAGAGGAGCCAAAAACTGCGTATGTACCGAACCATCCTTGTTGGCAAACAACGTTTGCCCAAGGAGGTAAAGAAGGAAGGCCCGCGTCAACTGCTCGGCACTCACCTGGGTCAGAATGTCAGCCACCATAAAAGTCTTGCTTAGCCAAGCAAGATCGATATGACCCTAGGAACGAACAGGGAGCACCTTGCCCAGAAACCACCTCAAAGCACCCTCTCGCTCCCAAAGCCGGGGGTCAACTCGAAGAGCAACTTCGCCTATCCGCAGGCCAGTCAGCAAAGAAAAGTCACCCGGAGTGATAGTCATCTCGCCAGCAGCAGGAAAGTGGAAGGTATTGGTGGTATCCCACCACCTCTCAACCAGCGAGGTCATCAGTGACCAATCCATCTTCGGAAGATCGAGGCCCAGAACGAATGTCTCGAAGCCTGCAGCACGTACTAATTCCCGAGCCTGCTCTGGCAGTTTCAAGAACCATCTGTGCACTTCCTTGCCTCCACCGCGAGCTTCCAGCCTCCTGTTTCTCTGCCAAAGACAAAAGGGGGTTAATCTCATGATTACATAAACAAAGAAAATGCTAAGGGGCGTCAAATTAACATCTAAAAACATGCATTGCCTAGACAGGGGGCATAGTTATTTTAGTTTCCTTAAACAAAAATAAATTCAACCTAAACATGGGTTTCTCACATTCACGCTCCTAGCCAAAAGGGATTTTCGTCCCGCAAGCAAAAAAATTTATTCTAAATACAAGGATTTCCAAAACTCCGAACTAAAGTAAAACTTTTTACTTTTCAGGAAACTCACTGGCACATTCAGAACGCTCAGGTGAAACTCAGGCTCTCGACGAACCACCTCGGCCTCTGGGCCACCAACAGGAGGGCGGTACTGCAGGAAACTGCCATAACCCAGCCTACGCGAAGGACGAACGTAGGTAGCAGCATCAAACAAACCGGGCTCCTCAATCGCCTCCTCATCGGAAGACGAATGCTCGCACCTACATGGAGGATGCGAGGATGAACCCGCAACATCCGAAGATGACGTGGCCATCACGTCCAAGCCAAGAAAGAAAGAAAACCAACGGTTTCAAGAGAAAACCGAAGCCAGCAGCGACGGCAACAACAGCGGTAGTCGAAAAGGATGGTCGCCGGAGATAATGGTGGCCGACGGTAGCAGAGGAGGGCGGCGGCGTACGGTGGTCATCGAACGAAGAGGAAATGGAGAAGAATGAGAGACGAGGAGGAGGAAAAATTAAATGGGCCGTGAGATCGATTTAACTGAACTTAAATCGATTTCCTGGCTTTTGGCGTTCTCACGGCCGATCCATCGATTCCTCGGTCGAGACATCAATCCTTCGACCGAGAGATCGATCTCTTGGCCCTCCAATCAATTTTCCTCAGCAACATCAGATCGTGCTCAGTGCACCAATTCAAGCCACTACAGACTTCTAAGTCCTCAACCAACCAAGTAGCCTTGGGGGCATCCCCAAGCCAATGCAACATGATCAAAACTAGCCTTGGGGGCATGCCCAAGCATCGAAGATCTCTCTCCACAAACTGCTGGCCGGCAAAACGAGACACTCAGCAGCCCTGAGCTCAAAACTTCAGCGGTTCTATGCCCGTATCCATTATCAAAAGAACTCAGCAACTCCGTGCCCATGTTCATCATCTCTACGCAACTCAGTGGCTCTATGCCCCCACCTATCAATTCAGCGGTTCAAGGCCCATTACCTCAACAGGCTCAAAGCCTGTATCTACCATCTCAGCTGGCTCGAAGCCATAACAATCAACTCAGCGGCTCGAAGCCCATCACCTCAACAGGCTCGAAGCCTATGTTTACTATCTCAGCAGCTCTATGCTCACCATCATAGCAACAGACTCTACGCCTGCTATCACAATCTCAGCGGCTCAAAGCCCATTACTTCAACAGGCTCGAAGCCTATACCCATTATCTCAACTGGCTTAAAGCCGTAACAACCAACCCAGCGGCTCTAAGCCCATTGTCTCAAACTGGCTCGAAGCCGTACACAATCAAGTTTTTAACAGGCTCGAAGCCTGTATTCATCATCTCAACTGGCTCGAAGCCGTAAACAAGCAACAGGCTCTAAGCCGCCCCATCAATCAAGACATCTATTCTCAGGCTCTACGTCTGAATGCTCAAAAATCTAACATTTTTGAATGCTCAAGCTCTACGCTTGGATGCCCAACCACTGTGTACTGGATGCTCAAGTTATACATTTGAATGCTCAAGCTCTACGCTTGGATGCCCAACCATTGCGTACTGGACGCTCAAAGCCTGTACTTTGAATGCTCGGATTCTGCTGTCCGAATGCTCGAGCTCTACGCTCTGAATGCTCAAGTCCGGAACTTGATAGAAGCTCTAAGCTTAAAACAAACACACATGCACGGGCCCGTGCACATATTGCATCAACATTATCACATCGAGTCTGCATCATCATATCTGTTCACATCTAACAACCATCATCACACATATACACTCTGCATATCTCTCATGAAACAGGTCAACCCTACAATCAACCGGCTCTACGCCTTGATTTTATTGATCGGTTCAGCGCCTCGATCCTTTGGCTCCACGCCAACACTTATGATGGAAAAGCTCCGTGCGCAGACCATCAGAATGCAACCAGCTCTACGCTTCGGTTCAAATCACGTCAAGCTCTAAGCTCCGACAACTCAGGCCTTCGCCTCAAGACTGCAGCAGGCTCCACGCCTCAATCTAAATCACCTCAGGCTCCACGCCTCAATTCCTTCACCTCAGGCCCTTGCCTTATACCAGTTCCGTGCTTCAGTTCATCACGTCAAGCTCAAAGCTCTGACACCACAGGCTCTCATCCTGATCAATACCAGCTCCTCGCTTCGGTCCCATCAAGCTCTAAGCTCACCTCAGGCCTCCGCCTCATAAACCACAACAGGCTCCACGCCTCAATCCAGTCACCTCAGGCTCTCGCCTTATGATCAACATCAGCTCCGCGCTTCGGTCCTATCGATCACCTCAGACTCTCACCTTATGATCAACACCAGCTCCGCGCTTTGGTCCTATCAATCACCTCAGGCTCTCGCCTTGTGATCAACACCAGCTCCGCGCTTCGGTCCTATCGATCACCTCAGGCTCTCGCCTTGTGATCAACACCAGCTTCGCGCTTCGGTCCTATCAATCACCTCAGGCTCTCGCCTTATGATCAACACCAGCTCCGCGCTTCGGTCCTATCCAATCTCCTCAGGCTTTCACCTCAAGATTGCAACAGGCTCCACGCCTCGATTCCATCACTCTCCAGGCTCTCGCCTCATGACTACAACCGGCTCCGTGCCTCGGTTCCCTCATCTCCAAAAGCTCCGTGCTCTATGTTACTGGCCCTGCGCCCCCCATATCTCAAAACAAACCGGCGTCCAACTCATCCCATAGATGGTTTGGATTCCACCCCATTACATCAAACCCTTCCAGCTCATTCGCAAGGATAAGCTACTCTACCGAGCTCCTTTCAGTCAAAGTAAGGATGATCAAGAAAAGCAAACGCACCTGCAGTGTACTGATCTACCCCAAAATACTAAGGAAGCTCTCCGCAAAAACTCCCCAGGTAGCCCCGCGCTCCTTCAACTATCTTCCGCCAAAACCCTGGCTCAGTCTAGGTACGTCACACTACGGCTTTTTAAGCCCTAAGGTACGTCTTCTGTCTCTAACCCTCCAAACTTTTATTTTGTTTTATTGCCCGAACTACGATTGGTCTGAATTTCCCTTGTGGAATACGTAGGCAGCCTCCCGGCCTGACCATAACAAAACCTTTTTCAAAAAACCCTTGGAATAGTGGTTGGACCAAATTGAGTTGCTTTTACAGCTTTGACTCTTACTCAAACATGTCTCGCGATCCGTCTGAGTTCAGTCAAAGAGGGGCATCTGTAGACACCCCAATTTGGCCTAACGATTATTTCAAGTCCCACCTTGGGACAATCCTGATGATGAAATGGATACAGTGATTGCTGATTGCTTCCTTGAGAACCTTAGGACTTTCGGTAAGAACTTTGAGCCACTTAGAGGACCCAATTCAAAGCCATACAGCCTTTCAGACAGAAATACAGAAGCCTAGGAGAATCCATCTGTCGGCCGTGACATCGATTCCACGGCCCTAACATCATTTCCTCACCCGAGCAACCTGTTGCTAGTAAAATCTCCCTGAGAGATCAATCCCTCGGCCGCAAGATCTATCCTTCGGCCGAGACATCCATTCCTCGGCCGTGATATCCTTTACTCGGCCGCCAGATCGACCTTTTTCCAGACTCTGGAACGTGTTCTGTCAGACGTTTGATCCGATTACACTACCTTTCCGATGCGTTCGGGCTACGCTCAGAGATTACGACGTAGAGTTAGAGATGCATTGCAATTGCAATTGTCATCTCGTGATTTGATTGGCCGGAGTGAGTCACCAATTGCCTATATAAAGGGCCTTTGGACTCCGAAAATATACACACGAAATTGATATACCTACACACTCTTTCAAGCCTCAAAGCTCTGCAGAAATACTCCCTCAATCCCATACTTCAAAAGCCCTAACCTCCCGAAGGCAGCCGTCAATCCGGCAATCAAACCCCGAAGTTCAAACCCTAACTCTAGGGTTTTCAATCAAGCAATCAGTCAATCACAATCAAATCCGAAGCAATCAAGCAACTGAGCGATCAAGGTGGTGAGGCCCAACGGCCTCTGGTTTGTTTTACTTATCACGTTTATGGCTAACCGTAGCATTTAATCGTTTGCTAACTTTTCTGTCTGGTGTGAGGAGGAACATCGACCGGGGTTTCGATCCCTCGGCCGATAAATAAAACCAGGAGGATCCCTCGGCCGTGACATCAATTCACCGGCCGCGGGATCCATCTCCCTGGGACATTTTGTTTGTCTTTCTGCTTTCTAATGCATGCTTATTTATCGCACTGGCTCACCTTGCTTACTGTTTAAAGGAATAAATAAACAGACTATGTGTTAGAATTAAACAAAGCATCTACACGTCTTATGTTGAACGATTATGGGCCAGTCTCACGACTGGGTAAAGAGGGGTGCCTAACACCTTCCCCTTATTGTACTTTTGGCTCCCGTATCCTTAATCTCTATATGTTTTCCTAGTTTTAATAAACTAGGTAGCGACTCTGTTTTGATGATAACCGCCATCATGTGGTGATATTCCTAGCCATGGGAATGTCCATGATTTTGGTTTACGAAGCAAGCAACCAATCGAGCAAACAAACGCGATCAATCTGTATGGCGATGCCCCGTTTGGGAGGTGTCTACAGAGGTACACCATATCAATTGATGATATTGGTGCGGATAAACTTGGCCACATGAGTGGCTTTGAGAGTAGCATAAGAAGCTGCTTCTACCCATTTGGTGAAGTAGTCAATGGCCACCAGAATAAAGTGATGCTTGTATTTCCCTTTTGGATTTATACTCCCAATGACATCTATTCCCCAGGTGGAGAATGGCCAAGGGGATGTCATGCTATATAATTCCGTGGGGGGAATGCGCAAGCGATCTGCGTGAGTTTGGCATTTGTAGTATCGGTGAACATAGTCAGCACAGTTGGCTTCCATTATAGTCCAGTAGTATCCTTGACGTAGGATCTTCTTTGCCATTATTGCCCCACTCATGTGTGGCCCACAGATTCCTTTGTGTATTTCCTCCATTATCTTGTGACTTTCTTCTATTGTGACACAAAGTTGATTGGGGCCCAGATGTGCTCTTCGATACAATGCTCCCCCATAAACTACAAATCGGGCGGCAAACTTTCGCAGGGCCATTTTATCCTTTGAGGTGGCTTCGAAGGGATGCTCTCTTTCTTCCAAGAACTTCTTCACGTCCTCATACCATGGTTTTCCATCGTCCTCACCTTCCTCAGTGAAGGTGCACTCACATGCTGGCTTGACCTTTTGCTCGATCATTAGCAGCCACATTTTGAATCCCAAGGGTATTTCGACCATAGAGGCCAATGTTGCCAGTGCATCTGCGAACCTA
The DNA here is from genome assembly GCA_018127125.1 of Rhododendron griersonianum. Taxonomy (NCBI): domain Eukaryota; kingdom Viridiplantae; phylum Streptophyta; class Magnoliopsida; order Ericales; family Ericaceae; genus Rhododendron; species Rhododendron griersonianum. The sequence goes on from CM030791.1 coordinate 38,437,538, forward strand.
TTACTTACTCGTGGAGTGTGTGTGAAGATAACAAAGTCGAATTGTGGAATCAGAGCTTCCAGCACAGAGTGGTATAGTTTCAGCGTGTCTTCTTTAACCTTCCAATCTAGTCTTACTTGGGACACCACTAGGTTTGAATCTCCAATGACCTCTACTCTTTTTGCCCCTAGTTCTAGGGCTGCCTCCATTCCAGCAATGCAGGTTTCGTACTCAGCTTGGTCGTTGGTGACTTCAAACCTTAGTTCATATGACAGAGGGATATGAGAGTCGTTTGGGGAAACTAGCAATACCCCTATGCCATACCCACATTGGTTTGATGCTCCATCGAAGTAAAGCTGCCAGGTGTCGTCTAGAAGAAATAAGATGTCTTCGTATGGGAACATGAAGTCTTCTGCCTCAGCCTCTGTTACAGGATGATTTGCCAAGAATTCTGCCACAGCTCTTCCTTTCACTGATTTCCTTGTCATGTATTTGAGGTCGAACAATGCTAGCAGCAATAACCACCTAGCTAGCTTTCCAATAAGTGCTGGTTTCTCAAAAAGATATTTGATTGGGTCTAAACGAGAAACCAGAACTACCGGATGTGCTAATAGGTAGTGCCTTAGTTTCTTCGTGGCCCATACTAGCCCCCAGCAGGTTTTCTCTAAAGGAGTGTATCTCGTTTCATAGTCCATCATCTTTTTGCTGAGGTAGTATACGGCGCACTCTACTTTGGCATCGTTTTCTTGTGCTAGCATACATCCCATGGATATGTCCGTTACCGAGAGATGCATAATCAATGGTTTTCCAGGGATAGGTGGTGATAACACAAGTGGGTTCTGAAGGTACTCCTTGATTGCCTCAAATGCTTGTTGACAGTCTTGGCTCCACTCAAAATCTGTGTCTTTCTAAAGCTTGAAGAGAGGTTCGCAAGTGGCTGTGAGTTCGGAAATGAACCTGCTAATGAACTGCACCTTTCCCAGAAAGCTCCTTACTTCCTTCTCTATCTTTGGTGGTGATATCTCCATGATAGCTTGTTTCTTGGAAGGGTCCACTTCAATTCCTCTCTGAGTGATAAGGAATCCTAGCATCTTTCCAACGGTTACTCCAAAAGTGCATTTTTGAGGATTAAGACGTAACTTGTATTGCGTAATCCTCTCAAAGAACTTTCGGAGTGCTTCGTAGTGTCCTTCCCTTTCATTTGATTTAACTATCATATCGTCGTCATATACCTCCACTTCTTTGTGCATCATGTCGTGCAGCAGTGTTGTCACCATCCTTTGGTAAGTGGCTTCAGCGTTCTTCAACCCAATGGCATTACTCGGTAGCAGTAGGTTCCCCATGGTGTGGTGAAAGTGGTCTTCTCTCTATCTTCCGGAGACATCAGAATTTGATTATACCCAGAGAACCCATCCATGAAAGATAGCAATACATGTCCTGCGGTGTTGTCCACTAGCTCATCTATGTGTGGCAATTGGAAGTCATCCTTCGGACTGGCCTTGTTGAGATCTCAAAAATCTACACAAACCCTGATTCCCCTAGTCTTCTTTGGTACTGGAATGATGTTGGCTAACCACTGAGGATATTCGGTGACTATAAGAAAACCAATGTTGATTTGTGTAGACACCCTATTCTGGACTGTCCAGATTAGTTTACTTATGGTCTTTGATTCCCCAATGATGATTTAAGGTCAAGAACAGCCCGAGTTTGTGAATGAGTTTGAGCTTTGAGCGTCCTGAACCTCATCCGAATCCCTTCCAAACCCTTGTCGAACCCTCAAGCCAGAACCAAATGACCTCAGCAAAACCCTACTGGAGTACGCTGGTTCTTGACTAGCGTGCGCAGGAATCCCTGCCACGTGTCAGTCATCGCCGTTTACTGGCGCACGCCACTCAACAAGGGGCGTACGCCAGTCAATTCCAGTCAAATCAACCTTTTTCGGCCAGAAGCGCGGGACTTTTGTGGCCACCCTGACGTCGTCCACAGTTCCCTGATGATTATATCGTCCAGGGCTGTCCCCCTTCTTCCTACATCACCTTTCAAGAGGAGTCCCATGCATTTAATGCATGGGAGGCTCCCCTCTTCCTTGCCACCCCAAACAGCCCCTAGTGCCCCACCTGATCACCCTTGCAAAGGGTTGGTTGGTTGGTTGGCTCACAAAAAGGGGTTAGCTCCATTAAGGCATAAATCATCTTGTCTTCTTCTTCTTAAAGTGTTCTTGGCTTCCTTTCTCTTCCATAGAAAGAGCAGGTAAGGAGCACACTCACCTCAGTCCATAAGCCCCCATTACATCCTCCATCCATCATCTTCAAGCTCAAAGCTCAAACCATACATCAAAACTCACAAGCAAAAAAGGTATACCACCTTTGCTTTCTGTCTTCTGTTCTAACCCCTGAGGGGGGCTAGCAGGGTCAAGGCTGGTAATCTATACCAGTCCTGGCCCTAATGCTGGCAAGGTTTCAAAATCGTATGCAGTGATTAGTGGCGCACGCCAGTAGGTTGAGCCGTACGCCAGTCATGGCAGTACGTACAAAATTGGCGTGGGGATCATGGATCATTGTTTTATTGCTTTACTTATGTTCTGATCAACCTGATGCATGCTAAAACCAACCTTTTGCTTACTGTATTTTAGAACTGCTTTCTCTTCCATCTGTATCTTAGTATGGTTTGGCCTCTGGGAGCCTTCTGGTCATGTTCCAAAGCCCAGATAGTGCAAAGCCAAAGCATTGGAGCAAAGTGACAACTGGCGTACGGCCATACACTACTGGCGTACGGTAGTTGTCCAGCCTCCAGTGGCTTGGCCCTTGCATGGATCTTCCATCCAGCCCTTTGATCATTGTCCCCTCACTGTTCAAGGGGTTTTCTGTTCATTTGGTGGCTTCTAAGCCCTTTAATCTCTCTGTAATAGCTTAGTAATCTATATCAACTGCGTGGTTTGTCCTAGGTGTGCACTGGTCCCCTATAGAGCCCAGAGGGTTGATAACAGAAGCTGTGGATTTGAGCTTACCGGCGCACGCCAGTTGTGGTGTGGCGCACGCAGGTCTGGTCTGCATGCAGTGGCTTGGCCAGTGCATGCAGGCTTGCTTATGTGTGCATCACTACACAGTCTGTGTGTTCTAGTCTGTTCAAAATGTTCACAGTAGCTTGTTCTCAATCTATTATATTTGCTTAGATCAAACATCTATCATCCATAGACATTTTTGTCACATATTTGTACATAACTGCAAACGTGTTACGGTCTTAATCCCCATTAACTGTTCCCCCGCCCTAACTGGCTAAGAAAATGATCAAACAAAGAGAGAAATGCAAATGTTTTATAAAATGCCTGAGTAGAGACCGATCTCCGGATTGGGCGAGAGGGGGTGCCATAAAACCCTTCCCCTCTCGTAACCTGGCTCCCGAACCTCAGATTTCAAAGGTGACGACGGACCAGTCTACAAGCCTCTTTCAAACTCAAACAAACGCAATCCAAAACGTTTTCAAAACCACGGTTTCTTGGGTACTCTCCGCAAAACCCGAGTGGCGACTCTCTGATCTGCGAAGTGTTTCGCCGCGCTTTCCGCGAGAAGGGTGCACCCGGAATTTTCATGCTTAAAATGCGGGATTTTTGGACGTGTGCCCACAGTGGCGACTCTGCTGGGGACATTACATTAATCAAGCATTTGGAAATTAATACATAAATGAACAATTTTCAAAAGTCTGTCAAAACAGTACGCTCCGCGCTACTGAAGAACGGAATGGTAACGTAACAGGATTCTACATCCGACCACTCCGAACTGGGGCTTTTACTATTGTTCACTTGTGTAGTTTTCTCCGAGTGTCGATTAATGAAGTGAGCCAAACTTCAAAAGGCGTTTTTTTCAAAAAACATTTGCAGTTTTCTCTCTCGATCATTCTTTCGGCACGCGTACATTTGCATCGGTGTTCTATCAGCCCCGTTGAGGCGTTTTGGGTTACCGGCACAGTTTACTGGAGCCCGGGGTCCTTGAATGCCCAACAACCTTGGACGATGATGAGACGTATTACCATTTGACCATTGCTCTGCTGCACGCATTGCGATGGGAGGTATAAAGCATCTCTAGCCTGAGGAACCCCCTTAAGCCAAAATCGGCCTCGCCACGTGTACAAAGCAATAGAACCTTTCAAACTAAGACAGGAACCCATAGGGTAGGATTATTTGCATCTAACCCCATAAACTGTCTATGTGTTACTGCTTTCCCTATCGCATGCCTGTACATACATTCATACCGTTCTGCGTAGGAGCATGCTAGGGCGGCTTTTAGGGTTTCTCTCTTTCAAACCTGTCTGCCTGGACCGATGACGAGTCGTGCATCACGATGGTGCACGTTATCAACTTTCCAATTCCTTGGGTCAACGAGACTTTGGGAAATCGAGACTTTCTAAGTCCTTCTCTAAAACCCAATCGAGATTTCAAACAGAAAACTAGGAACAACGGGAGACATGACATGATGCTCATACCACCCAGGTTAAAAGTGCTAAACACTTACACCATTCAAGGCTCCGGCACAGTGCTGCTTACGCCCTCTTGGTTACAGTATCATGTCGTCGACACCAAGTTGTTCCATTCCAACATTGAAACTTCGAGAGCGGGATAGTCAAAGACTTAGGCTGTTTCGACATCTCTTAGTGTTAGTCGATCTCATCAAGGTACACTGGTCGAAAAGAAATCCGAGGACCAGGGCAGCGTCCGGCCGTCATAAAACGGTTTTGTCTGCTAGTTCTAGAGTCTAGGAGGACACCGACGACGTTGAGCATTTTTTTTTCTTTCATTCTCTCTTTCAAATAAAATTGCTGCAGGCTGTCACTGAGCCCTTCTACTTTACTGTCTAGCCATCGCACCGCACAGATTCAGAATCAAGAGCCAAACCTACTTGGGAACGTCCGCCGGGTCTGTCTGTAAGAAGATTTGGGTGGGTCTGTTTCTGGGTCTTCCACGACGGAAGCTCCGGGTTGTTTTCTGTTGGGAGAGGCCTCACCACCGACACCTTTCACTCCGTTCCCTGCACCTCAAAAGCTCGTCCAAGTCAAAACCGAACCTCTCGACATGGCTGAAATTCTGAATCTTGCCCAGACTCTCGCCAACATTCAACGCAACTTGGTCATCATGCACCAGAGGGCCAATCAGGCTGATGCCTTTACGGCCAATCTCCGCGCCTTAATTGAGGAACGCCTCCCTCCGGCAGCTGCAGCTAGAGGAGGTGGCGGAGAGCACGAACTCGTAGTTGAAGAGAACCTCCAAGGAGAAAACCCTGTTCCGAATCCGGAAATGGCTGCTCTAATCGCCAAAATGGCTAAGCTCGAAGAAATAGTTTCCAAGGTAGAGAAGATAGGCGCTGGTGACTTAGACATGGACCGCCTTTGCCCCTTTCCAAATGCTAGGCTGCCCGAGAGGTTTAAGATGCCTGATTTTGTAAAGTTTGACGGTTCTGGGATCCTAAAACCCACTTGTTGGCATATCACAGTGCAATGAAACCACATGGAATTGAGGAGGAAACCATGGCTCAACTCTTTCCTCAAACTCTCACTGGTCCCGCGTTCCAATGGTTTCTGTCACTGGATCTTTCTAAAAGGAGGACTTGGGTCGATATTGGGGCTGCTTTCAACTCCCAATATAGTTACAACGTCCAACTTAAGATGACCACGCGAGAGTTGGAATCAACCAAGATGGGCGCGAAGGAGCCCTTTGCAGACTTCATCCAGAGATGGAGAGCGAAGGCAGCCAAAATGACGGATCGTCCCAGCGAAAAGGATCAGATTCGCATTATCTCCCGCAACCTGCAACCGGACTTTGCTAAGAACCTTGTGCTGGTCCAAGGGGCAAATTGGGAAACCTTCTTCGACTCTGCTCTCGCCATAGAGGAAGCTCTCCAAAACAGGGTCATCCCGAGAACCGAGTCTGCTCCTGCCTCCTCTACATCAAAATCCAAGCCCCGTGCTTACACCGGGAGCAGCACGGCCCTCTTCGGTGGTAGCAACTATGTGAGTGCCGCCACTGCTAGCAACACCGCCACAACCCACAGCTCTAACCATACAGCCGATGTCAACCAAGTACAAGCACCGCAGAAACCCCGAAACCGCAACCAACCCCGTGTCTTCGCCAATTTCGAAGCACCTCTTTCCGCTGTCCTCGTGAAGCTGGCCAAGTCTGGTCATCTCAGGCCTCTCACTCCTACTCCACTCCCTCAAAATCCACCTCCTAGCCACAACCCCAATGCCTTCTGTGCGTACATCAGATGCCCGGCCATTACACCGACTCTTGTTATCGCCTCCGTCACGCGATACAGGATTTGGTAGACAATGGAACTCTTCCTAACCCACCATCTAAACCCAACGTCATCTCCAACTCCCTCCCGAAGCACCATAACCAAGTTGGCCAGATATCCCTCAGCTCCACCATAACTTCCCCTAGCTCCACCATATTTAACCCTACCGACCATATAACCCCTGCGGATCAACCGAAACCAGTCGTGTCCATGTCCTTCGAGCCTGAGGTATTGAACATAAACCTGGAGAAGGGAGAATCGTCTAAGTCGAGAACCCCCTTGGAACGTCTGCGTGACAACGTGACCATCCTCAACGATGTGTTCCGTGATCTTCAAAGCGATACCACCTTTACTGCACAGCTCCTCCCAGGGTCCACTGCAACAAACCCTTTCTTTACCATTACCGAAATGGCTCTCGATGGGACACCCATACAGCGCATAAGACCCGCTAGTACAGTTGCACACCCACAAGAACTGGAACTTGATATGCAGGCAGTAGGCTGGGCGATTGCCGACCACTACAACTTTGTCGTCCCTAGGATCAATGAATGGGATGAGCTTGCCCGCGAAGGATTTCCGGCCGTACCAGAAGCATTACCGTTTGACCATGCCGCAAATGACGCGTGGCTGGCATCACAAGAGGAGGACATGATGGATCCTCTGGATGGGGTTGCTCTACCTCTGCTTTTCGATCCACCTGAGCGTATTGTCGAAGAAGAGCCTTACTTCTGGGATCCCGAGCCGGCTTGGCAGTTCCCGGCCGACTATGTTCTAGAGGAAGTCGTGCCCAATTATGAAGCGTTCTACACAGAGGAGGACCTCCGACAGGAAGAGCCCTGTGTGCTTGGGGAGTGCTTCCGCGCATCAACGATCGACTCACTGGTGGCCTCAGTAGCCGACGTCGAATACGACCTCGACTTCTACATAATTGATGAGAACCTCCCGCGCCCCGTTGTGCCTCTCCCCGGCGAGGACTGCCGCATCATGGTTTTAGACGCAGTACCCGATGACATTTGGGAACTGGACGAGATTGTCGACCTTAACACGAACCCGCTACCCGCTGACTTTTGGGATGAAGACAAGGTAGTGGACATCAACATGGGAAACGAGGTGTGGACAGTCAACGCCGCTTTGATAGATGCTGGTTTCTGGGATACACTGTTCGTCACCAACCCGGGAGCACCGTTCGAAGAAGCTGCAGCACAGGATCCGTTCTTTTGGGAAGAAGTGGTAGTGAAAGGTCTGGAACACGAGTTGGCTACGGGGGAAGATCCGTCTGCGACTGTGGCAGCAACCGATAAAGGAAAGCGCAAGATGGATGACATACCTGCAGATTTCTGGGATTTCAACAGTACAACCTCTTGGTGGGATGTCGCCAATGTTACGAGGAGCGGCCGAGTCTTTCAGCCCTCTAACTTACAGGCTGGGAGCTCATCCAAACCTCCCGTGGCGCAGCCCGCTAATCCAACTGCTCAAAGAGGCGCTCTGAACATCCTTGCTGGAATCCCGGAAGGGGACATGATTCAGAGGCAACTTGAAAGGATCCCTGCTGCTGTATCAGTCTGGGGTTTGATTGCATCATCAAAGGAGCATCGCGACGGGCTGTCTGGGGCTCTCGCCCGACTCAAAGTACCAACCGACATCACCCCCGAAGCTTTGGTCGCTCTTATTCTGCCACTGCTCGCCAAGCACTCTGTTACGTTCACCGAGCGGGACCTGCCTATTGAAGGAACTGACCACAACCGTCCGTTGCACATTACCGTCAAGTGCAATGGACTCTGGGTGCCAACCGTGCTCATTGACAATGGCTCCGCCATTAATGTCTGCCCGCTGAGGGTTGCTTACCGTTTGGGGTTCGCAAAGAAGGATCTCGCACCGTCCAACCTGGCTGTCAAAGCCTACGATAGCACTCGCCGTGTGGTCGAAGGAACCATCATGCTCAAGCTCAATGCTGAGGGCTTTGAGATGGAGGTGGAGTTTCACGTGGTCGATATCCCCGCCACTTTCAATCTGTTACTAGGTAGGCCATGGCTGCACAGATCGAATATCATGGCAGTACCCTCGACTCTGCACCAGAAGGTCATGCTGGGGCTTCCAACTGGGACTCTCACCATCTGTGGGGACGCTGGGATCCGCCCACTCAAAGAGGATGAACCCGTTCTAGGAATTGCACATGGGCAAGAAGATTCGGACTTTGGGGGGTTCTCATTCGACACCGCAGGCTCAGTCCTTACCGTCACCATCGACGATGACTTCCTCGTTAGCTCAGCCGCTATTGACATCATGAGGAAGATGGGCCACATGCCCGGCTTTGGACTCGGAATAAACCAGCAGGGGGTCGCTGAGTTCCCTGTCTTTCCCTTTACCGAGAGCCGATTTGGCTTTGGGTACGCACCTCCGGCCAAAAAGGCTAAAAAGGGGAAAGATGCGGGAAAACCTCGTACCCTCTATGGTAACCCCGACAGCTACTTCATCCGTGAAGGGGGGAGCATTGTTTACGAAGGTCAACCTGAACCATTCTGGGATCCGGAGACTGGCACTTGGCTACCGGGGTTCGAAATCTTCGCTGCGGACACCTGGTCCGATGATGAGGAGGAGATAGCCAAAGACAAGCTGGCAGAGGAAGAGTTCAAGAAACAGCTGACCCGGGCTAAGGAAGAAATTGACTGGGTGATGGCAGTTGATCAAGAGAGCTTGGAGATGCTGTTCTCTCAAGTAGGTTTGGTTGGCAAGGAAGAAGAGGCCGAAGTGCTGATGCTTGGGCCCGACTCTCTGGACGTCATCGAAGATCCAACCTCCCTCATCGTGGAAGCTAAGGGTAGTTTAAATAATTGCTTTTTCACTCCACGTCTGACATGCATTGACAATGTACCTAAGTTGTCTTAGTCTAGCTCAGAGTCGGAGTTTGTGCCTCTTGGCCCTCCACGTCATAGCTTCTACTTCGAGTTCGAGTCTACTGTACTTGGCAACCCACTGGGGTTTATGAAATGAATGATCCTGCTTCTGACTACTTTGCTGATTTCTATATAAACTGTGTCGACCCCGACGATGAAGGAACAGACTTCGATGGGAACATCCCCGCTGAGTTGCGTTCCCTCATCGAAAGGGAAGACGAAAGGCATGCTCAGCCTCTAAAAGAAGAAGTAATTTCCGTAAATTTGAAAGATGAGGGTGACCCCCGAATGATGCAAATTGGTTCAACTCTGTCCCCCGAGGATCGTGCTGCGCTGATTGATCTGCTCAAGGAATACTTTGAGGTTTTCGCATGGTCTCACAAGGACATGCCCGGTATCGATCCTGAAATCGTGCAGCACCGAATTCCGTTGGCTCCAGGGGCCGTTCCAGTCAAACAGAAGCTCCGCCGGATGAGGCCGGATTGGGTCGAGAAGATCAAGGAGGAAGTCACCAAACAGATCGACGCTGGGTTCTTAAGGGTTACCGAGTATCCAAAATGGGTGGCTAACATCGTGCCAGTTCCTAAGAAAGATGGGAGAATCCGAGTCTGCGTCGACTTTAGGGACTTGAACAAAGCAAGCCCCAAAGATAGTTTTCCCTTGCCTCACATTGATGTGCTTGTGGACAACACGGCGGGGCATGCTTTGCTCTCTTTTGTCGACGGATTCTCAGGATACAACCAGATCTTTGTGGCACCGGAAGATCAAGAGAAGACGACCTTTGTCACCGAGTGGGGTACTTACTGCTATGTGATGATGCCGTTTGGGTTGAAGAACGCCGGTTGCACCTTCCAGCGGGCCCAGACCACCTTGTTACACGATCTGATCCACAAGACGGTTGAGGTCTACGTCGACGAAATGATTGTCAAGGCAAAGGAAAAGGAGGATTTCATCCCAGCACTCAGGCAGTTTCTTGAAAGGCTCCGCAAGTACAACGTGCGTCTTAATCCACAGAAATGCACATTTGGGGTCACAGCAGGCAAAATGTTGGGGTTCCTGATCACCGCAAGGGGAATTGAGGTTGACCCCTCTAAGATTACAGCAATTCTCGAGATGGAACCGCCGCAGTCGGAAAAGGGAGTGCGAAGCTTTTTGGGTAAAGTTCAGTTCATCAGTCGATTCATAGCCAAGCTAACACTGACCTACGAACCGCTGTTCCGTCTGCTCAAGAAGGACGTTCGCTTCGAATAGACGGAGAAGTGCCAAGCTGCTTTCGAATCTATCAAGGTGTATCTGAGGAATCCGCCTGTCTTGATGCTGCCTACACCTGGTCGACCCCTGATCCTGTACTTGTCCGTTACTCCGACGTCCATGGGATGCTTGTTGGCGCAAGAAGGAGATAAAGGAGTCGAGAAAGCCATCTACTATCTGAGCAAGAAGATGGTGGGGAGTGAGGAACGTTACACCCCCCTAGAAAAGACGTGTTGGGCGCTAGTTTGGGCTACCAAAAAGCTTAGACACTACATGCTAGCCTATTCGGTGAAGCTGATTTCTCGGATGGATCCTATCAAGTATCTGTTCGAGAAGCCGGCGCTCACCCATAAGCTAGCACGTTGGTTGCTGCTGCTGGCTGAGTTCGATCTCCAATATGTCACGAGGAAATCAGTGAAGGGCCGTGCCGTGGCAGAATTCCTGGCCGACCACCCGATCGATGGACCTGAGGACGTAGACTTCAATTTCCCGGACGAGGATGTGTTAACGATTGTCGAAGAAGTGTGGACGCTCTATTTTGATGGGGCTGCTAATCAAAGAGGTTTCGGAGTTGGGATATTGCTCATTACGCCCGCTGGGGCTCATATCCCGCTTGCTTTCAAGTTGAACTTCGACGTCACCAACAATCAAGCTGAGTACGAGGCCTGCATCGTTGGAATGGAAGCTGCTATTGCACTCGGAGTCGAGAAGCTGGAGATAATTGGAGATTCAAACCTAGTAATCTCTCAGGCTAATGGGGACTGGAAGGTCCGTGAGGAAAAGCTGAAGCCTTATCACCAAGATTTGGAAGAACTGATTCCTCGCTTCAATAAGGTGACCTTCCCCCATATTCCACGCTTGAAGAATCAGTTCGCCGATGCTTTGGCGACTTTGGCTTCAATGATCGAACTCCCAGTAGGAGTCAGGATGCGACCGATTGTGATTGAACAGAGGGACTTGCCCGCTTATGAATATGTCAACGCCATTGATGATGTCGATGATGGCCTACCCTGGTACCATGATATCTAGAACTTTGTCGAACGAGGAGAGTTCCCTGCTGGAGCTTTAAGGAAAGATCGGGTTGCTCTGCAAAGGCTAGCTACTCAGTACATCATTTGTGGAGGGAAACTGTATCGAAGGTCTCACTGCGGAATGCACAAGCTGTGTGTCAACGGGGCCGAAGCAACAAGGATAATGGAATAGATTCACGAAGGGGTCTGCGGTCCCCACATGAGCGGTGTTATGCTTGCTAGGAAGATCCTCAGGCAAGGTTACTACTGGTCAACGATGGAGTCTCAGTGCATCGACTACGTACGGCGCTGTTTCAAATGTCAAATCCATGCCAACCTGCAGCATGTTCCACCCTCTAAGTTATATGGCATGACCTCGCCGTGGCCGTTCTCCGTGTGGGGAATTGACGTTATTGGGATGATCACGCCTCCTGCTTCAAATGGCCACAGGTTCATACTAGTGGCGATAGATTACTTCACCAAATGGGTCGAGGCCGAATCTTACAAGACTCTGACAACAGTTCAAGTGGCCCAGTTCATCCGAAAGAACATCATTTACCGATATGGCGTTCCTCAAGCGTTCGTCTCAGACAATGGGAGCCATTTCAAAGGAAGGGTCCTGGACCTTTTCGAAGAGTTCGGCATCGATATCCACCGATCAACAACCTATCGTCCACAAACAAATGGAGCAGTCGAGGCCGCTAACAAGAACATCGAGGTGATCATCAAGAAGACTATCGAGTCCGTAAGGAATTGGCACGAACAACTGCCTTTGGCACTATGGGGGTATAGGACGTCGATTCGAACTTCAACCGGTGCAACTCCTTTCTCCTTGGTCTATGGAATGGAAGCAGTACTTCCTATCGAGCTTGAGGTTCCGTCTCTGAGAATCATGGTCGAGAGCGGCCTGGAAGAATCTGATTGGCTCAGCGGGAGGTTTGTCGAACTGATGCTATTTTATGAAAGGAGACTCCGAGCTCTGTATCATGTTCAAGGTTACCAGCGTCGAATCGCCCGAGCATTTGATAAGAAGGTGAAGTCCAGGGGCTTAGTTGAAGGGGACATGGTCACGAAGGAAATACGGGCCCCAGTGTTTGATGTTCGCGGGAAGTTTCGGCCAAAGTGATCCGGACCGTTCATTATCAAGACCATCCTATCTGGGGGTGCTGCTCAACTTATCGATCTTGACGGCAACGAATTCAGCACTTTGGTTAACCTGGATCAACTCAAGCGTTTCTATCCCTGAGAGATGCTCGTTGGGCCGAAAACCACAAGGGTGGGCAGTTCCAAGCAAAAGTTAGAGCAGCCTGCTAGACCGAAAACCTGTGAAGGCGGTCTAGGCAAAAATAAATAGGCAAAAGTCGAAAGCTCGCTAGGCCGAAAACCTGTGAAGGCGGCGCTAGGCAAAAGTTAGAGCGTAAAAGGAGAGGTAAAATACACGAGCAAACCTTGGCCTGAACTACGTTCTGACCTGATTCCTTGAAAAAGGATACGTAGGCAGTCTCACCTTGAGACCCGGTCATATTTCTATCAAAATCGACCCATGGTTTGAACGTTCCGGTGCTGTAGCATGATCTGAGTGGAGTCAAGGGACAAGTCAAAGCTTTATCGAGAAATCTGAAGGGGGAAACCCTCCATCTTTCAACTTTATTATACAAATCATAACTTCTAGTACAAGGGCTGAGCATGAAAACCTTAAAAACAGTGAAGCATGAAAAACAGAACGAAATGCTTAAGAAGCCTAACGGCTCACAGTTTATTCTAACTACAGCAAAGTGGTCCGGAGTCAGTCGGCGTTTTCTCTTGCTGCGACATCCGCTCTTAACCATTGTCGATAAACGTTCCGAAGTCTTGGAGTGAAATCAGGAGACTCCGCCTGCAGGGCCCTGTCCGCCCAACGCCTGTTATACCCATGGAGCGTCTGAGCATTGAAATTGGGGACTCGGAAATCCCCGGCAGTGATACGAACATTCCCCTGAGGGATACCCAGTTGACGAAGGACCCGGCCCGGGATGTAGAAGGTGAACCGCGTCAGCCCTGCAATCACAACCCTGTCGAAACCATCTGAATAAACCACCATTTCCTCCAGCTCCAGCCACGGGCACCTCCAGACGATCTCATCGGGCTGTAGCTCCCGCATGAAAGCGAACCATTCCCCCTCATTCATCTCAGGGTACCTCATCACCCTCTGATGAATTCTCTTCAGAAATAGATGCCAGCCGTCCTCCGGAGGGTGCAACAGGTTCAACTTGTCACATAGCCACAGCTGCATGAGCGAAAAAGACAAGTAAGAAACCAGATAAAGCCGAGCGAAAAGACAAGTAAGGAGCCAGCAAATAGCCTAAGCCGAGGGTCGAGGTAAAACGAGAAAGTGCGAAAAGCCGGAAAAAGGTGAGCTGAGTGAGATTACCTGTAGGAGAAGCGGACTGCCGCTGAAGGTGCGTGTCACCCCAGTATACACCAAATCCAAACCTTGAAGTGTTTCGGCAAGTACCAGAGGGATCACGTTTTGCCGGTCCACGCCTCCCATCTGGAGAGCAACGCTTACAAGCAGGGGACTCACCCGCCCGTCAACAGGGATAAGCAAGTAGCCGGCCAAGAGGCAGATCACCAGGGCCAGGCGGCGCCGTGCTTGCCAGGCAGTGTCACTCAAATCACCCTCTGGGCTGTACCGCTTGATCAACTGCAGAATGTGGATTGTGAACGGGCCAGGCCCCCGGGAATATCAAGCGCAGTGGCCAGCAGTCTAGGCATGCTCACTTGGTAAGGAGGGACGACAAGTGTGGGAGACGAGTACGTCCGGAGGTACGCTTGAAATTCCTCGACCGTTGGACATATTTCATCGTCCCCGAAGCGGAAGACGTGGACGTCCGGATCCCAAAACCGGAGCGCGGCTCTCAAAAGGGCCGGGCGGATCGGCACGTGCCGGAGGTATCGGAACGAAGACAGGCCGTGATATTGGAAATTGAGCCAGTCAACGCTTATCATTTCCGTTAACTAGTGTCACGCCCTCGATTTTCAACATAAATAATAATCATTTGTAATAAATAAAATCCTCGCTGAAGTACAGATAATACCCAAATAACATTTCTCAAATTAAATACACCTGTTTAATCCTGGCTCGAGGCCCCAAATTATCTCATATAAGTATCCGAAGCTAAATAACGTTACAATTTACAAAAAAAATACTCTTCTGAACACTTCTCTTGAAAACCCTTCAATAACATAATCATGCATGTGCACCACGTATGCCAAGCCAACTCCTGAATTATACCTGAAATTTATAATAGGTTTGAGCAAACACGCGCCCAGTAGAGAAGTCTTTACACAAGCTATATGAAAATGCGATGAGAGATGCACCAGAGAGGAATGAGTTTTCAAGGAACAAGCACAAGCAACGCGGAACTACCACAATAGACAAACGGACATCGACTTCAATGTTCTAAGCATCATATCGGGATTCCTATCAAGCTCATGTCAAATTTGAAGCTATACTAAGTTCACATCAAGTCAACAAACCTACAGTGGGTTCTCAACCACTTCATTTACTTCATGCAAGAACATCACCATTTAATTCAATTTCACGTTACAGAATATCAAATCTCTTTCCCTTAACACTTTCCTTTTGATTGCAAATGACTTGTGAAAACCAAACCAAACCAATACGAGTCAAGCTCCGTGATTCGAGCTTGAATACCGGAGTTCGTTGATTTGTGCCCAAATACCGGAAACCGTTGATTCGCTCAAGAATACCAGAGGATTTTCATCAAAATCATTTAACCAAACCCAAAGTCCTCTCGTTAACTTCGTAAACCAATAACGTGTCGTTTAGAGTCTGAGCCGAAGCTCCTGCCAGGCACTTACTCGATAACGAGCCCTGAAGACAAATGATATGAGCATCTAGCTCCTGCCAGGCATTTACTCATCTAAGAGTCCTGAAAGCATACAATATGAGCATCTAGCTCCTGCCAGGCATTTACTCATTTAAGAGCCCTGAAAAGCATACACTATGAGCATCTAGCTCCTGCCAGGCATTTACTCATTTAAGAGCCCTGAAAGCATACAATATGAGCATCTAGCTCCTGCCAGGCATTTACTCATTTAAGAGCCCTGAAAACATACAATATGAGCATCTAGCTCCTGCCAGGCATTTACTCATTTAAGAGCCCTGAAAATCCTCTTTGCGTCCATTTAACATTTACAGTCTTTCCACATTCCCGTGTCACAACATCAATCATTCAATCGAATCCAAAAGCCGTTTAATCAATCACAACTTAATCATCCTAAACAGTTAAATCACAACGTCGATGAGATTTCAAGCATTCTAAACGATCTACCAATACACCACATTGATTATATTTCAAAACGTCCCGAATAGTCAACCATTGCATGACTCTGACCCATGAATTAATACACATCCTTCCTTTTAAGTAAACCATTGTACCACACGTTACGTACCAACCCATCACCACCCTACGGCATACCTCTTGATATTGTTGACACCTAGACCTCATGGGATAAGCACCCAAAGAGTTAAAAGGAAACAACAAGATGGATCACGAGAACATAAATTTTGGTCTTACCTTTCGGATCATTAGACGGACACCCATCTACCCACTCGCACTCACCATAATGCCTCGCATATCCTACGACACTCCGAAACAACCTTACGATGTATCATTCATTTACAACGTTACCCAAAGATTACGTTTTACGAGTGCTCGGGAATGAGAACGATCAACGAGTCACCAAAGGACAAACCACTAAGCTTAAAGATGGTTTAAGGGTGTTTCCGAGGTGTTAGAAGTGATCGGGGGTCAAAACAATGGGTTTCGGAACAAAATAGTGAATTCTGGTGATAAGCTCACTGTATCGATACGGGTAAAATCCGTATCGATACGGGTTAACTACGAATTTGTCCAGCTTGTTCCGTATCGATACGGATTAAGGGCCGTATCGATACGGGAGGCTTTCGAGCAGTTTCTTAGCAGGTTTTCGAGAATTCGACCACAGCAACAACAACAACCAAAGCACGATTTTCATGTACAAGACCAACTCATAAACATATAGAGTGTGTAAGAAATCCCTACCTCGGGTATCAAGCCGAACCCCAACGAGAGATCGAGCCCTAGCTTCCAAAATCGACTCCGAGAGCGATACACCTCCACCGAGCACTTGCCAACGATGTACGAGCTCCAATACGCGCGTAGATGATGGATTGGAGGTTGGTTGACATGGGTTTTGAGTTTTGGGTGGAGTTTTTGAGTTATGGAGTGAGAGAGGGAGAGGAGCCGAGAGAGGGGGGGAGAGGTCGGGAGTTAGAGAGAGAGTGGGATTGGTTGTTTTGATCCCCTACACCCCCACACACAAATATATACTAGGACACACACTAATCACACTTGCACTCCCTCCACTTCCAATCCTTATCACCTAAGCCCCACATCAAATAAATCCAACAAATTTCACATTTTCCTCATTTATTCCATATTCTAACATCAATAAATCCTTTAAACGATTTTTCAAAAAATACGGGTCTCTACAACCAGGGCCTCATCAAGGTTGGAATTGGGTTCTCCATTTTGAGGCAGTGCTATAATTGGCTGAATATATGAGAGGGACGTATCAGTGGACTTTGCCAAGCTTGCAACTCCCAGTTAAATACCAAACCTACGAATCTAACTTCCTGTTCCATGTTCAAAACCAAGGACTACATGCCAAAGGCCTTACATTAAGGTACCCTGCCCTCTCTGAAGTCCAAAAACCGTGTGCAAACCGCGTAGGGGTAGAGACAAGAAGCCCCAGGAAAAAGGACAGACGGTCAGACAAGTGGCTCTGTGTCAAACTTTTGTGGCGTGCGCCACAAATTAACCGGCGTGCGCAGGAAATCCACATTACTGGCGTACGAAGCACAAATACTGGCGCATGCCAGTCAAGCCAGCACCAGATTCCAGGTCACAGCAGCAACTGTCATCAAGCACCCAATTTTGATTCCAGGGCCTGTTTGGCAGGTTTGTCGATACATACAAGTCTAAAATGGTGTTTGGGACTGTAGGGAAGCACCGGCTCGGAAACGTCGCGCTTAACGAAGAATTCGGACCTCCGGCGGCCCGTATCCTCCAAAATTTAGGATACGGAGTCTCATAGTTCGTGCCAAGGGTTCCGTGCCAAGTTTTCTTATACCGTACGCGTCATGTAGGCCTTATGTGACTGTACGGGGGTGTCGATTTCAGTCCGGGACCATATCGAGTCATCTTTGGCATCTTATGTCCATTTTGTGACATTTTTGGGCATTTTGCGACTTATTTCGATTCGTTTTTCCTGAGTCTTTCCACTCATACAAGTCTTTGTACATATCTATGGTCTCACAAAAGTGTCAGTTTCCCTTTCAGATGAGGATTGGGCGTTTCAGCCCGCCGATGCCAAAACGTCCGTATCCTCCGCGTGTCTTAAGGATACGCGACGTATCCTGGGGCTTTCCTCCCACTTTTATTCGAGCTAGATCAGTTCTACACGTGTCCTAGCGTTTGTCGATCGATTCAGGGCGTTTGTAAATGCATGTCAGATGTTAGTAGTTGTTTCGTTTACTTCTATCATCAATACCATCAATATAGAAGTCGAATGAACGGAAAATGCAATTATTATACTATCCAAAGCATGTATTTCTAAGAAACAAAAAGTGGAAAATGTATGAAACGGCACAACGGCCCGAGCAAAACAAGCAAAAGCATGTACTGGGCAACATCTGCCCGTAAATCAGAAGGCACGCAGGCCCTATCTCAAAGATCAAATCAAAATCCGGTACCAACAGTATCAAAGGCAAGAGACAGTAAAGTGCCTGAGGCTCAGTAGTAGCCCTCACTCGCTAAAAAGCTCGTCAGTGTCGTCGCTGTCGCTCTCATCTCCTGCGGCCAAGTCTCTCTGAGTAGCTCGGAACCTGGGGTCGCTGGCAGAGTCAGAGCCGCTGCTGAGGGACACGGACTCCTCGTCCTCGCCCTCGTCCTCCTCCTCCTCCCTCCTCTTCTTCTTCGCGGGCCCCTCCGCTGGCTTCTTCTGAGCAGCCCTCTTCCGCAGCTCTCTCTGAGGTGGTGGTGACCCTCTGTCAAGAGCGATCACCACCCCTCTGGTCTCAGGCCGTATGGTCCTCGCTGATCGCTGGACCACGGCAGGAGCCTTCCCCTTGCCCTTCTAAGGGGCTGGCCTCGCTGTCTGCCGCCTGAAAGCCGCCCTAGCGTGTCCCTGCATTGTCATTCAATTCAAATCATTATTGTGCATAGTATATATAAATGCTGAAACAGGAATCAAGAGCAGGTACTTCTAAACATGCATTGTAACAGACATGCACAGCTATTCTAAGTATCGAATTCGGAATTCTGGGTTATACCTGAGACTGCGTAGTAGGCGCTGGAGCTGCCGGCGGGTAGTGCAACTGCAAGGGAGTACCACTGGCTATCTGGTGGAACTTCTTCTCCATAGCAAGCATCAAGCGCATGGACTCCCTCGCCCACTCTAGCGGCACCTGAATTACAGTATCAGAAATCAAAGGCAGTTCAAGTACAGTGCAAACATGATACAGGAAGTGAATAAAGCTGAAAGTACATCATACCGGTCCTGTGACCTCTGCTGGCTCAGTCCTGGCAGGCTCGAAATGAACCTCTGCAGCCTCCCCCTGAGGGTCACGCACCATCAGAGTCCAAGAAAGCTGAGTGAGCCCGGTCGACTCTGCAAACTCACTCCTCTCCCTGGAACGGCCCGACCTACTCCGCCGTCCCGACCTCTCCTCACCGGCAGCCAAAACCTCTGCCCGCACTGCCCTGTGCTCCATCACACCGAGCGCCCCAGCCAAGTATCGCCTCTGGTAGACGGCGTAGTCTCGCCCCCGCCTCAGAAAAGTGGACGCAGCAATAGGGATAGTGAACCTCCTCAACTCTCTCAGCGTGTACCTCCCAGTGTGCGAGGCACGAAGCAGAAGTGGCCTCGGAACAACGAACTCGGGCAAGTCAAGCGACTGTCGCGCCACTCGGTCACCCAAGTACCACTGCCACCCGAAAGCCGACTCCAGCAGCACCCGGCTCGCTGTCACTACTCTGCTCCTCGCCAGGTACTCAGGCTCAGGCCCTGTAAACCTCCATGGATCCCACTCCACCTGTGAAACAATCAAAGGCATCAGCAACAGCATTAAAGCATTCCAAAGGCACGAACCACCGAAAGGGAAAGCCAGCCTCACCTGAGAAGCTGTCAAGTAGTCAAGGTACAGCCGGAAGTCTGCCAGCGTCTTCTGTGACCTCTTCTTCCCGACGCGGAGCGGTCCCCAGACCATCGCTCGAGGAAGCACCCTCGGGTCCGGACTCCTGTTCTCCAGAGGGTACATCCTCAGCACCTCGTAAGCCCACAACTGCAGGGATTTCAAACAATCAAACAATCAAGGCGTCAGAAATACAGCATATGCAAGATAAAATGCAAGTATGGAATGAAATTGAAAGACAGTATTGATTCCTTACCTCCCACACTCTCTAGTACCCAGCAGCCGCCTTCCTCCCTCTGGAGAACTCGCCCAAGAAACTGTAGCACGTACCTAAGGCCGCTCCTCCCCAGTCGAACCGAGAAGCTGACCTCAAGTCAAAAAGGGCCGGCAGGTAGGACAAGTGCACCATGGACCGCTTGTTCGGGTACAGAGTAGCCCCAAACAAGTACAATAGGTACACCCGTGCCAACTGCGCTAACTCCAGCTCAGAAACCCCCCCTGCTAACTCCATCTCTGGAACTCTCTGCTCCACGTGCTTCTTGAACTGGTCGTGTGAAACCGTCTCTGAGCTCCCCGCAGGCACCATGCCTAAGAACCACCTCAGCGCTTCGGTGTCCCTGTGGATCCCTGTGTCAAACGGGATCGGGTCACCTCCTACCCTCAGGCCAGTAATGGCCGTAAAGTCTGTCGGTGTCACCGTCATCTCCCCGATCGGGAAGTGGAAGGAGTTCGACGTATCCCACCACCTCTCGGCCAAGGCAGACAGTACGCCGTGGTCGCTCCGCACCGCTGTCAGCGTGGGGATAAACAGGCCAAACCCCGCCGCGTCCACCAGCTCTCGTGCCCCGGCAGGCAAGCTCAAGTACAGCGCGAGAGAGTGCGCTGGACCACCGTGCCCTCGCGAGCTAACCACCCCTCTCTGCAATCAAAGCAACAGGAAATAGCATCAGTACAGCAGTTCAAATTCAGTGGATAGTCGAATCAAGGACTCTTTTAACAGGTATCTAAAGCATCAAAAGCATTCATACAGTCGATTATCAAGCTACCAGGCATCCTATTCAGTCGATTCAAGTCATTTTTGGGTCAATTCAAGCTTCGAACATTCAGGCAGTCGATTATCAAGCTACCAGGAAACTATTCAGTCGATTATCGTTTTCAAACATCCTATTCAGTCAATTCAAGCTGTCAAAGCATCAAAGGTACTTATTGGGTCGATTATCAAGTTTCAAGGGCATTCTATGAAGTCAAGTCAAAATTCAAGGCAAGCTATCAGTCGAATTACGTTACGTGGCATGCTACAAGTCGATATCAGTTATTCACAGGCATTCTATGGTCGAATTATGAAGTCGAAGCATCCTACAGTCAATCCAGTCTATTTTCGGGTCGAGGTGTTACTAACTCTACACAGTCGATCAAAAGCGAAGATTCGAGTATCATGCATCACAAGTACAATAAAGGCTAAAGCAAAGTTCAAAGATATACCTGAGTCCAGCCCCTGGACAAGTGCTGCTCAGGGTCTCTCAGCACCAACTCCTCGTCGTAGTCCCTCTGGCAAGGGACGTAACTCTCAGTGCCCGATGCCACAAACACGTGCGGCTCTGGAGGAACGTACGTCTCGGCCACAAACGGGGTACGAGCGGTCTGCCATCTGGCCTCCGCTAAGTCAACCGCCACCTCGTACAACCCGGGACCCTCCTCGGCCTCTCTCTCAGCCTCCTCGGCCTCTCGCTCCAGCTCTCTCTGGTCTCTCTCCGCTGTCTCGGCCTCTCTCCGCAGTCTCTCCGCCTCGTCGGACCGGGCTATCTCCCTCAACCTCTCCTCTCGGGCCGCCAAAACTGCCCTAACAACTGCAGGGCTCTCTCTCATGAGCCGAGCAAGCAAAGACTCGCCCACAAACTCCGCCAAGTCTCGGCTCATGATCGGCTCGTGGCTAGACGTGGTCTGCTCTCGGCACATCCCCCACCTCCTCTACAGCCGGACCCTTCCCTCTATCCGAATCCCTCGGCGGCGACCCCGGCCGGTCCTCACCAACACCACCACTGCCGCCACTGCCACTCGCTCTGGCCAAACTAACCCCGGTCACGATCAACGCCTCCACCCCACTCCGGAAGTCCAACCGCTCAACCCGTGGGCCCCCTGTGACAGAGCCCACCGGCATACGCCCCTCCTCCTCCGGCGTACGCCGCTCATCGCCACCACCCACCTCTTGTGCATGGCTACCATTACCGCCGCCACTGCTCAGGATCTCTGCACCAGTGACCGGCGAAGCCTCTACAGTCGACCGATCGTCGATCTGGGGACACTCTATCTCGTTTTCACTGACCGTTGGCCGATCACTGCCGTCGCCACCACCGTCCCCACCAATGCCGCTGTCCGGTTCTGCCATGGATGTGGGCTTATGATTAGGGAGGGAAATGAGAGAGGGATGTGAGAGATTGAAAGTTTTGGAGAGGATAGAAGAGGCTTTGGAGTTTTTGAAACGTCGAATGGCGGTTCTGTACGTCGCCTGGAAGTTTAGTCGACGTGGGAAGCAACTGGGCCGGGTCTGGGCCGGTTCTGGGCTCGGATACTTCAGTATAAGTGGCGTACGACACAAATCAACTGGCGCACGCCAGTAGTTCTTGGGCCTGAGGCCCAGTTTGCAACCCGTAATCAAAATCAAGGCCCGTGGTCAGCCAAACCATGTTATCAAATTAGATGGTCACTCCCCAAGCAGAGCCCGTCCAGTTTCAAATCAACGACGATCTATCCGTCCAAAGTTCAAATCAACGACGATCTATCCGTCCAGTTTCAAATCAACGACGATCTATCCGTCCAATTTCAAAATCAACGACGATCCGTTCGTCCAACTTCAATCAACGACGGTCTGTCCGTATGCTAGTATCTTTCCCCGGCAGAGTCAGCCCATCCACAACGGATTATTCCCCAGGAGAGTCCTTCATCTACAGAGATCTATCTCATCCCCTCAAAGTCAATCGGGCAGCATTTCGTATCGCTTTTATCCCCAACAAGTGACATCCTATTCTGTCCATCTCAAATCAACGACGATCTATTCGTCCAACTTCAATCAACGACGGTCTGCCCGTATATCTGTATCTCTCTCAACAGAGCCGATTCATGGCTTATCTGCCCCAGCTGGGTCTCGCCTAGACCGGGTTGTCAAAGGGTCAAGGTCCACATCAACCTATCCTCGACAATAGCGATCTATCTGCTCCGCCAATTCGATTAATCAGGTTCTCTAAAATCTTCGTCCATCATTGAACTCGTATGTTCTGCTCTGGATGGCCTAGATGGGTGTCTAGAAACCTTTGACGTTACTTACGCCAAGTCAATGGTGCTCCAAGTGCCGTCAAAGGGGGGCTACTGTAGACACCCTAGTCTGGACTGTCCAGATTAGTTTACTTACGGTTTTTGATTCCCCAATGATGATTTAAGGTCAAGAACAGCCCGAGTTTGTGAATGAGTTTGAGCTTTGAGCGTCCTGAACCTCATCCGAATCCCTTCCAAACCCTTGTCGAACCCTCAAGCCAGAACCAAATGACCTCAGCAAAACCCTACTGGAGTACGCTGGTTCTTGACTAGCGTGCGCAGGAATCCCTGCCACGTGTCAGTCATCGCCGTTTACTGGCGCACGCCACTCAACAAGGGGCGTACGCCAGTCAATTCCAGTCAAATCAACCTTTTTCGGCCAGAAGCGCGGGACTTTTGTGGCCACCCTGACATCGTCCATAGTTCCCTGATGATTATATCGTCCAAGGCTGTCCCCCTTCTTCCTACATCACCTTTCAAGAGGAGTCCCATGCATTTAATGCATGGGAGGCTCCCCTCTTCCTTGCCACCCCAAACAGCCCCTAGTGCCCCAACTGATCAGTCATCTCCCTCCACCATAAATACCCCTTTGCATTCATTTGCAAGGGGTTAGCTCTATTAAGGCATAAATCATCTTGTCTTCTTCTTCTTAAAGTGTTCTTGGCTTCCTTTCTCTTCCATAGAAAGAGCAAGTAAGGAGCACACTCACCTCAGTCCATAAGCCCCCATTACATCCTCCATCCATCATCTTCAAGCTCAAAGCTCAAACCATCCATCAAAACTCACAAGCAAAAAAGGTATACCACCTTTGCTTTCTGTCTTCTGTTCTGACCCCTGAGGGGGGCTAGCAGGGTCAAGGCTGGTAATCTATACCAGTCCTGGCCCTAATGCTGGCAAGGTTTCAAAACCGTATGCAGTGATTAGTGGCGCACGCCAGTAGGTTGAGCCGTACGCCAGTCATGGCAGTACGTGCAAAACTGGCGTGGGGATCATGGATCATTGTTTTATTGCTTTACTTATGTTCTGATCACCCTGATGCATGCTAAAACCAACCTTTTGCTTACTGTATTTTAGAACTGCTTTCTCTTCCATCTGTATCTTAGTATGGTTTGGCCTCTGGGAGCCTTCTGGTCATGTTCCAGAGCCCAGATAGTGCAAAGCCAAAGCATTGGAGCAAAGTGACAACTGGCGTACGGCCATACACTACTAGTGTACGGTAGTTGTCCAGCCTCCAGTGGCTTGGCCCTTGCATGGATCTTCCATCCAGGCCTTTGATCATTGTCCCCTCACTGTTCAAGGGGTTTTCTATTCATTTGGTGGCTTCTAAGCCCTTTAATCTCTCTGTAATAGCTTAGTAATCTATATCAACTGCGTGGTTTGTCCTAGGTGTGCACTGGTCCCCTCCAGAGCCCAGAGGGTTGATAACAGAAGCTGTGGATTTGAGCTTACCGGCGCACGCCAGTTGTGGTGTGGCGCACGCAGGTCAGGGCTGCATGCAGTGGCTTGGCCAGTGCATGCAGGCTTGCTTCTCTGTGCATCACTACACAGTCTGTGTGTTCTAGTCTGTTCAAAATGTTCACAGTAGCTTGTTCTCAATCTATTATATTTGCTTAGATCAAACATCTATCATCCATAGACATTTTTGTCACATATTTGTACATAACTGCAAACGTGTTACGATCTTAATCCCCATTAACTGTTCCCCCGCCCTAACTGGCTAAGAAAATGATCAAACAAAGAGAGAAATGCAAATGTTTTATAAAATTCCTGAGTAGAGACCGATCTCCGGATTGGGCGAGAGGGGGTGCCATAAAACCCTTCCCCTCTCGTAACCTGGCTCCCGAACCTCAGATTTCAAAGGTGACGACGGACCAGTCTACAAGCCTCTTTCAAACTCAAACAAACGCAATCCAAAACGTTTTCAAAACCACGGTTTCTTGGGTACTCTCCGCAAAGCCCGAGTGGCGACTCTCTGATCTGCGAAGCGTTTCGCCGCGCTTTCCGCGAGAAGGGCGCACCAGGAATTTTCATGCTTAAAACACGGGATTTTTGGGCGTGTGCCCACAATTTGCTTAGTGACTTCTTCTTTTATCTTTAAGACCCAATCGGGGTGCATACGTCTTAGCTTTTGTTTAACAGGCTTCACATAAGGGTAAAGAAGAATTTTGTGATGAACAATTTTGGGGTCTATTCCAGGCATGTCCTCGTAAGACTAGGCATAAACATCTTTGTATTGTTTTAGCAAAAGGATTAGTTTTTCACTTTCTTGAGAAGATAGTGTTGCACCAATTTTAACCAATTTGGGCTCGTTTTCAGAGCCTATGTTTGTTGTGACTATTTCCTCATAAAAAGGTTTGGCTTGCCTCTCTTCTTCTCTCTCGATGAATTCTAGAATTTCTTCCTCAAAAATTGGATTATCAGATTCCACACAGTTAATCATAAGCAAAGTCAAATACTCTAAATCTTCCTTCTCATTGCTAAAATTGTCAAAAGACATTTCAGAGTCAAATTCAAAATAAATATCATGCCTTGGTGTTTTGACCAGGCTTTTCTCACTAGACTCGGTAGTTTGAAAAGATGAAAAACTAGACTCGGACTGAGTTGGCTCGAAGTCAGAATCATAATCGAAACTAAGATCAGAGTCAGCATTTTTTATTTTGTATTTTAGAGTGTGTTCCACAGTCCAGTTCGGGTTAGCCCCTTCTGCAACATCCACAATTAGCTCAGAGCAATCTTTTTCCTCACTAAGGTTGATCATCAGCACTTCATTGTCATCTTGATTCGCACTTTCATTATTGTCACCCTGCAAGTCTTGGAGGGCCATTTGGTTTGCCACTGCCATCATTTCTTCCAGTTGAGCTTCAACTTCTGCTTCATTGTTGTTGTCGGCTTTTCGTGTGCTAACGAATCCCACCAGTTGCCAAACCTATCTGTGATGGTGTGGATCACCCTTATTTCATCATTGGCAACCCCCTCATCAAAGAGTAGGTTTAGCGATACTTCGTCTAGTGGATCATTGTCAACAGACTCCTCTTCCTTTGCTCCTTCAACTTTGAGGTTGTCCACCTCGTCTATTGGCCAGTAGTCGTCAGTAGGTGCATAAGGGTCATAGAAATAGATCAAGACCCTGCGAAGTTCTTCTTCGATTATGTCTTCTACTTCTTCGTCGTCGACCGTTCTGGTGAACATGATGTGGTTATCCTCAAAGATAATCACCGTAGGCTTTGGTTGATCCACCGGAGTGATGTACTTGGAAGGGTCAAGAACCTTGATAGCGGGATAGAATGGGCCAAACAGCTTGGTGACAATTTGAAAGTGCAAATCGAACATGAACAGTGATGCAGCCATTTTTACCTGAAAATTTTTCCTTTAGTTAGATTGGTTTAGCTTACCCCTTTCATCTTGATTTCAAAAGCCCCTAAGGTTTATCCTGTAAAAGAGAACTTTACAACATACATATGTACAATGGGTGTGAGGAAGAACTTTTTACAAACAAATGCAAATAGGTTCCTAGCCTGTAGGTTCCTATCTTATTTTGAAAAGTTCTATGGCTCTTCTAATCACATGTATGGCTTGGGTGGTCTCAAGGGTGCTCTGTTGTCAAATGGCACCAGTCCTTTCACAAGCCCATCATAGGCGGTGATCGAGTGATTCCCTCTTTGATATACCACTAGGTACGGGTGACTGTGGAGTTTGCTGGAACCCCTAACATAGCCCGTGACATGACGGGATATTAGGTGAACTCAACGAGGTTGCCGCTCGATGCATATGATACAAGAATTAAATAAAGCAAGTATTAGTCTTATGTCGAATTTTCTGGTTATGGCTTTCAAGTTCCCTAGCAGAGTCGCCAAAAACTGTAGACACCTCCTATGCGGGGCATCGCCATACAGATTGATCGTTGTTTGTTTGTTTCCACTTCGTTAGACCAAGATCGTGGACATTCCCATGGCTAGGAACATCACCACACGATAGCAGTCATCATCAAAATAGAGTCGCCACCTAGTTTATGAAAACTAGGGAAAACAGACAGAGATTCCGAGTATGAGAGCCAATAGTACAATAAGGGGAAGGTGTTAGGCACCCCTCTGTGCCCAGTCGTGAGACTGGCCCATAATCGTTCGACATATGATTAAGATTTGCTTTATTAAATTCTAAATACGTAAACTGATTTTAGCCTTTAAATAGTTGATATGGTGAGCCAGAACAGTAACAAAAGCATGCATCAAAGTAAAAGACAAGCTATCCCAGAGAATGTAACCCGCAGCCTGTGAATGGATGTCACGACCGATGGATACTTCTGGATTGATGTATCGGCCGAAGGATTGATGTCCAAACTGATGTTCTTCCTAACACCAGAACAAATAATTAACAGAAAATCAAGATGCTATGATTACAGTATAAAAACATAAGAAAGATCAAACAATAGGCCCCTGGGCCTCACCACCTTGATCCCTCAGTTGCTTGATTGCTTCGGATTGAGGGTGATTGATTGACTTGCTTCTCGAAAACCCTAGGGTTAGGGTTTGTACTTCGGGGATTTGATCGTCGAATTGCGGCTGCCTTCGAGGTATTAGGGCTTTTGTAGAGGGAGTATGGGAGAGTATTTTTGCTGAGATTCGTGGCTAGAGAGGGTATATTGTGTTTTTTAATTTCGGAATCCAAAGGCCCCTTTATATAGGCATGGGGTGACTCACTTCATCCAATCACAATGCATGATTAAATTGGTAGTGTAGAGCAACACAAACTCTGGATGGTAATCTCTTTACGTAGCCCGAACGCATCGGAAAAAGGCTGCTAGGGTTTTGAGCATCATATCAAACGATTGATAGAACATTCCAAAATCTAGAAAAAGGACGATATGGCTGCCGAGCAATAGATCTGGCGGCCGAGGAATGGATTGGGCGGCCGAAGAATGGATCTGGCTGCCAAGGAATCAATCTCTCAGGGAGATTTCAAGCAACATGTTTCACGGGTGAAAGAATGAAGTTGAGGCCGTGAGATGGATCTAACGGCCGACAGATGGATTCTCCTAGGATTCTGTATTTCTATCTGAAAGGCTATTTGGTTCTGAATTGGGTCCTCTAAGTGGCTAAAAGTACTCACCAAAAGTCCACGGGTTTACGAGAAGTCAATCAGCGATCACTGTATCCATTCATCATCGGGATGGTCCCCATGGTGGGACTTGAAATAATCGTTAGACCAAATTGGGGTGTCTACAATAGCTAAAGAACAAAGCAAAGCATAATAATGAGACATGTTATTTAACCGGTAAAAAATGAAAATAAACTTAATAGTACTAAGGATCTAGTCCGTACAAGCAACTTTAATAAATGAGAAATTAACAACTAACAATTACCTTGATGTGTTCTTGCAAGGATTACAACTAAAAGCTTGAAAAGCTATGGAGGAAAACTTAGAGAGGAAGAAAGACTTAAAGCATAAAAAGGTCTATGTACAAGAGAGAGAGAGAGAGAGAGAAGGCTATTTATACACAACATCTCTCTCTCCAACAAAATATCCCAAAAACACCCCCAAAAGTAGTATACTTGCTACTAATGGAAAGTTGAAAAAGCAGAAAATATCTGTCGAAGGCCAAAGGTATTGATACATAATGGTTAATGATTCTCCGTGGATGACTGGTATCGATACCTTGTTTCATAGGTATTGATACCCTCAGGTCTGGACAGCTTTTGGACCAAATGGTATCGATATCTTTATGAATTGGTATCGATACCTATGGGTAAATACTGCAGATTTCAGGTTGAACTTCCTTCCTTGCCTTCAACACCTCCTGGTCATCCTCCAAGGCATCGCCTATCGACTCGTGGGACTTGGTGGCGCGGCGCCACATGCCTCGGGTGGAACGATTAACCTCGAGGGCTATCCTTAGCATCAAAATACGCCTTATTTGCACGTTTTACCTACAAAACTCAACAAAATACCTCACGTGCAATATCGAGTAAAAACAATAACTTAAACGTAAAAACGCTACAAACTAGAGGACATAGAGCACCAAGATTGAACAATATTGTGCTCATCACACCCTTGTAAAGACCCAATTTTAATTATTATTTACTTTAATTCATCGTCGGTTGCATGTCTCAGAAGTGAATTATAGTGACTAATTGAAATTAGAAGAGTATTGATGTTGGATCTCACCCAAGCAGAAACCCAAATTGGTTCCATTTTATTAAGATCCAATACAAAAACAAAAATAGAGCATCATGCTCCACTAGCTTATCATCCTCAAGAACCAAACGCCACAATAATTGGGCATCAATCGATTCAAAGGAATTCAACCCGAATCAGATGAACAAAAAACCATGAGGAAGCAGGAGCTTGCTGCGGATATTAATTAGGTGGGTTATTACCTTGGACATGCCTGTTGTGATGGAAGAGGGAGAGCGACAAAGGAAGGACGACAATGGAGGAGTGGTTGGGAAAAGATATAGTAGTGGATTAGGTTGCATACTGTAATCTTTTCATTGAAGGAAATTTTGGTCATTTAATGGCTGAAGTTAGTGCCATCCATGGTAAGATAATGAGGGGGAATCTAGAAAATAGTATTACAAGAAAGGGAGTGTAGTGCAATTTCAGAAACCATAGGGGAGGTCTCTATATTTATCAGAAACCTTAGGGGAGGACAGTGAAATTTACCCTTGAAACTTTTGCTACGAATTTGTTTCCCAAGACAGAGAGTAATGACAAATGAATCATAAAATCTTCCTTTCTCCCATTTACAACTCTTCCACCCTACGTCTAGAACTTCTTAGCATCCCATAGAAAGATAAAGGACTTCTTAAATCTTAGCAAGAACTATTTGCAGAGACTGAAAATGATCTCCGCAAGGAGGAGGAGGAAGAGTTCAAAAACTCAATGCAATCCTCTACGGCGGCTTCAGCTCGATGAGAATCAATCATCTCTGCATATGACCTTGACCTCGCCAAGCTAGACGAAGAAACCTTACAGGAGGACCTCCTTCCAATGGGGACACAGAGGAGTGCTCTAGCAACTCTAGCTCCAATCCGCCTTAGAATTCCCACTGGTGAAAAGCTCGAGTCGTCGGTCGCCCTAAAACTTGAAATTCCAATCAGCCTCCCCTTTTTCCCGGCGACTTTGGTGCCGCAATCATTCTTATGGAAGGTTGGTGGTGGTTTCTCGTTGACATCAGGGCTGAAACCCACTCTCTTGCTCACTTTACTCGACATGAGAGAGAGAGAGAGGGGGGATGGAAGAAGAGGCAGAGATGAAGAGGTTGTAGAAGTTATTAATCAGGGGAAAAAGGAAAAGGAGGTTTGAGGTAAAGATAAAGGAAGATCTTCATTGGCTGTATAAAAATAAGTGCTTGTTCAATGAAGTTGACTGTATACCAAACACGCTTTATGTTTTAAAGGGTTGTTCGGCTAAATAAGTCAGTGGTTTAGTTTTTGTTCTAATTCAAATTTTTTTGTATTTGTTAGTTTTTCGTTAATTTTTTGAGAATTATTACTTCGTCATAATGAGAGAAATCTAAAAAGTAAAAATTACGATCGAAACCTATTTTTTTAATAAAGACAAAAATAAGCCAATAAGCAATTTTTTCGTCTTTAGTAAAAAAATTGGATTTTGATCGTAGTTTTTTACTTTTTAGATTACTCTCGTCATGACGAAACAATAATCTCCAAAAAATTGATGAAAAACTAACAAATGCGAAAAAAAAAATTGAATAAGAACAAAAAAAAAAGTCACTTATCTTATTTAGCCAAACTATTCATGTATGTATATGCATGAGCCCATTTATGCACTGTAACGACCCTGATTTTTGGCAAATAAAAATTTCGTTAAATATTTGGATTTTATTTTAACTACTAGGATTGCTTTTAAAATTTCTTTTTAATTTCTAATAATCCGTCATAATTAGATTTGAGACTTTTAAAATTATATTCTTTTCGCACCGGACAATCTAGTCATTTTCTAACGACAAGTATGCTTATAAAAGCACTTATATATTTTTCAAATTTATGGATTGCGGCCTTAAAATCATTTTTTACTAGAAATCCTATTTAGCAAGCCTAGTTAGCTTCCAACCGAATATTGGAGAAACCTAACTACCAATTCCCTTGGTTACTTTTCCCTAACCCTAGATGGACCTTTTTGACCACCTTTGAGCCTTATGAACCCTCCTAAAACCTATTTGAACCATTAGGTCATTAGGGTTAATCATTGAACCCCATGACTAGTCATTCAAGCCCATGCCACCTTCTTTATTTTCTTTATCCTTTGGTTAATAAATGTTAGGGGAAAATTTAACCCTTGGATAATAAAATCTAGTCATGCCAATGACTAATTAAACCTATCTAGACAAGTCTTTCCAAAAAGAAGCTCATCATTATGCTTCCAAATGAAGTAATCATAGTCTTGCATGCATGCAACCCTAGGTCATATAGCCCTAATCCTATTTATGTTACTTTCCTAGATTCTTATGTACTTAGATAACCATATATATGGATATATATGTCTCCTAGCCTAATAAAATCAAGACTATATTACTAGGGGTGCACTTTCTAGGAAAGTATTAGCCAACTTCTCATGAAAGGTCACTTTCAAAGGGATATTCCTTCCAAGAAGATTCATTCTCATCATATTTCCTCTTTATCCATTGAGTAATAATTGTTAGGGAAAATCTTATCCCTTGGGTAATAAAAACTAGTCTTGCTAATAAAAGACTTAGATTGGTAAGGCTAGTCACTTAGGTACTTGAAAGATAGGAAACCATTATTTTGTTTCAAAAAGAGGTAATATTAGTCTTGCCAAGTTTACAAGTCTAAGAATAATAGCCTTAACCCTAAATTGGCCAATATAATTACTTTTCTAAATTTCTTTAAGCTTATAATAGTATGCCCCTTGGATAAAAGTTTCCTAGGAAAACTTTAACCTTTGGCCAATGTTTAACACTTGAAAGCCTTAGCCATGTCATTACTTCTTTTAGGCCTAATAAGACTACTTAGTACTTAAGCATGCCTAAATAAACCTAGGTTTGCTTTCTAGGAGAAAGATTATCCATGGGACAAAGTTCTTATCATTTAGAAACCTCTTCATAATCATTTCCTATTTCCTTAGACTAATAAGCCTACTTGATGCTTTAGTGTACTTAGGTTTATACACATAGGCACATGATACAAAAAAAAAAAGAAAAGAAAGGAGAGGGAGAGAGAGGCCGGTTGGAGGGGAGAGAGGAGGAGTGAGTGCATGCTTGTACTTGTACTCTTGTACAAGCTACCATTAGCCTTAAGCCTAATTACCAATTGCCAACCCACTTACTAGCCAACTTTAAACATAAAACTAGCTTATCATTTTGTTCTTCTTGCAAGCAAGCTTTCCTAGACAAGACTAAACCAAAACCCCTCATGATGACCTAGACTTTGAACCAAATTAGATGGCAAGGCATAGCATGCCTTCAAGCATGAAAAGACAAGCCATACCTTTCAAAAATTGCCCATTGGACAATAATGTTAGGGAAAAATTTATCCATTGGATAGTAAGCCAAGTTTTTGCTATAAATAGCACCCCACATTGGCCATTCAACTCACACCTTCACCCATTCAACTTCTCTCTCTAAGAAAGTCTAGTGTTCTTACCATGTTCTTGCTTAGTTCTTAAGTTCTTGAGTTTTTTCTAAAGCTCTTCAAGAAACTCATCCTAGGCCACCACCAAACCACCACTTAACCACCCTTCGATCCATAAAAGTTAGAAAGTTAGTCAAGAACTAGTTTCGAGAGAAATCTTTCTCTTTCGAAGCTACCGGAAGCCACCGTAGGAAGTTACTCCGTCCGACGTACTTACTTTTTCCATAGCCGTACCCACCGCCAAGAAGGAAGGTAGAATACCTCTACTTACTTACTCTAAGTATACGTAGTAAATTTCCTTATCCGTTAAACAAAAAAAAGAAGAAGAAGATAGTTAGTATTTACTTTTATGAACCAAATCATGTTGGTTAGTAACTTTTTTTTAAAATGAAAGTATGAGCATGAATATAGGATTATTAGATTTACTTGTCTTAATATGTGATAAGGCATAAGTGGTTTTTCCACTCCAAAGGTGTCCGTCCATGTGACACTATGCCTTAGATTGTATGTTAATTGCTTGAGTATGATTATGTGAAATCAAGGATAAAATGAGCATGCTAAATAATATAGAGTTGGATGATCTTGCTAGTTTAGTTTCAAGATTTCAAAATGAATGAATTATGTTACTTCTGTGAAAAAGTCCTACCGCGGAGTCTAAGCATGAAAATGAGACACGAAAATCGAGAAAATTAGAAACATGACACCTATGGTGTGTTTAAAGGCAATGACTTGGTAAAATATTTTTGAAACTACATAATGACCAATGTGAGAGTCATTATGTGAGTAGTGTGTGTTGTGAAAAGGAGAAAAAGCTTTGAAATGTGATTGTGTGCCAATGGGAACCCGGTGCGGCGGAACCATTGTGAGGATACTCGGGAAGCCGGAACAGCGGAATCGAGGTTGGGTGTGTGGCTTGGTTATCCGCGGAGAGGAGCCAATGCTAATGTGTGCCAATGGAAACCCGGTGCGGCGGAACCATTGTGAGGATACTCGGGAACCTGGAATGGCGGAACCGAGGTTGGGTGTATGTTTTGAAAACCACAATGTGGCCGGACTTGCCCATTGTGTGGTGTGGGTGTGTTAAAAATGGAGTTTTGAAATGATGATTTGGAAATGAGAAGTGAAAAGGTGACACGGTCTACGACGAGTCGCATAGGAGAAACCCAGAAAAGTCATGGACACCAACGATAGTTAATAGTGAATGTGGATGTGTCATTGTTAACTATTTTATTAGATAAGTATGTCCTGTGTAGATAACGTTATCTGTATGATTCATGGTTTGTAAGTTATGGGTTAGCGGGTATGGGATTATTCTGCTGAGCTTTTGTGGCTCACGGTGTTACCTTTGGTGACCCTGACATATTATATCGGTGGCGACGCTGGTATAATGTGTCAGACCTGATAGATGAACATGGAGAGCTGTATACTTTGGAGACTTTTGGAGCCGAGGAGCTAACTAGGATGAAGGAGCAAGCGGAGCCGTAGATAGGAACCCTAGATTTTCCTTCCCTTATGTAATGAAAGCACTCTGATGGGAATTTGATGTAATAACGAGCCAGACTCTATTTAGAAATTCAATAAAATTGTCCTTTTAACGTACCCGGAATTTGGGGGCGTTACAACATGGTATCAGAGCTCTAGGCTCAACACTCGACCATGGGTAGAATGGGTAGACCATAAGATAGTTTGACTGTTGCACAAACGTGAATTGAGTTTAAGTTTACCGTCCCAAATTGGGTGGAATCCTGTCAAAACAATCTTCGGATTGAAGCAAGGTGTGGAAATTGGTAGTACCACCGAGCTGGGGACTCCCGAACAATTGGATGATGACTTAAATCAAGAATCGAATGTGGAACCTAGAAATTCCAAAGTTTCCTTAGCGCTAGTAAACTCTGTCTCAAAATGTTACTAATTGAGGTTTAAACTCTGTCTTTCCTTGTAGATGAACCACTTGGATCACCTAGTCGACCTGTTGATTGGAGCTCGTCAGCTTAAGATCGCCATAGAAACCATGACAACCCAACTGGTAGAGCACCCTGACTTTGTTGCCGCTGTACTCACCAAAAAACGAGATTTCGTAAGGGTACAGCAAAACACCCCCATCCCTGTGGAGGAGGACCCTTGGTTCCCTGAAATGTTCCCAATCCTATATGTCTTCCGTGAATTTTTCGGTGTCCTACCCCCAATGGAAAACTTCGAGGATGGAGATGTGGAGGAGAAAGTCGATGGCGATAAGGACGCCGATGAGGTGACTAAGGAAGGAAACCTTGCGAATGAAGGAAATCTCAAGGAGGACGAGGTCCTAGAGGATCTGTGAGAGCCAAAGGATACTACTTAGGCGCACCTGAATAAACCTAGCAATAGTTGTAATCCTTCGGGATGTAGGATGTTAAAGATTAGGATCACCGTTGCTTGTTTAATGTTTCCTAAGTTGTACTATTGCTATATTTGATAATAAAAGCCTTATTTCGTTTCCTACTAGTCCTTATATGCTGCTTTTAGTACTTGATCATTGTTTATGTGCATACTTGTATCTTAATTCTTATACCTATCCGCACGCGATTCCCACCTCGCTGGTAGAATAGTCTTAGGATAAGATCCCGAGAGTCGTAGTCGCACTTGTGGCACACTAAGACAAATCGGAACACGTAGGAGTATGTAGGATTTTTCAACTTGTACTAGGAAGAATCTTATGTCTTAACTTGTCTTTTGTAGTAGAACTCTATGCTAATAAATGTAATTTTCTGCTTGTCTATGAAAAGCATGCCTTATTTTAGGGTACTATCGCATACTACCCATTAAGCTATTTTTATTTACTAGTTCGTTGAGGAGCCGTTCTTGGATATATATTTTCCCACGCCTCTTAAGGAACGAGAGCAGAACCTAGCACCGAGTGCCGAGCACAACCCCATCCGGCGCGGCAAACCGCACCCTCCAAACTCCAAACTTCAAAATTTCAAATTTCAAATTTCAAATTTCAAAACCTTTCCCTCCTCAACACACTTTTTCCGCCCCTATATATACCCCACCACCACTTCCCATCTCTTCACCTTCTCACCATCTTAACCCCTCCAAACCATTATCCTATCATACCGAGCCATGGCAACCCGACGACGAGGATTTCCGGAAGATGCCGTGTTCCAAGAAATCGAGCAAACCGAACTAACCCTGTCAATCCAAGCCCTTTGGTTGCAACTCTTCAGCTTCATCTTGTTTTGCATGGTGCTTACAATAAGCATGCCACGGTGGTTCGGCAGGAATGACCGTCTCAACACCTTATGGTACTGGGCCCTCATTGTGGCCGTCGCACTCGCAGCTTTCATAAAAGATTACGAACGTCGCTTGCACCAAGCCTTCAATGAAAAATGGTAGGGTATCCTAGCACGAACGAGGCATGGCAGTGGCACCGTAGCCAATATTATCTATTTTTCTTACATTTCTTTGTATCCGATGATGCCTTCGGGCAAGTAAGATGTTGATCTTATTCTATCTCGAAGTTTTAAAACTGCTTTTTGCTTTAGGAAGGGAGCACTAACTGTTTTAGTAGGCTTAAACCTTCCCCTCTCGATTTTTATTCATAGTTGGTGATTACGCGCCGCGGAGTGGGATATGAAAACGAAGAATCCTCAAACATCGTAAGAATCCGTAAAATCGCAAACCGACAAAGAAAAGGCGTGGAACTGTTCGAGGGCTGCAGACGCTAACTACCTACATCGAACGCAAACTGAGAACACTTAGAACAAAGAGTTCATTTAGGTTAGGAATGCTCGAAGGGAACGGCAATGACTTCCACTGACTAAATCTTAGCGAAAAGCTTATGTCAATCCGCCAGTCGTATCGGTACCATTTTCCAACTACATTGCTTCTCTCAAATCTCGATTGAAATCGGCATCCTTGGGAAAGAAACCCTCATTGCTTCAAATAATGAAATCATCCTTACGACACTTATTGACAAGAGTGGCGTAATCTTGGGTATCTTTTGTGACCCGACTTTATTGGCCAAGCGATTTGACTCAGCAGTACACCCTACGGTGATACTGATCCAATCGTCATCACTTTGCTAGAAAACCTTTCACTATCCCTTGAATTTTTCGTATCTCCTTGATATTGATCCCCTGAATTTTGAACCTTGAGAATCATAACAACCATTTTCTTTTCCGACACAACTTTTATTGACACTTTCAATAATCGGCAATGCCATATCGCAATTTAATCCATTCGATCACTGATATCTATTCCACTTCGTCCGTGATCAAAAATTTCGGATCATCTCTTAATGATATTCAAATCATTTCGGAAAAAAAAAAAAAAAAACTCCTTGTTTCGCTTCCACGATACGATCCTTCAAGTATCAACTCTTTCGATTGTTTGAAACTCAAAAGATGGGTACTTCCCTTGAACTAACCGGGTATCATCAACTCCTTATCATATAGCTTGCGCTACTTGAGGGTGGCTTAAATCGGTCATTTCCATCTCGATGCCTAAGATTATCTAGATGACTACGATTGGACTTAAATTTGTTTTCAAAACTACCGTACATCTGAAATTTCTACCGAAAGACGACGCTAACAAAGACTTGTTTTCCCTTACCGTAATGGTTCTTTCAGTGCCTTTGTTAAAACTCTTAGAAAATATCATTAGGCCTGCTTGCTAACCTCCGATTCTTCCTGAATGAGGATAGAGTACTTAGACTTCACAATTTCGAATTGATTCTGCTCGAGTTGATCCGGGTCTAATATCGTTAGGTGGGGCAGCGTGCTGATTCGACAAGGATGTGCTAAGGAAACGTTTTTAGGGAACGAGTCCGCATGAAGATTTGATAGAAGTTTTGCATTTGGCGGAAACCTTATCAAAGGTCGACAACGAGACAAATTGCTCGATGGCTGAAGCAACTTCAAAGGCAGGTGATGAGGCTTAATTCGATTAACGAACGTATATAAGATTGTGAGAGATGCCTGAGACGTTGCCGTGCTGCTTCGAAATACTTCGAGGACCTACCAGAGCCTTTAGACGATGGCTGCATTGAATCTTGTTTAGATCGCTGATAGGATTAAAACAGGCCTATAGGGTCATTTTTGACTTGCAGAGGCGTTTCTTTCGTTCCTTGACATTCCCTATCTTTGTTCAATCATTTCGAGCCCAGTCAGCACTGCAGGGGTACCTATATCCGTGTAGCATATTTTTTTACTTCCCATTCCCTTCCAATTGAGAATCTACCCTTGAATGGTGTGGGCAGCATGCCCTCGGAGAAGGATTCCGTTCCTTTCCGACAAACTTCCGAGGAAAGGGCCCTCGCGGAAATCGAGGGAGCGCGAGCGGAGAGGCAAGCGCTCAAAAATACAGAGTCGCCACTCGGGTTTTGAAGGTCCGACACCCAAGGAACCGTATTTCAAAGCACTTGCCGTGCTATTTGATTTGAAAAAGTGAAGGCACCAGTCCGTCATAACCATATCTGGGTTTGGGAGCCAGGTTATGAGAGGGGAAGGGTTTTAAGGCACCCCTCTCGCCCAATCCGGAGATCGGTCTCTACTTGAGCATTTTGAAAATGTTTACGATTCTTCTTTTATTAACCAGATTTTAGCCAATTAGGGCGGGAGAACAGTTAATCGGGGATTGAAACTGTAACACGTTTTGCAAGATGTGATGAATAGCATGGATGGATGAAATATTAAGGAAATAAATGGGACAAAGTTCAAAATATCAGTAAAACACCAAAACAGTGCTTGGATATGGGAATATCACAAACAATAGCCAACTTGAATGCATGGATCAACCTGCATACAAGGGAACCATCGCGCGATACTTCCATAACATCGCGCAAGTGTTGATGCCTCACCAACAGTTTGAACTTTATCCCCTTCTGGGCTCTGGAAGGACCAGTGCACACCAGGAGGCAAACCAAGCAGTTTATAAATACTGAAAGTAAATAATTATTACAGACAGATTGGAATGAATTGAAAATACAACCCCTAAACAGTGGGGGAAATAAACAGAGGCCAAAAGCCTAGTTGCCCATGCAAGGGCCATTACTGGAAATCAGTGAACCATCGCGCGATAGATTAAAATACTCGCGCGAGGGTTCTGACTGGACTTCCAGGAATTGCTTTGCATGCTTGGGGCTCTGAGACATATTCAGAGACATCCCAAGGGCATTCCAAACTAACTGAAACAGCAAGCTAAGAGCTGGACCATTTAAAACCAAATTAGCCATGCAAGGGCAGCCTCTGGAAATCAATGGACCATCACGTGACAGAGTGGAATACTCGCGCGAGGATTCTGACTAGACTTCCAGGAGTTGCTTTGCATGCTTGGGATTCTGAGAGGTTCAGGAATATCCCAAAGGCAATACAAACTGACTAAAATGACAAACCAAGGAACTGAACTTATTTTTATCATGCATAACGGTGACCTATATATGAAGATAAAAATAGAACAAAGATGACCATGAATAAAACAAGAAATAACCAGCATCCCTTCCCCACGTGGACCAATCTCTTGCAGACAGAAATGTCGCGTGAGTGTTTGGGTCCATCGCGCGAGGGTTTGGCT
The DNA here is from genome assembly GCA_018127125.1 of Rhododendron griersonianum. NCBI lineage: Eukaryota > Viridiplantae > Streptophyta > Magnoliopsida > Ericales > Ericaceae > Rhododendron > Rhododendron griersonianum. Next base: position 38,476,664 of record CM030791.1, read on the forward strand.
GGTTATAGATTCTTGTAACCCTGCTGACTTTAGGGCCAGGACTGGTATTGATTACCAGCCTTGGCCCTGCCAGCCCCCCTCAGGGATCAAGACAGGAACAGGTAAATTTTATACCTTTGCTTGAATGGCTTTTGAAATGGATTGGATGGAGTGATGTGGCCTTGCAAGAGAGTGTATGGAGAACACTAGTTTGAAAGACTAGGAAGTGGTTTGGATTAGTGAATTTGTGCTAGATTTGATAACACCTTCTTGTTGAAATTTTGGTAATATTTGCAACCTTCTAACCCTTTTCATGGAAGAGCAATGGGGTTATATATAGGAGGAGTGAGTGGTGCAATGGGAGGTGGAAAACTTGGCCAAGTAACCAGCCAACAAGGCTGGTCACTCTTGCTTGGTGGAGAGACTAGCCACCAAGGTGAGTGGGGTGGTTGTGAGGGTGAGCCTGCCAGAACGCTGTTCAGCCAGAGAAAAGGGGGTTCTAGCCCATGTGGCCCTGATGATCACAAAAGTCCAGCTGGATTAAGATGATGGGGACAGGTGGAACCGTCGCGCGAGGGTTTGGAACCATCGCGCGAGGGTCAACAGTCAACCTTTGACTTTGACCAACACCTGGCAAGCTGACTATCGCGCGAGGAACAAGAAGTATCGCACGACGGTCAAACTTCGGTTAGGGTTTTGACTGAAGGTTTTAGGGGTTCAAAAAAGGTTAAAAGGGTTCAAGAAGGGTTCCAAGTCCAATCCATTCCACATTCAAGCCCGCTTGATCCGATTTCATCATCGGGGAAACAAGAAACTGAAAAATAAAGTAAAACAAACGGGAGACCCAGATTGGGGTGTCTACAGTAGTCCCTCTTTGATGGCACACGGAGCACCATTGACTGGTACGGGTAACGTCAAAGATTTCTAGACACCCACCAAATCCGCCCGAAAGCCGATTAAATGGAAAATGCAGACTAGTATATAAAAATACCGTGCACCAATAGATAGATTGGACGGATGGATCGTCGCTGATTTGCGGGCGGAGCACTGCTGGGGATGTAAAATTCCTCGGGATGGAGGCAAAACCTTCATATTGTCCCTCAAATTTATTATAAGAACAATATCAAGGCTTCACAGACCCGGAAGAGGGGTAAATGAGATTGGGCCAGGCCTAGAATCTGGATTGGGCCTGAGGCCCAAAAGAACTGTCGCGCGACAGATGCGAACACTCGCGCAAGAGTCCCTGGTTAGGGCTTGGATCTGAAAAAGCCCAGACCCGGCCCAAACCTGTTCCACTTGTTTAAAACATCGCGGGGACGTTACAGCTACTGTACGAGGGCGGTTTCAAACCTTTCAAAATCCACCCAACTCTCATCTCTCCTCTCAAACCCTCTCAATCCCTAATCCATCCATGAAATCAACACACTCACACACACCCATTATCATCCATGGCAGATCACGGTGGTGACGGAGGTGGTGGCGACGTTATTGATCAACCGGAGGACCGAGGAGGGCGAATGGGTCTTGAAACGGTCGATCAGACAGCGGCTGAGGTTGGTACAGACACCGGTGCAGCGATGGTAGGCAGCAGCGAAGGCGAACAGGGTCGCGAGTAGGAGGCTAGTGGTGACGAGAACAGTCGCGCGACAGTGGGAGCTGAGGAAGCAGAGGCTGCTGTCGAGCCATTGGGGTCGAGCATGGTAGTGGAAGGGTCGGTGGTGACTGGGGTGAGTCCAGGAGATGCAGAACAGACTGGTACTGGAGAGCACCATCGCGCGACAGAGGAGGAGCCTTGCGCGAGGGTTGAAGCTGGAGAAGGCAGTGGCAGTGGGGCAGGAGATGATGCCGTTGAGCCAACCGGGTCCCCGCCGAGGGATTCGGCGAAGGGTAAAGGGGCCGTTGTTGAGGAGGAGACCACGGAGGTACCAATCCGGGAGGAAGACATATTGTTTCGGCCCGCGGCGACGTCGTCGAGTCATAGACCGATCACAAAACACGACGTCGCCGAGTTCTTGAGTGATGAAGCGTTGGCAAGGCTTCTTAAGGATAACCCCCTGATTGGGGAGTTGGTCTTGAAGGCCAGAGAGGATCGGGCGCGGGCTATTGAGGCGTCAAAGGCGGCGGAGAGAGCCGAGAGAGAGAGAAAGGAGAGAGAGGAGCCTTTGAGGGATATTGAGGCCGAGGAGAGGGCCGAAGTGGAGGCGCAGGGGCCTAGAGTGACAGCGGTGGCAGAGGCAAGGAACATGAGACGCCCTGCTTTTTCAGCGGAGGCGTACGTGCCTCCCACGCCACACTTGTTCGTACCGTCAGGCTTTGCGGCTTACGTACCGCTACAGAGAGACTATGACGACGAGCTTGTGTTGAGGGACCCCCGGGCCCACATTGCCCGTACTTGGATGGAGGTACATTCCCAGAAAAACTCCTTTTGTAATTCAATTTCGATACCATGCTTGTTGTAGCTAGATTTCGATACTCGCATGAAAACACTTGAACTTAGAATTGCATGCGACATTCATGTGCCAAACCACGTCAAAACAATACACCATTGGCGACATAAGCCTTGTATGAAGTAACACGAACTAGGCACACACCATAGGCTCCATTGATTACCCAGAACTTGAAAATGAAAACCCTGTATGCACGAGAATCTAGAACAACACACCATACTCTGAGTTTGAATCATGGCATGACAAGATAACCCCCACATCCCGTGTGCAACAGTTTTAGCCAAACACGTGCTGTAGACTTCATTGATTACCTAGAACTTGAAAATGAAATGCCTGCCTACTGATAATATCCTTTACTGCTTGTCTTTGCATTTGAAACAGGCGGGAGCAAGTCCGAGGGACATCCGCGGCTTTGGGGGCGCGTGTAGGTCCTTGGAGCTGTACGAGGCTTTACCAGAGAGGGTGAGGAGGTTGGTAGACGAGGCGGGCTTTGGAGAGTTTGTACGGACGCTGACACGGGTGAGAGCCGATCACGCAGTCCTGGTTGCACTTGCTGAGAGGTGGAGGGATACCACCAATACCTTCCACCTACCTCCTGGGGAGATGACGATGACGCCTGCAGACTTTGCCGCGATCACGGGGCTTAGGGTTGGAGGCTAGCCCATCCCATTTGACTCGAGGATCCAAGAGGATCGGGCTGCACTGGAGTGGTTTCTGGGCGAGGAGCCCAAGATTGAGGAGGGAATGGCGAGATACGATTAGTTCAAGAAGTACTTGAAGAAGAAGGTGACGAATGATCGGGAGGCGGAGCAGATGGCCCGGGCGTACTTGCTACACCTGTTTGGTGCCACTTTGTACCCAAACAGACGGAGCAAAGTGCATCTCTCCTACTTGCCGGCGTTGAGGGACCTGAGGACGGCCTCACGCTTTGACTGGGGCGGGGCTGCACTTGGCACAACCTACCACTTCTTCGGTGACTCGTCGAGGACAGATCAGAGCACGGCTGGCTACTGGAGAGCTTGGGAGGTACAATCCTGGCCCTTTGCACAACACAATTTTGATTATGCTTGCTTATTTATTCGCTTAGCCCGCTTGATTGCTTCAATTTCAGATATTGCATATCATGTGACTAATGCTTGTACTTGTCTAAATATTGCACAGCTTTGGGCCTACGAGGTACTGTGGATGTATCCGCCGCAATGCAAGCACCCGGACTTGAGCACCCTTCCCCACGCGCTGATATGGAGCAAGTCCAACATGGGGAAGAAGGAGGGGAGAGGCGACCTCAATGCCTTTAGGCTATACTTGGACGAGCTTAGGGCTTCACAGGTATGATATAGAACACCAATCCTTCAATATGCATTCCTTTCTTTGATTTCAATGTTGTCGCTGATCAATTGCCTGCATTGCCTGCTTGTCTTTAACGCAGATCAATTGGGATCCTTGGAGAGGGGCGAGGCCAGAGCCAGAGTACTTGGCCAGGAGCAGAGCTGTTACAGCCAGCATGGTGCTGTTGGAGTCGGCTTTCGGTTGGCAGTGGTACTTGGGGGACTGGGTGACACATCAGTCACTTGGCCATCTCGAGTTCTAGGTGCCAGGGTCACTTCTGCCCCGGGCTTCACACACGGCAGAGTACACATGAGCTGAGCTGGAGAGGTACACGTGGCCGGACACCGAGTTGGCACAGTACTTGCGTCCTGAAAGGGACTATGCCATTTACCAGAGAGACTTCCTAGCGGGCCCGCTTGGGATCCGTGGCCTTAGAGAGGTGCGAAACCAGGCCGCAGGAGCTGCTGAGGAGAGGAGAGCTGCCGGTGAGAGACAGAGGGGAGGTGAAGGCCGTGTGAGGCGAAGCCTAGGCGGACCTGTAGTTGGTGGACCTCCTGAGCTGCTTTGGAGGATACCTGTGGTTGACAGCCAGGGGAATCCTGCAGAGTTACAGTTAGTGCCTGCGAGAGTGGAGCCCACTCCTGTGACCGTGGCGGTAAGACTTAGCTTCCAGTATCGCTTTTTAATTCAATACACACGAATCACTGTTGATTGGCCTGATAAATCCAAATTGCATGCAGGTGCCGATAGAATGGGTAAATGAAGCCGTGCGACGTATGCTAGCCTTGGAGAACGTGGTGAGGAGAGCGGCGAGCGGCATGCCACTGGAGTTACACTACCTGGTACCGACACCACAGCCGACTCAGCCAGCCGTTGTTCAGAGGAAATAGGTACATAAATGATACATTCCTGCTTTCGATACATTCCTACTTTTGATGCTTTCGATACATTCCTGCTTTTGATGCTTTCGATACATTCCTGCTTTTGATGCTTTCGATACATTTCTGCTTTTGATGCTTTCGATTATAGAATGTACCTGTTTCAATATATGAAATACAATATGCACAATGTATACTCATACTTTGAAATGAAATGACAATGCAGGTACAGGGGAAGATGAATCCTAGGAGGAAGAGCGCGCGAGATCTGCCACCGAAGAAGGTGGCGGCAAAGAAGCCCACGGCTCCAGCTAGCAGTTCACGGCGACAGACCAGGAGTTCGCAGCCAGCGGCTGCGGGTCGGGAGGCTGCTAGGCAGGCCGTTAGACATGCCGAGCTACAGTACCAGATAAAGATGCGAGAGAAGCCGACACAAGAGGAGCCGGTTAGCCGCAGGAGGCGATTGGTCTTGCCAGACCCTCCCGAGGAAGAAGAAGAAGAAGAAGAAGAAGAAGAAGAAGAAGAAGAAGAAGAGGAAGGGGACGAGGACGAGGAGGATGAAGAAGAAGATGAAGAGCGACGTCCGTCTTCTAGCAGCGGCTCCGACTATTCTGTGGATGATCCCCCGTATAAGGACAACCCATGTGAGCAGCAGGGCGATGATAGCAGCGATGACTGGCTCGGACAGCACTGAGAACCACCGCGACGTCTCCTTTACTTTTGATTTTGATTCGGGCCTACGCGCCCAAGTAGATAGTTCAGTTTGACACAGATACAGTTTTTTGAGGGCCTGCGTGCCTTTTGATCAGCGGGCGTTTTGTGACTAGACTGCCTTGATAGCTTTTGATTCGGCCGATGTGCCATAGATACAGCAGTTTCCTTTTGCTTGACATGGATAGATCATGGTTTAGCTATAAAAATTGCATTTTTAGGCTTATTTTCTCATTATGAATAAGAGAAAGTAAAACCAACCACTAATACCAAAAACTTGCATTGACAACGCACCAAAATTGTTCACAAACACACGTGAATGCACAAAATGCGACCACACTGCAAAGAAAACGGAAATATACCCCAGGACACGGCTAGGATTCGAGGATACGAGAAAATGGGCATTTATGGGCCAAAATTCAAAATAACCCGATCCAGACAAAACTGACTCTCATACAAGACCAAGTATGCCTAACATGACTTGTCCCAATTGACAGAATTGAAGGAGAATGCTCCGAAACAAGATTTGGACACGGAAATGCTCAAAAATGACGCAAAACGACCGAATCATGGTAAACATGACTCAATTATGTCCCGGACTGAAACCGACACCTCCACACAGTCACATAAGGTCCAAGTGACCTGTATGGCATGACCAACCTCGGTTAAAACCTCTAGAACGAGTTTCGGCCTCTCGAAACCATGATTTGAACTTGAAATGGGCCGTCGGGGGTCCAAAATCTTCGTTAAGCTCGACATTTTGAATCCGATGCTTGGATACAGTCACATAAGCCCATAATGACTTGCTGGAATCACCAAAAGTGCAAAAAGACCCTCGGAACTCAAAGTGACCAAAACTGGACAGTAGCTTCTGAAAATTGTCAAAACTGCAGACAAACCCTCGCGCGAGGGTTTGGAATCATCGCGCGATGGAAGCTATCTCGCGCGACGATTTGGAACAGTCGCGCGACAGTCAGACCTTGCCAAGCTGCTCTTGTTTGACCAAATCATTGCTTGAAGCCTTATCATCTTCCCCACGTCTTGCAGGCTACTCTATGGTTTCAGGAGAGGATGTCCTTGCATGGCAAGGTGATAGAACATCTAAGCCTCAATCCTATCCTCCGGCATGAAAACCGAGGATGATATTTTCCAAATTTTGCCCATAAGAAGAAGGCAATAGGAGCAATGTAAGGCATAACCTCTCTCACCCCAAAATGGAAAACTCATTGATGGAAGTACTCGACCCTTGGCTAATGAGGGCCGAAACCATAAATTGGGAGAGCCCCCGGTCTCGGTGCCTATCCTCAATTCGTGATCTCCGATTCAGTCAACAGTGCGTTGAGCTTCTCCAAGCTGCGTAGGCCTTCTGGGACCCAGCCGTGCATGTCTTCCGATTTCATCAAGACGAGATGTGCCCAACCATGGAAGAATTCCAAGCATACGTCCCCGGCTTTGCCAATCTCGACGCCCTCGCAGTTCCGCCGTTTCAAGAGGACATGGAGCAGATTCTCCAGGCAAAACTCAACATACCCGGGGAATTGACGGCAAGTATTATCCAAGACGGAGCACTCAACGTCATTCGCCTGATTGAGCTGTATGGTCCCGAGGGAGCCCTGGGAGATTATGTAGGGGAAGCTCACAGACGCTTCGTGTTGTCCATATGCGCGCTGGCTGCTTTCATGCTGATCCCTGTTGAAAAGGTGAGTCCCAAACTGGTGAGCATAGCCTCACAAATTGATGCCCAGAAGAACATCATGCCCATAGTCTTAGCAGAAACACTTCTTGGCCTAGATATGGTGAAGCTCGGGCAAGCAGACTCATTCAGTGGGTGTCCTATCCTGCTCCAGGTAAGCTCTCACTCAACTCATCCTTTGCACTTTCATTTTTACCCGGACACGTAGATCATATCTGGTTTTTGACCTGTCTTCTAATCTCATGCAACTCTGGCTATCAGTCAAAGTGGGAGTTTTGGAAGTGCCACAGGCTGGCTTTGAAGACTTCCCCAGGTTCTTAGTCGACAGACCGATGCTATTTCCTGAGTTGACGGTGGAGATATGGTTCGCATTTCTGAATGACATGCAATCTGAAGACATAGTCTGGCGATGTCCTTGGCTAAACCTTCCGGAAATGACGATCAATTCGACTGGATTTGGCAGAGTGGTAATCGCTGGCTTGACAAGCTTCACCTTTTACATTCCAGGGCGTATCCTTCGGCAATTCGGGAGAAGCCAAGGGTATAAACGCTATGGTGCGGAAGACTTTGAGGTCCCCGTATTTGATTCGTGGCATCTGCGTTGCTATAAATGTAACTGGGATAACATGGCTTTGAAAGGACCGATTCTGGGTTTCAAGACATGGCTGGAAAACCGCTACGTGAGATGGCTTCATGCTGAAGTTGAAGCTAGGCTGAGGGGATATTTCTGAATCCCGTAGAAATCAAGTTTGTAATCGGAGAAAGCTCCAAAACTGACAGGCTGTCTGAGCTGCCTCTTTCACCCCTTTTTTTAGTGTTCACTTGTAAGTTGCATGTCCCGTTGCCCGGCTCGACTGGCTAAGCAACAAGTTCGAATAAGAATAATCCGGACGTTATCCACCCGAAGGATTGATTTTATCACTGAATGCACAATTTGAACAAATGACGCTTCGACGTAGTCATAATCGTCCATAATGACCTACTGGAAGCATCGGAATCTCAAAATCTAGCCTAAGGCAAAATGCGATAAACCACCCTCCCAAAAGACAGTAGCATGTCTTTCTGAGCCGAAATAAATTGAATCCTCGCCCGAGGAAGTACAACAATTGCGCGAGACTCACTCAGTCGCGCGATACTCCTGAACCGTCGCGCGATGGAGAGACTCTGTTACAGCTGCCAGCCTTGACTCATCTGGAAATTAAAGTGTGGCAGGCTCTGCCACCAGCTCTGGACGTGCAGGAACTCCTGGGTCATTACAGAGGTGTGCCCCTAACTTTGAAGACAAGGAGGACACCTTGCATGGATATTTCATCCAAGGCAAAAGATATCTATCCTTACTTGGCTATAAAGGAGGGGTTGCCTCCTGAATGAAGGGCATGACCTCCATTAGAAAAAATCTCAGATACTCTTCTTCCAATGGCAAATCATCTCCCTACATTAATCAGCCCGTGGCTCGAAGAATTTGTTGCGGGCGACTGGCTGTGCTTCCGTTCCCACGGGCTGGCCGCCTTTCGCTTCCTAAAAAGTGTGAGGCTCCGCCCCGAAATCCTGAGAGCGGCCCTGCAGTTTTGGGATCCGGACATCCACGTGTTTCGATTCGGAGACAACAAGCTATGCCCGAATGTGGAAGAATTCCAGGCGTACCTCCAAGGTTTTGCCTCGAGCGTGATTGTTGTGCCGCCTTATAGAAAGAGTATGTCGAAGCTCCTAAAAACCTGTCTGAACATTTCGAGTGGAGCGGCAGATAGCTTGTTGGCTGGCGGGCAAATAAAAGTCCTGCGCCTGATGGAATGGTATAGGCCTGACGGTGATCCAGAGGATACTGCCCTGCAGGTCCGATGCCGTTTCGCTCTATCAATTGGGGTACTAGCCGCATACCTGTTGGTGTCCCCAAATGGACGGCCTGATCCCTCGATGGTGGATGTGGCCATCCAGCTAGGAGCCAGAAGGAACGTGGTTCCTATGGTTCTTGCAGAAACGCTCATGGGTTTGGATTTGGTGGCTGCTAGCCAAACAGAGATATTCGGCGGTAGCCCACTCTTGTTGCAGGTAAACTCTCACTCGGGTCACCTTTTTCCGGTGTTCACACAGTCTGTTTTTACCTCAACACTCGGCTAAGGCTATATAGAAGCTCCTTACTTGTTTTCTTTCGCTTAGGCTTTATATGGCTCCTTACTTGTATTTTCACTCGTGCAGCTATGGCTATCCGACAAACTCGGGCTAATTGCAGCTCCTGAAGCGAACTGGCCTCATCTGCCCGGGCGAATGCATCAGAGAGAGATGTTGTATCCAGATATGTCTGCGGAGGAGTGGTATATCTTCATGAGAGAGATGTCCCCGCGTGAAATCGTCTGGCGACACAAAAGCCTGAACATTCCGGACATGGCTCTGAATTCCGCGGGTTTTGAACGGATAGTGATTGCTGGGCTGTCCAGTTTCACCTTCTACATTCCAGGCCGTATCCTTCGGCAATTGGGTATGAACCAGGGGATGCACCGAGCTGGGGTAGAGGATTTCCAGATTCCTGCATTCACTGCCCAACATCTGGCCGGGTATGAGCACAATTGGGGTTTGAGACAACTCGGCGGAGCAGAACAAGATTTTAGCACAGGACTCAAACGCCGCTACGTAGCATGGCTGAGAAAAGACATTGCAAGAAGACAAAATGCAAACTGACTTCTGATATGACCTCAATAATCTAGAATAAACTGTGAGCCCGTGAGGGCCTCTAGCATTTCGTTCTGTTTTTATGCTTACTGTTTTAAGGACTCTGCTTAGCCTATGTATTAGAAATAGTAGTTTTGAATAAAATTGAAAGATGGTGAACTTTCCCTTTTTGGTCCAAGTGTTGAACACCGCGCCGCTTGAATATCGAGGCACTTTTTGGGACCATGGATCGAGTTGATTGATTGTGACCGAATCTCACGGAGAGATTGCCTACGTATCCCAAGCTAGGGAATCAGGTCAGAACGTAGTTCAAGCTAGGGTTCGCTCGTGTATTTTAGCTCTCCTTTTGCGCTCTAAATTTTGCCTAGAACTGCCCTATTACAGGTTTTCAGTCTAGCGAGCTTTGATCGAATGCCTATTTATTTTTGCCTAAACTGCCCCCCTTGGGTTTTCAGTCTAGCAGGCTTGCTCTAATTTTTGCTTGGAACCGCCCACCCTTGTGGTTTTCGGCCCAACGAGCTTCTCTCAAGGATAGTAACGTTTAAGTTGATCCAGGTTGACCAGAGTGTTGAACTCGTTGCCGTCCAGATCGATGAGCTGAGCCGCCCCACCCGAGAGGATGGTCTTGATAATGTAAGGCCCCGCGCGCTTCAGGCGGAACTTACCACGTAGATCGAAAATGGGAGCCCGAATTTCCTTTGTAACCATATCCCCTTCAGCCAAGTCACGAGACTTCACTTTCTTGTTGAATGCCCGAGCAATTCTGCGCTGATACCCCTGAACATGACACAAGGCACGGAGCCTCCTCTCATCAAAGAGCATGAGTTCAACGAATCTCCCACTAAGCCATTCGGATTCCGTGAGTTCACATTCAGCCATGATCCTCAAAGTCGGTACTTCAAGCTCGATGGGAAGCACAGCTTCCATCCCATAGACTAGGGAAAAAGGGGTTGTCCCTGTCGATGTTCGAATTGACGTACGATACCCCCAAAGAGCTAGGGGCAACTGCTTGTGCCAGTCCCTGGCGGACTCTGCAGACTTCTTGATAATTGTCTCAACGTTCTTGTTGGCTGCTTCAACTGCCCCATTCGTCTGAGGGCGGTAGACCGTCGAGTGATGAATCTGAATCTTGAATTCCTCGAAGAGCTCTAAAACCCTGCCTTTGAAATGAACCCCATTGTCTGACACAAAAGCCTGAGGGACCCCGTACCGATAGATGATGTTCTTCCTGATGAACTGAGCAACCTGAACTGCAATTAAAGTTTTGTAGGATTCAGCTTCAACCCACTTGGTGAAATAGTCTATTGCCACCAAAATAAACCGATGCCCGTTTGAAGCAGACGTGATCATGCCAATGACGTCAATTCTCCAAACAGAGAAAGGCCAAGGTGATGACATGCCAAAAAGATTAGAAGGGTGAACGTGTATGAGGTTGGCGTGGATTTGACACCTATGGCAACGGCGAACGTAATCCACACACTAGGATTCCATGGTAGACCAAAACTAACCCTGCCGCAGGATCTTCCTGGCGAGCATGACTCCACTCATGTGAGGGCCGCAGACTCCCTCGTGGATTTCCTCCATTATCCTGATGGCCTCAGCGCCGTTAACACAAAGCTTGTGCATCCCGCAGTGTGATCTCCAGTACAACTTCCCTCCACAGAGAATGTATTGCGCAGCCAGCCTTCGTAGAGCGGTTTGATCCTTCTTAGTGGCGTCCGGTGGGTAACTGCCATTCTCAATGAAATTCCATATGTCATGGTACCAGGGTAGGCCATCATCGACATCATCGACGGCGTTGACATATTGATAAGCAGGCAAGTCCCGTTGTTCAATAAAGATCGGACGTAGCTTGACTCCCAATGGGAGTTCGACCATGGAAGCCAAAGTTGCCAAGGCATCAGCAAACTGATTCTTTAAACGGGGAATGTGCGTGAAGGTCACCTTGTTGAAGCGAGGAATGAGATCCTCCAGGTCTTGATGATAAGGCTTCAATCTATCCTCCCGAACTTTCCAGTCCCCGTTGGCCTGAGACACAACAAGATTGGAATCACCGATGACCTCAAGCTTTTCAACACCAAGCGTGAGGGCAGCTTCCATGCCAACAATACAGGCTTCATACTCAGCTTGGTTGTTAGTGACATCGAAATTGAGTTTAAACGCAAGCGGAATATGAGCACCATCCGGAGTTATCAACAAAACCCCAATCCCATATCCTTTCTGATTAGCCGCTCCATCAAAGTAAAGAGTCCAGGTGTCTTCGACAACTACTAGCACCTCCTCATCTGGAATCACAAAGTCTGAGTCTTCTGGCCCATCGACGGGATGATCGGCCAAGAATTCTGCGGCCGCACGCCCTTTGACAGACTTCCTAGTGACATATTCGAGATCAAACTCAGCGAGCAAGAGCAACCAACGAGCTAGCTTACCAATAAGCGCAGGCTTCTCAAACAGATACTTGAGAGGATCCATTCGAGAAATCAACTTCACTGGGTAAGCCAGCATGTAGTGTCTCAATTTTTTAGATGCCCACACGAGAGCCCAACATGTCTTCTCAAGAGCAGTGTAGCGTTCTTCGGCGCCAACCATCTTCTTACTCAAGTAGTAAATGGCCTTCTCGACCCCCTTGTCTCTTTCCTGAGCCAGTAAACATCCCATAGAAGAAGGATTCACCGACAGATAGAGTATCAAAGGCTTCCCAGGAACCGGCGGCATCAAGACCGGTGGGTTTTGCAAGTAGTTCTGAATAGAAGTAAAAGCCGCCTGACACTTGTCTGTCCAAATGAAAGGGGTATCCTTCTTGAGTAGACGAAACATCGGCTCGTAAGTCAAAGTTAACTTGGCGATGAATCTGCTGATAAACTAAACTTTCCCCAAAAAGCTGCACACTCCCTTTTCATATTCCGGAGGCTTCATGTCAAGCACAGCCTTAATCTTAGATGGATCGACCTCAATTCCACGAGAAGTGATCATGAAACCAAGCATTTTACCTGCCGTAACACCGAAGGGACGCATGCGGAACTTACGCAACCTCTCAAAGAACTTCCTAAGAATAGGAACATGGCCTTCTCGAGTTTTGGATTTGGCGATCATGTCATCGACGTAGACCTCGACCTCTTTGTCAATCATGTCATGCAAGATAGTTGTAGCAGCCCTCTGATAGGTTGATCCGGCATTCTTCAAACCAAACGGCATGACCAAATAGCAATAAGTTCCCCACTCAGTAATAAACGTAGTTTTCTCACGGTCCTCGGGTGCCATAAGAATTTGGTTGTAGCCAGAAAAGCCATCCATGAACGATAGCAAAGCGTGCCCCGCAGTATTATCCACAAGCACGTCGATGTGTGGCAGGGGAAAATCGTCTTTGGGGCTCGCCTTGTTCAAGTCCCTGAAATCAACACAAACCCGAATTTGCCCATTTTTCTTAGGAACAGGGACAATGTTGGCCACCCATGTGGGATATTGAGAAACCATGAGAAAACCAGCGTCGATCTGCTTAGTAACTTCCTCCTTGATCTTCTGAACCCAATCCGGCCTCATCCGTTTGAGTTTCTGCTTCACAGGTTTAGCATCTGGCAATAACGGGATTCGATGCTCCACGATCTCGGGGTCAATACCAGGCATATCTTGATGAGACCACGCAAAGACATCGCTGAACTCAGTGAGCAACTCCTTGAAATCACAATGCTCCTCTGGCGAAAGCGTGGAGCCCACTTGAACCATTCGGGGATCATTCTCATCTTTCAAGTTTATAGAAACTACTTCTTCTTTTATTGGCTGAGCATGCCTTTCATCTTCCCTTTCAATGAAGGCACGGATTTCCTTGGGAATATCCCCATCGAAATCTATCCCTTCATCGTCAGGGTCAACACAGTTTATATAAAGATCATTGAAATAGTCAGAAGATGCCTCGTTCATTTCACAAGACCCTGAAGGGTCGCCAATTACAAGAGAATCAAACTCGAAATAAAAGCTATGACGTGGAGGGCCCAGAGGCACGAACTCCGACTCAGAGCTAGACTTAGACGACTCAACAGACTCTGTATCTGACTCAGACTCGGACTCAGAGGTGTCATCAATGCAAGTTAGGCGCGGTTTGAAAATGCAATTTTTAAGGCTACCCCTAGCTTCAACAATGAGAGAGGTAGGGTCCTCGAGGGCGTCGGGCCCGAGCATGAGCACTTCAGCTTCCCCAGCCAAAACCACTTGGGAGAATTCCTGGAACAGCAGCTCCAAATTCCCCTGATCGACGGATCCCAGCCAGTCAGTCTTGATCTTCACCTGATTAAGCTTCCTCTTGAATTCTGCCCTTGCTGGCTCATCATCACTGCTTGACCAGGTGTCATCAGCAAAAACCTCAAACCCAGGCAGCAGCTCCCCGGTTTCGGAATGAACAAATGGCTCAGGCTGTCTAGTGTAAGCGGCATTTCCTGCCTCACGCACAAAGTTGGGACCACCGCAGAGGGTCCGAGGTTTTCCCGTATATTTCCTCCTCTTGGCATCTTTGGCAGAGGCGATATACCCCAAACCAAAGCGACCCTTGTTGAAAGGAAAAGTAGGGAACTCCGGGACCCCTTGTCGGCGAGAACCCAAACCTACGCCCGGAAAATAAGACATCCTCCTCATGATGTCCAGCGCGACAGAGCTTATGAGGAGTCCCATCCTCCTTGAGCGGGCGAATGCCAGAATCCCCGCAAATGGTCAAAGTACCGATAGGTAGTCCCAGAATAACCTTTTGGTGGAGAGTAGATGGTACAGCCATGATGTCAGGTCGATGGAGCCATGGCCTGCCTAGCAGAAGATTGAAGGTTGCGGGAATGTCCACGACATGGAATTCCACATCCATCTCAAAACCCTCAACGTCGAGTTTGAGCATTAAAATACCTTCGACTACGCGACGGGTGTCGTCATATGCCTTAACAGCCAGGTTGGAAGGTGCAAGATCCTTCTTGGTGAGTCCCAAAAGATAAGCAACCCTCAGGGGGCAGACGTTGATCGCCGAGCCGTTGTCAATAAGAACAGTCGGGACCCAGAGTCCTCGACACTTGACGGTAATGTGCAAAAGGCGGTTGTGGTCAACTCCTTCGACTAGCAGATACTTGATGGTAATGTGCAAAGGGAGTCCCAGAAGTTTAAGTCTTTCATGGCAGCCACTTCAGCAACAGGCTCCGGATTCGCAATGAAGGGAACATCCCAAAGACCAGTGTCAGCCAGGGAACGATTGACTGCCCAGACTTCATTCCCGACTTGGACATCCACTATGTCATCAACTTCCCAAAGGTTAGCAGGCGGAACAAGGTTAGTAACCATGATGCTACAATCCTTGTTATTCGGATAAGGCACCTCAGGACGCGGGCATTCTTCATTACCAATGTAAGAGCAAGGGTCGAAGTCAGTGTCGGGATCAGTATCACAAACCGAATCAAAGACCGAACTAAAGAGGGAGACATGGTCTCCCAGGGCTCGTGGATCTTCCTGAATAAGCTCGTCCTCTGCGTAGTGAAGCATGTAATCCGGTATAGCATAGCCTTGAAGGGGATTAGGATCGATGTCCATGGGAGCATTCCAAGTTGGCTCGGGATCCCAGAGGTACTCTTCTTCGGGAACCAATGACTCGATTGGGTGAAACAACATGTATAAGGAGAAGCCATCCAAAGGATCGAGCATGGCCGCTTCATAACCAGCCAACCAGCCATCATACCAGGCTTGATCAAATGGAACATTTTCAGGCTGTGGAGGAAACCCGTCTGCTTCCAGGCTTGACCATTCATTGAGCAGCGGAATGGCGTAGTCCAGGTTGTCTGCAATGGCCCAGCCAGTGGCCTGCATGCTGTCTTGGGGTGGAGTTTGAATGGCTCGAGACAGATCCACTGGACCGAGAGGCAAATTACCCATATTTCCATACGGGCTGTCAAGCGAGGAAGCAGAATTGATCTGCACAGCAGGGATTGACTGATGGAAGAGAGAGCTGACAGACTCATCGGAGACAGGTGATCCAGTTTGCAAAGGTTCCGAGGGCGCATCGGTGTCAACAATCCGGCCTTCGACCACATGTATGTAAGAAACCTCGGCAGAAGATTCGAGCGGGAAAGGTACAATGGGCCTAGGTTGATCGGCTGAGGCTATATAGTCGGTGGGGTTGAATATGGTGGAGTTGAGGGATATCTGGTTGATGTGGGGAGCAGCATTGTGCTTGGGAAGGGAATTGGCAATGACGTTAGGCTTTTGTGGTGGTGGAGGGGTTTCCAGCATGCCATCGTCAATGAGATCTTGGATTGCATGACGGAGGCGAAAGCAGGAGTCGGTGAGATGACCCGCTCCTTGATGGTAAGCACAGTAAAGGTTGGCTTTGAAGCCAGGTGAAGGGTTCTTGGGTAAAGGAGTTGGATCCAGGGGCTTGAGATGCCCTGATTTGACCAACTTTTCCAAGACCGAGGATAGAAGCGCCTCGATAGCGGAAAAGCTGCGGGGTTGGTTCCGAGGCCGGTTATTCTGCGGAGCTTGGACCTGATTGACGTCTGCAATGTGGTTGGTTGTATTGGAGGAGGTGGCGTTGGAACCACTGGTTGCTGCATTGGAGTAAGTCCCTGTTCCAAACAGTGCATTGGCATTCCCAGAGTATGCTTGAGTCTTGGCTTTAGGCGGATTAGAGGATTCCCCTTTTGCTAGGATCCCACTCTGCAGTGCATCCTCGATGGCCAAGCCAAAATCAAAGAAGGTCTCGAAGTTTGCAGACGCTTGAGCAAGCACCAGATGCCTAGCATAGTCGGGCTGAAGGTTGCGAGAGATGATATGGAGCTGATCCTTCTCGCTGGGGCGATCTATCATCAAAGCGGCCTTGGTCCTCCATCTTTTGACAAAGTTAGCAAAAGACTCCTTTGCTTCCATTTTGGTGGATTCGAGTTCCCGGGTGGTCATTTTCAGTTGGGAGTTGTAGCTGTACTGCGAAATAAACGCAGCCCCAATATCTTCCCAGGTCCTCCTTTTGGCGATGTCGAGCGACAAAAACCAATGGAAAGCAGGGCCGGAAAGGGTTTGAGGGAAAAGCTGAGACATGGCCTCCGGCTCAACAGAGAGTAGCTTCATGGCGGCATGGTAACTGTCTTGGGATCGCCACTTCCATCGAATTTGGCTAAGTCGGGCATTTTGAACTTCTCGAGGAGCCTGGCGTTAGGATACAAACAGAGACGGTCCAAATCAATCCCTCCAGCGTTGATCTTTTCGGTTTTGGAAATGGATTCCTCCAACTTGGTAATCTTGGCCATGAGTGCGGTCATGTCAGGGTTCTGAGCTGGCCCTTCTTGGTTTGGAGGAAGTCTACCACCTGCGAGGTTTGCAGCAGGCTTGTGGCCTTCCCTTGGGTTCAGTACCATGAGACGTCCTGCGTGAAGCGGATCCAGAACCAAAACGGGCTGTTCCTGGTCAGACTCATCGTCCTCGCCTTCCTCTTCGAGAGGGGGTGGAAGGCGAGTGTTGATAAGGTCATTCAGGCGGGCAATGTTAGTATCTGTCTGAGCTGCCCTCTGTTGCATGGCAGTGATGCTGTCCTGAAGGTTCATGAGCATGGTCTCCAAGGTAAGAGGTTCTAGCTGTGGTTGTTCCATTGTGACAGGAGGTTCGGAGATGCTTGATGCGGATGATGGGGTAGTTGGAAGCCCTTCCTGTGAGACCGGTGGCGAACCTGACTGTGAACCTGACTGAGAATCTGAGTGCTGTGCTGCCGAAGGTGAGCGCGGAGAGTCTTCCATGATGACTGACTGGGACTGTAACCTGACAAGCCTTTGAATCGGACTGAGTTGCAGACGTTCCCAAGCGGGTTTGGCGACTCGCTTCGATACTTTCCTTGGCGGTGCAATGATTCAGAACTTTGCAACAAAATAAGAGAAGGCTTAATAGGGGTCCTACAGAAACTTTAATCTAAATAAAAGACTAAAGTGCAGATGCAACCAGCGTCGTCGGTGTCGCCCTAGACTCTAGAGCGAGAAGACATGTAACGCCCCCATTTTCGGGTACGTTAAATAAACATTTTATTGAATTAAAAGACTAAGAGTCAAGCTCATTATTACAACATAAATCCTACTAGAGTACTTTTTATTACACAAAGGATGGGAATTCTAAGGCATTCTATTACTCCGCTTCTTCCTCCATCCTAGCAAGCTCCTCGGCTCCAAAAGCCTCCAATGTGTACTGTTCACCTTGCTCATCAATCAACTCTGACACATTATACTATCGTCGCCCCCAGTATAATATGCCAGGGTCACCAAAAGGTAACACCGTGAGCTACAAGGCTCAATAGAATAAACCATACCCACTAACCCTTAACTTATAACAGAAAGGGAAATATAAGCAATTACACATGCTCATTCAACAACATAGTTAACAATTACACATCCGCATTCACTATCTTACTAGCGTTGGTGTCATGCCTTTTCTTGAGTTTCTCCTACGCGACTCGTCATAGACCGTGTCATCCTTTTCACCTTTATTTACTAATTCAACACTTCCAAGTTTCATTAACAATTTGCTACTAACGAGGCTACCAAGTCCGGCTCCATTAGCAACACACACGACGGCTACCAAGTCCGGCCATATTATGGTTTTCAAAACACCTTTTTCCAAATCTTGCATTGGCTCCTCTCCACGGATAACCAAGCCATATTGTCACATGAGGCTACCACGTCCGGCTCCATTGGCAATCTTCACAATGGGCTACCAAGTCCGGCCTCATTGCGGTTTTCGAAAACATACTCACATTGGGCTACCACGTCTGGCCACAATGTAGTTTCAAAAATATTTTATCCATATCAACCACACCCTAGGTGTCATGTTTCTACTTTCTCGGTTTTTGTGTCTCATTTGCATGCCATGACTCCGTGGTAGTTCATTTCACAATTTAAGTAATCTTGAAACTAAACTAACAAGATCATCCAACTCTATATTCACTATCATGCTCATATTATCACATAATCATGCTCAATCACATTTAAGCATAACGCCACATGTACGGACGCCTTTGGAGTGATAAATCACTTATGCTTTAATCAACAACCACAAGTAATGCAAGTAAACATGTAGTCATGCTCATCACCATTTTAAGATCAAAATACAAATACTTCAGCTTAATCCAAAATCATACTTCCTTTTTGAAAAGTTCAAAACAACATTTGTTTATTGAGTGATTCTAACGTTATGCTAATCATGCCATGGTTATCCAAAATAACAACTTATACACATTTCTAGTCATGCTTAAGGAAAGTAGATAAGGTAATCTACGTATACTTAGGAAACGGAAAGTCTAGGTCCACCGCATGAAAATGCGGTGGTCGTCCACCGCACGTCTTTGGGGCCCACTCTGGGCGAAATAAAAATACAAAAAAATATTCATAAATTTTAAAATAATATTTCATGGGACCCTATAAAAAATCAGCTCCAACGGATATCGGTAGGTATGCTTTTCGGAATTCGTAGGAACGAAACTGTTTAGTTTTGTAGTTTCGTTCCTACAAATTCAAAAAACATATCTACCGATATCCGTTGGAGTTGATTTTTTACAGGGTCTCATGAAATATTATTTTAAAATTTATGAATATTTTTCTGTATTTTTTTGGGGCCCGGAGTGGGCCCCGATAGACGCGCGGTGGACGGTCACCGCGAAATGCATGCTGTGACAGTAGTCTTGCTCCTTAGGAAATCTACGTATACTTAGGATAGGGATGTAGGAATATCCTATCGTTCTTCTTAGCGGTAGAGATGACTACGGATAGTACGTCGGTGGTCGGGCGGAGTAACGTCTTACGGTAGGCTTCCGATAGCTTCGAAAGAGAAAGGTTTCTCTCGAAACTAAGTCTTGACTAACACTACTAAAACTTTTGGATCAATAGGGTGGCGGAGTGGCGGTTTAGTGGCGGCCTTGGATGAGTTTCTTGAAGAACTTGGGAAGAACTTCAAGAACAAGCAAGAAAACTAAACTTTCTAGAGAGAGAAGTGAACTATGGAAGGTGTGAGCTGAAATGGGAAGGAATGGGTGCTATTTATAGCCAAAGGTTGGTCTATTATCCAAGAGACAATTTTTCCCCTAACATTTGTTATCCAATGGTTAATAGAATGACTAGATTTGATGGTACTTGGATTGTGTGAGGTGTTGGCCAAAGGACCATGACTAGGCTTAAGAGTACACTTGCACACATCACACAACCTCTCTCTCCCTCTCTCCCGGCCTCTCTCTCTCCCTCTCTCCCGGCCTCTCTCTCTCTCCCTCTCTCTCTCGGCTATCTCTCTCTCTCTCTCCCTCCTTGGTACAATGTACATACATATAAGTACAAAGGTTGAAAGACTACAAAGATCTTTCTTGTTCTTTCTTCCAATCTAGGACAAATCTAGGTTATTCTATTGGGGTTTTGGTCTAGTCTAGTACCTTGAAAGAGTAAGAAATCTAGGGTTGGTTGTCCTTAGAGTTGAAAGAGTAAGAAAACCCTAGATTTGGTGGTACATGATGAGGTGTGAAGATTGGTCAAGGGTCATGACTAGGCTTGGAAGAGTACAATTGCACACACATCACATTTTCTCTCTCCCTCTCATCCGGCCCATCTCTCTCTCTCTCCCTCCATCTCTCTCTCGGCCTCTCTCCTCTCTCTCTCTCTCTCTCTCTCATTGGTACAATGGACACTTAAGCATGAAAGGACAAAGGGTTGGTGGTTGACTTGAGAAAGAGTAAGATCATGGTGTAAGGCTTGTAAGAGATTTTGTAAGAAAATCTTAGTACTTGAGTCCACCTCATGTCCTTCCTATCCTTCTTCTTTCTTTAGTACATACATACATATATAACTTAGATTTGAAAGAAGAAAGTCCAAGACTAATGTACTTTAGTCTCCTTCTCTCTCCTATCTTTCTCTCCCTCCTCTCCCATCTCTCTCGGCTCTCTCTCCTCTCCCTCTCTCTCGGATTCTCTCTCTCCCTCTCTCTCCCTCTCTCTCTTTCTCCCTTGATTAATATATACATACATATATGCAAGACTAACTAAAAGTACAAGGTAATATGATCTTATCCTAGATTTTCTAAGTCAAAATTCCTTATAAAACTAAGTCAAATTGCCACCTATGTACTTATGAACTATATTCTAAGACTTATAATCCTAGGATGACATATACATATCTAATACTTTAAGTAAATAGGTACATATCATATCTAGTAAGCAATTAACTAAATAAAACCTAGTACTATGGCTTGACTTGGCCTTATTGACCAATGGACCAAAATTCCCCTAACTTTTATTATCCAATGGTTAATGGATGGAAGTACTATGCTTATATAATCTATCTATACAAGTACCATGACTCATGGTGAGTCTACTTAAACTAATAGATCTTGTACTAGGTAGAAAGATTAACCTATTGTCCAATGGTCAACAACTCTCCTAACTTTTATTATCCAATGGATAAAGGTGGTAAGAAATATATAAACATATAAAGGTGTACCTAGCAATCTAGTCACAATATCCTAGGTAGAAACCTATTGTCCAATGGATAAAGATTTCCCTAGTATTTATCGTCCAATGGGTAAAGATCAAAGGTTGACTTTGGTCAAAAGGGTTTGTTTAGGGTTTTGAAAGGTTCAAATGGGTCGGGAAGGTCGAAGGTTCATTAAGGTTATCTTAACGGATAAGGTTAGAAGCTAACTAGGCTTGCTAAGTAGGATTTCCAGCCAAGAAAGGAATTCTAAGACTTGTTTCAGTAATTAGGGAAATATACTAACACACTTGTCTTTAGAAAATGATTATACTGCATGGCGTGATGAAACTAGATTTTGAATTGAATCAATCTAATCATGACGGATTATTAGCAATCAAGAAAATTATAGAGTCATTAAAATAAGCAACGAGATTTTATTCACTGAAAATCGGAGTTGTTACAAGACAAGTCTGTCTCAAGACGTTCGGACATTGCTTGAGGCCCTCAGAATTCTTTTCGAATGTGTATCCTTATTTGAAACGAGTGGTCCTAAAGGATGTCAAAAGAAGTCTAAACCTTCGTCCATCCCGCCGTTTGGGATTTCAAACTTGAAGTCAGAACAACTCGGTACGAATATCATGATACTATAACCAGGTCGGTGTGAGCAGCACTGTGCTATTAGCGAGGCACTTGTTACCTTTTGGTGTAAGCATCATGATATTTTACTCTGTTGTTCCTCGTTTCTGTTTGGAATCCTAAACAGGTTTAAAACGAGGGTGTAGAAAGGCTTCTGATTTCCTAAAGTCCCAACGTCCGAAGGACTGGGGAAACTGAAAACGTGCATCATTGAGATACACGACTCCTCATCGGGCCAACAGAGTGTCCTAATGATTTTAAAGAAAGACCTGGAAAGATCGAGGACCTAAAAGGTGCCCTAGACATGCTCCTACGCAGAACGGGATGTATGTACATTTCATGCTGTAGGGACAGCAGTAACACGTAGACAGTATATGGGGTTAGATACAAATAGATCTGAACCTGTGGGTACCTGTCCTAGTTTGGAGAGTTCTAATGCTTTGTATATGCAAAGGCCGGTTTTGGTTTGTAACAGGTTCCTCGGACTAAGGCCACAGATATACCTCCCATTGCCCGCGATACGCAGAGCAACGGTCGAACGGTAGCATGACCTATCATCGTCGAAGGTTGTTGGTCATTCGAGGTCCCTGGGCTCCGGTAAACCGTGCCGGATTGCCAAAACGATCCAACGAGGCTTATCCCACATCGATGCACATGAAATGCTAGAATTTGATTAAGAAAAGAAGAATCGTAATTTTGCAAAATGCTTTTTCAAATTTGGCTCACTTTATTTGGTTCATCTTTAGAAGAAACTACACAAGCGAACAATCGAAAAAGTCCCAGATTAGATTGGCCGGACACGAGGTCCTGTTAAATCACCATTCCAACCTTCGGCATTGCGAAGCTCACCGTTTTGACAGACTTTTAAGGGATTGTTCGCAAGTGTATTAAATCCTAAGTATGAATTAATATTGGTTCGATTTATCCCCAGCAGAGTCGCCACTGTGGGCAGCATGCCCTCGGAGAAGGATTCCGTTCCTTTCCGACAAATTTCCGGGGCAAGGGCCCTTGCGGGAATCGAGGGAGCGCGAGCGGAGAGGCAAGCGCTCAAAAATACAGAGTCGCCACTCAGGTTTTGAAGGTCCGACACCCAAGGAACCGTATTTCGAAGCACCTGCCGCGCTATTTGATTTGAAAAAGTGAAGGCACCAGTCCGTCATAACCATATCTGGGTTCGGGAGCCAGGTTACGAGAGGGGAAGGGTTTTAAGGCACCCCTCTCGCCCAATCCAGAGATCGGTCTCTACTTGAGCATTTTGAAAATGTTTACGATTCTTCTTTTATTAACCAGATTTTAGCCAATTAGGGCGGGGGAACAGTTAATCGGGTATTGAAACTGTAACACGTTTTGCAAGATGTGATGAATAGCATGGATGGATGAAATATTAAGGAAATAAATGGGACAAAGTTCAAAATATCAGTAAAACACCAAAACAGTGCTTGGATATGGGAATATCACAAACAATAGCCAACTTGCATGCATGGATCAACCTGCATACAAGGGAACCATCGCGCGATACTTCCATAACGTCGCGCGAGTGTTGATGCCTCACCAACAGTTTGAACTTTATCCCCTTCTGGGCTCTGGAAGGACCAGTGCACACCCAGGAGGCAAACCAAACAGTTTATAAATACTGAAAGTAAATAATTATTACAGATAGATTGGAATGAATTGAAAATACAACCCCTAAACAGTGGGGGAAATAAACAAAGGCCAAAAGCCTAGTTGCCCATGCAAGGGCCATTACTGGAAATCAGTGAACCATCGCGCGACAGATTAAAATACTCGCGCGAGGGTTCTGACTGGACTTCCAGGAATTGCTTTGCATGCTTGGGGCTCTAAGACATATTCAGAGACATCCCAAGGGCATTCCAAACTAACTAAAACAGCAAGCTAAGAGCTGGACCATTTAAAACCAAATTAGCCATGCAAGGGCAGCCTCTGGAAATCAATGGATCATCGCGCGATAGAGTGGAATACTCACGCGAGGATTCTGACTGGACTTCCAGGAGTTGCTTTGCATGCTTGGGATTCTGAGAGGTTGAGGAATATCCCAAAGGCAATACAAACTGACTAAAATGACAAACCAAGGAATTGAACTTATTTTTATCATGCATAACGGTGACCTATATATGAAGATAAAAACAGAACAAAGATGACCATGAATAAAACAAGAAATAACCAGCATCCCTTCCCCACGTGGACCAATCTCTTGCAGACAGAAATGTCGCGCGAGTGTTTGGGTCCATTGCACGAGGGTTTGGCTGGTTACAGATTCTTGTAACCCTGCTGACTTTAGGGTCAGGACAGGTATTGATTACAGCCTTGGCCCTGCCAGCCCCCCTCAGGGATCAAGACAGGAACAGGTAAATTTTATACCTTTGCTTGAATGGCTTTTGAAATGGATTGGATGGAGTGATGTGGCCTTGCAAGAGAGTGTATGGAGAACACTAGTTTGAAAGACTAGGAAGTGGTTTGGATTAGTGACTTTGTGCTAGATTTGATAACACCTTCTTGTTGAAATTTTGGTAATATTTGCAACCTTCTAACCCTTTTCATGGAAGAGCAATGGGGGTATATATAGGAGGAGTGAGTGGTGCAATGGGAGGTGGAAAACTTGGCCAAGTAACCAGCCAACAAGGCTGGTCACTCTTGCTTGGTGGAGAGACTAGCCACCAAGGTGAGTGGGGGTGGTTGTGAGGGTGAGCCTGCCAGAATGCTGTTCAGCCAGAGAAAACGGGGTTCTAGCCCATGTGGCCCTGATGATCACAAAAGTCCAGCTGGATTAAGATGATGGGGACAGGTGGAACCATCGCGCGAGGGTCAACAGTCAACCTTTGACTTTGACCAACACCTGGCAAGCTGACTATCGCGCGAGGAACAAGAAGTATCGCGCGACGGTCAAACTTCGGTTAGGGTTTTGACTGAAGGTTGTAGGTGTTCAAAAAGGGCTAAAAGGGTTCAAGAAGGGTTCCAAGTCCAATCCATTCCACATTCAAGCCCGCTTGATCCGATTTCATCATCGGGGAAACAAGAAACTGAAAAATAAAGTAAAACAAACGGGAGACCCAGATTGGGGTGTCTACAAATGGGAAGGTTAATCCTAAACTGTTTATCACCGCGAAACTAAACCCTTAAGATCGCTCTTAAACCTACCGTCGCTCTAGGAAGGAGAATGGCCATCAACCTAGTCTACGGAAGTTACGAGTTGACGATATCTGACGAATGGCGAAGATGATCACCTCAGAGGATTGATGGTAACCTGCTTCTATTTTAAGGGGGATAGACGATGATTCAAAGACCAGTATAGCGACAATGTTTAATCCGTAGTCACGCACCAATTTCGAGGACGAAATTATTTTAAGGGGGATAGATTGTAACGACCCAAATTTTTGGTAAATAAAAATTTCGTTAAATATTTGAATTTTATTTTAATTACTAGGATTGCTTTTAAAATTTCTTTTTAATTTCTAATAATCCATCATAATTAGATTTGAGACTTTTAGATTATATTCTTTTCGCACCGGACAATCTAGTCATTTTCTAACGACAAGTATGCTTATAAAAGCACTTGTATATTTTTCCAATTTATGGATTGCGGCCTTAAAATCATTTTTTACTAGAAATCCTATTTAGCAAGCCTAGTTAGCTTCCAACCGAATAATTGGAGAAACCTAACTACCAATTCCCTTGGTTACTTTTCCCTAACCCTATATGGACCTTCTTGACCACCTTTGAGCCTTATGAACCCTCCTAAAACCTATTTGAACCATTAGGTCATTAGGGTTAATCATTGAACCCCATGACTAGTCATTCAAGCCCATGCCACCTTCTTTATTTTCTTTATCCTTTGGTTAATAAATGTTAGGGGAAAATTTAACCGTTGGATAATAAAATCTAGTCATGCCAATGACTAATTAAACCTATCTAGACAAGTCTTTTCAAAAAGAAGCTCATCATTATGCTTCCAAAGGAAGTAACCATAGTCTTGCATGCATGCAACCCTAGGTCATATAGCCCTAATCCTATTTATGTTACTTTCCTAGATTCTTATGTACTTAGATAACCATATATATGGATATATATATGTCTCCTAGCCTAATAAAATCAAGACTATATTACTAGGGGTGCACTTTCTGGGAAAGTATTAGCCAACTTCTCATGAAAGGTCACTTTCAAAGGGATATTCCTTCCAAGAAGATTCATTCTCATCATATTTCCTCTTTATCCATTGAGTAATAATTGTTATGGAAAATCTTATCCCTTGGGTAATAAAAACTAGTCTTGCTAATAAAAGACTTAGATTGGTAAGGCTAGTCACTTAGGTACTTGAAAGATAGGAAACCATTATTTTGTTTCAAAAAGAGGTAATATTAGTCTTGCCAAGTTTACAAGTCTAAGAATAATAGCCTTAACCCTAAATTGGCCAACATAATTACTTTTCTAAATTTCTTTAAGCTTATAATAGTATGCCCCTTGGATAAAAGTTTCCTAGGAAAACTTTAACCTTTGGCCAATGTTTAACACTTGAAAGCCTTAGCCATGTCATTACTTCTTTTAGGCCTAAAAAGACTACTTAGTACTTAAGCATGCCTAAATAAACCTAGGTTTGCTTTCTAGGAGAAAGATTATCCATGGGACAAAGTTCTTATCATTTAGAAACCTCTTCATAATCATTTCCTCTTTCCTTAGACTTATAAGCCTACTTGATGCTTTAGTGTACTTAGGTTTATACACATAGGCACATGACACAAAAAAAAAAGAAAGGAGAGGGAGAGAGAGGCCGGTTGGAGGGGAGAGAGGAGGAGTGAGTGCATGCTTGTACTTGTACTCTTGTACAAGCTACCATTAGCCTTAAGCCTAATTACCAATTGCCAACCCACTTACTAGCCAACTTTAAACATAAAACTAGCTTATCATTTTGTTCTTCTTGCAAGCAAGCTTTTCCTAGACAAGACTAAACCAAAACCCCTCATGATGACCTAGACTTTGAACCAAATTAGATGGCAAGGCATAGCATGCCTTCAAGCATGAAAAGACAAGCCATACCTTTCAAAAATTGCCCATTGGACAATAATTGTTAGGGAAAAATTTATCCATTGGATAATAAGTCAAGTTTTTGCTATAAATAGCACCCCACATTGGCCATTCAACTCACACCTTCACCCATTCAACTTCTCTCTCTAAGAAAGTCTAGTGTTCTAACCATGTTCTTGGTTAGTTCTTAAGTTCTTGAGTTTTTTCTAAAGCTCTTCAAGAAACTCATCCTAGGCCGCCACCAAACCACCACTTAACCACCCTCCAATCCATAAAAGTTAGAAAGTTAGTCAAGAACTAGTTTCGAGAGAAATCTTTCTCTTTCGAAGCTACCGGAAGCCACCGTAGGAAGTTACTCCGTCCGACGTACTTACTTTTTCCATAGCCGTACCCACCGCCAAGAAGGAAGGTAGAATACCTCTACTTACTTACTCTAAGTATACGTAGTAAATTTCCTTATCCGTTAAACAACAACAAAAAAAGATAGTTAGTATTTACTTTTATGAACCAAAGCATGTTGGTTAGTAATTTTTTTTTTAAATGAAAGTATGAGCATGAATATAGGATTATTAGATTTACTTGTCTTAATATGTGATAAGGCATAAGTGGTTTTTCCACTCCAAAGGTGTCCGTCCATGTGACACTATGCCTTAGATTGTATGTTAATTGCTTGAGTATGATTATGTGAAATCAAGGATAAAATGAGTATGCTAAATAATATAGAGTTGGATGATCTTGCTAGTTTAGTTTCCAGATTTCAAAATGAATGAATTATGTTACTTCTGTGAAAAAGTCCTACCGCGGAGTCTAAGCATGAAAACGAGACACAAAAATCGAGAAAATTAGAAACATGACACCTAGGGTGTGTTTAAAGTCAATGACTTGGTAAAATATTTTTGAAACTACATAATGACCAATGTGGGAGTCATTATGTGAGTAGTGTGTGTTGTGAAAAGGAGAAAAAGCTTTGAAATGTGATTGTGTGCCAATGGGAACCCGGTGCGGCGGAACCATTGTGAGGGTACTCGGGAAGCCGGAACAGCGGAACCGAGGTTGGGTGTGTGGCTTGGTTATCCGCGGAGAGGAGCCAATGCTAATGTGTGCCAATGGGAACCCGGTGCGGCGGAACCATTGTGAGGATACTTGGGAACCCGGAATGGCGGAACCGAGGTTGGGTGTATGTTTTGAAAACCACAATGTGGCCGGACTTGCCCATTGTATGGTGTGGGTGTGTTAAAAACGGAGTTTTGAAATGATGATTTGGAAATGAGAAGTGAAAAGGTGACACGGTCTACGACAAGTTGCGTAGGAGAAACCCAGAAAAGTCATGGACACCAACGATAGTTAATAGTGAATGTGGATGTGTCATTGTTAACTGTTTTATTAGATAAGTATGTCCTGTGTAGATAACGTTATCTGTATGATTCATGGTTTGTAAGTTATGGGTTAGAGGGTATGGGATTATTCTGCTGAGCTTTTGTGGCTCACGGTGTTACCTTTGGTGACCCTGACATATTATATCGGTGGCGACGCTGGTATAATGTGTCAGACCTGATAGATGAACAGGGAGAGCTGTATACTTTGGA
This sequence comes from Rhododendron griersonianum, assembly GCA_018127125.1. NCBI lineage: Eukaryota > Viridiplantae > Streptophyta > Magnoliopsida > Ericales > Ericaceae > Rhododendron > Rhododendron griersonianum. The sequence continues at coordinate 38,505,074 of CM030791.1, forward strand.
GACTTTTGGAGCCGAGGAGCTAACTAGCTAGGAAGAAGGAGCAAGCGGAGCCGTAGATAGGAACCCTAGATTTTCCTTCCCTTATGTAATGAAAGCACTCTGATGGGAATTTGATGTAATAACGAGCCAGACTCTATTTAGAAATTCAATAAAATTGTCCCTTTAACGTACTCGGAAATTGGGGGCGTTACATGCACATTGCCTATATGCATTTAGTTACTCCTTTCATTGACTGAGATCCATTTACATGCATGCTTGTTTACTTTTATAGCAACTCACAATCCTATGCCTAGGTAGGCAAGCCATGGTTCGAATTTTATGTACTGATGCCGCATAAGGGACGGCGAAGACTGAATGCCTAAATCATGAGGTATAAAGAAGTCAAATTTGCATCAATTTTTATATTGACAACTAACAAACATGCATACATTATTGGTACTAGGAAAGTATCAAACACACACACACAACGAAAGCAAAAAAAAACCATCTCTCTAGTCACCGAGGAGAATGGGCGATTTGGGCGTTTCCCACAGGAACTTCGGCGATTGAGCAGGTGGTCCCTGTGATTGCATCTGAGTCAAGCAGTGATCCTCAAATGGCCGATGGGACTATCTCTATTGCAGATGGGTTAGGTCTAAAGGCGTTGGACTCTAATGAAGTAAGGAGAAAACAACAGATCTCTGATCTTTCCAAATCTTCTCAAGTTCGTTCTACCCAGATGGAGATGGAAATTCAAAAGGTGAACATCTCAGGGAATTTTAACTCGGTACCCATTCTCGGAAATGTAAACCAGGCAACAACTTCAACTGGGTTTGGATCATTTAGCCCTAAAACAGCAAAAAACCTTAGTCCTTCAAGGAAGCTACAGCAGGTCTTCGAAGAGACCCTTGTGCGGGAAGCAGAGGAGCGAGCAGCTCATCTTTCCAACAACATCAACAGCACGAGGTACTCTCAAACCCTAATCAATGCCAGAGGGACCCCGTACTTGGAAGGGGATCCCAATATGGGATATGATGAAGCTGATACAAAACCTAGGAGGCCGTCCCATTTAGCATCCCAGGTTAATCACTTTACAACCGAAATCCACCCTACTCTACCTCAAACCCACAAACCTAATCCCAATCCCAATGCGGTCCGGATCCAGGGTAAACCTAAGCCTAGAAATTGGGCTTCTCTCCTACAATCACAGAGCCCATCGTTGGAAATGAAGCTAGACTATTTTCCAGACCTCCAACGGGGGAAGGAAGCTCTAGTGGAAATTGACTTGGAATTGACTGAGGTAGGTAAATGGAATAGATATTTTGTAGGCCATTTCCTTGATGGGAAGATGGCTTATCCTCTTCTTTTATCCACTGCGCGGAATCAATGGAAAGATCTTTTTGTGGCCGTCAAATCCGATGTAGCTAGGTTTTATATGTTTGAATTCAGGGATGAGCAGACCAAAATACAAGTTCTTGAAGGAGGTCCTTATGTTTTCTCTCAGAAATACTTGGTACTCAAGGATTGGCATCGGATGATGAAACCCGCCAAGGAGCAGCCTTTTAAAATACCAGCTTGGGTAAAATTCCATGACTTGCCATTTGAGCTTTGGAATCAAGACTGTTTAAGTAGAGTGGCTAGTGCAGTTGGAAGGCCTCTACATGTAGACCAAGCCACAGCCAAAACTGCTAGGCAGCCTGGCCTTCTCCAAACCAAATCCACAAAAGCGAGAATTTGTATTGAGGTAAGTGCTCAACAAGATCTTCCGGACGAGGTTACTGTAGACACCCCAGTCTGAGCTTCCAGATTAGTTTACTTACGGTATTTGATTCCCCAATGATGAACCGGATCAAGAACACCCCGGGAATGTTGAGTGTTTGGGCTTTGAGTGTTTGAAAAACCCTTGAACCTAGCCTAGCCTAAGCCACTTCCAAAAGCCAAAAACCCTACTGACGTGCGCCAGGGCACAACCATCGCGCGCCAAGGCGCACCATCGCGCGCCACACCCACTCCCTCGCGTGATGGTCAAACTGCCAGGTAAACAAAGTTTGACCGTTGACCATCGCACGCCAGGGCGCACCCTCGTGCGACAGACTGGCTCCATCGCGCGATGGTCAGTCCCTACCAACCTTTTTCAAAGGTGGAAGCTTGGCCACCAATGCAACCCTCAGCCAGTCTCATGGACTGGCTGAACTCCTCTGTTTGCATCACCCAACCTTTCCAAAGGAGGGAATTTGGCCACCAGGCCAAACCAACCCTTGTTTGGTTGGTTGTTCTTTCCACCATACACCATTTTCACCACTCCTCCTATATTAACCCCCATGGTGCTTCCATTAAAAGGGTTCAAAAAAAAGAAGAAGGAGAAAGTACCAAAGTTCAAGCAAAAAGGGCTATACAACCTTGAATACAATTGTTACTCCCTCACTCAAACCACTTCCATACACTCATTTTACAAGCTCTATCACTTTGTTCAACCTCAATTCAATTCAAAGCTCAAGCACATTCAAACTCAAAAAGCCAAAGGTATAACACCTCTGTTCTGCTTACTGTTCTGATCCCTGAGGGGGGCTGGCAGGGCCAAGGCTGGTAATCAATACCAGTCCTGGCCCTAAAGCTAGCAAGGTTTCAAAAGCCGTGGCCAAGCAAACCCGCGCGCGATGGACCAGAACACTCGTGCGACACTTTTGTCTGCATGAGATTGGTCCACGTGGGGATGGGATGCTAGTCCATTTGTGCTCATTTCATACTTGTATTTATTTTGAAGAATGTTGTATATTAAATCATTGTGTTGCATGCTAAAATCTATAGGTTAGGCCCTTTTACTATGTTGTTTGATTTGGAATGCCCTTGGGATGCTCCTGAATATGTGTCAGAGCCCCATGCATGCAAAGCAATTCCTAGAAGTCCAGACAGGAGCCTCGCGCGCGTGTCTCACTCTGTCGCACGATGGTCCACTGATTTCCAGAGACTGCCCTTGCATGGGCAGCTTGGCCTTTGGCTTTTGTTTCAACACCCCACCTGTTTAGGGGTTGCTTCTCAGTTTTTACTTAGTCTGTTTGTAATATTATTTACATTTCAGTACATATAAACTGCTTGATTTGCCCCCTGGGTGTGCACTGGTCCTTCCAGAGCCCAGAAGGGGATAAAATTCAAATTGTTGGTGAGACATCAACACTCGCGCGAGTGTATGGGTTTGTCGGGCGATGGTGTACTTGCATGCACGTTGATCCATGCATGCAAGTTGACCATTGTTTGTGCCAAACTCATACACAGCACTGTTTTGATGCTTGATCGCTGTTTTGGACTTTATTCCATTTATTTTTCAAATTTTCCATCCAAGCATGCTGTTTACCACATCTTGCAAACGTGTTACTGTTTAAATCCCCGATTAACTGTTCCCCTGCCCTAATTGGCTAAAAATCAATTAACAAAAGAAGAATCGCAATGTTTTCAAAATGCCTAAGTAAAGACCGATCTCCGGATTGGGCGAGAGGGGTGCCTTAAAACCCTTCCCCTCTCGTAACCTGGCTCCCGAACCCAGATATGGTTATGACGGACTGGTTTCCTTCACTTTTTCAAATCAAATAGCGCGGCAGGTGCTTTGAAATACGGCTCCTTGGGTGTCGGACCTTCAAACCCGAGTGGCGACTCTGTATTCCGAGCGCTTGCTTTCCCCGCTCGCGCTCCCTCGATCCAGGCCCATCGCCTTGGGAAAGGAACGGAATCCTTCTCCCATTTTCTAAGGGCATGCTGCCCACAGTGGCGACTCTGCTGGGGATATAAAAAATGCTCCAGAATATTTCCAAGATGCCCCCCAAAATTGCTATAAGATCGTAAAAGAACCTGAAGATCATTATAAGGGATAAATGAGATCGGGCCAGGTCTAGAAGCTGGATTAGGCCTGAGGCCCAAAAGAACCGTCGCGCGACAGAGTGGAAGTATCGCGCGATGGTCGCTGATTAGGGTCTGGATCTGGAAAAGTCCAGACCCGACCCAAACCTGTTCCATCTGTTCAAAACGTCGCGGGGACGTTACAGAAACTGTTCCGGACAGTTTCGAATTCAAAACCCTTCCAACTCTCATCTCCCTCAAATCTTTCCAAAACCCTTGATCTCTCCACAAAAATCAATAAACCCACATACAAAATCACAACCATGGCTGATCACGGCAATGGTGGAAGCGGAGGCGAGGTTGTTGATCAAACTGTGGGCAGCATGCCCTCAGAGAAGGATTCCGTTCCTTTCCGACAACTTTGGCAAGGAACTTTTTGGATCGAGGGAGCGCGAGCGGAGAAGCAAGCGCTCGTAAATACAGAGTCGCCACTCAGGTTTGAAGGTCCGACACCCAAGGAACCGTATTTCGAAGCACATGCCGCGCTGTTTGATTTGAAAAAGTGAAGGAAACCAGTCCGTCATAAACATATCTGGGTTCGGGAGCCAGGTTACGAGAGGGGAAGGGTTTTAAGGCACCCCTCTCCCCCAATCCGAAGATCGGTCTCTACTTAGGCATTTTTGAAAACATTGCGACTCTTCTTTTGTTTAATCAATTTTTAGCCAATTAGGGCGGGGAAACAGTTAATCGGGGATTAAACTGTAACAGTTTGCAAGATGTGATAAAAAATAGCATGGATGGGTGGAGTGTTTAAATAAAAAGTGGGATAAAACCCAACACTATGATTAAAACACCAAAACAGAGCTTTGTATGGATTTGGCACAAACAATGGCCAACTTGCATGCATGGATCAATGTGCATGCAAGCCAACCATCGCGCGACAAAGCCATACACTCGCGCGAGTGTTGATGCTTCACCAACAGTTTGAATTTTATCCCCTTCTGGGCTCTGGAAGGACCAGTGCACACCCAGGGGGCAAACCAAGCAGTTTATATGTACTGAAAGTAAATAAATATTACAAACAGAACGAATAAAATTGATGTACAACCCCTAAACAGTGGGGGTAAATAAACAGGGGCCTAAGCCCTAGTTGCCCATGCAAGGGCAGCCACTGGAAATCAGAGGACCATCGCGCGACAGAGGGAGACACTCGCGCGAGGGTCCTGACTGGACTTCCAGGAATTGCTTTGCATGCTTGGGATCTGACACATACTCAGAAGCAACCCAAGGGCATTCCAAACCAAATGAAATAGCAAGCTAACCTAAACTATGATTTTTATCATGCAAAACAGTGAGTTAATATCAAACATGCTCACAAAATGTTTATAAACATAATGAAAATAGGAAAAGACCAGCATCCCATCCCCACGTGGTCCAATCTCGTGCAGACAGAAGTGTCGCGCGTGTGTTCTGGTCCATCACGCGGGGGTTTGCTTGGCCACGGCTTTTGAAACCTTGCTAGCTTTAGGGCTAGGACTGGTATTGATTACCAGCCTTGGCCCTGCCAGCCCCCCTCGGGGATTAGAACAGTAAGCAGAATAGAGGTGTTATACCTTTGGCTTTTTGAGTTTGAATGTGCTTGAGCTTTGAGTTGAATTGAGGTTGAACAAAGTGATAGAGCTTGTAAAATGAGTGTATGGAATTGGTTTGAGTGAGGGAGTAACAAGTATATTCAAGGTTGTATAGCCCTTTTTGCTTGAACTTTGGTACTTTCTCCTTCTTCTTTTTTTTGAACCCTTTTAATGGAAGCACCATGGGGGTATATATAGGAGGAGTGGTGAAAATGGTGTATGGAGGAGAAAGAACCAACCAAGTAAAGGCTAACTTGGCTTGGTGGCCAAATTTCCCCCTTTGGAAAGGTTGGGTGATGCAAAGAGAGGAGTTCAGCCAGTCCACGAGGCCTGGCTGAGACTGCATTGGTGGCCAAGATTCCACCTTTGAAAAAGGTTGGTGGGGACTGACCATCGCGCGATGGAGCCAGTCTGTCGCGCGATGGTTGCGCCCTGGCGCGCGATGGTCAACGGTCAAACTTTGTCCACCTGGCAGTTTGACCATCGCGCGAGGGAGTGGGTCTGGCGCGCGATGGTGCGCCCTGGCGCACGTCAGTAGGGTTTTTGGCTTTTGGAAGTGGCTTAGGCTAGGTTAGGTTCAAAGGTTTTTCAAACAGTCAAAGCTCAAACACTCGACATTCCCGAGGTGTTCTTGATCCATTTCATCATCGGGGAATCAAATACCATAAGTAAACTAATCTGGTAACCCAGATTGGGGTGTCTACAGTAGCCCCCCTTTGACGGCACTTGAAGCACCATCAACTTGGTAAAAGTAACGTCAAAGGTTTCTAGACACCCCTCAAGGCAATCTAGAGTAGAGAACACTAGCAAAGTAGACAAGTAAACTTACAGAACCTGATTGGTTGATAGGACGAACGAACCGTCGCTAGGGATGAATGTAGAAGTGGACGATTGCATCGCCGCTTGTTGATCGAATTTGGACCGGACAGGCTATCGCTGCAGATTTGGACGGGACAGGCCGTCGTTGCTGGGGATCAAGCTATCCTCGGCACAAAGTATTCCAACAAACACTGGTAGGTCATGTCAGGCAAGTTGAATTCCATCTGTTGGGAATCAGAGCCAATATCCTTATCAAAGACCATCCGAGACAGAGCAATAAGGCTGCTGGAAAATGCACTTGTGGCTAGACTGAGGGTGATTGTCCTGGGGAACAATCAGTTACGGATGAACGGACCATCAGACGATAATCTGATCGTTGTTGTGGATTTGACAGGACTAGCTGTCGTGAAGGCGGACGGAGAGATCAATGTGACGAATGATCAGACCGTTGAGGAACTGTGACAGGAGACGGGCAGATCAATGTGCAGAATGATCAAGCCGTTGAGGGATTTGACAGGACCGGCTGTCGTGAATGCGGACGAGGAGATCAATGTGCCGAATGATCAAACCGTTGAGAAACTGTGACAGGAGACGGGCTGATCAGTGTGCAGAATGATCAAGCCGTTGAGGGATTTGACAGGACCGGCTGTCGTGAATGCGGACGAGGAGATCAATGTGCCGAATGATCAGACTGTTGAGGAACTATGACAGGAGACGGGCTGATCAGTGTGCAGAATGATCAAGCCGTTGAGGGATTTGACAGGACCGACTGTCGTGAATGCGGACGGGGAGATCAATGTGCCGAATGATCAAACTGTTGAGGAACTGTGACATGAGACGGGCTGATCAGTGTGCAGAATGATCAAGCCGTTGAGGGATTTGATAGGACCGGCTGTCGTGAATGCGGACGGGGCGATCAATGTGCCGAATGACCAAACCGTTGGGGAACTTTGACAGGAGACGGGCTGATCAGTGTGCAAAATGATCAAGCCGTTGATTTGGTGGAGATAGACAATATGGCTGACCGTCGCGGATGATATGGCTGACCATCGTTGAATGACCGATATGGCTGACCGTCATGGATGATATGGCTGACCATCGGTGAATGACTGATATGGCTGACCGTCATGGATGATATGGCTGACCATCATTGAATGACTAATATGGCTTACCGTCATGGATGATATGGCTGACCATCGGTGAATGACTGATATGGCTGACCGTCATGGATGACTAATATGGCTGACCGTCATGGATGATATGGCTGACCATCGTTGAATGACTGATATGGCTGACCGTCATGGATGATATGGCTGACCATCGTTGAATGACTGATATGGCTGACCGTCATGGATGATATGGCTGACCATCGTTGAATGACTGATATGGCTGACCGTCATGGATGATATGGCTGACCATCGTTGAATGACTGATATGGCTGACCGTCATGGATGATATGGCTGACCATCGGTGAATGACTGATATGGCTGACCGTCATGGATGATATGGCTGACCATCGTTGAATGACTGATATTGCTGACCGTCATGGATGATATGGCTGACCATCCTTGAATGACTGATATGGCTGACCGTTATTGATGATATGGCTGACCATCGTTGAATGACTGATATGGCTGACCATCATGGATGATATGGCTAACCATCATTGAATGACTGATATGGCTGACCGTCATTGATGATTTGGCTGACCATCGTTGAATGACTGATATGTGTAGACACCCCAATTTGGACCTATTAACTATCCTTAATTCGTGGCCTTGAGGCTCCCCGATGATGAAACAGGATCAAAACAGGCCTTGGACAAGCTTCAACATTGCTTCTCGGACTTTTTCAAAACCAATTTTTTTTCCCGACATCCTGAGGGTAAAATTGGCACACATTTTAGCATATAAAATATATTTGAATGAAACCAAATGGGATAGAAAGAGGACTTAACGAGCTTTCCAACGCTTCGAAAAAGACCCAAAACCGAGTTCGGGAGTGTCCGTGGCTCCCTTTTGAAGTTGGGCAGTCACTCCCAAGCCCTCGGGACCACTCCCAAGCGCTCGGGAGTGCCACTCTAAAGCGCTCGGGAGTGCTGTCAGGGCCAATGCATGTTGAGCTTGATCTTTGACCATGGCTTTTCAGATCCATTCAACGTTCAACCTAGCCCTTCCTGAGTATTCAGATGGGGCAGGAATATAATCATGCCTTTTTTCCTCCCAAAACTATTTTCTCTTTATTTTTGATTTATTTTTCAAAATTCAAACCCATTTTCTCCTCTCCTATAAATACCCCCTCATTCTACACACCAAGGGACACAAAAATTTTCTCCCTCTGACTCCCCCATTTGCAGAAAACTTTGTTTCAAACACCCTCAAATATTTTCAACTCAAATATTTTCCAACTTCCACCTTCAAATAGTTTTCAAGGAAAATCCAAAAATCACAAAAGCAAATGAGGTCTTAGACTTCATCTTTCTACTGTTTTTCAGCCCTTACTCAAACTACCATACTCATCCAAGAAGTCTTGTTCAAGCTCAAAGGTATAAAATCTCATTTTTATACTTAAAAGCCATCGTTTTTCTCTGTCTGAGGGAGATCAGTGGCTCATACCAGTTCCTCATACTGGTTGTGAGCCACCTGATCTTGGTTTAACAACAAAAGCAAAAGGGTTAGAAGGAGTTTTTCAGTACACTGGAATCACTCCCGAGCGCTCGGGAGTGCTCCTAAGCGCTCGAGAGTACTGTTCTTCTGCTGTAACTTGTTTTTCCCCTTATATTGCTGTTCATACAAGTTTCTGAGTACTGGGTGTGCACTGGTCCTTCCAGAGCCCAGTAGGGTTTATTTACAGTTGCAGGGAAGCAAGGTTTGAATGGTTAAGACCAGTTCTTAGCTGTTTAAGCCTCTAGCTGAGCACGTCTGTACTTTTATTTCTTTGTGATTTTTCTGGCAGTACTAGCATGTGAATATGTCTAACGAATTTTGCAGGAGGCGTTGACTACACTCCTGAGCGCTCGGGACCACTCCCAAGCGCTCGAGAGTGATTCCAGTGACAGTTCATTCTGTTTTCTTACTTCATCATTCTATTGCATCTTGTACACCTTTCACATGCATGCACTCCTGTGGGCACACGCCCAAAAATCCCGCGGTCTTGGTATGGGAAAATTTCGGGTGCGCCCTTTTTGGAAAGCGCGGCGAAACGCTTCGCAAGTCAGAGAGTCGCCACTCGGGTTTTGCGGTTAGTACCCAAGAAACCGTCCTTTTGAAAACGTTTGGACCACGTTTGTTTGATTTTGAAAAAGGCTTTTGTAGACTGGACCGTCGTCACCTTTGATCTTGAGGTTCGGGAGCCAGATTACGAGAGGGGAAGGGTTTTATGGCACCCCCCTCGCCCAGTCCGGAGATCGGTCTCTACTCAGGCATTTTATAAAAACATTTGCATTTCTCTCTTTATCTGATCATTCTTTTAACCAGTTAGGGCGGGGGAACAGTTAATGGGGATTAAGACTGTAAACAGGTTGCATTTATGTACAAGATCGGTGGCAAAATGTTTATGGATGATGATGTTTGATCTAAGCAAATATAATAGATTGAGAACAAGCTTTTGTGGACATTTTAAGCAGACTGGAGCACACTGACTGTGAGATAGTGCACACAGGAACAAGCCTGCATGCACTGGCCAAGCCACTGCATGCAGTCATGACCTACGTGCGCCACACCACAACAGGCGTACGCGGTAAGCCTAAGACCACAACTTCTGTTATCAACCCTCTGGACTCTGGAAAGGACCAGTGCACACCCAGGGCAAACCACGCAGTTTATAAAGGTTACTAAGCTATTACAGACAGATTAATGGACTTAAAAGCCCCCAAATAGACAGAAAACCCCTTAAACAATGAGGGGAGGATGATCAAAGGCCTCGGTGGAAGATCCATGCAAGGGCCAAGCCACTGGAACACGAACCACTACCGTACGCCACTCAAGGAGGGCCGTACGCCAGTAGCCTCTTGGTTCCAATGCTTTGGCTTTGCACATTCTGGGCTCTGGAACAGGACCAGAGGGACCCAGAAGGCCAAGCTAAACAAAAGTACAGATGGAAGAGAAAGCAATTCTAAGTACAGAACAATAGACTGGTTTTAACATGCAGCAAGGTGATCAAAGCTTAAATAATGCAAGAAAACAATGATCCATGTTCCCCACGCCAGTTTTGCACATACTACCATTACTGGCGTACGGCACTCAGTACTGGCGTGCGCCACTGATCATTGTGCACGGTTTTTGAAACCTTGCCAGCATTAGGGCCAGGACTGGTATAGATTACCAGCCTTGGCCCTGCTAGCCCCCCTCAGGGGTCAGAACAGAAAGCAGGAGCAAAAGGTATTATACCTTTGCTTGTGAGTTTTGATGGATGGTTTGAACTTGAGCTTGAGGGTTGAAGGTTGGAGGATGATTTTGGTAAGGGTTATGGATTGAGGTGAGTGTGCTCTTCTCTTACTCTTTCTATGGAAAAGAAAGGGAGCAAAGAACACTTAAAAGGGGAAGAAGACAAGATGACTTATGCCTTAATGGAGCTAACCTCTTTGTGAACCAACCAACCCATGTAAGGGTGAAGGAGAGGGGTATTTATAGGCCAAGGAGGGCTGAGATCAGTTGGGTTAAGGGCTGGTTGAGTTAGAGAGGGAGCCTCCCATGCATTTAATGCATGGGACTAGTTGATGGAAGATGTAGGAGAGAGGGGGGAGCAGTTCTGGCCGATGCAATCATCAGGGGACTGTGGCTGACGTCGGGGGGTTACAAAATCTCCCGCGCATCTGGCTGAAAAAGGTTGATTTGACTAGAATTTATTGGTGTACGCCCCTTGTTGAGTGGCGTGCGCCAGTACGCGGCGATGACTGACACGTGGCAGGGCTTTCTGCGTACGCTAGTCCATCTCCTACGTACTCCAGTATGGTTTTGTTGTGGCCATTTGGTTCTGGCTTGAAGGGTTTGAAAGGGGTTCGAAGAGGTTTTGGGATGAGGCTCGGGATGCTCAAAGCTCAAACACACTCGCAAACTCAGGTTGTTCTTGACCATAATCATCATCGGGGAATCAAAAGACCGTAAATAAACTATTCCGGAAAGTCCAAAATAGGGTGTCTACAGTAGCCCCCCTTTGACGGCACTTGGAGCACCATTGTTTTGGTATAAGTAACGTCAAAGGTTTCTAGACACCCTCTCAAGGCTATCCAGAAGAAATAGAAAATGCGGACATGTATTTAAATGTACCGTCCATTGAGAGATTGAAGACGGGCGGACCATCTGAAGATCGTTGGAAAAGAGTTTGAACTCTGTTGGAAGATAGGGATGGGTGGACCATCATTGAATGGTGAGGTGGACTCTCCTGGGGAATAATTAGTTGTGGATGGATCAATGCCGCTAGGGATCAAACCTTCTTCGGCATAAGTAACTCCAACAATCATGGGTAGGTCGCGTCGGGTAGGTTAAATTCCATCTGTTGGGAATCAGAGCCAATCTCCTTATCAAGGACCATCCGAGATAGAGCAATAAGACTGCTGGAAGATGCGCTAATGGTTGAGTCGGATGGACAGACCGTCGTTGATTTGATTTTGGACGGACAGACCGTCGTTGATTTTAGATTTGGACGGACAGACCGTCGTTGATTTGAAGGTTGGATGGACAGACCGTCGTTGATTTGAGGTTGGACGGACAGACCGTCGTTGATTTGAGGTTGGACGGACAGACCGTCGTTGAATTGGACTGGACGGACAGACCGTCGTTGATTTGGGGTTGGACGGACAGACCGTCGTTGATTTGGAGGTTGGACGGACAGACCGTCATTGATTTGGAGGTTGGACGGACAGACCGTCGTTGATTTGGAGGTTGGACGGACAGACCGTCGTTGATTTGGGGTTGGACGGACAGACCGTCGTTGATTTGGGGTTGGACGGACAGACCGTTGTTGATTTGAAGGTTGGACGGACAGACCGTCGTTGATTTGGGTTGGACGGACAGACCGTCGTTGATTTGGACAGGACGGGCTGTCACTGCTGAGGATCGAACTATCTTTGGCACAGAGAATCCCAACAATCACGGGTAGGTCGCGTCAGGTAGGTTAAATTCCATCTGTTGGGAATCAGAGCCAATCTCCTTATCATGGACCATCCGAGGCAGAGCAATAAGACTGTTGGAAGATGCGCTAACGGTTGAGTCGGACGGACAGACCGTCATTGATTTGATTTTGGACGGACAGACCGTCGTTGATTTTAGAGTTGGACGGACAGACCGTCGTTGATTTGGGGTTGGACGGACAGACCGTCGTTGATTTGAGGTTGGACGGACAGACCGTCGTTGATTTGCGGTTGGACGATGCGCTACTTGTAGACCGATGTGGACTAGGATTCGAGGTTGGACGGACAGACCGTCGTTGATTTGAGGTTGGACGGACAGACCGTCGTTGATTCGAGGTTGGACGGACAGACCGTCGTTGATTTGGGTTGGACGGACAGACCGTCGTTGATTTGGGGTTGGACGGACAGACCGTCGTTGATTTGGGGTTGGACGGACAGACCGTCGTTGATTTGAGGTTGGACGGACAGACCGTCGTTGATTTGAGGTTGGACGGACAGACCGTCGTTGATTTGGGGTTGGACGGACAGACCGTCGTTGATTTGAGGTTGGACGGACAGACCGTCGTTGATTTGGACAGGACGGGCTGTCACTGCTGGGGATCGAACTATCTTTGGCACAAAGAATCCCAACAATCACGGGTAGGTCGCGTCAGGTAGGTTAAATTCCATCTGTTGGGAATCAGAGCCAATCTCCTTATCATGGACCATCCGAGGCAGAGCAATAAGACTGTTGGACGATGCGCTACTTGTAGACCGATGTGGACTAGGATAGGCGAACGGTGTTGTAGACTGATTGGACGGGCAGACCGTCGTCGTGGATCGATCGGACGATATTCTGATCGCCGTTGATCGGGGTGAACGCGGGCAATATTCTGATCGCCGTTGATCGGGGTGAACGCGGGCAATATTCTGATCGCCGTTGCTCGGGGTGAACGCGGGCAATATTCTGATCGCCGTTGGTCGGGGTGAACGCGGGCAATATTCTGATCGCCGTTGGTCGGGGTGAACGCGGGCAATATTCTGATCGCCGTTGCTCGGGGTGAACGCGGGCAATATTCTGATCGCAGTTGGTCGGGGTGAACGCGGGCAATATTCTGATCGCCGTTGCTCGGGGTGAACGCGGGCAATATTCTGATCGCCGTTGATTGGGGTGATGACATGGCTGATCATCGTTGAGATGGACGATATGGCTGATCGTCGGTGATGACATGGCTGATCATCGTTGAGAGGACGACATGGCTGATCGTCGTTGATGACATGGCTGGTCATCGTTGAATTTGAACAGGACTGGCTGTTGTTGAGGATAAAGCTAACCATGGCACGGATAGTTCCAACAATCACGGGTAGGTCGCGTCAGGTAGGTTAAATTCCATCTGTTGGGAATCAGAGCCAATCTCCTTATCATGGACCATCCGAGACAGAGCAATAAGACTGCTGGAAGATGCGTTACTTGTTGAATCGGCGGGCAGACCGTCGTTGATTTGATTCCGGACGGACAGACCGTCGTTGATTTTAAATAGGACGGACGGATCGTCGTTGATTTTGAATTGGACGGATAGATCGTCGTTGATTGGAATTGGATGGATAGATCGTTGCTGATTTGAAATAGGACGGATAGATCGTCGTTGATTTGAAATAGGACGGATAGATCGTCGTTGATTTGGAATAGGACGGATGGATCGTCGTTGATTGGAATTAGGACGGATAGATCGTCGTTGATTGGAATAGGACGGATAGATCGTCGTTTATTTGAAATAGGACGGATAGATCGTCGTTGATTTGAAATAGGACGGATAGATCGTCGTTGATTTGGAATAGGGCGGATGGATCGTCGTTGATTGGAATTAGGACGGATAGATCGTCGTTGATTGGAATTGGACGGATAGATCGTCGTTGATTTGGAATAGGACGGATGGATCGTCGTTGATTGGAATTGGACGGATAGATCGTCGCTGATTTAGAATAGGACGGATAGATCGTCGTTGATTTGGAATAGGACGGATGGATCGTCGTTGATTGGAATTAGGACGGATAGATCGTCGTTGATTGGAATTGGACGGATAGATCGTCGTTGATTTGGAATAGGACGGATGGATCGTCGTTGATTGGAATTGGACGGATAGATCGTCGCTGATTTAGAATTGGACGGATAGATCGTCGTTTGAGTTCAGACAGGCTCTGCTTGGGGAAATAGCGAACCGGGATGGAATCACGGATCAGGGCAACCATGGGCTGCCTGCCGGGAATGGGTCTCAATGCTGATTTGATTTGATTTGCCAATGCCACAACACTGATGATAGAAACGCCTCAACGCTGGTTTGATTTGATTTGCCAATGCCACAACATTGACTGTAGAAAATGCCTCACTGCTGGTTTGGCTTGATTTGATTTGAAGCGGTCTCCTGCTTTTGACATTTGATATACAATATGCAACGATAATATATGCTAAACACATATGTACAAATTGAAAATGCAAGGGCAGACTAGGGCGGCTTCTAGAGAACGGGACGACACAAACGACGACCAGGACAATTTTGACGATCGAGGGCTACCACTGAGCCACCCTTTTGCTTTACTGCTTTGATTTGAGTTGCGGGCCTGCAGGTCCAGGTAGGTAACTTTCGAGCGGGTCAGAGGTTTGCTGCTTTGATTGGAGGTGCGGGCCTGTGTGCCCAAGTAGATAACTTTTGAGCGGGTTAGGTCACCCTGTGACTTGCTTGATTTGCTTTTGCGTTGGGCCAATTTATCCCTCTGTACTTGACGATTTGCTGCTTGCTTGGACCATGGACGCCGTAGTGGTGCTGTAAAAGTTGCATTATTCTCGGTTCATTGGAGATAGAGTATAAACCAATCGCTAATATCCAACTTGCATTGGCGAGCGAATCGAGTTGACACACAGACATACGCACACGTGTAGACTGCCTAGCTCGGAAGAATGGGGAAGAAGAGTCCTAGAATACAATGCAGACTCTTCGACACATGGGCAATAATGAAATTTTGGGCATTAACAGGCCAAAATCCAAAATATCCCTAGATAGGTGAAACTGACACTCACACACAGTCAAATATGTACAAAGGCCTGTGTGAATAAATGAAACAGAGGAGAAAGCCTCGGAATGGGCAGTAGACCGAAAAATAGAAAAACGTCGCAAAGATGGACAAAAGACGCAAATGGATGACTCATATAGGCCCGGACTGAAACCGACACCCCCGCACAGTCACATTAGGCACATATGACCTGCACGGCATAGAAAACTTGGCAAAAGCCCTTAAAACCAATTTCGAGGCACCGAAACCTTGGTTTTAACTTGAAATTCCCACCGGGGGGTCAAAATCGTTGTTAGGCGTGATGGCTGCCAACTGCAGACTGCGGCAAGAATTGAAGAAGCGCGCGCAGGTTTGAGACCAACGCGTGTCACTTTGAGCAAACGTGCGTGAGTCTCAAACTAGCGCGCGTGACTGGAAAGCTGCTCAAACTAGACTTCGCTGAACTTAGAATAAACTGTGAGCCCATTGGGGCCTCTAGCATTTCGTTCTGTTTTTTATGCTTTAAATAATTTTTTTTAGGGCTTTTGCTCAGCTTTGAAATTGGAATAGTAGTTTGAAATAAGATTGAAAGATGAAAGGATTCCCCCCTTCTGTTTCTGATGAAGCTTGTTCTGTTCTTGAAACTTCTCGACCCTTGATGTGTACCAAAACGTCAACCATGGATCCAATTGATAGAATATGACCGAGTCTTGAAGAGAGACTGCCTACGTATCCCACATTTGGGGAATCAGGTCAAAACGTAGTTCAGGCCAAGGTTCACTCGTGTGTTTTACCTCTCCTTTTACGCTCTAACTTTTGCCTAGAACCGCCTTTTCAGGTTTTCGGTCTAGCGAGCTTTCGACTTTTGCCCATTTATTTTTGCCTAGACCGCCTCCTTAGGTTTTCGGTCTAGCAGGCTGCTCTAACTTTTGCTTGGAACCGCCCACCCTTGTGGTTTTCGGTCCAACGAGCTTCTCTCAGGGAAAAGTGGCTCTTGAATTGATCCAGGTTGACTAGAGTGTTGAATTTGTTGTCGTCGAGATCGATGATCTTTGGCTGCAGCCCCAGATAAGATGGCTTTTGATAATGCAGGGTCCTGACTGCTTCAGTTGAAAATGCCTCGCTCCAGGCCACTTTTGCGCCTTTCTAATGTGCGCTTGATGGAATGCCGCTGACGCTGTTTTGAACATGGTACGAGGCCTGGAGCCTTCTGAGCTTCCGCTTTCTATCTTGGCATCCGGTGGCAGGGGATTTGATGTTTCCTTATCTCATGATCAACGCAGGTGCGTCTTTGTGAGACCATGCCAAAACGTCGATGAATTCTTTGACCCTGTCTGATCGGGCACGATGCTCCTTTGGGGGACAGCGTTGAGCCAATTTTGAACCATCCGGGGCCAAGTGCTCCTTTGGGGGACAGCGTTGAGCCAATTTTGAACCATCCGGGGGCCAAGTGCTCCTTTGGGGGACAGCGTTGAGCCAATTTTGAACCATCCGGGGGCCTACCTTATCTTTCAAGTTTATTGAAACTACTTCTTCTTTTAATAGGCCGAGCATGCCTCTCGTCTTCCCTTTCGGCGAGGGAACACATTTCCTTGGGGGTGACCCCATCGAAATCTATCCCTTCGTCGTCAGGGTCGACACAGTTTATTCAAAAGCCAGCAAAAGTACTTATAAGCAAGATAGTGCATATCATAAAGAAAGCCCCACGGGGTTGCCAAGTATAGCAAAAGACTCGAATTTGAGAATAGAAGCTACGACATGGAGGGCCAAGAGGCACGAACTCCGACTCAGAGCTAGACTAAGACGGTTTGACAGACACTGTGTCAGACTCAGATTCAAAAGTGTGCAATGCAAGCTAAACGCGATTTGAAAATGCAACTTTTATTGTTACCCTTGGCTTCCTCACAGAGAGGTAGGATCTAGAGGATGTCAGGCCCCAGCAACAGCACTTCAGCTTCCTCAGCTTCTTTGACCAAACCCACTTGGGAGAACAGCAACTCCAAATGCCCTTGAGTGAAGGACCTCAGACTGTCAGTCCGCTCCTTTGCTTGATCGATCCGGTCCTCGACCAGTGCTTTCCAGTTTTCAGCCCCATCTTCTATTCTGCACCCTGCAGCCTCGGATTCAGAAGGGATAAACATAGCTGGCTTGGGTTGAGTTTCTGGGACAGTGCAGAGGGTTGGGTTGAGTATGGTGGAGTTTGGGTTGATTTGAGTGGAGGTGGGGTTGATTTGAGTGGAGGTGATAGACATCTGACCGACCAGAGGGTCAGAATTGAGTTGAAGTAAGGAGTTGGGAATGCCGTCAGGTTTCGATGGGAGTGGGACTGGAATGATGCCATTATCAATGAGATCTTGAACGGCATGTCGGAGGCGATAACAAGCATTGGTGGAATGGCCAGGCATTTGATGGTAGGTGCAGAAGTGATTAGGGTTGTGGCTAGCAGGGAGAACCTTGGGCAATGGAGTTGGGGTTAGAGGCCTGATGGAACCGGCATCGAGAAGCTTCTCGTAAACTGAGGCCAGAGGTGCAGATAAGCATGAGAAGGTCCTTGGCTGGCTCCGGCGACGGGATTGAGGGCTCAAGGTGGAGCCTTTGCTTGCTTTGTACAACACTGCGCCTTCGACAGGGTGCATTCTTCTGCCTTTGGGGGTGACTTTGAACAGAGATTCAGCATCCTCTTTTGGGTGAACTCTAACCTCATGGAACTCGGCCAGACTTTTGAACATGTCTCTTGAGCACGGCTTGATTCCGACTGCCGGAGGGTGGCAGGCCTGAGGAGGTTCTTTGGCTTCAGCATTAGCAGCGTTTAGCGCCCGATCCGATTTTGACAGGGTAGAGGTAAAAAGGTCAAACAGCCCCTGGATGATAATTGTTTGTTTGTCCAGCTTCTGGCTCATTTCTTCCACAACCTTCTTTATCTCAGCAAGCTCTGTTTGTGCTGCCATTTTGGATTGATGATCGAGGAAGGTGATATGGCGGTGAAATAGCCCCGGTAGATGCTCCCAAGCTGGTTTGGTTCTTCTTTTCGGTACTTTCTTTGACGGTGCAGCGCCCAAAGCTAGACAGTAAAGCAATCAAAGGCTCACGATGTGTCCCTGCAATAGTTTTATTTTGAAGGAATGCAATGTACATGTTGTCGTTGGTGTCCTCCTAGACTCTAGAACTAGCAGACAAAACCGTTTTATGATAGCCGGACGCTGCCCAGGTCCTCAGATTTCTTTTCGACAGTGTATCCTTGTTTGAATCGACTAACACTAAGAGATGTCAAAACAGCCTAAGCCTTTGACTATCCCGTTCTCGAAGTTTCAACTTTGGAGGTCGGAACAACTCGGTGTAGATGACGTGATACCGGAACCGGGGCGGCGTTGTGGCAACACTCCACTTAGCCTGAGCGGTGTACGTGCTTCGCACGATAACCAAGGTGGTGTAAGTATCACGGCATTCTCTCCGTTGTTCCTAGTTTTCTGTTTGAAACCTCGATCGGGTTTAGGCAAGGACTTAGAAAGTCTCGATTTCCCAAAGTCTCGTTGGCCCAAGGAATTGGAAAGTTGATAACGTGCACCATCACGATGCACGACTCGTCATCGGTCCAGGCAGCGCCTCAGCAGGCATAAAACGGGTTTGAAAGAGAGACAACCCTAAAAGCCGCCCTAGCATGCTCCTACGCAAAACGGTATGAATGTATGTACAGGCATGCGATATGGAAAGCAGTAACACATAGACAGTTTATGGGGGTTAGATGCAAGTAATCCTACCCTGTGGGTTCCTGTCTTAGTTTTGAAAGGTTCTAATGCTTTGTACGCGTGACGAGGCTGGTTTTGGCTTAAGGGGGTTCCTCAGACTAGAGCCGCGGTATACCTCCCATTGCAATGTGTGCAGCAGAGCAATGGTCAAACGGTAATGCGACTCATCATCGACCAAGGTTGTTGGGCATTCGAGGACCCCGGGCTCTAGTAAACTGTGCCGGTTACCCAAAACACCTCAACGGGGCTGATAGAACACCGATGCAAATGTACGCGTGTCGAAAGAATGATCGAGAGAGAGAAAACTGTAAATGCTTTTGAAAAACACCTTTTGAAGCTTGGCTCACTTCATTAATCGACACTCAGAGAAAACTACACAAGTGAACAACAGTAAAAGCCCCAGTTCGGAGTGGTCGGATGTAGAATCCTGTTACGTTACCATTCCGTTCTTCAGCAGCGCGGAGCGTACTGTTTTGCTAGACTTTTGAAAATTGTTCGTTCGTGTATTAATTTCCAAATGTTGATCAATGCAATGTCCCCAGCAGAGTCGCCACTGTGGGCACACGCCCCAAAAATCCCGCGGTCTTGGTATGGGAAAATTCCGGGTGCGCCCTTTTTGGAAAACGCGGCGAAACGCTTCGCAAATCAGAGAGTCGCCACTCGGGTTTTGCGGTTAGTACCCAAGAAACCGTCCTTTTGAAAACGTTTGGACCACGTTTGTTTGATTTTGAAAAAGGCTTTTGTAGACTGGACCGTCGTCACCTTCGATCTTAAGGTTCGGGAGCTAGATTACGAGAGGGGAAGGGTTTTATGGCACCCCCCTCGCCCAGTCCGGAGACCGGTCTCTACTCAGGCATTTTATAAAAACATTTGCATTTCTCTCTTTATCTGATCATTCTTTTAACCAGTTAGGGCGGGGGAACAGTTAATGGGGATTAAGATTGTAAACAGGTTGCATTTATGTACAAGATCGGTGGCAAAATGTTTATGGATGATGATGTTTGATCTAAGCAAATATAATAGATTGAGAACAAGCTTTTGTGGACATTTTAAGCAGACTGGAGCACACTGACTGTGAGATAGTGCACACAGGAACAAGCCTGCATGCACTGGCCAAGCCACTGCATGCAGTCATGACCTGCGTGCGCCACACCACAACAGGCGTGCGCCGGTAAGCCTAAGACCACAGCTTCTGTTATCAACCCTTTGGGCTCTGGAAAGGACCAGTGCACACCCAGGGCAAACCACGCAGTTTTTAAAGGTTACTAAGCTATTACAGACAGATTAATGGACTTAAAAGCCCCCAAATAGACAGAAAACCCCTTAAACAATGAGGGGAGGATGATCAAAGGCCTGGGTGGAAGATCCATGCAAGGGCCAAGCCACTGGAACACGAACCACTACCGTACGCCACTCAAGGAGGGCGGTACCCCAGTAGCCTCTTGGTTCCAATGCTTTGGCTTTGCACATTCTGGGCTCTGGAACAGGACCAGAGGGACCCAGAAGGCCAAGCTAAACAAAAGTACAGATGGAAGAGAAAGCAGTTCTAAGTACAGAACAATAGACTGGTTTTAACATGCAGCAAGGTGATCAAAGCTTAAATAATGCAAGAAAACAATGATCCATGATCCCCACGCCAGTTTTGCACATACTACCATTACTGGCGTACGACACTCAGTACTGGCGTGCGCCACTGATCATTGTGCACGGTTTTTGAAACCTTGCCAGCATTAGGGCCAGGACTGGTATAGATTACCAGCCTTGGCCCTGCTAGCCCCCCTCAGGGGTCAGAACAGAAAGCAGGAGCAAAAGGTATTATACCTTTGCTTGTGAGTTTTGATGGATGGTTGAACTTGAGCTTGAGGGTTGAAGGTTGGAGGATGATTTTGGTAAGGGTTATGGATTGAGGTGAGTGTGCTCTTCTCTTACTCTTTCTATGGAAAAGAAAGGGAGCAAAGAACACTTAAAAGGGGAAGAAGACAAGATGACTTATGCCTTAATGGAGCTAACCTCTTTGTGAACCAACCAACCCTTGTAAGGGTGAAGGAGAGGGGTATTTATAGGCCAAGGAGGGCTGAGATCAGTTGGGTTAAGGGCTGGTTGAGTTAGAGAGGGAGCCTCCCATGCATTTAATGCATGGGACTAGTTGATGGAAGATGTAGGAGAGAGGGGGGAGCAGTTCTGGCCGATGCAATCATCAGGGGACTGTGGCTGACGTCGGGGGGTTACAAAATCTCCCGCGCATCTGGCTGAAAAAGGTTGATTTGACTAGAATTTACTGGCGTACGCCCCTTGTTGAGTGGCGTGCGCCAGTACGCGGCGATGACTGACACGTGGCAGGGCTTCCTGCATACGCTAGTCCATCTCCTGCGTACTCCAGTATGGTTTTGTTGTGGCCATTTGGTTCTGGCTTGAAGGGTTTGAAAGGGGTTCGAAGAGGTTTTGGGATGAGGCTCGGGATGCTCAAAGCTCAAACACACTCGCAAACTCAGGTTGTTCTTGACCATAATCATCATCGGGGAATCAAAAGACCGTAAATAAACTATTCCGGAAAGTCCAAAATAGGGTGTCTACAACTCTTTATTTGGTATATTTGTACATACTTGCTAATTGTTTTCATGAAACAAAAATGTTTTCGAAAAATCCCACAAACGTTTAGTAGAGACCGACATCGCGTCGGGCGAGAGGGGTGCCGTAAAATCCTTCCCCCCTCGTAACATGGCTTCTGAACCCTCAAAAACGATCTCTGGTTTCAAATTCAAATCAAATAATCATTTTCAAATCAAAACGGTTTCTCGGGTGGCGAACCATAAATCCGGGTGGCGACTCTTCAAATTTTTCAATTCGATTCAAAAAAACGTGTGTTTTTCGGGCCGCCCCGATCCACCCGGGGCTGTGGTAGCCCACAGTGGCAACTCCGCTGGGGATGTTTAATTGATACTTGAGAAAAAGTGGGTATGTTGTCAAAACGATTTATTTTCCTTAAGAATTGATTAAATTGGTGAGCCAAGCTTGAAAAATGTTTGTGGGATTTTTGAAAATATATTGTTTCATTTTCTATCTTTTGTATATATATCATGTTCAACCTCGCTGTTGTGTTCTGGCAATCCTGCTCGGCTTGCCGATGATAGGGAATCCCAGAATGCTCGGCAACCCTCGACCATGATGAGTCATCTCTGCCGTTTGTACTGTTGTTGGGTGTACGCTTAGCAATGGGAGGCATACCTTGACTTTAGTCGGGGAACCCTCTTTAAACCAAAACCGGCCTTTATACATGTGTAGAAAGCAATAGAACCTTCCAAACTAGGACAAGGACCCGCAAGGTAGGACTATGTGCTATATCCTACCTACATGTTACTGCTTTCTGCATCTCACCATGCATCTCATCCATGTCATGCCATCATGCTGTTCAATTTCAAGTCCTGCGCTCTTCAGACTTGCTTGCATGCTCTATAGGAGGTTGTCGAGGCCCGATGAAAAAATCGTGCACCCTAGTGTACGTTGTCTAAACTACATGAGCCCTTAGAACAATGAGACTTTGGAAAATCAAAACATACTAAGTCCTTGACTAATGCTTAATTGAAAATTCAACAGAGAATAAGGAATAGTAAAGAAACGACGCCGTGACACCATGTCACTTACACCATTTCGGCTAATGGCGCCATGCCACTGACGCCACTTTGGTTATGGTATCACGTCATCTATACTAAGCTATTTCAAGTTCAAAATTGAAACTTCGAAGGAGGACTAGTTGAATACTTAGTTCATTTTGACATCTCTTAGAACTTGTCGTTCTAAACAAAGGATACACCCTAAAAGAAATTCTGAGGAATGAGGCAACCTTCGAAAGACCGTAATCTTATCCCGCTTGCACATCGCACCTTGCATCTTACGCTGTCCGTTTGCTTTTGGGTAGAACTCTTAGACTCGCTCGCACGGCTTGTTTAGGATTGCCTGGACTGATGAAGAGTCGTGCTGTTAAAAAGCACGTTGCCGAAATTAATTAGTCCTTGGAACGATGAAGTTTTGGGAATATCAAAATTCATTAAGTCTTCAGTGCATTTTTCAATCATGGATTCAATGAAGATTAACGAAACAATTAGGCTACAATGTCGTGATACCCACACCACTCAGGTTATAGTGCGAAGTCACTTACACCGCTTAGGCTAATGGCGCCACATCACTCACGCCGCTTCGGTTACGGTATCATGTCATTTACGCTAAACGGCCTTTGAAACCAAAACAGAAATTTTGAGTGAAAAATGTTAAAGGCTTAATCTGTCTTGATATCTCTCAAATCTCGTCATTCCTAATCAAAGGATACACATTCAAAAGAATCTCTGAGGACTAAGGCAATCCTTCATAGGTTGTCATTTCTTGAGTCAGGGTCTAGGAGACCATAAATCCGTGGAGTTTGGGATAACTCCGGTGTTCGCCGTGCCCGAACGGCACCCTCTAATTCAGTCTAGCCTTAAGTGCATCTTCCAGCAGGCTTATTGCTCTGTCTCGGATGGTCTTAGATAAGGAGATTGGCTCTGATTCCCAACGTGCGGAATTAAACCTGCCTGACAACGACCTACCCGTGACTGTTGGAACTATCCGTAAAGTTCAATCCCTTGAGTCGACGATGACAATTTCATACATGTTTTTTTGCGATAAATCACAGCAGGGGCACATTCTGAGTTTGCTTTTTACTTTACTGTCAACACTGGGCCACTCATCCTACCTCAAAAGCTCCCAGCCTACCACAACCCAAATGCCCTCTGCGCATTCCACCAAATGCCCGGTCACGCTACCAATGACTGTCACCGTCTCCGTCACAAGATCCAAGACCTAATTGATGACGGAAGCATCCCAATGTCGAGCCTTAGATCTGGAGAAGGATTTTGAGTGCAGTAAAGTCAATCCATGGATGAAATTTCTCACGAGTCAGGAAAGTTTCCGAGTTTCAAGTTGAGTCTTCGTTGCAATTTCAAGTCAATTTGTATCTCGAGTCTTTCATGCTTTTGTGTCTGTATGTTTTCAAATTCAACTTTGTAGTCAAAGAAGAAAAACCAAAAAGAGTGTCAGTTTCGTAGTCCCGAACAACGTTATGACCTGATTCCTTTGCAAGAAGGATACGTAGGTAGCCTCATCCTAAGGCCCGGTCATGTTCATTCGAGTCGATCCCAAAATTTGGTCACGATCTTTCGAGTCAATCCTTCGTCGGTCCGTCCCGTCTTTCGAAATCAATCTCAAGCTTGTGTCGAAATTGTGATAATAATCTCGCGTTTTGTGATAATCCCTTAACTTAGAATTGTTTTTCACCATCAATTGAGGAATTAAAACATGAGATATTTCGCCCTTGCAAGAAGAAGAATTTCATGGGACCACTCCCTGACGCCGTCAAGAAGCAACACCTTCGCCCGAGAAAAAGCTCGCTAGATCAAAACCTCAAAATGTGATCTAGGCAAAAGTTAGAGCACACAAATCTCTTAACTTGCATCTAGGATCCAGTTATCGAGTTGTGCAATTCAAAATGAAGAAAGGCATTCTTTCTTTTATCAAACGCTTGGAGATATATATCCATTGATAACCCCCTTTGAGCCTAAATTGATTTCTTTGAAAGATCCCAGCTAAGCAGCTATCCCCCACACCGGGGTGAAATAAGGAAGACAAAAGTGCCAAACACCTGACCATCATCGGCGCATCAGAATTCAAAGTGCAAAAGTGCCAAATACATAGGCACGGTGAGATGCAAAACATCGAAGAAAAATAAGAGAAAGCTTGAAATCAATGAAAGTGCCAAACACATTGGCACTGTAACGACCCTGATTTTTGGTCAGTAAAAATTTCGTTAAAAATTTGAATTTTATTTTATTACTTGGATTCCATTTGAAATTCCTCTCTAAGATCCAAAAATCCGTTGTTACTAAATTCTAGTCTTATAAATATAGTTTTCTTCATATAAATTTTCTAGTCATTTCCCCAAGGACAAGTATGCTTGTAAAAGCACTTGTATATTTTCCCTAGTAATCCGTCGTAATTAGATTTCTTCACTCCGAGCAATAGGATCATTTTCCAAAAGACAAGTGTCCGGTTTATTTTCCTAACTATTAAGATAAAGTCTTAGAATCTCATTTCATGGCTGGAAATCTTACTTAGCGAGCCTAGTTAGCTTCTAACCAATTCATCGAGATGACCTAACTACCAATCTCAACCCTAGTTGAACCTTTTGAACTTTTCCAGACCCTAAGGGAACCCTTTGGACTAAAGTCAACCTTGGCTATTATCCATTGGACGATAGCAGTTAGGGAAAATCTTTATCCATTGGACGATAGACTTTCCATCTAAGATATTTTACTAGATTGACCAAGGTACACTTGTATGGTATTATATAGGCCTAAGTACCCATATTTGAAAATTTATACTTTACTCCTTTAACCATTGGTCCATAGGAGTTAGCGATATTGCCCATCGGTCCATAGCCTAGTCTTTCCACCAAGTACTAAACCTATTAGTTTAATAGGATTGCCATGTGTCAATATGCTTATACATATATATATATTGGAAGCTTAATACTTACCATCCTTGTCCATTGGATAATAAAAGTTAGGAGAATTGTTACCCATTGGTCAATAGGTTAGTCTTTCTCCCTAAGTACAAGGTCTATTAGTTTAAAATAGATTCACCATGATCATTGTACTTGTATAGATAGAGTATATAAGCATAGTACTTTCCATCCATTAACCATTGGATAATAATGGTTAGGGGAATTATGGTCCATTAGTCAATAAAGTCTAGTCAAGCCATAGTACTAAGATTTATTAGCTTAATTGCTTAATAGATGACATGTGTCCAATAGAATAAAGAAATAGGTATGATATCTAGCCCTAGGATTCTCTTTGTACTACAATATTATATTATACTAGAACATGTGTCAATTTGACTTAGTTTAATATAGAATTTTGGCCTAGAAAATCTAGGAAGATCATGTAAGTACCTTGTCCTTTTGTATTCTTTCCTATATATTTATATATAGATATATAAGACAAGAGAGAGAGAGAGGGACAAGGAGAGAGAGAGAGAGCCGAGAGAGGAGAGAGGAGGGAGGCCGAGAGAGAGAGAGAGAGATAGGGGAGAGAGAGAGAGAGATATGCATGTACCTTCTTGATCTTTCTCCACCAAATCCAATTGTTTATCCATCCTAAGTACTTGTACTTGTGTAAGAATGTGATATAGGATGACATGAGGTAGATTTGAGGTACTAGATTTCTTACAAGATCTCTTACAAAACTTACAACCAAATCCTTACTCTTCCTTAGTCAACCAACCACCCTTAGTCCTTCCATGCATTTATATATACATTGGTTGTACTTTGTACAAAGAGAGAGGGAGAGGGAGGGAGAGAACCGAGAGAGATAGAGAGGGAGAGAGAGAGAGAGGGATGGCCGGATTGGGAGAGGGAGAGAGAGTGTGATGTGTGTGCAAGTGTACTCTCCAATCTAGTCCATCCTTGTTGGCCATCTTTGTACACAATCCAAGTACAACAAAAATCTAGTCTTTCTTACACCTTGATCATCCAAGGACAACCAAATCTAGAGTTTTCTTACTCTTTCTATCCTATCCAATCTTCTAAGTACTAGACAAGACTAGGAAGCCCTTAGAATCACCTACACTTGTCCTAGATTGGAAGAAAGTACAAGAAAAATCTTTGTAATCTTTCCACCTATGTACTTATGTACATTGTACCAAGAGAGAGAGAGAGAGAGAGAGATTTCCGAGAGAGAGATTTCCGAGAGGGAGAGAGAGAGAGAGAGGGAAAGAAGGAGAAAGATTGGATTGTACCTTGCATGATCTTCCTTGATCTTTCTTGTACCTTGATATCCATGAAGATTGTATTCTTCCTAGCCAAATCTTGTACAATTGTCCTAAATGGTTAAACAAGTGACCAAATCTTGTACAAACCTTCATCTTTCACTCAAAATCTTCCAAGAACCAAATCCATAGCCATGCAAGCCTAGTTTTAGACCTTGATCTTCCAAGGAAGCTTGATTTGATTGAATAAAAAAAATGAGATGTACAGAGAGAGAGAGAGAGAGTCTGGCTAGGGAGAGGAGAGAGGAGAACTTGGCCTATAAATAGCAAGCCATTCAAGCCTTGAACTCACACCTTCAAGCATTGCTCCCTCTTCTCTCTAGAAATTCAAGCATTTCTCCAACTTCTCTCTAGAAACTATTTCTGTTTTTCCAGACAGCCTACTACCCTTTTGTAAATCCTCATTATTCTCCTGCTTAGAGTAGTTTTTAGAACCAACTTCCTTCGGGAAGGTTGTAGAGCACTTCGAGATCTTCAAGTTAGACCCAAGAACCACCTTAATCGGTCAAGAAACGACAAAGATATTGACATCCGAAGTTCAGTCAAAATTCGGATTTCCAGATTCCAGACAGCAAACTGTCCCTTCCTTTATCATCATATTTCTCCTACCTAAAGTACTTTCTAGGATCAAATTCCTTCACGAAGTTGTAGAGCACTTCTAGAGCTTCGATGTCAACTCAAGAACGATCGTATTCGGCCAAATATTGACCTAGTTACTGCCATCCAAAGTTCGGTCCAGATTCGAGAGTTTCACTGCCCGTAGGATTTCCAACTAGCTTATTCGGCTCCGACTAGTTTCGGATCAAGGTAGGATTTTCCTATACCTCCTACACTCTAAGTATATATCGATTTTCCTATACTTTCGAACTCTAAATATAAATTAGAAATGTGTTTGCTTTGAAATATAGATAATCGTTGTAGACACCTCCCAAACGGGGCATCGCCATACAGATTGATCACGTTTGTTTGCTCGATTGGTTGCTTGCTTCGTAAACCAAAATCATGGACATTCCCATGGCTAGGAACATCGCCACATGATGGCGGTTATCATCAAAACAGAGTCGCCACCTAGTTTATTAAAACTAGGAAAACAGATAGAGATTCTGGATACGGGATCCAAAAGTACAATAAGGGGAAGGTGTTAGGCACCCCTCTTTGCCCAGTCGTGAGACTGGCCCATAATCGTTCAACATAAGACGTATAGATGCTTTGTTTAATTCTAACACATAGTCTGTTTATTTATTCCTTTAAACAGTAAGCAAGGTGAGCCAGTGCGATAAATAAGCATGCATTAGAAAGCAGAAAGGCAAACAAAATGTCCCAGGGAGATGGATCTCGCGGCCGGTGAATTGATGTCACGGCCGAGGGATCCTCCTGGTTTTATTTATCGGCCGAGGGATCGAAACCCCGGTCGATGTTCTTCCTCACACCAGACAGAAAAGTTAGCAAACGATTAAATGCTACGGTTAGCCATAAACGCGATAAGTAAAACAAACCAGAGGCCGTTGGGCCTCACCACCTTGATCCCTCAGTTGCTTGATTGCTTCGGATTTGATTGTGATTGACTGATCGCTTGATTGAAAACCCTAGAGTTAGGGTTTGAACTTCGGGGTTTGATTGCCGGATTGACGGCTGCCTTCGGGAGGTTAGGGCTTTTGAAGTATGGGATTGAGGGAGTATTTCTGCAGAGCTTTGAGGCTTGAAAGAGTGTGTAGGTATATTAATTTCGTGTGTATATTTTCGGAGTCCAAAGGCCCTTTATATAGGCAATTGGTGACTCACTCCGGCCAATCAAATCACGAGATGACAATTGCAATTGCAATGCATCTCTAACTCTACGTCGTAATCTCTGAGCGTAGCCCGAAGGCATCGAAAAGGTAGTGTAATCGGATCAAACGTCTGACAGAACACGTTCCAGAGTCTGGAAAAAGGTCGATCTGGCGGCCGAGTAAAGGATATCACGGCCGAGGAATGGATGTCTCGGCCGAAGGATAGATCTTGCGGCCGAGGGATTGATCTCTCAGGGAGATTTTACTAGCAACAGGTTGCTCGGGTGAGGAAATGATGTTAGGGCCGTGGGATCGATGTCACGGCCGACAGATGGATTCTCCTAGGCTTCTGTAATTCTGTCTGAAAGGCTGTATGGCTTTGAATTGGGTCCTCTAAGTGGCTCAAAGTTCTTACCGAAAGTCCTAAGGTTCTCAAGGAAGCAATCAGCAATCGCTGTATCCATTTCATCATCGGGATTGTCCCAAGGTGGGACTTGAAATAATTGTTAGGCCAAATTGGGGTGTCTACAATCGTGTTTATAGATAGATTAATCTCGACTCATTTTCCTAAGTATAAACAATAGTATGATCGTAGACTTTTCCTATGACCTTTAACTCTAAGTATATGTAGGATATTCCTACATCCCTATCCTAAGTATACGTAGATTTCCTAAGTATACGTAGATTACCTTATCTACTTTCCTTAAGCATGACTAGAAATGTGTATAAGTTGTTATTCTGGATAACCATGGCATGATTTGCATAACGTTAGAATCACTCAATAAACAAATGCTGTTTTGAACTTTTCAAAAAGGAAGTATGATTTTGGATTAAGCTGAAGTATTTGTATTTTGATCTTAAGATGGTGATGAGCATGACTACATGTTTACTTGCATTACTTGTGGTTGTTGATTAAAGCATAAGTGATTTATCACTCCAAAGGCGTCCGTACATGTGGCGTTATGCTTAAATGTGATTGAGCATGATTATGTGATAATATGAGCATGATAGTGAATATAAAGTTGGATGATCTTGTTAGTTTAGTTTCAAGATTACTTAAATTGTGAAATGAACTACCGCGGAGTCATGACATGCAAACGAGACACAAAAACCGAGAAAGTAGAAACGTGACACCTAGGGTGTGGTTGATATGGATAAAATATTTTTGAAACTACATTGTGGCCGGACGTGGTAGCCCAATGTGAGTATGTTTTCGAAAACCGCAATGAGGCCGGACTTGGTAGCCCATTGCGAAGATTTCCAATGGGGCCGGACGTGGTAGTCTCATGTGGTAATATGGATTGGTTATCCGCGGAGAGGAGCCAATGCAAGATTTGAATGGATTGTGAAAACCGCGGTGTGGCCGGACTTGGTAGCCCATCGTGTGTGTTGCTAATGGAGCCGGCCTTGGTAGCCCCATTAGTAGCAATTTGTTAATGAAACTTTGGAAATGTGGATTTGGTAAAGGTGAAAAGGATGACACGGTCTATGACGAGTTGCGTAGGAGAAACACGAAAAGGCATGACACCAACGTTAGAAAGATAGCGAATGCGGATGTGTTATTGCTTAAATTACTATAATGAATGAGCATGTGTAATTGTCTATGTGAATTTCTGGTTATAAGTAAGGATTAGTGGGTACGGTTTATCTTGGAAAAATGGTGACACGGTCTATGAAACGTTGCGTAGGAGAAACTCTGATATCACGAACACCAACGATCGTTAATAGAAAATGCGGATGTGTTATTGTTGATAGCTGTTGAATAAACACGTACTGCGTAGATATCATTATCTGTATGATTCATTGCTGTTATATGTGACTTGCTATGTGTAAGTTAAGGGTTAGTGGGTATGGTTTATTCTATTGAGCTTTGTAAGCTCACGGTGTTGCCTTTGGTGACCCTGACATATTATATTGGTGGCGACGCCGGTATAATGTGTCAGACTTTATAGACGAACAGGGTGAGATGTACACTTTGAAGGCTTTTGGAGCCGAAGAGCTGGCTAGGATGAAAGAGCAGGAGGAGCTGTAGTTAGGAACCTTAGTTCCCTCCCTTATTGAATAAATGTACTCCTTGTGAGGTTGATGATGTAATAATGAGCCAGACTCCATTTGATTTTATCAATAAAATGTTTATTTAACGTACCCGAAAATGAGGGGCGTTACAGGCACAACAAAGTGCGAAGCAAATCAAATGAAAGAAGGCGCCCATCAAAAGCAAAAAGGGCACAAAAATATTCAAGATGGCTGCTAGCTCTCAAAACCCAAAGAAAATGAAATTTTTTGAGCCTATTATCCTTTCTTTGTTAAGCCAAACCTTGGCCACGTTACAACCCGAATAAAGTCCTTTCAGATTGGAAAACACAGCTTGATAACAAAAATCCTAGACAATAGGAGAAAAACAATAAGGAGGGGCAAGGCATCTCATGAATCCCGCAAAATCCAAGCTGGGGCATTTTCAAAATCCATGGGTTCTCATCAGCAATCTGGGGCACGGTCCTTGGTAAAAATTCTCGTGTTCTGACAAAACAAGAATGAGCATCACTTGATGGAGCTAAAACAATTTCAAAATCCCGAATGGGAAAATCATCGAAACTTGATTTTATCATGACAATTTCAAATATCAATCATGGGGCATGCTTGCCATTTTTCAAACCCTCAAGTAATCAAGCTTCTCATCCAGTCAAATCAAACTCCTCGTTGAGTCAAGATCATCATGAAGAGTCAGTCCTCTGATAAATGGTTCTTCTTGTCTTTCGAGTCATCTAGGCATTGTCCAAATTCACACAAGGTCATCTGATCTTGAGGTCCCAACTCGTGAAAGAAACTCCAATACATGGAAGAACCCGCGCTTGTACTCAGTGGAATCAAGGAAAAGAATCAGAGGTTAGTCACTCACTGGAGCACATCAGCCTAATGTCATCAAATCATAGCAAGCATACAGCCAACATCAAGACTGGGGCATGCATGCTCAAAACTCAAGCCCTGATCAAAGTCAAAATCAAACCAATTCTAACTCAAGCCCTGGAACCAACTCAAACCCAATTTCCATCCAAAGACAAACTCCATCCCAAATCCCAAGGTCCAGAAAATACCAGCCCGCTGGCCAAAAACAGTAAAGCAGAAATGGTACTCGGACATATCCTTTGTTTTTCAAAAAAAATCATCGTTGTTGTCAAATGTCGAAACACGGGTCTCACTTTCTAGCCTCGACCTCTTATGATCGCCTTCATCTATCATATTTGTCAACACGACTGCTTGACATGTTGCCATAGATTTGGCATCTTTCTCTTGGACATCATTCAATCAACTCCCGCCATAGATTTGGCATCGTCCTCTGTGACATCTTTCAATCAAATGCTGCCATAGATTTGGCACCGTCCTAAGGGACATCTTTCAATCATTTTCTGCCATAGATTTGGCATCGTCCTCCGGGACATCTTTCAAATGAATTCCGCCATAGATTTGGCATCATCCTCAGGGACATCTTTTAATCATCTTCCGCCATAGATTTGGCATCGTCCTCAGGGACATCTTTTAATCAGCTCCCGCCATAGATTTGGCACCGTCCTGTGGGACATCTTTCAATCATCTTCCGCCATAGATTTGGCATCGTCCTCAGGGACATCTTTTAATCAGCTCCCGCCATATATTTGGCACCGTCCTGTGGGACATCTTTCAATCATCGCCCGCCATAGATTTGGCTTTAATTCCTTCGAGACAAACTAACTTTGTCTCGTTGGATGGCACCCCTCAAGAACCTATTCGCCTGTTTGATTTTTTCCACCCACTGAGACTGAGCAATTGGTGGGCGCTCCTCAATCAATCTATCTTGTCGATCATTTGCTTGCATGTCTGCAAGTTTGCATTTGCCCCAAAGAACTACGCTGGTCTGATCCCTACAGAAAAGGGTACATAGGCAGCTCGAAAGAGCACGACCTCATGATTTAAATGCTTGTACATCTTTACTTGCATTTGATTTTGAATTAAGGATTTAGTAGGGCTCGAATTGGGTTGTCTCAATCTTTGGACGCCACTCGTATCCAGACATGATGCCGAGCACCATCCAAAGAGGGGCAACTGTAGGCACCCCAATTTGGACCTATTAACTATCCTTAATTTGTGGCCTTGAGGCTCCTCGATGATGAAACAGGATCAAAACAGGCCTTGGACAAGCTTGAATATTGCTTCTCGGACTTTTTCAAAACCAAAACTCTTTTTTTCCCGACACCCTGAGGGTAAAATTGGCACACATTTTAGCATATGAAATATATTTGAATGAAACCAATTAAGATAGAAAGAGGACTTAACGAGCTTTCCAACGCTTCGAAAAACACCCAAAACCGAGTTCGGGAGTGTCCGTGGCGCCCTTTTGAAGTTGGGCAGTCACTCCCAAGCGCTCGGGACCACTCCCAAGCGCCCGGAAGTGCTGTCAGGGCCAATGCATGTTAAGCTTGATCTTTGACCATGACTTTTCAGGCTTTTCAGATCCATTCAATGTTCAACCTGGCCCTTCCTGAGTATTCAGATGGGGCAGGAATATAATCATGCCTTTTTTCCCCCCAAAACTATTTTCTCTTTATTTTTGATTTATTTTTCAAAATTCAAACCCATTTTCTCCTCTCCTATAAATACCCCCTCATTCTACACACCAAGGGACACGAAAATTTGCTCCCTCTGACTCCCCCATTTGCAGAAAACTTTGTTTCAAACACCCTCAAATATTTTCAACTCAAATATTTTCTAACTTCCACCTTCTACTGTTTTTCAGCCCTTACTCAAACTACCATACTCATCCAAGAAGTCTTGTTCAAGCTCAAAGGTATAAAATCTCATTTTTATACTTAAAAGCCACTGTTTTTCTCTGTCTGAGGGAGATCAGTGGCTCATACCAGTTCCTCATACTGGTTGTGAGCCACCTGATCTTGGTTTAACAACAAAAGCAAAAGGGTTAGAAGGAGTTTTTCAGTACACTGGAATCACTCCCGAGCGCTCGGGAGTGCTCCTAAGCGCTCGAGAGTACTGTTCTTCTACTGTAACTTGTTTTTCCCCTTATATTGCTGTTCATACAAGTTTCTGAGTATTGGGTGTGCACTAGTCCTTCCAGAGCCCAGTAGGGTTTATTTACAGTTGCAGGGAAGCAAGGTTTGAATGGTTAAGACCAGTTCTTAGCTGTTTAAGCCTCTAGCTGAGCACGTCTATACTTTTATTTCTTTGTGATTTTTCTGGAAGTACTAGCATGTGAATATGTCTAACGAAATTTGCAGGAGGTGTTGACTACACTCCTGAGCGCTCGGGACCACTCCCAAGCGCTCGAGAGTGATTCCAGTGACAGTTCATTCTGTTTTCTTACTTCATCATTCTATTACATCTTGTACACCTTTCACATGCATGCACTCCTTATTTGGTATATTTGTACATACTTGCTAATTGTTTTCATGAAACAAAAATGTTTTCGAAAAATCCCACAAACGTTTAGTAGAGACCGACATCGCGTCGGGCGAGAGGGGTGCCGTAAAACCCTTCCCCCCTCGTAACATGGCTTCCGAACCCTCAAAAACGATCTCTGATTTTCAAATTCAAATCAAATAATCATTTTCAAATCAAAACGGTTTCTTGGGTGGCGAACCATAAATCCGGGTGGCGACTCTTCAAATTTTTCAATTCGATTAAAAAAAACGTGTGTTTTTCGGGCCGCCCCGATCCACCCGGGGCTGTGGTAGCCCACAATATGGCTGACCGTCATGGATGATATGGCTGACCATCGGTGAATGACTGATATGGCTGACCGTCATGGATGATATGGCTGACCATCGTTGAATGACTGATATGGCTGACCGTCATGGATGATATGGCTGACCATCGTTGAATTGGAAGGGTGGATCACTATACAAAGTGATCGAGCCATTGAGGTTGGACAGGACCGGCTGTCGTTGATTTGAAAGGGCGGATCACTATACAAAGTGATCGAGCCATTGAGGTTGGACAGGATCGGCTGTCGTTGATGGAGACGGCGGATCGCTATAAAAAGTGATCGAGCCATTGAAAATTGGATAGGACCGGCTGTCGTTGATTTGTTCCGCAGAAAATTGCATCGCATCTCTTGGCAAACAAATCGAGATAGCGACCATTCTTGGCACTTTCCTGCTTTCAACATTTAACATACACAATATGCAAAGGCATGTATAATATTGAGAATGCATATGCAAACTTAGGGCTGCTCCTAGGAGGACAATGACGCCTAAGGACTAACACTGAGCCATATTATTGTACTGTCTGTTACTTCTGAGATGCGCACCCAGATTGATAGACATTGAACGGGCCGACGCGCCCCAGTTCACGTTTAGCAGTGGCATTGGGCCTGCGTGCCCTTTCCGCGATGCTTGGGCAGATGTGCCCTAGAGATGCTTTGTTTGGCCTTGGGCTGACGTGCCCTTGCTGTTTCAAGAGATTCCGCTGCTTGCGGATTACGAATACTAAGGTAGCAATGTAACAATTGCGTTTTCCAGTTTATTGACTCTCTTTTGCAAGTGTCGAAGAGAATGCAAGAACTAACCACTAATATCTAATTTGCATTGACAAGCGACCTGAATCGA
The DNA here is from genome assembly GCA_018127125.1 of Rhododendron griersonianum. NCBI lineage: Eukaryota > Viridiplantae > Streptophyta > Magnoliopsida > Ericales > Ericaceae > Rhododendron > Rhododendron griersonianum. Next base: position 38,540,459 of record CM030791.1, read on the forward strand.
CACACAGACACACGCACATATACAAATTCGACTAGCTCGAATGAAAAGGGGGAAAGAGTCCCAGGGTGCAATGCAAACCCTTAGACACACAGAACACAAAGAAATTTTGGGCATTAATGTGCCAAAACTCACAACATTCCTGAACAGGTGAAACTGACACTTGTGAAAGTTGCAAAAAGGTACAAAGACCTGTACAAAGAAAATCAAGAAAAGCATCCCGACACGACAAATGATTGAAAAGCTAGAAAAATGTCGCAAATACGGACATAAGATGCAAATGATGACTCGTATAGGCCCGGACTGAAACCGACACCCCCGTGCAGTCACATTAAGTCCATATGACTTGCATGGTATGACAAGACTTGGCAAAAGCCTCTGGAACGGCATTCGAGGGTAGTAGCTGACTGCTATTGTCTGCTGCAGGAATTGAATAAGCGTGCGTAGGGTTGAGACCAACGCGCATCACTTCGAACAAACGCACTGCGGTTGGTTACACCAGACTTCGCTGAACTTAGAATAAACTGTGAGCCTGTTAAGGCCTCTAGCATTTCGTTCTGTTTTTTATGCTTCAAATATTTTAAGACTTATGCTCAGCCTGTAAATTGAAGAAGTAGTTTGTAATAAAATTGAAAGACGAAGGTTTTCCCCCCTCTGGTTCCTCCAATGCAGCTTGATCTTCGATCCTCTCTGACCTTTGATGTGTACCAAAACGTCAACCATGGATCCAATTGATAGATTGTAACCGAGTCTCAAAGAGAGACTGCCTACGTATCCCAAGCTAGGGGAATCAGGTCAAAAAGTAGTTCAGGCTAAGGGTTAACTCTCGAGTATTTACCTCTCCTTTTACGCTCTAACTTTTGCCTAGAACCGCCCATTCGGGTCTTAGGTCTAGCGAGCTTTGATTGATGCCTATTTATTTTTGCCTAAACCACCTTCATAGGTTTCGGTCTAGCAGGCTGCTCTAACTCTTGCTTGGAACTGCCTACCCTTGGGGTTTTCAGCCCAATGAGCTTCTCTCAGGGAAAAGTTGCTTTTGACTTGATCCAAGTTGACCAAGGTGTTAAAGTTGTTGCCGTCGAGGTCGATGATCTGTAGCCGCAGCCCCAGATATAATGGCTTTGATAATGAAGGATCCAAAGCACTGCGGCTGGAAATACCTTACTCCGAGCCGTTTTTGTACACTTTCTTATTTGCGCTTGGCGGAACGCCACTGTTGCTGCTTTTGAACATGGTACGAGGGGCCTTCTGAGCTTTTGCTTTATGGATTGGCACCCGGTAGCAGGGGATTGATACTTCTTTGTCCCAAAATCAAACGCGAGGCGTGACTTGATGAGACCATGCCAAGATGTCGATGCTTGTTTGACCGGGCGCAATGCTCATCTAGGGCGGCTTTGAACCAAATTTGAACCTTTCAGGAGGTTATACTTGTCTTTCAAGTTTATTTGAAATTACTTCTTCTTTTAATAGGCTGAGCATGCCTTTCGTCTTCCCTTTCGGCAAAGGAACACATTTCCTTGGGAATGTTCCCATCGAAATCTAACCCTTCGTCGTTAGGGTTGACATAGTTTATATAAAAGCCAGCGAAGTACTTAGAAGCAAGATAAAGCATGTCATAAAAACCCTCAGGGTTCGCCAAGTACAGCAGACTCGAAACTTGAAACAAAAGCTACAACGTGGAGGGCTAAGAGGCTCGAACTCCGACTCAGAGCTAAACTTAGACAAGCGCAAAAGACTCTGTGTCAGACTCAGACAAGATGCCAATGCAAACTAGACGCAGTTTTGAAAATGCAATTGTTAAAAAGCTACCCATAGCTTCCACAAAAAGAGGTAGGATCCAGCAGGTGTCAAGCCCAAGCAACAGCACTTCGGCTTCCTCAGTTTGTTCAACCAAACCTACTCGGTGCTCTTTTGATCAATGGACCTCAGTTGGTCTGTCCACTCCTTTGCAAGCCCCTCATCACTGTCAATCTAGATGTTGGCAGAAAAAGTCTCATTCGCACAAACAGCGGCTAGCAGGCTGTCCTCGGGCCCGGACAGGATGGGTACAGTTGGCTGGGGTTGATTTTCTGGGATGATAGGTTTGAATGTGGTAACTTTTGGTAGGGACGGGGCTAGGATGATGCCACAATCGATGAGATCTTGAATGGCATGTCGAAGCCGGAAATGGGCATTGGTTGAATGGCCAGGCATTTGATGGTAGGTGCAATAGAGGTTATATTTGAAGTTGGCAGAGGGATTCTTGGAAAATGAAGTTGGATTGAGGGGCTTGATGGAACCAGCATTGAGGAGCCTCTCATAGACCGAGGCCAAAGGTGCATCGAAACATGAGAAAACCCTCGGTGGGTTTCGACGAGTGAATTGAGAGTTCAAAGCTGGACCCTTGTTTGCTTTACAGTTGCAACACATTGCCTCATCAACAGAATGCATTCTTTTGCCTTCGGGGCTGAATTCATCACTAAGCATGTCCTCCCCTTTGGCAAAGGCTTTGAACAAGGAATCAACATCCTCCTTCGAGTGAGTCGTGGCCTCATGAAACTCAGCCAGGTCTTTGAACATGTCTCCTGAGCACAGCTTGATTCCAACTGTTGGAGGGTGGTAGGCCTAAGAAGGTTCTTTGACTAGCCCCATATCTGGTTGCGAGGCTGTGGAGGTAACAAGCCCAACGAGTCCCTGGACCATAATCATCTGTTTGTCCATCTTGTGACCCAATTCCTCTACAGCTTTCCTGAGCTCAGCCAGCTCCATTTGTACTGCCATTCTGAATTGATGAACGAGATAGGTGATATGACCTTGGAAGCAAAGGTGTAACAGCCCTGGCAGACTCTTCTAAGCAGGTTTGGCTCTTCTTTTCGGTACTCTCCGACGATGCAATGGCCTGAAGCTTTGATAGTAAAGTAATGAAAGCTTAGTGATGCCCTTTCAGCAGTTTATTGAAAGAATTGAAAGAACAAAAATGCAGAGATCATCGTCGTCAGTGTCCTCCTAGACTCTAGAACTAGAGACGAGCTTGTCTCATGATGTTCGGACGCTGCCAAAATCCTCAGATATCTTTTCGAGGGTGTGGGCTACTAGCCCGAAAAATATATTTCCGTTTTGAGAAAAATTGATTTGAAGAGTCGCCACCCGGATTTGTGGTATATCACCCGAGAAACCGTTTTGTTTTGAAAAATGGTTGATTTGAAATTGAAAACCAGAGATCGTTTTGAGGGTCCGGAAGCCATGTTACGAGGGGGGAAGGGTTTTACGGCACCCCCCTCGCCCGATTCGAAATCGGTCTCTACTAAACGTTTGTGGGATTTTTAAAAGGGATTTTGTTTCATTTTAACCAGCTAGCAAGTATCCACAGTAATACCATGTAGGAAGTGCATGCATGTGCATGTGTACAGAGGGGGATGAAATAGCCATGCAAAATACAAAATGACTGAAAATGCAGCCCTGTCAATGTATTCACTCTCGAGCGCTCGGGAGTGGTCCCGAGCGCTTGGGAGTTCTGACACTCTCAACCTGCAAAATTTTGTTAGCACAGACAGAATATAATGTAAAACTGGAAACTGAAATGCTAATATGTACACTAATGGCTCAGCAGAGGACTCGAAAGACTGAGTTAAGCCTTCAATCTTTCAGATCGTGCATCCCTGCCTCAACAAGGCTAGATCTACTAAAAGAGCAACAGACTACATTTATGCATGCAGAAATCAAAGAAGACAGCAGACTGGTAAAATGGGATGCAATGGCATGCATGCACTCCCAAGCGCTCGGGAATGGTTCAGAGCGCTTGGGAGTGGCCTGCATGCTAACTTGCTCTCAGATGGAAAATAGTACCATCTTGACATGCAAAGGCCCTTGTTTTAATTTTTCCCTGAAGTGAATGATTCTTTTAACTTTAAAAGAAAGGAGCCTTGTTCACACATGAAAACTTGTGAGAAAATGTTTCTGTTTTAGGGGAAAACGATTTTCTGTGCATGCATGCCAAGATGAGATGCTTTCCTTTAAAAGTAAAACTCATACCCAGCCTGTTGTGTGACAAAGAACCATGCATGAAACTGGGAACAGTCCTGAGCGCTCAGGAGCACACTCGAGCGCTCGAGAGTGTTTCCAGTAAGGGTTTTAACAAAACATTTTTTTGTACCCCATTGCTCTTGTTTTTACACTAGGGTCTCCCAACCATGCACCCAATATTGAAGACTGGGTCAGGCTAAGAGACCCCCCTCAGAAGGGAAGAACAGCCTCTTTGTGATTAAAGGTAAAGATTTCTACCTTTTACTTGAACTTTGCTCCTTGGAATAGTTTTGAAATATGGATGAAGAGAGGAGAGTACAAGAAATCAGAAGCAGGGAGTGTTCTGGATTTCTTGCCCTTTTCCTTGGTGATTTCTAAAACCTTTGGAGTTTGGAAAGTGAGTTTGAGTTTGGAAAACTTTGGTCTTGAGCAAGAGAGAGAAAGAGAGCAGAGAATGAGGTTCTCCAGGAGAAGGATTTCGTAGCCCTTAAGCCTGAAACCAGACCCTCTTATTTATAGGCTAAAATAACCTATAGTTTTTGAAATCAAATGGTTTTGAATAAAACATTTTTTTAATGGGAAAATCTTTGGCCTGAATATCTCTGCCACCAGAGGTTGAGTGTTGACTGAATCATCAGCCGGCTCAAGATGGTGGTAATGATGAGTTACATGGATAGTGGGTAAAACTGCCATCCATTGGGCAACACACCAGTCTCGAGCGCTCGGGAGCAGTCTCGAGCGCTCGGGAGCAGTCTCGAGCGTTTGGGACTTCACTCTCGAGCGCTCGAGAGTGAGCCAGGCCAGAGGTTTTGTAAAATGGTTTTGAGCGCTCGGGATTGCTCCCAAGCGCTTGGAAATGCTTTTGACCATTCTTATTCCCTTTTCAAATCTTTCAAGGAGCAAAGTCTCGATCGGCGTGAGGCTTGTTTTAATCCAAAGTCATCATCGGGGAGCCTCCGGGCCACAAATCAAGGAATTTTGAAGAGTCCAAATTGGGGTGTCTACAGTTGCCCCTCTTTGGGCATCGCTCAGCATCACGTCTGGATATGAGTGCCGTCCAAAGATTGAGACAGCCCAATTCGAGCCAAAGCAAATCCTTAATTCAAAACACAAATGCAAGCGAAGACACAAACATTTGATGCATGCGGTCGCGTCTTTTCAGACTGCCTACGTACCCTTTTCTGCAGGGATCAGACCAGCGTAGTTCTTTGGGGCAAATGCAAACATGCAGATGCAAACAAATGGCGGAAAGGGTGTCCCATAGGACGGTGCCAAATTTATGGCGGCGGAGAAACTGGAGAAAATCGAGGACGTCCCTTAGGACGGTGCCAAATTTATGGCGGCAGAGAAACTGGAGAAAACCGGGGAGGATGTGTCCCTTAGGACGGTGCCAAATTTATGGCGGCAGAGAGACTGGAGAAGACCGGGGAGATGTCCCTTAGGACGGTGCCAAATTTATGGCGGCGGAGAGACTGGAGAAGACCGGGGAGATGTCCCTTAGGACGGTGCCAAATTTATGGCGGCGGAGAACCTGGAGAAAACCGGGGAGGATGTCCCTTAGGACGGTGCCAAATCTATGGCGGCGGAGAAACTGGAGAAAACCGGGGATGTGTCTCTTAGGACGGTGCCAAATTTATGGCGGCGGAGAAACTGGAGAAAACCGGGGATGTGTCCCTTAGGACGGTGCCAAATCTATGGCGGCGGAGAACCTGGAGAAAATCGGGGAGGATGTCCCTTAGGACGGTGCCAAATCTATGGCGGCGGAGAACCTGGAGAAAACCGGGAAGGATGTCCCTTAGGACGGTGCCAAATCTATGGCGGCGGAGAAACTAGAGAAAATCGGGGATGTGTCCCTTAGGACGGTGCCAAATCTATGGCGGCGGAGAACCTGGAGAAAACCGGGGATGTGTCCCTTCGGACGGTGCCAAATCTATGGCGGCGGAGAACCTGGAGAAAACCGGGGAGGATGTCCCTTTGGACGGTGCCAAATCTATGGCGGCGGAGAACCTGGAGAAAACCGGGGAGGATGTTGTAGACACCCCAATTTGGCCTAACGATTATTTCAAGTCCCACCTTAGGACCATCCCGATGATGAAATGGATACAGTGATTGCTAATTGCTTCCTTGAGAACCTTAGGACTTTCGGTAAGAACTTTGAACCACTTAGAGGACCCAATTCAAAGCCATACAGCCTTTCAGACAGAAATACAGAAGCCTAGGAGAATCCATCTGTCGGCCGTGACATCGATCCCACGGCCCTAACATCATTTCCTCACCCGAGCAACCTGTTGCTAGCAAAATCTCCCTGAGAGATCAATCCCTCGGCCGCAAGATCTATCCTTCGGCCGAGACATCCATTCCTCGGCCGTGATATCCTTTACTCGGCCGCCAGATCGACCTTTTTCCAGACTCTGGAACGTTCTGTCAGACGTTTGGTTTGATCCAACTACACTACCTTTCCGATGCATTCGGGCTACGTTCGGAGATCACGACGTACAGTTAGAGATGCATTGCAATTGCAATTGCCATCTCGTGATTTGATTGGCCGGAGTGAGTCATCCCTATGCCTATATAAAGGGGCCTTTGGGCTCCGAATTTAACACACATAAATTGAGATACCTACACACTCAATCAAACCTCGAAACTCTGCACAAATACTCCCTCAATCCCATACTCCAAAAGCCCTAACCTTCCGAAGGCAGCCGTCAATCCGGCAATCAAACCCCGAAGTTCAAACCCTAACTCTAGGGTTCTCGATCAAGCAATCAATCGATCACACTCAATCCAAAGCAATCAAGCAACTGAGGGATCAAGGTGGTGAGGCCCAACGGCCTCTCGGTTTGTCTTAATTTATTGCTTTTCGATTAATCGTAGCATTTTTGATTATCCATTAATCTTTCTCGTCTGGTGTGAGGAAGAACACCCACCGGGGCTTCGACCTCGGCCGGTACATTAAACCAGTGTGATTACTCGCCGTGACATCCATTCACCGGCCGAGTAATCGATCTCCGGGACATTTTGTTTGCTTTTCTGGCTTTCTAATGCATGCTTCAATTATCGCACTGGCTCACTTTGCTTACTGTTTAAAGGAATAACTAAACAGACTATGTGTTAGAATTAGACAAAGCATCTATACGTCTTATGTTGAACGATTATGGGCCAGTCTCACGACTGGGCAAAGAGGGGTGCCTAACACCTTCCCCTTATTGTACTTTTGGCTCCCGTATCCAGAATCTCTATCTATTTTCCCAGTTTTAATAAACTGGGTGGCGACTCTATTTGATGATAACCGTTATCGTGTGGCGATGTTCCTTGCCATGGGAATGTCCATGATTTTGGTTTATGAAGTGAGCAACCAATCGATTAAACACAACGTGATCAATCTGTATGGCGATGCCCCGTTTGGGAGGTGTCTACAGTTTTTGGCGACTCTGCTGGGGATGTGAGAGCCATAACCAAAAAGTTCAACATAAGACTAATACATGCCTTGTCTAATTCATTTATCATATGCATCGAGCGGGCAACCCGTTGAGTTCACCTGATATCCCGGCATGACACGGGCTATGTTGGGGGTTCCAGCAAACTCCACAGTCACTCGTACCTAGTGGTATATCAAAAAGGAAATCACCCAATCGCCGCCTGTGATAGGATGGTGAGAGGATTGGTGCCCTTTGACAACGGAGCACCCTGAAACTACCTAAACCTTGCATGCTTTAGAAAGCCATAGAACTTATCAAACTAAGACAGAAACCTACAGGCTAGGAACCTACTTGCATTTTGCTTGCAAAAGTTCTTCCTCACACCCATTGTATATGTGTATATTGTTTCTGTGCCGAAGGGTTGGGATTTTCAACCCAAATCCTAACCCTACACAGGCCGAATACTAACTTCCAGGTATTCTATTTTTCAAGCAGGCACAATAGGTAGGTTAAAGAAGCAACCTCAGCCAGTTTTATACTCTTACAATACCCGAAGTCACGCCAAACAGAGGTCTTTACAGTCATCTCATCGGTCGCCTTCGTCCACCAAGACACCCTCACCGCAACGGTCCCAATCAGTTGCAGGGACTTCGCGGTCGTCTCCTCGACAAAACCAATTATCTACCCAATTCCAAGCTTCACCAAGCAACCTCCCTACCTACACCCCAAAAATGGCAGACAATGATGCTACCATCACCGAGCTCCGAGCCCAAATTGCCTATTTACAAGCTGAGAAAGCAGCAAGAGATGCTGAAGACAAGAAAAACGAGGAGGAAGCGGAGAATCCTCATGAAATTATAGAAAACCCTGAATTGGCCAAACAGGTCAAGGAGATCAAGCACGCTTTGGCTCGCTCACAAGGAGACCAAATTCTAGATTTCGAAGGACTCTGCCTCTTTCCAGAATCTCAACTGCCTGAACGGTTCAAAATGCCAAACATCGAGAAATTCAACGGGACTGGTAACCCTACCAGCCATGTCCGCCATGTCATCAACACTCTGAAGCCTATGGGCTTGACCGACTAGCTCATTGCTCAATTGTTTCAAAGAACTCTCACTGGAAGCGCCCTCGATGGGTTTCTCACTTTGGAATTTGTGCATTATCAAACCTGGCCTGAAATTGCTAACGCTTTTGTCAAGCAGTATGCGTACAATGTCCAAATTGAGCTAACTACCCGAGATTTGGAGATGACTAAACAAGAATCCAATGAGGACTTTGCTACCTTTGTGGCAAGATGGAGAGAGAAGGCTGCCAAGATGAAAAGCCGCCCTACCGAGGAAGATCAAGTGAGGATAGTTGTCAAAAACTTACAGCCTAAATACCTCACTCATATTTACACTCAAGCTATCACTGATTTCAAATGCCTACATGCCACTGGGTTGCAAATCGAAGATGGAATCAAGCTAGGACTCATTGGGAAAGAAGAGGCCACTCCTCCATCCAGAAAAACCTTTCCAACCCGTGCATCCCCTGCCTCCATCAACACCCTTAACTCAGTCTTACCACAAGACCCTTTTCAAGCTAGCTCATCTAGAAACACGAATCGCCCTCGCCGCAATTTTGACCCACTCTATATGACTCCATCCCAAGCCTTAGCCATCCTAAGCCGTCAAGGGCACCTCAGGCTTTTGAATAATCCACCTCCTCAGCCACCTTATGGCCCAAGCTATGATGCCAATAAGCAATGTGCTTACCATCAACACCCTGGACATGAGACAGACCGCTGCATGCGTCTTCGTCATGACATCCAGGATCTCATTGATAGTCAAGCCATAAAACCTCCTAAGCCTAATGTACAAACCAATCCACTTCCCGCTCACAACAACGAATCACTGCCTCAAAATATCAATCTCATAAGCCTATCCAATAGCCCCACATATAATCCCGCCCTACTCATTATTCCAAATACCCCCGCCAAACCATCCCTAATCCCCTCCAAGAACGAGGAATGCTTTGCAACAGGGGGAGAACCCCACATCTATGCTATTGATGATGGGGATTGGTGGTTGGACATGCGTCAAGCCCTGCCAAATGATTGGAAAGTTGGAAGGATTGAGCCTGCTGATCCTTGGAGTACCCAAGAAGAAGAAGTGGGTCACCTCACCCGAAGCGGAAGGGTGTATAAACCTCCTAAACTAAGTGGGGAAAGTTCAACCTCAACGCGAGTAATGGAAGAAGAGGAAGGAGAAGAAAGCCAAAGGGCCGAACCTGAGGAAGACAGGGTGCTAAGACAACTAAAGAAAATCCAAGCTGATATCTCTATTTGGGGATTGCTTATGTCCTCCTACGAGCATCGTAACTCCTTTTTCAAAACCTTGGGGAAAGCCAAAGTTCCCATCGACATCACCCCCGAAGAACTCGTGGGCTTCATAATGGCGTCAAAGGCTCCAAAACCAACGATAGCTTTCACTGACAAGGATCTACCACCTGAAGGGCCTGCACACAATAAACCTCTCTACATTTCACTTAAATGTCTCACTAAATGGATCCCGCTGGTCTTGGTAAATAATGGATCTGCTTTAAACGTATGTCCTCAAAGAACCCTCGACAAGCTAGGGGTAAACGCCACCGACGTGCGCCCTTCAAGCCAAGGAGTAAGGGGGTATGACAATTCAAAGAGAAGAGTGGTTGGGTGTGTCACACCGCAAGTAGAAGTGGAGAAGATCAAAAGGGATGTGGAGTTCCATGTGATGGATATAACGGCCACCTTCAATCTTTTATTAGGGAGGCCTTGGCTACATGACGCTGGGGCAGTACCTTCCACTTTGCATCAAAAAGTCAAATTCGCGGCAGATGGAAGGGTTATAACCATTCTGGGGGATTCATCAATCCAGGCTCATTCTGATACGCCTGTCCAAGAGGTAGAAACCGAGGAAACCTTCCTTACTGGATTCAGTCTTGAGGAAGCAACTGCTGTGCAAGCCTTAATGGCTGAGAGAAACTTCTATGTAAGTGCCCCCGCCATATGGATGATGAAGAAGCAAAAATACCTCCCTGGGTTGGGTTTAGGCAAAAGATCGCAAGGCATCTCGCAAATGATTGATCCTCCGCATAATCAATACGCCTTTGGTCTTGGCTACACCCCGACAGAAGCCGAGGTAAAAAGGAGGAAAAACATGGAAAAGGCTAAGGCAAGAGGAAGCAGGGTCAAAGAAGAGAAACTCGTGATCCCAAAAACGCTCAATGGCTAGTTTGTGAGAGAAGGAGAAGACTTTCCATTCTGTTGCTTCGCAGAGACATGGGAAGACGAAGTTACCAAGCAACAGTACCCTGGAATGCAAATCTTCTTTGATCAGGAATGGACTGACAGTGATTTGGAAGAAGAGCCAACTAATTCATCCCCTACTCCTGAAGACTGGATTGAAGTGCTAGCTGAATTTGACCTAAAGATTCTGTTTGGCAAAGAGGGTGAAGAAGAGTATAAAACTGCAAAGGGAAAAGGAGCCACTCCTGAAACATCACAGTAAATCGCATAACAAAAACATTGCTTTCATTTCCTAAAGACAAGTTAGGACATGTTTTGGGCCCCTGTTTGGGGCATTATCTACGGTTGAATAAATCCCCATTTTTATCACTTCTATGCTTGACAAATGATTCCATCTTTAAAATGTGATTGTTATACACTACAATCTCTCTGCCAAAGATAAAAGGATTTCAAGAATCTAATTCTTTATGTCACCGACCAAAAGGAAAGAGGGGACGAACCCTAATTACTTAGAAACTAAGTTTTTATCAAAACTCAGGAAGAAGACGCTATCTCCGTGAGAACACTTAGGGTTAGCTTGCCCATTGTGAAAGTACAAACGCAACAGGAGATTCATGAAGAACATCTCCATCAGATTCCTCTCCAAAACGCTAGAACCCTCTTGAGAGAAAAATGCTCGTTGGGTAAAATATGCGCCCAAGCAAAAGTAAGAGCAAAGCCTGCTTGGACAAAGAAAAAGCGAAAACGCAGCCTAGGCAAAAGTTAAGGCATTCAAAGGAAAGCTCGCTAGGGACTCAACCTCTATCAGGTAACCTAGGCAAAATCTAGAGCGTGAGAGAAAGAAAAACTAAGAGTGAACACCCAACCCCCAAAGGTGGTAATCTTGGAACTACGTGAAAGGCCTGATTCCCTGATTGGGATACGTAGGCAATCTCGCGTCGAGATGCGGCCCAAACATTTGGAGAGAAGAGAGATGATACCAAGGTTTGTACTCAATGATAGGCATAGCTAACCCTGCGTATTGAGCTCGCAAAAGATGAGTTAGTCATTTTCCAGGAAATTGGCAAAAACATAGACACGTAAGAATCATTGTTCGTCCTCTCTGACTCAAAAGTCGTCGACATAAGGGACCAAGCATTCTAACAATCCCAAAACATGGCAAAGAGATTGCAGGAATAACAAAAGCAAATAAAAGAGCTTGAATCAAATGCGAGTGTAAGAAGGGAAAAACGCCGCCTGGCTAATAGCAAAAAACCTAACTTCTTTAGGAAATGGAAGTAGCGGCCGAAGAATGGAACCCTCGGCCGAGTGATCCATCCCTCGGCCCAAGTTTAAATCCCGGCATTCACAAAACTTTGAAAGTTATTGAATGAATATCTAATCTCTCATACATGCTGAGGATGCTTCAAATACAAACAAAAATACAAAATGTCAAATTATCTGTTTTTAGAACTAACAAATACAGGTACAAGAAAGGAGAGGCTAGCTACTGCCCACGACCCCTCTTGGGCGTAGGACGAAAACGCTCAGGAACTGAGACACTGATCCTCTGTCCCTCACCAACCGCGGTATCTCCATCACCAGCTCCAGTACTCCCACCCTCACTGACTCCAACACTCTGGGTGACCGACACTGTCGGTACTCGCTCTGTTTCAAGCTGCAGAGACACGGGATATAGGCATTTAGTTTCACATGAAACATAGGATGAAAAAAGAAGGGATCAAAGGATGCATACCGCAGCTATTCGGCCACGCTGCCGCCGAACCAAAGCCTCGGCACTCTGGAAAGCACGCAACCATTCCTGGAACACCCCAGCAGGCACCTGTAGAGGAAACAATTGCATATATAATCAAGTAAGCAAGGAATGCTGAAGGAAACTAGAGCAGAATCCACAAATATTACCTGCTGAATTCCAGTAGGAAGCACGTAGAACTGTGTAGTACACGGTGTCAGTGGCAAACGCTCTTCTTCTCCGCTTGCATTATGGAAAGAAATGAAACTGGGGGCCCGTGGCCAAACAGGAGGAGCAGCAGCAGCAGTAGTGGTAGGAAGGGTCAAGGAGGCCAAACGAAAGGCTGAGTAGTTTCCTACTACGAGAAAACTCAGGGCTGGCTGTCTCTCAAGAGCAAGTAGCAAGCCCTCCCCGGTCAAAAGATGGGTCGATCTCATGCCAACAGGAGGAGCGAGAGGGACAAGCTGCAACGCCTCGGAACGTGGAAAGTACTGGCTCGCTACCCTCTCTCCAAGATACCAGGCTCTCGAAAATGGCCCCTCCAGAAGGAAGTGCTGGCTGTCCAACGCCCGAGCTGAGGTCAACTCCAGAGGAGCATCATCAAGTAGCACGCCCCATGGGTCAAAACGCACCTATAACAAGGGAAATGGCATCAAAATGACAGAATGAGGAAATAGCACGAAAATCAGAGGATAAAGAAGGTGTCATACCTGATCCACCGTCAGACGATCCAAAACTCGCCTCCAAGCCAGTAGGTCCATGGCAGGCGACCGTGACTTCCGAACTCCCTTCAACCAACGGGCCGCCCGCGGAACGAACCTAGGCTCTCTGTGCCTAGTCGGGGGAGGAAACTGCAACAAATGCACCAAAGCAGCCAAGAACTGGACATGTACCGAATTCTCCTTGTTGCAAAACAAAGTTTGCCCAAGGAGATAAAGCAGGAAAGCTCGTACCAGCTGAGAAAGGGGAATCTCCGTCAAGATATCAACTTGATCAAACTCTTCCCGAAGCCAGGTATATATGATATGGCCACTCTCCGATACAATGGGAACCTTCCCCAAGAGGTATCCCAGGGCACCCTTCCGCTCATGGATCCGCGGATCAATTGGAAGAGGATCGCCGCCAACCCTCAGGCCTGTGAGCAAAGCAAAATCGCCCGGAGTGATCGTCATCTCCCCAGCCTCTGGAAGATGGAAAGTGTTGGTGGTATCCCACCACCGCTCGACCAAGGATGTGGTCAATCCCAACTCCGCCTTCGGAAGATGGAAACCAAGAATCAAGGGCTCGAAGCCAGCCAAAGCAACCGCATCCTTGGCTTCCTGAGGAAGCCTCCCATACCACTCAAACACTTGGGGGCAGCTTCCCCACACGCGCAGCCTCTCGTTTGCCTGACAAAATACGAAGACGGAATCAAATACACAAGATATCGCCTATACAAGGGGCAACTTCTAGAACTCAAACTCCCTATCAAAATATCAAACTATCATTCTGCAAAATCTCACATGCGAAAATCATTTGACAGGATAAAAATCTACCTCCCTGTTGGTAAAACCAAAGTGCTGCTCTGGCTCCCTGCGCAAGACCTCAGGTGGGATATCACTGAGGGGAGGACGGTATCGCAAAGAACCACCACGCCCGACCAAGTGAACCTGAGGAGCGTAAGTGGCAATGTCAAAAGGGGGAAGAATATCACCACTCACATCAGTAGAGACCTCGGGTTCGACTCCGGGAGGAATGGGTTGCGAGGAACTCCCCCCAGTAGTGGCCCTGCGCCGACTCGAACGCAAGACGCGGGAACTTGAAACCCCGCCAAGAATCTCGGCCTCGACGGCCGGAGCTTTGCCCGTGTCTCTGGACACGGCGGGAACATCGGATGGTGAAGGAGGAGGTGGTGTCGAAGCCATGGCGGCCAAGACCGTGGTGGTCGGAGGATCGGCGGCGGGAAACGACGAGGAGAGAGAGGAGGCGGCGGCAACGATCGTTTAAACAGGAGAAGAGGATGAGGGATAGTAGGGGAAGAATGACCCGTGAGATCGATTTAACTAAACTTAAATCGATTTCCTGACTTTTGGCGTTCTCACGGCCGAGACATCAATTCCTCGGCCGAGACATCAATTCTTCGGCCGAGAGATCGATCTCCTGGCCCCTTAATCAAATTCCCTCAGCAACATCAGATCATGCTCAGTGCACCAATTCAAGCCACTACAGACTTCTGAGTTCTCAACCAACCAAGTAGCCTTGGGGGCATCCCCAAGCCAATGCAACATGATCAAAACCAGCCTTGGGGGCATGCCCAAGCATCGAAAATCTCTCTCCACAAACTACTGGCTAGCAAAACAAGACACTCAGCAGCCCTGAGCTTAAAACTTCAGCGGCTCCAAGCCCATTATTGGTAGGCTCTACGCCCATATCAACTCACTCAGCGGCTCTACGCCTTCAACTCAACGGCTCTACACTCATTATCTCAACAGGCTCGAAGCCTATAATTACAATCTCAGCAACTCTACGCTCGCTATCACGACTCAGCGGCTCGAAGCCCATTACTTCCACAGGCTCAAAGCCTATGCCTACCGTCCCAGTGGCTCGAAGCCCTTTATCATAGCGGCTCTACGCCCGTATCAATTCAGCGGCCCTGTGCCCATCATCTCTACACAACTCAGCGGCTCCAAGCCCGCCATTTCATCAACCCAGCGGCTCAAAGCCTATGTCTAGCAGCTCTATCCTCGCTATCACAGTAATAGGCTCTATTCTCAGGCTCTACGCCTGGATGCTCAAAAAATCTAACATTTTTGAGTGCTCAAGCTCTACGCTTGGATGCCCAACCACTGTGTGCTGGATGCTCAAGTTATACACTTGAATGCTCAAGCTCTACGCTTGGATGCCCAACCACTGCGTACTGGACGCTCAAAGCCTGTACTTTGAATGCTCGGATTCTGCCGTCCGAATGCTCGAGCTCTACGCTCTGAATGCTCAAGTCCGGAACTTGATAGAAGCTCTAAGCTTAAAACAAACACACACGCACGGGCCCGTGCACATTTGCATCAACATTTTCACATCGAGTCTGCATCATATCTGTTCACATCTAACAACCATCATCACACATGTACACTCTGCATATCTCTCATGAAACAGGTCAACCCTGCTATCAACCGGCTCTATGCCTCGGTTTTATTTGATCGGCCCAACGCCTCGATCCTTTGGCTCCACGTCAACATTTATGATGAGAAAGCTCCGTGCACAGACCATCAGAATACAACCAGCTCTACGCTTCGGTTCATATCACGTCAAGCTCTAAGCTCCGACAAACTCAGGCCCTCGCCTCAAGACTGCATGCAGGCTCCACGCCTCAATCACTTCGGGCTCCATGCCTCAGTTCCTTCACCTTAGGCCCTTGCCTTATACCAGCTCCGCGCTTCGGTTCATCACGTCAAGCTCAAAGCTCTGACACCACAGGCTCTCATCCTGATCAATACCAGCTCCGCGCTTCGGTCCCATCAAGCTCTAAGCTCACCTCAGGCCTCCGCCTCATAAACCACAGCAGGCTCCACGCCTCAATCTAATCCCCTCAAGGCTCTCGCCTTATGATCAACACCAGCTCCGCGCTTCGGTCCTATCAATCACCTCAGGCTCTCGCCTTATGATCAACACCAGCTCCGCGCTTCGGTCCTATCAATCACCTCAGGCTCTTGCCTTATGATCAACACCAGCTCCGTGCTTCGGTCCTATCAATCACTCTCCAGGCTCTCGCCTCATGACTACAACCGGCTCCGTGCCTCGGTCCCCTCATTGCCAAAGCTCCGTGCTCCAGCTACTGGCCCTGCGCCTCCCTACATCTCAAAAACAAATCGGCGTCCAACTCATCCCAACAGATGGTTTGGATTCCACCCCATTACATCAATTCCTTCCAGCTCATTCGCAAGGATAGGCTACTCTACCGAGCTCCTTTCAGTCAAAGTAAGGATGATCAAGAAAAGCAAACGCACCTGCAGTGTACTGATCTACCCCAAAATACTAAGGAAGCTCTCCGCAAAGAAACTCCCCAGGTAGCCCCGCGCTCCTTCAACTACTCTTCGCCAAAACCCTGGCTCAGTCTAGGTACGTCACACTACGGCTTTTAAAGCCTTAAGGTACGTCTTCTGTCTCTAACCCTCCAAACTTTTACTTTTCTTTATTGCCCGAACTACGATTGGTCTGAATTTCCCTTGCGGAATACGTAGGCAGCCTCCCGGCCCGACCATAACAAAACCTTTTTCAAAAACCCCTTGGAATAGTGGTTGGACCAAATTGAGTTGTTTTTTATAGCTTTGACTCTTACTCAAACATGTCTCGCGATCCGTTTGAGTTCAGTCAAAGAGGGGCATTTGTAGACACCCCAATTTGGCCTAACGATTATTTCAAGTCCCACCTTAGGACCATCCCGATGATGAAATGGATACAGTGATTGCTGATTGCTTCCTTGAGAACCTTAGGACTTTCAGTAAGAACTTTGAACCACTTAGAGGACCCAATTCAAAGCCATACAGCCTTTCAGACAGAAATACAGAAGCCTAGGAGAATCCATCTGTCGGCCGTGACATCGATCCCACGGCCCTAACATCATTTCCTCACCCAAGCAACCTGTTGCTAGCAAAATCTCCCTGAGAGATCAATCCCTCGGCCGCAAGATCTATCCTTCGGCCGAGACATCCATTCCTCGGCCGTGATATCCTTTACTCGGCCGCCAGATCGACCTTTTTCCAGACTCTGGAACGTTCTGTCAGACGTTTGGTTTGATCCAACTACACTACCTTTCCGATGCGTTTGGGCTACGTTCGGAGATCACGACGTAGAGTTAGAGATGCATTGCAATTGCAATTGCCATCTCGTGATTTGATTGGCCGGAGTGAGTCATCCCTATGCCTATATAAAGGGGCCTTTGGGCTCCGAATTTAACACACAAAAATTGAGATACCTACACACTCAATCAAACCTCGAAACTCTGCACAAATACTCCCTCAATCCCATACTCCAAAAGCCCTAACCTTCCGAAGGCAGCCGTCAATCCGGCAATCAAACCCCGAAGTTCAAACCCTAACTCTAGGGTTCTCGATCAAGCAATCAATCGATCACACTCAATCCAAAGCAATCAAGCAACTGAGGGATCAAGGTGGTGAGGCCCAACGGCCTCTGGTTTGTCTTAATTTATTGTATTTTTGACTAACCGTAGCATTGTGATTATCCATTAATCTTTCTGTCTGGTGTGAGGAAGAACACCGACCGGGGCTTCGATCCCTCGGCCGGTACATTAAACCAGTGTGATTACTCGGCCGTGACATCCATTCACCGGCCGAGTAATCGATCTCCTGGGACATTTTGTTTGCTTTTCTACTTTCTAATGCATGCTTCAATTATCGCACTGGCTCACTTTGCTTACTGTTTAAAGGAATAACTAAACAGACTATGTGTTAGAATTAGACAAAGCATCTATACGTCTTATGTTGAACGATTATGGGCCAGTCTCACGACTGGGCAAAGAGGGGTGCCTAACACCTTCCCCTTATTGTACTTTTGGCTCCCGTATCCAGAATCTCTATCTATTTTCCCAGTTTTAATAAACTGGGTGGCGACTCTATTTGATGATAACCGTTATCGTGTGGCGATGTTCCTAGCCATGGGAATGTCCATGATTTTGGTTTATGAAGTGAGCAACCAATCGATTAAACACAACGTGATCAATCTGTATGCCGATGCCCCGTTTGGGAGGTGTCTAGAGATGTCCCTTTGGACGGTGCCAAATCTATGGCGGCGGAGAACCTAGAGAAAACCGGGGAGGATGTCCCTTAGGACGGTGCCAAATCTATGGCGGCGGAGAACCTGGAGAAAATCGGGGAGGATGTCCCTTAGGACGGTGCCAAATCTTTGGCGGCGGAGAACCTGGAGAAAACCGGGGAGGATGTCCCTTAGGATGGTGCCAAATTTATGGCGGCGGAGAGACTGGAGAAATCGGGGAGAATGTCCCTTAGGACGGTGCCAAATCTATGGCGGCGGAGAAACTGGAGAAGACCGGGGAGGATGTCCCTTAGGACGGTGCCAAATCTATGGCGGCGGAGAACCTGGAGAAGACCGGGGAGGATGTCCCTTAGGACGGTGCCAAATCTATGGCGGCGGAGAACCTGGAGAAGACCGGGGAGGATGTCCCTTAGGACGGTGCCAAATCTATGGCGGCGGAGAACCTGGAGAAAATCGGGGAGGATGTCCGTTAGGACGGTGCCAAATCTGTGGCGGCGGAGAACCTGGAGAAAACCGGGGAGAATGTCCCTTAGGACGGTGCCAAATTTATGGCGGCGGATGATTGAATGTCGTCCCGTAGGACGATGCCAAGTCTATGGCGGAATGACAAGCGGTCATGTTGAAAAATTTTAAGGCGACCATAAGAGATCGAGAATAGAAAGTGAGACCTGTGTTTCGACGTTTGACAAAAACGATGGTATTTTATTTTATTTTTTTTTATGAAAAACAAAGGACGTGTCTGAGCATCCCTTCTGCTTTACTGTTTTTGATCAGCGGGCTGGTATTTTCAGGACCTTGGGATTTGGGATGGAATTCGTCTTTGGATGGAAATTGGGTTTGAGCTGGAGCCAGGGCTTGAGCTGGAGCTGGTTTGAGGTTGACTTTGATCAGGGCTTGTGTTCCGAGCATTCATGCCCCAGTCTTGATGTTGGCTGTATGCTGGCTATGATTGATGGCATTTGACCGATGTGCCTCAGTGAGTGACCGACCTTAGTTCTGATCCTTTTCCTTGATTCCATTGATAGTTTCGACAACCAGTTTTGTCATGAGCACAAGTGCGGGTTCTTCCATGTATTGGAGTTTCTCTCAAGAGTTGGGACCTTAATGACCTTGTGTGAATTTGGACAAGGCCCAGACGACTCAAAGGACAAGAAAGACCCTTTATCAGAGGACTGACTCTTAACGAAGACCTTGACTGGACGAGGAGTTTGATTATTTGAGGATTTAATGTTTGAAATTGTCATGATAAAATCAAGTTTTGATGATTTTCCCATTCTGGGTTTTGAAATTGTTTTGGCTCCATCAGAATTCTCTTGTTTTGTCAGAACACGAGGATTTTTACCAAGAACCATGCCCCAGGTTGGATTCACAAAATGCCTTGGCGCTCCTTCTTGTTTTCTCCTATTGTCCAGGACTTTTGTTATCAAGTTGTGTTTTTCAATCTGACAGGACTTTATTTGGATTGTAACGTGGCCAAGGTTTGGCTTAACAAAGAAAGGATAATAGGCTCAAACTTTTTTCATTTTCTTGGGGTTTCGAGAGCTAGCAGCCATCTTGAATATTTTTGTGCCCTTTTTGCCTTTGATGGGCGCCTTCTTTCATTTGACTTGCTTCGCCTTTTGTAGTGCCGATGTGTTGGTACTTTCATTGATTTTGAGCTTTCTCTAATTTTCCTTTGATGTTTTGCACCTCACTGTACCCACGTATTTGGCACTTTCACGCTTTGAATTCTGATGCGCCGATAATAACCATGTGTTTGGCACATTTGTCCTCCTCATTTCACCCCGGTGTGGGGGATAGCTGCCTAGCTGGGTTCTTTCAAAGAAATTGATTTAGGCTCAAGGGGGTTATCAATGGATATATATCTCCAAGCGTGTGATAAAAGAAAAGAATGCCTTTCTTCATTTTGAATTGCACAACTTGATAACTGGATCCTAGATGCAGGTTAAGAGATTTGTGTGCTCTAACTTTTGCCTAGATCACATTTTGAGGTTTTGATTTAGCGAGCTTTTTCTCATGCCAAGGCGTTGCTTCTTGATGGCGTCAGGGAGTGGTCCCATGAAATTCTTCTTCTTCAAAGGGCAAAGTATCTCGTGTCTTGATTTCTGATTTGATGGTGAAAAACAATTCCAAGTTAAGGGATCATCACAAAACGTAAGTTTATTATCACAATTTCGACTCAAGAGGTTTGACATCAAAAGACGGGACGGACCGACAAAGGATTGACTCGAAAGATTGTGACCGAATTTTGGGATCAACTCAAAAGAACATGACCGGGCCTCGGGATAAGGCTGCCTACGTATCCTTCTTGCAAAGGAATCAGGTCATAACGTAGTTCAGGCCTACGAAACTGACTCTCTTTTTGGATTTTATTTTTTGACTACTAACTTGAATTTGAAAACATACAGATACGGAAGCATGAAAGACCGAAAGTACAAACTGACTCGAAACTGAAAGACAAAGACTTGACTCAAAACTTGAAAGCTTTCCAAACTCGCGAGAAATTCCATTCATGCTTTGACTTTACTGCACTCAAAATCCTCCTTCATATCTGAGGTCCGGCACTGGGATGGTCCCGTTGTCGATGAGATTTTGGATCTCGTGGCGGAGACGGAAGCAGTTATTGGTGGGATGGCCGGTATATTGGTGAAAGGCACAATAGACGTTTGGGTTGTGGGACGCCGGGAGCTTTCGAGGTAGGGGAGTTGGCGGGAGCGGCTCAATGAGGCCGGCTTCGAGGAGCTTCTCATAAACTGAGGACAAAGGTACAGGAAAGCGGGAGAAGATCCTTGGTGGGATTTTGCAGCCGGGTTGAGGGTTCATGGTGGTGCCGAGGGGGCCTCTGGTGAAAGCCTTGCTTGCTTCGCAGCTGCATAACACTCCTTTGCTTTTGGGGTTGATCTCATCAATGTGCACATCTTGCCTTTTAGCACTAGTTTCTGACAAAGATCCAATATCCTTATTTGAGCGATTCTTGGCATCATGGAATTCAACCAAGTCCTTGAACATGTCCGAGAGTTTCACTTTTGAGCATGGCTTGATTCCGGCGGTTGGAGGGTGGTAGGTTTGTGGGGTTTCTTTGATCCTGGCCTTACCAACATTCAGTCCCAGATCTGGATTTGACATGGTGGAGGTGAAAATGTCAATCAGCCCTTGCAATAGAGTCGTCAGCTTATCCATTTTCTGACTCATTTCCTCTACAGCCCTTTTCAGCTCAACCAGCTCTGTTTGCCCTGTCATTTTGAGGTGGTCGGAGAAGGTGGTATGGCTTTGTGTAGAATGGGTGGCCCAGTGCTGACAGTAAAGTAAAAAGTGAACTCAGAATATGCCCCTGTTATGATTTTATTGAAAAACGTGTATTTAATAAAAGAATCGTCATCCACGCGTTGTCATCGTCGACTCAAGGGATCAAACTTTACGGATGGTTCCAACAGTCACGGGTAGATCGTTGTCAGGCAGGTTAAATTCCGCACATTGGGAATCAGAGCCAATCCCCTTATCTAAGACCATCCGAGACAAAGCAATAAGACTGCTGGAAGATGCTCTTAAGGCTAGATGGAGCTAGAGGGAGCCGTTTGGGCACGACGAACACCGGAGTTATCCCAAACTCCATGGATTTATGGTCTCCAAGACCCTGACTCAAGAAATGACATCCTATGAAGGATTGCCTTAGTCCTCAGAATTTCTTTTGAATGTGCATCCTTTGATTAGGAATGACAAGATTTGAGAGATATCAAAACAAATTAAGTCTAAGCGGTGTTTTTGTTCTGGTTTCGAAAACCGTTTAGCGTAAATGACATGATACCGTAACCGGGGCGGCGTAAGTGGCACGGCGCCATTAGCCTAAGCGGTGTAAAGTGACTTTGCACTATAACCTGAGTGGCGTGGGTATCACGGCATTGTAGCCTAATTGTTTCATTAATTTTCATTGAATCCATGATTAAAAATTGTATTGAAGACTTAATGAACTTTGATATCCCCAAAACCTCATCGTTCCAAGGACTAATTAATTCCCACAACGTGCCTTTAAAAAGCACGACTCATCATAGGTCCAGGCAATCCTAAACAAGCCGCGCGAGCGAGTCTAAGAGTTCTATACGCGATACGAAAGCAAACGGAAGGCATAAGATGCAAGGTGAGATGTGCAAGCGGGATAAGATTACGGTCTTTCGAAGGTTGCCTAATTCCTCAAAATTTCTTTTAGGGTGTATCCTTCGTTCAGAACGACAAATTCTAAGAGATGTCAAAATGAACTAAGTATTCAACTAGTCCTCGTTCGAAGTTTCAATTTTGAACTTGGAATAACTTAGTATAGACGACGTGATACCCCAACCATCGTGGTGTCAATGACATGGTGCCATTAGCCAGAGTGGCGTAAGTAAAGTGGCATCACGGCGTCGTTTTCCTTGTTATTCCTTATTCTCCGTTGAAATTTCGATTAGGCATTAGTCAAGGACTTAGTATATTTTGATTTCCCAAAGTCTCCTTGTTCTAAGGACTCATGTAGTTTAGACAACGTACACCGGGGTGCACGACTCATCATCGGGCCTCGGCAACCTTCTACAGACCGTGCGAGCGAGATCAAGAGCGCAGGACTCGAAATTGAACAGACAACATGATGGCATGACATGAATGAGATGCATGTTGAGATGCAGAAAGCAGTAACATGTAGGCAAGATATAGCATATAATCCTACCCTGCGAGTCCCTGTCCTAGTTTGGAAGGATCTATGGCTTGCTAAGCATGTACAAAGGCCGGTTTTGGCTTGAAGAGGGTTCCCCGGACTAGAGTCAAAGTATACCTCCCACTATTGAGCGTACACCCAATAATGGTACAAACGGTAGGGATGACTCATCACGGTCGAGGGTTGCTAAGCATTCCGGGATTCTCTATCACCGGCAAACCGGGTAGGATTGCCGAAACACAACAGCGAGGCTGCACAAGATATATACAAGAAATAGACAATGAAACAAAATCCCTTTGAAAATCCCACAAACGTTTTTTTTTCAAGCTTGGCTCACAAGTTTAATTGATTTTCAAGGAAAACGGGCCGTTTTATCAACAAACTAACTTTTTCTCAAGTATTAATTAAACATCCCCAGCAGAGTCACCACTGTGGGCTACCAGCCCGGAAAATATATTTCCGTTTTGAGAAAAATTGATTTGAAGAGTCGCCACCCGGATTTGTGGTATATCACTTGAGAAACCGTTTTGTTTTGAAAAATGGTTGATTTGAAATTGAAAACCAGAGATCGTTTTGAGGGTCCGGAAGCCATGTTACGAGGAGGGAAGGGTTTTACGGCACCCCCCTCGCCCGATTTGAAATCGGTCACTACTAAACGTTTGTGGAATTTTTAAAAGGGATTTTGTTTCATTTTAACCAGCTAGCAAGTATCCACAGTAATACCATGTAGGAAGTGCATGCATGTGCATGTGTACAGAGGGGGATGAAATAGCCATGCAAAATACAAAATGATTGAAAATGTAGCCCTGTCACTGTATTCACTCTCGAGCGCTCGGGAGTGGTCCCGAGTGATTGGGAGTTCTGACACTCTCAACCTGCAAAACTTTGTTAGCACAGATAGAATATAATGTAAAACTGAAAACTGAAATGCTAATATGTACACTAATGGCTCAGAAGAGGACTCAAAAGACTGAGTTAAGCCTTCAATCTTTCAGATCGTGCATCCCTGCCTCAACAAGGCTAGATCTACAAATTTAAAAGAGCAACAGACTACACTTATGCATGCAGAAATCAAAGAAGACAGCAGACTGGTAAAATGGGATGCAATGGCATGCATGCACTCCCGAGCGCTCGGGAATGGTTCAGAGCGCTTGGGAGTGGGCTGCATGCTAACTTGCTCTCAGATGGAAAATAGTACCATCTTGACAGGCAAAGGCCCTTGTTTTGATTTTTCCCTGAAGTGAACGATTCTTTTAACTTTAAAAGAAAGGAGCCTTGTTCACACATGAAAACTTGTGAGAAAATGTTTCTGTTTTAGGGGAAAACGATTTTCTGTGCATGCATGCCAAGATGAGATGCTTTCCTTTAAAAGTAAAACTCATACCCAGCCTGTTGTGTGACAAAGAACCATCCATGAAACTGGGAACAGTCCCGAGCGCTCAGGAGCACTCTCGAGCGCTCGAGAGTGTTTCCAGTAAGGGTTTTAACAAAACATTTTTTTGTACCCCATTGCTCTTGTTTTTACACTAGGGTCTCCCAACCATGCACCCAGAAGGGAAGAACAGCCTCTTTGTGATTAAAGGTAAAGATTTCTACCTTTTACTTGAACTTTGCTCCTTGGAATAGCTTTGAAATGTGGATGAAGAGAGGAGAGTACAAGAAATCAGAAGCAGGGAGTGTTCTGGATTTCTTGCCCTTTTCCTTGGTGATTTCTAAAACCTTTGGAGTTTGGAAAGTGAGTTTGAGTTTGGAAAACTTTGGTCTTGAGCAAGAGAGAGAAAGAGAGCAGAGAATGAGGTTCTCCAGGAGAAGGATTTCGTAGCCCTTAAGACTTAAACCAGACCCTCTTATTTATAGGCTAAAATAACCTATTGTTTTTGAAATCAAATGGTTTTGAATAAAAAAAAATTTTAATGGGAAAATCTTTGGCCTGAATATCTCTGCCACCAGAGGTTGAGTGTTGACTGAATCATCAGCCGACTCAAGATGGTGGTAATGACGAGTTGCATGGATAGTGGGTGAAACTGCCATCCATTGGGCAACACACCAGTCTCGAGCGCTCGAGAGTGAGCCAGGCCAGAGGTTTTGTAAAATGGTTTTGAGCGCTCGGGATTGCTCCCAAGCGCTTGGAAATGCTTTTGACCATTTTTATTCCCTTTTCAAATCTTTCAAGGAGCAAAGTCTTGATCGGCGTGAGGCTTGTTTTAATCCAAAGTCATCATCGGGGAGCCTCCGGGCCACAAATCAAGGAATTTTGAAGAGTCCAAATTGGGGTGTCTACGGAGGGTGAATCCTTTGAATGGATTAAATTGATCCTAAGAGATTTCAAAACAGACTAAGTCTTTGACTAGTCCCTTTCCGAAGATTCAACTTTGAATTAGAAACAACTCGGTATTGACGGCGTGACACCTTTACCGGGGTGGCTTCAGCGACAACGCGCTTTAGCCGGGGCGGTGTACGTGCTACGCACGATAACCAAAATGACATCAATATCATGACATCAATACTTTGTGGTTCCTTATTTCGGTTGAATCCTCAATCGGGCATGAGCCGAGGATTTAATAAGGTTTGATTTCTCGAAGTCTCGCTGATCTAAGGACTTTGAAAAATTAATAACGTGCACCATCAAGATGCACAACTCTTCATCAGATCGTAGCAGTGTCCTAATAAGCATAAGACAGACTCGAAAGCGAGAGACAACCTAGAAGCTGCCCTAAACATGCTCCTTCGCAGAACAGAATGTATGCATGCATATACAGAACCAGAGATGAGTTTGCCTCACGAATTTCAGACATTGCCGGAATCCTCAAAATTCTTTTCGGCGATGTGTCCTTGAGTAGATCGACAGATCCTAAAAGATGTCAAAATAGACTAAATCTTCGACTAGTCCCATTTGAAGATTCAACTTTGAACTTGGAACAACTCGGTGTTGGTGACATGGCACCTTAACCTTGAACGCCGTGGTGTATAGCGACAACGCACTTCAACCTGGGTGGCGCCAGTGACACGGCATCACTACTTCGTTGTTCCTTATTGTTGGTTGAATCCTTAATCGGGCATGAGCCAAGAATTTAGTAAATTTTGATTTCCCAAAGTCTCATTGAACTAAGGACTTTGCGATTGATAACGAACATTCGACAGAATGAACGACTCTTCATCGGGCCCAACAACGTCTTAGACAGCGCAAAACAAACTCGAAAGACAGAACAGCCTTAAGCATGCTCCTATGCAAAACAGTGTATGCGATAGGGAAAGCAGTAACACAAAGACAGTTACGGGGCTAGATGCAAATAGATCTTACCCTGCGGGTACCTGTCCTAGGTTGGAGAGTTCTAGTGCTTTGTATATGCAAAGGCTAGTTTTGGCTTGTACCAGGTTCCTTGGACTAGGGCCAAAGATATACCTCCCGTTGCCCGCGTAACCGCAGAGCAACAGTCGAACGGTAGATTGACCCATCATCGTCGAAGGTTGTTGGTCATTCGGGGTCCCCGGGCTCCGGTAAACCGTGCCGGATTGCCAAAACGATCCAACGAGGCTTATCCCACATCGATGCAAATGAGAATGCTAGAAATTGATTTAAAAGAAGAAGAATCGCAAAATCGCAAAATGCCTTTTCAAATTTGGCTCACTTTATTTAGTTCATCTTTAGAGGAAACAACGTAAATGAACAATTGAAAAAGTCCCAGATAAGATTGGCCGGACACGAGGTCTTGTTAAATCACCATTCCAACCTTCGGTAACGCGAAGCTCACCGTTTTGACAGACTTTTAAGGGATTGTTCCCAAGTGTATCAAACTCTAAGTATAGATCAATATCGGTTCGATCATCCCCAGCAGAGTCGCCACTGTGGGTAGCATGCCCTCGGAGAAGGATTCCGTTCCATTCCGACAACTTTGGCAAGGCCCTTTTTGGATCGAGGGAGCGCGAGCGGAGAAGCAAGCGCTTGTAAATACAGAGTCGCCACTCGGGTTTGAAGGTCCGACACCCAAGGAACCGTATTTCGAAGCACATGCCGCACTGTTTGATTTGAAAAAGTGAAGGAAACCAGTCCGTCATAACCATATCTGGGTTCGGGAGCCAGGTTACGAGAGGGGAAGGGTTTTAAGGCACCCCTCTCCCCCAATCCGGAGATCGGTCTCTACTTAGGCATTTTTGAAAACATTGCGACTCTTCTTTTGTTTAATCAATTTTTAGCCAATTAGGGCGGGGAAACAGTTAATCGGGGATTAAACTGTAACAGTTTGCAAGATATGATCAAAAATAGCATGGATGGGTGGAGTGTTTAAATAAAAAGTGGGATAAAACCCAACACTATGATTAAAACACCAAAACAGAGCTTTGTATGGATTTGGCACAAACAATGGCCAACTTGCATGCATGGATCAACGTGCATGCAAGCCAACCATAGCGCGACAAAGCCATACACTCGCGCGAGTGTTGATGCTTCACCAACAGTTTGAATTTTATCCCCTTCTGGGCTCTAGAAGGACCAGTGCACACCCAGGGGGCAAACCAAGCAGTTTATATGTACTGAAAGTAAGTAAATATTACAAACAGAACGAATAAAATTGATGTACAACCCCTAAACAGTGGGGGTAAATAAACAGGGGCCTAAGCCCTAGTTGCCCATGCAAGGGCAGCCACTGGAAATCAGAGGACCATCGCGCGACAGAGGGAGACACTCGCGCGAGGGTCCTGACTGGACTTCCAGGAATTGCTTTGCATGCTTGGGCTCTGACACATACTCAGAAGCAACCCAAACACATTCTAAACCAAATGAAATAGCAAGCTGACCTAAACTATGATTTTTATCATGCAAAACAGTGAGTTAATATCAAACATGCTCACAAAATGTTTATAAACATAATGAAAACAGGAAAAGACCAGCATCCCATCCCCACGTGGTCCAATCTCGTGCAGACAGAAGTGTCACGCGAGTGTTCTGGTCCATCGCGCGCGGGTTTGCTTGGCCATGGCTTTTGAAACCTTGCTAGCTTTAGGGCCAGGACTGGTATTGATTACCAGCCTTGGCCCTGCCAGCCCCCCTCAGGGATCAGAACAGTAAGCAGAACAGAGGTGTTATACCTTTGGCTTTTTGAGTTTGAAAGTGCTTGAGTTTTGAGTTGAATTGAGGTTGAACAAAGTGATAGAGCTTGTAAAATGAGTGTATGGAAGTGGTTTGAGTGAGGGAGTAACAAGTATATTCAAGGTTGTATAGCCCTTTTTGCTTGAACTTTGGTACTTTCTCCTTCTTCTTTTTTTTGAACCCTTTTAATGGAAGCACCATGGGAGTATATATAGGAGGAGTGGTGAAAATGGTGTATGGAGGAGATAGAACCAACCAAGTAAAGGTTAACTTGGCTTGGTGGCCAAATTTCCCCCTTTGGAAAGGTTGGGTGATGCAAAGAGAGGAGTTCAGCCAGTCCACAAGGCCTGGCTAAGACTGCATTGGTGGCCAAGATTCCACCTTTGAAAAAGGTTGGTGGGGACTGACCATCGCGCGATGGAGCCAGTCTGTTGCGCGAGGGTGCGCCCTGGCGCACAATGGTCAACGGTCAAACTTTGTCCACCTGGCAGTTTGACCATCGCACGAGGGAGTGGGTCTGGTGCGCGATGGTTGCGCCCTGGCGCACATCAGTAGGGTTTTTGGCTTTTGGAAGTGGCTTAGGCTAGGTTAGGTTCAAGGGTTTTTCAAACACTCAAAGCTCAAACACTCGACATTCCCGAGGTGTTCTTGATCCGTTTCATCATCAGGGAATCAAATACCGTAAGTAAACTAATCTGGAAGCCCAGATTGGGGTGTCTACAGTTACAGTTATTGTGGAAGGGGAATCTGTAGTTGTCCCTATTGAGTACCAAGTCCTTCCACCTATGTGCAATCTTTGCCATGTGTTTGGACATCCCACACTGCAGTGTGCCAAAAAAGTCTCCACCTCTTCGACTCAAGTAGGTAATGGAAAGCAGCAGGCTGTTCTGGATGAGCTTAAGCAGATGAGCACTTCTACATCAGGATCTCATCTAGAGAGCAGGGCAGTGAAACCTACTGTGACTCATGTAGAAGAGCTTAGTGAATCAGAAGATGAAATTTTGGAGCTTTGGGAGGGTACAGACTCAATTCTATCATGTGTCTCGGGGGCTATTTTGTCTACAACATTGAATGGAGAAGGACTGTCTACTGTTCAGACTGGTTTTAATTCAAAGGGAATAGCAAGGGTAACTTCGCTTTCTGAGCTACAAAGCCCTCCATCCCTTGTACCTCCAGATTTGCAAGGCTCCGGAGAAAAGGAGAAGGCTGTCATGTTGGTTCCCAAGGAAAGTACTGCTTTTAATAAGTATCTCTCCAAGTCTGCCAGGAAAAGATGGAGGAAACAAGCTAGGGAGCAGTCAGCATGTTCCCTAAACAGTGGAGGGAATTAGCTCACCCATATCCTTTTTGTCAAGGTAGATTTTAATACTTCCATTTATGCCAATTGCATATCTTTTGTTGCTTAGAAACTTGTTTTAATGACTTTACAACCTCTTAACATTGGTTTTTGGAATATTAGGGGTCTTAATGATCCAATCAAGCAAAAAGAGGCTAAAAGTTTTGTAAATAACAATAAGCTCTCACTTTTGGGGTTGTTGGAGCATAAAATAAAGGAGGTCTGGGCTGCCAAAATAATGAAATTTGTCTATGCTCAATGGAATTTTGTGAACAACTATCCTCAAGCTCCCATTGGCAGGATCTTTGTGTGTTGGAATCCTAATGTGATGCATGTCCAAGTATTAGACCAATCTGACCAATTTATACATTGTGAGGTTCAGCCTAAGTGTGGAGGGTCACCCTTTGTTGCAACCTTTGTGTATGGGGCCAACTGCCATGGGGATAGGCAGGCATTATGGTCTAGCCTCCGCCATCTTAGCACTTCATCCCCTTGGATAGTTCTAGGGGACTTTAATGCCATTAGGTTCCCTAATGAGAAGTTTGGGGGTGATACTAGCTGGCCCTCTCATATGGATGAGTTCAATCATTGTCTGTACGCATTAGAGCTGGATGATCTGAGGTATGCAGGATGTTTTTTAACTTGGGCCAACAAGCAGGACCCTTCCCACTTTGTCAGTACAAAGTTGGATAGGGCCTTAGTCAATGAGCATTGGATGAAAGCTTTCAGCTTTTCTTCTGCTCATTTTCCCTCACCGGGGGTTTCCGATCACTCCCCAGCCATTGTGTGCATCTCCCCTAGTCCTAGGAATTCCCCCAAACCCTTTAAATTTTTTGACTTTCTGGTTGATCATCCTCAGTTCCTTACCGTAGTTCAGAAAGTTTGGAGGAGAATCATCCTTGGGAATTCCATGTTTTGTGTATGTGAGAAACTCAAATTTCTGCAAAAGGAACTTAAGAATCTCAACACTAGGGAGTTTAGTGATATCTCTAAAAGGGCTGTTGAATCTAGACAACAGCTGGAAATTCTGTAGAGAGAATTGGGATCTCATCCCTCTAATCCTTCCATCATAAGCCAGGAAAGAGTGGTACATAGGCAGCTCCTCACTTTATTAAGGGCTGAGGAAAGCTTGGCCAAACAAAAATCAAGAATTCAATGGCTTAAACTTGGGGACCAATGTACTTATTTCTTTAAAGCTGTGAGCAACATTCGAAATAGGAGTAAGATTACCAGTCTGGTGCTTGATGATGGATCTCTTGTACATGATATTGAGGATATCAAGAGAAGCTTTGTTAATTTTTACACTAATTTACTTGGATCACCTCATCCTACTCCTTACCAGGGGCATTCTAGGATTCATCAAGTAGTCAGTAGGAAGCTAACTGATAGTCAAAAGGTTGCCATGATTGCTGAGGTTTCTGACCTTGAAATTAAGGATACCTTTTGGTCCCTTAATCCTACCAAAGCCCCTGGTCCTGATGGTTATAATGCTAGGTTTTTCAGGAAAGCTTGGCCTATTATTGGTTATGAGGTCACTGCAGCTGTTAAAGCATTCTTTAGGTCTGGCCAGTTGCTTACTAAGGCCAATTCTACCCTTGTTGCACTTGTTCCTAAGGTCCCTAATCCATCAACAGTTGGGGACTTTAGGCCCATTTCTTGCTGTAATACTATTTACAAATGTATCTCTAGAATACTTGCTAGAAGATTACAGGCTGCCCTCCCCATGTTAATTGATCCCGTGCAATCAGGTTTTGTTAAAGGTAGGAGGATTGCTGATAATATTTTCCTTACTCAGGAATGTAGACACCTCCCGAACGGGGCATCGCCATACAGATTGATCACGTTTGTTTGCTCGATTGGTTGCTTGCTTCGTAAACCAAAATCATAGACATTCCCATGGCTAGGAACATCGCCACATGATAACGGTTATCATCAAAACAGAGTCGCCACCCAGTTTATTAAAACTGGGAAAATGGATAGAGATTCTGGGTACGGGAGCCAAAAGTACAATAAGGGGAAGGTGTTAGGCACCCCTCTTTGCCCAGTCGTGAGACTGGCCCATAATCATTCAACATAAGACATGTAGATGTTTTGTTTAATCCTAACACATAGTCTGTTTATTTATTCCTGTAAACAGTAAGCAAAGTGAGCCAGTGCGATAAATAAGCATGCATCAGAAAGCAAAAAAGTAAACAAAATGTCCCAGGGAGATGGATCCCGCGGCCGGTGAATGGATGTCACGGCCGAGGGATCCTCCTGGTTTGATGTACCGACCGAGGGATCGAAGCCCCGGTCGGTGTTCTTCCTCACACCAGACAGAAAGATTAACAGGTAATCAAAACGCTACGGTTAGTCAAAAATACAGTAAATAAGACAAACCAGAGGCCGTTGGGCCTCACCACCTTGATCCCTCAGTTGCTTGATTGCTTTGGATTGGGCGTGATTGATTGATTGTTTGATTGAAAACCCTAGGATTAGGGTTTGAACTTCGGGGTTTGATCGCCGGATTGACGGCTGCCTTTGGGAGGTTAGGGCTTTTGAAGAGTGGGATTGAGAGAGTATTTTGGCAGAGTTTCGTGGCTTGAGAGAGTGTGTACTCTATGAATTTCGTGTGTTTATTTTCGGAGTCCAAAGGCCCTTTATATAGGCAATTGGTGACTCACTCCGGCCAATCAAATCACGAGATGGCAATTGCAATTGCAATGCATCTCTAACTCTATGTCGTAATCTCTGAGCGTAGCCCGAACGCATCGGAAAGGTAGTGTAATCGGATCAGAACACGTTCCAGAGTCTGGGAAAAGGTCGATCTGGCGGCCGAGTAAAGGATATCACAGCCGAGGAATGGATGTCTCGGCCGAAGGATAGATCTTGCGGCCGAGGGATTGATCTCTCAGGGAGATTTTGCTAGCAACAGGTTGCTTGGGTGAGGAAATGATGTTAGGGCCGTGGGATCAATGTCACGGCCGACAGATGGATTCTCCTAGACTTCTGTATTTCTGTCTGAAAGGCTGTATGACTTTGAATTAGGTCCTCTAAGTGGCTCAAAGTTCTTACCGAAAGTCCTAAGGTTCTCAAGGAAGCAATCAGCAATCACTGTATCCGTTTCATCATCGGGATGGTCCCAAGGTGGGACTTGAAATAATCGTTAGGCCAAATTGGGGTGTCTACAGATGCCCCTCTTTGACTGAACTCAGACGGATCGCGAGACATGTTTGAGTAAGAGTCAAAGCTGTAAAAAGCAACTCAATTTGGTCCAACCACTATTCCAAGGGTTTTTTTGAAAAAGGTTTTGTTATGGTTGGGCCGGGAGGCTGCCTACGTATTCCACAAGGGAAATTCAGACCAATCGTAGTTCGGGCAATAAAGAAAAACAAAAGTTTGGAGGGTTAGGGATAGAAGACGTACCTTAGGGCTTAAAAAAGCCGTAGTGTGACGTACCTAGACTGAGCCAGGGTTTTGGCGAAGAGTAGTTGAAGGAGCGCGGGGCTGCCGGGGGAATTTTTGCGGAGAGCTTCCTTAGTATTTTGGGGTAGATCAATACACTGCAGGTGCGTTTGCTTTTCTTGATCATCCTTACTTTGACTGAAAGGAGCTCGGTAGAGTAGCCTATCCTTGCGAATGAGCTGGAAGGAATTGATGTAATGGGGTGGAATCCAAACCATCTACTGGGGATGAATTGGACGCCGGTTTGTTTTTGAGATGTAGGGGGCGCAGGGCCAGTATCTAGAGCATGGATCTTTGGGGATGAGGGAACCGAGGCACGGAGCCAATTGTAGTCATGAGGCAAGAGCCTGAGGTGATGAAATCGAGGCGTGGAGCCTGTTGGAGTCTTGAGGCGAAGGCCTGAGGAGATTGGATTGATAGGACCGAAGCGCGGAGCTGGTATTGATCATAAGGCAAGAGCCTGAGGTGTCAGAGCTTTGAGCTTGACGTGCTGAACTGAAGCGCGGAGCTGGTGTTAAGCAAGGGCCTGAGGTGAAGAAACCGAGGAATGGAGCCTGAGGTGATTAGAGTGAGGCGTGGAGCCTGCTGCAGTCTTGAGGCGAGGGCCTGAGTTGTCGGAGCTTAGAGCTTCACGTGATTTGAACCGAAGCGTAGAGCTGGTTGCATTCTGATGGTCTGTGCACGGAGCTTTCTCATCATAAGTATTGGCGTAGAGCCAAAGGATCGAGGCGCTGAACCGATCAATAAAACCGAGGCGTAGAGCCGGTTGATGGCAGGGTTGACCTGTTTCATGAGAGATATGCAGAGTGTATATGTGCGATGATGTTTTGTTAGATGTGAACAGATATGATGATGCAGACTCGATGTGACAATGCAAATATGTGCACGGGCCCGTGCGTGTGTGTTTGTTTTTAAGCTTAGAGATTCTATCAAGTTCCGGACTTGAGCATTCAAAGCGTAGAGCTCGAGCATTCGGACGGCAGAATCCGAGCATTCAAAGTACAGGCTTTGAGCATCCAGTACGCAGTGGTTGGGCATTCAAGCGTAGAGCTTGAGCATTCAAGTGTATAACTTGAGCATCCAGTACACAGTGGTTGGGCATCCAAGCGTAGAGCTTGAGCATTCAAAATGTTAGATTTTGAGCATTCAGGCGTAGAGCCTGAGAATAAATGTCTTGATTGTTGGGGCGGCGTAGAGCCTGTTGCTTGTTTACGGCTTCGAGCCAGTTGAGATGTCGGGCTTTGAGCCGCTGAGTTGTGATAACAGGCGTAGAGCCTGTCGATAACGGGCTTCGAGCCGCTGAGATTGGTTATTTACGGCTTCGAGCCAGTTGAGATGATGGGCTTTGAGCCGCTGAGTTGTGATAACAAGCGCAGAACCTGTTACCGTGATAGCGAGCATAGAGCTGCTGAGATAGTAAACATAGGCTTCGAGCCTGTTGAGGACTTGATTGTGTACATCTTCGAGCCAGTTGAAACGATGAGCTTGGAGCCGCTGAATTGATAGGTGGGGGCGTAGAGCCGCTGAGTTGATGGCTCTGAGCTAGTTGAGATGGTAGATATAGGCTTTGAGCCTGTTGAGGTGATGGCTTGGAGCCATTTGAGATAATGGGCTTTGAGGCGCTGAGATTGCTTGTCATGGCTTCGAGCCAGTGGGGATAGTGGGCTTGGAGCCGCTGAGTTGTGATAACAGGCGCAGAGCTGCTGAGTTGAGGGCTTGGAGCCGCTGAGATGGTAAACATGGGCTTCGAGCCTGTTGAGGTAATGGGCTTAGAGCCGCTGAAACTGCTTGTGTACGGCTTCGAGCCAATTGAGATGATGGGCTTAGAGCCGCTGAGATTGGTTGTTTACGGCTTCGAGCCATTTGAAATGGTGGGCTTTGAGCCACTGAGTTTGATAGAGATGATGGGCACGGGACCGCTATGTGAGTTTGATGGTTACGGCTTGGAGCCTTTTGAGATAATGGGCTTCGAGCCACTGAGATTGCTTGTGTATGGCTTCGAGCCAGTTGGGATAGTGGGCTTGGAGCCGCTAAGTTGTGATAGCGGGCGTAGAGGCGCTTTGAGTCTGTGGAGATGGACTTGGAGTTACGATGCTTGATGAGTGAATATGAGCGTATAGCCGCTGAGTGTTCTGACTTGTTTTAGCCAGCAGTTCGTGGAGAGAGAATTTTGATGCTTGGGCATACCCCCAAGGCTGGTTTTGGTTGACTCAAGGGTGCCCCCGAGGCTGACTTGATTTTGCTTCTGTTGGTCCAGAATTCTATAATGGCTTGAGTCAGTGCACTGAGCAAAATCTGCTGTTGCTGAAGGAAATTGATTGAGGGGCCAGGAGATCGATCTCTCGGCCGAAGGATTGATGTCTCGGCCGAGGAATCGATGTATCGGCCGTGAGATAGCCAAAAATCAGAAAATCGATTTAAGTTAAACTTAATCGATCTCACGGGTCATTTCATCCTTTCTATCCCTCATCCTTTTCTCCCATTCAAACAATCGCCGCCGATCTCTCCTCTCTCTCCTCGTCGGCCGCCGCCATCCCCCACCTTACCGACGTCGTCCCTTCCGACCACACGGTTCTGATGGTGTAGACACCCCAATCTGGGCTTCCAGATTAGTTTACTTACGGTATTTGATTCCCCAATGATGAAATGGATCAAGAACACCACGGGAATGTTGAGTGTTTGAGCTTTGAGTGTTTGCAAAACCCTTGAACCTAACCTAGCCTAAGCCACTTCCAAAAGCCAAAAACCCTACTGACGTGCGCCAGGGCGCAATCATCTCGCGCCAGGGCGCACCGTCGCGCGACAGACTGGAACCATCGCGCGATGGTCGCGCCAGGGCGCACCCTCGCGCGATGGTCAAACTGCCAGGTGGACAAAGTTTGACCGTTGACCCTCGCGCGACAGTTTGGAACCCTCGCGCGATGGTTCCAACCTGTCCCCATCACCTTTATCAGCTGGGAAAACTTAGCCACGAATTAATCCCCAGCCAGCCTCGTGGCTGGCTGGCCTCCATTCTTTGGACCAGACCTGCCATTCCATTAATGGAAGGTGCTCTCCCTATAAATGCCCCCCCTTTGTTCTCTTTCAAAGGGTTACAAAAAAATTGGTTCAAGATTTGGTATAAAAATCCCACCTTCCAAAGGCTTACATTCCAAAGCTTCCAAGAACAAAGTTTGTTCTTCCTCCCCCATTTTCACTCCTCAAACAACCTCAAACATCTCAACCACAACTCAAAGCTCAATACTTTTCCAAACTCAAAGACCAAAGGTATAACTTACCTTGGTTCTGCTCTCTGTTCTGATCCCTGAGGGGGGCTGGCAGGGTCAAGGCTGGTAATCAATACCAGTCCTGGCCCTAAAGCTGGCAAGGTTTCAAAAACCGTGCAGCTAACATACCCTCGCGCGACGGACCCAGTCACGCGCGCGCTTGTCTCAAGCATCGTGCGATGGTTCTCGTGGGGAAGGGATGTTGGTTCTTTCCTGTTTTATTGTCTTAATAATTATTATAGATCACTGTTAAGCATGCAAAAAACCAGTTTATTGCTTTTCTTAGAGCTTAAATTGCTAACTTGAATTTTAATATTAAGTTCTGTTCTGTTGGAGTACCCCTGGGATCATTTTGGACCTGTCTCAGAACCCAGGACGTGAAAAACCAGACACTGGAAAGTTGGCTCGAACCCGCGCGCTGCACCCAAACCATCGCGCGATGGTCAACGCTCTATTTGGCCAGTGCGCCAGGGCGCAATCGTCGCGTGCCAGGGCGCAACCATCGCGCGCCCGGGTGCACCGTCGCGCTACTGTTCGGAACCCTCGCGCGATTGTTTATACCCGATCAGTGGCTGGCCTTGCATGTTTAACTTGATTTCAGGCTATTATTTTGTCCCCACACTGTTTATGGGGTGTTTTTGTTTATTTATTAGGCTTTTCAGTCTTTAAACTGTATATTATGACTGCATAAACTGCTTGGTTTGTCCTGGGTGTGCACTGGTCCTTCCGAGAGCCCAGAAGGTTTGAGAATAAGATTGTCCTGGGTGTGCACCGGTCCTTCCAGAGCCCGAAGGTTTGAGAATAAGAGGCGTGGGCTTAGGCTTATCGGGCGCGCACAGTCTTGTAGTAGCGTCTTGCAGTATGATCGGCATGCATTGACTTGATCAGTGCATACTGGTTACCTCTTGCGTGCGACACTCCAAAACATGGATTTTCCAGTCTGTTTAAACTCCCACAGCAGTCTGTTCTCATCCTATACTAACTGCTCATCCATGCCATCTATCACATCCTGCAAACATGTTACAGTTTTAATCCCCGATTAACTGTTCCCCCGCCCTAATTGGCTAAAATTGATTAATAAAAGAAGAATCGCAACGTTTTCAAAATGCTCAAGTAGAGACCGATCTCCGGATTGGGCGAGAGGGGTGCCATAAAACCCTTCCCCTCTCGTAACCTGGCTCCCGAACCCAGATATGGTTATGACGGACTGGTTCCTTAACTTTTTCAAATCAAACAGCGCGGCAGGTGCTTCGAAATACGGTTCCTTGGGTGTCGGACCTTCAAAACTCAAGTGGCGACTCTGTATTTTTGAGCGCTTGCCACCTGCGCTCGCGCTCCCTCGATCCGGGCCCTTGCATTTTTGGAAACCGGAATTTCCAGGGCGTGCTGCCCACAGATGGCATTATCACCGCCTCCTCCATCATCTGATGCTCCCGCTGCGCCCAGGGATACGGGCAAAGCTCCGGCCGTTGAGGCCGCGATTCTTGGCGGGGTTTCAAGTTCCCGTGTTCTTCGTTCAAGTCGGCGCAGAGCCACTGTTGGGGGAAGTTCCTCGCAACCCATTCCTCCTGAGGTCGAACCCGAGGCTGCAGGTGGTGATATTCTTCCACCGTTTGACGTTGCCACTTACGCTCCTCAGGTTCACCTGGTCGGGCGTGGTGGTTCCTTGCGATACCGTCCTCCCCTTAGTGACATCCCACCTAAGGTCTTGCACAGGGAGCCAGAGCAACACTTTGGTCTCACCAATAGGAAGGTAGAGTTTTATCCTGTCAAATGATTTTTGTATATGAGATTTCACAGAGTGATAATTTGATATTTGATAGGGAGTTTGAGCTCTAGAAGTTGCCCTCTGTATAGGCGATATTTTGTGTATTTGATTTCTTCTTCGTATTTTGCCAGGCAAATGAGAGGTTGCGCGTTTGGGGAAGCTATCCCCAGGTGTTCGAGTGGTATAAGAGGCTTCCTCAGGAGGCCAAGGATGCGGTTGCTTTGGCTGGCTTCGAGCCCTTGATACTTGGTTTCCACCTTCCGAATGCGGAGTTGGGATTGACCACATCTTTGGTAGAGCGGTGGTGGGATACCACCAACACTTTCCACCTTCCGGAGGCTGGGGAGATGACGATCACCCCAGGTGACTTCGCTTTGCTTACAGGCCTGATAGTTGGCGGCGATCCTCTTCCAATTGACCCGCGAATCCATGAGCGAAAGGGTGCCCTTGGATATCTTTTGGGGAAGGTTCCCATTGTGTCAGAGAGTGGTCATATTACATATACCTAGCTTCGGGAAGAGTTTGATCAAGCTGATATCCTGACGGAGATTCCTCTTTCTCAGCTGGTACGAGCTTTCCTGCTTTATCTCCTTGGGCAAACTTTGTTTTGCAACAAGGAGAATTCAGTGCATGTCCAGTTCTTGGCTGCTTTGGTGCACTTAGAGACCATAGCAGAGTTTGATTGGGGGACTCCCGCCCTAGCCACGTTGTATGGACACCTCAGTGCTTGTTCCCGGGGGGTTAGTTTGTCGCTTGGCGGACACCATCGTATTCTTGAGGTACACATTTTGATTTCTGCATTATTCTCTTGTTGCTTCTATCTTTGTTTATTCATGTTTTCCGTCTTTGCTTGTAGCTCTGGGCCTTTGAGCACTTGTTGCAGTTTCCTCCTCCGACTGGGCACAGAGAGCCCAGGTTTGTTCCACGGGCAGCCCTTTGGTTGAAGGGAGTTCGGAAGTCACGGTCGCCTGCCATGGACTTGCTGGCTTGGAGGCGAGTTTTGGATCGCCTAACGGTGGATCAGGTATGACATCTCTTTATCCTCTGATTTTCGTGCAATTTCCTCATTCTGTCATTTTGATGCTATTTCCCTTGTTATAGGTGCGTTTTGACCCGTGGGGCGTGCTACTTGATGATGCCCCTCTGGAGTTGACCTCTGCTCGGGCGTTGGACAGCCAGCACTTCCTTCTGGAGGGGCCATTTTCGAGAGCCTGGTATCTTGGAGAGAGGGTAGCGAGCCAGTACTTTCCACATTCCGAGGCGTTGCAGCTTGTTCCTCTCCCTCCTCCTGTTGGTATGAGATCGACCCATCTTTTGACCGGGGAGGGCTTGCTACTCGCTCTTGAGAGACAGCCAGCCATGAGTTTTCTCATAGCGGGAGATTACTCAGCCTTTCGTTCGGCCTCACTGACCCTTCCTATTGCTACTGCTGCGGCTGCTCCTCTTGTTTGGCCACGGGCCCCCAGTTTCATTTCTTTCCACAATGCAAATGGAGAAGAGGAGCGTTTGACACTGACACCGTGTGCTACGCAGTTCTACGTGCTTCCTGCCGGAATTCAGCAGGTAATATTGTAGATTCTGCTTTGGTTTCCTTCAGTATTCCTTGCTTACTTGACTGTATATGCAATTGCTTCCTCTGCAGGTGCCCGCTGAGGTGGTTCAGGAATGGTTGCGTGCTTTCCAGAGTGCAGAGGCTTTGGCTCGACGGCAGCGTGGCCGAATAGCTGCGGTATACATCCTTTGATCTCTTATTTTTCCATCCTACGTTTCATGTGAAACTGAATACCTATATCTTGTGTCTCTGCAGCTTGAAGCGGAGCGAGTACCGACAGTGTCAGTTACTCAGAGTGCCGGAGTTAGCGAGGGTGGGAGTACCGGAGCTGGTGATGGGGATGCCAAGGCTGGTGAGGGACAGGGGATCAGTGTCCCAGTTCCTGAGCGTTTTCGTCCTGCGCCCAAGAGGGGTCGTGGGCAGTAGCTAGCTTTTCCTTTCTTGTACCTGTATTTGTTAGCTCTAAAAACAGATAATTTTGACATTTGTACATATTTTTTGTTTGAAGCATCCTCAACATGTATTGGAAATTAGATACTCCTATGCAATATTTTCAAAGTTTTGTGAATGTTTGGATTTAAACATGGGCCGAGGAATGGATTACTCGGCCGAGGATTCCATTCTTCGGTCGCTACTTCTATTTCCTAAAGAAGTTGGATTTTTGCTTTTAGCCAAGTGGCGTTTTTCCCTTCTTACACTTGAATTTGATTCAGGCTCTTTATTTGCTTTTGTTGTTCCTACAACCTCTTTGCCATGTTTTGGGATTGTTAGAATGCTTTTGTCCCTTATGTCGACGACTTTTGAGTCAGAGAGGACGAATGATGATTCTTACATGTCTTTGTTTTTGCCAATTCCCTGGAAAATGACTAACTCATCTTTTGTGAGCTCAATACGCAGAGTTAGCTATGCCTATCATTGAGTACAAACCTTTTGGTATTTATCTTTCTTCTCTCCAAATGTTTGGGCCGTATCTCGATGCGAGATTGCCTACGTATCCCAATCAGGGAATCAGGCCTTTTACGTATTTCCAAGATGACCTTTGGGGGTTGGGTTTTCACTCTTGGTTTTTCTTTCTCTCGTGCTCTAAGTTTTGCCTAGGTTACCCGATAGAGGTTGAGTCCCTAGCGAGCTTTCCTTCAAATGCCTTAACTTTTGCCTAGGCCGCGGTTTTCGCTTTTTCCTTGTCCTAGCAGGCTCTGCTCTTACTTTTGCTTGGGTGTATAAATTGCCCAACGAGCATTTTTCTCTCAAGAGATGTTTTGGAGAGGAATCTGATGGAGATGTTTTTATGAATCTCCTGTTGCGTTTGTACTTTCACAATGGGCAAGCTAACCCTAAGTGTTCTCACGGAGATAGCGTCTTCTTCCTGAGTTTTGATAAAAACCTAGTTCTAAGTAACCAGGGTTCGTCCCTTCTTTTCTTTTGGTCGGTAACATAAAGAATTAGATTCTTAAAATCCTTTTATCTTTGGTAGAGAGATTGTAGTGTATGGCAATCACATTTTAGAGATGGAATCATTTGTCAAGCATAGAAGTGATAAAATGGGGATTTATTTAATCGTAGATAATGCCCAAACAGGGGCCCAAAACATGTCCTAACTTGTCTTTAGGAAATGAAAGCAATGTTTTTGTCATGTGATTTACTACAGTATCTTGGGAGTGGCTCTTTTTCCTTTTGCAGTTTTATACTCTTCTTCACCCTCTTTACCAAACAGAATCTTTAGGTCAAATTCAGCTAGCACCTCAATCCAGTCTTTGGGAGTAGGAGATGAATTGGTTGGTTCTTCTTCCAAATCACTGTCAGTCCATTCCTGATCAAAGAAGATTTGCATTCCAGGGTACCTTTGCTTGGTAACTTGGTCTTCCCATGTTTCTGCGAAGCCACAGAATGGAAAGTCTTCTCCTTCTCTTACAAACCAGCCATTGAGTGTTTTTGGGATCACGAGTTTCTCTTCTTTGACCCTGCTTCCTCTTGCCTTAGCCTTTTCCATGCTTCTCTTCCTCTTTACCTCGGCTTCTGTCGGGGTGTAGCCAAGACCAAAGGCGTATTGATTATGCGGAGGATCAATCATTTGCGGGATGCCTTGTGATCTTTTGCCTAAAAGGTATTTTTGCTTCTTCATCATCCATATGGCGGGGGTACTTACGTAGAAGTTTCTCTCAGCCATTAAGGCTTGCACAGCAGTTGCTTCCTCAAGACTGAATCCAGTAAGGAAGGTTTCCTCGGTTTCTACCTCTTGGACAGGCGTATCAGAATGAGCTCGGATTGATGAATCCCCCAGAATAGTTATGACCCTTCCATCTACCGCGAATTTGACTTTCTGATGCAAAGTGGAAGGTACTGCCCCAGCGTCATGTAGCCAAGGCCTTCCTAGTAAAAGATTGAAGGTGGCTGGTATATCCATCACATGGAACTCCACGTCCCTTTTGATCTTCTCCACTTCTACTGGCAGTGTGACACACCTAACTACTCTTCTCTTTGAATTGTCATACCCCCTTGCACCCTGGCTTGAAGGGCGTACATCGATGGTGTTTACCCCTAGCTTGTCGAGGGTCCTTTGAGGACATACGTTTAAAGCAGACCCATTATCCACCAAGACCAGTGGGATCCATTTAGTGAGACA
Organism: Rhododendron griersonianum; assembly: GCA_018127125.1. NCBI lineage: Eukaryota > Viridiplantae > Streptophyta > Magnoliopsida > Ericales > Ericaceae > Rhododendron > Rhododendron griersonianum. Next base: position 38,582,402 of record CM030791.1, read on the forward strand.
TTTAAGTGAAATGTAGAGAGGTTTGTTGTGTGCAGGCCCTTCAGGAGGTAGATCCTTGTCCGTGAAAGCTATCGTTGGTTTTGGAGCCTTTGACGCCATTATGAAGCCTACCAGTTCTTCGGGGGTGATGTCGATGGGAACTTTGGCTTTCCCCAAGGTTTTAAAGAAGGAATTACGATGCTCGTAGGAGGACATAAGCAATCCCCAAATAGAGATATCAGCTTGGATTTTCTTTAGTTGCCTTAGCACCCTGTCTTCCTCAGGTTCGGTCCTTTGGCTTTCTTCTCATTCTTCTTCTTCCATTACTCGTGTTAAGGTCGAACTTTCTCCACTTAGTTTAGGGGGTTTATACACCCTTCCGCTTCAGGTGAGGTGACCCACTTCTTCTTCTTGGGTACCCCAAGGATCAGCAGGCTCGATTCTTTCAACTTTCCAATCACTTGGCAGGGCTTGACGCATGTCCAACCACCAATCCCCATCATCAATGGCATAGATGTGGGGTTCTCTCCCTATTGCAAAGCATCATCACTCTTAGAGAAGATTAGGGATGGTTTGGCTTGGGTATTTGGAATAATGTGTAGGGTAGGATTATATATGGGGCTATTGGATAGGCTTATGAGATTGATATTTTGAGGCGGTGGTTCGTTGTTGTGAGCAGGAAGTGGATTGGTTTGTACATTAGGCTTAGGAGGTTTTATAGCTTGACTATCAATGAGATCCTGGATGTCATGACGAAGACGCATGCAGCGGTCTGTCTCATGTCCAGGGTGTTGGTGGTATGCACATTGCTTATTGGCATCATAGCTTGGGCCATAAGGTGGTTGAGGAGGTGGATTATTCAAGAGCCTAAGGTGCCCTTGACGGCTTAGGATGGCTAAGGCTTGGGAGGGAGTCATATAGAGTGGGCTGAAATTACGGCGAGGACGATTCGTGTTTCTAGATGAGCTAGTTTGAAAAGGGTCTTGTGGCAAGACTGAGTCAAGGATGTTGATGGAGGTAGGAGATGCACGGGTTGGAAAGGTTTTTCTGGGTGGAGGGGTTTCTTCTTTTCCAATGAGGCCCAACTTGATCCCATCTTCGATTTGTAATCCAGTGGCGTGTAGGCGTTTGAAGTCAGTGATAGCTTGAGTGTAAATGTGAGTGAGGTATTTGGGCTGTAGGTTCTTGACAACTGTCCTCACTTGATCTTCCTCGGAAGGGCGGCTTTTCATCTTGGCAGCCTTTTCTCGCCATCATGCCACAAAGGTAGCAAAGTCCTCATTGGATTCTTGTTTAGTCATCTCCAAGTCTCGGGTAGTTAGCTCAATTTGGACATTGTACGCATACTGCTTGACAAAAGCGTTGGCAATTTCTGGCCAAGTTTGATAGTGTACAAATTCCAAAGTGAGAAACCAATCGAGGGCGTTTCCAGTGAGAGTTCTTTGAAACAATTGAGCGATGAGCTCGTCGGTCAAGCCCATAGGCTTCAGAGTGTTGATGACATGGCGGACATGGCTGGTAGGGTTACCAGTTCCGTTGAACTTCTCGATGTTTGGCATTTTGAACCGTTCAGGCAGTTGAGATTCTGGAAAGAGGCAGAGTCCTTCGAAATCTAGAATTTGGTCTCCTTGTGAACGAGCCAAAGCGTGCTTGATCTCCTTGACCTGTTTGACCAATTCAGGGTTTTCTACAATTTCATGAGAATTTTCTGCTTCCTCCTCGTTTTTCTTGTCTTCAGCATCTCTTGCTACTTTCTCAGCTTGTAAATAGGCAATTTGGACTCGGAGCTCGGTGATGGTAGCATCATTGTCTGCCATTTTTGGGATGTAGGTAGAGGGATTGCTTGGTGAGGCTTGGAATTGGGTAGATAATCGGGTTTGTTGAGGAGACGACCGCGAAGTCCCTGAAACTGATTGGGACCGTTGCGGTGAGAGTGTCTTGGTAGACGAAGGCGACCAATGAGATGACTGTAAAGACCTCTGTTTGGCGTGACTTCGGGTTGTAAGAGTATAAAACTGGCTGAGGTTGCTTCTTTAACCTACCTATTGTGCCTGCTTGAAAAATAGAATACCTGGAAGTCAGTATTCGGCCTGTGTAGGGTTAGGATTTGGGTCGAAAATCCCAACCCTTCTGCACAGAAAGAGTTAATTACAACAACAAATGATACAAGGTGTGAGGAAGAACTTTTGCAAGTAAAATGCAAATAGGTTCCTAGCCTGTAGGTTCCTATCTTAGTTTGATAAGTTCTATGGCTTTCTAAAACATGCAAGGTTTTGGTAGTCTCAAGGTGCTCCGTTGTCAAAGGGCACCAATCCTCTCACCAGCCCATCATAGGTGGTGATTGGGTGATTTCCTTTTTGATATACCACTAGGTACGAGTGACTGTGGAGTTTGCTGGAACCCCCAACATAGCCCGTGTCATGCCGGGATATCAGGTGAACTCAACGGGTTGCCCGCTCGATGCATATGATAAATGAATTAGACAAGGCATGTATTAGTCTTATGTTGAACTTTTTGGTTATGGTTCTCATATTCCCCAGCAGAGTCGCCAAAAACTGTAGACACCTCCCGAACGGGGCATCGCCATACAGATTGATCACGTTTGTTTGCTCGATTGGTTGCTTGCTTTGTAAACCAAAATCATAGACATTCCCATGGCTAGGAACATCGCCACATGATAACGGTTATCATCAAAACAGAGTCGCCACCCAGTTTATTAAAACTGGGAAAATGGATAGAGATTCTGGGTACGGGAGCCAAAAGTACAATAAGGGGAAGGTGTTAGGCACCCCTCTTTGCCCAGTCGTGAGACTGGCCCATAATCATTCAACATAAGACATGTAGATGCTTTGTTTAATCCTAACACATAGTCTGTTTATTTATTCCTGTAAACAGTAAGCAAAGTGAGCCAGTGCGATAAATAAGCATGCATCAGAAAGCAGAAAAGCAAACAAAATGTCCCAGGGAGATGGATCCCGCGGCCGGTGAATGGATGTCACGGCCGAGGGATCCTCCTGGTTTGATGTACCGGCCGAGGGATCGAAGCCCCGGTCGGTGTTCTTCCTCACACCAGACAGAAAGATTAATAGGTAATCAAAACGCTACGGTTAGTCAAAAATACAGTAAATAAGACAAACCAGAGGCCGTTGGGCCTCACCACCTTGATCCCTCAGTTGCTTGATTGCTTTGGATTGGGCGTGATTGACTGATTGCTTGATTGAAAACCATAGGGTTAGGGTTTGAACTTCGGGGTTTGATCGCCGGGTTGACGGCTACCTTCGGGAGGTTAGGGCTTTTGAAGAGTGGGATTGAGAGAGTATTTTGGCAGAGTTTCGTGGCTTGAGAGAGTGTGTACTCTATGAATTTCATGTGTTTATTTTCAGAGTCCAAAGGCCCTTTATATAGGCAATTGGTGACTCACTCCGGCCAATCAAATCACGAGATGGCAATTGCAATTGCAATGCATCTCTAACTCTACATCGTAATCTCTGAGCGTAGCCCGAACGCATCGGAAAGGTAGTGTAATCGGATCAAACGTCTGACAGAACACATTCCAGAGTCTGGGAAAAGGTCGATCTGGCGGCCGAGTAAAGGATATCACGGCCGAGGAATGGATGTCTCGGCCGAAGGATAGATCTTGCGGCCGAGGGATTGATCTCTCAGGGAGATTTTGCTAGCAACAGGTTGCTCGGGTGAGGAAATGATGTTAGGGCCGTGGGATCGATGTCACAGCCGACAGATGGATTCTCCTAGGCTTCTGTATTTCTGTCTGAAAGGCTGTATGGCTTTGAATTGGGTCCTCTAAGTGGCTCAAAGTTCTTACCAAAAGTCCTAAGGTTCTCAAGGAAGCAATCAGCAATCACTGTATCCGTTTCATCATCGGGATGGTCCCAAGGTGGGACTTGAAATAATCGTTAGGCCAAATTGGGGTGTCTACAAGGAGCTCATGAGAGGATACCATAAATCATCATCCACTCCTAGGTGTGCTATGAAAGTAGACATTATGAAGGAATATGATAATGTTAGATGGGAATTTCTATGGGATGTCCTCTCTTCCATGAACTTCCATCCCACAATGATTAAGTAGCTTCAGGCTTGTGTTACCACTACTAATTATTCTCTCAGCATCAATAGGGAAGTCACTGGTCACATTAGAGGGAAAAAAGGACGAAGACAGGGGGATCCTTTGTCCTCTTACCTATTCGTAATTGTGATGGAAGTCCTCACTTGTCTTCTGAGAGAGAAATCCCTTTTCCCTGATTTTCATTATCATTGGAGATGTGGTCGTACCAATTTGATCAACCTTTGCTTTGCCGATGACCTTGTGATATTCTGCAAAGGGGAACTGACATCAATTAATCATATCCAGAATGCTCTCTCTGAGTTTCAAACTCTGTCAGGACTCTCACCTAGCCTTAGAAAAAGTAGTATATATTTCTCTGGGGTTAACACAAGCACTAGATCGGCAATCTTAGAGGTCTTAGGATTCAAGGAAGGCACACTGCCTGTCAGATATCTTGGGGTACCACTTCTCTCTACTAAACTCAAGGCCTCTGACTGCCAACGTCTAGTTGATAGCATTATTGCTAAAACTAAGAGATGGACAAACAGGGATCTCACATATGCTGGGAGGGTTCAGTTAATCAACAATGTCCTCTTCTCCATTCAAACATATTGGTCTTCCTTGTTCATAATTCCTAAAAAGGTGATTAAGGAAGTGGAATCAATTCTTAGAGCATTTCTTTGGTCAGGCCCTGATCTTAGGAAAACTAGTGCTAAAGTCTCTTGGGAGCACCTGTGTGCCCCTAAGCAGGAGGGTGGCCTTGGTTTCAAGTCAATGCAAGTATGGAATAAGGCAGCCATCGCCAAGCACATTTGGTTCCTTATTTCTGGAGGGGAGCAGACCATGTGGTGTCAATGGGTCAAGTCGTACTTAATAAAAGGAAGGAATTTTTGGAATTTGAAAATTCCTAGAGACTGCACTTGGGTCTGGAGGAAACTGTTGCAACTTAGACCCTTGATTCAGCCTTATATTCTTAGGGTGATTAGTTTACTTACGGTTTCTGATTCCCCGATGATGAAATGGACCAAGAACACCTCGAGAATGTCGAGTGTTTGAGCTTTAAGTGTTTGTAAAAACCCTTGAACCTAACCTAGTCTTAAGCCACTTTCCAAAAGCCAAAAACTCTACTGTCACGCGTTAGTTGAGAAACATCGCGCGCTGGTCAAGCTGCCAGGTGGTGGTCAACAGTCAAAGCTTGACCGTTGACCCATGCGCGCCAGGGCGCACCCTCACGCGACAAACTGACTCCATCGCACGCCGGAGCGCAATGCCAGTCCCCATCAACTTTTCTTGAGGTGGAAACTTGGCCACCAATGCAACCCAAAGCCAGCCTCGTGGGCTGACTGAACTCCTCTCTTTGCACCATATCTAACTTCCTCTCTCTCTATATATATCCCCTATGGTTCTTCCATTAAAAGGGTTCTAACTTTTCAAGGGGCTATACAACCTTGAGTACACTTGATACTCCCTCACTCAAATCACTTCCATACACTCATTTTACAAGCTCTATCATCTTGTTCAATCTCAAACTCAACTCAAAGTTCAAACACTTTTCAAACCTCAAAGGCCAAAGGTATAGCTTACCTTTGTTCTGCTCTCTGTTCTGATCCCTGAGGGGGGCTGGCAGGGCCAAGGCTGGTAATCAATACCAATCCTGGTCCTAAAGCTGGCAAGGTTTCAAAAACCGTCATGGTGGGAACCAGCGCGCGACAGTCCCACTCTCACGCGCGACACTCCGTTGCTGCTTGCGCTGGACTGTGTGGGGATTGGTTTCCTACTGGTATATGTTCTTCTTACATATAGATCACTGTTAAGCATGATAAAAATCAGTTTACTACTTTCTTTAGTATAAACTGCTAGTCTTAGTTCAATATGAGTTTCTACTGTTATGGAGTACCACTGGGACCTTTCTGAATATGTCTCAGAACCCAGAAACATGTAAACCAAGCACTGGTCTGGTTCAGTCCCGCGCGTGCCAGGGCGCGACAATCGCGCGCTAGGGCGTACCCTCGCACGACAGACTGATTCCATAGCGCGTCAGACTGTCTCTGACCAATGAGTGGCCTTGCACGGGTAACTTGGCTTTAGGCCATTATTTTGTCCCCACACTATTTATGGGGTGTTTTATTAAATTGTTGTTTGTTCGGCCTTTAAATTGTGTAGTTTAGCTGCTTATAAACTGCTTGGTTCGTCCTGGGTGTGTACTGGTCCTTCTAGAGCTCAGAAGGTTTGAGAATAAGAGTTGTGGGCTTAGGCTTACTGGCGCCCCCAGCAGAGTCGCCACTGTGGGCAGCATGCCCTTCGGAGAGGATTTCGTTCCTTTTCGCCGTTGAGGCCCTTTTTGGAAATCGAGGGAGCGCGAGCGCAGGTGGCAAGCGCTAAAAAATACAGAGTCGCCACTTGAGTTTTGAAGGTCCGACACTCAAGGAACCGTATTTCGAAGAACCTGCCGCGCTATTTGATTTGAAAAAGTGAAGGAAACTAGTCCGTCATAACCATATCTGGGTTCGGGAGCCAGGTTACGAGAGGGGAAGGGTTTTATGGCACCCCTCTCGCCCAATCCGGAGATCGGTCTCTACTTAGGCATTTTTATGAAAACCTTTGTGATTCTTCCTCTTTTAATTAATTTTAGCCAATTAGGGCGGGGGAACAGTTAATCGGGGATTAAAAACTGTAACAGTTTGCAGGATGTGATCAAATGATAGCATGGATGGATAGCATGATGAATAATAAATGGAATGAACTTGAAACAGCGAACAGATGCCAAAACCAAGCTCGGGGCAGATTTGCCCTGCACGATGACCGACTTGCATGCATGAAAAGATCTGTATGCAAGTCAACCATCGCGCGAGACACACTGACTCTCGCGCGAGTGTTGTCACCTCACCACAGTCCCAAAATCATCCCCTTCTGGGCTCTGGAAGGACCAGTGCACACCCAGGAAGCAAACCAAGCAGTTTATTGAAAGACTGTAAAATACTAATTATTACACAATACTCCATGCAGGAGCCAAATGAATTGAAACACAACCCCTAAACAGTGGGGGTATCAAAACAGAGACCAAGGGCCTAGTTACCCATGCAAGGGCTATTCATGGAAATCACAGGACTGTCGCGCGACAGAGACTGAGTCTCGCGCGACATTCCTGACTGGACTTCCAGGAATTGCTTTGCATGCTTGGGGTCCTGAGACAGATTCAGGGGATCCCAGGGGCATTCCAAACTATTTAGAGCAAATAAACTAGCTACTGTATTTTGTTTTTGCATGCATAACAGTGATCTAAAAATCAAAATGAAATACAACAGGCATGAACATATTGCAAAACAGAAAAGGGCTAGCCTCCCTTCCCCACGAGGTCCATTCTCTTGCTGACACGAGTGTCGCGCGAGCATAGGGGACCGTCGCGCGAGGGTTTAACTGCCACGAATTCTTGTAACTTTGCTGGCTTTAGGACCAGGGCATGGTATTGATTACCAGCCTTGGTCCTGTCAGCCCCCCTCAGGGATCAAAACAGAAACAGGTTAAACATTATACCTTTGCTTGGAAAGGGTTTGGGAATGGATTGATTTGATTGGAATGGCCTTGCTACCAAGTGTGCATGAACACACTAAGTTCAGAAGATTAGGAAGTGGTTAGGGGGTTAATGACTTTGTGCTAGCTAGAGTTTGCCTTGCAAAATGACTTAGTGAATTTCTTAGTCAATTTTTTGGAACCCTTAACATGAAAGATGAAGGGGGGTATTTATAGGAGGAGTGTAAGGGCTAGTTAGGGGCCAAACAAGGCCTTGGGACCAGCCAACAAGGCTGGTCACAACTTGGTTGTGAGGCTAGCCAACAAGGTGGGTGGTTGGTTGGGAGGATTGTATGGGCTACAAACTGCCAGAACCTTGTTCAGCTGAGGAAAACGGGGTTCCAGCCCATGGGGACCCATGTGCCAAGCAATCATCATAAGTCCAGCTGGATTCTGTGATAGGGACAGAAGGGAACCATCGCGCAAGGGTTCGCAAGTATCGCGCGAAGGTCAACAGTCAACAGTTTGACTTTGACTACACGTGGCAAGCTAAGTGTCGCATGAGGGACACAAAGGCTCGCGCGAGGGTCAACTCTGGCTTTAGGGTTTGACTGAGGATTCTGAAAGGTTCAAAAGGTTTCAAGCAGGGCTCTAAGCGCTCCAAGCCTAATCCATTCCCAATCCAAGCTCTGTTTGATCCGATTTCATCATCGGGGAAACAAGAAAATCGTAAAATAAAGTAAAACGATTGGGAGACCCAGATTGGGGTGTCTACACATGCATTTACTTGATCAGTGCATACTGGTTTCCTCCTGCGTATGACACTCCAAAACAGGGGCTTTCGAGTCTGTTTAAACTCCCACAACAGTCTGTTCTCATCCTATACTAACTGCTCATCCATTTCATCTATCAGATCCTGCAAACATGTTACAGTTTTAATCTCTGATTAACTGTTCCCCCGCCCTAATTGGCTAAAATTGATTAATAAAAGAAGAATCACAAAAAGCTTTCACAAAATGCCTAAGTAGAGACCGATCTCCGGATTGGGCGAGTGTAGACACCTCCCAAACGGGGCATCGCCATACAGATTGATCATGTTTGTTTGCTCGATTGGTTGCTTGCTTCATAAACCAAAATCATGGACATTCCCATGGCTAGGAACATCACCACATGATAGCGGTTATCATCAAAACAGAGTCGCCACCCAGTTTGTTAAGACTGGGAAAATAGATAGAGATTCTGGACACGGGAGCCAAAAGTACAATAAGGGGAAGGTGTTAGGCACCCCTCTTTGCCCAGTCGTGAGACTGGCCCATAATCGTTCAACATAAGACATGTAGATGCTTTATTTAATTCTAACACATAGTCGATTTAATTAATCCTTTAAACAGTAAGTAAAGTGAGCCAGGACTGTAATTGAAGCATGCATCAGAAAGCAAAACAAACAAAGCTGTCCCAGGGTAATGGATCCCGCGGCCGGTGAATGGATGTCACGGCCGAGGGATCCTCCTGGTTTGATGTACCGGCCGAGGGATCGAAGCCCCGGTCGGTGTTCTTCCTCACACCAGACTATGCGATTAACAGATAATCAGAAAGCTATGATTAAGTATAAGAGCGATATATAAAACAAACCAAAGGCCGTTGGGCCTCACCACCTTGATCCCTCAGTTGCTTGATTGCTTCGGATTTGATTGTGATTGACTGATTGCTTGATTGAAAACCCTAGGGTTAAGGTTTGAACTTCGGGGTTTGATCACTGGATTGATGGCTACCTTCGAGAGGTTAGGGCTTTTGAAGAGGGGGATTGAGAGAGTATTTTGACAAAGTTTCGTGGCTTGAGAGAGTGTATTCTCTAATGAATTTCGTGTGTATATTTTCGGAGTCCAAAGGCCCTTTATATAGGCAATTGGTGACTCACTCCGGCCAATCAAAGCACGCAATTGCAATTACAATTGCAATACAACACAAACTCTATGTCGTAATCTCTGAACGTGGCCCGAACGCATCGGAGAGGTAGTGTAGTTGGATCAAACAATCGACAGAACGTTTCAGAGTCTGGGAAAAAGACGATCTGGCGGCCGAGTATAGATTACACGACCGAGGAATGGATGTCTCAGTCGAAGGATAGATCTTGCGGCCGAGATATTGATCTCTCGGGGAGATTTTGCTAGCAACAGGTTGCTCGGGTGAGGAAATGATGTTAAGGCCATGAGATCGATGTTACGGCCGACAGATGGATTCTCCTAGGCTTCTGTATTTTCTGTCTGAAAGGCTGTATGGCTCTGATTGGGTCCTCTAAGTGGCTCAAAGCTCTTACCGAAAGTCCTAAGGTTCTCAAGAAAGCAATCAGCAATCACTGTAGCCATTTCATCATCGGGATGGTCCCCAAGGTGGGACTTGAAATATCGTTAGGCCAAATTGGGGTGTCTACAGATGCCCCTCTTTGACTGAACTCAGACGGATCGCGAGACATGTTTGAGTAAGAGTCAAAGCTGTAAAAAGCAACTCAATTTGGTCCAACCACTATTCCTAGGGGTTTTTGAAAAAGGTTTTGTTATGGAAGGGCCGGGAGGCTGCCTACGTATTCTACAAAGGAAATTCAGACCAACCGTAGTTCGGGCAAAAAAAAGGTTTCGTTATGGTCGGGCCCGGAGGCTGCCTACGTATTCCGTAAGGGAAATTCAGACCAATCGTAGTTCAGGCAAAAAAGAAAAAGTTTGGAGGGTTAGAGACAGATGACGTACCTTTGGGCTTAAAAAGCTGCAGTGTGATGTACCTAGACTGAGCCAGGGTTTTGGCGAAGAGTAGTTGAAGGAGCACGGGGCTGCCGGGGGAATTTTTGCGGAGAGCTTCCTTAGTATTTTGGGGTAGATCAATACACGGCAGGTGCGTTTGCTTTTCTTGATCATCCTTACTTTGACTGAAAGGAGTTCAGTAGAGTAGCCTATCCTTGCGAATAAGCTGGAAGGAATTGATGTAAATGGGGATGAATCGGACGCCAGTTTGTTTTTGAGATATGAGGGGCGCAAGGCCGGTAACTGGAGCACAAGGCTTTGGAGATGAGGGAACCGAGGCACGGAGCCGGTTGTAGTCATGAGGCGAGAGCCTGGAGAGTGATCGTTTCTGACGTGATGGAATCGAGGCGCAGGGCCGGTTGTAGTCACGAGGCGAGGGCCTGAGGTGATTGGATTGAGGCGTGGAGCCTGTTGCAGTCTTGAGGCGAGGGCCTGAGGTGATTGGATTGAGGCGTGGAGCCTGTTGCAGTCTTGAGGCGAGGGCCCGAGGTGAGCTTAGAGCTTGATGGAACCGAAGCGCGGAGCTGGTATTGATCATAAGGCGAGAGCCTGAGGTGATTAGATTGAGGCATGGAGCCTGCTGTGGTTATGAGGCAAGGGCCTGAGGAGAGCTTAGAGCTTGATGAAACTGAAGCGCGGAGCTGGTATAAGGCAAGAGCCTGAGGTGTCGGAGCTTTTGAGCTTGACGTGTTTGAACCAAAGCATAGAGCTGGTTGCATTCTGATGGTCTGTGCACGGAGCTTTCTCATCATAAGTTTCGGCGTAGAGCCAAAGGATCGAGGCGCTGGACCGATCAATAAAACCGAGGCGTAGAGCCGGTTGATTGCAGGGTTGACCTGTTTCATGAGAGATATGCAGAGTGTATATGTGTGATGATGGTTGTTAGATGTGAACATACATGGTTGTACAGACTCGATGTGATAATGGTGATGCAATATGTGCACGGGCCCGTGCGTCTGTGTTTGTTTTAAGCTTAGAGCTTCTATCAAGTTCCAGACTTGAGCATTCAGAGGGTAGAGCTCGAGCATTCGGACGGCAGAATCCGAGCATTCAAAGTACAGGCTTTGAGCGTCCAGTACGCAGTGGTTAGGCATCCAAGTGTAGAGCTTGAGCATTCAAGTGTATAACATGAGCATCCAGTACACAGTGGTTGGGCATCCAAGCGTAGAGCTTGAGCATTCAAAATGTTAGATTTTGAGCATTCAGGCATAGAGCCTGAGAATAGATGTCTTGACTATTGGGGTGGCGTAGAGCCTATTGCGATTTGCTTGTTTACGGCTTTGAGCCAGTTGAGATGATGGGCTTGGAGCCGCTAAGTTGGTTGTTATGGCTTCGAGCCAGTTGAGATAGTGGGCTTAGAGCCGCTGAGTGAATTGATATGGGCGTAGAGCCTGGGTGACTTGAGTGACCTGTGCACAAGGTTATTGAGCGTGGAGCTGCTGAAGTAATGAGCTCAGGGCTGCTGAGTGTCTTGCTTTGCTTCGGCCAGCAGCTTGTGGAGAGAGATTTCTTTGATGCTTGGATATGCCCCCAAGGCTAGTTCTAATCATGTTATATTGGCTCGGGGGTGCCCCCAAGGCTACTTGGTTGGTCGAGGACCCAGGAGTCCATAATTGCTTGAGTTTGGTGCACTGAGCAAAATCCATAGGGGCTTGAAGAAAATTGATTGAGGGGCCAGGAGATCGATCTCTCGGCCGAAGGATCGATGTCTCGGCCGAGGGATTGATGTCTCGGCCGTGAGATAGCCAACAGTCAGAAAATCGATTTGAAGTTCGGTTTAATCGATTTCACGGCCCACTTAATCTTTTCCCCTCCTCCTCTCTCATTCTTCTCCGTCCCTTTTATCCGACGACCACCACCGCATGCCGCCGTCCTCTTCCACCATCGTTGGCCACCGCTTATCTCCGGCGACCGTTCCCTCCGATCACTGCTGCCGTTGCTGCCGGCTCCTGATTATTTGGGAACCATTGGTTTTCCTTCTTGGTTCGGACGTGATGGCCACGCCATCTTCGGATATTGCGGGTTCATCCTCGCACCCTCCATGTAGGTGCGAGTATCCATCTTCTGATGAGGAGGCGATTGAGGAACCTGGTTTGTTCGATGCTGCTACCTACGTTCTTCCTTCGCGTAGGTTGGGTTATGGCGGTTTCCTGCAGTACCGCCCTCCTGTTGGTGGCCCAGAGGCCGAGGTAGTTCGCAGAGAGCCTGAGCAGCACTTGAGTGTTCTAAATGTGCCGGTGAGTTTTCCTGAAAAGTAAAAAGCTTACTTTAGTTCGGAGTTTTGATTTTGCATGATTTTAAAAGTGAATTTCTATTTGGTGGGATGAAATCCCTTTAGCTAGGGGCGTGAATGAGAAGGACCCGTGTTTGGGTTGAATTTGTTTTTGTTTTAAGAAAATAACCGTGCCCCCTGTTTAGGCAGTGCATGCTTTTGAATGTTAATTAGAGGCCCCTAGCCCTTTTTTTTTTTTTTATGCAATCATGAAATTAACTCCTTTTTTGGTCTCTGACAGAGAAATAGGAGGCTTAAGGCTCGCGGTGGAGGCAGGGAGGTACACAGGTGGTTTTTGACACTGCCAGAGCAGGCTCGGGAACTAGTACGTGCTGCAGGCTTCGAGGCGTTCATTCTGGGCCTCAATGTTCCGAAGATGGACTGGTCGTTGATGACGTCGCTAGTTGAGAGGTGGTGGGATACCACCAATACCTTCCACTTTCCTTCTGCTGGCGAGATGACTGTCACTCCGGGTGACTTTTCTTTGCTGACTGGCCTGCGGGTAGGCGGAGTTGCTCTTCGAGTTGACCCCCGGCTTTGGGAGCGAGAGGGTGCTTTGAGGTGGTTTCTGGGCAAGGTGCCCCCTGTTCGTTCCCGGGGTCATATCGATCTTGTTTGGCTAAGCAAGACTTTCATGGTGGCTGACATTCTGACCCAGGTGAGTGTCGAGCAATTGACGCGGGCCTTCCTTCTTTACCTCCTTGGGCAAACGTTGTTTGCCAACAAGGATGGTTCGGTACACACGCAGTTTCTAGCTCCTTTGCAGCACTTGGAAGCTATTCAGGAGTTTAACTGGGGCTCGTCTGCTTTGGCCACTTTGTATGGTAATCTTGGAGCTTGCTCGCGGGACAAGAGTCCCATTCTTTGTGGTCACTTTCGAGTGCTTGAGGTATATATTATTCCTTTGTACCTCTGTTCTTACTTTGGCTTTATCCTAGTTCTGAACTTGTTTTGCTAATCCATATTTCAGCTCTGGGCTTTCGAGCATCTTCTCTAGTTTCCCCCTGAGACTAGGCATGGAGATGCGAACTGTATACCTCGTTACGGGCGATGGTTGGTGGGGCAATGGAGGCCACGGTCACGAGTTTTGAGCCTTCCCGAGTGGCGGCGAGTTTTGGACCGACTGACAGTCGATCAAGTACCTTTTTCTTTGTACTTCTTGTCCTTTAGACTTCCATATTCTTGTGTTGGGGCTGATTTGTCCTTGCTTTGTAGGTATGATTTGACCCTTGGGGTGGTGTACCAGAGGATGCCCCTCTTGCACGTTGTAGAATCCTGGACCAGACCCGTTGCTTGCTCGAGGGTCCGTTTTGCTGAGCCTGGTACTTAGGTGACCGGGTGGCTAGTCAGTGGCGAGCACGTGTTGAGGCTCTTCAGTTTGTTCCTCCTCCTCCTCCAGTGTCTATGAGGTCTACTTCCTTGATGTCGAAGGAAGATCTGAAGAATGCTCGGATCAGAGATTGGGCAGGTTTACTCCTCCAGGCAGGTGACTATACGGAGTACTGCCGTCTTTTCTTGGCCTCCCCTGTTGCGGCTCCTCCTGTTGCTCCTGTTTGGCCATGAGCTCCTTCGTTTGTCTCCTTCCACTCAGATAATGGGGAGGAGGAGCGTCTAGTGTTGACTCCTTGCACGACCCAGCTTTACACCTTGCCAGCCGGGGCTTCACAGGTATCTTTAGCTTTCCATTCTAGCTTTCATCGCTTCGCATTGTATCCCTTGCTTAGATGTTTGATTGTTCCACAGGTACCTGCTGAGATAGTGCAGGAATGGCTTCACGCCTATCAGAGTGCAGAGGTTTTGGTTCAGAGACAGCGCCGTAGGATCCTCGAGGTACGGCTCTCTTCATGAATTTCATCTGCTGTGTATTATCCCTTGAATCTGAATGTTTGTATCTTCTATGGGTGCAGCTTGAGGCTGAGGGAGTGCCGGCTACTGATGGGGGGAACGCGGGGACCAGTGAGCAGCCCTTGCCTTCTTCTCAGAGATCGCCTAGCTTTTAGGGCTTTTCTTTTTCCTGTTCATAGTTAGTGGGAGATAGGCAGAAACTATATTTGTATAGTGAAAGCAACCACAACAATGGTTTTGTAAACAAGTTTTTGTCTGAGAAATGCTTTTTGTGCCCCCAGATGCTTTGAGATATGCATGTGAAAGTCAGAACATGGCTTTGAAACACGTATTTACTGATAAATAGTAATTTATGAAAACACTTGGCCGAAGAATCGATCACTCGGCCGAAGAATCATTGTTGCGGCCAAGGTATTGATTATTCGGCCATTACGTATATTTTCCCAGGAAAGCTAGGTTTTGCTTTAGCCAGGTGGCATCCTGTTTCACATTCCTTCTTATGCTTGGTTTTTGACTTTCTGTCTCTTGCTTTTGCCATCCTCTATAGTCTGATTGCCAAATTCAAGAGCTTTCGAGGTATCCTATTCATTGCGTTGATGACTTCTAGGTTAGAGGGGATGAACTATAATTCTTGTGTCTATTGCTTGTTGCCAATTTTTTGAGAAAAGCATACTCATCTTTTGCGAGCTCAATACGCAGGGTTAGCTATGCCTATCATTGAGTACAAACCTGTTGATGTTTTCCTCTCTCCAAATGTTTGGGCCGCATCTCGATGCGAGATTGCCTACGTATCCCAATCAGGGAATCAGGCCTTTTACGTAGTTCCAAGATCACCACCTTTGGGGGTTGGGTTTTCACTCTTGGTTTTTCTTTCTCTCATGCTCTAAGTTTTGCCTAGGTTACCTGATAGAGGTTGAGTCCCTAGCGAGCTTTCCTTCGAATGCCTTAACTTTTGCCTAGGCTGCGTTTTTCGCATTTTCTTGTCCTAGCAGGCTCTGCTCTTACTTTTGCTTGGGTGTATAGATTGCCCAACGAGCATTTTTCTCTCAAGAGGGTTTTAGTGTTTTAGAGAGGAATCTGATGGAAATCTTCTTATCAATCTCCTGTTGCGTTTGTACTTTCACAATGGGTAAGCTAACCCTAAGTGTTCTCACGGAGATAGTGTCTTTCTTCTAATTTTCGACAAAAACCTAGTTTCTTTAAGCAATTAGAGTTCATCCCTTCCTTCCCTTTTGTCGGGGACACAAAGATCTTGACCCCTTCGAATTTTCCCTTGTTTTGGCAATGAGAGTATAGCGCATGGCAATCGCAATTTAGGAATTTAGATTTAGATAAGCATAATCTGGAAGATGAAAAAGAAATTCTCTTAGCGGAAATAAAATGCCCAAACAGGGGCCTAAAACTCGTTCTAGTCTGATTTAGAAAGCAAAAAAAACAATGTTTTAACGTTTTTTGCCATGTTGTGACTTCTCAGCTACTGCAGCATGTCGGGGTCATTTCCCTTGCCTTTTGTAACTTTATACTCTTTTCCACTCTCTTCTTTGCCAAACAGAGCCTTTGAACTGGGTTCATCTTTGAAGCTCGTACGACGGCTACCTCCCTGAGCCATGAGTAATCCCCAGATGGAAGTGTCAGTTTGAATCTCCCTTTCTCCTTCCTCATTGATTGTGGGGTCATCAGCTATTTCCCCCTGATTGAATAATGATGCTAAGGAGGTTTCGTCGAGTGGATCATCGCACTCTTCTTCCATTTCATCAAAGTCGCTTTCCCCTGTCTTATAGGGTTCTGTGCATATGAAATCTAGATCTTCTCTTTCCTCTATCCATTGACTATAGTCGCACTCGTCGTAAGGGTTGACCCATGGTTGCATTTGAAATTCCTCTATCTTCTCTATGAGATTGATTGTCTCCCAAACAATGGACGGTGTTGGAATTTTGGGACAGTTGATGCGTACCACTATTTGGGCAGGCTCGAAGCGAGTGTGCCTTCTCATCATGATGACCCTTTCTTTTTCCTTCTTCCTATTCTCAAACCAGATACGAAGCCATTCATCATCTTCTACAAATGGAATGTCTGGATCTTACAAATTGTGTTTTGCCCAGGAATGTTCTTCCATTTCCTTAGCTTTTCTTCCTCTGCCTGATCTTTGCTACTTATGTCGGACATGTCAACGTCGATTACTTCTGACTGATTAGAGTTATTATCCTCCTCCTCCTCCATCATAAAACACTCGTCCTCCTCGGGGAAGGTTAAGGTAGGTTTGGTTTGGTTGTCTTGGACAATGTATTGGCTGGGATTGTACGTGGGGTTGTGAGATAGATTTATGAGATTGATACTTCGAGGTGGCAGTTCAGCATTATGGGTAGGGAGTGGGTTGGCTTGCCCATCAGGTTTTGGAGGTTTTATGGTTCGACTATCAATAAGGTCTTGAATGTCGTGACGAAGACGCATGCAATTGTATGTTTCGTGCCTAGGGTGTTGGTGGTAGGCGCATTGTTTGTTTGGATCGTGGTTTGGACCGTAGGGCGGCTGAGGAAGTGATTTGTTTAAAGGTTTGAGATGCCCTTGATGGCTGAGAATGGTCAAGGCTTAGGACAAGGTCATGTAAAGAGGATCAAAGTTGCGGCGGGGTCGATTTGAGCTTCGGGATGGGCTAGTTTGGAAAGGGTCTTGAGACAAGGATGTGCCAAGGGCATTCACGGAGGCGTGAGATGTACGGCTAGAGAAGGTTTTCTTAGGCGGAGGAGTGGCCTCTTCTTTCCCAATGAGTCCTAGTTTGATTCCATCTTCGATTTGCAACCCCGTGGCATGCAAACGCTTGAAATCGGTGATGGCCTGTGTGTAGATGTGCCTGAGATATTTGGGTTGTAGGTTCTTGACAACTATTCTCACTTGATCTTCCTCGGAGGGGCGGTTCTTCATTTTGGCAGCCTTTTCCCTCCATCTTGCCACAAAGGTAGCAAAGTCCTCATTGGATTCTTGTTTGGTCATTTCCAAGTCTCGAGTTGTTAGCTCGATTTGGACATTGTATGCATATTGCTTGACAAAAGCGTTGGCAATTTCTGGCCAGGTCTGATAATGCATGAATTCCAAAGTGAGGAACCAGTCGAGAGCGCTTCCGGTAAGAGTCCTTTGGAACAATTGAGCGATGAGCTCATCATTCAAGCCCATCGGCTTCAGGGTGTTGATAACGTGGCGAACATGACTGGTGGGATTGCCAGTTCCATTGAACTTCTCGATGTTTGGCATTTTGAAATTCTCAGGCAGCTTGGATTCTGGGAAGAGGCAAAGTCCTTCGAAATCCACGATTTGGTCCCCTTGTGATCGGGCCAAGGCTTGTTTGATTTCCTTGACTTGCTTGGTCAATTCAGGACTTTCCGCCAATATCACTTTATGGGGATTCTCGCCTTCCACCAATCTTTCCTCATCCTCAGCATCCCTAGCTGCCTTTTATGCTAGCAGCACAGTGATTTGAGCTTGGAGGTCGGCAATGGTGGCGTCGTTGTCTGCCATGAAAGTGGAAGGTTTGCTTGACGAAGCTTGGGATTTAGTAAATGACGGGGATGGCCGGGAAGTTTTCGGGAGCGATTGGGATCGTTGTGGTGAGGGTGTTTTAGCAGATGAGGATGACAGACGGGATGGTTGTTGAGACCTCTGTTTGGCGTAGCTTCGGGTGTTATAAGAGTATAAAGTTGGTTGTGGTTGCTTCTTTGATTTACCTATTGTGCCTGCTTGAAAAGTAGAATACCTGGAAGTCAGTGTTTGGCCTGTGTAGGGTTAGGATTTGGGTTGAAAATCCCAACCCTTCTGCACAGAAAGAGTTATTTACAACAACAAATGATACAAGGTGTGAGGAAGAACTCTTGCAAGTAAAATGCAAGTAGGTTCCTAGCCTGTAGGTTCCTGTCTTAGTTTGATAAGTTCTATGGCTTTCTAATACATGCAAGATTTTGGTAGTCTCAGGGTGCTCCGTTGTCAAAGGGCACCAATCCTTTCACCAGCCCATCATAGGCGGTGATTGGGTGATTCCCTTTTTGATATACCACTAGGTACAAGTGACAGTGGAGTTTGCTGGAACCCCCAACATAGCCCGTGTCATGCCCGGAGATCAGGCGAACTCAACGGGTTGCCCGCTCGATGCATAAGATAGATGAATTAGACAAGGCATGTATTAGTCTTATGTTGAACTTTTTGGTTATGGCTCTCAAATCCCCAGCAGAGTCGCCAAAAACTGTAGACACCTCCCAAACGGGGCATCGCCATACAGATTGATCATGTTTGTTTGCTCGATTGGTTGCTTGCTTCGTAAACCAAAATCATGGACATTCCCATGGCTAGGAACATCACCACATGATAGCGGTTATCATCAAAACAGAGTCGCCACCCAGTTTGTTAAAACTGGGAAAATAGATAGAGATTCTGGACACGGGAGCCAAAAGTACAATAAGGGGAAGGTGTTAGGCACCCCTCTTTGTCCAGTCGTGAGACTGGCCCATAATCGTTCAACATAAGACATGTAGATGCTTTATTTAATTCTAACACATAGTCTGTTTAATTAATCCTTTAAACAGTAAGTAAAGTGAGCCAGGACTGTAATTGAAGTATGCATCAGAAAGCAAAACAAACAAAGTTGTCCCAGGGTAATGGATCTCGCGGCCGGTGAATGGATGTCACGGCCGAGGGATCCTCCTGGTTTGATGTACCGGCCGAGGGATCGAAGCCCCGGTCGGTGTTCTTCCTCACACCAGACTATGCGATTAACAGATAATCAGAAAGCTATGATTAAGTATAAGAGCGATAAATAAAACAAACCAGAGGCCGTTGGGCCTCACCACCTTGATCCCTCAGTTGCTTGATTGCTTCGGATTTGATTGTGATTGACTGATTGCTTGATTGAAAACCCTAGGGTTAGGGTTTGAACTTCGGGGTTTGATCACTGGATTGATGGCTACCTTCGGGAGGTTAGGGCTTTTGAAGAGGGGGATTGAGAGAGTATTTTGACAGAGTTTCGTGGCTTGAGAGAGTGTATTCTCTAATGAATTTCGTGTGTATATTTTTGGAGTCCAAAGGCCCTTTATATAGGCAATTGGTGACTCACTCCGGCCAATCAAAGCACGCGATTGCAATTGCAATTGCAATACAACACAAACTCTACGTCGTAATCTTTGAACGTGGCCCGAACGCATCGGAGAGGTAGTGTAGTTGGATCAAACAATCGACAGAACGTTCCAGAGTCTGGGAAAAAGACGATCTGGCGGCCGAGTAATAGATTACACGGCCGAGGAATGGATGTCTCGGCCGAAGGATAGATCTTGCGGCCGAGATATTGATCTCTCAGGGAGATTTTGCTAGCAACAGGTTGCTCGGGTGAGGAAATGATGTTAAGGCCGTGAGATCGATGTTACGGCCGACAGATGGATTCTCCTAGGCTTCTGTATTTTCTGTCTGAAAGGCTGTATGGCTCTGATTGGGTCCTCTAAGTGGCTCAAAGCTCTTACCGAAAGTCCTAAGGTTCTCAAGAAGGCAATCAGCAATCACTGTATCCATTTCATCATCGGGATGGTCCCCAAGGTGGGACTTGAAATAATCGTTAGGCCAAATTGGGATGTCTACAGCGAAAGGATGCCTTAAAACCCTTCCCCTCTCGTAACCTGGCTCCCAAACCCAGATATGGTTATGACGGACTGGTTTCCGTCACTTTTTCAAATCAAATAGCGCGGCAGGTGCTTCAAAATACGGTTCCTTGGGTGTCGGACCTTCAAACCCTAGTGGCGACTCTGTATTCCGAGCGCTTGCCATCTGCGCTCGCGCTCCCTCGATTCGAAGAGGCCTCTTGTTAGAAAGGAACGAAATCCTTTTCCAAGGGCATGCTGCCCACAGTGGCGACTATGCTGGGGATGATCGAACTAATATTGATCTATACTTAGAGTTTAATACACTTGTGGACAATCCCTTAAAAGTCTGTCAAAACGGTGAGCTTCGCGATGCCGAAGGTTGGAATGGTGATTTAACAAGACCTCGTGTCCGGCCAATCTGATCTGGGGCTTTTTCGATTGTTCACTTGTGTTGTTTCCTCTAAAGATGGATTAAATAAAGTGAGCCAAATTTGAAAAGGTATTTTGCGATTCTTCTTCTATTAATCAATTTCTAGCATTTCTCATTTGCATCGATGTGGGATAAGCCTCGTTGGATCGTTTTGGCAATCCGGCACGGTTTACCGGAGCTCGGGGACCTCGAATGACCAACAACCTTCGACGATGATGAGTCAATCTACCGTTTGACTGTTGCTCTGCGGTTACGCAGGCAACGGGAGGTATATCTTGGCTTTAGTCCGAGGAACCTGTTACGAACCAAAACCGGCCTTTGCATATACAAAGTATTAGAACTCTCCAAACTAGGACATGTACCTACAGGGTAAGATCTTTTTGCATCTAACCCCATAACTGTTTATGTGTTATTGCTTTCCCTATCGCATGCACTGTACATGCGCTGTTTTGCATAGGAGCATGCTTAAGGCGGTTCTTTCTTTCGAGTTTGTCTTGCACTGTCTAAGACGTTGTTAGTCCTTATGAGGAGTCGTTCATTCTGTCGAATGTTTGTTATCATTTGCAAAGTCCTTAGTTCAATGAGACTTTGAGAAATCAAAATTTACTTGATCCTTGGCTCATGCCCGATTAAGGTTTCAACCAACAATAAGGAACAGCAAAGTAGTGATGCCGTGTCACTGGCGCCACCCAGGTTGAAGTGCGTTGTCACTATACACCGCGGCGTGCAAGGTTAAGGTGTCACGCCATCAATGTCGAGTTGTTCCAAGTTCGAAGTTGAATCTTCAAAAGGGACTAGCCAAAGATTTTGTCTATTTTGACATCTTTTAGGATCTATCGATCTACTCAGGGACACATCGCCGAAAAGAATTCTGGGGATTCCGGCAACGTCTGAAATTCGTGAGGCAAACTCGTCTCTGGAACTGTACATACATACGTACATTCCATTTTTGTGTAGGAGCATGTTTAGGGCGGCTTCTAGGTTGTCTCTCTCTTTCAAGTCTGTCTTATGCTTATTAGGATGCTGCTTTGACCCGATGAAGAGTCGTGCATCTCGATGGTGCACGTTAATTTTTCAAAGTCCTTAGATCAGCGAAACTTTGAGAAATCAAAATTTACTAAGTCCTTGGCTCATGCCCGATTGAGGTTTCAACCGACAATAAGGAACCACAAAGTATTGATGTCGTGATCTAGATATCATTCTAGTTATTGTGCGAAGTACGTACACCACCCCGGCTAAAGCACAGCGTTGCTCACGCCACCCCGGTAAAGGTGTCACGCCATCAATACCGAGTTGTTCCAAATTCAAAGTCGAAGCTCCAAATGGGACTAGTCGAAGACTTAGTCTGTTTTGACATCTCTTAGGATCAATTTGATCTTTTCAAAGGATACACCCTCGAAAAGATTTCTGAGGATTTTGACAGCGTCCGAACATCATGAGACAGACTCGTCTCTAGTTCTAGAGTCTAGGGTTGACACCGACGACGATGTGTACATTGCATTCTAATTGCTGCAGGAATGCCACTGAGCTTTCACTTACTTTACTGTCTAGTTTGAAGCCATTGCACCGAGCAAGAGAGTACCGAAAAGAAGAGCTAAACCTAATTGGGAACGTCTTCAGAATCCAGTTCGAAGACTTGTCAAGCTCGAAACTCAATCAGTTGCAACGGAGGCTTCTCCAGGTTCATTGTTGGCCGCCCTATAGCCGGGTTCGCCATCGATTTTACAAAAAGCCACGCCGTCTGGAATGCCCCGATTTTTGGGAACGTTAAATAAACATTTTATTGATAAAACCAAATGGAGTCTGGCTCGTTATTACAACAAAACTCCCACAAGAGTTCAATGTTTACACAAATGAAGGGGTTCTAGGGTTCCTAACTACAGCTCCACCTGCTCCTCCATCCTAGCCAGCTCCTCAACTCCAAAAGCCTCCAAGGCGTACTGTTCATCTTGATCATCTACAAAGTATGACACATTATACCAGCATCGCCACCAATATAATATGTCAGGGTCACCAAAGGTAACACCATGAGCTACAAGAGCTCAGCAGAGTAAACCTATACCCACTAACCCTTATCTTACAAGTAGCAAGTCAATAAGCCATGATACATGATAGCAACCAAACTAACACATGTGCATTCAATAACTTCACATTTAGAGATGTACAATAACACATGCACATTCATTACTCGACTAGCGTAAGTGTCCGTGCCGTCAGAGTTTCTCCTACGCAGCGTTTCATAGTCCGTGTCTCCATTTCACTTTTCATTTCCAAATCAACATTTTGAAAATCACATTTTTAACACACCCAACCTCGGTTCCGCCGTTCCGGGTTCCCGAGTATCCTCACAATGGTTCCGCCATCCCGGGTTCCCATTGGCACACAAAAACATTGAATTTGGCATTGGCTCCTCTCCACGGATAACCAATCCACAATTCAAACCCTCGGTTCCGCCACTCCGGGTTCCCGAGTATCCCACAATGGTTCCCGCTCCGGGTTCCCATTTGGGTTTTCAAAAATCATTAAAACAATTGCGTCCGCGGATTACCAAACCACAATTCATCCCTCGGTTCCGCCGCTCCGGGTTCTCATTGGGTTTTTCACAAATCTTTCTTTTACACACGCACACCACAGAATGGGCAAGTCCAGCCACATTGTGGTTTCAAAACACACCTTGTCTTTAACACACCCTAGGTATCATGTTTCTATTTTCTCAATTTCCGTGTCTTGTTACATGCATCGACTCCGCGGTAGGACTTTTTATGACAAAACCATAAATCATTCATTGTAATCTTGAAACTAAACTAGCAAGATCATCCAACTCTATATCACTTAATCATACTCAAATCACAGCTTAAAGCATAACGCCACATGTACGGACGCCTTTGGAGTGGATACCACTTATGTTTTATCACACAACCACAAGTAATGCAAGCAATCATACAAACAAGCTCATCACTATTCTTAGAATCAAAATACGAATACTTAAAGATAGAGTTAAGATTTATCTACATTCATTTCAACAACATAACTTAATACACATACTATTTATATTTAGAGTTAGAAAGCATAGGAAAAATCTACCGTTCTTCTTGGCGGTAGGGCGGCTATGGAAAGTAAGTCGGCTAACGGACGGAGTAACTTCCTACGGTAAGCTTCCGGTAGCTTTGAAAGAGAAAGGTTTCTCCCAAAACTAATTCTTGACTAACACTACTTGACTTTTTGGATCGAAAGGGTGGTTGAGTGGCGGTTTAGTGGCGGCCTTGGATGAGTTTCTTGAAGAACTTGGGAAGAACTTCAAGAACAAGCAAGAACACTAAGCTTTCTAGAGAGAGAAGTTGAAGTATGGAAGGTGTGAGTTGAAATGGGGAGAAATGGGTGCTATTTATAGCCAAAGGTTGGTTTATTATCCAATGGATAATTTTTCCCCTAACATTTGTTGTCCAATGGTTAAAGAATTGACTAGATTTGGTGGTACTTGGATGAGGTAGGATGATGGCCAAAGATATTTGACTAGATTGGGTGAGTACACATGCACACATCACTCTCTCTCTCTCTCCCTCTCTCCCGGCCTTTCTCTCTCTCTCTCTCCCCCTCTCTCTCTCTCTCTCCCTAGTACTAGTACACATATATATATACTTCTAGGTACAAGTAATATATATATATATATAAGGATGTACTTATAGTACTAGGAAATCTAATAAATTGCAAGTAAATAGATTTTCCTATTAAAATAAATCAATGAGCACATGTGTACTTGTAGTATTGTATATATATCTATATCCAAATATATATATATATATATATATATATATATATATATATATATATATAAGGATGTACTTATAGTACTAGGAAATCTAATAAATTGCAAGTAAATAGATTTTCTTAATAAACTAATCAAATATGCACATGTTTCCAATATAATAATGAACCAATGTACCTAGGAATTCTAGGGTAATAATCTATAAGGTACATACACACACACACACACACATATATATATATATATAATTAGATCAACACATGGGAAAATCTAGGAAATAACTAAATTAATAAACCCTAGTACTTGTTGGCAAGATTAAGCTATTATCCAATGGGTAGTAATTCTCCTAACTTTTATTGACCAATGGTTAAAGAAGCAAAGTATTATACACTTTGAATAATATATATGTACATGTATCGACCAAGTATGAAAGTACACAAGTATTATATGATCTTACTAGAACTTCCAAGTCAAAATTCTCTATTAAACAATGTCTAATTGGCACATGTCTTATTATAAAACTATATTAGGGTACATAGAATCCTAGGGTAGATATCCATATCTATTTCTTTAATACTTTAGGCACATGGTAGATCTAGGAAGCAAATAAACTAATAGACCTAGTACTTTGGCTTGACTTGACCTTATTATCCAATGAATAACAATTCTCCTAACATTTATCATCCAATGGTCAAAGATGGAAAGTACTATGCTTTTAATATATACATATATAAGTATTTTGACACATGGTGAATCTATTAAACTAATTGGTGAATCTACTAAACTAATAGATCTTGTACTTGGTAGTAAGACTAATTCTATTGACCAATGGGTGATATTTTCCTTAACTTCTATGGACCAACGGGTAAAAGAGTAAAGTATAATATTGGAATAATATATCTATATACTTTCCAAACATGTGTATATAAACCTATATATAATAATATAAGTGTACTTTGAACAATTTAATGACATCACCTTGGTGGGAAAACCTATTGTCCAATGGATAAAGATTTTCCTAACTTTTATCGTCCAATGGGTAAAGGTCAAGGATGACTTTGGTCCAAAGGGTTCCTTTAGGGTTTAGAAAGATTCAAAAGGTTCAACTAGGGTTGGAAGCATGTCACTAAGTGGGTTGGTAGTTAGGTTACCTCAATGAATCGGTTAGAAGCTAACTAGGCTTTCTAGCCAAGAAATGTAATTCTAAGACTTCATCTTAATTATAGGAAAATATTCTAGCACACTTTGTCTTTAGAAAATGACTAGATTGCTCGGAGTGAAGAAAATCTAATTATGACGGATTATAGGAAATAAAAAGAATTTTAAAATGAAATCCAAGTAATTAAAATAAAATTCAAATATTTAACGAAATTTTTATTTACCAAAAATCAGGGTCGTTACACCGTCGGCTTCCCCTTCTTCAACATCTTCAAGGCCAGCTATGGCAGATCAACCGCTCACTCTAGAGGCTGTGCTCACAAACCTCCAGAATAGCATCACCGCTATGTAGCAAAGGGCTATCCAGACTGATGCTTCCATCGCCTGTCTGAATGACCTTATCAACACTCGTCTTCCACCTCCTCTCGAAGAGGAAGGCGAGGACGATGAGGCCGACCAGGAACAACCTGTCTTGGTACCAGATCCGAATCACGAGGGGTGTCTCATTGTTCAGCTCAACCCTAGGGAGGCTTGTGCGCCTGCTGCAAACCCAAATCCGGCAGGTGGTAGGCCTATTGTGAGTCCGGATATGGCAGCTCTCATGGCCAAGATGGCAAAGATGGAGGAGGCAGTCTCCAAATCAGAGAAGATGAGCGCAGGGGGAATCGACTTGGATAGTCTCTGCCTATATCCCAATGCCAAGCTCCCTGACAGATTCAAGATGCCTGACTTGGTTAAGTTCGACGGGAGTGGTAACCCCAGAACTCATCTCTATGGCTACCATGCCGCCATGAAGCTATTAGGTGTTAAAAGTGAGGCCATGTCTCAACTTTTCCCTCAAACGCTCTCTGGACCTGCCTTCCACTGGTTCCTGTCGCTCAACATCTCCAAACGAAGTACTTGGGAAGACATAGGGGCTGCCTTTGTCTCACAGTATAGCTACAATGCTCAACTCAAGATGACTATTCGAGAGTTGGAATCCACAAAGATGGAGGCAAAGGAGTCCTTTGCGGACTTTGTTAAAAGGTGGAGAGCCAAAGCCACTCTAATGACTGAGCGCCCGAGCGAGAGAGATCAACTCCGCATTATCTCCCGCAACCTGCATCTCGACTATGCTAAGCATCTCGTGCTGGTTCAAGCATCTGCCAACTTCAAGACCTTCTTTGAATCTGGCCTAGCCATCGAGGATGCGCTGCAAACTGGAGTTCTGCCAAGAGGAGAGTCCTCTTCTTCCTCCACTCAAAAAGCTAAGCCGAGGGTTTATTCGAAAAATAGTAGTTCGTTGTTTGGTAACAGCAACTACTCCAATATAGCTACAAGTGGGAGCGATGCTCCAGCTTTCAACTCCAATCGCGCTGCCGATGTTAATCAGGTTCAAAACACTCAAAGCTTCCGAGCCCGAACCCAACCCCGGAGTTTCTCTTTCTTCGAGGAATCTTTATCCGCAGTGTTGGAGAAACTTGTCAAGCCTGGGCACCTCAAACCTTTGACCCCAACTTCACCACCCAAAGTCTTACCTGTCGGTTACAACCCTAACCTCTTCTGTGCCTTCCACCAAATGCCTGGCCATCACACTGACAAGTGCTATCGTCTTCGACATGAGATTCAAGATCTTATTGATGATGGCACGGTGCAAGTTCCACCAAAGCCCAACGTCATTTCCAACTCCTTGCCTCAACACAGGCCTGACCCTCTGTTTGGTCAGGTATCTATCACCTCCACTCAAATCAACCCGAGCTCCACCATATTCAACCCTAGCCACTACATCGTCCCAGCACATCAACCCAAACCCATTGTATCCATCCCGTCCGAACCGAAAGTTAACATGATGGCTGTAGGTTGGGCAATCGAGACTTTCTCTGGCAACACCTGGATTGACAGTGATGAGGGGCTTGCAAAGGAGAGGACCATTTGGCTAAGGTCCATTGTTCGAAGGATCATCGAGTAGGTTTGGTCGAAGAAGCTGAGGAGGCCAAAGTGTTGTTGCTTGGGCCTGACACCCGCTGGATCCTACCTCTTTTGTGGAAGCTACGGGTAGCTTTTTAAACAAATGCATTTTCAAAACTGCGTCTAGTTTGCATTGGCGTCTTGTCTGAGTTTGACACGGAGTCTTTTGCGTTTGTCTAAGTCTAGCTCTGAGTCGGAGGTTGTGCCTCTTGCCCTCCACGTCGTAGCTTTTGTTTCAAGTTTTGAGTCTGCTGTACTTGGCAAACCCCGAGGGTTTTTATGATATGCAATATCTTGCTTCTAAGTACTTCGCTGACTTTTATACAAACTGTGTTGACTCTGACGACGAAGGGATAGATTTCGATGGGATCAACCCCAAGGAAATGTGTTCCCTCGCCGAAAGAGAAGACAAAAGGCATGCTGAGCCTATTAAAAAAAAAAAGGAAGTAATTTCAATAAACTTGAAAGACAAGGATAACCCCTGAATGGTTCAATTGGTTCAAAGCCGCCCCTAGAGGAGCATTGTACCCAGTCAGACAGGCTCGAAGAATTCATCGACGTCTTGGCGTGGTCTCATTAAGTCACGCCTCGCGTTGATCCTGAGATAAAGGAGCATCAAATCCCCTGTTATCGGGTGCCAATCCAGAAAGCAGAAGCACAGAAGGCTCCGGGCCTTGTACCATGTTCAAAATAGCAACAGTGATATTTCACCAAGTACAAATGAGGAAGTGCACAAAATGGCCCGAAGCAAGGCATGGCAATCGAAGCACTTTTGACCCTGCGTCATCGAAGCCATCGTATCTAGGGCTACAGCCAAAGGTCTTCGATCTCGACGGCAACAAATTCAATACCCTGGGTCAACCTAGATCAATTCAAAAGTTGTTTTTCCCTGAGAGAAGCTCATTGGGCTGAAAACCCCAAGGGTGAGCAGTTCCAAGTAAAAGTTAGAGCGGCCTGCTAGACCAAAACCTATGAAGGTGGTTTAGGCAAAAATGAATAGGCAATCAATCAAAGCTCACTAGACCAAAGACCAGAATGGGTGGTTCTAGGCAAAAGTTAGAGCGTAAAAGGAGAGGTAAATACTCGAGAGTTAACCCTTGGCCTGAACTACGTTTTGACCTGATTCCCCCAGAATGGTATACGTAGGCAGTCTCTCTTCGAGACTCGGTCACAAATCTATCAATTGGATCCATGGTTGACGTTTTGGTACACATCAAAGGTCGAAGAGGATCGGAGATCAAGACAAGCTGCATTGGAGGAATCAGAAGGGGGAAAACCTTCGTCTTTCAATTTTATTACAAATTACTTCTTCAATTTACAGGCTGAGCATAAGGCCTTAAAATATTGGAAGCATAAAAAATAGAACGAAATGCTGGCAAGGCCTAATGGCTCACAGTTTACGCTTAAGTTCAGCGAAGTCTGGTGTAAGCAACCGCAGCGCGTTTGTTCAAAGTGATGCGCGTTGGTCTCAAACCATGCGCACGCTTATTCAATTTCTACAGCAGAGAGTAACAGTCAGCTACTGCCCTCGAATGTCGTTCCAGAGGCTTTTGCCAAGTCTTGTCATACCATGCAAGTCATATGGACTTAATGTGACTGCACGGGGGTGTCGGTTTCAGTCCGGGCCTATACGAGTCATAATCTGCGTCTTATGTCTATCTTTGCGACATTTTTTTTAGTTTATCAATCAATTGTCATTTCGAGATGCTTTTCTCGATTTTGTTTGTACATGTCTTTGTACCTTTTGCACTTTTCGTAAGTGTCAGTTTCACTTGTCTAAGGAATGTTGTGAGTTTTGGCCCCTTAATGCCCAAAATTTCATTATATTCCATGTGTCTAAGGGTTCGCATTGTACCCTGGGGCTCTTTCTCCCTTTTCATTTGAGCTAGTCGAGTTTGTACATGTGCGCATGTCTGTGTGTCGATTTAGGTCGCTTGTCAATGCAAATTAGATATTAGTGGTTAGTTTTTGCATTCTCTTCAACACTTGCAAAAGAGAGTCAATAAACTGGAAAACGCAATTGTTACATTGCTACCCCTAGTATCAGTAATCCACTAGCAGTGGAATTTTGTGAAGCAGCAAGGGCACGTCAGCCTAAGGCCAAGCAAAGCATATCTGGGGCACATCTGCCCAAGCATCGAAAAGAGGGCACGCAAGCCCGAATCGGTCAACTGGGGCATGCCAACCCATTCAGCATCTATCCATCTTGGTGCGCATCTCAGAGGTAGCAGACAGTACAGTAATGAGGCTCAGTGGTAGTCCTTAGGCGTCGTTGTCCTCTTAGGAGCCGCCCTTAGCTTGCATCTACATTTTCAATTTCGTATACATCATTGCATATTGTGAATATTAAATGTTGAAAGCAGGAAGGTAGCCAGAATGGTTGCTGTCATATGATTTGTTTGCCGAAGGATGCGATGCAATCTCCTGCGATTTTGATTCAATTTGTTAGTGGAGGCAATGGAAATCTCCCTAACTCTCGGTTTGTAAACCAAATGATGCAATCATGCGGAGCTGGAAGTTGTTTGTTCAAGAAGGAGTTAGAAGTCTCCCTCATCTCTGTTTGCTTGCCACAACGACAGCCGGTCCTGTCCAATTTCCAAAGGCTCGATCACTTTATATAGTGATCCGCCTGTTCAAATCAACGACAGCCGGTCCTGTCCAATTTCCAAAGGCTCGATCACTTTGTATAATGATCCGCCCTTTTAAATCAACGACAGCTGGTCCTGTCAAATTTCTCAACGATTTGATCATTCTGCACACTGATCTGCCCGTCTCCATCAACGACGGCCGGTCCTGTCGAACTTCTCAACGGCTTGATCACTCAACACATTGATCTGCCCGTCTCCATCAATGACAGCCGGTCCTGTCCAATTTCTCAATGGCTCGGTCATTTTGTATAGTGATTTGCCCATCCAATTCAACGACGGTCAGCCATATCGTCCAATTCAGTCATTCAACGATGGTCAGCCATATCATCAACGACGGTCAGTCATATCGTCCGTTTCAGTTGTTCAACGACGGTCAGCCATATCGTCCAATTCAGTCATTCAACGATGGTCAGCCATATCTTCAACGACGGTCAGTCATATCGTCCATTTCAGTCGTTCAACGACGGTCAGCCATATCGTCCAACTCAGTCATTCAACGATGGTCAGCCATACCATCAATGACGGTCAGCCATATCGTCCAACTCAGTCATTCAATGATGGTCAACCATATCATCAACGACGGTCAGCCATACTGTGGGGCTCCAATCAGGATGGTTCACTCCTTCGAACTGAGGTTTGGGCTGCGCTCCTAACCTTCTCCAATCCTGCAAAAGAAAGCACGACTAAAGACCACACCGGAGGTCCTCCGGAATGGCCCTCCAGTGCAAGGATCAGAAAGCTTGCAGAGAATAGAATGAAAGTCTAGGAGTTAGGGTTTTAGGTCTGAGTAGAACGTACCTCTTTCAGGAGGGTATAACAGTGTATTTATAGAGAGTCCTAGCTTGGCCTTCAAGGCGGTGTCATTGCTTGGCATGCATCGGCTTACGCCACCCTTACGTCACTTTAGGGTTTTATAACCGTTTTAGAGGGTGAGCTGGATCCTTCACGTGTTCCCATCATCACCATGATAACCGTTCGACTGACGTCATGATCGTCATCAAGGCCACGGTGGTGCTCCCACATGAGGGAGCTAGAATCCTGGCCCCCACATCCGTTCAAGACCGAATGTGGTAACCGACAGTCCAAGAGTCGGTGAGCCGAGCGATTTGTGACAGAGAGACTCGACTGAAGTGTTAGTACTCAACCGTTGGCTAGCCGAGGCACAAGATCATCACCTTGGAGCAAGGCGTGCCATTAGCCAGGTGGCGTGGAATACGCTCGGTGTGGCCCGAGCCTTCTGACTCGGCCTGCTACACATACCGTCCACCTCAGTCATTCAACGATGGTCAGCCATATCATCAACGACGGTCAGTCATATCGTCCGTTTCAGTCGTTCAACGATGGTCAGTCATATCGTCCATTCAGTCTGTGACGACGATCAGAATATCATCCGATGGTCCTTTCATCCGTAACTGATTGTTCCCCAGGAGAGTCCGTCTTGGCATGTCCCGAACAACCACCTCTACTTCAGTCTAGCCACAAGCGCATCTTCCAGCAACCTTGTTGCTCTGTCTCCGATGGTCTTTGATAAGGAGATTGGCTCTGGTTCCCAACAGATGGAATTCAACCTACCTGACACGACTCACCCGTGCTTGTTGGAATGCTTTGTGCCGAGGATAGCTTGATCCCCAGCAACGACAACCTGTCCCGTCCAAATCTGCAGCGACAACCTGTCCTGTCCAAATTCGATCAACAAGCGGCGATGCAATCGTCCACTTCTACTTCCACCCCTAGAGATGGTCCGTCCGTCCATTCAACCAATCAGGTTCTTTAAGTTTACATGTTTACTTTGCTAGTATGTTTTTCTCTGGATTGCCTTGAGGGGTGTCTAGAAATCTTTAACGTTACTTGTACCAAGTCGATGGTGCTCCAAGTGCCGTCAAAGAGGGGCTACTGTAGACACCCCAATCTGGGCTTCCAGATTAGTTTACTTACGGTTTCTAATTCCCCGATGATGAAATGGATCAAGAACACCTCGAGGATGTCGAGTGTTTGAGCTTTGAGTGTTTGTAAAACCCTTGAACCTAACCTAGTCTTAAGCCACTTTCCAAAAGCCAAAAACCCTACTGTCGCGCTTTGGTTGAGAACCATCGCGCGCTGGTCAAGCTGCCAGGTGGTGGTCAACAGTCAAAGCTTGACCGTTGATCCACGCGCGCCAGGGCGCACCCTCGCGCGATAGACTGACTCCATCGCGCGCCCGAGCGCAATGCCAGTCCCCACCAACTTTTCTTGAGGTGGAAACTTGGCCACCAATGCAGCCCAAAGCCAGCCTTGTGGGCTGACTGAACTCCTTTCTTTGCACCATATCTAACTTCCTCTCTCCCTATATATATCCCCTATGGTTCTTCCATTAAAAGGGTTCTAACTTTTCAAGGGGCTATACAACCTTGAGTACACTTGATACTCCCTCACTCAAATCACTTCCATACACTCATTTTACAAGCTCTATCATCTTGTTCAATCTCAAACTCAACTCAAAGTTCAAACACTTTTCAAACCTCAAAGGCCAAAGGTATAGCTTACCTTTGTTCTGCTCTCTGTTCTGATCCCTGAGGGGGGCTGGCAGGGCCAAAGCTGGTAATCAATACCAGTCCTGGTCCTAAAGCTGGCAAGGTTTCAAAAACCATCATGGTGGGAACCAACGCGCGCGCGACGGTCCCACTCTCGCACGCGACACTCCGTTGCTGCGTGCGCTGGACCGTGTGGGGATTGGTTTCCTACTGGTTTATGTTCTTCTTACATATAGATCACTATTAAGCATGATAAAAATCAGTTTACTGTTTTCTTTAGTATAAACTGCTAGTCTTAGTTCAATATGAGTTTCTGCTGTTATGGAGTACCACTGGGACCTTTCTGAATATGTCTCAGAACCCAGAAACATGTAAACCAAGCACTGGTCTGGTTCAGTCCCGCGCGAGCCAGGGCACAACCATCGCGCGCCAAGGCGCACCCTCGCGCAACAGACTGACTCCATCGCGCATCAGACTGTCTCTGACCAGTGAGTGGCCTTGCACGGGTAACTTGGCTTTAGGCCATTATTTTGTCCCCACATTGTTTATGGGGTGTTTTGTTAATTTGTGGCTTTTTCAGCCTTTAAATTGTGTAGTTTAGCTGCTTATAAACTGCTTGGTTCATCCTGGGTGTGCACTGGTCCTTCCAGAGCCCAGAAGGTTTGAGAATAAGAGCTGTGGGCTTTGGCTTACTGGCGCATGCAGGTCTTGTAGTGGCGCGCGCAGGTATGATCAGCATGCATTGACTTGATCAGTGCATACTGGATTCCTCCTGCGTATGACACTCCAAAACAGGGGCTTTCCAGTCTGTTTAAACTCCCACAGCTGTCTGTTCTCATCCTAAACTAACTGCTCATCCATTTCATCTATCACATCCTGCAAACATGTTACAGTTTTAATCCCCGATTAACTGTTCCCCCGCCCTAATTGGCCAAAATTGATTAATAAAAGAAGAATCACAAAAAGCTTTCACAAAATGCCTACGTAGAGACCGATCTCCGGATTAGGCGAGAGGGGTGCCTTAAAACCCTTCCCCTCTCATAACTTGGCTCCCGAACCCAGATATGGTTATGACGGACTGGTTTCCTTCACTTTTTCAAATCAAATAGCGCGGCAGGTGCTTCAAAATACGGTTCCTTGGGTGTCGGGCCTTCAAACCCGAGTGGCGACTCTGTATTCCGAGCGCTTGCCATCTGCGCTCGCGCTCCCTCAATCCGAAGAGGCCTCTTGTTAGAAAGGAACGAAATCCTTTTCCAAGGGCATGCTGCCCACAGGCATCCTCTTGGCCCTTTGTTAGACAAAGTTGGTTCCAGCGTTGCTTATGACTCTAGAATTCCCAAGGATGCTATGGTGTCCTACCTCATTCATAATTCATCTTGGGCATTTCCTACTACCCAAACTTTTGAACTAAATGAGGTCAGCAGAACCCTTCCTCCTCTAGTAGCTTCTAGGCTAAGTGGGCCTGATCACTCCAGATGGACACTCTCTCCCAATGGTCAGTTCTCAATTGCTTCATTTTGGAACAAATTGAGAACTCCCTTTCCCAAGGTTTTGTGGCATCAATTGGTGTGGTTCTCATCCCACATACCAAAATGTAGCTTTATCACATGGCTAGCTATTCAAAATGGACTTTCTACTGCAGATAGGCTTGTACTTTTTGGCCTTAACCATTCTTCTCAGTGTAGTTTTTGTTAGGGGAGTGAGAGTTATGATCATCTCTTCATTAATTGCCCATTCTCTCAACAGGTTTGGGATTCCATTTTATGCAAACTCCATGTTACTTGGCTCCCCAGACCATGGGCTGATTGGGTCACCTTTCTCTCTGCGGTCAAAGGCACCTCTCTCCAGGCTCTCATCACTACACTGGTTTTTACAACTACTGTTTACCATGTGTGGATTGAGAGGAATGTGGGGAAATTCCAAGGCAAGTCCTCTTCTTGGGAGGTAGTTGTTCACAAAATTAATTCCATGGTTAGAGCAAGACTTTTATCATTGTCCAAACTTCCAAGGATTCAAGCACAATGGATTGTAAATGAGTGGAATATTAGTGGGAGTTAAAGCATTAGTCTTTCACATTATCTGTTGCTATTTTGGTTCACTCATTGCTGTTGTCTACATACTGTTCTACTGTCTGTTATTCTGGGCAGAATGATTGGTAGCTCTTCAAGGTTGGACCTGAGGGTGCTACGAATTCTTATAATTCCATAGTGATCTCATTGATGCTATACTGTCAGTACTTCTATTTACTAGGTATATAACTTAATCTCTTTTCTTCTTTTCTGATGGTTGAGTGATCCAGTTTGAGTGTTCCTGTCAACTGTGCAATTGAGCCCCTTCCTTTTTTGTGAGTGGAGGTAATAACTAGTGGGAGACATTTTGTGAGGGAGAGTGGAGGGAGTTGAGGTTTTCCCTTCTGCTGCTAGTTGATGGAGAGTTAGGCTTCGAGGGAGTTGTAGGTGAGTAGATATATTGTGTTACTGTTGTTGACCATTGGGGAATCTTTTTTTTTTTGCTGCTCTTCTGCATTCTGTTCTGTTATTTGATGGTTGTTGACTGCTGCTATAGTGGTAGCAGCTAGCTGCTGTTTGGTGTTTGGTGTTTTTGGGCTTCTCATGTTATTATGTTGCTGTGCCATTTCGGTTATGGCCTGTTGGTGCTGTTTCTGCTGTTTATGTGTTAACGGTTGCTTCCAGTTGCATGCAAGGGTATATTTACTGTTAGCATTGTATCCTGCTTTGTTGCTTTTTAAGTTGTAAAGTGCAGTAGGAGTGAATTTAAAGGGGTGTCCCTTTTTATTGTACCTACCCTAGGGGGTTGTCCCTTGGGCTGTTTAAGCTTTTCTAGGGGGCTGTCTTTAGCTTTGTGTGCTTCATTTTCTGCTGCTGCTGTTATGGAAGTTGCTGCTAGAATGTGCAGCTGTCTGCTTGTAGCAGCTATTTGTTTATGTTGGTGGTATGACACTGCTAATTCTATGAAGCTGCTTGCGCTTCCCATCTTTCGAATTATAGCTGTCTGTGCTACTGTTTTGCTAGTGCAGATTGGGATATGCTACTGTACAAGTTCAACACTTTATCTGAAGGTTGTTGTAGTAACATCTGCTAGGTCATATTCTGCTACAAGTTATTGTCCGTGGCAGTTCAAGTTTTCTATACATATTCTGCTACAATTTGGCTCCTACCACAAGTTATGTTCAGGTCTGCTGTTCAAGTCTACTGTTGTTCAAGTTTCGCCCAGGGGCTGCTGTTATG
The DNA here is from genome assembly GCA_018127125.1 of Rhododendron griersonianum. Lineage (NCBI taxonomy): Eukaryota > Viridiplantae > Streptophyta > Magnoliopsida > Ericales > Ericaceae > Rhododendron > Rhododendron griersonianum. The sequence goes on from CM030791.1 coordinate 38,618,188, forward strand.
TTTAGGAGTCTGTCTCTTTTATAATATCTAGACGCACTGTTTTCTTTCCCTCTTACTAGATGGTTTGGAAACAGCGCATATCATTTTATCCATGTAGCCATTTGGCGTAGCCAATTTTCTTTACTTTTGTTTCTTTTTTTCCTCCTGGGGTATGCCCCTTGTAGGCTGTATATTCGGTTAGCCTCTTTTTTATTTCAAGCTGGTTTATCCAAAAAAAAAAAAACTAACAAACATGCCGAATTTTATTGCTCATATTTCCCTACAATTAATAATACTACACAACACAATTAATTGATCCCGCAACTCCTCCCATTTTGCCGTCAACATGAGTAATTCAAGTCATCACACTGGCACCCCTGCCTAGTGTCTTGTTGATGAGTCATCCATTCCCCCTTTAAATGGATCCCACATTCAACTTTAAGTATTTTACATGAATTGATCTCTCTAATTAATGTTTGTACGTACAATCGTAACTTGAATCCAACATTTCCTACCTCTCTTAAAGAAGAGCAGGTTTGGGTGGATTTCGCTTGGCAATTTCTGTCCAATTTGGACGATTTTGCCCTCTTATTGGGAAGCCATTGGTTTGGTGGAGAAGGGTAATTTCGTCTTTTCATTTTTGGTTCCATACTTCGTTAGCTCCGCCTCCCCCTTCTTTTCTTCTGCCTCCCACTCTTCTTTTCTTCCACTTCGCAAGGTATGTGGCATGATGGGGTGAAATCAGTTAAGGGAATAACAGAGTTCAGTGGTGACCGGTGAGCTTCTGTTCTCTCTGCTCTCTCTCTCTCTCTCTCTCTCTCTCTCTCTCTCTCTCTCTCTCGCACCAACCAGAGCCATCTCTTTCTCTCACCAGCCATACCCATCTCTTTCTATCTCACCAGATCTGAGGGCGACGAGGACGATGACGGACACTGGCGAGTGACGACTCTATTCCAGCACAGTCCAAATTTCCAGCCAACACACCTATAGCCATGTCGGTGAGTCACTCGCACCATATCAGTTGCACAGGTTCTGCATGTCTCTCACTGATCTCAAATCATCTCCCTCTCTCTCTCTCTCTCTTCCTAATTTTTTTTTGCAAAGTTTATCACAGAGTGAATTCCGTTCCAGATCTGCACTTTTCCGTCTACGTTTTTGGTAAGTTTTTTAACTTGATTTGGGTTGTTCGATTATTTCCTTTCTTATTGATTTTGGTTACTGTAAATCTGCTGAAATTAGCCTACAATGGGACTGGATTGTTTGTTAAATTTTAGATTTTCTGCGAAACTGTGGTTTTCGATTTGTGCATGTTAAGGTATTATCTCATGTGCCCTCTTCTCTTTCCCTTTATTTCCATTTCGTATGCTCTTGAATTCAGTTCACTTCAGGTTACGGAGTCTTTATATCAAACCGTAGATTGTCAATCGGTTGCAAACTTCAATCAGTTGTGATTTTTTGAGTTCATGTGAAGATTTTGGTTTCTGATCTTAACTGGAACAAAAATAAAATAAAATTTGTTATTAAATTCCTATACGTTAGTTGGGCTTTCGATAACTTCAAGAAGAAAAGTGGTGTTCTGATGGATTTGTTTGTACGCCTACCGCCGTAAGAATAAATTTGGGGGAGGTTTGAACATCTAGATTTTGAACTTGCCAGCCCAAGTGGATCGGTGTTTATTCCAAGTTCACCTGGCCTTTCACACACACACACAAACAAAAAAGAGAAAAGAAAATGAACAATCTGAATTTTAAAGCCAAAGCTATAATACAATGGGTAGATTAGGTGGTAAAGAATCAAATTTGACCCCTTTTTGTGTCTTTGCAGAACTTTTATCATTTTTTTGCCCGGGGCAAAAGTTAATAGTTAGAATAGCATCTTGGAGGAATTGAACTCCTTACTTCTACCACCTAAGTGCACCCCTGATGCCAAAAGGGCTAAGAATCTTACCTTTACTTTAGAGAGGAGCAGTGGCACCACGCTCTTCTGTGCTCGTAGGTTGACTACCCTATGCATCCTGACTAATTAAGGTCTCACAAATGTGCACTTCCCTTCCAGCCGCATGCCATTGGGCCAAAGGCCTCTTGGCTCTGAACTTTTTCCATGAGAGGGGAAAAAAAGAGGCATTTTTAGACATTCCAAACACAATCATAATCTTCTCCATAGGAAGAGTTTAGATAACTCCTGCCATGATCCTTGAGTTTTTAGTGTTTTTGTTGGAGGATACCTGCTATTGAAATTCATACCATGGAATTGCGTTTGAGTGGGGTGATGAAAACTGATTGAAGAAGGATACCGTAGCGGCAAAGAGGTACTACTATTAAATTGCATTGGTTTTAGACTCCTATTGATTTGCTCCTCGTTTTACCAGTTGAGTTTAACATCAAATGAGTTTTGTACTTCGGAATTACTATTAAATTGCATTGGTTTTAGACTCCTATTGATTTGCTCCTCGTTTTACCAGTTGAGTTTAACATCAAATGAGTTTTGTACTTCGGAATATCATTATGAAGCTTCTTCTTGTACCTCTCTCTTGAAATTGATTGCTCAACCAATTGATGGCTATGCAACTTGACATTCTAACTTTGCTAACCTTACTTTCCCAGGTATTACTTGGCGACATGGGAGCAGGAAAAACCAGTTTGGTTTTGAGATTTGTCAAAGGCCAGTTTTATGAATTCCAGGTTCACTCTACTGTCTGGCTTTTATTGGTTCTTAGTTTGTTCCGTTCGACACCTTCTCTTTTGCAGGCCCCTTGACATGGATATAATCTGCAGGAGTCAACCATCGGAGCAGCCTTCTTCACTCAGGTTTTGTCACTAAACGAGGGTACAATTAAGTTTGACATATGGGATACAGCAGGACAAGAACGTTACCATAGTTTAGCTCCAATGTACTACCGTGGTGCAGCTGCTGCTGTTGTGGTCTATGACATCACCAGCATGGTAGGTTATTTATCAAACTACTACTCCCTGGTGGCTTTTTAATGCAGATGTTCATATATGATTCCATTTGCTTTTATAAACTGGTTTTTGAATTGTGATTTGCTACTCCCTCCTTCACATAATACATGTCAAGTTTTGAATGTCCCAGAAAACACGTCCATCTTGACAAGTCGAAGAATAAAAGCTCATAGATTTCCTTTTTTCATCTTTGCTCTTTTGAAGTGGAGTATTTGTACATGCTATATCTTGCTTCTGCTTAAGTAACAGGGTGTCTCTTTTGTTGACACAACTGTTGGGATTTGTCCCACATTGGTTAATTATCTCCAAAATTAGTATATGAGTCTGCGCGGCCTCTCCACTCTTAGCCAATTGGTATGGAGTTGGATGCTTTAACAACAACACATCCATTTTTTTTCTAAGAGTCTGTCAGATCAGTCTCTTTTTTGAACAGGATGACGATATCTGGTGTTATAGTTATATCCGTCCAAAGGTTTTGGAACTTTCATTTCATGTCACTAAAAAAGCTTCAGTACGCATTGTGTCAACAGAGGATCTGTTGGCCATTTTCTTCTGGTACAAAAGCATTAATACTCGCATCTTTGTTATTTTGAAATACTAGATATCATTTAACCAAACATTCACTTGGTGCTTTGGCTTCAGGATTCTTTTGTACGAGGCAAAAAGTGGGTGCGAGAACTACAAAGGCAAGGTAAATTACCTGAATCTGTGCCATGCACCCTGATATTTCTCTTCCTGAAAAGATAAATGAAGATAATCTTCTATGAGCTGAGGGCTTTTATGGGCTGAGATATAGAGCCATGCCACTTTTGTTGGGCCTTCTTTTGGATTCAGACAATTGTTTTCGAGTCGTGTATTGGTTTTTACTTCCATACATGTGTTGTAAATAACTGGAAATAAGTAAGCTCATGCTTTTATGGATTGATTTACTTATAATTTTGGCATGAGAAAGAACAAACCAGCAGATCTCTACTTTTGTATATCAAACAAACTTATGCAGCCTTCTTTTGTTGGGCCTTTTGTAATCATAAATACAGCGCACTTATGTATATGAAACTTTACATCAAACTTATGCAGCCTAGCTTTCAAAAATACTCAACACCGTTCAATTCAACGGGCATGACTCAACGGGCAGGACGGACGTGCCTTGCACGTCGCGATGTACCTAGTTGGGTAAGAAATCACCACTTTTTCCCCATACAGTTCACAACATTCTTCGAAAACATGCATGTTGTAGATTTAGCTAAGAAGAATTGAAGTAGAAAACCCACATGAATGTGCTATGTTTGATAACATTTCCACTTTTCTATTTCATGTTTTCTATTTGCTGAACCAATTTCAACTTTTTCTAAAAAAAAACAAAAAAGTAAAAACGGAAAACATGTTTGTGGTCCACCTGTGTTCAAAAAAAACTTGCAAAACAATTTTTTTTTTTTTTGAACAGCCGAAACTTCTCATTAACTTCCAAAACTCAACAAATCGGAATTACAAAGATTATTAGAAAACTGAATAGGATGGGAACAAAGGACCAGAACAATCGAGCAAACCCGGTTTTTCTCTCCTATGCCTCCATCATTCATCTTTCTATCCCCAACCTTACAACAAGTAAATCCAATGCAGCAACCTCATTTCTCGACCCAGGTAATTTCCGGTCTCTTTCAATTTGCACAAGAAAAGACCCAACACCACTACCAGAACCATCTCCATGACAGCGCACAACCCAACCCCCTGATCTTGCTTTGAAATTTCCCGATCGAAGCCCGTCAAAATCGAACATAGCTTTCAAAACCGCGACAATGATTTCTGGCACTCAATTAGTAATTAAAATTGAATTTCACCAATTAAATTTATGGCATTCTATTTTGGTTCCCACGCAGCCACGCTGAGTGGCTGCAATGTTGGACGTAGAGTGTCTCAACCCAAAGGGGTTTTGAGATGGAAAGGATTGAGTGGATGAGAGAGAGACTCAATTATGCTCGAGACCAGAGAGAGAGAGAGACCTTCAATGGCCGCTTGAAATTAGTGGTCTGGAAGACTCGAACGAGATCTGAACTGGGGGTTGGCAGAAGGAAGTATTACAAACGGATAAAAAAGAGCCGCTTCAAGGACTCGAACCAGTGCCTAAGCTGGGATAACTGCCTTGGCACTGTAGAGGAGCTTTTTGGCAGCTAGTTTTTTGATTTTCAAAGAAGTGAAAGATAGTTTCTGATTTTCAAAAAAAAAGAAGTGAAAGATAGTTTTGTTACTTTCTCAAATTATTAAAATAATAAAAGTTGTTTATCTTATTTGGAAAGTAGTGCACCAAGTGCTTTCTGTTGGAAATTTTTACAGATTTTCAGATGAATGAAATCGGGGCTACCAGAGGGTCTCTCGAGGCAACCGTGCTCGTTCCGGATTTGTTGAATCTGGACGCACCACAATCAATAGACGTATTGAATTGTGGAATTCTGTAACTCCCGTAACCCTCCTCATGATGGTGCATTACTCCCATAACCTCCCTATTCATTGGCAGCATTCATCTCCATAGGCCTCCCTCACTCTATAAAAGGGGGCTCACGTTTCTGGAGAAGGCACAAGCAAATTCGCAACCTTTCAGTATATTCCTATATCCGTTCTTGAGAGAGAGAGGCAGGCGGTAGTCAGTTCGCCAAGGTGGTCTTCGGTGGTGTTCCGACGGCCTGCGGTTCAACCGAGCCAACCCTGGGAGAAAGTCGCCGACGCAACCTACAACACCCACGGGAGGCGGCAAATATTTCTTAAGGTGACTGTGGTATTACACAAGCCTCGATTTCAATCCTAAAGATTCAGTTTGTATCTCGTTCTTCATATTCTGTTTCAATCTGTTTTTGTTCTTGTATTTCGATTATGTAATTGCTCATTATAAATGGAAATTGTTCTCTGGATTTCGTGTCAATGCCGAGATTTTCCCAAGAAGCTTAAGAAATATTTTGATCATTGATCGGCATCGAATTCCAGAAAACAGTTTCTGTTTTGTACTAATTTTGAGTTGCAAGAACAAGTTCACGACTGAATAGAAATGTGGTGGAGTGCCACTGGTGTAAGATGTTAAATCAGTTTGCTCAGCAGATTGATCAGTGATTTATACGAGATTATTCCAAATTGATTGTTGGATCGAAACATGATATGATAACAGACCCGTTTGGCTTCGGTCGAGATCAGTCACGCGTGACTCGATCATGTTGCGAACAGAGAGGCTACGGCCTAAGGTAGTCGTGCGCGGCTTGGCCTTGGATCATTTTTGTTGGCCTCTGGGGTGATCTACTTGGCTTCTGCCTTGACATCACCTGGCCTTGATCCAGTGTTTATGATCTGCCTGGTGTGCAGTTCATGTGCTTGATGCCTGGGTTGCTCTCGGCCTGAAGTACTCAACTAGTGGACGGTGTGAGTGCTCAGCCCTTGTGCACGGCAAGTGGTATACATCAGTACATGGATTGGACTCCAAAAATAGAAGGGGAAGGTGGATGGCCACACTTTTGCAAGTAGCAGATTGTGTATACCGTTTACCTTTCGGGGGCGCTGCCCCCGAGCCCCCGCCAGCGGGGAAGGTCGATCCCCGCTAAGGGCCAGTCCTCAGACTCCCGCCCGGGGGCGCTGCTCCCTAAAACCCCCGCCAGGGGGCGAGCCCCCTGGGACCCCCAGGTTACATGGTATTGTGGGGATGTCAGACTTAGCTTGTTTGATAGATTGTTAATCTATGCATGTATAGCCTGTCATTTTGATATTGAGATTTGTTCTCTTATATGTGGTTGTTCCTAATTTCAGGAAAACATGACTACTGTGCAAGGGAAAACTACTGGCACTGGTAAAGACAAAGAGACTGGTGCTGTCAGTGGCAATGGAAATGGCAGTGGTGCTATTCCAACTCATGCTCCTATTCCTGGGATTCCCTCGGTTCCAATATCTCACGTGGAGAGGCCGAGCAAATTTGTTGGGGTGGACTTCAAAAGGTGGCAACAGAAGATGTTGTTCTATCTCACCACCTTGAACTTGGCAAAGTGGCTTGTCGAGGAAGCACCTGTTATTGCTGAGGATGATTCTGACACTCAGAAGCGGATTGAGGTGGCCAGATGGAAAGAGCATGACTACATGTGCAAGAATTACATTCTGAATGCTCTAGATGATTCGCTATATTCTGTGTATGGCGAGGCTCCGTCGGCTAAGGAATTATGGGAATCCTTAGACAGGAAATACAAGATCGAGGGTGCCGGGTCCAAGAAGTTCGTTGTGGGCCGGTTCCTTGATTACATGATGGTGGACTCCAAGTCTGTGGCAGTCCAAGTCCAAGAGCTGCAGCTCTTGCTCAATGAGATCAGGACTGAGGGGATGATTCTGAGTGAAGCATTCCAGGTGGCTGCAGTCATCCACAAGCTACCCCCAGCATGGAAAGAGTTCAAGAGCTATCTCATGTTCAAGAATAAGGAGATGACCTTGGAGTCTCTTTTCATCAAACTCCGTATTGAAGAGGAGAATCGGGGTATGGATAGGAGTGCGAAGACCTCCTACATGGCCAAAGCAAACATGATGGAGCATGGTCAATCTTCCGGTGTGAGGAGAAACCAGTATGACAGGTGTTCTAACAAGCGGTCTGACAAGCAAGCTGGCAAACAGAAGGACAAAAGTGTCAATCTGGGACCAAGAGGTGGGGTTGCCAAGAAACAGAAAGAGAAGATTCAGGGTGCATGCTTCAACTGCAACAAGTTCGGGCATAAAGCTTCGGAGTGTAAGAAGCCGCTTAACCCTCGCGCTCAGGCACATTTGGCTCAGGTGGAGGCAGCTGTGTCTGATATCAACCTCTCGGCTATGGTATCTGAAGTGAACATGGGGGGTTCAAACCCGCAGGAATGGTAGGTAGACACTGGGGCTACACGTCATATCTGTTGTGACAGGCAGTTGTTCACTACTTTCGAGCCGGTTGCTAACGGTGAGAAACTGTTTATGGGGAATTCAGCTACCTCGGATGTTGCGGGGCAGGGGAAAGTGGTCTTGAAGATGACTTCGGGAAAAGAGTTGACTCTGAATAATGTGCTGTTCGTGCCAGATATTCGCAAGAATTTGGTTTCTGGATCGCTGTTGAGCAAGCACGACTTCCGCCTGGTTTTCGAGGCTGATAGGGTCACTCTGACTAAAGCTGGAATGTATGTAGGGAAAGGTTACATGACCGATGGTCTTTTAAAGATGAATGTAATGACTGTTATCCCTACTATCAATAAAAAGAAATCCCATGTTGCTTATGTGCTTGAGTCTTCCTTTTTGTGACATGGTAGACTAGGTCATGTTAATTATGATTCTATGCGTAGATTAATTAACTTGGACCATATTCCAGCTTTTCAAATTGATAAAAAACACAAGTGTGAGACCTGTGTAGAGGCTAAAATGCCCAGAGCATCTTTCAAAGCAGTAGAAAGAAGCACAGAACCTTTGGGTTTAATCCACACTGATGTGTGTGATCTAAAATATGTCCAAACTCGGGCCGGTAACAAGTATTTCATTACTTTTATCGATGATAGCACTCGTTTTGCTATGTGTATTTGCTAAAAAGCAAGGATGAAGCCCTGGATAAGTTTGTTCACTATAAGACTCAGGTTGAGAATCAACTGAGCAGAAAGATTAAGGTGGTCAGAAGTGATCGTGGTGGTGAATTTCAGTCACCGTTTGGAGAATTCTGTGCCCTACACGGAATAATCTATGAGACCACAGCACCTTATTCGCCTCAGACTAACGGAATTGCTGAGCGCAAGAATCGTACATTGAAGGATATGATGAACGCTATGTTGATCAGTTCTGGGTTGCCTCAGAACATGTGGGGAGATGCTGTTCTCACTGCTAATTACATCCTCAATAAAATACCTCGCAAAGACGTTGGTAAAACCCCGTATGAATTGTTTAAAGGTAGGAAGCCTTATTATGCATTCTTACGAACATGGGGATGCCTAGCGAAGGTGGCTGTACCTCCTCCTAAGAAGGAGAAGATAGGCCCTAAAACCGTTGATTGTGTATTCATCGGTTATGCAGACGATAGTAATGCCTATCGTTTTCTTGTGTATGAGTCAGATATACAAGATATTCACAAGAATACTCTCATGGAGTCTAGGAATGCAATGTTCTTTGAACACATATTTCCTTATAGATCCATTGGAGAGTCAAGTTCTGCTAAACGGACTTTGCATCCGGCTAATGAGAGCAGACAAGGCCAAGAAGAGGAAGTTGATGTTGAACCAAGACGTAGCAAGCGAGCTAGAACATCAACATCTTTTGGTCCAGATTTTCTGACTTATCTTGTAGAAAATGAGCCTCGGACATACCAGGAAGCTGTAAGCTGCCCTGAGGGTCCTTTGTGGAAAGAGGCCGTTAAGAGTGAGATTGACTCCATACTGCAAAACCATACGTGGGAACTGGTGGATTTGCCACCAGGCAGTAAGCCTCTCGGCTACAAATGGATCTTCAAAAGGAAGATGAAAGCAGATGGGTCAATTGATAAGTACAAAGCTAGGCTTGTTATCAAAGGATACAGACAAAAAGAAGGCCTAGATTACTTTGATACTTACTCACCAGTCTCAAGGATTACTTCCATTCGGATGATCATCGCGATCGCAGCTTTGCGTAACCTTGAGATACATCAAATGGATGTCAAAACAGCTTTCCTGAACGGCGATTTAGATGAAGAGATCTACATGGAACAACCCGAGGGTTTTTCCGCGCCGGGCCAAGAAAGGAAAGTATGTAGGCTTGTTAGGTCTTTGTATGGGCTCAAACAAGCACCAAAACAATGGCATGAGAAATTTGACAATGCTGTGTTGTCAAGTGGTTTCAAGATCAACGAATGTGACAAGTGTGTTTATGTCAGAGACACAGACCAAGGGTATGTCATTTTGTGTCTTTACGTTGATGACATGCTCATTGTTGGTAGCAATGAAAGGGTCGTTCAGTCTACCAAGAATATGTTAAACTCGAAGTTTGAAATGAAGGATATGGGCCTTGCAGATGTCATTCTGGGTGTCAAGATCACCAGAACATCTGTCGATTTTGCGTTGTCTCAGACACACTATGTTGACAAGATTCTTGAGAAGTTCAACTCGTCTGATTCAAGTATCGCAAGAACCCCTGTGGATTTAAGCCTGCATTTATCCAAGAATGGGGGGGAAGGCATATCTCAATTAGAGTATTCTCGGATAATTGGGAGCCTGATGTACTTAATGAGTTGTACAAGGCCCGATATAGCTTACTCAGTCAGCAGACTAAGCAGATACACGAGTAATCCAGGTCGTGATCACTGGAAAGCAATAGTCAGGGTTCTGCACTATTTAAGGTATACTCGTGATTTGGGGTTGCACTACACCAGATATCCAGCAGTACTAGAAGGGTATTGTGATGCGAACTGGATATCAGATATGAAGGACTCTAAATCCACAAGTGGATATGTCTTTATACTTGGTGGTGCAGCTATTTCTTGGAAATCCTCCAAACAGACGTGTATAGCACGTTCAACAATGGAATCAGAGTTCATCGCTCTGGATAAAGCGGCGGAGGAGGCCGAGTGGCTCTGTCAGTTTTTGGAGGATATTCCAAGATGGCCGAAACCTGTGCCACCGATTAGTATCCATTGCGATAGTCAATCTGCAATCGGTAGGGCACAAAGTAATATGTATAATGGTAAGTCTAGACATATTCGACGTAGACATAATACCATTAGGCAACTACTCTCTAGTGGGGTTGTCGCTATTGACTATGTGAGCTCAAAGGACAATATTGCGAATCCGTTAACCAAAGGGTTAAACCGAGAGTTAGTTGAGCAAGCATCGAAAGGAATGGGGCTAAAGCCACTACGCTCATAGTTACCGTGGAGGTAGCCAACCTAGTTGACTGGAGATCCCAAGATCTAGGTTCAATGAGACTATCTTTCGCGAGTAGCCGAGAATAATCACTGAGGAGATTCGGTCTCCTGCCCACTCCTATGGTGTAGAACAGTGATACCTGCGAATGGAAAGAGGTTAAGCATTGCTTTTAATAACTCCTATGCGCTGGTTTGCCAGGCAGGGTATAACAGGATACCCTTACAGGAAGGTCACCTATGTTAGTATGAAGTGGGGCCGCTTCTTTGAGAATTGTGGCAAAATTCTCGAGAAAATACTCGCAGAACCAGGAAGGGGGTGTCATGGCCAAAATGAACCCAACAGTGAGAACTGAACTACGTCAGGAGAAGTCCTGTGTGACGTCTGTTGTCTCGGTTTACATCGGCGGCGGAACAGTTCAAAGCGGGACCGCACACTGGTCTGCCAGTAAACCCGATAGGCTATCACAAGGGAAGGTTCCAGGCCAAAAGCCACCTATCCTATACAGGAATTATCCGTTGTCGCTCTCTCGGATCAACTTTGTACTCTGCACCTGTATGCCTGTCAATTCCATTCATGGGGGGGATTGTTGGAAATTTTTACAGATTTTCAGATGAATGAAATCGGGGCTACCGGAGGGTCTCTCGAGGCAACCGTGCTCGTTCCGGGTTCGTTGAATATGGACGCACCACAATCAATAGACGTATTGAATTGTGGAATTCTGTAACTCCCGTAACCCTCCTCATGATGGTGCATTACTCCCATAACCTCCCTATTCATTGGCAGCATTCATCTCCATAGGCCTCCCTCACTCTATAAAAGGGGGCTCACGTTTCTGGAGAAGGCACAAGCAAATTCGCAACCTTTCAGTATATTCCTATATCCGTTCTTGAGAGAGAGAGGCAGGCGGTAGTCAGTTCGCCAAGGCGGTCTTCGGTGGTGTTCCGACGGCCTGCGGTTCAACCGAGCCAACCCTGGGAGAAAGTCGCCGACGCAACCTACAACACCCACGGTAGGCGGCGAATATTTCTTAAGGTGACTGTGGTATTACACAGGCCTCGGTTTCAATCCTAAAGATTCAGTTTGTATCTCGTTCTTCATATTCTGTTTCACTCTGTTTTTGTTCTTGTATTTCGAATATGTAATTGCTCATTATCAATGGAAATTGTTCTCTGGATTTCGTGTAAATGCCGAGATTTTCCCAACACTTTCATCTCTTTTTGTTTGAAAATTTTAAAAGTAAAAATAGAAAACAAAAAATATAAGTGCTACCAAACATAGTCATGGTTTGCTTGTCCAAAATTAATAGGAGTACCTTATTTTTATCTTTTCTGAACTTTTATTAGATTGGTGTAAACTTTGATGAAATGTATAAAATTATTATCAAAGCTAAAAAAAATTCTAGAGACGAAAAAAATTCGAAAGTATGATACAATATTTTTACTATCTTTTTGTTTGTATTTTTTGAACCTTTTTAAAATTTGGTCCATAGCAAAGCATGCATTCTCATTTGAATCCAGTAGTTGCATTTGAGTATGATTGGAGAGTGAAATGGACTTTTGCTTGCACCCCCACTAACAAAGTTCTGGTTCTGCCCCTAGTGTGTATTAGGTAGCTGTCAACCAATACGTAAAAGATCTTAGATGTTTGTGACATAATTCGGATTAGGAAACAACAGATTTTGTTTGATTTGGTTTAGTTTGTATCTTTTGGTGACAAGGGAATCTGAAAATTTTGCTTCAAATAATCCAGCTATATCGTCTGCATCGATCTCCACATATATTGAGTTAGTGTTTGATTCTAGGCTTGAATTCGAACTAGCTTCAAAAGGAATGAGAAATGGCATATAAGCATATTCAACCTTATGTTAGTCATGAGCTTACAACTACTAGTGGTTAATTTTTTTTTTTCCCTTTTGGGGGTAAATTATGAGCGATTTGTTACTCATATTCTCAGTGACAAGACTCAAGAGATTGATGATATTTTAGTGGTTTTTCTAGAAAACTCTGGTGTGACCTATGAGACATGGTAGTTTACATAAGGGTGTAACGAATCTTTTGAAACTCTGGGTTGAACTATGAGACATGGTATAGTTTACATAAGGGTGTAACGAATTTCTTGAAACTCTGGCTATGATGCTCCTTAGTGGTTTGGGAGTTCATGCTCTCAAGTCGTTTTTTCCTTATTTTATAGTAAGTGTTGTCAAATGTTGTTAACAAGTATAGTAAGTGTTTCTTAAGAAAGTGTAGCCATGCAACATAGTAAGTGTTGCCTTAAAGAATGGTATATAAAACCTGTTTCTGTGGTAAGTAATACAACGTTTTTTTGTCAAAAATTCTCAAAACCATCTCGTTTTTACCAAATCCACCCTACTTTTTGTGAGTGATTTTAATCTAAAGGCTGCAATTTATCTACTTTTCAATTTAAAGATCCAGATTTAATGGGAGCATCATACTCTTGTATCAAGTCGGAGCACTGTAGAAGTTTTGCTGGTGTGAACTATGAGACATGGTAGTTTACATAAGGGTCTAACGAAAGAAGGAAAATTTGTGTGGTCAAAAAGAGAAGGGGGAAGTGGTGGAGCCCTTGAGAGGAATGGAAAGGGAGACCGTGAATTATGAGGTTAAAAGGGAGAAGAGCTGGTAATGGGGAATACCAAAAAAAAAAAAAAAAGGAGGCATGCAAACAATTGATAACACTCTTCTTATGAGCGTTTCTTTTAATGTGGTTGTTGTTTGGTCTTCCTCTTCCTTTATGGTGGGGCATCTTGATTCTGTTTCAGCAACCACAAATTTAAGGAGAAATGCTAAGTGTAAAGAAAATGGACAAGGGTTATTTCTCAAGTCTTCACCGTAATCACTGTAAGATTGCATTTGGGAAAGCTTTAAGGGTATTTTCTTTGCCCATTTTTTTTGTCCCTAGCACAACCCCAATTTCCAGGCATGGCCCGTTTGAATGCATCTGTTTGTGTGTGTGTGGAGAGAGAGAGGAGAGAGGAGAGAAAATTTGTTTGAATTTTGGGGGTTGAGGTCCAGTCCAGTAGATGTTCCATCCTGTAACGACCCTGATTTTTGGGTAAATAAAAATTTCGTTAAATATTTGAAATTTTATTTTAATTACTTGGATTTGCTTTTAAAATTCCTTTTAATTTCTAATAATCCGATTTGAGACTTTTAAAATTTACCTTTTCGCATCGGACAATATAGTCATTTTCTAAAGACAAGTATGCTTACAAAAGCACTTGTATATTTCCCTTGTATTTGAAATAAGGTCTTAAAATTTTATTTCTTGGCTAGAAATCCTACATGGCATGTAGAATTAGTTTTCAAACCGATTAGTTAGCAAACCCTAACTACCGATTCACCTAGTTACATTTCCCTAACCTTAAGTGGACCTTTTGGACCACCTTTGAACCTTGTGAACCCTCCTAAGCCTAATTAAACCAATAGACCAATAGAAATAATTATTTGACCTTATGATTTGTCATTTCAACGACTTATGTGGCATTTTTCTCCCTTACCCTTTGGTTATTAATTGTTAGGGGAAAAATTAACCTTTGGGTAATAAAAACTAGTCTTTCTAATAAGAGACTTAAATTAATTAGGCTAGTAAATTAGGTACTTGGAAAAATAGAAGGCCATCATAAGTGTTTCAAAAAGAGTAAACTAGTCTTGCCACATGCAAGTCTAAAACCAATAGCCTTAACCCTAAATTGGCCACCTAATTGCATTTCTAATTTTTCTTAAAACTTATATTAGTATGACCCTTGGATAAAAATTTCCTAGGAAAAGTTTAACCCTTGGTCAATGATTAAATAGCCATGTCATTATTTTTTTTCAAGCCTAATAAGACTAGTTAAGTACTTAAGCATGCCTAATGCATCTAGGTTTGCTTTCTAGGAGAAAAATTAACCATGGGACAAAGTTCTTACCAATTAGAAACCTCTCCTTAATCATTTCTCTTCCATTAGGCTTATAAGCCTACTTGAAACTTTAAGTACCTAAGATAGACACATGGACACATATGGTGCAAAAGAGAAAAAGTTGAGAGGAAGAGAGGGGGAGGGAGGCCGGCCATGGAGAGGGGAAAGGAGAGCATGCTTGTACTCTTGTACAAGCCACCAATAGTCTTAAACCTATTGTCAACCTAATTACAAGCCAACTTTAAACCAAAAACTAGCTAATCATTTTGTTTCTTCTTGCAAACAAGCCAACCAAGGACAAGACTAGCCATGAACCCTCCATAATAACCTAAGTTCATTAGACTTAAGCCTAGAGTTGGATATGACAAGGCTTGGCATGCCTTCCTATCAAAAATTACCCATTGGACAATAATTGTTAGGGAAAAAGTTATCCATTGGTTAATAAACCAAGTTTTTACTATAAATAGGACCCTTGCCCATACCATTCAACTCACACCACACTCTTCTACTTCTCTCTCTAAGAAATTCTAAGTGTTCTTACCATGTTCTAGCTTTGTTCTTAGTGTTCTTGAGTTTTTCTAAAACTCTCCAAGAAACTCATCCTAGGCCGCCACCAAACCACCACTCAACCACCCTTCGATCCAAAAAAATTAGAAAGTTAGTCAAGTAATAGTTTCGAGAGAAAACCATTCTCTTTCGAAGCTAACCGGAGGCCACCGTAAGACGTTACTCCGCCCAACGAACCACTTTTCTCCATAACCAAAACCACCGCCAAGAAGGAAGGTAGAATATCCTTACTCTCAAATCCTAAGTATACGTACATAGAATACCTCTACTCTACCCCTCGTATAATAAAAAAAAAAAAAGAAAAGAAAAAGAAAGATAGATAGTATTTACTTTTATGATCCAATGCATGGTAGTTAGTAACTTTTTTTTTAATAGAAGGATAAGCATGATTATAGGATTATTAGATTGACTTGTCTTGATATGTGATAAGGCATAAGTGGTTTTCCACTCCAAAGGTGTCCGTCCATGTGACACTATGCCTTAGATCGTATGTTAATTGCTTGAGTATTGAACACTCCAACAAGCTACATGTTTAGCCTTAAGCCTATTTACCATTGCCAACCCATTTCCTAGCTAACTTTAAGCATGATCCTAGCCAATTATGTTCTTCTTTCTTGCAAGAAGACTTTCCTAGACAAGACAAGGCCTTGAACCCTCCATAATAACCTAGGTTTTAGCCTTAAAGTCTAGGAGGTTAGTCATGACAAAGCCAAGGCATGCTTGCATGCTTGAAATGACAAGCCATTGGAACAAAATCCATTGGACAAAGAGGGAGAGAGAGGCCGGCCAAGAGGGAGGAGAGAGAGCCGAGGTTTTGCCTATAAATAGCACCCCATGCTTGCCATTCAACTCACACCTCACTTAGGGATGGCAATTTGAACCGAACCGATGGGTAACCGAACCGTAACCGAAAATTTTCCCCGAACCATAACCGAAATTTTCCCCGTGGGTATGGGTTTGGTTGAGACCTTGGATACCCGAACGGGTATCGGTTCGGATATGGTTTAGCTGTTACCCGAACCGATACCCGAACCGAACCGAACCGAAATAATAAAATTACATAAATGCCCTTTATATATATATGCACGTGTAGTGTAGGGTTTCTCCACAATCTTACTCTCTTCTCTCGCCGCCTCTAGAACTCTCTCTCCCTCTCTCTCTAGTCTCCACTCCACACAACATAGACAGTCTTCTACCAAGCCCCCACCGAGATCTCCACCATGATCCGCGAGTTCAACGGCAACGGCGACGGCCACATCGACGTCGACGAGTTCATCGAGCTCAATACCAAGGACGTCCGATTCTGCGTGCGAGCCTTGCCCTGAGAAATTTGCAGTCAATGGGACTCGATTTCCCCAAGGGCGTCAGTGTGCTAGCTGTATGTCCCAAAGAGATGGTATGTTCAAGGGAAGCAAAATGGTGCGGAAATCAATTTGAGTTTTGTAGTCCACCAGATCTCTCTCTCTGTCTCAGTATATGTATGTAATATATATATAGCTTGATATTTTCCAAGATTTGATAGAGAGAGTCTGGATCGACAACATATTTTGTGAGATTTTGATAGATTTTGAGCTACTAAATCAGGGCTTTCTCGATGACTGTATACTTGATGGTTCCTCTCCCTCTCCTTCTCTGTGTTTGGTTCAGTTATCCAATCGGTTCGGGGAATCCCCGAACCCCGTTTGGTTCGATTATGGTTCACCACTCCCCTACCCGTTCGGGTTTCGGGGCGGATTTGGGCAGCCCTTCGGTTTCGGGGATCGGGTACGGATATGCCAATATCCGCCCCGAATGCCCCGAATGTCATCCCTAACCTCACTCCTTTGCTCTCACTTCTCTCTAGAAACCATTTCTGTTTTTCCAGGCAGCTTACTGCCCTTCACAAGTCCTCATTTTGCTCCTGCTTAGAGTAGTCCTTAGGACCAACTTCCTTCGGGAAAGTTGTAGAGCACTTCGAGCTCTTCAAATTAGACCCAAGAACCACCCTAATCGGTCAAGAAACGACAAAGATATCGACGTCCGAAGTTCAGCAAAAATTCGGATTCCAGATTCTGGACAGCAAACTGTCCCCCCTTTATCACCATATTTCTCCTACCTAAAGTGGTTTCTAGGATCAACTTCCTTCACAAAAGTTGTAGAGCACTTCTAGAGCTTCGATTTCGACTCAAGAACGACCTTATTTGGCCAAGTATTGACCGAGTTATTGCCATCCAAAGTTGGTCCAGATTTGCGAGTTTCACCACCCGTGGGATTTTCCAACTAGCTTATTCGGCCCCGACTAGTTTCGGATCAAGGTAGGATTCTTCGTCCCCGTTATTCCTAAGTATACATAGATTCTTTTTTTTATGTCTACTATTCCTAAGAAATTATTGGATAGATCTTACCTTCTAAACTCTAAGCGTAGAAACTTGAAACGATTAAGCATAAATAATGGTATATCTACTTTCCTTAAATATAAATGTGTATACTTTTGAAACGTAGAATTACCCTTACCCACTTGATGATACTTTACTTATTTTCCAAATGCATGTCAATTAATGAACCTTACCCTCAATAAACATATGCTCTTTTGAACTTCCTTCGAAGAAAGAAAGAACGACCTTAAGTAAGAATTTATCGTTTAGTTTCAATCATAAGGATGGTGATGAGCTTGTTGTATGATTGCTTGACTACTTGTTGTTGATAAAGCATAAGTGGTTTACCACTCCAAAGGTGTCCGTCCATGTGGCACTATGCTTTAGTTTGTGTGTTAAATGTTCGAGTATGATTAATTAAGCATGCTAAATAAAATAGAGTTGGATGATCTTGCTAGTTTAGTTTCAAGATTTCAAAAATAAATGATTTATGTGAAAAAGTCCCACCGCGGAGTCGAAGCATGAATACGAGACACGAAGATCGAGAAAATTGGAAACATGACACCTAGGGTGATTAAAAGCATGACTTGGTAAAATATTTTTGAAGTTACATAATGACCAGTTGTGGAAATCATTATGCGAGTTTTGTGAATCAAGGAAAATAGGAACATGACACCTAGGGTGAGTAAAAGGCAATGACTTGGTAAAATATTTTTGAAACTACATAATGACCAATGTGGGAGTCATTATGTGAGTCGTGTGTGTGTTTTGAAAAGGAGAAAAAGCTTTGAAATGTGATTGTGTGCCAATGGGAACCCGGTGCGGCGGAACCATTGTGAGGATACTCGGGAAGCCGGAACAGCGGAACCGAGGTTGGGTGTGTGGCTTGGTTATCCGTGGAAAGGAGCCAATGCTAATGTGTGCCAATGGGAACCCGGTGCGGCGGAACCATTGTGAGGATACTCGGGAACCCGGAACGGCGGAACCGAGGTTGGGTGTGTGGCTTGGTTATCCGTGGAGAGGAGCCAATGCAAATGTGTGCCAATGGGAACCCGGTGCGGCGGAACCATTGTGAGGATACTCGGGAACCCGGAATGGCGGAACCGAGGTTGGGTGTGTGGCTTGGTTATCCATGGAGAGGAGCCAATGCTAATGTGTGCCAATGGGAACCCGGTGCGGCGGAACCATTGTGAGGATACTCGGGAACCCGGAACGGCGGAACCGAGGTTGGGTGTGTTTAAACCCTCTTGTGGCCAAACGTGGCAGCTCATTGAGTGAATGGATTTTGAAAGCAGCAATGTGGCCGGACTGGGTAGCCCATTGTGTGTGTGTCACCAATGAAGCCGGACTTGGTAGCTTCATTAGTAACATGATTTATCCGTACACTCAATAGGGACCTGGCGTGAAAGCCCTTGTGTGGATTTTGAAAACCGCGATGTGGCCGGACGTGGTAGCCCATCGTGTGTGATATTTGAAAACCACAATGTGGCCGGACTTGCGCATTGTGTGGTGTGTGTGTCAAAGAATTGATTTTCGAAATATTGATTTGGAAATGAAAAGTGAAATGGTGACACGACCTACGACGAGTCGCGTAGGAGAAACTCAGAAAAGTCACGGACATCAACGATAAATGAATAGTGAATGTGTCATTACAAATTTCTTATTGGTTATGCATGTGTTGTTTTACATGAGATAGTATGCTACTTCTATGTTCTGTTGCCTTAAATTATGGGTTAATAAGTGAGGAACATCTTCTATTTGAGAATCGTTACCTATATGATCTATTGTTTGTAAGTTATGGGTTAGCGGGTATGGGATTATCCTGCTGAGCTTTTGTAGCTCACGGTGTTACCTTTGGTGACCCCAATCTGGGTCCCCCAATCGTTTTACTTTATTTTACGATTTTCTGGAGAGCTGTATACTTTGGAGGCTTTTGGAGCCGAGGAGCTGGCTAGGATGGAGGAGCAGGCAGAGCCGTAGATAGGAACCCTAGATTTTCCTTCCCTTATGTAATGAAAGCACTCTGATGGAAATTATGATGTAATAACGAGCCAGACTCCATTTGGTTTTATCAATAAAGTCCTTATTTAACGTACCCGGAAATTGGGGGCGTTACACATCTAGTCCAGTCCAGTGTGGATTTTCGGGCCTCTTTCAGGCCCAAAAAAATAATCGGAATTGTTCATTTTGTCGAGCTCGTCTAGAATTTCAACCCTACAAAAATCATGTCGATTAGATACCGATCAATACCTGATCGACAACATTTATCTTGGAAAAAAAACACTGTGCACACTGGATCGCACCCATTTGTTTTAAGATAAATGTGTTTTGAAGTTCTCGATGAGCTCAACAAAATAAACGATTCTGATAATTTTTTTGGGCCCGGGACAAGCCCGAAAATCCATACTGGACTGGACTGGATGGTAACATTCACCGGACTGAACCTCAACCCGAATTTTGGTGGGGTGGGGCTTGCCGTGATTTGTAGGGAAAGGCTTCACCTATGTTTACGTTCTTTGGGCAAAGTAATTCTTGTTAGGAAAAGATTCTTCGGTGGGAAATGGGATGTTTCCTTTGACTGCCTGGTTTTACTTACTTTTGGAGAGTTCGTCATCAAAATGGATGGTTGTGGACCCAAAATGCGCCAAATGGGGCTGTTTGATAAAACTGAAAACTTAAATTGAAAGCTGAAAATTAAATACTGAATGCTACTCCCTCCGTCCCTAATTTACAGTCCAGTATTCCATTTTGGGCTGTCCCTTAATAAGTGTCCATTTTATAAAGTTAGTGGGTAAAAGTTGGTGAATTGTCTATTTTGTCCCTAAAAGTAGATTCTATTTTAAAAAGTTAGTAAGTAAAAGTGTAATGATGATGAGTAAGTAGGGAAAGTGGAGGAAAAAGTTGATGTGAAAGGTATAATGATGATGTCTTTTTAATAAGTTGGAGTTACGAAGCAGGACACTTAAAAATGGACGGAGGGAGTAAATTTTTTAAGCTGAAAAGTTGTTTGATAAATATATTAAGCATTGAATTAAAAAAAATAAATTAATTTTAATTCCGATTCTCTCTTAATTTACCAATAATCACAATATACTTATGGTAATGGTGGAGTGGTGATTATGGTGGTGGTGGGTTGGTGGTGATGGAGCGAGGGTAGTGGTGGTGGTGGTGGTGGAGTGGTGAGGGTGGGGATGGATTGAGCATGGTAGTGGTGGTGGTGGTGTAATGGTGGGGTGGTGATGGAGTGATGGTGGTGTAATGGTGGCGGTGGAGTGGTGGTTGTGCAATGGTGGCATGGTGGTGGCAGTGGCGGTGGCGTGGTAGTGGCGATGGGCTGGAGTGGTGGTGGTGGTATAGTGGTGGAGTAGGTGTTGGTGTTGGTGAGTCGTGGTGGTGGAGTGCTAGTTGTGCAATGGTGGCGTTGAGGTGGTGGCGGCGGCGGCGACATGGTAGTGTTGGTGGCGATGTGGTGGTGGTGGTGGTGGTAGTGGTGAATTAATGGTGATGATGGTGAAGTGGTAGTGGTGGTGGTGGAATGGAGGTGGAATGGTAGTAGGAGTGGTGGTAGTGGTGGTGGTGGTAGGAGTGGTTGTGGTACAAAAATTCAGTCAGAATTAAATAACTCAAAGTTAATTTTTATTTTTAACTTTTAGCCTACATTTTAAGTAGCACATAATTTGTTAAGCAATGTAAAATATAGTTATCAAACCTACTGAATCACTTATTACTTAATTGATTCAATTTTAAGTGCTGAATTTAGGTTATCAAACAACCCGCTCCACTCTAACCGGAGCTCATTCCTTTTGAAAACCAAAATGCTAGTGACACGTCACTTTGTCACATCCCAACCACACTCATCTCACATACAATGGGACCCACCTGTATGTGAGAGGCGTGGTTGTTGGGGTATGGCAAAGTGATGTGTCCCTAGCAATGGGAAATGGTACAAGCAGCTCAATTGGTTCAAAAATATGTATTGAAAATTATAAAAAGTGTGTTGAAGTATGTGAAAGTGAATTGAAAAGAGTTAAAGGTGTATTGGATTGTATGTTTCTTTGACATTTATCTTAGTTTATAGACATGTGGAAACTTGAAAAATATAGGTGTTTCGATGAGTTATGATGTTAGACAGGATTAATGTTTTTGACCAATTCTAAAAAACAAATAAACGATTTCAATCACTAAAATGAATCTGTTATGGGGCCAAAATGCACCGACCATAAGGTTCAGTCCACTTAGTGAATTGCTGAGAAGCCCATGTATTTTGAAAAATATATGCTTTGCAATCAACTATTGAATGAATGGTATCGAATGATGCTATGTTTGGTAGAATTAATGTTTTTTCATAAATTTTGAAAATATAAACGATTAGGTCATCAAAATGAGTCTATTAGGGTCCAGAATGCACCAACTGTAATATGTAGCAGCTCATTCCTTCAAAAAATTCAATCAAGTAAAAGAGTACAAATAAGCTTATTAGAGCACGTTATATACTTCTTGGGAAGTGCTACAATACACACTTCTTATTTGGATGTGTATAATATGCACCCCCCATTATTTGTCATAGGATGCTTAAAACATAATTTAGACCCTTAAAAAAAGTTACGATATGATTGTCAATCATGTTCACTCTCTAGAAACCTTTCTCGCCCCTCTCTCTCTCTAGCTAGAAAGCTTTCAACTTCCAGATCTGGGGGGAAGGCGCCGCCCCTCCTCCCCCCGGGCTCCTCTCCTCCCTTCTCCGTCTCTTCTATCAACATTCCCTTCTTCAACTTCCGTCTTCGCCACTTGGTTTTAGGGAACCAAGAAACCAAAAAGGGTCGAGATTCTGAATTCGGGATTTATGGGTACGGTGAGAGGAATGTGTTAGGCACTCCTCTCCGCCCAACCAAAAGGTTGGTCTCTACTTGTTTGGCCTAAAATAGTTTGATGCACTTTAATTGATTCCACAAGTACTGATTAATTAAGCCATTAACAGAACATTGGTGTGAACAAGAACAAGCAAGCACGGGGCAAAGGAGAAAGGGAATGTAGGTTAATAACAATAACAGAATGACTACTCATCAGAGACTCTGGCGATCGCCACAGTCACTGACGATCACTGAAAAGAAAGTAACGATCGTCACAATTACTATTGTCACACTAAACTGGTAATCGTCACTTAAGGTCGAACGATTATCACATGCATATACAACAATTTGACGATCGCCACAAACACAATGTGTGGTTGTGTGTGAATGTTTGTGGTTATAGAATTGTGAATAAATTACATTTAACCCCCTTAACTAACACTTGTTAGCACTTTACCCCATCTAACTATAAAACTCAACACTTAACCCCCTCTAACTATGTAAATCCCAAATGCTTTAGAAGCCATTAACAAAAAGCATTAAGTTCCCATTTTGCCCTCATGAATAGGACACCATTGCCCAAGGCTCAATCTTCTTTTCCCCTACTAACAGTCTAACACAACCCGCCACCACATCTCGCACAACCAAACCCAAACCACCTTCTATCCCACCACCATCACCGCTTCACCAGGATCTGAGGGACACTACTCCACCATCAACCTCCTCCACACTACTCCCTTCAAAACTTAACCTTTGCCACCAAAATCACAGTTTACCAGCTAAACCAGTAATCCCAAATTAAGACAACCACCAGGGGGAAGCAATACACACATTTTGCATGCACTGAACAAAATTAAAACTCTTCCATTCGAACCAAATCAGTGCCCCACCGTGATAGAAAATCAAGAAACCAAAAGCCGCTAAAATAGCCAACGAAACCCATATTCCTTACTCACCCCACACAAAAAAAAAAAAAAAAACCACATCCCTTGTCTAAAAAAAGAAAAAGAAACTATCCATTTAGATGCGTGGACACTAAATCTAACTAAATTGATCATCACCACCGCATCAAACATTAAAAACTATTAGTAAATTATAAGAATTACTTTCCTTTAATTATGAATCTTAACTTCGAATAAGAGATTTCCATCTTTGTTGACAGTTAATATCCACTAGTATCCTCAAAATGAACAAGTTAGAGAGAGAGGGGGGGGGGGGGGGGGGGAGAGAGAGAACCACGAACCAAATCTTCGAAAAACACATAAATAGTTGCCGAAGAGGGTCGTCGAGGTGTTTTGAAGGTTGTTGGAGGGAGACGTAGGGTTGCCGAGGGGTTTCAAAGGTTGCCGGAGAGTTTCAAAGGTTGCCAGAGAGTTTCAAAGCATTGTACCAATCGTGTTTTGGGATTTTAACTTCAGAGTTATAAGATTTGGACAGGTGATAGAGGTCAGGGTTAGGGTTTCAGAATGGCTGAGGTTTTGGTGACTGTTGGTAAGAGGAGAAGAGAGACATATATGAGATGTAGAAAGAGGAAAAGGGCAATAACATTCGTAATTTTTTAATGGGAGGGGATGTGACTTGCACATGACATTTACGCTCCATCCAATTCCTAACAGAATGCAAACGGAAGAAGGGTAACCATTAGTTAGAAGGGGTTAAGTATCAAAAATAATAGTTAGAGGGGGTAAAGTGTCTCCGAGCCATAGTTAGAGGTAACTGTAATTTACTCTAGAGTTATTGTTAAGCCGTTAAAGCTAGTCGTACTAACTGAGAGATGCTAGAGACTTATCAATTTGTCACACCCCAACTACACCCCTCTCACATACACGTAGATCCCACACATTTTATTGTGGAATTACCACACATCTATCTATCTATCTATCTATCATAGAAATGTGTGTGGGCCTCTAAGGGAGGAGGGACCGTGGGAGAGGGAGACTCTTGAGGTTGAATATGGAGGAAAAATTATTCTATGCTATTGAAATACTATCATGTGGTACTCTAAAATTATTATTTTTCACATACATGTGTCTTTCAGTGCATAAAATGAGGCCAGTGCTAGCGTGCATCGAACACGAGACCGAAAAAATTCAAAATTATCTTTTTTTATCAACTAGCGTTGTGTCTGTTCGATGCACGGAGACCGAAAACCTCCAATATGATTTTTTTTTATCCCGTGTATCGAACAGACACAACGATAACATATGTGAGAGGGGTGTAGTTAAAGGTGTGTACCTAAACATTATCAAAACTTCTATGATGCTCCCAAGTGATATGGGAGCATCATACTCCCAATGAATATGGACCATTGGATTGAAAATAGTTAAATCACAGCCCTTGGATCAAAATCAAAAATCAAAAGTTAAGTGGTTTTGTTAAAACTGAGATGGTTTTGTGAACTTTTACCAAAAAAAAAATGAAAGATTACTTACCGCAGAATAGGCAAAACTTACTATTGATTAAGGCAATACTTACCATCGTATAAGGGAACACTTACGACATAAACATGCAACACTTACCACAACCGGTTGGTCAGGTAACAAGTTACCATTAATTAAAAAAAACGTACTCTATTTTTTGGCGGAAAAATTTGGAGATTTTAGGGATTTATATATTCACACTACTTTAAGATTTAATTTGTTATGAAAAAATAATTAGAAGAATTATCCAAAAACAAAAAAAATTGACAAATATTTTCCATAAATTCCAAATAACATTATAAATGTATTTAATTTATTTATTTTTAAATAACCATTTATTATAGATATATTTAAGTAACTTATATTTAAATATTATGGAAAAAATAAGATATTCATTTAATATTTTGGTAGCTTACAAATTTAGTTAATATAAATTATAAAATAATGCTATAAGTTGATTACTACAACAAAATTGTACAATAAATATATTTTTGCTTAATAGATATTGAATAATTTTGTAGGATTCTCAATTGAATTTATGGCAGTATTTAATGAAATTAGATTATTCAATTTCATTAATATAGTTTATAGTGATCAATATGATATAATTTGCAAATCTAGCAACTAATAGTGTTGATACTAATATACTTGGCAGTGATCAATCAATGAGAATTGATTCATTTGTAATTGATTGATCTGGCTATATGTTCAGCCAATTGATCAGACAATTTGAATCGATTAAGTTCATATTTGGCAGATGTGGTAGTTAACAATGATGTTGATTGATAGTGATTAGTGAAGATTAATACAATTGGCTAAAGTAGGCTAACTAATTTGTTTAATTGCTTAAGCACTGACTTATCTATTTCAATCCTTCAAATCACACAATTAGCGAATTTCAAAAATGGTTATTTGGTGATTAACATTGATCACTTGGCAAATGAAGGAGTACCAGTCTTTATGGTTAACATTGATCACTTGGCAAATGTAAGAGTAACAGTCTTTGTGGTTAATTAACATTGATCACTTGGCAAATATAGGAGTAATCACTAATGAATCAATAATTTGAAATGTCTCATTTTGGACGACAATCCTTTTTAAAAGTAATTTCATTAAATAAGAATACTTTTATTTAATTTATCATAAAAGTAATACAAGTAGATCCAAATAAAATTTAATGTGGTAGGTACTATGACATTAATAATGATACATAAATGTATACTTACCCATCATTAATATCATACTTACCATAGAATAAGGCTACAGATACTACAAAAACTGAATTTTTTTTTTACCATGAACTAATATTCATTGATAACACTTACAATGTGGTTGACAATACTTACCATGAAATAAGGGAAAAATGACTATTGCTGAAACCAATCTTAACATGCGAAGTGATGACGTTTTGACCATTGCCTTGTTCATACTTACCATTGTTGATGGCTATTTATACCACTTTTTATGGTATTTCTTATTATGGATGAAAACCGTATTTATTTGTGATTCTTGACTTTTGAAGCCAATAAGTTGTAGAAGCTAACTAGGTGAGTTTTTCACAATAAGGAACTAAGTTTTGTTGTGATTAGCTATTACCAACTTATTCAAAGAACATAAGTTGAAAAATAAATAAAATTTCACAATAAACTTGACCAAGCTCTTCATGTTACTATTTTTATTGTTACTCTTACCATTGTTTATGGCAGATTATATCACATTATATAAGTTTTTTTTATTACGAGTTGAAATTGTATTTAGTTGTTATTTTTGACTTGTAAAGCCAATAAGTTGTAGAAGCTGTAACTAGGAAATTTTTTTGCAATAAGAAACTAAGTTTAGTTGTGATTAGCTCTTACCAATTTATTCAAAGAACATAAGTTGAAAATAGACAAATAAGTTTTTCACAATAATCTTGACCAAACTTCACACGTTTTTACTATTTTTTATGGTTACGCTTACCATTATTTATGGTTGTTTACGACTACCATTATTGTAGAGTATCTGGTCACATAAGAACGAAATGTCCCAAATTAGAAGGTGATAAGAAGTTTATTGTAACATTAATGTAGGAAGTACTCAAACTAAGAAGTTTATCGTAACCTTAATGTAGGAAGTATCTGGACAAGAAGTTCTCTGTATTTATGGTAAATATGATTATAGAAATGGTAGGTACTCCCAATTCATGCATTTCCTACTAAAATGGATGTACAATCTTTTCGAGGTAAACATATCCAAATTTTAGTAAAAGAACCCTGTATTTGTGGTAAGGCTATGGAAATGATACATACTCCCAGTTCATGCCTTACCCACTAAGCATATCCAGATTTCAGTAAGAGAACCATTTTTTCATAGTAAGTATGCCCAGATTTTAGTTAGCACATCATGTTTATATGGTAAGAACATAAATTGAAATAGTATGTAAAACCTGTTCACGACATACCCAACTGATAAGTAGGATAGACCTAAGGAGGTCAGCATCGCCAGAAACACGGACCTGGGGAGTGGAAGCCAGCCATGCCTGTGGCCCCCGGGGAGTGTTACCCGTGACAAAGTCAGGGGGTGCCAGCTCC
The DNA here is from genome assembly GCA_018127125.1 of Rhododendron griersonianum. NCBI lineage: Eukaryota > Viridiplantae > Streptophyta > Magnoliopsida > Ericales > Ericaceae > Rhododendron > Rhododendron griersonianum. Next base: position 38,645,660 of record CM030791.1, read on the forward strand.
GCTCTCCAGATGGAGCTGTCATGACATCAAAGGACTAGCTCTGGTCCCAAGCTAAGGTAGGATAAGTGATATTCACGGAATATACTTATTTCAACCAAAAGTACAACACTAAGAAACCTAAATCCTAAGGGCTAATGGAAAGACGATGATAAGATAAGCATACAATGCCAAAGATGAACACAATCAGAGTCGGATAAGGATTCCACGCCAAGGCAGGGTGAGTATGGAGTCCCAGCTAAGGCAGGACACCACACTCATCATTAAGATGATCCAAAATCCCCGGGACACAGTCCTACTAGGACTCAACCTCAAATCAAATGCCTATAAAAGCGACGATAGAACTCCAATAAAGGTACATGCAACCCCTAACAGAGAATCTCAATTCTCCTACCATATAGAAAGTTCTCTACTAACTTAGGTATCGGAGGGTGGTTGGCACGCCATCACACCGGTGACTTGAGTTCTTGCTTCGTTTTACAGGATCAGGTCGGAGCTAGACACAAAGCTGATTCATCAGCTGGCGCCGTTTGTGGGAAGCGACTTTTTCCTTACTGTGAATAGTTTTGTATGGTAGAGACCCAATCGAGCAGAACGACAATGGCTTCAGAACCCCCTCAAACGGGCGTCGACAACGCCGCCAAGACCGTAGCTACAGCCAAGGCTGCCAAAGCTGTCGAAACAGCCAAGGCCGCCGTAGCCACCGATAAAACCGCCAAGGCGGCGGAAGCGGCCAAGGCCGCCGCAACAAACAAAGTTGGGGGCGATCAATTAACCCCGAAAGCGTTTGCTCAGATGCAGAAGCAAATAAAAACATTGACCCAAGGGTTATAAACTGCGATGCAAGAAAATGCAGATCTACGAAAGTAAATCTCCGAGCCAAGCATCCTAAATTTAAGACACAGTCGACAGGAAGAAGAGAATGATAGGGAAGAAGGTGAATCCAGTGAGAAGGAGAGCCAAAATCGAAAGAAGTATGGCAAACCACCCCCAGAAAAGTCGCCCCACGATCAAGAGGTATTGCTCAAGATGCAAGACCAGATCGAAGGGCTGATGAAACATATCAAAGCACAAACTCCAGCTATGGTGGAAGAGTTGGTGCAGAATACGGACTCACCTTTTACGTCGGAAGTCATGGGGCTGCCTCTTCCAAGGAAGTTCAAGATGCCCCAGTTAGAGACATTCAATGGCTCCACGGACCCATTGGATCATTTGGAAATGTACAAATCTCTGATGCACCTTCAAGCAGTACCAGACGAGGTCATGTGTCGGGCATTCCCTGTTACTCTCAAATGGAGTGCTCGAGCATGGTTCAATAAACTCCCTCCAGGAAGCATACGTAGTTTCAAAGAGCTTAGCACAAGCTTTGTAAGCTACTTTATTGCTGGTCAACGCTACGGCAAGCCAGCAACACACCTTTTAACGGTGAAACAAGGAAGATGGGAGTCGCTAAGAGATTACACTACCAGGTTCAACAAAGAGGTGGTTCAAATAGACGAAGCTGACGATAGTGTGAGCATAACTGCATATATAGCTGAACTGTAACAACTCCGATTTTCAGTGAATAAAAATCTCGTTGCTTATTTTAATGACTCTATAAATTTCTTGTTTTCTAATAATCCGTCATGATTAGATTTATTCAATTCAAATCTAGTTTCATCACGCCATGCGATATAGTCATTTTCTAAAGTCAAGTGAGATAGTAAACCCTAAGGAATCCTATTTAGCAAACCTAGTTAGCTTCTAACTAATCGTTAGGGAAACCTAATCGAACTTTTAATCTCCGTGAACCTTTTGAACCCTAAACAAAACCCTTTTGACCAAAGTCAACCTTTGATCTTTACCCATTGGACGATAAATGCTAGGATAATCTTTATCCATTGGACCATAGGCTTCCACCTAGGATATTGTGACTAGATTGTTAGGTACACTTTATATGATTATTATTACTTACCATCTTTATCCATTGGATAATAAAAGTTAGGAGAATTGTTAACCATTGGACAATAGGTTAGTCTTTCCACCTAGTACAAGATCTATTAGTTTAATTAGATTCACCATGAGTCATTGTACTAATATAGATAGATTATATAAGCATAGTACTTCCATCCATTAACCATTGGGTAATAAAAGTTAGGGGAATTATGGTCCATTGGTCCATAAGGCCAAGTCAAGCCCTAGTACTAGCTTTTATTTAGTTAATTACTTACTAGATATGGTATGTACTTATGTAATTAAAGTATGTAATATGTATATGTCATCCTAAGATACTATGTATTAGAATATAGACCATAAGTACATAGGTGGCATTTAACTTAGTTTTATAAGGAATTTTGACTTAGAAAATCTAGGATAAGATCATAGTACCTTGTACTTTTATTTAGTCTTGCTTATATATGTATATATATTAACCAAGGGAGGAAGAGAGAGAGGGAGAGGGAGAGGGAGAGGGAGAGAGAGAGGCCGAGAGAGATAGAGAGATAGGAGCACTACTATACTAATAGATAAAGACCACACTCAAAAGTTTGAAACAATCACAGTTTTAATGAAAGTGTGATAAAGAAATATACAATGAAATTTTCATATCACTTTACTAATGAAACTGTGATAAATAATAGTTTTTATCACAGTTTTGATAGAACTGTAATTGTAATTGCTTGTTTTAATCACATTTTATTTTGAAGCGTGATAAAATATACTCACTTATTTAACTACGTTTCGGTAAAAGCGAGATAGAATAAGTTTGTTGTTCGTTTCAATCACATTTTGTTTTGAAGTGTGATAAAATATACTCACTTATTTAACTACATTTTGGTAAAAGCGTGATGTATTAGTTTGTTGTTCGTTTCAATCACATTTTGTTTTGAAGCGTGATAAAATATACCCACTTATTTAACTACGTTTTGATAAAAGCGTGATAGAATAATTTTGTTGTTCATTTCAATCACATTTTGTTGCAAGTGTGGTAATATACTTTTTGAAAGCGTGATAGAATAGTTTTTCTATAAAATCATGACTACAAAAACTAGGGTCCCGATGTCCATATAAAATATAGTTTCAGTTTTACTGAAAAAGATGAGCTCTAGCCAAGTTGTAAAAGTCACCCATCGAAGACAAGGAGTCTCCTGGTTCAAAACTTGGGAGCTCCTCTCCTTTGGCACTATAATTTCCTTCTTCACTTGTATGTGATCACGGTTTTTGTTCAAGCTGTAATCTTATATAGTTATTTACCATGGTTTTAAGTCCAAACCGTGATCATATACAATAATTAACCACGCTTTTGTGTCTAGATTGTGATCTTATATAATAAGTAACCACAGTTTTACATCCAAACTGTAATCTTACAATACTTTTTATCACGCCTTTTTTTTCTAAACCGTGATGTTATCTTGCCTTTAATCACATGCAAAACCCGTAATCGAATCATCATGACTTTTAACAACGGCCCGACCAACCACGGTTTTAAACCGTGATTAAACTATAACAACCACGGGTAAAGCCCATGATCTTTAACGTTTATTGTAGTAGTGGAGAGAAAGAGAGAGAGAGAGAGAGAGAGAGAGAGAGAGAAAGAGAGAGAGAGAGATATGCATGTACTTCTTGGCCCTTCTTCTACCAAATCTAAGTTATATATATATATATATATATGTACATGTACTAGTGAAAGAAGAAAGATATGAAGGACATAAGGTGGACTAAAAAAATACTAGACTTCCTTACCAAATCACTTACAAACCTTACAGCCCTATCTTTACTCTTTCTCAAGTCAAACACCAAACCCTTGTCCTTTCAAGCTTAGGTGTCCATTGAACCAATGAGAGAGGGAGAGAGAGAGATGGCCGGTTGAGAGAGGGAGAGAAAGTGTGATGTGTGTGACTAGTGTACTCCCATATCTAGCATTTGGTCATCCTATTGCATCACCATGTACCACCATATCTACGGTTTCTTACTCTTTCAACTCTAAGGACCACCATATCTAGTTTTCTTATTCTTTCAAGTACTAGACTAGACAAAAACCCCATAGAATAAACATAAACCTTGTCCTAGATTTGGAAGAAAGAACAAGGAAAATCTTGTAGTCTTTCAACCCTTGTACTTTAGTACATTGGACCAAAGAGAAAGAGAGAGAGAGAGGGAGAGAGAGAGGCCGGAAGAGAGGGAGAGAGAGATTGTGTGATGTGTGCAAAGTGTACAAATAAGCCTAGTCATGTCCTTTGGCCAAACACCTCACCCAATCCAAGTACCATCAAATCTAGTCATTCTATTAACCATTGGATAACAAATGTTCGGGGAAATTTTACCCATTGGATAATAGGTCACCCTTTGGCTATAAATAGCACCCATTCCTTCCCATTTCAACTCACACCTTTCATTGCTCCAACTTCTCTCTAGAAAGTCTAGTGTTCTTGTTGTTCTTGCTTAGTTCTTAGTTGTTCTTGAGGTTCTTCCTTAGTTCTTCAAGAAACTCTTCTAGTGCCGCCACTAAACCACCATACGACCACCATATCGATCCAAAAGTTTTAGTAGCTTTAGTCAAGATCAAGTTTCGAGAGAAACCTTTCTCTTTCGAAGCTATCGAAGCCATTCTTACGACGTTACTCCGTCCGACTACTGACGTACCACCTTTCCTCCGTAGTCATCACTACCGCCAAGAAGAACGGTAGATTAATCTCTACTCATTTCCCTAAGTATAGATAGTAGTATGATCATGTATAATTCTCCGTCCCCGCTATTCCTATGTATACGTAGAATATTTCCTATACCTCCTAAACTCTAGGTATAGATCTTGGTATACGAATGTTGAAATGAATGTAGAATACTCTAAATTTATTGTATAACCCTTGAACGTTGGAATGCATGATAGTTAGGTTAATGAAAGTATGAGCATGATGAATAATAGACTTTTACTTCTATAAAGACATATGTTCTTTTGAACTTCCATAAAAGAAAGAAAGAATGAATTTTATGAAAGATTAACTTGGATAGAAGAAATTGTATTTTGATCTTGGAATGATTATGAGTATGTTTATGTGTTTACTTGTCTTATTGTCAATATGTGCTAAGCATAAGTGATTTATCACTCCAAAGGTGTCCGTCCATGTGGCACTATGCTTAACTTTGTATGATTAAATGTTGAGTATGATGATGTGATAAAGTGAGCATGCTATTTAATATAGAGTTGAATGATCTTGCTAATTTAGTTTTAAGATTTCTTAAAGTGTGAAAAGAATTACCGCGGAGTCATGGCATGCGAACGAGACACAAAAACCGAGAAAGTTAGAAATATGACACCTAGGGTGGGTTAAAGAAAGGATGGGATTAACATGCGGAAAATATTTTGAAAGTACATAATGACCGGACTTGGTAGTCATTGCGTGAGTGTTTGAAAACCGTAATGCGGCCGGACTTGGTAGCCCATTGTGAAGATTACCAATGGGGCTGGACGTGGTAGTTTCATTGGTAGTATGGCTTGGTTATCCGAAGAGAGGAGCCAATGCAAGATTTGAAAGAGTATGTTTTGAAAACCATGACATGGCCGGACTTGGTAGCCATCGTGTGTGTTGCTAATGAAGCCGGACTTGGTAGCCTCGTTAGTAGCAATTTGTTAATGAAACTTTGGAAATTGTGGATTTGGTAAAGGTGAAAAGGTTGACACGGTCTACGACGAGTCACGTAGGAGAAACTCAAGAAAAGGCATGACACCAATGCCAATAAGATATCGAATGTGGATGTGTCATTGTTTAACTATGTTGTTGAATGAGCATGTGTAATTGGTTATAATTCTCGTTCTGTTATAAGTTAAGGGTTAGTGGGTATGGTTTATTCTATTGAGCTTTGTAGCTGACGGTGTTACCTTTTGGTGACCCTGACATATTATACTGGGGGCGACGCTGGTATAATGTGTCAGAGTTGATTGATGAGCAAGGTGAATAGTACACATTGGAGGCTTTTGGAGCCGAAGAGCTTGCTAGGATGGAGGAAGAAGCGGAGTAATAGAAAGCCTTAGAATTTCCATCCTTGGTGTAATAAAAAGTACTCTAGTAGGATCTATGTTGTAATAATGAGCTTGACTCTTAGTCTGTTAATTCAATAAAATGTTTAATTAACGAACCCCAAAATGGGGGCGTTACAACTTGGTATCAGAGCTTTAAGTTCAAAACCTCGGCCATGGGTAGAATGGGTAGAACCACGAGATAGATTGACCGTTGCACAAACGAGAATTGAGTTTAAGTTTACCGTCCCAAATTGGGTGGAATTCTGTCAAAGCAATCTTCGGATTGAAGCAAGGTGTGGAACTGGCAATACCACCGAGCTGGGAATTCCCGAACAATTGGATGATGACTTAAATCAAGAATCAAATGTGGGACTTAGAAACTTGAAAATTTCCTATTTAGATTAAACCTTGTCTTAAAAAACTTTTCAATAGTTTTAACCTGTCAAACACTTCTTACTAATTGAGGTTTAAACCTGTTCTTGTAGATGAATCACCTGGGCCGCCTAGTCGACCTATTGGCAGGAGTTCGCCAACTCAAGACCACCATAGAAATTCTGACCATTCACTTAGCAGAAAGCCCTGACTTCATTGCCGCTGTACTCGCAGAAAAGCAAGATTTCATAAGAGTGCAGCAGAATACTCCTAATCCTGTAGAAACCGACCCTTGGTTTCCTGCACTGTTCCCAATCCTATGTGCCTACTATGAGATCTTTGGTACTTTACCCCTGATGGGAAACCTTGAGGTGGGTAATCAAGAGGAAGAAGTCGATGGTGAGGAAAACACCGAGGGAACTACTAAAGAAGAGGAGGAAGAAATTGGTGACAAGGAGGATGCCAATAAGACAACCCTCGAGGAAGACAAGACCCAGGATTAGAGAATGCCAATTAGGTGTATCTAAGATAACTTAGTAATAATTGTAATCCTTCGGGATGCAGGATGTAAAATAGGAGGTAGTTGAACTATGGTTGTAAATGTAGTAGGAAGTTTAGGCTGTTATAAGCCATCTATGTTGTACTTGCTTCGTTTATGTAATGAAAATCATGTGTTTCCTTTCTATCTTGTGATCACTATTTATGTGCATACTTGTGCACGATTACCACCTTCACACCGTTAAGTCTAATATGTAATTTTCTTATTGTAGATATGGATAGCCGTACCTTTGCTGCCCCAACCACTGTTGCGGACCTGATACTCTACAAGGCCATACTAGCACCTGAGAGCCTTACCCCGATACCCCACTTGGGTATACGTGACCCCGAGACTGGCTGCCAAATGTACGAGTTTGTCGTGATGGCACCCCTCACCAACAAGGACCGACTCATGGAGGTAGAGGAGTTAGCCGAGGAGATCTGTCGAAAGGGAGAGCATTGGCTCGAAAGGAGGGAGAAGGAGTGGAAGGAGCAATTGAGAGAGTACTTCGGACTTATCCCACCTAGTCAGTAGTAGGGCAGTACTAGAATAAGGTTTAGGAAGTTGTGGTTGCACTTGTGGCACACGTAGACCAAACCAAACCATGTAATAGAAACTATGTAGGATCGTTTCAACTTGTAGTAGGAAATCTGTCTTGTGTTTTAAGTAGGATTTGAACTCTATGCTATGTTGTAATCCTTTGCTTATCTATGGAAAAGTTGCCCTATTTTATGGTATAATATTGCATCCTGCTTAAATTACTGCTTTCAATCTTAGGGAGAAAACCGAGTTTCAAAAGAAATTGTCATTAGACTAAAACCCCCCTTTACAATTTTTACTCGTAGATGGTGAACCGACGCAGTGGATTAGGATACGAAACCGGAGAGTCCTCCAACGCAAACCTTAACCTAGCCCAAGTCATGCAAGCACTCGTAACCGCTTTGAATGCCAACCGCCAAAACCCAAACCGCGATGACGGACCAATGACTCGAACCCGAGCCATGAATGAGTTCTGCAAACGCCGACCCCCGACCTTCCACGGAGATACCAACCCCACCGTGGCCGAAGCTTGGCTGAAAGAAACTAAGGTGATCCTGGACACCTTGGAAATTACAGCGATGGAGATCGTGTAGCCTTAGCCACATACCAACTAAAGGGAGAAGCCCGTTACTGGTGGGACTTGATGGAGGCAACCCACACCATAGCCACCATGACCTTCGCTGAGTTTGAAACCTTGTTCCTAGACAAGTATTTTCCTACACCCATTCGCCTAGCCAAGGAACAAGAATTCATGAACCTGAAGCAGGGGACGATGACCGTTACCCAATACGCGACCAAATTCGAGGAGCTGTCCCGTTACGCCCCGGATGCTGTATCAACTGAGGACAAGAAGGCGAGAAGATTCGAGTGGGGGTTGACGACCGCTCGTAGAGCCGTGGTGGCACAAACTTTCCCCACCTACTCTGGTATGGTAAAGTGTGCTCTTCGATTGGAGAATGAGGAGACTGACTTCAAGAATCGATGGAGGAAGGCAACCGGCGGAGCAATCCGAACCCAAGTAGCCAACAACAACCGCGGACCCTATCCCACCAAACCCTTTGCTTCACCTCAAAACAACCAAGCTTGGAAGACCGCTGCACCAGCACGTGACAAGCCACAGAGAGGTAGCAGAGATCTGTCGACAGTTAAGTGTTACAACTGTCAGTCTATGGGCCATTACAGCCGCCAATGCCCACAACCCCAGAAGGAGGGAAATGGGAATTTTGGAAATCGGGGAGCTCAACCTGGTCAAGCCGGATTTGGGAAGCCAACTCTTGGAAATTTATCTCAACAGCAGAATGGACAGAACAAGGGAAAGCAACCCGTAGGAAACCAACAAAACACTGGAGGGCGTATCTTTGCGCTACAGACTGAGGAACAGGAGCAGGATCCCTCTGTGATCCAAGGTACGCTACTGTTATATAGTACCTGCGTGCAAGCCTTGTTTGACTCTGGTGCATCTCATTCATTCATATCTACTGCCTGCGTAACTGCTCTAGCACTAGAAACAGAACCCCTTAGTGCAAGTACGAAAGTAGCATCACCGTTGGGGGGAAGTATAACTGTTAGTCTAGTGTGTAGAGGGTGCGAGATAGAGGTAGCCAACTTGCGCTTAACCTGCGACCTCAGGGTGATCGACATGGCGGATTTCGACGTGATCTTGGGAATGGACTGGCTATCAACACACCGAGCAGTCATAGATTGTCATCAGAAGACCGTGACGGCCTATGCCCCTGATGGAACTCGTTTCCGTTTTAAGAGGGATAGACAAGTGGCAAGTTTAACGGTAAAAAGATCTAGGTGGCAGAATCAACTATTTGGATGGCTAGCTAGTCTCCAAATGGAAGAAACTGACAGGATGGAGATGGGATTACCACACATCGTTTGCGAATACGCCGATGTGTTCCCTGAAGAACTTCCTGGTTTACCACCTCAGAGAGAGATAGACTTCTCTATCGAGCTCCAACCGGGGACAACCCCAATTTCTATGGCACCTTACCGTATGGCCCCTGCGGGAACTAAAGGAGCTCAAGACCCAATTGCAAGAGCTGTTGGAGAAAGGATTTATCAGACCTAGCACGTCACCATGGGGAGCACCTGCATTGTTCGTGAAGAAGAAAGAAGGGACACTTTGACTGTGCATCGATTACCGGAAGCTAAACCAAGTCACCGTAAAAAACCGGTACCCCCTACCTAGAATCGATGATCTATTTGACCAATTGAGAGGAGCAACCTGTTTCTCAAAAATTGACCTCCGATCGGGATACCATCAACTCAGAATCCGAGATGAGGACATCTCCAAGACAGCCTTCCGTACCAGATATGGACATTACGAGTTTATAGTAATGCCATTTGGGCTGACAAACGCTCCGGCAGTTTTCATGTGTCTCATGAACAAGATCTTTCAACCCTACTTAGACAAGTTTGTAGTGGTGTTCATTGATGACATTTTGATATACTCCGCCAATAAGGAGGAGCACGAGGGACACCTTCGGATAGTACTACAAGTACTCCGAGATAGCCAACTCTATGCCAAGGCAAGTAATTGCGAGTTTTGGCTGGAAGTGGTTAAGTTCTTGGGGCACGTAGTATCCAAAGATGGAATAGCCGTGGACGAAAGTAAGGTTGAAGCAGTACTGAATTGGAAGCAACCAACCTCAGTGTTCGAAATCAGAAGTTTCCTAGGATTGACTGGATACTACCAAAGATTCATACCCGACTTCTCAATTCTTGCCAAACCAATGACGAGACTAACCCAGAAAGGAGTGAAGCTGGATTGGACTGAAGTCTGTGAGAAATCTTTTCAGGAGCTGAAAAGAAGGCTGACCAGTGCACCGATACTTATAATCCCCGAGCGAGGCGTGGATTATACCGTTTATTGCGACGCGTCGAGGGATGGCTTGGGATGCGTGCTGATGCAGAATGGAAAGGTCGTAGCTTACGGATCACGACAACTCCGACCACATGAGAAGAATTACCCTACTCATGACTTAGAATTGGCTGCAGTAGTGTTCGCCCTCAAAGCCTGGCGTTACTACCTATGGGGAGAACAATTCGAGGTCTTCACCGACCACAAGAGCCTCAAATACCTTTTCACTCAGAAGGAGTTGAACATGAGGCAGCGCCGGTGGATGGAGTATTTGGAAGATTACATGTTTACAATGCAGTATCATCTTGGCAAGGCCAACGTAGTGGCTGACGCCCCGAGTCGAAAGGACAGGGCACAGAAAGTCAAAAATGCCATCAAGGAGTGGGAAATGGTGGACACCCTCAACGAATTCAACCTGAAACCTTCATCAGAAAATGGGAATATCAGACTATTTGCTCTTGTTGCAGAACCAGCACTTCACCAAGAGATCATGCTAGCCCAAACCACTGAACAAGATTGCGAGTTCATTCGGTACCGAATCCGAAGAAGGAAAGGCGACACCGGGATGGACGATCGAGGGAGACAATAACCTGAGATTCAAAGGAAGGATTTTTGTACCTAATATTGGAACTCTTCGAGAAGCCGTACTCCGAGAAGCACACCATTCAAACTTCGCAGTTCATTCTGGCGGTACAAAGATGTACCATGATTTGCGAAGAACGTACTGGTGGGAAGGGATGAAGAAGGACATAGCCCGCTTTGTATCAACCTGTCTGGTATGTCAACAAGTCAAAGCCGAACATCAGAAACCCGGAGGCGACCTTCAACCCTTGCCAATCCCGACTTGGAAGTGGGAGCACGTCTCAATGGACTTCGTGACCGGACTACCAAAGACTGCCAAGGCCAACACTGCTATCTGGGTGATCGTGGACTGACTCACCAAATCCGCGCATTTTCTGCCTGTTAAGATGACAGAAAACATAGAACAACTGAGCCTATTATACATTCGAGAAATTGTACGACTACACAGAGTACCCATCTCAATTGTATCAGACATGGACCCACGGTTTGTGTCACATTTCTGGAAAGGATTACAAAAAGCTTTGGGAACAGACCTAAGGCTTAGTACAGCCTTCCACCCGCAAACCGATGGCCAAACGGAGAGAACGATACAGACCTTGGAGGATATGCTGAGAGCCTGCGCTTTGGATTTCTCTGGGAACTGGGAACAACACTTACCATTGGTAGAGTTTGCCTACAACAACAGTTATCAAGCAAGTATCGGAATGGCACCCTACGAAGCTCTATACGGACGACCTTGCCGATCCCCAGTCTGCTGGACAGATGCTGGAGAAACGGGATTGATTGGACCTGATATAGTACGTGACACCACGGAGAAGGTCAAAACCATCAGACAAAGGATCCAAACCTCTCAGAGCCGGCAGAAGAATTATGCGAATAAAAGAAGCCGACCCTTAACCTTTGCCGTAGGAGATCACGTGTTCCTGAAGATCAGACCGAAGAAGGGAGTCATCAGATTTGGGAAAAAGGGAAAACTGTCGCCACGCTACATCGGACCTTTCGACATCGTGGAGAAGATCAGAAAAGTTGCGTTTCGTCTAGCCCTACCACCACAACTGGATAGAGTACATGACGTGTTCCATGTTTCTATGCTCCGCAAGTACCTCGCCCTACCCATTCATGTTCTCAACTGGGAAGACATTACCATTGAGGAAGATGCGATGTACGAAGAGGAACCAATAGAGATTCAAGACCGGAGCGAGAAGATAATCCGAAATAAGACAATCAAACTGGTACGAATCCTGTGGAAACACCGGGGAACTGGAGAGACCACATGGGAAAGGGAGGAGACTATAAAGGCAAATTACCCTCACCTGTTTGAATCCGAGCATACATCTAATTTCGAGGACGAAATTGTTTAAGGGGGATAGGTTGTAACAACTCCGATTTTCAGTGAATAAAAATCTCGTTGCTTATTTTAATGACTCTATAAATTTCTTGTTTTCTAATAATCCGTCATGATTAGATTTATTCAATTCAAATCTAGTTTCATCACGCCATGCGATATAGTCATTTTCTAAAGTCAAGTGAGATAGTAAACCCTAAGGAATCCTATTTAGCAAACCTAGTTAGCTTCTAACTAATCGTTAGGGAAACCTAATCGAACCTTTAATCTCCGTGAACCTTTTGAACCCTAAACAAAACCCTTTTGACCAAAGTCAACCTTTGATCTTTACCCATTGGACGATAAATGCTAGGATAATCTTTATCCATTGGACCATAGGCTTCCACCTAGGATATTGTGACTAGATTGTTAGGTACACTTTATATGATTATTATTACTTACCATCTTTATCCATTGGATAATAAAAGTTAGGAGAATTGTTAACCATTGGACAATAGGTTAGTCTTTCCACCTAGTACAAGATCTATTAGTTTAATTAGATTCACCATGAGTCATTGTACTAATATAGATAGATTATATAAGCATAGTACTTCCATCCATTAACCATTGGGTAATAAAAGTTAGGGGAATTATGGTCCATTGATCCATAAGGCCAAGTCAAGCCCTAGTACTAGCTTTTATTTTGTTAATTACTTACTAGATATGGTATGTACTTATGTAATTAAAGTATGTAATATGTATATGTCATCCTAAGATACTATGTATTAGAATATAGACCATAAGTACATAGGTGGCATTTAACTTAGTTTTATAAGGAATTTTGACTTAGAAAATCTAGGATAAGATCATAGTACCTTGTACTTTTATTTAGTCTTGCTTATATGTATATATATATTAACCAAGGGAGAAAGAGAGAGAGGGAGAGAGAGAGAGAGAATCCGAGAGGGAGAGGGAGAGAGAGAGGCCGAGAGAGATAGAGAGATAGGAGAGAGAGAGAGAGAGATAGAGAGATAGGAGAGAGAGAGATATATATATATATATATGCATGTACTTCTTGGCCCTTCTTCTACCAAATCTAAGTTATATATATATATGTACATGTACTAGTGAAAGAAGAAAGATATGAAGGACATAAGGTGGACTAAAAAAATACTAGACTTCCTTACCAAATCACTTACAAACCTTACAGCCCTAGCTTTACTCTTTCTCAAGTCAAACACCAAACCCTTGTCCTTTCAAGCTTAGGTGTCCATTGAACCAATGAGAGAGGGAGAGAGAGAGATGGCCGGTTGAGAGAGGGAGAGAAAGTGTGATGTGTGTGACTAGTGTACTCCCATATCTAGCATTTGGTCATCCTATTGCATCACCATGTACCACCATATCTACGGTTTCTTACTCTTTCAACTCTAAGGACAACCATATCTAGTTTTCTTATTCTTTCAAGTACTAGACTAGACAAAAACCCCATAGAATAAACATAAACCTTGTCCTAGATTTGGAAGAAAGAACAAGGAAAATCTTGTAGTCTTTCAACCCTTGTACTTTAGTACATTGGACCAAAGAGAGAGAGAGAGAGAGAGAGAGAGAGAGAGAGAGAGGGAGAGAGAGATTGTGTGATGTGTGCAAAGTGTACAAATAAGCCTAGTCATGTCCTTTGGCCAAACACCTCACCCAATCCAAGTACCATCAAATCTAGTCATTCTATTAACCATTGGATAACAAATGTTAGGGGAAATTTTACCCATTGGATAATAGGTTACCCTTTGGCTATAAATAGCACCCATTCCTTCCCATTTCAACTCACACCTTTCATTGCTCCAACTTCTCTCTAGAAAGTCTAGTGTTCTTGTTGTTCTTGCTTAGTTCTTAGTTGTTCTTGAGGTTCTTCCTTAGTTCTTCAAGAAACTCTTCTAGTGCCGCCACTAAACCACCATACGACCACCATATCGATCCAAAAGTTTTAGTAGCTTTAGTCAAGATCAAGTTTCGAGAGAAACCTTTCTCTTTCGAAGCTATCAAAGCCATTCTTACGACGTTACTCCGTCCGACTACTGACGTACCACCTTTCCTCTGTAGTCATCACTACCGCCAAGAAGAACGGTTGATTAATCTCTACTCATTTCCCTAAGTATAGATAGTAGTATGATCATGTATAATTCTCCGTCCCCGCTATTCCTATGTATACGTAGAATTTTTCCTATACCTCCTAAACTCTAGGTATAGATCTTGGTATACGAATGTTGAAATGAATGTAGAATACTCTAAATTTATTGTATAACCCTTAAACGTTGGAATGCATGATAGTTAGGTTAATGAAAGTATGAGCATGATGAATAATAGACTTTTACTTCTATAAAGACATATGTTCTTTTGAACTTCCCTAAAAGAAAGGAAGAATGAATTTTATGAAAGATTAACTTGGATAGAAGAAATTGTATTTTGATCTTGGAATGATTATGAGTATGTTTATGTGTTTACTTGTCTTATTGTCAATATGTGCTAAGCATAAGTGATTTATCACTCCAAAGGTGTCCGTCCATGTGGCACTATGCTTAACTTTGTATGATTAAATGTTGAGTATGATGATGTGATAAAGTGAGCATGCTATTTAGTATAGAGTTGAATGATCTTGCTAATTTAGTTTCAAGATTTCTTAAAGCGTGAAAAGAATTACCGCGGAGTCATGGCATGCGAACGAGACACAAAAATCGAGAAAGTTAGAAATATGACACCTAGGGTGTGGTTAAAGAAAGGATGGGATTAACATGCGGAAAATATTTTGAAAGTACATAATGACCGGACTTGGTAGTCATTGTGTGAGTGTTTGAAAACCGTAATGCGGCCGGACTTGGTAGCCCATTGTGAAGATTACCAATGGGGCCGGACGTGGTAGTTTCATTGGTAGTATGGCTTGGTTATCCGAAGAGAGGAGCCAATGCAAGATTTGAAAGAGTATGTTTTGAAAACCATGACATGGCCGGACTTGGTAGCCATCGTGTGTGTTGCTAATGAAGCCGGACTTGGTAGCCTCGTTAGTAGCAATTTGTTAATGAAACTTTGGAAATTGTGGATTTGGTAAAGGTGAAAAGGTTGACACGGTCTACGACGAGTCACGTAGGAGAAACTCAAGAAAAGGCATGACACCAACGCCAATAAGATATCGAATGTGGATGTGTCATTGTTTAACTATGTTGTTGAATGAGCATGTGTAATTGGTTATAATTCTCGTTCTGTTATAAGTTAAGGGTTAGTGTGTATGGTTTATTCTATTGAGCTTTGTAGCTGACGGTGTTACCTTTTGGTGACCCTGACATATTATACTGGGGGCGACGCTGGTATAATGTGTCAGAGTTGATTGATGAGCAAGGTGAATAGTACACATTGGAGGCTTTTGGAGCCGAAGAGCTTGCTAGGATGGAGGAAGAAGCGGAGTAATAGAAGGCCTTAGAATTTCCATCCTTGGTGTAATAAAAAGTACTCTAGTAGGATCTATGTTGTAATAATGAGCTTGACTCTTAGTCTTTTAATTCAATAAAATGTTTAATTATCGAACCCGAAAATGGGGGCGTTACATGAACTATATTCAGGACAGTTTCTATACCTCTTATCTCAGGAACCACCCAAAACTCTGGCAGAGCTTATGCTCCGAGCGCAGAAACATATGAATGCAGAGGAAGCTATTTACGCAAGATGTACGCGTGATGGCTTTGACCCTCAAGCAGGGCCATCACACATTGGTGAATTTCCTCCACCTGACAAGAAAAGAATAGAATCCACCCGCAAGACGGGAGGCGAACCAAAAAACAAGAAGGTGGACTCAAGGTCTTCCCCCAAAAGGGGAGGAATAGGAGGACCACCCCAAGGCCGGTACAAGCAGTTCACTTCGCTCATAGCTACGGCAGAGCAAATCCTTAGCAACCTACAAGATGACCCAGACCTCAAGTGGCCCGGGAAGTTGAGGACTGATCCTAATAGGAGAGCTAAGGACAAATGCTGCAGGTTCCACAAAGACCACGGTCATAACACGGATGATTGTATTGACCTAAAGCAACAGATCGAGGATCTGATTCAAAGAGTAAGACTTCAACGTTTTGTAACAAAGAAGTACCAGAATCAATCCAGGAAGGAAGATACAAGCAAGGAAGGTAGAGATGGCACGACGCCTCGGTCAGGCCCCATTGGAGAGATCAAAGTAATCCATGGGGGGTTCGCCGGAGGTGGGGAGTCTAGCAATGCTAGAAAAGCTCACCTCAGAAAGCTGAGGACAGAGGAATATCTGGAGGTCAACACAGTTGGCCGGCCAAACAAATTCCAGAAGAAGGAAGAGATACCCATTATTTTCTCGGAAGAAGATATCAAGGGAGTCTAGATCCCTCATGATGAACCCCTGGTTATAACTATTGTCGTAGCAAACTACCTCACATGCAGGGTACTGATAGACAGCGGAAGCTTAGCCAACATCCTCTACCTCCATGCGTATGACCAACTAAAGGTTGGACGAGAAAGGCTAAGGCCCATGACATCACCACTAGTTGGATTTGCAGGTACGCCCGTTTATCCAGCTAGACAAATAGCCCTACCAATCACTATGGGGGAAGAAGGAAGCCAGATTACACAAATGGTAGATTTCATAGTAGTTGACTATCCTGCAGCATACAATGCAATACTAGGGAGTACAACTCTGAATAAAATCGGGGCAATAATCTCCACGTATCATTTGATGATAAAGTTCCCAACACCGGAGGGAATTGCAAGCGTTAGATGAGATCAAAAAATAGCACGAGAATGTTATGTTACCTCACTTAGAGGAGCTAACCTGACTATGAACATAGAGAGCCTCGATACCCGAGATGAAGAAAAGCTCTAACATGGAGAGCCGGTGGAAGAACTCGTAGAATAACCCCTGGAACCAGGGCAACATGAAAAGACAGTGAGGATAAGGGCAGGATTGAGCACAGTAGCAAGAGCAGAGCTACTACAATTCCTACGAAATAAAAAAGATATCTTTGCATGGTCCCACGAGGACATCCCAGGAATTGACCCAAGGGTCATATCTCTCAAACTAAACGTGGATTCCACGGTACGCCCTGTTTAGCAAAAGAAAAGAACATTCGCTCCAAAACGAAACGAAGCTGCAGCCAAAGAGGTAGACAAACTCATACAAGCGGAATCCGTCAGCAAAGTTCTCTACCCCGATTGGCTAGCCAATGTGGTTATGGTCAAGAAAGCCAATGGCAAATGGAGAATGTGTGTGGACTTCACAGACCTCAATAAAGCATGTCCAAAGGATAGCTTTCCTCTGCCAAGGGTTGACTCCTTGGTGGATTCTACAGCTAGGCACGAGCTCCTCACCTTCATGGATGCGTTTTCAGGGTATAACCAAATCCAATTGCATGAAGGAGATCAAGAGAAAACCTCGTTCATTACCGATAGGGGATTATATTGTTACAAAGTGATGACCGAAGGGCTTAAGAACGCAGGGGCAACATACTAAAGGCTAGTCAACAAGATGTTCAAGTAACAGATTGGGCGCAACGTAGAAGTATACGTGGACGACATGCTGGTCAAAAGCGCCAAGGCGCGAGACCATAGAGTAGATTTGGAAGAAACTTTTCAAGTCCTCAGGAAGTACAAGATGAGGCTCAACTCGACAAAATGCGCTTTCGTAATCTCCTCAGGGAAGTTCCTGGGCTTCATGGTATCCCAAAGGGGTATCGAAGCAAACCCTGAAAAGATTCAGGCCATACTCATCATGAGATCACCCCAGAATATCGAAGAGGTCCAGAAGCTCACAGGACGAGTTGCAGCCCTAAGCAGGTTCATCTCATGAGCAACTGATAAGTGTCAAACGTTCTTCAAAGTTTTGAAAAAAGCCTTTGAATGGACTACTATAGAAGAAACAGCTTTTAACCAGCTAAAGGAATATTTGACATCCCCACCATTGCTTAGTAGGACTCAAGAAGGAGAAGTTCTATTCTTATACCTTGATGTTCCCCCCCAAGCTGTCAGCACAGTTTTGGTAAGGGAGGAGCAGGGGACACAGCTCCCAGTGTACTACACCAGCAGGGCGCTGCGAGGAGCTGAGCTGAGATATCCCAGAGCTGAAAAGATAGCCTTTGCCATGGTGATAGCGGCTAGGAGGCTACGGCCATACTTCCAAGCTCACTCAATCAAAATCCTAATGGATCAACCACTTGGAAGAATTCTCCACTGCCCAAAGACATCAGGCCAGTTAATTCAATGGTCAATAGAGCTTGGTGAGTTTGATATAGAATATAACCCTCGGATTGCTATCAAAGCACAAGTACTTGCAGATTTCCTTAAAGAATACACGTATCCAGAACCAGAAGAGCCCCCCAAGGAAGAACCTAAACCTTGCGTCCTTCAAGTTGATGGATCGACAACCAAAGAAGCAAGCGGAGCTGGTTTAATTTAAACATCCCCAAAGGGGCAACGCTTGAGCTATGTGCTTAGGTTTGAATTTAAAGCAACCAACAACGAGGCTGAATATGAAGCTCTTGTGGTTGGACTGGAGCTGGCTAAGGCCGTTGGTGCTAACCATGTGTTGGCCAAAAGTGACTCACAGTTAGTTGTAGGACAAGTCCTAGGAGAATATACTGTGAAAGAAGAAGTAATGCAGAAGTACTTGGATAAAGTGAAGGCCCAAGTCGCCAAGCTACAAAGCTTTGACATTATAAGGATCCCAAGGGAGGAGAACATCGAATTTGACTGATAAGTATGGTTGAACTAAGAAGCTCAGCACTACAAAGATCACGGACCTGGGGAGTTGAGAGCAGTCTTATCTCCACCCCCTAGGCAATCTCACCTATGACAAAGTCAAGGTACACCAGCTCCGCTCTTCAGATGGAGCTGTCACAAGGTCCAAGGACCAGCTCTGGCCCCTATCTATGGCGAGGGGGATAATGCCCGTAATCATATTTATGGAATATACTCGTTCCAATCAAGAAACCGTTCTGAGAAACCTGAATCCTAAGGGAAGAAGGAAAGATGTCGATAAGATAAGCATAAATTGCCAACGATAAACACAATCAAAGACGGATAAGGATTCCATGCCAAGGCAGGGTGAGTATGGAGTCCCAGCTAAGGAAGGACTCCACACTCATCGTTAAGATGATCCAAAATCCCCGGGATACAGTCCTACTAGGACTCAACCTCCTATCAAATGCCTATAAAAGTGATGGTAGAGCTCCAATAAAGGTACACACAACCCATATCTGAGAATCTCAATTCTCCTACCATATAGCAAGTTCTCTACTGACTTTGGCATTGGAGGGTGGTTGGCATGCCACCACACCGGTGACTTGAGCTCTTGCTTTGTTTTGCAGGATCAGGTCGGAGCTAAACACAAAGCTGATTCATCAGCAGGCGCCGTCTGTGGGAACAACTTTTTCCTTACGGTGAATAGTTTTGTATGGTAGAGACCCGATCAAGCAGAACGATGATGGCTTCAGACCCCCCACAAACGGGCGTCGACGACGCCGCCAATACCGCAGCTGCAGCCAAGGCTGCCAAAGCCGTCAAAACAGCCAAGGCCGCTGTAGCCATCGATAAAGCCGCCAAGGCGGAGGAAGCGGCCAAGGCCGCTGCAGCAAACAAAGTTGGGGGCGATCAATTAACCCCGGAAGCATTTGCTTAGATGCAGGAGCAAATAAAAACATTGACCCAAGGGTTACAAATTGCGATGCAAGAAAACGCAGATCTGCGAAAGCAAATCTCCGAGCCAAGCATCCTAAATTTACGACACAGTCGACAGGAAGAAGAGAATGATAGGGAAGAAGGTGAATTCGTTGAGAAGGAGAGCCAAAATTGAAAGAAGTATGGCAAGCCACCCCTAGAAAAGTCGCCCCACGATCAAGAGGCATTGCTCAAGATGCAAGACCAGATCGAAGGGCTAATGAAACATATCAAAGCACAAACTCCAGCTACAGTGGAAGAGTTGGTGCATAATACGGACTCACCTTTTACGCCGGAAGTAATGGGGCTACCTCTTCCAAGGAAGTTCAAGATGCCCCAGTTAGAGACATTCAATGGCTCCACGGACCCATTGGATCATTTGGAAATGTACAAATCTCTGATGCACCTTCAAGCAGTACCAGATGAGGTCATGTGTCGGGCATTCCCTGTTACTCTCAAAGGGATTGCTCCAGCATGGTTCAATAAACTCCCTCCAGGAAGCATACGTAGTTTCAAAGAGCTTAGCACAAGCTTTGTAAGCTACTTTATTGTTGGTCAACGCTACAGCAAGCCAGCAACACACCTTTTAACGGTAAAACAAGGAAGATGGGAGTCGCTAAGAGAATACACTACCAGATTCAACAAAGAGGTGGTTCAAATAGACGAAGCTGACGATAGCGTGAGCATGACTGCGTATATAGCTGGACTATATTCAAGACAGTTTCTGTACCTCTTATCTCAGGAACCACCCAAAACTCTGGCAGAGCTTATGCTCCGAGCACGGAAACATATGAATGCAGAGGAAGCTGTTTACGCAAGACGTACGCGTGATGGCTTTGACCCTTAAGCAGGGCCATCACACATTTGTGAATTTCCTCCACCTGACAAGAAAAGAAGAGAATCCACCCGCAAGACGGGAGGCGAACCAAAAAACAAAAAGGTGGACTCAAGGTCTTCCCCCAAAAGGGGAGGGACAGGAGAACCGCCTCAAGGCCGGTACAAGCAGTTCACTCCGCTCATAGCTACGGCAGAGCAAATCCTTAACAACCTACAAGATGACCCGGACCTCAAGTGGCCCGGGAAGTTGAGGACTGATCCTAATAGGAGAGCTAAGGACAAATACTGCAGGTTCCACAAAGACCACGGTCATAACACGGATGATTGTATTGACCTAAAGCAACTGATCGAGGATCTGATTCAAAGAGGAAGACTTCAACGTTTTGTAACAAAGAAGTACCAGAAACAATCCAGGAGGGAAGATACAAGCAAGGAAGGTAAAGATGGCACGACGCCTCGGTCAGGCCCCATTGGAGAGATCAAAGTAATCCATGGGGGTTTCGCCAGAGGTGGGGAGTCTAGCAACGCTAGAAAAGCTCACCTCAGAAAACTGAGGACAGAGGAATATCTGGAGGTCAACACAGTTGGCCGGCCAAACAAATTCCAGAAGAAGGAAGAGATACCCATTATTTTCTCGAAAGAAGATATCAAGGGAGTCCAGATCCCTCATGATGAACCCCTGGTTATAACTATTGTCGTAGCAAACTACCTCACATGTAGGGTACTGATAGACAGCGGAAGCTT
Organism: Rhododendron griersonianum; assembly: GCA_018127125.1. Taxonomy (NCBI): domain Eukaryota; kingdom Viridiplantae; phylum Streptophyta; class Magnoliopsida; order Ericales; family Ericaceae; genus Rhododendron; species Rhododendron griersonianum. Next base: position 38,667,174 of record CM030791.1, read on the forward strand.
AGCCGACATCCTCTACCTCCTTGCGTTTGACCAACTAAAGGTTGGATGAGAAAGGCTAAGGCCCATGACATCACCACTGGTTGGATTTGCAGGTACGCCCGTTTATCTAGCTGGACAAATAGCCCTACCAATCACTATGGGGGAAGAAGGAAGCCAGATTACACGCATGGTAGATTTCATAGTACTTGATTGTCCTTCAACATACAATGCGATATTGGGGAGGACGACTCTGAACAAAATCGGGGCAATAATCTCCACGTATCATTTGATGATAAAGTTCCTAACTCCAGAGGGATTTGCAAGTGTCAGAGGAGATCAGAAAGCAGCACAGGAATGTTATGTTACCTCACTCAGGGGGGCTAACATTACCATGAATGTAGAAAGTCTCGACACGCGAGATGAAGAGAAGCTCCAACATGGAGAGCCCGTGGAAGAGCTCGTGGAATAACTCCTAGAACCAGGGCAACCTAGAAAAACAGTGAGGGTTGGAACAGGATTGAGCTCGGTAGCAAAGTCTGTGGGCGTCACCGTCAACTCCCCGGGAGGCAAGTGGAAGGTATTGGTGGTATCCCTCCACCTCTCAGCAAGTGCAACCAGGACTGCATGGTCATTCCGGACCGGGGACAAGGTCTGTATGAACTCCCTAAAGCCAGCCTCGTCCACTAACCGCCTCACCCTCTTCGGCAAAGCCTCGTACAGCTCCAGGGACCTACATGCGCCCCCAAAGCCGCGGATATCCCTCTGTTTCTCTCTTGCCTGTTTCAAACACAAAGACAAGCAGCAAAGGAAATTGTCACTATACAGGGCCTCCATTTTCAAGTTCTAGGTAATCAATGCAGTCTACGACAGATGGTTGGTTCAAGTTATTACATGTAGGATGTACATTACAAAGAGTATATCGACATGACTTATTTCCATTCGGGAGTATCATATGTTGTTCTAAGCAAGTACATGCACATAAATACCGAATTGAATTACGAAGGGGTTTTTTTGAGAATATACCTCCATCCAGGTGTTTGCAATATGAGTCCTAGGGTCCCTCAACACGAGCTTGGCATCATAATCCTTTCGTTGTGGCACGTAAGCCGTAAAACCCGACGGCACAAACAGGTGTGGCGTAGGAGGCATGTATGCCTCCGCTGAAAAGTCAGGGCGTTTTACGGCTCTCGCCTCCGCCACTGCAGTAACCCTAGGCCCTTGCACCTTTGCTCCGGCCCTCTCCTCGGCCTCTGCATCCCTCAAAGGCTCTTCACTCTCCTTTCTCTCCCTCTCGGCTCTCTCTGCTGCCTCTGAGGTCGCTATTGCCCTAGCCCGTTCCTCCTTGGCTTCCAAAACCGCGGCTCCAATCGCGGGGTTCTCCTCGAGAAGTCTCGCCAAAGCCTCGTCGCTCAGGTACTCGGTAACATCGTGCTTTGTGATCGGTCTATGGCTCAACGACGTCACCGCTGGCCGAAAGAGCACATCCTCCTCCCGATACACAAATGGGGTCTCCGTGGCCTCTTCCTCCTCCGTCGCAGGCCCCTTGCCTTTTGCCGAGTCCCTTGGAGGGGACCCGATCGGCTCAATATCGTCACCACCAGTGCCACTGCCTCCGGCGTCTCCAGGACCGCCACCAGTAATCACCGAGCCTTCCACGGCCATGCTCGGGTCCAATGGCTGAACAACAAGCCCCGCGACACCAGCTTCCTCTGTCGCTCGAGGCTCTGCCTCCCGTGCGCGCTCCTCGCCGCCATAACCGACCTCCTGCTCGCGGCCTTGATCGTTGCCGCCGCTGCCTATAGCCGTTGCACCGGCACCCGCAGCCCCTTCTGTTGCTGTTTGATCCCCGGTTTCAGCATCCATTGGACCTCTAGCGTCCTCTGGGCGATCAATAACATCTCCCCCGCCGCCATTGTCTTCATGGTCTGCCATGGGTGTGTATTTGTGTGTGGCTTTGTTGATTTCGTGGAGGAATCAAAGGTTTTGGGAGAGATTTGAAAGAGTTTGAGGTTGAGAGGAGTTTGAAATTTCGGAATCGACTAATAACTGTTCTTTGTAACGTCCTGCGGAAGTTTAAAGGATGGAACAGGTTTGGGCCGGGTCTAGGCTTATTCCAGGTCCAGACCTTGACAGGCCACCCTCGTGCGAGGGAGCCACTCTGTCGCGCGACGGTCAGCCTGGGCCTCAGGCCCGTTTCAGCTTCTAGGCCTGGCCCGATCTCATTTATCCCTTATTTTGGTCTATGAGTTCTTGTTATGGTCTTGCAACAATTTGAGTTGATTGTATCGAAGCTAATACTCTCAATCCGGAGTTATATCCCCAGCAGTGGTTCGCCCGCGCACACTTCTGTCCACTTATCAATCAGCGACGATCTATCCGTCCATCTTGCAAATCAGCGACGATCAATCCGTCCAATTTCAAATTTAGCGATGATCAATCCGTCCTATTTCAAATTCAGCGACGATCAATCCGTCCAATTTCAATTCAGCGACGATCAATCCGTCCAATTTCAAAATCAGCGACGATTTATCCGTCCATTTTGCAAATCAGTGACGATCAATCCGTCCAATTTCAATTCAGCGACGATCAATCCGTCCAATCTTAAATTCAGCGATGATCAATCGGTCCATCTTACAAATTAGCGACGATCCATCCATCCAATTTCAAGTCAGTGACGATCCATCCGTCCACCACTTGTCAATCAGCGGCAATCCATCCGTCCAATCTTCTGGGCCCCTTCCTTTGGTGCACGGTATTTTTACAGACTTGTCTGTATTTTCCTTTCAATCGGCTTTTGGGCGGATTCGATGGGTGTCTAGAAATCTTTGACGTTACCCGTACCAGTCAATGGTGCTCCGCATGCCGTCAAAGAGGGACTACTGTAGACACCCCAATCTGGGTCTCCCAATCGTTTTACCTTCATATTTCGGTTTCTTGATTCGCCGATGATGAAATCTGATCAAAACAGTCTTGAGTATGGAAAGGATTGAACTTAGAATGATTGGAACCCTTTTTACCCCCCTTCTATCCCTAAAACCCTAAAGTCAAAACCCTAGCCAAGGTTTGACTGTCGCGCGATGCTGTGGTTTACTCACGCATGGGTGAGGTTTCCAGGTGTTGGTCAAAGTAACCTTTGACCATCACGCGACTGTAATCTCACTCGCGCGACACACCCACTTTGGCGCACGATGGTCAATGCCTATCACTTTCACCTTTTTCCAGCTGGATTTTTGTGATCATCAGGTGGCCTGTGGGGCTAGAACCCCGTTTTCATCGACAGAACAGTGTTCTGCAGGTTGCATGGGTTGCTCCACCCACACAACCACTCCCTCACCTTGTTGGCTTATTTTTCCACCAAGTGAGGTTGGCCAGCCTTATTGGCTGGTTGTTTAGCCAAGTTCTCCATCCACCTTGCACCTCCTCTCCTCCTATATATACCCCCCCTTACTCTTCCAAGTAAAAGGTTACCAAATATCAAGCAAAAAGCTCACAAAACCCCAACCACACTTGATACTCTTTCACTCTTGTGTTCTCCATACACTTATTTTCCAAGCACTACAATCTTGTTCAATCCATTTCAAAGCCACTCAAGCAAAGGTATAATTTATTGCCTGTTTCCTGTTGGATCCCTGAGGGGGGCTGGCAGGGCCAAGGTTGGTAATCAATACCAGTCCTGGCCCTAAAGTCAGCAGGGTTACAAGAAGCTGTGATCATGCACTCCCACGCGCGATGGAGCCACACTCGCGCGCGACAGTCATGTCTGCTCGTGATTGGTCCACGTGGGGATGGGTTGCTGGTCATGCTGTGTTTATTTCTTGTTAGTGGTTATTGAGAAGCATATTTTGTATTAAATCATAATGTTTCATGCTAAAATCCATAGATTAGCTTAGATTGCTATTTTATTTGGTTTGGAATGCCCCTGGGTTGCTTCTGAACATGTCTCAGAGCCCAGGCATACTAAACCAATTCCTATAAATCCAGTCATGACCCTCACGCGAGGATGTTACTCTGTCGCGCGATGGTCACTCTGTTTCCAGAGGTTGCCTTTGCATGGGCAACTAGGCCCTTGGCCTTTGTTTTAAATACCCCCACTGTTTAGGGGTTGCAAGTTAATTTTAATCATTCTGTTTGTAATAATCATTTACTTTCAGTACATATAAACAGCTTGGTTTGCCCCCTGGGTGTGCACTGGTCCTTCCAAAGCCCAGAAGGGGATAGAATTCAAACTGTTGGTGAGGCCTTAACACTCGCGCGATTGTATGGGTTTGTCGCGCGATGGTCAGCTTGCATGAACGTAGATCCATGCATGCAAGTTGGCCATTGCTTGTGCCAAATTCATACCAGGCTCTGTTTTGATGCTTGACCACTATTTTGGACTTTATTCCATTTTATTGTTCAAACATTTCATCCATCCATGCTATATTGATCACATCCTGCAAATATGTTATAGTCTAATCCCCGATTAACTGTTTTCCCGCCCTAATTGGCTAAAAATTGATTAATAAAAGAAGAATCACAAAAGCTTTCACAAAATGCCTAAGTAGAGACCGATCTCCGGATTGGGCGAGAGGGGTGCCTTAAAACCCTTCCCCTCTAGTAACCTGGCTCCCGAACCCAGATATGGTTATGACGGACTGGTGCTTTCACTTTTTCAAATCACATAGCGCGTCAGGTGCTTCGAAATACAGTTCCTTGGGTGTCGGACCTTCAAACCCGAGTGGTGACTCTGTATTTCGAGCGCTTGCCATCTGTGCTCGCGCTCCCTCGATCTGAGGGCCTTGCTTTAGAAAGGAATGAAATCCTTTTCTAAGGGCATGCTGCCCATAAAAAGAAAAGAAATGAAAACAATGAGAAAGTCAGCAGACAGTTTGGTGCCAAAATGAAAACAGAAAATACCTCTCGAAAGAGCTAAGGCCTCACGAGATGATTCTGGACCCAACAAATAAGTAGCTAAGGACTCTGGAGTCACAAGCAACCCCCAGTTATGAATTTCGTAGCTCTGGGCCAACTTCAGCTCCGCTTCTGTAGCAGGGGTCAAAGGGAATAAAGCACGAGCTGCAGAAAAATAACAAACTTTTGAGATATTCAAAAAAGGTAAAGAAAAGCTATGGCTTACAACTCGCAACAGGTAACCCCCATCTATTGGGGACACGCTGCATGTAGGACCCAACTTCCCAACTTGGGAGCTCCCATCCATCTCCCCCAACAAAGAAGAATTTATCCTTCCAGTTCTTATGGACGTTGGGGAGTTCGGTAATCAACTCTTCTCCACCAGGCCTCTTGGTAAAATAATACCATCCTGTACCCCCAGGAGCTTCTTTTATCGAGAACTGATTCAGAAATGGTCCTTTGGATAGGGGAGTAAGACCATCTGACCTGGCTCCCCAAAGAGCAGCGCAGCCAATCAACAAACGCCAGGAGTTGGGAACAATTTGTCCTGGCGCTAAACCTAAGAAACTCAACACTTCCCTAGCCACGGCGGGAAAGGGCAAACGAAGACCTCCCTCTAAGGCCCCAACATAGATACATGTTTCATTTTCAATAAAAGAATAGGCTCACTCAGATTCAGAGGGCTTCCTAAGGGTTACGGAGGATGGAATTGAATACCTAACCCTAAGAACAGCCAACTCTTCGTTTGTAATCGTAGAAGGAATGCTGGAAGCAGAGAAAGCGGGAACCCTACGGGGAACCTTTGACAAAGAAGACGGGGACGACGAGGGTTTGGCACCGCTCGATTGACCCATATCAGACGGAGCCCTGGTATCACTACTATGATGCATTGGGACCTCCTCATCCATCGTCGACTCTTCGACCTGAAGAATCGAAGAAAAATTGATGAGACCCTCTGACATTAGGGTTCCGACAGATGATCGTGGGTATGAGGAAGCTAATAACTCAAAAAGGTCTCGAAAAACCCTGTCTTGGAGTACGATAGAATAAGGAGCGAAATCTTCTATAACGGGAGAGTTAAGGTTGACGGAAACAAAACCGGCTAACCTAGCACAGATGAACTCCCCCGGAGCAGCCCACCTTGGGCCTGAAAGTTCTATACTAGGGAAAGAATCAAACATGAAAAGAAGAACAGCAAGGAGAGAGGAACGTACCTAGAAAGAACGGGATCTAACACGATGACGAAGGAGGGATGACGAAGAAGGATCTCACAGAGGAAATCGCCTGAATGGATTCAGATGTCTCCCTGATAAAATTTGATCAAAGCAATGAGAAGCTTAAACGATAAGCATCAATCCCGAGAACGGCTCCTTGATCTTCGTCGTCCACCTCTAAAAAACCAGAGCAGTAAGGATCTTGACACCTGTCCCACGTCATGACCCACGTATTTAAAACCCTCTGCAAAGGGAAAAGAGCGGTAAACGCCATTTAGGTCTTACCAATGTTCCCAACCTCCAGGAAAAAGCTGGAGCTTGGAAACAGGGGAGTACCTGATAAGTATGGTTGAACTAAGAAGGTCAGCACTACAAAGATCACAGACCTAGGGAATTGAGAGCAGTCTTATCTCCACCCCTTAGACAATCTCACCTATGACAAAGTCAAGGTACACCAGCTCTGCTCTTCAAACAGAGTTGTCACAAGGACCAAGGACTAGCTCTGGCCCCTAGCTATGGCGAGGGGGATAATGCCCGTAATCATATTTATGGAATATACTCGTTCCAATCAAGATACCGTTCTGAGAAACCTGAATCCTAAGGGAAGAAGGAAAGATGTCGATAAGATAAGCATAAATTGCCAACGATAAACACAATCAAAGACAGATAAGGATTCCATGCTAAGGCAGGGTGAGTATGGAGTACCAGCTAAGGCAGGACTCCACACTCATCATTAAGATGATCCAAAATCCCCGGGATATAGTCCTACTAGGACTCAACCTCCTATCAAATGCCCAAAAAAGTGATGGTAGAGCTCCAATAAAGGTACACACAACCCATATCTGAGAATCTCAATTCTCCTACCATATAGCAAGTTCTCTACTGACTTTGGCATCAGAGGGTGGTTGGCACGCCACCACACCGGTGACTTGAGCTCTTGCTTTGTTTTGCAGGATCAGGTCGGAGCTAGACACAAAGCTGATTCATCACTGACTATTTGGCAAAATTGGCCACGGCCAAGGAGGATGCTATTCCACGGAATACACCAGTACGATATTTGGAGTTACCCAGCATTTTTGCCCCGGACGTGCGAGTACAAGTTATCGACTACAACAATTCATGGACACGTCCCATAGTTGACTACATAACGAATGGGACGCTACCAGACAATAATGTCAAAGATAGGCAGCTCAAAATAAGAGCTGCAAAATACCTGATGATGGGAGATGTGTTGTATAGGAGGAACTTCTCGCTACCATACCTTATATGTTTGACCACGGCAGAAGCTACAAGGGCTATGGAAGAAGTCCACCAAGGAGTATGCGGGGATCACCAAGGTGGCCGCATGTTAGCCTACAAACTCCTCAAGTTGGGATATTATTGGCCAAGCATGCAAAAGGATTGCAACTCTATGGTCCAAAAATGTGAGAAGTGCCAACGCTTTGCAAACATCATTCATGCATCACCCACAGTCTTAACTCCAATGAAAGGACCTTGGCCATTCGCCCAGTGGGGAGTAGACCTGATTGACCCACTTCCAATGGCAGTAGGCCAGGTCTAGCATGCCATTATAGATGTGGATTACCTTACAAAGTGGGTCGAAGCTAAGGCACTGGCCACAATCACAGCAGAGGTTACAATTGATTTCTTATGGAAATTCATTATAAGCCGATTTGGGTTACCCTGAGTGATAGTCACAAACCGAGGAAAGCAATTTGATAATGCTTAGTTCAAAGCATACTGTATTTCCAAGGGAATACATGTACATTATGCCTCCAAGGCTCACCCAAAAGCCAATGGATAGGTAGAAGTTACAAATCAAACAATCAAGAAGGGGATTAAGAAGAGGCTGCGAGAGGCCAAAGGAGCTTGGCCAGACAAACTTTATAATGTGCTATGGGCATATCGTACAACACCCCGGACTACAACTGGAGAAACTCCATACTCTCTTGCATTTGGGGCTGAAGTAGTAGTTCCAATTGAAATTGAACTCCTTAATTATAGGACCGCAAGCTCAAACAACCAGGACAACCGGGAAGATCTCAGGGCTGAAATGGATCTCTTGGAAGAAACAAGGGAGACAGCAATGGCCAAGGTGGCCGTGTACCAGCAAAGAAAGGTCAAGTACCACGAAGCAAAGGTTAGGCCAAGAGATTTTTGAGCTAGTGAACTAGTCCTAAGGAAGGTTGATCCAACTGGAAAAAAGGTGGGCAAGCTCGGCCCAAATTGGGAAGGGCCCTATCAGATTTTGCACCATATCAAAGCTGGTGCATACAGACTTGCAACCCTAAGGGGAAAAAAGCTGCCAAATTCATGGAACGCAGAACATCTCAAGAAGTATTACAAGCAGGTGCTTACAGTGAAGGTTTATTCCTGTTCTTAGGAAGTTTATTTATGTTTTTAGGAAACTTTTGTTTTCAATAAAACTTTAGCAACAAAGTTGTTTTCATTAGGACCACTTGTTCTCTTTGATTAGCCCCTGTGGCCAATAAAACTCCCCACGAGGGACGATTGTTCAAATTCCCTGTATGCATGATGTTGAAAAAGGCAAGCAGAAGAATAAAACTATTCAAATTTTATTAATAAATCCACACCCCAAGGGATGTGGACAGCTTTTACATAAAAAACTTTGTGGGTAAAACCCACAAAGTTGCAACCTAATCACTACCTCCCTCCATTGGAGGGGAAGGAATTGATGGCGTCGGTTGCCCTCGGAAAGCCTCCAACTGGTCCCAGTTGGCTATCAATACCATACGGACTGTCTTCTCCATGACAAAAATGGATTCAGCCATGGCCTCCATCTTCGAAGACAGCCCATTAATGGCTGCCTTCAGGCCTTACAGCTCCTGGCACAACTCGGAAATACGATCATTATTCGCCATTAGCAACTTAAATCTGATTGTAGAATGGGGAGTAATCTATAATGACTATTGGTTTTTATAGCACAAATTAGACGATTCACCAACCACTTGCTAAACCAATCAGCATGATCATAATCAAAGCTGCAATTAAAACTGCCATCTCAACTGCTTAGAGTAATGGGAAGTTACACACCCTATTACCTCGGGCAGTTGAATTGATTGTTTTTACTTAATGCCAAAGATTTGAACCCTTCTGTTCAAAATTTTGCAAGACAAAGGCAACATTCTACGAAATTATAATTTACCTAATAAATATCCCAAAAGAAATATAATTATAAGTGTCTGATAAGTAGGATAAACCTGGCAAGGTCAGCTCAGTAAAATGTACGGACCTGGGGAGTAGGAGTCAGCTTCGGCTCTACCCCTCTGGAGAGTACCACCTACTACAAAGTCAGGGGACGCCAGCTACGCCCATGGATTAAGGTTTAAGGACCAGCTCTGGCACCAAGCTAATACAGGATAAGTAATATTTATGGAATACTACTCGTTCCCATCAAGATACCACTCTAATAAACCTAAATCCAACAGGATAAAGGAAGAGATGTCGGTAAGATAGGCATAAAATGCTAGTGATAAACATGATTAAAGACGGATAAGGATTCCATGCTAAAAGCAGGGTGTACATGGAGTTCCAGCTAAGTCAGTGATGAAGCAGTTTTGAATCTGGCACGGACCTGATCCTGCAAAACAAAGCTGAAGCTAGAGTCACCGGTGTGGTGGCGTGCCAACCACCCTCCGATGCCTAAGTCAGTATAGAGCTTGTTGTACGGTAGGAGAATTAGGGTTCTTGGTTATGAGTGGTGCGTACCTTTATTGGAGTTCTACCGTTACTTTTATAGGCATTTGATAGGAGGTTGAGTCCTAATAGGACTGCATTCCGGGGATTTTGGATCGCTTTAACGAGGTGGGTGGAGTCCTACCTTAGCTGGAACTCCACGAGCATCCTGTTTTTATATGGAATCCTTATCCGATGATAATAATGATTATGATTGGCAATTTGTGCTTATCTTACCGGCTCCTCTTCCTTTATCCCATAGGATTTAGGTTTATCAGAGCGGTATCTTGATGGGAATGATTTTATTCCGTGAATATTACTTATCATGTCTTAGCTTAGTGTCAAAGCTGGTCCTTAGACCTTATTCCAGCTCCATCTCATGGGCGTAGCTGGCATCCTCTTACTTTGCTGCAGGTGGTGCTCTCCTGGGGAGCTTGGGCGAAGCTGACTTCTACTCCCCAGGTCCGCACTTCTTACTGAGCTGGCTTCACCAGATTTTATCCTACTTATCAGGTACTCCCCTGTTTCCAAGCTCCAGCTCTTGGTTGGAGGTTAGAAACATAGTCCAGACTTGTGTGGCGGTTGCCGCTCTTTCTCTTCTTTTGGGGTTTTAAATGCGTGTTGCATCGTGGGACAGGTGTCAAAATCCTTGCTATTCCGGTGCTCAGAGGTGGACGACGAAGATTCAGGAGTGTTTATTGGGATTGATGCTTTGGCGCTTAGGCTTACCCCTGTTCTGATCAAACTCTCTCAGAGAGGCATTCGAATCATCCCAGGCGACTTCTTGTGTGAAACCCCTCTTCTTCGTTTCTCCTTCGTCGTCATGTTAGAGCCCGTCTTCCCTAGGTACGTTTTCCTCTTCTTGTTGTTCTTTTCTTTCTTTTCATGTTAGATTCTCCCTTTCCTGGTGTAGAGATTCCAAGCCCAGAGTGGGTTACTCCAGGGGAGTTTATTTACGCTAGATTAGCTGGTTTTGCCTCTACCAACCCTATTTCTCCTATTATAGAAGACTTCGCCCCTTATTCTATTGTGCTCCAAGACAGGGTCTTTTGTGATCTCTTTGGTTTATTAGCTTCCTCACACCCACAATCATCCGTTATAACCCTAATGTCGGGGAATATTATCGATTTTTCCTCGATTCTCCAAGTTGAAGAGTCGACGGTGGACGAAGAGGTCCCATTGCGCCGTAATAATGTGGCCAGGGCCTCGTCGCATGTGGGTCATTCTAGTGGTGTTAGGTCCTTATCTCCCCCGTCTTCTTCGAAGGGTCCCCGTAGAGTTCCAACCTTTTCTGCTTCCACCATCCCTTCCACAATCACAAACGAGGAGTTGGCCGTTCTTAGGGTTAGGTTTTCGATTCCATCTTCTGTAACCCTTAGGAAGCCCTTTGAGTCTGAGCGAGCCTGTTCTTTCGTTGAAAACGAAACATGCATTTATGTTGGGGCTTTAGAAGGGGGTCTTCGTCTGCCCTTTCCTGCCGTGGCTAGGGAGGTACTGAGTTTCTTGGGTTTGGCTCCTGGCCAAATTGTTCCCAACTCATGGCGTTTACTGATTGGTTGTGCTGCTCTTTGGGGAGCCATGTCAGATGGTCTTACGCCGTTGACAAAAGGACCATTTCTAAATCAGTTCCAAATAAAAGAGGCTCCTGGGGGTGTAGGATGGTGTTACTTTACAAAAAGACCTGGCGGAGGAGAGTTGGTCACCGATCTCCCCAATGTTCATAAGAATTGGAAGGATAAATTTTTCTTCATTGGGGGAGATGGATGGGAACTCTCAAGTTGGGAGGTTGGGTCCTACACACAGCATGTCCCCAATAGGTGGGGGGAACCTATTGCAAGTTATAAGCCCTAGCTTTTCTTTACCTTTTTTAATATTACCAGAATTTCTTTATTCTCAAGGGTTTCTGTCTCATGTTTTTGTGCAGCTCGTGCTTTATACCCTTTGACCCCTGCCATAGAGGCAGAACTGAAGTTGGCCTGGAGCTACGAAATCCATAGCTGGGGGCTGCTTGTGACTCCGAAGTCTTTGGCTACCTATCTGTTAGGTCCAAAAACATCTCGTGAGGCCTTAGCTCTTTCAAGAGGTATTTCCAGTTCTTTTTTAGGTATCGAATTGCCTACTGACTTTTCTTATTGCTCTCCTTTCATTTCTTTTCAGAAGAAGAAGGAGAAGATAAAGAGATGGCACCAAAAATGGATAAAAATCTGCTGGCTCAATTGAAAGCTGAGAGGGTAAAGCAATCATCTGGTGGCGTGGCTCCAAAAAGGAAGAGCTCTCGTCTCCAGAAGGAGCTGAATGTCGATAGTTTCTTGGATGCTGACCTCTCAAAGGACCCTGCTCTTGACTTAGTGGTTGAGCCGCTTGAAGAAGATGGTGCTGAGAAACTGAAGAGGAAGGCAAAGGGTACGGCTGTGGAGGGTACCCCTTCCGCTAAGAAAACAAAAGTTGTTGTTGGTCCTTCCACACTAGCTAATTTCCAGGAAGCTTTGGAGCGTGCTTCTGGATTGCTCTGTGCTTCTGACAATGACTCAATGGCGGAGATGTCTCTCCAGGCGGTGGGGGAGCTTATGTTGGTTGAGTTGGCCATGGTGGGCTCCCTTTCTGTATCTTTTGATAGCTTGTTTTTCCAGTTATTTCTTCGTTTATCCTTTTCCTCTTATTGCAGGCCACGGCTCGTGGCCGGTATCTTGTTTCCCAAAGCCTTGGTTTGGGGAAACAGGTGGTTACACTCTCAGAGACCAACGTGAGGCTCTCTAAACAAAGTACTTCCATGGCTGCGGAGCTTCGGAAAGTGACAACCGAGAGGGACACTGCCCTGAAGTCAAAGAGAGGTTTGGAGGATGAGAGAGATACCACCGTGGCGACTGCTCGAAGTCTGGAGCAGAAGATTCTTGAGTGGGATAAAGAGATGGAGAAGTCTAAAGCCATGAGCTTGGGGATGCTGGAGAAGGTGAAGAATGCTCGTAGAGACGCCATTGAACTCTTCCTGCAGTCTCCTGAGTATCATCAAGATATTATCCAACAATATTTTGACGGGTTTGAGGCCATGAGGAGTCGCGCAGCCTTAGCTTTCCCAAACTTGGATTTTTCCAAGTTTGAAGTTGATGATGAGGAAGGCCCCTCATGCCTCGACGGGGGACAGAAGGAAGAAGATGAAGGCGATGATGTGGCATCAAAAGATACATCTATTCCGAGCTCTTCCCTTGCATCCCTTCTCCAAACTCCTGAAAAAGTCTCTCTTCCTCTCGGGTGATGGGCAAGCTGTTTGATAATTCCTCCCTGGGCAACACCTCCTGGCCCGTCATCGGGTGATGGGCAAGCTGTTTGATAATTCCTCCCTGGGCCTTTGAATGGCCTTTCAGAAACTCATAATTGATTTGGGTCTGTAACTAACACTTTTTAAATACTGTCGTACTTTTAACTGTGCTGGTTTGGGAGTGGCCTGTCAGTTTGGCCTTAAATCCCTTTTTGGTTGGAAAACTTGTGTTGATGACCGTTGGGAGTGATCTAAGTGAGATCATATTTTTGGGCCTTCATAAAGGCTATCTGCTTGAAATCATGACAGGTGCAGGTTTTGACAAAATATGCTTCTTGTTATGGCAGTTTCTGATGGCCTTTGTGCACATTATGCATACTGGCTTTGTGGGTTTTGCCAATTCTTGCCCTTATCATTGCTGTGTCTTAGTATCTTTGCAGTACCAAATTATGTAGCTAGAAATTTTATTCTAAGCTTGTTTGATTTGCGTAGACGTGCTACGTCTATTTTGGGAATTTTATTTTTCCCTCGTTTTGTCTTCTCTACATAGTTGTACTACGTATGCATAGTTATACTATGTCTCTTACTCCCCTAAGTGTGTAAAATGCTTGCGTCCAAGCAATTAAGACACTTATTTAAGTTTTCCCTTAGGTTTTACTGGGTGAGTTATAATTCCGTAGATTACATAGCTGTGCTACGTCTGTTGAGCTTGAAAATATTTCCTAAGCTGTATTATTAATGCATAGCTGTGCTACGTCCGTTGAGCTTGGAAAGTTTTCCTAAGTTGTATGATTAATGCATAGCTGTGCTATGTTTGTTGGGCTTGGAAATGTTTCCTAAGCTGTATGATTAATGCATAGCTGTGCTACGTCTGTTGAGCTTGGAAATATTTCCTAAGCTGCATAATTAATGCATAGCTGTGCTACGTCTGTTGAGCTTGGAAATTTTTCAAGCATGCCATTTATTTGTATCCGAATATTTAATGTGCTTACTTCGATTACCCCGTAGGATATCTCTCAGGTATGATAATTATTTCCTTAGAATAACATGATTTCCCATGACGTGAGAGGTTGGATTGCAGAGTCCAAATCGTCTGCATTTAATCGAAGCTATCGTTTCAACTGCTCGAGGTAGTGGGGTTTTGTAACTTCCCATTATACTAAGTGGTTGAGGTGGCGGTTTTAATTGCAAGTTTGATTGTGATCGTGCTGATTGGTTCAGCAAGCGGTTAGTGAACCGCCCAATTTGTGCTATAAATATCAGTAGATGTTTAGGGATTACTCCCCATTCTACAATCAAATTCAAGTTGCTAATGGCAAGTAGTGATCGTATCGCCGAGTTATGCCAGGAGCTGCAGAGCCTGAAGGCAGCCATTACTGGGCTGTCTTTGAAGATGGAGGCCATGGCGGAATCCATTTCCTTCATGGAGAAGACGGTCCGCATGGTGCTGATAGCCAACTGGGAACAGTTGGAGGCTTTTCGAGGGCAACCGGCGCCACCAGTTCCTTCCCCTCCAAGGGAGGGAGGTAGTGACTAGGTTGCAACTTTGTGGGTTTACCCACAAAGTTTTTATGTAAAAGTTGTCCACATCCCTTGGGGTGTGGATTTATTAATAAAATTTTTGATAATTTTATCTTTCTGTCGTCTCTCCATATCATGCATACAGGAAAACCAAACCATATCGTGCATATTGGAATTTGAACAAACATCCTCGTGAGGAATTTTATTGGCCACTAGGGCTAGCAAACGAAAAGAACACATGGTCCTAACTAGATCAACTTGATTGCTATAGTTTTATTGAAAACAGAGAGTTTCCTAAAAACAGAAATAAACTTCCTAGAAATGGAGATAAATTTGGATTGCAAACACCTACTTGTAGTACTTCTTTAGATGCTCTGCGTTCCATGAGTTTGGTAGCTCTTTTCCCCTTAGGGTTGCGAGTCTATATGCACCAGCTTTGATGTGGTGCAAAACCTGGTAGGGTCCCTCCCAATTCGGGCCGAGTTTGCCTACCTTCTTTCCCGTAGGATCAACTTTCCATAGGACTAGATCACCAGCTCGAAAATCCCTTGGCCTAACCTGTGCTTCATGGTACTTGACCATTCTTTGTTGGTAGAGGGCCAACTTGGCCATGGATGTTTCCCTCGTTTCTTCCAAAAGGTCCAGCTCAGCCCTAAGATCTTCTTGGTTCTCTTGGGGGTCCGTGCTTACGGTCCTGTAGTTGAGAAGTTCAACTTCAATTGGGACTACCGTTTTGGCCCCAAATGCAAGAGAATATGGAGTTTCTCCAGTTGCTGTTCAGGGCATTGTACGATATGCCCATAGTACGTTATAAAGCTCGTCTGGCCAAGCTCCTTTGGCTTCTCGAAGCCTTTTCTTGATTCCTTTCTTGATTGTTCAATTTGTAACTTCCACCTGGCTGTTTGCCTTTGGGTGAGCCTTGGAGGCATAATGTACATGTATTCCCTTGGAAATACAGTACTCCTTGAGCTGGGCATTGTCGAATTTCTTCCCTCGATCAGTGACTATCACTCGTGGTAATCCAAATCGGCTTATAATGAATTTCCACAAGAAGTCGATCGTAACCTCTGCTGTGATTGTGGCCAGTGCCTTAGCTTCGACCCATTTTGTAAAGTAAACTACAGCTACGATGGCATGCTGGACCTATCCTGCTGCCATTGGAAGTGGACCAATTAGGTCTATTCCCCACTAGGCGAATGGCCAGGGTCCTTTCATAGGAGTTAAGACTGTGGGTGACCCATGAATGATGTTCGCAAAACGCTGGCACTTCTCACATTTTTGGACCATAGAGTTGCAGTCCTTCTGCATGCTTGGCCAATAATATCCCAACCTAAGGAGTTTGTAGGATAACATGCGGCCACCTTGGTGATCCCTACATACTCCTTGGTGGACCTCTTCCATAGCCTTTGTAGACTCCGGCGTGGTCAGGCACCTAAGGTACGGTAGTGAGAAGCTTCTTCTATAGAGCACATCTCCCATCATCAGGTACTTTGCAGCTCTGATTTTGAGTTGCCTAGCTTTGACATTATCATCTGGTAGTGTCCCATTTGGTATGTAGTCGACTATGGGACCTGTCCATGAGTTGCTGTAGTCGATAGCTTGTACCTGTACGTCCATGGCAAAGATACTAGGCAGCTCTAAGTATCGTATCGGTGCATTTGGTGGGATAGCACCCTCTTTGGCCGTGGCCAGCTTTGACAAGTAATCAGCATCAATGTTCTCCTCCCTTGGGATTCTGACAATGCTAAAGCTTTGCAGCTTTGCAATTTGGGCTTTTACCTTATCCAAGTACTTCTGCATTACTTCTTCCTTCACAGTATATTCCCCTAGGACTTGTCCTACTACCAGCTCTGAATCACTTTTGGCCAACACATGCTTAGCACCGACGGCCTTAGCCAGGTCCAAACCAACCACGAGAGCTTCATATTCAGCCTCGTTGTTGGTTGCTTTGAACTCAAACCTGAGCACATAGCTTAGGCGTTGCCCCTTTGGGGAAGTCAGAACTAAACCAGCTCTGCTTGCTTCTCTGGTTGTTGATCCATCCACCTGTAGGATCCAAGGTTTAGGTTCTTCCTTGGGGAGCCCCTCTAGTTCTGGATATGTGTATTCTGCAAGAAAGTCTGCAAGTACTTGAGCTTTAATGGCGATTCGAGGCTTATACTCTATATCAAATTCGCCAAGCTCTATAGACCATTGAATTAGCCGTCCTGAAGTTTCTGGGCAGTGGAGAATTCTTCGGAGTGGTTGATCCGTTAGTACCTTGATTGAGTGTGCTTGGAAGTAGGACCGTAGCCTTCTATCCGCTATTACCATAGCAAAGGTGTGGGCTACCACAGCCCCGGGTGGATCGGGGCGGCCCAATGAAATGTCGCGCGCCTCGACTTTGGATCGATTTGAAAATAGTTTGAAGAGTCGCCACCCGGATTTATGGTCTATCACCCGAGAAACCGTTTTGTTTTGAAAATGATTGACTTGAAATTGAAAACCAAAGATCGTTTGAGTGTCCGGAAGCCATGTTACGAGGGGGGAAGGGTTTTACGGCACCCCCCTCGCCCGACGCGATGTCGGTCTCTACTAAACGTTTGTGGGATTTTTCAAAAGGGATTTTGTTTCATTAAACCAGTTAGCAAGTATCCACAGTTATACCAAATAAGAAGTGTATACTGGTGCAGATGTACAGGGGTGATAAAATGGCCCTGCATGGTATATAAGATAACATAAAATGAAGCCCTGTTACTGGATTCACTCTCGAGCGCTCAGGAGTGGTCCCGAGCGCTTGGGAGTGTTAATGCCCAATCCTGCAAGTTTTGTTAGTGCCAACAAAATAAAATGCTAAACTGTAAACTGAAATGAATTTAAACACAATATGGGCTCAACAGAGGACTTGACAGACTGAGATATGACCTCAATCTTTCAAGCCGTGCATCCTTGCCACTGACAAGGTTAGATCTACAACTTTAAATGAGCAAATGAGTACATTCAGGCATGCGGAAAGTCATGCAACACAGCAAACTGGGAAAATGGAAAGCAGTAGCATGCATGCACTCCCGAGCGCTCGGGAATGGTTCCAAGCGCTTAGGAGTGAGCTGCATGCCAGCTTACTCTCAGATGGAAAATGGTACTGTCTTGACATGCAAAACCCTTTGTTTTGATTTTTCCCAAGAGAAAATCAGCTTTTAACTTTGGAAAGACCTTGTTCTTCCATGAGAACCCACGAGAAATGTTTCTGTTTTAGGGAAACTGACTTTCTATGTTTGCATGCCATGATAAAACCATTTAACCTTAGAATGTACCTCATTCTCAGCCTGTAGTGTAACAAAAAGCCATGCATGAGACTAGAAACAGTCCCGAGCCCTCGGGAGCACTCTCAGGGGAGTACCTGATAAGTAGGATAAAATCTGGTAAAGCCGGCTCAGTAATAAGTGCGGACCTGGGGAGTAGGTGTTAGCTTCGCCCAAACTCCCCAGGACAGCAATACCTACAACAAGGTAAGAGGGTGCCAGCTACGCCTAATGGGTGGAGCTGGAGCAAGGTCTGAGGACCAGCTATAACACAAAGCTGGTCCAGGATAAACGGTACCCATCGAATATACACGCTATTATACCACGCAATTAGCCCAAATCCTACGGGATAAGGGAAGAGGAACCGGTAAGATAAGCACATTATGCTTATCCTAATCATCGATAACATCGGATAAGGATTCCATGCTAAAGCAGGGTGTTCATGGAATTCCAGCTGAGGCAGGACTCAAGGAGGCTGTAATGATGGATTGCATAGGTAGTGGGGAGCCCTACCATCCATTGGGCAGCACATGAGACTCGAGCGCTCGAGAGTGAGCCAGGCCAGTGGTTTTGAAAAACAGTTTGGAGCGCTTGGGACTGCTTCCAAGCGCTTGGGAATGATTTTGACTATTTATTTCCTTTTTCAAACCCTACAAGAAGCAAAGTTCTGATTGGTACGAGGCTTGTTTCAATCCAAATTCATCATCGGGGAGCCTCAGGGCCACAAATCAAGGAAATTCGATGAGTCCAAATCGGGTTGTCTACAAAAGGCTATTTTTTCAGCTCTGGGATATCCCAGCTCAGCTCCTCGTAACGCCCTGCTGATGTAGTATACTGGGAGCTGCGTCCCTTGCTCCTCCCTTAGCAAGACTGCGCTGACAGCGTGGGGGGCGACAGCAAGGTACAAGAATAGAATCTCTCCCTCTTGGGTCCTGCTAAGCAATGGCGAAGATGTCAGGTATTCCTTTAGTTGGTTGAATGCTGCTTCTTCTGTAGTAGTCCATTCAAAGGCTTTTCTCAAGACCTTAAAGAACGTTTGACACTTATCGGTTGCTCGTGAGATGAACCGGCTTAGAGCTGCAACTCGTCCCATTAGCTTCTGGACCTCCTTAATGTTCTGGGGCGATCTCATAGTGAGTATGGCTTGAATTTTCTCTGGGTTTGCTTCAATTCCCCTTTGGGACACCATGAAGCCTAGGAATTTTCCTGAGGAGATTTTGAAAGCACATTTTGTTGAGTTGAGCTTCATCTTGTATTTTCTAAGGACATGAAAAGTTACTTCCAAATCTGCTATGTGATCTTGTGCCTTGGCACTTTTGACCAGCATGTCATCCACATATACTTCTACATTGCACCCAATCTGTTGCTTGAACATCTTATTGACCAGCCCTTGGTAGGTTAACCCTGCGTTCTTAAGACCGAAAGGCATCACTTTGTAACAATATAGTCCCCGATCGGTAATGAACGAGGTTTTCTATTGATCTTCTTCATGCATTTGGATTTGATTATATCCTGAAAACGCATCCATGAAGGTGAGGAGCTCGTGTCCAGCTGTAGAATCCACCAAAGAATCAATCCTTGGCAGAGGAAAGCTATCCTTTGGACATGCTTTGTTGAGGTCTGTGAAGTCTACACACATCCTCCATTTGCATTGGCCTTCTTTACCATGACCACGTTGGCCAACCAATCGGGGTAAAGAACTTGGCGGATAGATTTTGCTTGTATGAGTTTTTCCACTTCTTTGGCCGCAGTCTCGTTTCGTTCTGGAGCGAAAGAACTCTTCTTCTGTTTAACAGGGCGAATGGTGGAATCTACGTTGAGCTTGTGAGATATGACCCTTGGGTCAATTCCTGGTATATCCTCGTGGGACCATGCAAAGACATCTCTGTTCTTTCTTAGGAATTGCAGCAACTCCGTTCTTGCTACTGAGCTTAACCCTGTTCCAATCCTTACTGTTTTCCAGGTTGCCCTGGTTCTAGTAGCTCCTCCACGAGTTCTTCCACGGGCTCTCCGTGTTGGAGCTTCTCTTCATCTCGAGTGTCTAGGCTTTCTACATTCATGGTAATGTTAGCCCCCTGAGTGAGGTGACATAACATTCCCGTGCTGCTTTCTGATCTCCTCTGACGCTAGCTATTCCTTCCGGTGTCGGGAACTTTATCATTAAATGATATGTGGAGATTATCGCTCTGATTTTATTTAGAGTTGTCCTTCCCAGTATCGCATTGTATGCTGAAGGACAGTCAACTATTATGAAATTCACCATGCTTGTAATTTGACTTCCTTCTTCCCCCATGGTAATTGGCAGGGCTATTTGACCAGCTGGATAAACGAGCGTACCTGCAAATCCAACTAATGGGATGTCATAGGCCTTAGCCTTTCTCGTCCCACCTTTAGTTGGTCATAGGCATGGAGATAGAGGATGTCAGCTGAGCTTCCACTGTCGATCAGTACCCTACATGTAAGGTAGTTTGCTATGACAATGGTTATAACCAGTGGGTCATCGTGAGGGATCTGGACTCCCTTGACATCTTCTTCTGAGAAAATGATGGGTATTTCCTCCTTTTTCTAGAATTTGTTTGGACGGCCAACCGTATCGACCTCCAGGTATTCCTCCGTTCTCAGTTTTCTGAGGTGCACTTTTCTAGCGTTGCTAGATTCTCCTCCTCCGGCAAATCCTCCATGGATGACCTTGATCTCTCCAATGGGACCTGACCAATGTGTTGTACCTTCTTTGCTGGTATTTTCTCTTCTGGATGGTTTTTGGTGCTTCTTCGTTACAAAACGTTGAAGCCTTCTTCTTTGAATCAGGTCTTCGATTTGCTGTTTTAGGTCAAAACAATCGTCGGTGTTGTGATCGTGGTCTTTGTGGAATCTGCAATATTTGTCCTTAGCTTTCCTATTGGGATCAGTCCTCAACTTTCCAGGCCACTTGAGGTCCAGATCATCCTGTAGGTTGCTAAGGATTTGCTCTGCCGTAGCTATGAGCGGAGTGAACTGCTTGTACCGGCCTTGAGGCGGCCCTCCTGCTCCTCCCTGTTTCGGGGAAGATCTTGAGTCCACCTTCTTGCTTTTCGGTTCCCCTCCTGTCTTGCGAGTGGATTCTCTCCTCTTCTTATCGGGGGGAGGAAACTCACCAACCTGTGATGGCCCTGCTTGGGGATCAAAGCCATCACGTGTGCGCCTTGCGTAAACGGCTTCCTCTGCATTCATATGTTTTTGAGCTCTGAGCATAAGTTCTGCTAGAATTTTGGGTGGCTCTTGAGATAAGAGGTATAAAAATTGTCCTGAATACAGTCCAGCTATATACACAGTTATGCTCACGCTGTCGTCAGCTTCGTCAATCTGAACCACTTTTTTGTTGAATCTGGTGGTATACTCTCTTAACGATTCCCATCTTCCTTGTTTCACTGTCAAGAGGTGTGTTGCTGGTTTGTCGTAGCATTGACCAGCAATGAAGCAGCTTACGAAGCTCGTGCTGAGCTCTTTGAAACTACATATGCTTCCTGGTGGGAGTTTATTAAACCATGCTCGAGCACTTCCCTTGAGAGTGACAGGGAATGCCCGACACATTACCTCATCTGGTACTGCTTGTAGATGCATCAGGGATTTATACGTCTCCAGATGATCCAACGTGTCCGTGGAACCATTGAATGTCTCCAGATGGGGCATCTTGAATTTCCTGGGGAGCGGTAACCCCATGACCTCAGACGTAAAAGGCGAATCTGTATTCTTCACCAACTCTTCCACAGTAGCGGGAGTTTGTGCTTTGATATGTTTCATTAATCCGTCAATCTGGTCTTGCATCTTGTGCAAGGCCTCTTGGTCATGGGGGAACTTCTCTGTGAACGGCTTACCACCCTTCCTTCGATTTTGGCTTTCCTTCTCGCTGGATTCACCTTTTTCTCCGTCATCCTCTTCGTCCAGTCGAGTATGTCGTGAATTTAGGATGCTTGGCTTGGAGATTTGTTTTCGCAAATCCGCGTTTTCCTGCATCGCAGTTTGTAACCCTTGGGTTAATGTCTTTATCTGCTCCTGCATCTGAGCAAACGCCTCACGGGTCATCTGATCAGCCCCGACTCTGAGTACTGCGGCGGCCTTGGCTGCTTCCGCCGCCTTGGCGGCTTTGTCGGCGGCTAGGGCAGCCTTGGCAGCTTTCGCGGCCTTGGCTGTTTCAACAGCCTTGGCTGCAGCGGCGTCGTCGACGCCCAGTTGTGGGGGGTCTGAAGCCATCGTGGTTTTGTTTGATCGAGTCTCTACCATACAAAACTGTTCACCGTAAGGAAAAAGTCACTTCCCACAGACGGCGCCAGCTGATGAAGCAGTTTTGAATCTGGCATGGACCTGATCCTGCAAAACAAAGCTGAAGCTAGAGTCACCGGTGTGGTGGCGTGCCAACCACCCTCCGATGCCTAAGTCAGTATAGAGCTTGGTGTACGGTAGGAGAATTAGGGTTCTCGGTTATGAGTGGTGCGTACCTTTATTGGAGTTCTACCGTTACTTTTATAGGCATTTGATAGGAGGTTGAGTCCTAATAGGACTGCATTCCGGGGATTTTGGATCGCTTTAACGAGGTGGGTGGAGTCCTGCCTTAGCTGGAACTCCACGAGCATCCTGTTTTTATATGGAATCCTTATCCGATGATAATAATAATTATGATTGGCAATTTGTGCTTATCTTACCGGCTCCTCTTCCTTTATCCCGTAGGATTTAGGTTTATCAGAGCGGTATCTTGATGGGAATGAGTATATTCCGTGAATATTACATATCCTGTCTTAGCTTAGTGTCAAAGCTGGTCCTTAGGCCTTATTCCAGCTCCGTCTCATGGGTGTAGCTGGCATCCTCTTACTTTGCTGCAGGTGGTGCTCTCCTGGGGAGCTTGGGCGAAGCTGACTTCTACTCCCCAGGTCCGCATTTCTTACTGAGCTGGCTTCACCAGATTTTATCCTACTTATCAGTCAGGACTCCACGCACTTCATTAAAGCGATCCAAAATCCCCGGGATACAGTCCTACTAGGACTCAACCTCCAATCAAACGCCTATAAACTGACGGTAGAACTCCAATTAAAGGTACGCACTACCCACAACCGAGAACCTTAATTCTCCTACCATATAGCAAGTTCTATACTGACTTAGGCATCGGAGGGTGGTTGGCACGCCACCACACCAGTGACTCAAGCTCTAGCTTTGTTTTGCAGGATCAGGTCGGAGCTAGACACAAAGCTTATTCATCAGCTGGCGCCGTCTGTGGGAAACGACTTTTTCCTTACGGTGAACAATTTTGTATGGTAGAGACCCGATCAAGCAGAATAACGATGGCTTCAGACCCCCCACAAATGGGCGTCGACGATGCCACCAAGGCTGCCGAGGCCACCGAAACTACCAAGGCCGCCGTAGCCGCTGACAAAGCCGCCAAGGCTGCGGAAGCAGCCAAGGCCGCCGCAGCAAACAGGGCCGGGGCTGATCAATTGACCCCGGAGGCGTTTGCTCACATGCAGGAGCAATTAAAGACATTGACCCAAGGGCTACAAACAGCGATGCAAGAAAACGCAGATTTACGAAAGCAAATCTCCGAGCCGAGCATCCTAAATTTATGACACACTCGACTGGACGAAGAAGATGACAAGGAAGAAGGTAAGTCCAGCGAGAAGGAAAGCCAAAATCGAAAGAAGAATGGCAAACCGCCTACAGAGAATTTACCCCATGATCAAGGGGCCTTGCTCAAAATGCAAGACCAGATCGACGGATTGATGAAACACATTAAAGCACAAACTCTTGCTACGGTAGAAAAGTTGGTGCAGAATACAGATTCACCTTTTACATATGAGGTCATGGGGCTGCCACTCCCTAGGAAATTCAAGATGCCCCAGTTGGAGACGTTCAATGGTTCCATGGACCCATTGGATCATCTAGAAACGTATAAATCCTTGATGCATCTACAAGCAGTACCAGACGAAGTAATATGCCGTGCATTCCCGGTTACCCTCAAGGGAAGTGCTCGAGCATGGTTTAATAAACTCCCACCAGGAAGCATACGTAGTTTCAAAAAGCTCAGCACGAGCTTTGTAAGCTAATTTATCGCTGGTCAACGCTACGGCAAACCGGCAACACACCTCTTAACGGTGAAACAAGGAAGATGGGAGTCGTTAAGAGAGTACACCACCAGATTCAACAAAGAGGTGGTTCAGATAGATGAAGCAGATGACAGCGTGAGCATAACTGCGTATATAGCTAGACTGTATTCAGGACAGTTCTTATACCTCTTATCTTAAGAGCCACCCAAAACTCTGGCAGAGCTTATGCTCAGAGCTCAGAAACATATGAATGCAGAGGAAGCCATTTACGCAAGACGTACACGTGATGGCTTTGATCCCCAAGCAGGGCCATCACAGGTTGGCGAGTTTCCACCCCTTGATAAGAAAAGGAAAGAGTCCACCCGCAAAGCTGGAGGGGAACCGAAAAGCAAGAAGGTGGACTCAAGATCTTCCCCGAAATAGGGAGGAGCAGGAGGGCCGCCTCAAGGCCGGTACAAGCAGTTCACTCCGCTCATAGCTACGGCAGAGCAAATCCTTAGCAACCTACAGGATGATCCGGACCTCAAGTGGCCTGGAAAGTTAAGGACTAATCCTAACAGGAGAGCTAAGGACAAATACTGCAGATTCCACAAAGACCACGGTCATAACACCGATGATTGTATTGACCTAAAGCAGCAAATCAAGGATCTGATCCAAAGAGGGAGACTTCAACGTTTTGTAACGAGGAAGTACCAGAAACAATCCAGAAAAGAAGATACAAGCAAGGAGGGTAGAGACGGCACGACACAACGGTCAGGTCCCATTGGAGAGATCAATGTCATCCATGGAGGATTTGCCGGAGGAGGAGAGTTTAGCAACGCTAGGGAAGCTCACCTCAGGAAACTGAGAACGGAGGAATACCTGGAGGTCAACACGGTTGGCCGTCGAAGCAAATTCCAAAAGAAAGAGGAAATACCAATCATTTTCTCAAAAGGAGATATCAAGGGAGTCCAGACCCCTCACGATGACCCCCTAGTTATAACCATTGTCATAGCAAACTACCTCACACGCAGGGTACTGATCGACATTGGAAGCTCAGCTGACATCCTCTATCTCCATGCCTATGACCAACTAAAGGTTGGACGAGAAAGGCTAAAGCCCATGACATCACCACTAGTTGGATTTGCAGGTACGCCCATTTATCCGGTTGGTCAAATAGCCCTACCAATCACTATGGGGGAAGAAGGAAGTCAAATTACACGCATGATAGATTTCATAGTAGTTGACTGTCCTTCAGCATACAATGCGATACTGGGGAGGACAACTCTGAACAAAATCGGGGCAATAATCTCCACGTATCATTTGATGATAATATTCCCAACACCAGAAGGAATTGCAAGCATCAGAGGATATCAGAAAGTAGCACGGGAATGTTATGTCACCTCACTCAGGGGGGCTAACATTACCATGAATGTAGAAAGTCTTGACACTCGAGATGAAGAGAAGCTCCAACATGGAGAGCCCGTGGAAGAGCTCGTAGAAGAACTCCTAGAACCAGGGCAACCTAGAAAAACAGTAAGGGTTGGAACAGGGTTGAGCTCGGTAGCAAAAACAGAGCTGCTGCAATTCCTAAGAAAGAACAAAGATGTCTTTGCATGGTCCCACGAGGACATACCAGGGATTGACCCAAGGGTCATATCTCACAAACTCAACGTGGATCCCACGATTCGCCCTGTTAAACAGAAGAATAGGACATTTGCTCCAAAACGAAACGAAGCTGCGGCCAAAGAAGTAGAAAAGCTCATACAAGCGGAATCCGTCCGCGAAGTTCTCTACCCCGATTGGCTTGCCAACGTGGTTATGGTGAAGAAAGCCAATGGCAAATGAAGGATGTGTGTAGACTTCACAGACCTCAATAAACCATGTCCAAAGGATAGCTTTCCCCTATGAAGGATTGACTCCTTGGTAGATTCTACAGCTGGGCACGAGCTCCTCACCTTCTAGGATGCATTTTCAGGATATAACCAAATCCAAATGCATGAAGGCGATCAAGAGAAAACCTCGTTCATCACCGATAGGGGATTATATTGTTACAAAGTAATGCCCTTCGGTCATAAGAACGCAGGTGCAACATACCAAAGGCTGGTCAACAAGATGTTCAAACAACAGATTGGGCGCAACGTAGAAGTATACGTGGATGACATGCTGGTCAAAAGTGCCAAGGCACGAGATCATATAACAGATTTGGAAGAAACTTTTCAAGTCCTCATAAAATACAAGATGAAGCTCAACTCAACAAAATGCGCTTTCGGAATCTCCTCAGGGAAATTCCTAGGCTTCATTGTATCTCAAAGGGGTATCGAAGCAAACCCTAAAAAGATTCAGGCCATACTAACCAAGAGATCACCCCAAAACATCAAGGAAGTCCAGAAGCTGACAAGACGAGTTGCAACTTTAAGCAGGTTCATCTCACGAGCAACTGATAAGTGTCAAACGTTCTTCAAGGTTTTGAAAAAAGCCTTTGAATGGACTACTACATAAGAAGCAGCTTTCAACCAATTAAAGGAATATTTGACATCACCGCCACTGCTTAGTAGGACTCAAGAAGGAGAAGTTCTATTCTTGTATCTTACTGTCTCTCCCCATGCAGTAGGCATAGTCTTGGTAAGGGAGGAGCAGGGGACGCAGCTCCCAGTATACTACACCAGTAGGGCGCTGCGAGGAGCTGAGCTGAGATATCCCAGAGCTGAAAAGATTGCCTTTGCCATGGTAACAGCGGCTAGGAGGCTACGACCATACTTCCAAGCTCACTCAATCAAAGTACTAACAAATCAACCATGATGAAGCAGTTTTGAATCCGGCACAGACCTGATCCTGCAAAACAAAGCTGAAGCAAAAGTCACCGGTGTGGTGGCGTGCCAACCACCCTCCGATGCCTAAGTCAGTATTGAACTTGCTATATGGTAGGAGAATTAAGATTCTCGGTTGTGAATGGAGCGTACCTTCATTGGAGTTCTACCGTCACTTTTATAGGCATTTGATGGGAGGTTGAGTCCTAGTAGGACTGCATTCCGGGGATATCTGGATTGCTTTGACGAGGTGAGTGGAGTCCTGCCTTAGCTGGAACTCCACGAGCACCCTATTTTAGCATGGAATCCTTATCCGATGTTATCGATGATTAGGATAAGCATAATGTGCTTATCTTACTGGTTCTTCTCCCTTATCCCTTAGGATTTGGGTTAATTGCGTGGTATACTTGGTGGGTCTGGACCAGCTTCGTGTCATAGCTGGTCCTCAGACCTTGCTCCAGCTCCACCCGTTAGGCGTAGCTGGCACCCTCTTACCTTGTTGTAGGTATCGCTCTCCTGGGGAGCTTGGGCAAAGCTGACACCCACTCCCCAGGTCCGCACTTCTTACTGAGCTGGCCTTACCAGAATTTATCCTACTTATCAGGTACTCCCCTGTTTCCAAGCTCCAGCTCTCAGCTAGAGGTTAGAAACATATTCCAGACCTGAATGGCGGTTGGCGCTTTTTCTCTTCCTTTGAGGTTTTAAATGCACGTCGTATCGTGGGACAGGTGTTGATATCTTTACTACCCTGGCGCTTAGAGGTGGACGACGAAGATCCAGGAGCATTCTTCGGGATTGGCGCTGTGACGTTTAAGCTTACTCAAAGCTTTGATCAGGGTTTTCTAAGTCTGTACTCAAATCATCCCAAGCGATTCTTCTGTGCGAAAAACCCTTCTTCCCCGCTCTCCTTTCGTCATCGTGTTAGGGCCTGTCTCCCGTAGGTACGTTCTTTCCTTCTTGCTGTTCTTTCTTTCTTTTCATGTTTGATTCCTCTTTTTCTAGCGTAGAAATTCCAAGCTCTGTGCAGGGTATTCTAGGGGAGTTCATTTGCGCTAGGTTAGCCTATTTTGCATCTACCAACCCTATTCTCGCTGTTATAGAAGATTTCGCCCCTTACTCTGTTGTTCTTCAGAACAGGGTTTTCCGTAATCTTTCTGGTTTATCGTCTTCCCTACGCCCACAATCGTCTACCGCTACCCTAATGTCAGGGGATACCATCGATTTTTCCTCGATTCTTCAAGTGGAAGAGTCGTCGGTTGATGAAGAGGTCCCATTACGTCGTGGCAATGTAAGTAGGGCCTCTTTGCATGTGGGTCATTCTGGTGGTGTCAAGCCCTCCTCTCCTCCTTCGTCCTCGAAGGGTCCCAGTAGGGTTCCAAATTTTTCAGCTTCCTCGATTCCTTCGACGATTACGAACGAAGAGTTGGCCGTCGTTAGGGTTAGATTTTTGATTCCATCCTCCGTAACTCTCAGGAAACCTTCAGGGTCTGAGCGAGCCTGTTCCTTTGTTGAGAACGAGACGTGCGTTTATGTTGGGGCTTTAGAAGGGGGGCTTCGTTTGCCCTTCCCTACCGTGGTTAGGGAAGTGTTGAGTTTCCTGGGTTTGGCTCCTGGCCAGATTGTTCCCAATTCTTGGCGTTTACTGATCGGCTGTGCTGCTCTTTAGGGAGCCATGTCGGATGGTGTTACGCCACTGACAAAGGGGCCCTTTCTAAACCAGTTCCAAGTAAAGGAGGCTCCTGGGGGCGTGGGATGGTATTACTTTACCAAGAGACCCGGCGGAGGAGAATTGGTCACTGATCTTCCCAACGTCCATAAAAATTGGAAGGATAAGTTTTTCTTTGTTGGTGGAGACGGATGGGAGGTTTCGGACTGGGAGGTTGGGTCCTATACGCAGCATGCTCCCAATAAATGGGGGGAGCCCATTGCCAGTTGTAAGCTACGGCTTTCTTTCCTTTTCTTGAACCTTGCTTAGCACTCCTTTATTTCTTAAAGGTCTTTGTTTTATGCTTTTACGCAGCTTGTGCCTCATACCCTTCGACCCCGGCTATAGAAGCAGAATTGAAGTTAGCCCGGAGCTATGAGATCCATAGCTGGGGTTTGCTTGTAACTCCGGAGTCTTTGGCCACTTACCTGCTGGGTCCTGAAACATCTAGTGAAGCTTTGGCTCTTTTGAGAGGTATTCCCAGTTTCTGTTTAGGTATTTGGATTGCCTGCTGATTTTTCTTATTGTTCTCTCTTGATTCCTTTTCAGAAGAAGAAGGAGAAGATACAGGGATGGCACCAAAAATGGACAAAAATTTGCTGGCTCAACTAAAGGCTGAGAGGGTGAAGCAATCGTCTGGTGGCGTGGTTCCAAAAAGGAAGAGCTCACGTCTCCAGAAGGAGCTAAATGTTGAAAGTTTCTTGGATGCTGACCTCTCAAAGGACCCTGCTCTTGACTTAGTGGTTGAGCCGCTTGATTTGGATGGTGCTGAGATTTTAAAGAGAAAGGCAAAGGGTACGGCTGTGGAGGGTACCCCTGCTTCCAAGAAGACGAAAGCTGTTGCTAGTCCTTCTACTTTGGCCAATTTCCAAGAAGC
Source organism: Rhododendron griersonianum (assembly GCA_018127125.1). Lineage (NCBI taxonomy): Eukaryota > Viridiplantae > Streptophyta > Magnoliopsida > Ericales > Ericaceae > Rhododendron > Rhododendron griersonianum. The sequence continues at coordinate 38,696,453 of CM030791.1, forward strand.
CTTGGAGCGTGCTTCTGGGTTGCTCTGTGCAGCTGACAAGGATTCAATGGCGGAGATGTCTCTCCAAGCAGTGGGGGAGCTTATGTTGGTTGAGCTGGCCATGGTGGGCTTTTCTCTTCTATTGCCTTTTTGTCAGCTAGCTTTTCCAAGTGTTTCTTTACTAATTCTGTCTTCCTTATTGCAGGCTACGGATCGTGGCCGCTTTCTGGTTTCCCAAAGCCTTGGCTTGGGGAAACAAATGGCTACACTTTCTGAGACCAACGTAAAGCTCTCCAAGCAAAGTGCTGCCATGGCTGTAGAGCTTCGGAAGTTAACAACTGAGAGGGACAATGCCCTGAAGTCAAAGAGAGGTTTGGAGGAGGAGAGAGATACTGCTGTGGCGACTGTTCGAAGCTTGGAACTGAAAATCCTTGATTGGGATAAGGAAATTGTAAGGACCAAATTCCGTAGTCTTAATTGTATTGGCAATTCCGTACGACAAAACACATATTTTATATCGAGTTGTAATTTTATTATTTTGTTTAAGCTAGTGAGTCTGTATAGGATTAGAGTGGAAGGAATCATTATTATTTGCAATTGAGAGTGAGCGTTTTGAATAGCAAAAGAGGTCGACTATTGCGAGACGAATTTTGACAAAGACGAATCGATGGACGGATCAATCGGCGCCTTCTGACTTCTTAATAAAAAGCCACGTGAAAAAGTGGTCTAGATATGGAATGTTATTTCCTTCCTAGGTGTGTGAGCACTACCATATAAAAAGAAAAAGCTCGGCCAAAGAAAAAGAAGAGGCGTTCACATAATACACAGCGTGAAGAATAGGGTGCGGCGGCAGTAGAAGAATACATGGAAGCAACAGGTTCTTTGTGAGCCATTTTTCTGAAGGAAGATTTCCGTTAGTAATCGGAGGGCTTGTGGACTCAAGGCCGGTGGCGATCAAGATCACTGGGTGCGGTGTACGTGTGACTCGGCAGGTAGTACTTAGAACGTTGTGAGGATTTACATCGTTTGGATAGGTATATCTGTAACTGCACAATGATTATAGTGATTTGATTCCTTCCCGTGGTTTTTACCCATTCAGGGGTTTTCCACGTATATCTCTGCGTTGTGCGATTGATTGTTTTGCATAGTTTTTGCTGATAATTTTACGTAGTGGTTTGCGTTCATACTGCTAGGGTTTTTAAGGGATTATTAGGGAACCCTAATTTTTCAATTGGTATCAGAGCCAGAAAGTCATGGGTTCGAGTCGCGGGAGCGTCATCGTGAGGGAGGGATTGTTGGGCCCGGAGTGCCCCCATGGATTTGGTTACACAATGCCACTCCCTGCGACCGCTCTAAAAACAGACTTGCGGGTGCGATGTCGAATGCCATAAAAGACTTAATTGAAACCCTTCCTACCACCAATTGGTATCAGAGCAGGCTGCTCCTTCCGTTAGGTTTAATTTTTCCTAGAGCAGATCCATCATGAATATGAACATGAATCACATGTCTAGAAATTTTCCTATACTTGATGCTGAAAATTTTGATTATTGGAAATCTAGAATGAGGGCTATAATGAGATCAGCCGGTGAGGAAATTTGGGACTCGTGTATTGTGGGGTACACTCGACCTGTGAAAACTGTAGACGATAAGCCGGTTCAAAAAACTCAGTCTGAGTTATCGAACAAAGAAAAAGCTTTACTTCAGGCTAACAATCGTGCACTTGATTTTTTATTTGCTTCTGTTGATATAAATGAGCACAGAAAAATAGCTAACTGTGAAATTGCGAAAGAGGCCTGGGATACTCTGGTTACTTGCCACGAAGGGACAGACGTTGTTAAGCAGTCTAAGCTGCAAAGGCTTACCACAGAATTTGAGACCATTAGAATGCTGGAGGAAGAGACCTTCAATCAATTCTACTCCAAGCTCATCGCCATCGTTAATAGCTGCGAGAACTTGGGTGAGCCAATTCCTTCTTTTCGTATTATTAAGAAAATTTTGCGCTCTTTACCTCCTAGATTTAAAATTCAAGTTACTATGCTAGAGGGTAAGAAAAAATTAAAAGAAAAATCTGTTCAAGAAATAGTTGGGATTTTCCAAACTTATGAGGCTGACCTATTGCAATCTAAACCTGTTAAACCTAAAGTAAAACCTTCGGAGACTCCGATTGCTTTTAAAAGTACTCAAAAATATGAGAAATGTTCAGATAGTGATAGTGATGTCGATCTTGAGGAGATGAAAGCATTTTTCAAACAATTTAAAAATAGTACAAAAAAGAAAAATGATAAAGGAAAAGGAGAACTTTCTGGAAAAAATAAAAGGGAGGGAAAAGGACAACCTGAGGGACCACAATGTTTTGAGTGCTATGGTTTTGGTCATTACGCCCAAGAGTGTGTAAATAAAATGAAAAAGAAGGCTCTCGTCACTAAAACGTGGGATGATAGCGATTCTGATGAATCGAATGAAGAACAAGGGGCCGATAAAAATGATAAAGGAAACTTTTTGGCTTTTGGAGTAACCTTAAATTCACATGGTCGTTCCGAATCGAGTGGTTCTGAAACAGATAATAGCGAGGTAGATAGTTGTGATGACATAGATGAGGTCAGAGAGAAGTATAACAAACTCCATGTTTTTAGTAAAAAATTAATAGAGGCGAGTGAAAAGCTTTCTGATAAGGTTAAGAAGTTAGAGAATATTTTGAATGAACGCACTCAAGAGAGGGATGAGAGAAATAAAGAAATTGAGCTCCTTCTTAAGAAAAACAAAGTTTTGACTGCTAGAGACAAATCTAAGGATAAATCAGAGGATGACATACAAACAGGGACCAAGGTGTTAGATCATATTTTGTCCATCCAACGGCGACCTGGCGATCGTTCAGGGCTTGGTTATCATGCAACGTCTTCAACTCCATTGATAGGGAGAAACAAAACTAAACGTCAAGGTAAGAAGACTAATGCAAATGACATGCAGAATATGATTAATTCTCCTACGACAAAGAAGCAAATGGCAACAGAGGTAAGAGGACATCCCAAGTGCAATGAGGTAAAACCTAAGGATATTAATACTGATAAGTCTCACGTTTTTACTCCTGCTGTTAAATTTGTTCCTACTTGTCATTATTGTGGTATGACTGGCCATATTAGACCGCATTGTAGGAAGATGCATGAGTCATACACTTCACATGCACATGTAGCTCGTCCTTATGATCATAATTATTTTGTGCCCACTTGTCATCACTGTGGAATTAGAGGCCATATTCGTCCATACTGTTTTGCCATTTATGGCTACCATAGGACTCCTCCCAGCTACGATAACATGAATAATCATAGGGAATATTTTCAAGGGCCTAAACGTAGGATGCCTTTGCATGTCAATTTTACAAAGGAAAATTCAAAGCCCATAACAAATAAAAAGACTCATATTGGAAAGGCCAAAACGAGACAGATTTGGGTTCGTAAAATTGATTTGGTTTCTGAAGCTGATGATGACCTTGACTCTCTAGATGAATATAGTTCATCCGGAGAGGTTGACCTTGCCTTTTGAGGCTATGTCATGGTTCCATAACTTAGGTTTAATTGTTGTTGCATATCTAATTACCTAGAGTTATGGAGTTTCATATTTTTTTATTGTTTTTATTTTGTAATTTTTATTGAGTTATTAAATTAAAAAAATAATAAAAGGATTTTTTTTGGGGTGTCGTGTAGAATGAGCATAATAGTGTTTGATGCGTAGTTGAATATCATTGGATTTTATGAACATGTTCATCCATAGTTTTGTTGCACTTCTTTCATGATATTCTCACTGCAAGTATGTTCGAATGTTAATAAATCATAAGTATTCGACATTCTGTACACTTATCCATGGCTTTTGGTCAGTTTCTCGGTTATGGACCACCATTCTCATATGCTTAGTTATATCTTGTGTCTTTCCAGAACCGTGACCACCTTTGTTTGGTTTCCGTTGATAAAGCCCTCGTTTTCTCAAAAAAAAAAAAAAGAAAGAAAGAAAGAAAAAGGAAAAGAAAATATATATCTTGGATTTTGCTTATCCGGGCGTTCATTGAGTAACCGGACAATTGGAGTGAGGTATTCTCCCTCTGAGTGTTCGCGTCAAAAAATGGATAGACCTTGTGAAGGCACCGTGTTGGACCATTTGCTTAGTAACCGGGCATTGGGTATAAGGTATTCTTACTCTCAATATTCGCGTCAAACAGCAGTGGGGTAAAAGTAAAAACACGGTTATGAATTTCTATTGATTACTTATTAACAACCGTTTGTTGCTGAGGGGGAGCTTGTGATTAATAATCTGTGACTTGTATGTCGAATCTAGAGAGGTGTATCTTGTTGAGGGGGAGTCGCTAGATAAACCTCAGCATTTGAGCATCTTGGCCCTATTTTGAGTTGCTGAATTTTTTGGTCATGGATGCACACACACACTTTCCTCACATGTCGATGATCATGGTATGTTGCATTCCTTCTACCTTGCATGGTGTTATATCATTAAGCGGTGCCATAAAATTTGGATGTCTTTTTCATCTCATCTTATGATATAATACTTGCGCTAAAACTATCTCACATTTCTCATTCTCTTTCAGCATTTAGTTTATTTTTATTTTTTTGGTTTTGCATGTCTGTTAGTTCTTTGCTGCTATTGAATTTAGTCATCGTGTTATTTATGCTAGTTGTCACGCTTTGCTTAAATTTCTTATTTGGCTGCTTCTATTGATCCCTCATTGTTTGATTCTCCGATATTCACAATTATTGTTTTATTGTTAATCCTGTTCGCCCTTTGTCATTCCATGTCAAAAAGGGGGAGAATAATGAAAGGGGGAGTAGGTTGCTTATTGTTCTAATGTGCTTGGATGTTGAGTTTTTGTTTGCAGCTTCTCCACAACTCGATTTCACTTCGTTAGATTTTCATTGTAGTGTGTTTTGTCATGGAAGTGCCAAAGGGGGAGATTGTAAGGACCAAATTCCGTAGTCTTAATTGTATTGGCAATTCCGTACGACAAAACACATATTTTATATCGAGTTGTAATTTTATTATTTTGTTTAAGCTAGTGAGTCTGTATAGGATTAGAGTGGAAGGAATCATTATTATTTGCAATTGAGAGTGAGCGTTTTGAATAGCAAAAGAGGTCGACTATTGCGAGACGAATTTTGACAAAGACGAATCGATGGACGGATCAATCGGCGCCTTCTGACTTCTTAATAAAAAGCCACGTGAAAAAGTGGTCTAGATATGGAATGTTATTTCCTTCCTAGGTGTGTGAGCACTACCATATAAAAAGAAAAAGCTCGGCCAAAGAAAAAGAAGAGGCGTCCACATAATACACAGCGTGAAGAATAGGGTGCGGCGGCAGTAGAAGAATACATGGAAGCAACAGGTTCTTTGTGAGCCATTTTTCTGAAGGAAGATTTCCGTTAGTAATCGGAGGGCTTGTGGACTCAAGGCCGGTGGCGATCAAGATCACTGGGTGCGGTGTACGTGTGACTCGGCAGGTAGTACTTAGAACATTGTGAGGATTTACATCGTTTGGATAGGTATATCTGTAACTGCACAATGATTATAGTGATTTGATTCCTTCCCGTGGTTTTTACCCATTCAGGGGTTTTCCACATATATCTCTGCGTTGTGCGATTGATTGTTTTGCATAGTTTTTGCTGATAATTTTACGTAGTGGTTTGCGTTCATACTGCTAGGGTTTTTAAGGGATTATTAGGGAACCCTGATTTTTCAGAAATGGAAAAGTGTAAGACCGCAAGCTTGGGGATGCTGGAGAAGGTAAGAAATGCTCGTAGAGACGCCATTGAACTCTTCCTGCAGTCCCCTGAGTCTTGTCAAGATGTTACCCAACAATATTTTGATGGGTTTGAAGCTATGAGGGGCCAGGCAGCTTTGGCTTTCCCAAACTTGGATTTCTCCAAGTTTGAGGTTGATGATGAAGAAGGGCCCTCATGCCTTGATGGGGGACCGAAAGGAGGAGAGGAAGGCGACGAAGTGGTATCCAAAGATACATCTATCCCGAGCTCTTCGATTGCATCCCTTCTCCAAACTCCAGAAAAAGTCTCTCTTCCTCTTGAAACTCCAATTCTGGCGGTAACACCTCCTGGCCCATCATCTGGTGATGGGCAGGCTATTGGCAATTCCACCCCGGGCCTTTGAATGGCCTTTCAAACTTTAAATTCGTTTGGGTCTGTAAAATACTTTTAAATACTTTCGTACTTTTGGCTGTGTTTTTGGGAGAGGCCTTAGGTTTGGCCTGAATACTTTCTTTGATGATTGATGAGGATGATCTTTAGGAGATCATATCTTGGGGCCTCCTACAGGCTTGTTATGACAGGTGCAGGTGCTCGGTTGAAAATATCAAAGAATTCTTTCATCTTATGCTGTGGCATTTTCCAATAGTCTTTATATAGACATTTTGATTTTGCCAGTTCCTGCCCTTGCTATTGCTGTGCTAAGTGCCAGTATCTTTTGCAAGTGGCATGCCTTTTGCTGCACCGAATTGCATAGCTAGAAATTTATTCTGAGCTTTTTGTTTGATTTAGGTAGACATGTTATGTCTAAACTGGGAACTTTTCCCTTCTTTACTTTGTCGCAGTTATACTACGTCTCTTACTCCCCTAAGTGGGTTAAATGCTTGCGTCCAAGCAATTAAGGCACTTATTTAAGTTTACCCTTAGGTTTTTCTGGGTGAGTTGCTTATAAAATAATGTATGGCTATCAATGCATAGCTATGCTACTGTACGAATAATTAATGTGCTTACTTTGTTTACCCCATAGGGTATCCCTCAAGTCTGACGATTATTTTCTTGGAATATCATAATTTCCCATGAGAGGTTGGATTCCAGAGTTCAAGCCGTCTGCAATTAATTGTAAGCTGTCGTTTCAACTGCTCGAGGTAGTGGGGTTTGTAACTTCCCATTATTCCAAGCGGTTGAGGTGGTGGTTTTCATTGTAAATTCGATTATGATCGTGCTGATTGGTCTATCAAGCGGTTAGTGAACCGCCCAACTTTGGCTATAAATATCAGTGGATGTTTTAGGGATTACTCCCCATTCCATAATCAAATTTCAAACTGCTAATGGCAAGTAGTGATCGTATCACCGAGTTGTGTCAGGAGCTGCAGAGCCTGAAGGCAGCCATTACTGGGCTGACTTTAAAGATGGAGACCATGGTGGATTCTCTCTCTGTCATGGAAAAGACGGTCCGCATGGTGCTGATAGCCAACAGGGACCAGTTTGAGGCTTTCCGAGGGCAACCGGCGCCACCAGTTCCTTCCCCTCCGAGGGAGGGAGGTAGTGATTAGGTTGCAACTTTGTGGTTTTGTCCACAAAGTTTTTATGTAAAAGCTGTCCACATCCCTTGGGGTGTGGATTAATTAATAAAAATTTTGATAATTTTATCTTTTTCTTTGTCTTTCCATTTCATGCATACAAGGGAATTAATCCATATCATGTATATTGAAAATTGAAACAAACATCCCTCGTGAGGAATTTTATTGGCCACTAGGGCTGATAAACGAAAGGAACATATTGTTCTAACTAAAACAACTTGGTTGCTAAAGTTTTTATTGAAAACAGAGAGTTTCCTAAAAACAGAAATAAACCTCCTAAAATTGAAATAAATTCGGGCTGCAAGTACCTACTTGTAGTACTTCTTCAAATGTTCTGCATTCCATGAGTTTGGTAGCTCTTTTCCCCTTAGGGTTGCGAGTCTATATGCACCAGCTTTGATATGGTGCAAAACCTGGTAGGGTCCTTCCCAATTTGGGCCTAGTTTGCCCACTTTCTTCCCCGTAGGATCAACTTTTCTCAGGACCAGATCGCCAGCTCGAAAATCCCTTGGCCTAACCTGTGCCTCATGATATTTAACCATTCTCTGTTGGTAAAGGGCCAGCTTGGCCATGGATGTTTCCCTTGTCTCTTCTAGGAGGTCTAGCTCTGCCCTGAGATCTTCTTGGTTATCCTGGGGGTCTGGGATTACAGTCCTGTAGTTGAGGAGTTCGACTTCAATTGGGACTACTGCTTCGGCCCCAAATGCAAGAGAATATGGGGTTTCTCCAGTTGCTGTTCGGGGCGTTGTGCGATATGCCCATAGCACATTGTAAAGCTCGTCTGGCCAAGCTCCTTTGGCCTCTCGAAGCCTTTTCTTGATTCCTTTCTTGATTGTCCGATTTGTTACTTCCACCTGGCCATTTGCCTTTGGGTGAGCCTTGGAGGCGTAATGTACGTGTATTCCCATGGAAATATAGTACTCTTTGAGCTGGGTGTTATCAAATTGCTTCCCTCGATCTGTGACTATCACTCGTGGCAATCCAAATCGGCTTATAATGAATTTCCACAAGAAGTCGATTGCAACCTCTGCTGTGATTGTGGCCAGTGCCTTGGCTTCGACCCACTTCGTAAAGTAATCCACAGCTACGATAGCATGCTGAACCTGACCTGCTGCCATTGGCAGTGGACCAATTAGGTCTACTCCCCACTGGGCAAATGGCCAGGGTCCTTTCATAGAAGTTAAGACTGTAGGCGGTCCATGAATGATGTTCGCAAAACGTTGGCACTTCTCACATTTTTGGACCATGGACTTGCAGTCCTTCTGCATACTTGGCCAATAATATCCTAGCCTAAGGAGTTTGTAGGATAACATGCGGCCACCTTGGTGATCCCCACATACTCCTTGGTGAACTTCTTCCATAGCCCTTGTAGACTCTGGTGGGATTAAGCACCTAAGGTATGGTAATGAGAAGCTCCTCCTGTAGAGTACGTCTCCCATCATCAGGTACTTTGCGGCTCTGATTTTCAATTGCCTAGCTTTGACGTTGTCATCTGGTAGTGTCCCATTCATTATGTAGTCGACTATGGGGCTCATCCATGAGTTGCTGTAGTCAATAGCTCGTACCTGTTTGTCCATGGCAAAGATGCTGGGTAACTCTAAGTATCGTATCGGTGCATTTGGTGGGATTGCACCCTCTTTGGCCGTGGCCAGCTTTGACAAATAGTCAGCTTCAATGTTCTCTTCCCTTGGGATTCGAACAATGTTAAAGCTTTGCAGCTTTGCAATTTGGGCTTTTACCTTATCCAAGTACTTCTGCATTATTTCTTCCTTCACGGTATATTCCCCTAGGACTTGTCCTACCACCAGCTGTGAGTCACTTTTTGCCAACACATGGTTAGCACTGACGGCCTTAGCCAGGTCCAAACCAACCACGAGAGCTTCATATTCGGCCTCGTTATTGGTTGCTTTGAACTCAAACCTGAGCGCATAGCTTAGGCGTTGCCCCTTTGGGGAAGTTAGCACTAAACCAGCTCCACTTGCTTCTCTTGTTGTTGATCCATCCACCTGTAGGATCCATGGCTTAGGTTCTTCCTTGGGGGGCTCTTCTGGTTCAGGATACGTGTATTCCGCAAGGAAATCTGCAAGCACTTGAGCTTTAATGGCGATGCGGGGCTTGTATTCTATATCAAACTCACCAAGCTCTATTGACCATTGAATTAGCCGGCCTAAAGTTTCTGGGCAGTGGAGAATTCTTCGGAGTGGCTGATCCGTTAGTACTTTGATTGAATGAGCTTGGAAGTATGGCCGTAGCCTTCTAGCAGCTATTATCATAGCAAAAGCTATTTTCTCAGCTCTGGGGTATCTCAGTTCTGCTCCTCGCAACGCCCTGCTGATGTAGTATACCGGGAGCTGTGTCCCCTGCTCCTCCCTTAACAAGACTGCACTGACAGCGTGGGGGGAGACAGCAAGGTACAGGAATAGGACCTCCCCCTCTTGGGTTCTGCTAAGCAATGGCAGGGACGTCAGGTATTCCTTTAGCTGGTTGAATGCTGCTTCCTCTGTGGTAGTCCACTCAAAGGCCTTTCTCAAGACCTTAAAGAACGTTTGGCACTTATCAGTTGCCCGGGAGATGAATCTGCTTAAAGCTGCAACTCGTCCGGTTAGCTTCTGGACCTCCTTGATGTTCTAGGGTGACTTCATGGTGAGTATGGCCTGAATCTTCTCAGGGTTTGCTTCGATTCCTCTTTGGGACACCATGAAGCCCAGGAATTTCCCTCAGGAGATTCCAAAAGCACATTTCGTTGAGTTGAGTTTCATCTTGTATTTTCTGAGAACAAGGAAAGTTTCTTCCAAGTCTGCTATATGGTCTCGTGCCTTGGCACTTTTGACCAGCATGTCGTCCACGTATACCTCTACGTTGCGCCCAATTTGTTGTTTGAACATTTTGTTGACCAGCCTTTGGTATGTTGCCCCTGCGTTCTTGAGATCGAAGGGCATCACTTTGTAGCAATATAGTCCCCGATCGGTGATGAATGAAGTTTTCTCTTGGTCTTCTTCATGCATTTGGATTTGATTATATCCTGAGAATGCATCCATGAAGGTGAGGAGCTCGTGCCCAGCTGTAGAATCCACCAAGGAGTCAATCCTAGGCAGAGGGAAGCTATCCTTTGGGCACGCCTTATTGAGGTCCGTAAAATCTACACACATTCTCCATTTGCCATTGGCCTTCTTGACCATAACCACGTTGGCTAGCCAATCTGGGTAGAGAACTTCGCGGACAGATTCTGCTCGTACGAGCTTCTCTACTTCTTTGGCTGCGGCCTCGTTTCGGTCTGGAGCGAAAGTTCTCTTCTTCTGTTTGGCAGGGCGAATGGTGGGATCCACGTTAAGCTTGTGAGATATGACCCTTGGGTCAATCCCGGGTATGTCCTCATTGGACCATGCAAAGACATCTCTGTTTTTCTGTAGGAACTGCAACAGCTCCGCTCTTGCGACCGAGCTCAACCCTGTCCTAATCTTTATAGTTTTTCCAGGTTGCCCTGGTTCTAGGAGCTCCTCCACTAGTTCTTCCACAGGTTCTCCGTGTTGGAGCTTCTCTTCATCTCGAGTATCTAGACTTTCGATACTCATGGTAATGTTTGCCCCTCTGAGTGAGGTGACATAACATTCCCGTGCTGCCTTCTGATCTCCTCTGACACTAGCAACTCCTTCAGGTGTTGGGAATTTTATCATCAGATGATGGGTGGAGATTATTGCTCCGATTTTATTCAGAGTTGTTCTCCCCAGTATTGCATTGTATGCTGAAGGGCAGTCAACCACTATGAAATCCACCATGCGTGTGATTTGACTTCCTTCTTCTCCCATGGTAATAGGCAGGGCTATTTGACCAGCTAGATAAATGGGCGTACCTGCAAATCCTACCAGTGGGGATGTCATGGGCCTCAGCCTTTCCCGCCCCACTTTCAGTTGGTCATACGCTTGGAGGTAGAGGATGTCAGCCGAGCTTCCACTGTCAATCAATATCCTAAGTGTAAGGTAGTTTGCTATGACAATGGTGATAACCAGTGGGTCATCGTGAGGAATTTTGACGCCCTTGATGTCTTCTTCTGAGAATATAATGGGTATCTCCTCCTTTTTCTGGAACTTGTTCGGACGGCCAACTGTGTTGACCTCCAAGTATTCCTCCGTTCTTAGTTTTCTGAGGTGCACTTTCCTAGCATTGCTAGATTTGCCACCTCCTGCAAATCCTTCGTGGATGACCTTGATTTCTCCAATGTGACCTGACCGGGGCGCTGTGCTGTTCCTGCCTTCTTTGTTGGCATCTTCCCTTCTGGGTGGTTTTTGGTGTTTCTTCGTTACAAAACGTTGAAGCCTCCCTCTTTGAATCAGGTCTTCGATTTGCTGCTTTAGGTCGATACAATCATCGGTGTTGTGACCGTGGTCTTTGTGGAATCTGCAGTACTTGTCCTTAGCTCTCCTGTTGGGATCAGTCCTCAGCTTTCCAGGCCACTTGAGGTCTGGATCATCCTGTAAGTTGCTAAGGATCTGCTCTGCCGTAGCTATGAGCGGTGTGAACTGCTTGTACCGGCCTTGAGGTGGTCCTCCTGCTCCTCCTCGTTTCGGGGAGGATCTTGAGTCCACTTTCTTGTTCTTTGGTTCCCCTCCGGCTTTGCGAGTGGATTCTCTCCTCTTCCTGTCGGAGGGGGGAAATTCACCAACCTGTGATGGCCCCGCTTGGGGATCAAAGCCATCACGCGTGCATCTTGCGTAAACGGCCTCCTCTGCATTCATATGTTTCTGTGCTCTGAGCATAAGTTCTGCCAAAGTTTTGGGTGGTTCTTGAGATAAGAGGTATAAAAACTGTCCTGAATACAGTCCAGCGATATACGCAGTTATGCTCACACTGTCATCAGCTTCGTCAATCTGGACTACCTCCTTGTTGAATCAGGTGGTATACTCTCTCAACGATTCCCATCTTCCTTGTTTCACCGTCAATAGATGTGTAGCTGGTTTGCCGTAGCGTTGACCAGCGATGAAGTAGCTTACGAAACTTGTGCTAAGCTCTTTGAAACTACCGATGCTTCCTGGTGGGAGTTTATTAAACCATGCTCGAGCACTTCCCTAAAGGGTGACAGGGAATGCCCGACACATCACCTCGTCTGGTACCGCCTGTAAATGCATTAGGGATTTTTATGTCTCTAGATGAATCCGTGTTCTTTACCAACTCTTCCACCGTGGCGGGAGTTTGTGCTTTAACATGTTTCATTAACCCGTCAATCTGATCTTGCATCTTGTTCAAAGCTTCTAGGTCATGGGAGGTCCTTTCCCTGGGCGGCTTACCACCCTTCCTTCAATTTTGGCTTTCCTTTTCGCTGGATTCGCCTTTTTCTTCGTCATCCTCTTCGTCCTGTCGATTGTGTCGTGAATTTAAGATGCTTGGTTCGGAGATTTGCCTTCGCAAGTCCGCGTTTTCCTGCATCGCAGTTTGTAACCCTTGGGTTAAAGTCTTTATTTGCTCCTGCATCTGAGCAAACGCCTCGGGGGTCATCTGATCAACCCCAATTCTGAGTGCTGCGGCGGCCTTGGCTGCTTCCGCCGCCTTGGCGGCTTTGTCGGTGGCTAGGGCGGCCTTGGCAGCTTTCGCGGCCTTGGCCGTTTCGGCTGCCTTGGCGGCCTTGGCTGCGGCGGCGGTCTTGGTGGCGTCGTCGACGCCCGGTTGCGGGGGGTCTGAAGCCATCGTCGTCTTGTTCGATCGAGTCTCTACCATACAAAACTGTTCACCGTAAGGAAAAAGTCGTTTCCCACGGACGGCGCCAGCTGATGAAGCAGTTTTGAATCCGGCACAGACCTGATCCTACAAAACAAAGCTGAAGCAAAAGTCACCGGTGTGGTGGCGTGCCAACCACCCTCCGATGCCTAAGTCAGTATTGAACTTGCTATATGGTAGGAGAATTAAGATTCTCGGTTGTGAATGGAGCGTACCTTCATTGGAGTTCTACCGTCACTTTTATAGGCATTTGATGGGAGGTTGAGTCCTAATAGGACTGCATTCCGGGGATATCTGGATTGCTTTAACGAGGTGAGTGGAGTCCTGCCTTAGCTGGAACTCCACGAGCACCCTGTTTTAGCATGGAATCCTTATCCGATGTTATCGATGATTAGGATAAGCATAATGTTCTTATCTTACTGGTTCTTCTCCCTTATCCCGTAGGATTTGGGTTAATTGCGTGGTATACTTTGTGGGTCTGGACCAGTTTCGTGTCATAGCTGGTCCTCAGACCTTGCTCCAGCTCCACCCATTAGGCGTAGCTGGCACCCTCTTACCTTGTTGTAGGTATTGCTCTCCTAGGGAGCTTGGGCAAAGCTGACACCCACTCCCCAGGTCCGCACTTCTTACTGAGCTGGCCTTACCAGAATTTATCCTACTTATCAAACCACTTCAAAGAATTCTCCACTGCCCAAAGACATCAGGTCGGCTAATTCAATGGTCAATAGAGCTTGGTGAGTTTGATATAGAATATAAGCCTCGGATCGCCATTAAAGCTCAAGTACTTGCAGATTTCCTTGCAGAATACACGTATCCAGAACCAGAGGAGCTTCCCAAAGAAGAACCAAAACCTTGGGTCCTTCAGGTTGATGGATCGACAACCAAAGAAGCAAGCGGAGCTGGTTTAATCCTAACATCTCCAAAAGGGCAACGCCTGAGCTACGCGCTTAGGTTTGAATTCAAAGCAACCAACAATGAGGCTGAATATGAAGCTCTCGTGGTTGGTTTGGAGCTGGCTAAGGCCGTTGGTGCTAACCATGTGTTGGCCAAAAGTGATTCACAGTTGGTTGTAGGACAAGTCCTAGGGGAATATACTATGAAAGAAGAGGTAATGCAGAATACTTAGATAAAGTGAAGGCTCAGATTGCAAAGCTAGAAAGCTTTAACATTGTCAGGATCCCAAGGGAGGAGAACATTGAAGCTGATTATTTGGCGAAGCTGGCCACGGCCAAGGAAGATGCCATCCCACGAAATGCACCAGTACGGTATTTGGAGCTACCTAGCATCTTTGCCCTAGACGTGCAGGTACAAGCTATCGACTATAGCAATTCGTGGACAGGTCCCATTGATGAAGCAATTTGGAATCCGGCACGGACCTGATCCTGCAAAACAAAGCTGAAGCTAGAGTCACCGGTGTGGTGGTGTGCCAACCACCCTTCGATGCCTAAGTCAGTATAGAACTTGTTATTTGGTATGAGAATTCAGGTTCTCGATTGTCAGTGGTGCGTACCTTTATTGGAGTTCTACCGTTACTTTTATAGGCATTTGATAGGAGGTTGAGTCCTAGTAGGACTGCATTCCGGGGATTTTGGATCGCTTTAACGAGGTGGGTGGAGTCCTGCCTTAGCTGGAACTCCACGAGCATCCTGCTTTAGCATGGAATCCTTATCCGATGATAACAATGATTATGATTAGCATTTTATGCTTATCTCGACTCCTCTTCCTTTATCCCGTAGGATTTAGGTTTATCAGAGCGGTATCTTAATGGGAATGAGTAATATTCCGTGAATATTACTTATCCCATCTTAGCTTTGTGTCAAAGCTGGTCCTTAGATCTTATTCCAGCTCCGTCTCATGGGCGTAGCTGGCATCCTCTTACCTTGCTGCAGGTGTTGCTTTCCTGGGGAGCTTGGGCGAAGCTGACTTCTACTCCCCAGGTCCGCGTTTCTTACTGAGCTGGCTTTACCAGATTTTATCCTACTTATCACCCATAGTTGACTACATAACGAATGGGACGCAACCAGACGATAATGTCAAAGCTAGGCAGCTCAAAATCAAAGCTGCAAAATACCTGATGATGGGAGATGTGCTGTACAGAAGGAGCTTCTCATTACCATACCTAAGATGTCTGACCATGGCAGAATCTACAAAGGCTATGGAAGAAGTCCACCAAGGAGTATGTGGGGATCACCAGGGTGGCCGCATGTTATCCTACAAACTCCTTGGGTTGGGATATTCTTTGCCAAGCATGCAAAAGGATTGCAACTCTATGGTCCAAAAATGTGAGAAGTGCCAACGCTTTGCAAACATCATTCATGGATCACCCACAGTCTTAACTCCTATGAAAGGACCTTGGCCATTCGCCCAGTGGGGAGTAGACCTAATTGGCCCACTTCCAATGGCATCAGGCCAGGTCCAGCATGCCATTATAGTTGTGGATTACTTTACAAAGTGGGTCGAAGCTAAGGCATTGGCCACAATCACAGCAGAGGTTACAATCAATTTCTTATGAAAATTTATTATAAGCCGATTTGGGTTACCACGAGTAATAGTCACGGACCGAGGAAAGCAGTTTGATAATGATCAGTTCAAAACGTACTATATATCCAAGGGAATACATGTACATTATGCCTCCAAGGCTCACCCAAAGGCTAATGGCCAAGTGGAGGTCACAAATCGCACAATCAAGAAGGGAATCAAGAAAAGGCTGCGAGAGGCCAAAGGAACTTGGCCAGACGAGCTTTATAATGTGCTATGGGCATATCGTACAACACCCCAAACCGCAAATGGAGAAACTCCATATTCTCTTGCGTTTGGGGCCGAAGCAGTAGTCCCAATTGAAGTTGAACTCCTCAACTACAGGACTGCAACTACGGACCCCTAGGAAAACCAGGAAGATCTCAGGGCCGAGCTAGACCTCTTGGAGGAAACGAGGGAAACAGCAATGGCCAAATTGGCCATCTACCAGCAAAGAATGGTCAAGTACCATGAAGCACAGGTTAGGCCAAGAGATTTGTGGGCTGGTGATTTAGTCCTAAGGAAGGTGGATCCCACGGGAAAGAAGTAGGCAAGCTTGGCCCAAATTGGGAGGGACCCTATCAGGTCTTGCACCATGTCAAAGCTGGTGCTTACAAACTTGCAACTCTAAGGGGAAAAGAGCTACCAATCTCATGGAACGCAGAGCACCTAAAGAAGTACTACAAGTAGGTGCTTGCAATCCAAATTTGTTTCCGTTTTTAGGAAGTTCATTTTTGTTTTTACGAAACTTTCTGTTTTCAATAAAACTCTAGCAATAAAGTTGTTTTCTGTTAGGACCATGTGTTCTTTACGTTTGCCAGCCCTAGTGGCCAATAAAACTCCCCACGAGGGATGATTGTTCAAATTTCCCGTGTGCATGATATGGTTTAGTTTTCCTGTATGCATAATATGGAAAGACAAGCAGAGAGATAAGATTATCCAAATTTTATCAATAAATCCACACCCCAAGGGATGTGGACAACTTTTAAATAAAAACTTTGTGGGTAAAACCCACAAAGTTGCAACCTAATCACTACCTCCCTCCCTTGGAGGGGAAGGAATTGATGGCGCCGGTTGCCTTCGGAAAGCCTCCAACTGGTCCCAGTTGGCTATCAGCACCATGCGGATCGTCTTCTCGATGACAGAAATGGATTCCGCCATGGCCTCCATCTTCGAAGACAGCTTATTAATGGCTGCCTTCAGGCTTTGCAATTCCTCGCACAACTCAGAAACTCGATCATTGTTTGCCATTTGCAACTTGAATTCGATTGTGGAATGGGGAGTAATCTCTAAAAACCTATTGGTATTTATAGAACAGATAGGCGGTTCACTAACCACTTGCTGAACCAATCAGCATGATCACAATCAAGATTGCAATTAAAACCGCCACCTCAACCGCTTAGACTAATGGGAAGTTGCAAATCCCATTACCTCGAGCAGTTGAAACGATATCTTTCGCTTAAATGCAAATGATTTGGACTCAAAAAGCCACCCTCTCACGTCATGAGCAAATATAATATTATCATGCCTGAGAGATGTCCTACGGGAAATCAAAATAAGTATATTAATTATTTGGATACAATAAGTATGCATTAATTAAGCAGCTTAGGAAAATTATCCAAGCTCAACAGACGTAGCACAGCTATGCATTAATTAAAGCAGCTTAGGAAAAATATCCAAGCTCAACAGACGTAGCACAGCTATGCAATCTACGGAATTACAACTCACCTAAAAACTATCCCAAGGGAAACTTAAATAAGTGTCTTAATTGTTTGGACGCAAGCAATTTACACTCTTAGTGGAGTAAGAGACGTAGTATAACTACGCAGAAAAGACAAGACGAGGAAAATAAATTTCCAAAACAGACATAGCACGCCTATGCAAATCAAACAAGCTCATAATAGAATTTCTAGCTACGCAATTTGGTACAGCAAAGGGTACGCCTCTTGCAAAGATACTAAAACACAAGTGCTTGACATAGCAATAATAAAGGCAGGAATTGGCAAGTCCTACAAAGTCAATATGCATAATATGCACAAAGTCTACTAGAAACTGCCATATTTCAGCTCAAAACAAAGAGCATGTTTGCCAAACCTATACCTGTCATGATTTTAAGCAGATAGCCTTTAAGAAGGCCCAAAAATATGATCTCACTTAGATCATTCCCAACAGTCATCAACACAAGTTTTTCCAGCCAAGCAGGAGTCAAGGCCAAACCAACAAGCCACTCCCAAGCCAACACAGTTAAAAGTACGACAATATTAAAAAAGTGTTAGTTACAAACCCAAATCAATTAAAAGTTTCTAAAGGCCATTCAAAGGCCCAAGGAGGAACTATCAATAGCCTGCACGTCACCAGATGACGGGCCAAGAGGTGTTGCAGCTGGGGTTGAAGCTTCAAGAGGTAGAGAGACTTTTTCAGGAGTTTTGAGGAGGGATGCAAGGGAAGAGTTCGGAATAGATGTGTCTTTAGATGCCGCGTCATCGCCATCATCCTCTTCTTTCTGTCCCCCGTCAAGACATGAGGGCCCCTCTTCGTCATCAACTTCAAACTTGGAAAAATCCAAATTTGGAAAAGCTAAGGCTGCCCAGCTCCTCATGGCTTCAAACCCATCAAAATATTGCTGAGTAATATCTTGACGGTACTCAGGGGACTACAGGAAGAGTTCAATGGCATCCCTACGAGCGTTTTTCACCTTCTCTAGCATCCCCAGGCCCATGACTTTGTACTTCTCCATCTCCTTATCCCACTCAAGAATCTTCTGCTCCAGACTTCGAGCAGTCGCCATGGCGGTATCTCTCTCCTCCTCCAAGCCTCTCTTCGACTTCAGGGCAGCATCCCTTTCATTCGTCACCTTCTGGAGCTCTGCAGCCATGGTAGCACTTTGTTTTGAGAGCCTCACATTGGTCTCAATGAGTGTAACCACCTGCTTCCCCAAGCTATGGCTTTGGGAAGCAAGATATCGGCCACGAGCCGTGGCCTGCAATAAGAGAGAAAGAATCAACAAAGAGACAACTAGAAAATTGAATTATCAAAAAATGCAGAAAGGGAGCCTACCATGGCCAACTCAACCAACATTTGCTCCCCCACCGCCTGGAGAGACATCTCCGCCATCAAGTCCTTATCAGCTGCACAAAGTAGCCCAGAAGCACGCTCCGGAGCTTCCTAATAATTGCCCAGTACATAAGGGCCAATAGAAGCCTTTGCCTTCTTACTAGAAGGGGTACCCTCCACAGCTGTACCCTTTGCCTTCCTCTTCGATTTCTCGACACCTCCCTCTACGATCTGCTCAACCACTAAGTCAAGAGCAAGATCGATAGAGAGGTCGACATCCAGGAAGCTCTCAACATTCAGCTCCTTCTGAAGATGGGAGCTCTTCCTTTTTGGAGTAACAACCCCAGATGATTGCTTTGTCCTCTCAGCTTTGAGCTGGGTCAGCAGAGCTTTGTCCATTTTCGGTGCCATCTCTTTTCTCTCACTTTCTTCTTCTGAAAATAGAAAGACAGAAAAACAATGAGAAAGTCAGTAAACAATAAAGCACCAAACAAAAACAGAAACTACCTCTAGAGAGTGCCAAGGCCTCACGAGTAGTCTCTGGGCCCAGCAAGTGGCCAACGATTCTGGAGTCACAAGCAACTCCCAATTGTGAACAATATAGCTCCGAGCCTGTTGAAGCTCCGCTGCTAAGGCAGGACTCAAAGGGTATGATGTTCGAGCTGCAGAAATAAAGAAGGATTCATAAAGATATGAATATAGTCATGGAATTGCGAAATTATAGAAAACAGACAGCTTACAATTAGTGATGGGGACCCCCCACCTACAGGGGATCCAAGGGGTATATGTCCCAACCTCCCAAGTAGGGAGCTCCCAACCATCACCGCCAATGAAGAAGAATTTATCCTTCCAATTCTTACTTACAGTAGGGAGCTCTGTGACTAGCTCCCCCTCGCCGGCCCTTTTTGCGAAGTAATACCACCCAATCCCTCTTGGAACCTCCTTGACAGAAAATTGATTGAGAAAAGGCCCTTTCGTTAAAGGGGATTGCCCATCCGACATAGCTCCCCAAAGTGCCGCACAACCTATTAAAAGGTGCCAAGAATTGGGCACAATCTGACCAGGGGCTAAACCAAGAAAACTCAAAACGTCCCTCACTACGGTAGGGAAGGGCAAACGTAAACCCCCTCCTAAGGCACCGGTATAGAGACAAGTCTCGTTCTCAACAAAGGAACAAGCCCTCTCAGACACAGAAGGCTTCCTAAGCATGACGAAGGAAGGGATTGAGTATCTGACTCTCAAAACGGCCAGCTCTTCATCTGTAACAGTGGAGGGGATGTCAGAAGCAGAAAAGACGGGAGCCCTACGGGACCCCCTCGACGAAGACATGACAGGAGACGAGGGTTTAACACCACTCGACGGACCGCTACCGGATGAAACCCCAATGTTGCCACCACGATGCAACGATGTTCCCTCCTCCTCGAACGACTCCTCAACGTTCGAAATAGAAGAGAAATTGATGAAACCCTCAGACATCAGGGTTCCCACCGAAAACCTAAGGTGCGAGTTTTTGGCAAGAAAGAAGAGATCTCGGAAGACTCTGTTCTGAAGCACAATGGAGTAAGGAGCAAAATCCTCAATAATGGGGGAATGAAGGTTGACGGAGACAAAACCAACCAGCCTAGCACGATGAACTCCCCCGGAGTGGCCCACGTAGGGTCTGAAACCTCTACACTAAGAGGAGAATCTAGTTTAAACAGGAGAAGAAAGAACAGCCAAGAAAGAGGAACGTACCTAAGCGGGGCAGGCTCTAGATGAGTCGGCGAAAGAGAATCAGAGGAGAAGGGTCTCACACATGAAATCGCCTGGGTTGATTCGAACGCCTCTCTGATAGAGTTTGATCAAAATAATGAGAAGATTGAACGAAAGGCATCAATCCCGAGAACGGCTTCTCAATCCTCGTCGTCCACCTATAAGCACCAGAAGAGCAGGGATCTCGACATCTGTCCCACGATATAACAAGCATTTAAAACCCTCCAAAAAAGAGAAAGAGCGGCAACCGCCACATAGATATGGACTATGTTTCCAACCTCCAACCAAGAGCTGGAGCCTGGAAACAGGGGAGTACCTGATAAGTAGGATAAACCTGGCAAGGTCAGCTCAGTAAAATGTACAGACCTGGGGAGTAGGAGTCGGCTTCGGCTCTGCCCCCTGGAGAGTACCACCTACGACAAAGTCAGGGGACGCCAGCTACGCCCATGAGACAGAGATGGATTAAGGTCTAAGGACCAGCTCTGGCACCAAGCTAAGACAGGATAAGTAATATTCATGGAATATTACTCGTTCCCATCAAGATACCACTCTAATAAACCTAAATCCTACAGGATAAAGGAAGAGATGTCGGTAAGATAGGCATAAAATGCCAGTGATAAACATGATTAAAGACGGATAAGGATTCCATGCTAAAAGCAGGGTGTACGTGGAGTTCCAGCTAAGTCAGGACTCCACGTACTTCATTAAAGCGATCTAAAATCCCCGGGATACAGTCCTACTAGGACTCAACCTCCAATCAAATGCCTATAAAGTGACGGTAGAACTCAAATTAAAGGTACGCACTACCCACAACCGAGAACCTCAATTCTCCTACCATATAGCAAGTTCTATACTGACTTAGGCATCAGAGGGTGGTTGGCACGCCACCACACCGGTGACTCAAGCTCTAGCTTTGTTTTGCAGGATCAGGTCGGAGCTAGACACAAAGCTGATTCATCAGTGTCTCAATTGTTTGTACACAAGCAATTCACACACTTAGGGGAGTAGGATTACTACCACTCTCTAAAAGACGTAGCACGGCTATGCAATAAAACGAAGCTTAGGAAAAATTTTGCAAGCTCACAGACGTAGCACAGCTATGCAATAAAACAAAGCTTAGGAAAAATTTCCAAGCTCATAGACGTAGCACAGCTATGCAATAAAACGAAGCTTAGGAAAAATTTCCAAGCTCACAGACATAGCATAGCTATGCATCAAACATGATCTTAGGAAAATTTTCTAAGCTCACAGACGTAGCACAGCTATGCAATAAAACGAAGCTTAGGAAAAATTTCCAAGCTCACAGACGTAGCACAACTATGCAACTTACAAATTTATAACTCACCTAATAGATATCCCAAGGGAAAATCAAAGTGTAATTAATTGTTTGGACACAAGCAATTTACACACTTAGGGGAGTAAGACGTAGTACAACTATGCAAATAGAAAGAAAAAGAAGCTTATAGGAATAAACTCCAATGAAAGCTTACAAACGATAGCACGGCGCTCAGAATAGAATGTCTAGCTACGCAAATTGGTATAGCAAAAGGTACGCCTCCTGCCAAATTCAAATACCTGGTACGACAATGACAAAATGTAGGAGTTGGCAAAACTTACGAAATGTCTACGTACACAAAGACTATTGAAAAATGCCATAGCATAAAATGAAAGCATTCTTTCATTCTGATCTGCACCTGTACCTGTCACACAAGACAGCCTCAAAAGGCCTCAAAATTTCATCTCACAGAGACCATCCCCATCAAGATATCTAAAGAACAAAAGTTTTGAGTATCAGTCAGCTAAGCAGGGGTCAAGCCTACTCCTAAACAAGCACAGTTAAAAGTATGAAAGTACGAAAATGTGTTTAGTTACAGACCCCAAATGAAGTCAAAGTTTCTAAAAGGCCATTCAAAGGCCCAAGGTGGAACTGTCAAATAGCTTGCCCATCACCAGATGATGGGCCAGGAGGTGTTGCAGCTGGAGTTGTAGTTTCAAGAGGGAGATAGACTTTTTCTGGAGTTTGGAGAAAGGATGCAATTGAAGAGCTCGGGATGGATGTGTCTCTAGATGCCGCATCATCGCCTTCTTCCTCCTCTTTCTGTCCCTCGTCAAGGCATGAGTGCCCCTCTTCATCATCAACTTCAAATTTGGAAAAATCCAAATCTGGGTACGCTAAGGCTGCCCAGCCCTTCATGGCTTCAAACCCATCAAAGTATTGTTGGGTGATGTCCTGACGGTACTCAGGGGACTGCAGGAAGAGCTCAATGGCTTCCCTATGAGCATTCTTCACCTTCTCCAGCATCCCCAGGCTCATGGTCTTATACTTCTCCATCTCCACGTCCCATTCAAAAATCTTCTGCTCCAAACTCTGAGTAGTGGCCACGGTAGTATCTCTCTCCTCCTCCAAGCTTCTCTTCGATTTGAGCGCAGCGTCTCTCTCCTTGGTCACTCTCTGGAGCTTTACAACCATGGAAGCACCCTGCTTCGTAAGCTTTGAATTGGCCTCCGTAAGGGTAACCACCTGTTTTCCCAGGCTATGGCTCTAGAAAGTGAGATATCGGCCATGAGCCGCAGCCTGCTAGAAGAGAAGAAGGGTCAGAAAAGGAAGCAATAAATAATAAATTGTTAAAACAGAAAAGAGGAGCATACCATGGCCAATTCGACCAACATCTGCTCCCCAACTGTCTAGAGAGACATCTCCACCATTAGCTCTTTATCAACTGCACAAAGCAACCCAGAAGCACGCTCGAGGGCCTCCTGATAATCGCCCAACACAGAAGGACCACCAGAAGTCTTCGTCTTCGTTGCAGAAGGGGTACCCTCCACAGCCGCACTCTTCGCTCTCCTTTTCGATTTCTCAGCCTCCCCCTCAACAATCTGCTCAACCACTAAGTCAAGAGCAGGATCGATTGAAAGGTCGGCATCCAGAAAGCTATCAACGTTTAGCTCCTTCTGAAGACGGGAGCTCTTCCTTATAGGAGCTACGGCTCCAGATGATTGCTTCACTCTCTCAGCTCTCAATTGGGCTAGCAAGGTTTTGTCCATTTTTGGTGCCATGCCCTTATCCTCACTTTCTTCTTCTAAAAAGAAAAGAAATGGAAGCAATAAAAAGTCAGCTAAAAGCATGAAAACAAATAAAAGGTAGAAACTACCTCTAGAGAGTGCTGAGGCCTCACAAGTGGTCTCTAGGCCCAATAGATATGCAGCCAACGACTCCAGGGTTACAAGTAATTCCCAACTGTGAACAGCATAGCTCCAAGCTTGTTGAAGCTCCACTCCTAAGGCAAGACTCAAAGGGTATGGTGCACGAGCTGCACAAAGTAAAAAGAATTTATGAAGATATGAATAAATTCATAAAGCAACAGGATTAAAGAAAAGCAATAGCTTACAATTTGCGATGGGGACCCCCCACCTACTAAGGATCCAAGGGGTATATTTTCCAACCTCCCAATCAGGGAGCTCCCAACCCTCACCACCAACAAAAAAGAACTTATCTTTCCAATTTTTGTTTACAGTAGGGAGCTCTGTGACTAGCTCCCCTTCATGAGGCCTCTTTGTGAAATAATACCACCCAGTGCCACGTGGGGCCTCTTTAACTGAAAACTGATTCAAGAAAAGTCCCTTTGACAGAGAAATTTGTCCATCTGACATCGCCCCCCACAACGCAGCACAACCTATCAAGAGGCGCCAAGAATTGGGTACAATTTGGCCAGGAGCCAAACTAAGAAAACTCAAGATGTCCCTCACCACGGTGGGAAAGGGCAAGCGCAGACCTCCTTCTAGGTCGCCAACATAGAGACAAGTCTCGTTTTCAACAAAGGTGCATGCCCGTTCAGACCCAGAAGGTTTCCTAAGAGAAACAAATGATGGAATAAAATATCTAACCCTAAGAACGGCCAACTCCTCATTTGTAATTGTGGAGGGGATGTTGGAAGCAGAAAAAGCAGGGACCCTACGGGAACCCTTTGACGAAGAAGCAGAAGGCGACGAGGGATTTGCACTGCTCGACTGTTCCATGTCAGACGAAGCCCTAATACCGCTGCCACGACACATTGAGACCTCCTCTTCCATAGTCGACTCTTCAGCCTGAAGGATCGAGGAAAAATTGATAAAACCCTCTAACATTAGGGTTCCGATAGGGAATCGTGGAAACAAGGGAGCTAGTCGGTAAAAGAGGTCCCGGAACACCCTATTCTGAAGAACAATAGAATAGGGGGCAAAATCCTCAATAATAGGAGTAGAGGTTGAAAGAAACAAAGCCAATCAACCTCGCACAATTAAACTCCCCAGGAGCAGCCCACGTTGGGCATGATACCTCTACTTCGGGAAGAGAATCCAGCTTAAAACAGGAGAAGAAAGAACAGCCAAGAAAGAGGAACGTACCTAAGCAGGATGGGCTCTAAACAAGACGGCGAAAGAGAATCGGAGAAGAAGGGTCTCGCGCAGAAAATTGCCTAAGTTGATCCGAACGCCTCTTTGATAAAGCTTGATCAAAACAATGAGAAGCTTAAACAATAAGCATCAATCCCGAGAACGGCTCCCTGATCTTCGTCGTCCACTTCTAAGAACCGGGATAGCAGAGATCACGACACATGTCCCATGAAGTGACCCGCGTATTTAAAATCTTCTGCCAAAAAAGAAAGAGCGGTAACCGCCACTGAGGTTCGGCTTATGTTCCCAACCTCAAAGCAAAAGCTGGAGCTTGGAAATAGGGGAATACCTGATAAGTAGGATAGACCTAAGGAGGTAAGCATCGCCAGAAACACGGACCTGGGGAGTGGAAGCCAGCCATGCCTGTGGCCCCCGGGGAGTGTTACCCGTGACAAAGTCAAGGGGTGCCAGCTCCGCTCTCCAAACGGAGCTGTCATGACATCAGAGGACCAGCTCTGGTCCCAAGCTAAGGCAAGATAAGTGATATTCACGGAATATACTTATTTCAACCAAAGGTACAACACTAAGAAACCTAAATCCTAAGGGATAATGGAAAGACAACGATAAGATAAGCATACAATGCCAAAGATGAACACAATCAGAGTCGGATAAGGATTCCACGCCAAGGCAGGGTGAGTATGGAGTCCCAGCTAAAGCAGGACTCCACACTCATCATTAAGATGACCCAAAATCCCCGGGACACAGTCCTACTAGGACTCAACCTCCAATCAAATGCCTATAAAAGCGACGGTAGAACTCCAATAAAGGTGCATGCAACCCCTAATAGAGAATCTCAATTCTCCTACCATATAGCAAGTTCTCTACTGACTTAGGTATCGGAGGGTGGTTGGCACGCCACCACACCGGTGACTTGAGTTCTTGTTCGTTTTGCAGGATCAGGTCGGAGCTAGACACAAAGCTGATTCATCACCAACAATGCCACAAAGCATTGATCAAACATACCCAACAACAAGAGCTACCAAGGCACATACCCAACAACAATGCCACAAAACATTGATCAAACACCCCAACAACGCCACAAAACAACCTGTTCACGACATACCCAATAACAATGCCACAAAGCATATACCAAAGAGAGTCACCATTGATCAAACAAGAGCCATCTATCATTGTTTGTCTCATGAATCGTACAAAAAAGGGTAACATATGCCAAATAGTGCTTACATGAGCCATATCAAGTTTACTTGAGTCATTTACTGTTTACATAACATGTCACGTTTAATGTTAACATGAGTCGTATCACAAAAAGAGAGCATTTGCACTTTACAAGTGTCATCCCACAAACAGAGACATCTACCATTGTTAGTCTCCCCAACTGTCATCAAATCTTCCTTCTAGTGCCGGAATATTTTTGTTGAGCCTTTCAAATTAAAACATTCATGTAGTTGTTCTTCCCACAAATGATCAATTCCAAAAGCAAGTCATTCCTACCCTCTTCAGACTTGAACTTTAGCTACATTTAACAAATATAAGCAAAAATTAGAAACAATGAGTGAGCCAAGAACTTGTAACCACAAGATCAAAATTAAAGACTTATTTGTTACCTTAGCAGATTCTTTCTCATTAAATTTCCAAATCAAAGTATTTGCAGGTGTGCATGCCACAATCAAGATGAAAACTTATATTGCTCGTGCTATTCTTTTCCAATACAATAATAATTACAGAACTCAAAGCTATGATACATAACTCACATAAAGGTGTCGAGTGCTGACATGCATTTAAGTGTTGGATTCATCTAATTGTCATACCAGTAGACACGAGAACATGGCTAAATTTCACGTTTGTTGGATACATCGATAGGTCACTACATTTTTTTCACTTTTGTACGTAAATGTAAACCTTTATAAGTGTTAAAAAAAACTTGTACTTGCATAGTGACAATTTGCATCTCTAAAATAATACACAAATGTAATCTTAGATAATGCTATTAATCTCCCTAGAACTAGATTCAAAGTGCCCCAACACTTATTCTACGATCCAATGTCCCAAATTGATCAGGACAAGACTTGGGTAGGGGGGAAGAGGGAGGGAACTGGTCCATAAACAAAGGTAATTTACATGATGGTGGAGTGGGGGAAGAGGGAGGGAACTGGTCTATAAGCAAAAGCAATTTACATGATGGTGGAGTGGTCACAATGTAATTCAGCAAGGTGGGGCAAAAGAGTTCTCTATAAGACCAAAATCTATTTAACTGATTGACCCACTAAGGTTGGATCTTTGGAGTATACAACTAAAATTAAGGGCACGAGAGTGTGTGACATTTAGTAAGAACACAGTACTATATATCCTCTAGTCTTTATTTGCTAAAAGATTTGCTAAAAGATAGCCATGTTTTTCTATGTTCACCCTTATTGATTGGTGGGTCTCTAGTAAAGGATTGATTAGATAGATGTATGGTGAGCAAAGACAATCTCTAGAGAATTTGGTTTTGGATTTTGATTATGGTTTAAAGTGCTCTGGTTTCAACAATGGTGGCAGTATATTAAAGGTTTCGTTTCTCTTTTGCTACAGAAGTACCACAAAACCTAATAAGATTTGAACTGATGGAAATCAGACCACCTCCTTTCGAGGGAAAAAATTGAAAACCCAAGTTATTAAACTCAGATTTTCTGGGCAAAACAAAAGTCCCAATAATCATATCCGAATGAGAACAAAAAACCCAATTGCAATTAATTCTAACACTTTCATTGTATAATCTGCACAAACCCCTAACACTCATTACCTTTCACAAGCTAATGGATGAAAATAAAAACCCTAGTCTTTTCTTTTGGTAAGCATTAAGGGAAAAAATCAAATCGAACCTGGTGATGGCTTCCGCGAACAATGATTCTTTGCTTCAACTGGTGCAAAAAATCAAACAATGGCTTTTGATTCTTCTCCGAGTACGAATGTAACGACCCTAATTTTTGGTAAATAAAAATTTTGTTAAATATTTGAATTTTATTTTAATTACTAGGATTGCTTTTACAATCTCTTTTTAATTTCTAATAATCCGTCATAATTAGATTTGAGACTTTTAAAATTATATTCTTTTCGCACCAGACAATCTAGTCATTTTCTAAAGACAAGTGTGCTTATAAAAGCACTTGTATATTTTTTCCAATTTATGGATTGCAGCCTTAAAATCATTTATTTTTAGAAATCCTATTTAGCAAGCCTAGTTAGCTTCCAACCGAATAATTGAAGAAACCTAACTACCAATTCCCTTGGTTACTTTTCCCTAACCCTAGATGGACCTTCTTGACCACCTTTGAGCCTTATGAACCCTCCTAAAACCTATTTGAACCATTAGGTCATTAGGGTTAATCATTGAACCCCATGACTAGTCATTCAAGCCCATGCCACCTTCTTTAATTCTTTATCCTTTGGTTAATAAATGTTAGGAGAAAATTTAACCCTTGGATAATAAAATCTAGTCATGCCAATGACTAATTAAACCTATCTAGACAAGTCTTTCCAAAAAGAAGCTCATCATTATGCTTCCAAAAGAAGTAACCATAGTCTTGCATGCATGCAACCCTAGTCATATAGCCCTAATCCTATTCATGTTACTTTCCTAGATTCACCAAGCACATGTATACTTAATAGTCCATTATCCTTTAACCATTGGTTAATAATTACTAGGGAAATTTTTATCTCTTGGACAATAGAAAAATTAGTCTTGCTAAAAGACTTAAATTGATAAGGCTAGTAAATTAGGTACTTGAAAAATAGTAGGCCATCATATTGTTTCAAAAAGAGGAAAACTAGTCTTGCCACATGCAAGTCTAAAAACAATAGCCTTAACCCTAAATTGGCCAACCTAATTACGTTTCTAATTTTTCTTTAAGCTTATAATAGTATGCCCCTTGGATAAAAGTTTCCTAGGAAAATTTTAACCTTTGGTCAATACTTAACACTTGAAAGCCTTAGCCATGTCATTACTCTTTTAGGCCTAATAAAACTAGTTAGTACTTAAGCATGCCTAAATAAACCTAGGTTTGCTTTCTAGGAGAAAGATTGTCCATGGGACAAAGATCTTACCATTTAGTACCTCACCATAATCGGGCCACGTAGGAGTAGGTAGGATCATTCCAACTTGTACTATGAAGAATCTTATGTCTTAACTTGTCTTTTGTAGTAGAACTCTATGCTTATAAATGTAATTTTCTGCTTGTCTATGAAAAGCATGCTTTATTTTAGGGTACTATCGCATACTACCCGTTAAGCTATTTTTATTTACTAATTTTTCTTTAAGCTTATAATAGTATGCCCCTTGGATAAAAGTTTCCTAGGAAAATTTTAACCTTTGGTCAATACTTAACACTTGAAAGCCTTAGCCATGTCATTACTCTTTTAGGCCTAATAAAACTAGTTAGTACTTAAGCATGCCTAAATAAACCTAGGTTTGCTTTCTAGGAGAAAGATTGTCCATGGGACAAAGATCTTACCATTTAGTACCTCACCATAATCGGGCCACGTAGGAGTAGGTAGGATCATTCCAACTTGTACTATGAAGAATCTTATGTCTTAACTTGTCTTTTGTAGTAGAACTCTATGCTTATAAATGTAATTTTCTGCTTGTCTATGAAAAGCATGCTTTATTTTAGGGTACTATCGCATACTACCCGTTAAGCTATTTTTATTTACTAGTTCGTTGAGGAGCCGTTCTTGGATATATATTTTCCCACGCCTCTTAAGGAACGAGAGCAGAACCTAACACCGAGTGCCGGGCGGGACCACATTCGGCGCGGCAAAAAAAAAAAAACCGCACCCTCCAAACTCCAAATTTCAAAATCTCAAATTTCAAATTTCGAAACATTTCCCTCCTCAACACCCCTTTTTCCGCCCCTATATATATCCCCCCACCACTTCCCATCTCTTCACCTCTCTCACCATCTTAACCCCTCCAAACCATTATCCTATCATACCGAGCCATGGCAACCCGACGACAAGGATTTCCAGAAGATGCCGTGTTCCGAGAAATCGAGCGAACTGAACTAACCATGACAATCCAAGCTCTTTGGTTGCAACTCTTCAGCTTCATCTTGTTTTGCGTGGTGCTTACAATAAGCATGCCACGGTGGTTTGGCAGGAATGATCGTCTCAACACCTTCTGGTACTGGGCCCTCATTGTGGCCGTCGCACTCGCAGCTTTCATAAAAGATTACGAACGTCGCTTGCGCCAAGCCTTCAATGAAAAATGGTAGGGTATCCCAGCACGAACAAGGCATGGCAGTGGCACCGTAGCCAATATTATCTATTTTTCTTACATTTCTTTGTATCCGATGATGCCTTCGGGTAAGTAAGATGTTGATCATATTCTATCTCGAAGTTTTAAACTGCTTTTTACTTTAGGAAGGGAGCACTAATTGCAAAGGAAAATTGTTTCAGCAGGCTCAAACCTTTCCCCTTTCGATTTTTATTCATAGTTGGTGAATACGCGCCGCGGAGTAGGATACGAAAACGAAGAATCCTCAAACACCGTAAGAATCCGTAGAATTGCAAACCGACAAAGAAAAGGCGTGGAACTGTTCGAGGGCTGCAGACGCTAACTACCTACATCGAACGCAAACCGAAAACACTTAGAACAAAGAGTTCGTTAGGAATGTTCGAAGGGAACGACAATTACTTCCGGTGACTAAATCTTAGCAAAAAGCTTATGTCAATCCGCTATTCATATCGGTACCGTTTTCCAACTACATTGTTTCTCTCAAATCTCGATCCTTGGGAAAGAAACCCTCATTGCTTCAATTAATGAAATCATCCTTACGACACTTATTGGCAAAAGTGGTGTAATCTTGGGTATCTTTTGTGACCCGACCTTGATGGCCAAGCGACTCAAACTCGGCGGTACACCCTGTGGTGTTACTGATCCTAAATCGTTATCACTTATCAAAGAGCCTTTCACTAATCCTAAAATTTTTCGTATTAATCCCTTGAGTTTTAAACCTTGAGAATCATAACAACCATTTTTTCTTTCCGATACAACTTTTATTGACACTTTCAATAATCGGCAATGCCATATTGCAATTTAACGATTGATCCATTCGATCACTGATATCTTTTCCATTTTCGTCCGTGATCAAAAATTTCGGATCATCTCTTAATGATATTCAAAATCATTTCGGAAAAACTCCTTGTTTCGCTCCCACGATACGATCCTTCGAGTACAACTCTTTCAATTTGTTTGAAACTAATCTCCTTAGGAGATGGATACTTTCCCTTGAACTAACCGGGTATCATCAACTCCCTATCTAAAGCTTGCACTACTTGAGGGCAGCTTAAATCAGTCATTCTCATCCCAACATCTAGTATTATCTTGACCTTGAAAATTTGTTTTCAAGATTGTCGAACCTCTGAAACTACCGTCGGAAGTTGACGCTGCTAAAGACTTGTTTTCCCTTACCGTAATGGTTCTTTCAGTGCCTTGGTTAAAACTCTTAGAATATCATTAGGCCTGCTAATCTTCGATTCTTCCCGGATGAGGATAGAGTATTTAGGTTTCACAATTTCAAATTGATTCTGCTCAAGTTGATCCATTGTTTTAGATGGGGTCTAAAATCGTTAAATGGGGTAGCATGCTGATTCGACAGGGACATGCCAAAGAAACGTTTGTAGGGAACGAGTCCGCATGAAGATTTGATAGAAGTTTTGCATTTAGCGTTGGTATTACGGTGAAACTTCATCAAAGGTCGACAACGAGGCAAATTGTTCGATGGCTGAAGCAACTTCAAGGGCAAGTGATGAGACTTAATCCGATTAACGAACGTATAGAAGATCGTGAGAGATGCCTGAGACATTGCCGTGCTACTTCAAAATACTTCGAGGACCTGCCAGAGACGGTGGCCGCGTGATGCCAAACCGTTTTAATCATACTTGACCTGCAGTGGCACTTCCTTTGTTCCTTGACATCCCCTCTCACTATTCAATCCTACTAAAAGATCGCTCTTAAACCGACCATCACTCTAGGAGAAAGAATAGCAGTCGACATCATCTACAAAGTTACGAGATGGCAATATCCAAATGACGAAGATGAGCACCCCAACGTCACGCTAGTAAGGGAGTGAATGGCAACGTACTTCTATTTTAAGGGGGATAGACGATGATTCAAGGACCGGTATGCAGCTATGTCTAATCCGTAGTCACGCACCAATTTCGAGGACAAAACTATTTTAAGGGGGATAGATTGTAACGACCCTGATTTTTGGTAAATAAAAATTTCGTTAAATATTTGAATTTTATTTTAATTACTAGGATTGCTTTTACAATCTCTTTTTAATTTCTAATAATCCGTCATAATTAGATTTGAGACTTTTAAAATTATATTCTTTTCGCATCGGACAATCTAGTCATTTTCTAAAGACAAGTATGCTTATAAAAGCACTTGTATATTTTTTCCAATTTATGGATTGCGGCCTTAAAATCATTTTTTTTTAGAAATTCTATTTAGCAAGCCTAGTTAGCTTCCAACCGAATAATTGTAGAAACCTAACTACCAATTCCCTTGGTTACTTTTCCCTAACCCTAGATGGACCTTCTTGACCCCCTTTGAGCCTTATGAACCCTCCTAAAACCTATTTGAACCATTAGGTCATTAGGGTTAATCATTGAACCCCATGACTAGTCATTCAAGCCCATGCCACCTTCTTTAATTCTTTATCCTTTGGTTAATAAATGTTAGGGGAAAATTTAACCCTTGGATAATAAAATCTAGTCATGCCAATGACTAATTAAACCTATCTAGACAAGTCTTTCCAAAAAGAAGCTCATCATTATGCTTCCAAAGGAAGTAACCATAGTCTTGCATGCATGCAACCCTAGTCATATAGCCCTAATCCTATTCATGTTACTTTCCTAGATTCACCAAGCACATGTATACTTAATAGTCCATTATCCTTTAACCATTGGTTAATAATTGCTAGGGAAATTTTTATCTCTTGGACAATAGAAAAATTAGTCTTGCTAAAAGACTTAAATTGATAAGGCTAGTAAATTAGGTACTTGAAAAATAGTAGGCCATCATATTGTTTCAAAAAGAGGAAAACTAGTCTTGCCACATGCAAGTCTAAAAACAATAGCCTTAACCCTAAATTGGCCAACCTAATTACATTTCTAATTTTTCTTTAAGCTTATAATAGTATGCCCCTTGGATAAAAGTTTCCTAGGAAAATTTTAACCTTTGGTCAATACTTAACACTTGAAAGCCTTAGCCATGTCATTACTCTTTTAGGCCTAATAAAACTAGTTAGTACTTAAGCATGCCTAAATAAACCTAGGTTTGCTTTCTAGGAGAAAGATTGTCCATGGGACAAAGCTCTTACCATTTAGAACCTCACCATAATCATTTCCTCTTTCCTTAGACTTATAAGCCTACTTGTACTTAGGTTTATACACATGGGCACACATGATACAAAAAAAAAAAAAAGAAGAAGAAGAAAGGAGAGGGAGAGAGAGGCCGGTTGGAGGGGAGAGAGGAGGAGTGAGGTGCATGCTTGTACTTGTACTCTTGTACAAGCTACCATTAGCCTTAGGCCTAATTACCAATTGCCAACCCATTTACTAGCCAACTTTAAACCTAAAACTAGAATATTTTATATCATCAAAAATTTAAATGAAAGATCTCATTATGGGTAGTGGGACGTCACTCAAGTCGCGTTCGGATTTGTCCGGCCATGAAAACCCGGTTAGGGTACTTTGGCCTCGCTCCGGTAAATCGTTGACAGACGTGCTACTTATAATGTTATCGTTCATTTATAAAAAAAAAAAAAATAAGGGCAAAATCATAAGAAAATATCTTATATGAGCACTAACACATTCTCACAATGAGAAGATTATTTAGATCTGATAATGATAGAATTAAGAATTCCGAATTAGTGAAATATGCCAATGTGCAAGAACAATTGAATCACTGGACTATTCCTCCAGTGCGTCCATCTACTATTTATGGACGAGGAACTTTTGAATTTAGAAGTACTTTGGCAATTAAAACCAAAGAAAAAACTGAAAGCATAGAGCTGAATGATAAGATAATTAATCTTCTAGATAGAAGTGATATTCTAGCTCATATGCGAAATTATAATTACATTCATATTGGTTTAGTGCAAGTTGCCCTTAAACCTCTAACACTGTTAGGAATGGATACCTGTCTCCAAGTAACTTTGCGAGATGGCAGGTGTAATAATTGGAGATCCTCAATAATGGGGGCTATTGAGACCAGTTTAT
Source organism: Rhododendron griersonianum (assembly GCA_018127125.1). Classification (NCBI taxonomy): domain Eukaryota; kingdom Viridiplantae; phylum Streptophyta; class Magnoliopsida; order Ericales; family Ericaceae; genus Rhododendron; species Rhododendron griersonianum. The sequence goes on from CM030791.1 coordinate 38,730,456, forward strand.
GTCATGGTCCAGTTTACTTTAATGCTTATCCTAATCTGACTGTTTCTTTAACAGATAGGAATATTGGTGAAGTCCTAAATTGTAGGATCCAAACTAGAGGTTATGACTATTTACCAGGATCTGAGGTAATAGCTGTAATCTACAGAATTTATTATAAAGTTATGAATACTTTGAATCCTAGGGTTCGAAACTTATCGTCCCCAGACCAAACGGTCTTAATAGAAACCAATATGTTGACTTCTAATATTGCAACCAATAGGTTGATCACCTGGGAAGAAATTACATTTCCTGAAAATTGGACTATCACCAATGCGGTCCCACCGAGGCCAATAATAAACCAAATTGAACAAATAGTTCAAGATAATGAGGGAATTGTTTCCCTAAATTTTAGGAATTCTCGATCTGAGAGACTTCTTAGAAGCAATAGAACTAGAAATAGCTTTTCTAGTACCCAAATACCTTATAGGGTGAGTGTTCCTCTTACTAGTAGACACTCAACTTCTGAAATTCCTAGTCCGGATGAGATTAATTTGGCAGGAATAAGAATATCCCAAAACCAAATTCCTCATGGAGTTTATAATGTTCCAGAACCAGTAGAATCACCTACTGCCAGCGACATGAATTTTTCCATTAATGACAATAATAGATCCTGAAATCAGGAAAGGAATTAATAAAGAATTTTATCAACCTAAATACAAGGAATTTAGGGAATGGTATTTCTCAAAATATAATGAGAAACAACTACAAGAGTTTAAAAGGGAATTCTATGATTGGATGGAGTATTCTAAGAAAATCATCCCTTTTGCCCAATGGTTTTATGGTAAATATTTTCCTGAAATTGATAGATCTATTTGTAGACACCCCAATTTGGACTTTTCAAAATTCCTTGATTTGTGGCCCGGAGGCTCCCCGATGATGACTTTGGATCGAAACAAGCCTGGTACCGATCGGAACTTTGCTCCTTGAAAGATTGAAGAAGGATTAAAAATGGTAAAAAGGGCATTTTCAAGCGCTTGGGAGCAATTCCAAGCGCTCAAAACTGTTTCACAAAACCTCTGGCCTGGCTATTTCTCGAGCGCTCGAGAGTAAGGTCCCAAGCGCTCGGGAGTAATCCCAAGCGCTCGAGACTTTTCTGTTGCCCAATGGATGGCAGTATCACCCACTCACCTTGCAAATCATCATTACAGCCACCTTGAGCCCGCCGATGGCTCAGTCCACACTCAACCTCTGGTAGGAAGATATTCAGGCCAAAGATTTACCTATTAAAAAATGTTTTACCAAAACCATTTGATTTTCAAAAACCATTTGATGTTTTGCCTATAAATATGACTGGTTTTCAGCTAGAAAGGGAGACCACGAAATTTTCACTCCAGAAGAACTCTTATTCTCTGTTCTCTCTCTCTCTAGCTCAAAACCAAAAACACCCAAAACTCATCTTCCAAACTTCAAAGGTTTTAGAAATCACCAAGGAAAAGGGCAAGAAATCCAGAATACTCTTCTGATCTCTTGCACTCTCCTCTCTTCATCCACATTTCAAAGCTATTCCAAGGAGCAAGGTTCAAGGAAAAGGTATAAAACTTTACCTTTGGTCACAACTTAAAGGCTATTCATCCCTTCTGAGGGGGGTCTCTCAGCCTGACCCAGTCTTCAATACTGGGTGCATGGTTGGGAGACCCTAGTGTAAAAACAAGAGCAATGGGGCGCAAGAAAATGTTTTCATAAAACCCTCACTGGAATCACTCCCAAGCGCTCGAGAGTTCTCTTGAGCGCTCGGGACTGTTCCCAGTTTCATGCATGGCCCTTCGTAACATAGTGGGTTGGAAATGATGTGTGATCTTAAAAGAAATGGTTTCATTTTGGCATGCAGCCCACAGTGGCGACTCTGCTGGGGACGTTTAATTGATACTTGAGAAAAAGTTGGTTTGTTGATAAAACGGCCCGCTTTTCTTGAATATCAATTAAACTCGTGAGCCAGGCTTGAAAAATATTTGTGGGATTTTCAAAAGGGATTTTGTTTCATTATTTATTTCTTGTATGTATATATCTTGTGCAACCCCACTGTTGTGTTTCGGCAATCCTACCCGGCTTGCCGGTGATGGGGAATCCCGGAATGCTCAGCAACCCTCGACCGTGATGAGTCATATCTACCGTTTGTACCGTTATTGGGTGTACGCTCAATAGTGGGAGGTATACTTTGACTCTAGTCCGGGGAACCCTCTTCAAACCAAAACTGGCCCTTGTACGTGTTTAGAAAGCAATAGAACCTTCCAAACTAGGACAGGGACCCGCAGGGTAGGATTACATGCTATATCCTGTCTACATGTTACTGCTTTCTACGTCTCACCGTGCATCTCATCCATGTCATGTCGTCATGCTGTCCGGTCAATTTCGTGTCATGCGCTCTTAATCTCACTCGCACGTTCTGTAGAAGGTTGCCGAAGCCCGATGATGAGTCGTGCGCCCCGGTGTACGTTGTCTAAACCACATGAGTCCTTAGAACAATGAGACTTTGGGAAATCAGGATGTTACTAAGTCCTTGACTAATGCCTAATCGAAATTTCAACGGAGAATAAGGAATAACAAGGAGAACGATGCCGTGATGTCACTTTACTTACACCACCTTGGCTAATGACACAGTGTCACTGACACCACGATGGTTGGGGTATCACGCCGTCTATACTGAGTTATTCCAAGTTCAAAATTGGGACTTCGAATGAGGACTAGTTGAATACTTAGTTCATTTTGACATCTCTTAGAATTCGTCGTTCTGAACGAAGGATACACCCTAAAAGAAATTCTGAGGAATTGGGCAACCTTCGAAAGACCGTAATCTTATCACCCTTGCACATCGCACCTTGCATCTTACAACTGCTTTCGTGTCGCATATAGGACTCTTACGCTTATTTGTGCATTTTGTGTAGGATTGCCTGGACCAATGATGAGTCGTGCTTTTTAAAGGCGCGTTGTTGAAATTAATCATTCCTAATCAAAGGATACACCCCAAAAGAATCTCTGAGGACTAAGGCAATCCTTCATAGGATGTCATTTCTTGAGTCAGGGTCTAGGAGACCATAAATCCATGGAGTATGGGATGCCTCTGGTGTTCGCCGTGCCCGAACGGCTCCCTCTGATTTAACCTTCCAGCAGTCTTATTGCTCTGTCTCGGATGGTCTTAGATAAGGAGATTGGCTCTGATTCCCAACGTGAGGAATTTAACCTACCTGACACCGACCTACCCGTGATTGTTGGAACTTCCCGAAAAGTTGGATTCCTTGAGTCGACGATGACAATGTGTTATTAACAACTCTTTTATTTATACACATGTTTCAATGAGTCATAACAGGGGAACATTCTGAGTTCGCCTTTTGCTTTACTGTCAGCACTGAGCCACCCATCCCACGCAAAGCCGCGCCACCTTCTCCAACTATCTCGAAATGGCAGGACAAGCAGAGCTGATTGAGCTAAGAAGGGCTGTAGAAGAAATGAATCGAAAAATGGATGAGCAAACGATTCTTTTGCAAGGACTGATTAGCATTCTCACCTCCATCATGTCAAATCCAGGTCTGGGATTGAGTGCTGATAAAGCCAGGATCGGAGAAACTCCGCAAACCTACCACTCTCCAACTGCCGGAGTCAAGCCACAAGTGACGCTCTCTGACATGCTCAGAGACTTGGTCGAATTCCACGACGCCAAGAAGCGCTCAAAGGAAAGTACAGGGTCCTTGCCTAAAACTAGGACTAAAAGGCAGGATGTGCACAAGGGCAAGAAAGCATCGTGCAGTGCCGAGGCAAGCAACGCCTCCGCCAGAGGCTCCCTTGGCACCGCTACGAGCCCTCAATCCAGCGGCAAGATCCCACCAAGGTTCCTCTCCCGCTTTTCTGCCCCTTTGTCTCTGGTTTATGGGAGACTCCTCGAAGCCGGTCTCATCCAGCCGCTTCCTCCAACTCCCCCACCCCATAAGCTCTCGTCGTCCCACAATCCGGACGCCTACTGTACCTTTCACCAGTGTGCAGGCCATTCTACTAACAGCTGCTTCCGTCTCTGCCACAAAATTCAAGACCTCATCGATGAGGGAATCATCTCACCTCCGCCTTCAAAACCAAGTCCTACTGTGGGGAATTATCTTCCGACTTTCGAGGAGTTCAAGGTTCCCCAGGCCAGCGACTTCATGGGACATGGTTCCTTTGGGCAACTGTTGAACAACCGAACCATCAACGGCGATGGTATGAAAGCCCATCCCCTCCTGTGCATCATCGACAATTGGTCGCCGGAGCCCATCGTTCCAACCCTTGATATGCTCAGCGCCTTAGCCTCGAGCTCCAAACCGATGCAGAGTCTGAGGATGGATCAGAATCCGAATAACGCTTGAGGTGCCTGCCCATGGACGGAATTTTCTCACAAGTTTACGTAACTTTTAAAATTTCGAGTCAAGTCTTAGTCTTTTAATTTCAAGTCAATTTGTACTTTCAGTCTTTCATGCTCCCAGGTCTGTTTTGTTGTCAAATTTGAGTTTGTAATCGAAAAGAAGAAAAGCAAAAAAAAGAAGGAGTCAGTTTCGCATAGCTGAACTACGTTATGACCTGATTCCTTTACAAGAAGGATACGTAGGCAGCCTTATCCCGAGGCCCGGTCATGTTCTTGTGAGTCAATCCCAAAGTTCGGTCGCAATCTTTCGAAGTCAATCTTTTGTCGGTTTGTCCTGTCTTTTGATGACGGACCTCTTGAGTCGAAATTGTGATAATAAACTTGTGTTTTGTGATAATCCCACAACTTGGAATTGTTTTTCACTATCATTTGAGAAATTCAAAACACGAGGTATTTTGCCCTTACGAGAAGAAGAATTTCATGGGACCATTCCCTGGCGCCGTAAAGAAGCAACATCTTGGCCCAAGTAAAAAGCTCGCTAGATCAAAACATCAAAATATGATCTAGGCAAAAGTTAGAGCACACAAATCTCTCAAACTGCAGCTAGGATCCAGTTATCAAGTTGTGCAATTCAAAATGAAGAAAGGCATTGTTTTCTTTTATCACACGCTTGAAGATATATATCCGTTGATAACCCCCTTTGGGCCTAAATCAATTTCTTTGAAAGAACCCAGTTAGGCAGCTATCCCCCACACTGGGGAGAAACAAAGGAGACGAAAGTGCCAAGCACCTGACCATCATCGGCGCGTCAGAATTCAAAGCGCAAAGGTGCCAAATGCATACGCGCATTTGAGATGCAAAACATTGAGGAAAAATTAGAGAAAATTCAAAAATCAACTAAAGTGCCAAGCACATCGGCACGACAAAAGGCGAAGCAAAGCAAATGAAAGAAGGTGCCCATCAAAAGCAAAAAGGGCACAAAAATATTCAAGATGGCTGCTAGCTCTCGAAACCCCAAGAAAATGAAAATTTTGAGCCTATTATCCTTTCTTTGTTAAGCCAAACCTTGGCCGCATTATAACCCGATTAAAGTCCTGTCAGATTGAAAAACACAACTTGATAACAAAAATCCTAGACAATAGGAGAAAACAAGAAGGAGCACCAAGGCATTTCATGAATCCTGTAACGTCCGAGCTGGGGCATTTTCTAAAGCCATGGGTTGTCGTCAGCAACCTGGGGCATGGTTCGCGGTAAAAGTCCTCGTGTTTTGGTAAAACAATTTCAAAACCAAATGGGAAAATCATCAAAACATGATTTTATCATGACAATTTCAAAATTCTCAAAATCAAGCTCCTCGTCCGGTCGCATCAAAACTCCTCGTCCAGTCAAGATCTTCGTTAAGAGTCAGTCTTCTGATAATGGGTCTTTCTTACTCTTTGAGTCGTCTGGGCCTTGTCCAAATTCACGCAGGGTCATTTTCCGGTCGTCATTTAGGTCCCAACTTGTGAGAGAAACTCCAATATGTGGAAGAACCCGCGCTTTTGATCATGACAAATCTCGCCGCCGAAAGCTATCAGTGGAATCAAGGGAAAAGGGATCAAGAACCAAGGACTATCACTCACTGGGGCACATCGGCCCAGTGCCATCAATCACCGCAAAAGTACAGCCGACCTCAAGACTGGGGCATGCATGCTCAAGGCTCAAGCCCTGTTCAAAGTCAACCTCAAACCAGCTTCAACACAAGCTCTGACTCCAGCTCAAACCCAACTTCCATCCAAAAACAGATTCCGTCCCAATTCTCAAAGGTCCTGAAAAAACCAACCCGCTGACCAAAAACAGTAAAGCAGAAGGGATACTTACTCGTGGCCTTTGTTTTTCAAAAAATAAAAATAAAAATAATAATAATAATAATAATAATAATAATAATAAATACCTTTGTTGTTGTCAATACGTCGAAACAGGGATCTCACTTTCTGGTCTCGACCTCTTATGGTCACCTTCATTTTTACCAAACCTGTCTAAATTGGCATGCTGCCTTGCGGCATCATCCAGTGGCACTCCTCTTTAACCAACAGGGGACTGCAGACAGCAAAAGTCCCGAGCGCTCGGGAGTGAAGACCCAAGCGCTCGAGAACGATCTCAAGCGCTCGAGAGTTCTGCTGTTTACAGCAGCTTCTGATTCCAGCTTTTATTAGCCTCAATTCAGCCTCACCATTGCATGCATCTTAGATCAGAAGATCCTCAGCATGTAATCTGAGGATACGGCAGTTTTCATTATGTATTTGCTTCTGTATCTGTCCATTATTCTTCGAAAATACGAAAACTTCTAAGATTTTCATTCCGCAAACGTATCAGATTCCACGTTAAGTGTATTTGATCGAGTCATCATCGAGTCCGATGACTCGCGTAGGTCGCATTGTGCATTTCTAACTGTGTGGCATGGTCGAACGCGCATTAACGTCCTTAGTTCAAGTTTTGGTCATTTCAAGCGTCCCAAAATCATCATTTTCATGTGCATGTGAATATCGGTCTTTGTGTCTAGGGCGTTGTTGTTAACATAGCATTTCTCGCAAGTCACGACACTCATTATTAACTGCACAGTGCACTCAGTTACAATCAGAAGCACTTAAGTCTAGTTTTTATTGTCAAAATTATCTAAGGGTTTGCTATCGTGTGTCGAATGTCAAGTTTTCGTCATTTATTCGGAGGCGTCGATTAAAAGCTGCGACGAGCATAATTCTTAAAGGAAGAGCGAACGAATACCGAAGAATGAAGTGCAAATTCTCATAAATGAAGTACGGTATTTACAATGAGTAAGGAAGGAAGTGCAAAAGCTGGGGCAAACATGCGCCCAATCCTAACTACTGGGGCACGTAGACCCAAACAAAATCAAGGCACGCAGGCCTAGAAGCTACAGCTACGCTGGCAAGAAGGCCCATGTACTAGAAAAGCTAGCAAAAAGCGAAGCCTGAGACTCAAAAGCGACGTGTCCTCTTCTGCTGGTGGCCCTCAGACTCCGTGCTCTCACTCTCATCACCGTCGTCACCGCCATCTGCGCTAGGAGAACCAGAAGCAGTCTCCGAGTCCGTCGACCCTAACACACGCGACTCGGACGACTCCTCTGTCTCATCCTCCTCCTCCGGCTCCCCGCGAGCGAGTCTCCGCTGGGACCCTGCCCTAGGAACGACCTCAAACTGCCTAGCCTCCGCAACAAGCCGTGACGCCCCCTGTGTCCCCCATCCGCGTGTGCTGGTAGAAGCTGGAGGTCGTGCTCTAGCTGAACGTCGTGGTTGCACCTGCATATCACGAGCATATGAGCATTCTTCGCGTATTCCAAAATTCAATTGATTCATTAAAAATTCTATGTCATGCATTGTCGTACCTCTGGAACGACAGGAGAAACAGGTCTAGGGGCAGGTCTAGTCGGCAAAACCCTCCCTCTCGCGCAACCCTTCAGCAGGTGGCGCATTCCCACCATCAACATGATGGCTGTCTCGGCCCACTCTCGCGGCACCTATAGTGTTCAAGTATTAGAGACGTGCAAACAGTAATCATTCGGAGCAATCAGAGATTTGAAATTCGTTTATACCTGAGCAGGAAGCCGCATCGGCGGCTGCGGAAGGCGCGGAACGTCTATCACCACCCGCGCCCCCGAAGAGTCGGTCGCCCCTACTGTCCACTCCAGCGTGGGTAGCACCGTCGAACCTGAGGCCTCTGTCGTCTCAGGCACCCCTGCGTCACCCTCTCCTCTGCCAGACGAACTGGCACCTCGACCGCCTGCAGGTTGCCTACCACCGCGACCACTACCCCGTGCGGACCGACCACCGCGACCTCGCACTCCAGCCTCTCCTCCGGCACCAGGGCCTCGCCCTCCCGCGGCCATCCTCCTCTCTAGCTCAACCTCCACCCCTAGTCTCGTGGCCAGGTACTGGTCTACGTAAGCGGCGTAGTCCAGACCGCGTCGTAGGTGTCGCTCCAAGTCTGTGTCAGGCACCGTGTACAGCTCCAGCTCCGCACGAGTGTACATCTCAGTCCTCTGCACGCGTGGAGGGAGCAGCCCGGGCACCACGAACGCTGGAAGACCGAGCGACTGTCGAGTCACCCGATCTCCCAAGTACCACTACCAACCCAGTGGGCACTCCAGCAACACCCTACTCCATGTCAACTCCCGGCTCCTAGGCAAGAACTCAGTCTCCACCCTCGACCACCTGTCCCAGTGAACCTGCATATCAAATTTGGAAGCATCAATAAAGCGTACATCGAATACAGAAAAGAGAAATGAAATAGGAGCAGGTCATACCGCGACTCCAGTCGAGCGGTCTAGCCAGCGTCGGAAGGTCATCACCTCCCCTCTCCTCTCCTTCGTCCTCCTATAGGTTTTGCTCCACACAAGCCCGCGAGGAAGCAAACCAGGATCCCTACAGGTGTTCTCGGGTGGGAACATCCCGAGAACCTCGTAAGCCCAGAGCTGCAAGTGGTCAAGCTCATCTCAGTTCAAGTTCAGGTTTACATTTCAAATCAATAAGCAATCAATAGTAATGTTAAAAGCAATAATTTAAACCGTACCTCGACAATCCTCCAGTAGCCTCCGACCGTGTTGACCACTCCGCGTGAGGCAGCGCCCAAGAAACAGTAGAGGGTGCACAAAGCACCCCCTCCCCAGTCAAAACGCCCTGCAGTCCTCAGGTCAACCAGACCCGCCAAGTAGCAAAGGTGCACCCGCGACCGCCTAGTCGGGTACAGGGAAGCCCCGAAAAGGTAGAGCAGGTACGCCCGGGCCATCCTCGCCGCCTCCTCGTCGTCTGCAGGCTCGTGGTCCCAGTACTCCACGAACTGCCCGTAAGCCGCCATCCCTCCGCTGTGCCGTGGAACCCGCCCAAGGAACCACCGCAAGGCCGCGTCGTCCAGCACCAAGCTCGAGTCGTAGGGAAGTGGCTCTCCCCCCACTCTCAACCCCGTAATCGCTGCGAAGTCCAGCGGTGTCAGTGTCATCTCACCGAACCGAAGGTGGAAGGTGTTGGTGGTATCCCACCACCTCTCGGTCAGCGCTGTAAGCACAGCACGGTCCACCCTCACCGACGTCATCAACTGGATGAACGGACCGAATCCCGCCGCCTCCACTAACTCTCGTACTCTCGCAGGAAGGTCCTTGAAGTACCTCAGCGAGCTAGCTGAGCCTCCGTGACCATAAACGTCTGTCGTGCGCTGTCTCAATAGATTAAAGAAATAGCATCAGCATCAGCAATCAATATAGCAATTCACGAAATAACTCAAGTGTCGAATTCAAAAGGTTCAAATTATCGGAAACTTACCGTGGTCCAACCCGTAGAGATGTGCGAGTCGCGGTCTCGGAGGATCAAGTCCTCCGGGTAGTCAGCCCGAGCAGGGGTGTAGCCGTCTATCCCCACAGGCACAAAGAAGTGAACCCGCGGAGCGTACGTCGCAATCGCAAACCCGACACGCTCTCCTCCCAAATAGGCCTTCCCCTCGTCAACCGCGGTCACCCGCGCCTCGGCAGCCGCCTCCGGCTCCGGTCCCTCCATCTCCATCTCCTCCATCTCCTCCTCCTCAACCTCGTGACCTCCTGCGTCCGGCACACCCGCACCACTCAGCAAGGCGCCCAACAGCAACGCCGCAGCCCGGTCCTCTGGAGTCACAGCACCCCTCAGCACGGCCTCAACCCCTGAGTCGAGACCAAGCGCGTCTAGTATGTCCCGCGGCTCCGCGGAGTCCAGATAGTCACCCGCCTCGAAAGGAACGGGCTGTGAGGCCCCGATCCTGCTTTCCTCCCTCCTCGGTAGTGCCACCGTCGACCTCAAGGCAGGAGTGACTGTGACTCTACCGCCAATCACCACCTCATCAACCTGTCCCTCCTCGCGAGCCTGATCCGCGGCCGCGAATAACTCCTCCACAGTAGGAGTAGGAGGAGTGCCCGAGGCCCCTCCTCCGCTGCCCATAGCCTCGTCTCTGCTGCCTGTGGTATCTCCGCCACTGCCGATCCTATCCCTGTCACCACCAACATCAGCCACGGCCCCGCTAGCATCCCCAGTCACCGTAGGACTCTCCCGGGCCTCCTCTGTCACCATAGGATCATCTCCAACACCACCCACTGCCACCGTGCCCTCACCAGTAACCCCCTCGTCGCTGGGCACAACTACGCCGCCACCAGCACCGCCCATTGCCGCCACGGCAACCGCGGTCGCCGCTACGCCGTCGCCAGGCGTAGCAAGGCCCCCGCGGGCTTCGCCCACTGTCGTTCTCTCCTCGGTGCTAGCCATTGCTCTTCCTCCTCCTTCCTCTAGCTTTTTCTTCCACCTAAATCGAACTTCCTGGCACACGATTGCCCAGTGGAAGATCGAAGAAATTTCGAGATCTTGAAATCGCTCCGTGATTTCTAAAGTCAGGAGAGAAGTTCGGGAGAGAGAGGAATCGTGAGAGAAGTTCTGGGAAGTGAGAGAGAGAAAGTTTGTCGAGAGTGGACGAGAGAGTTCAAAACCGTACGTCGCCTGGTTCTCGAGCGCTCAGGTTTTGGGGTTTTAAACCCCCAGACCGAGAAAAGGAAGACGAAGGAGTGGCGGGCCCCAGCCGTGTTCCCGAGTGCTCGACACCTCTCCCTAGCGCTCGGGAGTGGTCCCAAGCGCTCCACTTTGATTTTGGTCACCTTGCCGAAATCTTCAATCCCCTGATCATGTCACTTCTCGACAATTATTGCAATGTCAAAGCTATTTACAAAATCAATCTCAGTCTTTTTTTCAGTACGTATTGTACCGAGCATTTGATTACGAACGTCTTTTGGATATCCACAATTGGTTCATGCTCGAAAATCGGTACTTTAGGTCGAAGACGATCAAGAAGGCCTTATCATTTCATTCGCAAGAAAGTTTTATCCTTATCTGGTCCACCAAACCGAGCAACACGTGGATTCTTCTCTCTCCTCCTTATCTTGTCCACCAAACCGAGCAACACGTGGATTCTTCTCTCTCTTCTCCTTATCTTGTCCACCAAACCGAGCAACACGTGGATTCTCTCTCTTCTCCTTATCTTGTCCACCAAACCGAGCAACACGTGGATTCTCTCTCTTCTCCTTATCTTGTCCACCAAACCGAGCAACACGTGGATTCTCTCTCTTCTCCTTATCTTGTCCACCAAACCGAGCAACACGTGGATTCTCTCTCTTCTCCTTATCTTGTCCACCAAACCGATCAACACGTGGATTCTCTCTCTTCTCTTGTCCACCAAACCGAGCAACACGTGGATTCTCTCTCTTCTCCTTATCTTGTCCACCAAACCGAGCAACGCGTGGATTCTCTCTCTTCTCCTTATCTTGTCCACCAAACCGAGCAACAGGTGGATTCTCCTCTCTTCTCCTTCCGCCGCCATATATTTGGCACCCTACTTGTCTGCCATAGATTTGGCACCCCTCCTTCCGCCGCCATATATTTGGCACCCTACTTGTCTGCCATAGATTTGGCACCCTCCTTCCGCCGCCATATATTTGGCACCCTACTTGTCTGCCATAGATTTGGCACCCTCCTTCCGCCGCCATATATTTGGCACCCATCTTGTCTGCCATAGATTTGGCACCCCTCTTCCGCCGCCATATATTTGGCACCCTACTTGTCTGCCATAGATTTGGCACCCTTCTTCCGCCGCCATATATTTGGCACCCTACTTGTCTGCCATAGATTTGGCACCCTCCTTCCGCAGCCATATATTTGGCACCCTACTTGTCTGCCATAGATTTGGCACCCCTCCTTCCGCCGCCATATATTTGGCACCCTACTTGTCTGCCATAGATTTGGCACCCCTCCTTCCGCCGCCATATATTTGGCACCCATCTTGTCTGCCATAGATTTGGCACCCCTCTTCCGCCGCCATATATTTGGCACCCATCTTGTCTGCCATAGATTTGGCACCCCTCTTTCCGCCGCCATAGATTTGGCACTGTCCCGAGTGACACCTTTCTATCATTTGCTTGCATGTCTGCATGTCTGCATTTGCCCCAAAGAACTACGCTGGTCTGATCCTTGCAGAAAAGGGTACGTAGGCAGTCTGAAAAGACGCGACCACATGCATCAAATGTTTGTGTTTTTACTTGCATTTGATTTTGAATTGAGGATTTGATCTGGCTCGAATTGGGCTGTCTCAATCTTTGGACGGCACTCGTATCTAGATGTGATGCTGAGCATCGCCCAAAGAGGGGCAACTGTAGACACCCCAATTTGGACTTTTCAAAATTCCTTGATTTGTGGCCCGGAGGCTCCCCGATGATGACTTTGGATCGAAACAAGCCTGGTACCGATCGGAACTTTGCTCCTTGAAAGATTGAAGAAGGATTAAAAATGGTAAAAAGGGCATTTTCAAGCGCTTGGGAGCAATTCCAAGCGCTCAAAACTGTTTCACAAAACCTCTGGCCTGGCTATTTCTCGAGCGCTCGAGAGTAAGGTCCCAAGCGCTCGGGAGTAATCCCAAGCGCTCGAGACTTTTCTGTTGCCCAATGGATGGCAGTATCACCCACTCACCTTGCAAATCATCATTACAGCCACCTTGAGCCCGCCGATGGCTCAGTCCACACTCAACCTCTGGTAGGAAGATATTCAGGCCAAAGATTTATCTATTAAAAATGTTTTACCAAAACCATTTGATTTTCAAAAACCATTTGATGTTTTGCCTATAAATATGACTAGTTTTCAGCTAGAAAAAAGGGACCACGAAATTTTCACTCCAGAAGAACTCTTATTCTCTGTTCTCTCTCTCTCTAGCTCAAAACCAAAAACACCCAAAACTCATCTTCCAAACTTCAAAGGTTTTAGAAATCACCAAGGAAAAGGGCAAGAAATCCAGAATACTCTTCTGATCTCTTGCACTCTCCTCTCTTCATCCACATTTCAAAGCTATTCCAAGGAGCAAGGTTCAAGGAAAAGGTATAAAACTTTACCTTTGGTCACAACTTAAAGGCTATTCATCCCTTCTGAGGGGGGTCTCTCAGCCTGACCCAGTCTTCAATACTGGGTGCATGGTTGGGAGACCCTAGTGTAAAAACAAGAGCAATAGGGCGCAAGAAAATGTTTTTATAAAACCCTCACTGGAATCACTCCCAAGCGCTCGAGAGTTCTCCTGAGCGCTCGGGACTGTTCCCAGTTTCATGCATGGCCCTTCGTAACACAGTGGGTTGGAAATGATGTGTGATCTTAAAAGAAATGGTTTCATTTTGGCATGCAGCCCACACTATTCATGTTATTCAAGACTATCATAGGAATTGGAGAAGTATGTCAGGAACTGTACTTAAGGCAGTTCATCCTCCCACTATTCCTTTATCTTTGGAAGGAAGTTCAGAATCTGAACCTACTCTTGAAACTGTGGCTTTTGTTAAGCCTGCTAATGCAGATTTAAATGGTAAACTGCATAAACAGAATAATCACACCAATCTCCATCTTAGTACTATAGGAGAACAATTGGTTAGAATAGAGGACCAAGTCACTCAAATAAGGGATGACATTAAGAATTCTCAGACTAAAGAGAAAATTGAGGAGATTATCTCTCCCTCTAATATTCGTCCACCTATTCCAATAACAAATTTTAACTTGACCAATCCTAATAAAAATTCCGAATTGGTTAAAGAACTGCAAAAAAGGTTAAAAGGCCTTTCTATTAATGTTATTTCTGGGGAGATGGAGGAAATGAGTAATCAAGAGGTCTCAGAATTGGAAAATGTTTTCCTTCAGAATGAAACTATTAATAAAATCCAATATCCTCCACAAAGACTCCCATATGCAGGAGCAGATAGGTATTACTATCCCAGACCTAGTCCTCAAGATATGTTATTTGAGGAAGCGGGATTCCAGAAGCAAATGTCTTATAGTGGAAAGACCATTTATGAATGGAACATAGATGGCATGACTGAATACCAGTTTTTTGGAGTCGTACACCAAATAATGATGTACAGCACAATTTGTGCTCAGAATGGTAATGGTGATAGAGATATTGCCAGATGGATCACTGCCGGTTTTACAGGAATGATAAAAGGGTGGTGGGATAATATCCTTAATGCAATCCAAAGAGCAGAAATTTTAGATGCAGTAAAAATTGAGAATGATATTCAAAGGCCTGATGCTGTTTATACTTTAATAAACACATTAATCCTCCACTTTGTTGGTCACTGGGATAACCAATGGGAAAGAAGTAGAGAATTACTTCAGAATCTAAAATGCCCAACGTTAACTCATTTTCGTTGGTATAAGGATGTTTTCCTTGCTAAAGTAATGCAAAGAAACGATGCTAATAGTGAGCATTGGAAGTCAAAATTCATTGACGGTTTACCCCATTTCTTTGCTGAGAAGATAAGGAAAAAATTGAAAGACCAAAATAATGGTATCACAATAATTTATGATAATTATACCTATGGTCAATTGGTATCCATAGTAATCCAAGAGGGATTAACTTTATGTAATGATATAAAGTTACATAACCAGTTGAAAAAACAACACGTAACTGGTAAACAAGAATTGGGTCAATTTTGTGATCAGTTTGGTTATGATATGCCTAAGTATCTAAAACCAACTACTAAAAAAAGTAGTAATAAACTACTACTAGAAAATATTCTAAAAAAAAATCTTATAACAATAAGAAGAATAAGAATGAGCAATCTAGCTCAAAAGAATCTACTTCTAAAAAGCCAAATAAGGCAAAGAAGAAATCCACAGCAAAATGTTTTAAGTGTGGAAAAATGGGTCATTATGCTAATAAGTGTAAAACTAAGAAAAAGCTAGATGAGCTTCAAATAGATGAAGGGTTAAAACAACAACTCTTCAAATTACTTCTTGATTCAAGTGAATTAGATTCCTCAGATGAAGAATCAAAAGATCAGGTTAATGAGGTTTCTGACCAAGAGGAAGACACTTCTTCTGATTCAGAAGAAGTGATTCCCAATAATTGCAATTGTAATAATCTAGAATGTTCAACTTCCAATAATTACTGGAAGGCAATAGTTGAGATGAATGGTCTCAGTATTAATGTTTTGACTGAAAAACAACAAAGTCTTTTGGACATTATTGATCAAATTGATGATCCTCAATTAAAAATGAAAATCATTGAAACTTGTATCTCTTCTAATAAAGAAGAAGAAGAAGAGGTTAAACCTCAAATTTAGAAAGAGACTTATAGTCTGAAAAATGTTCTAGACAGATTAGAACAAAATGACAGTTACAAACCTGTAACAATCCCTGATCTTAAGGGTGAAATAAATATTTTGAAAACAGAAATAAAATTGCTAAAATCATTTCAAAATAAAGCCACCCAGGATATCTATGAAATGAATCAAAAACTTGATTCTTTGGAAAAGAAAGGTAGCACAGGTAAGGAGGATATTCCTGCTGAGGATTCTAATGATTATTTGAATTTAATCAACAAGGTAGTTTACCAAAAATGGCATGTTAGGGTAAACTTGGTAATTCAAAAGGAATATACTATCAACAATATAATTGCTTTAGTTGATAGTGGAGCTGATATGAATTGCATCCAAGAAGGAATAGTTCCAACTCAATATTTTGAGAAGACTTCTCAAAGTCTCACTAATGCCAGTGGATCAAAAATGTTGATCAAATATAAGCTTAACAATGTTCACATTTGTAATAAAGGAATCTGTTTGGAAACAACATTTCTCTGTATAAGAAATCTCCAACAGGAACTAATTTTAGGAACTCCCTTCTTAGCAATGCTAATGCCTATACAAACCAGTACTGTTGGAATAACTGCCCATATTGATGGCCATGAAGTATTCTTTGAATTTGTTTCTCCCCCTGTTTACAAAGAAGTAAACGATATTATAAGAAAAATATCCAATAAGGATAAACAAATAAATTTCCTTCAAAAGGAAATAAGAATAATGGGAATAGAAGAGACTCTTCAGAGTCCCACAATGATAAAGAAAATTTCCCAAATACAAGAAAATTTCAATAAAGAAATTTGCAGTGATATCCCTAATGCTTTTTGGGATAGAAAGAAATATATTGTTTCACTTCCTTATGAGAAGGATTTTAATGAAAGAAAAATCCCTACCAAGGCGAGGCCTTCTCAAATGAAACAAGAATATTTAAAAATGTGTCAAAATGAAATTGACAGTTTACTAAAGAAACAACTAATTAGAAAAAGCTATTCTCCTTGGAGTTGTACAGCTTTTTATGTCAATAAAAATGCAGAGAAGGAACGAGGTGTTCCTAGACTAGTTATCAATTATAAACCCCTCAATGAGGTTTTAATGTGGATAAGATATCCCATTCCTAATAAGAAGGATTTATTAGATAGGCTTAATAAGGCGGCTATCTTTTCCAAATTTGATTTAAAATCAGGATATTGGCAGATTCAAATTGAGGAATCTGACAGATATAAAACTGCATTTACTGTCCCTTTTGGTCACTTTGAATGGAATGTAATGCCTTTTGGCCTGAAGAATGCACCTTCAGAATTCCAGAATATTATGAATGATATTTTCTATCCATATGCAGAATTTGCAATTTGCTATATTGATGATGTTCTAATATTTTCTCAGAACATAGACCAGCATATTAAACATCTTAGAATTTTTAAAGATGTTATTAAAAGAAATGGACTTGTTGTTTCTGCTCCTAAGATGAAATTGTTTCAGACCAAAGTCAGATTCTTAGGACACAATATTCACCAGGGAAAAATTATTCCAATTGATAGAAGCATAGAATTTGCCTCTAAATTCCCAGATGAATTAAGAGAGAAAACTCAATTACAGAGATTTCTTGGTAGTCTCAATTACATCGGAGATTATTACAAAGAATTAGCTCAGGATTCTGCACCTCTTTATGATAGATTAAAGAAGAATCCTCCTCCATGGACAGAAATACATACCAAAGCTGTCCAAAAGATTAAACTAAAGGCAAAGCAACTTCCTTGTTTAGCTATTGCCAATCCAGAATGGAGAAAAATAGTTGAGACAAATGCCTCTAACATTGGTTATGGTGGCATTCTAAAGCAATACAATCCTAATACTTCTAAGGAAGAATTAGTCAGATTTACTTCTGGACTTTTTAAGAATGCTCAGGCTAATTACAGCACTATTAAGAAAGAAATTCTTCCCATAATCAAATGTATTAATAAATTCCAGGATGATTTACTGAATCAGCATTTCTTGATTAAAGTTGACTGTAGTGCAGCAAAACAGGTTTTAAAACAAGATATTAAAAACCTGGCTTCAAAGCAAATTTTTGCTAGATGGCAGTCAGAATTATCTGCATTTGATTTTGATATTGAATATATAAAAGGAGAATATAATTCTCTCCCTGATTTCCTCACTCGTGAATTTTTACAGGGCTAATGTTGCCAATCAGCCGCCAAAAGGCTGAGGAAATTCATGCATCCTCTTCTAATGCAGATGAAACTTTCATCAAACAAGCCTGTCCTTCTATAGCTCAATCTAGGCTAAAATTTATCATTGAGAAGGATAAAAAATTCAGGAAAGCCATGAACAGGCACGTCATGGCTAATAGGGAACAATATTTCAGGAGATATCTTCCTACTAGATTCTACCTGAAAAAATGGGCCAATGCTATTGTGGCCATCGACCAATTTTATGATGAATATGGTTATTCCGATGATGAAGAAGAGAATGATGTTGTAAATAATTTTCGTCGGAAAAGAATTGTAACGCCCCCATTTTCGGGTTCGTTAATTAAACATTTTATTGAATAAAAAGACTAAGAGTCAAGCTCGTTATTACAACATAAGTCTTACTAGAGTACTTTTATTACACAAGGAGGGAATTTCTAGGGTATTCTACTACTCCGCTTCTTCTTCCACCCTAGCAAGCTCTTCGGCTCCAAAAGCCTCCAACACGTACTGCTCACCTTGCTCATCAATTACTTCTGACACATTATACCAGCGTCACCCCCAGTATAATATGTCAGGGTCACCAAAAAGGTAACACCGTGAGCTACAAGCCCAATAGAATAAACTATACCCACTAACTCTTAACTTAAAGCAAGGAAGCATATAAACAATTACACATGCTCATTCAACAACATAGATAAACAATGATACATTCGTATTCGATATCTTTTAGCGTTGGTGTCATGCCTTTTCGTGTTTCTCCTACGCGACTCATCGTAGACTGTGTCAACATTTTCACCTTTCCCAAAACCATAATTTCCAACGTTCTTTCATAAATTGTTACTAATGAGGCTACCAAGTCCGGCTTCATTAGTAACACTCACAATGGCTACCAAGTCTGGCCAATCATAGTTTACAAAATCCATTTCAAAACTTGCATTGGCTACCACGTCCGGCCCCATTGGAAATCTACGCAATGAGCTACCAAGTCCGGCCACATTACGGTTTTCACAAAACACATTCTTTCAAAACTTGCATTGGCTATCACGTCCGGCCAAGCCCCATTTCCACATGAGACTACCACGTCCGGTCCCATTGGAAATCTACGCAATGAGCTACCAAGTCCAGCTACATTACGGTTTTCGAAAACACTTACACAATGACTACCAAGTCCGGTCATTATGTACTTTCAAAATATTTTCCGCATGTTAATCCCATCCTTCATTTTATCCATATCAACCACACCCTAGGTGTCATGTTTCTACTTTCTCGGTTTTCGTGTCTCGTTCGCATGCATAGACTCCGTGGTAATTCATTCCACAACTTAAGAAATCTTGAAACTAAACTAACAAGATCATTCAACTCTATATTAGATAGCATGCTCATTTTGTCACATCATCATACTCACATTTAATCACACAAGGTTAAGCATAGTGCCACATGGACGGGCACCTTTAGAGTGATAAATCACTTATGCTTTATCAACAACAAGTAGTCAAGTAATCACATAATCATGCTCACATTCATTCTAAGATTAAAACAGCTTAATCCTAAATCATGCTTTCTTAAATTCAAAACAGCATATGTTTATTGAGTACTTCTAACGTTAAGCTAATCATGCCATGGTTAATCAAGATAACAACTCTTAAACATTTCTAGTCATGCTTAAGGACAAGATAACCTACGTGTACTTAGAATTTCAAAGGTTTAGAATAATCCATAATCAGTTCGAAATACGCATGCAAGACGCTATACTTAGATCTTTGAAAGTATAGGAAAACTATACTATACGTAAGTAGTATTCTACATATATATGTATACGTAGAGAAAAGTAGATATAGAATATCTACCGTTCTTCTTGGCGGTAGTCGGCTACGGATTAGGAAAATAGTTCGTCGGACGGAGTAACGGCTTAGGAATGGCTTCGATAGCTTCGAAAGAGAAAGGTTTCTCTCGAAACTTGATCTTGACTAATACTACTAAAACTTTTGGATTGGTAGGGTGGTGGAGTGGCGGCTTAGTGGCGGCACTAGAAGAGTTTCTTGAAGAACTAGGAAAGAACTTCAAGAACAACTAAAAACTAAGCAAGAACAACAAGAACAACAAGAACACTTAGACTTTCTGGAGAGAAGTTGGAGCAATGCTTGAAGGTGTGAGTTCAAAGGCTTGAAATGGCTTGCTATTTATAGGCCAAGTTGGTCTATTATCCAAGAGACAATATTTCCCCTAACATTTGTTATCCAATGGATCATAGATTGACTAGATTTGATTGTCCTTAGATTGGATGAGGTGTTGATCAAAAGGACAATGACTAGGCTAGTTGTACACTTGCACACATCACACAAATCTCTCTCTCCCTCTCTCACTCTCTCCCGGCCTCTCTCTCTCCCATCTCTCTCGGCTCTCTCTCTCTCTCCATCTCTCTCTCTCTCTCTCTCTCCCCCTTTGGTCCAAAGAAGGTACAAGAGTTGGAAAGACTACAAGATTTTCTCTTATTCTTTCTTTCAAACTAGGACAAGGTTTAGGTTTCTTTAATGGGGTTTGTGTCTAGTCTAGGATAGAAAATAAGATATGGTAGTCCTTTAGGGTTGAAAGAATAAGAAACCCTAGATATGGTGGTACAAAGTGATGCAATAGGATGATGTAGGAAGATATGGGAGTACACTAGTCACACACATCACACTCTCTCTCCCTCTCTCATCCGAATTCTCTCTCTCTCTCTCTCTCTCTCTCTCTCTTGGACACCTAATGGAGAAAGGACAATTGGTTGGTATTTGACTAAGTGAAAGAGTAATGTTAAACTAATAGTTTGTAAGAAGATTTTGTAAGAAAATCTAGTACTTGGTTATATCTTAGGTCATCCTATTCTTCATCTTTCAAAGTACAAGTACTAATGTATATAGTATTAGGGTTTTGGTAGAAGAAGATCAAGGAAGGTACATGCAATATCTCTCTCTCTCTCTCCTATCTCTCTCCCTCATCTCTCTCTCTCGGCCTCTCTCTCATCTCTCTCTCTCTCTCTCTCCTTCCTTGGTTGATAGAAAGACTAGCAAAAAGGACAATGTACTATGTGATCTCATTTTGGATTTCTAAGTCAAACTATCCTATTAAACTATGTCAATATGCCACCTATGTACTTATAACTATATACTAATATATAGTATGCTAGGATGATGTAAACATATCATATACTTTAATCAAATTAGTACATATCATATCTAGGAAGGAATTAACTAATACTAACCTAGTACTATAGCTTGATATGGTTTTATGGACCAATGGATTATAATTCCCCTAACATTTATTAACCAATGGTTAAAGGATGAAGTACTAAGCTTACATAATCTATCTAATATAGTACAATGACTCATGGTGAATCTAATTAAACTAATGGACCTTGTACTAGGTGGAAAGGTTAACCTATCG
Organism: Rhododendron griersonianum; assembly: GCA_018127125.1. Classification (NCBI taxonomy): domain Eukaryota; kingdom Viridiplantae; phylum Streptophyta; class Magnoliopsida; order Ericales; family Ericaceae; genus Rhododendron; species Rhododendron griersonianum. The sequence goes on from CM030791.1 coordinate 38,751,601, forward strand.
TCCAATGGGTAATAAATCTCCTAACTTCTATCGTCCAATGGGTAAAGATGGTAAGTAATACATAATCTTATAAAGTGTACCTAGAAATCTTGTCACAATATCCAAGGGGTAAACCTATGGTCCAATGGATAAAGATTATCCTAGTATCTATTGTCCAATGGGTAATAGATCAAGGGTTGACTTTTGGTCAAGGTCTCACTTAGGGTTCAAATGGTTCAAAGGTTCGATTAGGCTACTCTAACGATTAGTCGGAAGCTAGCTAGGCTTGCTAAATAGGACGACTTAGGGTTGCTATCTCACTTGTCTTTAGAAAATGACTAAATCGCAAGGCGAAACGAAATTAGGGTTTGAATCGAATAAATCTAATCATGACGGATTGTTGGAAAATACGGAATTTATAGAGTCAAAATAATAAACAATGAGATTTTTATTTACTGAAAATCGGAGTTGTTACAAGAATGCAACAAATTCAGAATAAACTGAATATCTTATCTCGTGCATAATTTTGCAGATGAATAGACCGCCAGATCGGGGTCGTGGTCGTGGCAATAACCCTCGTGGTAGGGGTAAACCGTCCAAGGTTACCCAAGCAGATATTGAGGCTTACTTGCAAGCCAAAAAACTACGATTTCCATCACTTCAGGAAGCAGCTTCTGCGTCTTCCTCATCACTTTCAATGGCGGAAGTGATCCAGACTAATGAAGCCTTCAAATCTTTGAAGACTACCGAGACAATTATGGTCTTGGAATCAAAAGATGAGCAATGGAGTAATGATCCCTGGGAAATAAAGTCCCAATACTTGGATACAATGAGCTATCCAGTCCATGAAGGAAAATACAGATACATCTACGAGGCAATGCTCTCAGAATCTGGATCGGTGGAATTTCGCCATACTTATGATAGCAAGATTGGACAGAAGGGTCCAATTAGCTACAGCAAGGCCGTAATAAGAATGGTCATTCCAATTCAAAAATGGGGAATTCATCCCAGCAAATCAAAGTCACTAACTATTAAATCGGAAAATGGAGTTCCGATCCAGTACAATTACTGGGACTACATTGAAGCTTTTACTAAAGCTTTTTACTATCAAAACCAGCACAAAAGACATTCCTGGTTTCTAAAATTATGTCCAAAGCTGGTTGGACAAAATGATTTTCCAAATTGGTTTTTCGAATGGTGGTCAAAATTTGGACCACTACAAGATTATTTGTCACCTGTAATCCAGAAGGAAATAGAGTCCTTCCTCAAATATAACTCCCAATTGAGGGGAGATATTCCTGAAAGAAAACTTTTTCTTGATACAATGACTATTTTTGGTATCCCATGGCGTTGGAAATGGGATCTTCAAATTGGAAAGAATCAATTGGGTCTTCCAATCCTCCAAAGAACTTTTCAGTACCGTTGGTGGAAGCAAACTGATACACAAGAAATCATTGATAAAGTCAATACTCGAATCCAGGAATTAAAACAACAAATTAAGCAGAAAGAGCAGTTGTCACTCAAGAATCCATTTCTTGATATATCAGCTCAAGTCAAGGCCAAATTCCCTGAAGCAACCGATGATGAAATTGTCATGAAAACTATGGATTTCATGAAGGAACAATTCCTTCAAACTATTCAGACCAATACAGCTAATGATGATGATTCTATGACATCAGCCAAATCCAAGGAAGAAGACAATAATCCCTTCACTTGCCTTGCTGGGGAATCTCAGGATCCCTATGAGGATGAAATGAATACTGACACACCTTCTCTAGGTGACTATTGGGACAGCATGGCTGAATTGATGGCTGAACGACTGTCACAGACTAAGAAAGGAAAGGAAAAGCACCAGTAGTTTGGCAGACTGTCAAACTCTCTTTTGGTGAGAAAAGACTAAAGTAGCAATAATGGAGTAGTCACTCAAGACTAAAGCAACGATAATGGGATCGTCATGATCACACTCTTCTGTCGGTGAAGACCAAAGCGTCGATGGGGCCCCATGCGCACCCGGCTAGAATCTTCATTTGAATTTGAAGTGTAATTTGCATTTCATTTCATTTCCTTTTGGTTTTTCTTTTGAGTCTATAAATAAGTCCGCGTCTGTTAGGGTTAAGGCAGGTTTTTCAGGATTACCCTCTCTCTCTCTAAAATCCTAGCTCTCCCTTCTCTCTTCCGCTGTACTCTCTCCCCTCTTCTGCTGTAATATTGGCTTCAGCCAACTGAATAAAAGGTGTGTTTTCTTCTTTACGATCCTTGTACTTTCCAAGGACAAGACAAGGCCATGAACCCTAACAGATAACCAAGGACAAGACAAGGCCATGAACCCTCCATGATAACCTAGTTCATTAGCCTTAAGCCTAAAGAGTTGAATATGACAAGGCATGGCATGCTTTCAAAGCCATGCCTTTCAAAAATTACCCCTTGGTCAATAATTGTTAGGGAAAAATTTATCTCTTGGATAATAAGCCAAGCTTTTGCTATAAATAGCACCATTCACTTGCCATTCAACTCACACCTTCACTTCTTGCTCCCACTTCTCTCTAGAAACTCAAGCATTGCTCCAACTTCTCTCTAGAAACCATTTCTGATTTTCCAGACAGCCTACTGCCCTTTGTAAATCCTCATTATTCTCCTGCTTAGATTAGTCCTTAGAACCAACTTTATTCAGGAAAGTTGTAGAGCACTTCGAGAGCTTCAAATTAGACCCAAGAACCACCCTAATCGGTCAAGAAACGACAAAGATATTGACCTCCGAAGTTCAGCAAAAATTCGGATTTTCCAGATTCCAGACAGCAAGCTGTCCCTTCCTTTATCACCATATTTCTCCTACCTAAAGTAGTTTCTAGGATCAACTTCCTTCACAAAAGTTGTAGAGCACTTCTAGAACTTCGATTTTGACTCAAGAACGATCTTATTCGGCCAAGTATTGACCGAGTTACTGCCATCCAAAGTTTGGTCCGAATTTACCGCTCTTGGAATTTTCCAACTAGCTTAATCAGCCCCGACTAGTTTCGGATCAAGGTAGATTAATCTCTACTCATTTTCCCTAAGTATAGATAGAAATGTGTATTGTTTATAATGTATGTAGATTATCCTAAGTATAATTAGAAGTTGAATATTACTTGTATTGCTTGGAATGCATGAGAACTTGAAAAGTGTTTCACTAAAAGAAATGAAAAGGAAGGGGAGTATGTTGAAAATATCGACCTTATTTTTTTTTATATATGTGTGTTGTTTTGAACTTTTCGAAAAAGAGGAATGAATTTTGAAAAGATAACGTTAGCTGTTTAACTTGAAGTATTCGTTTTTTGATCTTAGAAAGGTTATGAACATGTATACGTGTTTACTTGTCCTACTTGATGAATGTGTGATAAGCATAAGTGGTTTACCACTCCAAATGTGTCCGTCCATGTGGCACTATGCTTTACCTTGTGTGATAATTGTTGAGCATGATATGTGATAAGATGAGCATGCTGTCTAATATTGTAGACACCTCCCAAACGGGGCATCGCCATACAGATTGATCACGTTTGTTTGGTCGATTGGTTGCTTGCTTCGTAAACCAAAATCATGGACATTCCCATGGCTAGGAACATCGCCACATGATAGCGGTTATCATCAAAACAGAGTCACCACCCAGTTTATTAAAACTGGGAAAATAGATAGAGATTCTGGATACGGGAGCCAAAAGTACAATAAGGGGAAGGTGTTAGGCACCCCTCTTTGCCCAGTCGTGAGACTGACCCATAATCGTTCAACATAAGACGTGTAGATGCTTTGTTTAATTCCAACACATAGTCTGTTTATTTATTCCTTTAAACTGTAAGTAAAGTGAGCCTGTGCGATAAGTAAAGCATGCGTTAGAAAGCAGAAAAGCAAACAAACTGTCCCAGGGAGATGGATCCCACGGCCGGTGAATGGATGTCACGGCCGAGGGATCCTCCTGGTTTGATGTACCGGCCGAGGGATCGAAACCCCGGTCGGTGTTCTTCCTCACACCAGACAGAAAGATTAACAGATGATCAGAAAGCTACGATTAGTTATAAATGCGATAAGTAAAACAAACCAGAGGCCGTTGGGCTAGCTTCACCACCTTGATCCCTCAGTTGCTTGATTGCTTTGGATTGGGCGTGATTGATTGATTGCTTGATTGGAAACCCTAGGGTTAGGGTTTGAACTTCGGGTTTGATCGCCGGATTGACGGCTGCCTTCGGGAGTTTAGGGCTTTTGAAGAGTGGGTTTGAGGGAGTATTTGTGCAGAGTTTCGAGGTTTGAGAGAGTGTATACTCTGATAATTTCGTGTGTATATTTTCGGAGTCCAAAGGCCCTTTATATAGGCAATTGGTGACTCACTCCAATCAATGAAATGGCACGATTGCAATTGCAATGCAATTCGAACTCTTCGTCACAATCTCTAAGCGTAGCCCGAACGCATCGGGAAGGTAGTGTAATCGGATCAAACGTCTGACAGAACACGTTCCAGAGTCTGGAAAAAGGTCGATCTGGCGGCCGAGTAAAGGATATCACGGCCGAGGAATGGATGTCTCGGCCGAAGGATAGATCTTGCGGCTGAGGGATTGATCTCTCAGGGAGATTTTGCTAGCAACAGGTTGCTCGGGTGAGGAAATGATGTTAGGGCCGTGGGATCGATGTCACGGCCAACAGATGGATTCTCCTAGGCTTCTGTATTTCTGTCTGAAAGGCTGTATGGCTTTGAATTGGGTCCTCTAAGTGGCTCAAAGTTCTTACCGAAAGTCCTAAGGTTCTTAAGGAAGCAATCAGCAATCATTGTATCCATTTCATCATCGGGATGGTCCCAAGGTGGGACTTGAAATAATCGTTAGGCCAAATTGGGGTGTCTACAGATGCCCCTCTTTGACTGAACTCAGACAGATCGCAAGACATGTTTGAGTAAGAGTCAAAGCTGTAAAAAGCAACTCAATTTGGTCCAACCACTATTCCAAGGGGTTTTTGAAAAAGGTTTTGTTATGGTGGGGCCGGGAGGCTGCCTACGTATTCCACTAGGGAAATTCAGACCAATCGTAGTTCGGGCAATAAAGAAGTTTAAAAGCTTGGAGGGTTAGAGACAGAAGACGTACCTTAGGGCTTAAAATGCCGTAGTGTGACGTACCTAAACTGAGCCAGGGTTTTGGCAGAAGATAGTTGAAGGAGCGCGGAGCTGCCGGGGGAATTTTTGCAGAGAGCTTCCTTAGTATTTTGGGATAGATCAGTACACTGCAGGTGCGTTTGCTTTTCTTGATCATCCTTACTTTGACTGAAAGGAGCTCGGTAGAGTAGCCTATCCTTGCGAATGAGCTGGAAGGAATTGATGTAATGGGGTGGAATCCAAACCATCTGCTGGGATGAATTGGACGCCGGCTTGTTTTTGAGATGTGGGGGGCACAGGGCCAGTATCTAGAGCACGGAGCTTTTGGAGATGAGGGAACCGAGGCACGGAGCCGGTTGTAGTCATGAGGCGAGAGCCTGGAGAATGATGGAATCGAGGCGTGGAGCCTGTTGCAATCTTGAGGCGAAGGCCTGAGGAGATTGGATAGGACTGAAGCGCGGAGCTGGTGTTGATCGTAAGGCGAGAGCCTGTGGTGTCAGAGCTTTGAGCTTGACGTGATGAACCGAAGCACGGAACTGGTATAAGGCAAGGGCCTGAGATGATTAGATTGAGGCGTGGAGCCTGCTGCAGTCTTGAGGCGAGGGCCTGAGCTGTCGGAGCTTAGAGCTTGACGTGATTTGAACCGAAGCGTAGAGCTGGTTGCATTCTGATGGTCTGTGCACGGAGCTTTTCCATCATAAGTGTTGGCGTAGAACCAAAGGATCGAGGTGCTGAACCGATCAATAAAACCAAGGCGTAGCGATCAATAAAACCAAGGCGTAGAGCCGGTTGATTACAGGGTTGACCTGTTTCATGAGAGATATGCAGAGAGTATATGTGTGATGATGGTTGTTAGATGTGAACAGATATGATGATGCAGACTTGATGTGATAATACAATATGTGCACGGGCCCGTGCGTGTGTGTTTGTTTTTAAGCTTAGAGCTTCTATCAAGTTCCGGACTTGAGCATTCAGAGCGTAGAGCTCGAGCATTCGGACAACAGAATCCGAGCATTCAAAGTACAGGCTTTGAGCGTCCAGTACGCAGTGGTTGGGCATCCAAGCGTAGAGCTTGAACATTCAAGTGTATAACTTGAGCATCCAGTACACAGTGGTTGGGCATCCAAGCGTAGAGCTTGAGCATTCAAAAATGTTAGATTTTGAGCATTCAGGCGTAGAGCCTGAGAATAAATGTCTTGATTGTTGGGGCGGCGTAGAGCCTGTTGCTTATTTACGGCTTCGAGCCAGTTGAGATGTTGGGCTTTGAGCCGCTGGGTTGTGATAACGGGCGTAGAGCCTGTCGATAATGGGCTTCGAGCCGCTGAGACTGGTTGTTTTATGGCTTCGAGCCAGTTGAGATAGTGGGCTTGGAGCCGCTGAGTTGAGTGATTACAGGCGTAGAGCCTGTTGCCATGATAGCGAGCATAGAGCTGTTGAGATAGTAAACATAGGCTTCGAGCCTGTTAAGAACTTGATTGTGTATGGCTTCGAGCCTGTTGAAACGATGGGCTTGGAGCCGCTGAAACGATGGGTGGGGGCGTAGAGCCGTTGAGTTGATGAGTTGGTATGGCTCTGAGCTAGTTGAGATGGTAGATATAGGTTTCGAGCCTATTGAGGTGATGGTTACGGCTTGGAGCCTTTTGAGATAATGGGCTTCGAGCCGCTGAGATTGCTCGTGTATGGCTTCGAGCCAGTTGGGATAGTGGGCTTGGAGCCGCTAAGTTGTGATAGCGGGCGTAGAGCCGCTTTGAATCTGTGGAGATGGACTTGGAGTCACGGTGCTTGATGAGTGAATATGAGCGTAGAGCCTGTCGATAATGGGCTTCGAGCCGCTGAGATTGATTGTTACAACTTCGAGCCAATTGAGATGGTGGGCCTGAAGCCGCTGAAGAGATGATGGGCGTAGAGCCGCTGAGTGAATTGATATGGGCGTAGAGCCTGGGTGACTTGAGCAACCTGTGCACAAGGTTATTGAGCGTGGAGCTGCTAAAGTTTTGAGCTCAGGGCTGCTTGTCTTGCTTCGGCCAGCAGTTTATGGAGAGAGACCTTCCTCATGCTTGGACATGCCCCCAAGGCTAGTTTTGATCATGTTGCATTGGCTTGGGGATGCCCCCAAGGCTACTTGACTTTGCTTCTGTTGGTCACGGACCCAGAATTCCGTAATGGCTTGAGTTAGTGCACTGAGCAAAATCTGATATTACTTGGGGAAAATTGATTGGAGAGCCAGGAGATCGATCTCTCGGCCGAAGAATTGATGTCTCGGCCGAGGAATCGATGCCTCGACCGCTTAATCAGTTTGTTTCCAGGGGCCTATAAAAGGCCACGGCCTCAGCCGTTTCGCTACATTTTCCTTTCTTTCCTCTCCCCTTTTCCTGCGTCCGAGACCCTTACCGAAGACCTCTTCCGTTTCTCTTCGTTCCCGACAGCTCTGGGCTATGGATGACACGCTGATTTGGCTAGCGTGCGCGGAGGGAGACCGCGTTTGCTTTTGGTCCCGTCTTGATGCTTGATTTGGGACCCTCGCATGGGTATGCTTGATTAGGGGCCCTCGCATGGGTGGCTTGCTTCCGTGACGCGGAGCTCCTGGCGTGGCGGTAGTACGCGGTATGGTGATTTTTCTGGGCCATGTGGTGATTCTTTTGAGCCATGTGGTGTCTCTTCTGCACCGTAGTACTCCTCTGGTATACACTGCCCCAGGGGTGTCCTCTTCTTTTCTGCAACTGGTCTCTGGTGTTCGGACCGCCAGAGGGTTCGGCACCCCCTTCTGCTTCCCCTTTTTTTTTCTTTTTTTTTTTTTCTGTTTCTCTTCCTGCATAGGTTAGTTCAACAGGAAATCGATGTATAGTTTGTGTGGGATGATCCACCTTGTGATGTAAAAGCTTTCGTTATATGAAACAAAAACCTTTCGTTCTGCCTGTGATTTGTGTATGCCATATTTACGTTGTTTGCGTATAATAGCTTGTTAATCCAATGAAACAAACTGAACCGTGGGAACAGTCTGTAAAATAGCCATTTTGGCGGCCGATTTAGTGATTACACGGCCGAGGCTTCGATCTGGCGGCCGAAGGATCGTTTTGTCTGCCTTGGTTTGACTTGCAGTCAACCCTGATTTTCACAGGCCGATGGATAGATCCTACGGCCGTCGTATCGAAGTATCGGCCGAGAGACCGATTGAAATTCTGAGGATTAAGAATCCGATTCCGATTCGGACTAAGACTCGACTTAGTTCTATAAATACGCGTTCTACGAACCCGATAGCTTTGTCAGTAGCAATTCCTTACATATGGCACAACCAGTCCTTGATCAGTGGTTGATTTCCTTCAATGGCCTCGACCGTTTACACTTTAAGTCCTTTGGCATGGACTTCCTCTTTTCCCTTCGTCAAATTCCTGTGAATTTTGCCTTCCTTAGGGCAGCCACTAGTTTGTGGGACCATGCTTTTCACGTCTTTCAATTTAGGAAAGAGGAATTGTGTCCTACTATCGAGGAGTTTGCGGCCATCATGGGTCATTCGGACAGAGAGAGTTTTGTTGTCCCTAATCCTTTGTTCAACCGAGGTAATCTCCTGAAGGATTTACTCCAAGTTCAGAAACATGAAGTTAAATTCTTCCTAGTGAAGGGAAGGTTGGAGATTCTGCAACTTATTCAGCGCTTTGGTACAGCTGAGGCTCATCGTCAAGTTTCCCTACAGAAGGCGTGCTTTCATGCGTTCTGCATTTGTCTCCTTCATTATTATTTGCTTGGCCCTTCCTCTGGCCATGCTGATCCCGTGTTGCTTAACCTTGCTCAACAGATTGGAAACCGTGTGGGTTTCGCTGGCTTAGTGTTGGCAGAGACCTTGATGGGTCTAGATGTAATGAAGGGTAGTCCTACAGCTAATGAAGGGTAGTCCTACAGCTCAGTTCTCAGGTAGTCCTTTGCTATTGCAGGTTCGCTCTTTATTTGTTTATTTGTCAAGTTTATCTTTTCACTCATCACTCTTTTGTTTTGACTCACGTGTTCTCTCAACTCTCAATTTTCCCTTGTTCTCTAGGTGTGGTTGTTTGAGAAGCTAAAGGTGTGGGATGCGCCGGAGTGACTTCCTTATAATCCAGACCAATGCACAGAGCGTCACATGATTAAACAATTCCCAACTGAGGCTGCTTGGGAAGCATGGATGAGGACTTGCAGGGGTGATTGGATTCAATGGGTTTGCCCCTGGTATGGTATAGAGAGTATGACTGTGAGTACCATGAACCATTTTGGTGTAGCAGTGATTGGTATTGCTCCAGTCGTTTTCTACTTTCCTGCTCGCTTTCAAAGGCAGTTTAGGGCTGAACAAACCGCAATCCTGGGTGACCCTGAGTACACCATCTCTAAGATCCATGATGCCAACTTCCACCGCAACATGCTGCGTCTTTGGCCAAATAGAGTGATACAGGAGGTTGCTGAGAACTTCGTTGTCAAACTATCGGGTTCTTACAAACGCTGGTTGAAGAAAAACCTTTTGGAGGATAGTAGTGCAAAGAGAAGGAAGACCTAGAGATTGACGCTTTGCTTATGTTTTTCAAAAGATGTTTGTTTGATTCTAGCTTTCGTAGACTGAGAATTGCTTTGGTTTGCTCTTTCCCTTTTCCTTGGAAATAATAAAACATTTGGTCGTTTTATTTGAAGATGTTATTGCCATGATTTGATAGCGAACATGCTTTAGGATAGACCTAGAAATTTTGGAAGTGATGATGATAGCAGTGGCCGAATCTCAAATTTGGAGATTGCCTACGTATCCCATGGAGGGAATCAGGCCATAAACGTAGTTCCAACAAAGGGGATTTGTTTTGTTTTTAGTTAGGGACCACTCGGGTATTTTCCTCTCCTTTTGTGCTCTAAATTTTTGCCTAAAACCGTCCTTGCGGGTTTTCTGTCTAGCGAGCGTTTTATTTATGCCTTAGTTTTTGCCTAAGCCGCCCTTGCGGGTTTTCGACCTAGCAGGCTGCTCTAATTTTTGCTTGGACCCGCCCACCCTTGTGGTTTTCGGTCCAACGAGCATCTCTCATGGGTAATACTTCCTCAGCTTGTCAATGTTGACTGGCGTTGCGAATTCCATTCCATCCAAGTCTGCAATGTATGCTGCTCCTCCAGAAAGTATGCGTTTGATAAGGTAGGGGCCTCCCCAGTTTGGTCTAAACTTGCCCCTTGGGTCTGAGACGTGGCGACGAATTGCTTTGAGCACCATGTCTCCTACCTTGATGTCCCTAGGTTTCACATTTTTGTTGAATGCTCGTGCAATGCGGCGTTGATACCCTTGTACATGGTATAACGCTCTCAACCTCCTTTCGTCTAGTAGTACCAACTCATCGTGGCGATTTTGAACCCAGTCTTCTTCGATCATTCTAGTCTCAGCTAGAACCCTTAACGAAGGTAACTCCAGTTCGATAGGCAAGACAGCTTCCATTCCATAGACCAGAGAGTAGGGAGTGGCCCCAGTTGAAGTCCTTTCAGTTGTTCGATAACCCCATAGCGCCAGAGGTAGCATTTCTGGCCATTCTGTGTAAGTGTCGGTAGTCTTCCGCAGAATCCTCTTGATATTCTTGTTTGCAGCCTCAACTGTTCCATTGGTTTGAGATCGGTAAGTAGATGACCGATGATTCTGTATCCCAAATTCGGCGAAAAGCTTCTTTGTCGCCCCCTTGAAGTGCGATCCATTGTCACAGACGAACTCGTGAGGTACACCGTATCGATAGATGATATTAGTGCGAATAAATTTGGCCACATGAGTGGCTTTGAGAGTAGCATAAGAAGCTGCTTCTACCCACTTGGTGAAGTAGTCAATGGCCACCAGAATGAACTGATGTTTGTATTTTTCCCTTTGGATTTATGCTTCCAATGACGTCTATCCCCCAAGTGGAGAATGGCCAAGGGGATGTCATGCTATACGATTCCATAGGGGGAACACGCATACGATCAGCGTGAGTTTGGCATTTGTAACATCGGCGGACATAATCAGCGCAGTCGGCCTCCATTGTAGTCCAGTAATATCCCTGACGTAGGATCTTCTTCGCCATTGTTGCCCCGTTCATATGTGGCCCACAAATTCCTTCGTGTATTTCCTCCATTACCTTGCGGCTGTCCTTCGTTGTGACGCAAAGTTGACTTGGACCCAAATGTGCCCTTCGATACAATGCTCCTCCACAGATTACAAACCAGGCAGCAAACTTTCGCAGAGCCGTTTTGTCTTTTAAGGTGGCCTCGGATGGGTATTCTCCTTTTTCCAGGAATTCCTTCACGTCTTCGTACCATGGCTTGCCATCGTCTTCACCTTCCTCGGTACAGGTAAATTCACATGCTGGTTTAACTTTTTGTTCGATCATGAGAGGCCGCATTGTGAATCCCAGGGGTATTTCGACCATAGATGCTAATGTTGCCAGTGCATCTGCAAATCTATTGCTCACTCGAGGAGTGTGTGTGAAGATAACAGAATCGAATTGTGGAATTAGATCTTCCAGCACAGAGTGATATAGCTTCAGTGTATCTTCCTTGACCTTCCAGTCTCCTCTGGCTTGAGATACCACCAGGTTTGAATCCCTAGTGACTTCTACCCTTTTTGCCCCTAGCTCCAGGGCTGCCTCCATTCTAGCAATACAAGCCTCGTATTCAGCTTGGTTGTTAATGACCTCAAACCTCAGTTTATATGACAAAGGGATGTGGGAGTCGTTTGGGGAAACTAGCAATACCCCTATGCCATATCCACATCAGTTTGATGCTCCATCAAAGTAAAGTTGCCAGGTGTCATCTAAGAGACATAAGATGTCCTCGTCGGGGAACATGAAGTCCTCTGCCTCGGCCTCTGTCACAGGGTGATCTGCCAAGAATTCTGCCACAGCTCTTCCCTTTACTGATTTCCTTGTCATGTATTTGAGGTCGAATTCTGCTAGCAGCAATAACCACCTAGCTAGCTTTCCGATAAGTGCTGGCTTTTCGAAAAGATACTTGATTGGGTCTAAACGAGAGACCAGCACCACCGGATGTGCTAACAGGTAGTGCGTCAGTTTCTTTGTGGCCCATACTAGCCCCCAACAGGTTTTCTCGAGGGGAGTATACCTTGTCTCATAAGCCCTCATTTTTTTGCTGAGGTAGTATATGGCGCACTCTACTTTGGCGTCATTTTCTTGCGCTAGCATGCATCCCATGGATGTGTCTGTTACTGAGAGATACAGAATCAATGGCTTCCCAGGGATGGGCGGCGACAGTACAGGTGGATTCTGAAGATATTCTTTGATTGCCTCGAATGCTTGCAGACAGTCTTGGCTCCATTCAAAATCAGTACCTTTCTTTAGTAGCTTGAAAAGAGGTTCACAGGTGGTTGTGAGCTTGGAAATGAACCTGCTGATGAACTGTACCTTCCCCAAGAAACTCCTTACTTCCTTCTCCGTCCTAGGCGGTGATATCTCCATGATAGCCTGTATCTTGAAAGGGTCTACCTCGATTCCTCTTTGAGTGATGAGGAATCCCAACATCTTTCCAGCTGTTACCCCAAAGTGCATTTTTGAGGGTTAAGACGTAGTTTGTAATTACTAATCCTCTCAAAGAACTTTTGGAGTGCTCCATGGTGTCCTTCCCTTTCCTTTGATTTGACTATCATATCGTCGACATACACCTCGACTTCTTTGTGCATCATGTCGTGCAGCAGTGTTGTGGCCATCCTCTGATAAGTGGCTCCAGCATTCTTCAACCCAAATGGCATCACTCGGTAGCAGTAGGTTCCCCAAGGTGTAGTGAAGGTAGTTTTCTCTCTATCCTCAAGAGACATAAGGATTTGATTATACCCAGAAAATCCATCCATGAAGGATAGCAATGCATGGCCTGCGGTGTTATCTACTAGCTCGTCTATGTGAGGTAATGGGAAGTCATCCTTTGGACTGGCCTTGTTGAGATCTCGGAAATCTACGCAGACCCTGATTCCTCCAGTTTTCTTTGGCACGGGAACGATGTTAGCTACCCACTGTGGATATTCGGTGACTATGAGAAAACCGGCGTTGATTTGTTTAGTGACTTCTTCTTTTATCTTTAGGACCCAATCAGGGCGCATACGTCTCAGTTTCTGTTTAACTGGTTTTGCATCAGGATGAAGGGGAATTTTATGCTGAACAATTTCAGGGTCTATTCCAGGCATGTCCTCGTAAGACCAGGCAAAAACATCTTTGTATTCTTTTAGCAAAATGATTAGTTTTTCACTTTCTTGAGGGGATAGTGCGGCACCAATTTTAACCATTTTGGGCTCGTTTTCAGAGCCTATGTTTGCTGTGATTATTTCCTCAGAAAAAGGTTTAGCGTGCCTTTCTTCTTCTCTCTCGATGAATTCTAGAATTTCTTTTGGAATTTCTTCCTCAAAATTTGGTTTGTCGGAATCCACACAATTGATCATAGGCAAAGTGAAATACTCTAAATCTTCATTCTCATTGCTAAGTTTATCAAAAGACATTTCAGAGTCGAACTCAAAGTAAATATTATGCCTTGGTACTTTGACCAGGTTTTCCTCACTAGACTTAGTAGTTTCAAAAGATGAAAATCTTGACTCGGACTGAGTCGACTCGGAGTCGGAATCGGAATCAGAACTAAGATCAGAATTAGCGCTTTTCATTTTGTATTTCAGAGTGTGTTCCACGGTCCAGTTAGGGTAAGCCTCTTTTTCAGCATCCATAATCAGTTCAGAGCAGTCTTTTTCATAACCAAGGTTGATCACCAGCACTTCACCGTCACCTTGATTCGCACTTTCATCATTGTCACCCTGCAAGTCTTGGAGGGCCATTTGATTTGCTATCGCTGTTATTTCTTCCAATTGAGCTTCAATCTCTGCTTCGTCGCTGTTGTCGACTCGTCGTGTGCCAACAAAGCCCCACCAATTACCAAAGCTATCTGTGATGGGGTGGATCACCCTTATTTCATTGTTGGTGACCCCCTCATCAAAGAGTAGGTTTAGTGATATTTCGTCTAGTGGGTCATTGTTGACAGACTCTTCTTCCTTTGCCTCTTTAGTTTCGAGGTTGTTGACCTCGTCTATTGGCCAATAGTCGTCGGTAGGTGCATAGGGGTCATAAAAATAGATTGGAACCCTGCGAAGCCCTTCTTCTTCGATCAGGTCTTCTACTTCTTCCTCATAAACCGTTCCAGCAAACATGACATGGTTGTCTTCAATGACAGCCACTATAGGCTTTGGTTGATTTACTGGAGTGATGTATTCGGAGGGGTTGAAGTCTTCAACAGCAAAGTGGAGCGGACCAGACAGCTTGGTGACAACTTGAAAGTGCGAATCAGACGTGAACAGTGATGCAGTCATTTTTCCTGAAAAGGTTTTTGCTTTAGTTAGATTGATTAATCTTACCTACTGTTTATTTGACTTAGAGAGATTCCTAAGGTTTATCCTGCAAAAGAGAAACTTTACAACATACACATATACAATGGGTGTAAGGAAGAACTTGGAAGTGAAATGCAAGTAGGTTCCTAGCCTGTAGGTACCTGTCTTAGTTTGATAAGTTCTATGGCTTTCTAAAACATGCAAGGTTTTGGTAGTCTCAGGGTGCTCCGTTGTCAAAGGGCACCAATCCTCTCATCAGCCCATCATAGGCGGTGATTGGGTGATTTCCTTTTTGATATACCACTAGGTACGAGTGACTGTGGAGTTTGCTGGAACCCCCAACATAGCCCGTGTCATGCCGGGATATCAGGTGAACTCAACGGGTTGCCCGCTCGATGCATATAATAAATGAATTAAACAAGGCATGTATTAGTCTTATGTTGAACTTTTTGGTTATGGCTCTCATATTCCCCAGCAGAGTCGCCAAAAACTGTAGACACCTCCCAAACGGGGCATCGCCATATAGATTGATCACGTTTGTTTGGTCGATTGGTTGCTTGCTTCGTAAACCAAAATCATGGACATTCCCATGGCTAAGAACATTGCCACATGATAGCGGTTATCATCAAAACAGAGTCGCCACCCAGTTTATTAAAACTGGGAAAATAGATAGAGATTCTGGATACGAGAGCCAAAAGTACAATAAGGGGAAGGTGTTAGGCACCCCTCTTTGCCCAGTCGTGAGATTGGCCCATAATCGTTCAACATAAGACGTGTAGATGCTTTGTTTAATTCCAACACATAGTCTGTTTATTTATTCCTTTAAACAGTAAGTAAAGTGAGCCTGTGCGATAAGTAAAACATGCGTTAGAAAGCAGAAAAGCAAACAAACTGTCCCAGGGAGATGGATCCCGAGGCCGGTGAATGGATGTCACGGCCGAGAGATCCTCCTGGTTTGATGTACCGGCCGAGGGATCAAAACCCCGGTCGGTGTTCTTCCTCACACCAGACAGAAAGATTAACAGATGATCAGAAAGCTACGATTAGTTATAAATGCGATAAGTAAAACAAACCAGAGGCTGTTGGGCCTCACCACCTTGATCCCTCAGTTGCTTGATTGCTTTGGATTGGGCGTGATTGATTGATTGCTTGATTGGAAACCCTATGGTTAGGGTTTGAACTTCGGGTTTGATCGCCGGATTGACGGCTGCCTTCGGGAGTTTAGGGCTTTTGAAGAGTGGGTTTGAGGGAGTATTTGTGCAGAGTTTCGAGGCTTGAGAGAGTGTATACTCTGATAATTTCGTGTGTATATTTTCGGAGTCCAAAGGCCCTTTATATAGGCAATTGGTGACTCACTCCGGCCAATCAAATGGCACGATTGCAATTGCAATCGCAATGCAATTCGAACTCTTCGTCACAATCTCTGAGCGTAGCCCGAACGCATCGGGAAGGTAGTGTAATCGGATCAAACGTCTGACAGAACACGTTCCAGAGTCTAGAAAAAGGTCGATCTGGCGGCCGAGTAAAGGATATCACGGCCGAGGAATGGATGTCTCGGCCGAAGGATAGATCTTGCGGCCGAGGGATTGATCTCTCAGGAGATTTTGCTAGCAACAGGTTGCTCGGGTGAGGAAATGATGTTAGGGCCGTGGGATCGATGTCACGGCCGACAGATGGATTCTCCTAGGCTTCTGTATTTCTGTCTGAAAGGCTGTATGGCTTTGAATTGGGTTCTCTAAGTGGCTCAAAGTTCTTACCGAAAGTCCTAAGGTTCTCAAGGAAGCAATCAGCAATCATTGTATCCATTTCATCATCGGGATGGTCCCAAGGTGGGACTTGAAATAATCGTTAGGCCAAATTGGGGTGTCTACAAATATAGAGTTGAATGATCTTGCTAGTTTAGTTTCAAGATTTCAAATTAAATGATTTATGTTAATTATGTGAAAAAGTCCCACCGCGGAGTCTAAGCATGAATACGAGACACAAGAATCGAGAAAATTAGAAACATGACACCTAGGGTGTGAGTAAAGGCAATGACTTGGTAAAATATTTTTGAAACTACATAATGACCAATGTGGGAGTCATTATGTGAGTCATGTGTGTTTTGAAAAGGAGAAAAAGCTTTGAAATGTGATTGTGTGCCAATGGGAACCCGGTGCGGCGGAACCATTGTGAGGATACTCGGGAAGCCGGAACAGCGGAACCGAGGTTGGGTGTGTGGCTTGGTTATCCGCGGAGAGGAGCCAATGCAAAGTTTTGTGTGCCAATGGGAACCCGGTGCGGCGGAACCATTGTGAGGATACTCGGGAACCCGTAACGGCGGAACCGAGGATGGGTGTGTTAAAAACGGATTTTCGAAATGTTGATTTGAATAAGAAAATGGAAATTTGTGACACAGTCTACGACGAGTCGCGTAGGAGGAACTCAGAAAAGTCATGGATACCAACGATAGTTAATGAAGAATGTGGATATGTAATTGTTAACTGTTTTATTAGAAAAACATGTATTGTGTAGATAACCTTATCTGTATGATTCATTTTGTAAGTTATGGATTAGCAGGTGTGGGATTATTCTGCTGAGCTTTTGTAGCTCACGGTGTTGCCTTTGGTGACCCTGATATATTATATCGGTGGCGACGCTGGTATAATGTGTCAGACCTGATAGATGAACAGGGAGAGCTGTATACTTTGGAGGCTTTTGGAGCCGAGGAGCTGGCTAGGATGGAGGAGCAAGCGGAGCCGTAGATAGGAACCCTAGATTTTCCTTCCCTTATGTAATGAAAGCACTCTGATGGGAATTTTATGTAATAACGAGCCAGACTCTATTTAGAAATTCAATAAAATTGTCCTTTTAACGTACCCGGAAATTGGGGGCGTTACAACGAAAGAGGGAAAAAATGTGATTGTTAGTAAGGACTACGTATGACGCACAGATTTTGGAAAAGAGAGAAAAAAAAAACAAACCTTTGGGTGGAAGAAGAACTCTCGATTGAAACCCTAGCTTAACTAGAGATGAATCCATAAGAGAGTAACATCGGTTCACATGAATAGAGTGGGGCACCAATCAAGGAATCGATTGAAATTTCAGAAGCGCACCCAACGAATTTTGAGCGGAAAGAGATTTGGCGCTTTGATTTTGGGTGGAACGCTATGAAAGATTTTAATGAAACGCTGTAATTTCATCCTCCGCTTCTTTCTGTGTCCTTCAACTCAACGACTGCTATTGTTGCCCCTATTTGTTGTAGTGTGGCCCTGTCACAGATCCAAGGGGTGCAGCTTTACAAACCCATTTTTAACCCTAGGATGGCAGATAAGGAGCAAACTCATTGTTGTCAATGGAGAGAGAGAGGGAGTTACCTGGGCTATGGAGGTCAGGAGGTGTAGGAGCTATGGAAGTTTCCACCATTGTTGAAAGGCGTTTGGGATTCTGCGTTAGGGAGCTTTTGAGGAGCCATGGAGCTGCGTTTGGGAACTATGGAGTTTTCGACTGTGGAGGCGTGAGGAGAGGGAGGCAGGAGGAGGGGCAAAAGATTATATGGCGTGATTTTCAGTCAAAGGTAACCGGGAGTAGAAGGTAAATGAGAGAAAGGAGGAGTTTTATATCAATGGCTGAGATTAAACCTATAGCATCCTACGGCTTAGAAACAATGGGAGTATGATGCTCGCAAACCGCCTAGAGCATCATAGCAGGACGCAAACATTATTGCAGGACGCAAACATTATTGGTACTAGTATTCCAGCCGTACAGCGCTTGCCCTTATGGCTTTCGTTGCTGGTACTACTAGTTGCTTTGGTTCTGCCTCCTCTTCTCGTACCCAATGGTTTGTTCCCCGCCTACCATTGCCCTCTTTTTCTTCTTCTTCTCTTACAGCAACAGCAAGGAGAAGAATTAGCATGGTTACTACTAAAACTTCATTATCCTTGTTCCCCTCTACCATTCTCCTCGCCAGAGGCAGCAGAGGAGATATCCCCCTTTTATCCTCGTTTACCAATTCCTGCTTCCCCTCCTCAATTCGACTGGTTCCTCAATCTCCATCAGCGGCTGCGAGGAATACAACAAATGCAAATACAAACCCTAGAGGCCGTGATGTTGTTAAAAGAAAAAAAGACGAAGAAGAGGTACTAGCAGTAGAAGAAGAAGAAGAAGAAGAAGAAGAGAATCTGGTGGGTTGGATGCAGATGAAGGCGGTTGACCTAGTGGGTTCAGTGACGCAGGCAATCCCTGGGCCGAGGGTCGGCCGGAGCTCCATGCCTTGGATTGTCGCCATTCCCTTGGCTTACGTCTCCTTCTCCTTGCTAATCGCCATCCTAACCACCCTCCACAACTTCACATCCCCCAAGGCCAGGCGCCGCTTTTTGGTAAGATGGATGGAGCTTAAACTCCACAACCAAACACATCGACAATGAAAAAAAAAAACACTCCCATTTCATTGGTCTATTTGAATTCAGGATAATTTATACCCTCAGTCAGATAATTCGTGCAACCTGGAGGACTCACGAATCCCAAATCAGGGACGAATGCGCTGTAGATTCGCAAACTTGAAATCTTTTAGTTTGCATATTCTTCCTAGTGATACGCGAATTGCTTGTTTGGAGTGCAAGCGGGTTAGCTGTGTTATTCTTGAAGGAGAAGGATTTCCTACTACCCAGTCAGGAGGAGGGTCCTGCTTCCCCAAAATGTGTCAAACACAGGAAAACACTTGTTTAAGAAATCACGCAAATGGAAATTGCATCCAACATCTAGAACACTTCGACTACCATATTCTGACATTGGTTATGTTGCTTCATAAGGATACAGTAAAAGAACAGGTTAAGCTCTTCATAGTGATGATGCTATTCTTATATGTTTTTATTTTAAATATATAATGCAGACACTCTCGAGACCCACTCAATCTAATGTATATTAAAGTTGACGCACTCACACTCTCGCACTAAATTTGCACTGCGAACTTATGACAGTTATGAAGGACTCAATTCTACCTTTCTTTGTGAATGTGTACATCAATTTTGAATGTCATATCTTTTTGTTCGCGTAATGGGCATGAAATTTTATTAAGAACTTTGAATGTTCAGAATTTTATTCATGAAACATGTAGATAGACACACCACTGATCCAGTGAGGATCCCGCATTGTTAACAAAATGCGGACCTCCCCTTTCCTGATCAAATTTCAATTATCCGAACCGTTCAATGTGATCAGAACGTGATTTTAAGGGTACCCGCGTGAAATCAACAAAAAACATGACCGAGAAGTGCTTCATCCGAGCAGTTTTCATTGAACGGTTCAATGAAACACTGCTCGGATGAAGCACTTCCCGGTCTCTCTTCTTTTTTTTTTTTTGGCTGATTTCCCGTGAGGACCCTTAAAAATCACGTTCTGAACACAATGAACGGTTCGGATCTACTTTGATCGGGAAATGAGAGGTCCACATTTTAGCAAAGTAATGGATCCCTCATAGGATAAGGACTGTAGGTGTACATATATAAAGAAGACGAACTTTTCCCAGTTCCCTTTTGATTGACGTTATCTTCTTAACTTCTTGTAATTTCTTCAGGTCAATAAAAATGCTATGCTTTGTAAATCAATTGACGAGTTGCTTGAGAAAGGAAGAGATAAAGTACAACAATCAACTTTGGAAGGACTGATGCAGAAGGTGAGCCACATACCATGCATATGCCCTGTAACATGATCATATGCTCTTGCATATAACTGGTCTTTGTCCTTCATGTGGTGAGACTGATTAAGACACTTTTTACCTACGAGTACTTTTTTGCCATCGTTTATCTAGGAGTATTATGTCCTTTTTTTTCACAACAACTAAAGAATAGAACTATTTACTGCAATTTACAAGAGTTATTCGCTAAAATTTAAGAAGCCATCTTAGTCCTGGAACGCTTTCCCCTTATCTTAAGGAAACAATTTCCCTTTAACATTGTAGCTATATACATGACAAGATAACATTAAAATGAAGAGTACTTGCTACTTAAAAAGTCACTTTCTTCAGTTAGAAGTTCTGATTTTCTCACATACTTGGTAGGAGGGGCTGCGAGAGAGGAAAGCTGTAATTTGCAATGGCAAACTCAAACTCTGATGCCACATTTGACACAGTTGTAGTGAAGTTGTTGTCCAAACTCCAAACACTTTAACAACTGGGGGATGACATTAAAAAATAGTTAAAGTACTCTAAGGATCATTTAAGATTGGAATGTATAAATTGGATTATATTTGACTTGCCAATGTCGATTTGTGCAGGTAAGGACAAGTACAATTTGAACTAATTGCTCTTAACTTAAGATTTCACGTGCTACGCATTTGCATCTTTACTAGTAGATATAAAGATGCAATGCTAAAAGTTAAAGTATTGTAAGTTGATTTCTGTTTAGGTGGGACAGATTGGATTTATTGTTCTCGTTGTTTAATGTGATTTAAATTCATTTTATGCTCCTGTTAAACAAGTAATATTTTCTTCCAATATATGATTGCGAGTTGTTTTCCTGTACTTGAAGATACTTTTATGCTTCTTTTAATCGTCTTTGATTTTGTGCTCTTATTGGCTCATGTGATTTGTCTTATCCTTTTTACTATTCATCACTTGTGAATAAAAAATATCAGATTGATTATATTAGTCGTTCGGCTGTTAATTCATTTTATGCTCCTGTTAAACAAGTAATATTTTCTTCCAATATATGATAGCGAGTTGCTTTCCTGTACTTGAAGATATTTTTATGCTTCTTTTAATCATCTTTGATTTGTTTGTGCTCTTATTGGCTCATATGATTTGTCTTATCCTTGTTACTATATGTCACTTGGGAAAAAGAAAATCAGATTGACTATTAGTCGTTCGGCTGTTGGAGTTTGACGATGTTTATTAATATGCAGACTGGTTTTGGTGGGGGGGATATTTTGCGGAAATATATTCGTTATGCTTTAAATGAGAAGCCGTTCAACCGAAAGTTGGTTGACAACCTGATCCAGCTCAGGGAAGCTTCTTCCTTGGAGGTTTCGCAAGTTGCTCAAATTTTAAATGTGATCTGTAGACGAATTGTTAAAGACAAAGGTAATGCCCTGTATACCTGTACATGTTCAACTTTCTAACTGTATAGGTTAATGGCCTGGTCTGTAAGCAGTTTTCTGATGAGTATTAGAGAATTGGCAGAGGTTACAATTATCTAAAGGTATAGGTTAGAGCAGCAGAATTTACCCTTTTAACATAGCATTTGGTCATAGAACTGGGCATTTGGTCATAGAACTGGCACTGATCAAGTGATGAGAGCTGAGTTACAGGGAGCTTTCAAAGTGGGTGTGCTCCCAAGTAAGGAGCGCACTCCTGTCTTGATGGGAGCAAGATGGGGCCACGCACTCACACTCCTGAATAGGATGGGAGCTTTCACACTAACCTCAAGGAAGAAATCCGGACTTCTCTTTGCAAACATATGCAAGGAAGAAGAAAAAGATAAAAGAAGTAAGAGAGATTTAGGGCTCTCATCTCGTATTTGACATGTCTATGTATTTAGTTCATAAATTTGATTTAAAAATAGATTGGGTTGTCTTTCTCACTAATTGTTATATATACAAAATACTTATATGTAAAGCTCCTTTCGGTGCTCCCAACTTAGGATCTTCTATATACCACGCTCCTATTCGTGCAACTAAGATGAGAGGACTCAAGAGTGCAACGGCTAAACTTAAGACATCAAGAGGAGTGATTTATTGTCAACCCTTCTTTTGGGAAGAGAGTTCCTTTATCCATCACACCCAAGAGAAGGCTTGTGCTCGCAAATGGAGAGGGATTTGAACCCTGGTGTTCCTATCAATGCTTTGTTCTTTACAGCCAGTCTTTGAACCGATTAGACATCCATCGCCTTTTCTACAAAGGAATATCTTTTTTGGTGTAAAGTGTTATGCCAGAATTGAGACCCAAAAGTTAGGGTTGTTTTCTCATTACGTCAAGTTATACAAGAGTAAAGAATTAATTACTCACTACACCCTTATCTACTAATCTATTTACATAAGAGATTAATTATAAACTAATAGCACACTACACCCATAACTTAACACTCCCCCTCAAGTTGGTGCAAAGATATCAATCAAGCCCAACTTGAACACAATGGGGTGGAAACTCTTGCTACCAAGTCCTTTTGTGAATATGTCAGCTAATTGATCTTCAGATCTCACAAAAGGCATACATATCAAACCCTCACTCATCTTCTCCTTGATGAAGTGCCTGTCAATCTCTATATGCTCCGTTCTATCATGTTGAACAAGATTATGAGCAATGTTTATGGCAACTTTATTGTCACAGTAGAGTTTCATAGGACCATTATCAGAAAGTCCCAAATCACGTAATAAGGTTTGGAGCCACGAGCTCATAAACACCATGTGCCATAGCTCTATACTTAGCTTCTGCACTAGACCTGGCGACCACTGACTGCATTTTACTTCACCAAGTAGCCAAATTTCCCCCAAGGAAAGTACAGTAGCCAGAAGTAGAGCGTCTATCATCCACATAACCAACCCAGTCAGCGTCAGTAAATGCCTCCAACCGTAGGTGACCATGATTGGAGAACATAATTCCTTTCCCTGGAGTTGATTTGAGATACCTCAAGATACGATAAACTGCATCAAAATGTGAAGTACGAGGGTCATGCATAAACTGACTAAAAACACCCACTGCATAAGTAACATCCGGTCGGGTGTGAGCTAAGTATACAAGTCGTTGATACCTTTCCTTATCAGTGCGTTCCCCCACATCTCCACTAAGATGATGATTCGCCTCAATAGGAAAATTTGCAGGTCTACAACCCAACCTACCTGTTTCTTGCAAAAGATCAAGTATATACTTCCGTTGGGAGCAGTGATTTAAAAATCGCGAGGGGAGGCGACCATGGAAGAGGCGACCGCCTAGTCGCTACAATCGCGCCTAGTCGCGAGGCATGAGGCGACTGAAAACGCACACCTAGGCATCGTCCAGGTCAAAAACAGAATATAAGGGCAAAAAAAAGACATACAATTATACAATACACATGATCGAAGCCGCTTCTCTATCCTCTGCGATCGATCGTAAGGTAAGCTCTCTGCCCTCTCTCTCTCTGAGATCGATTGATCTCTCTCTCTCTCTCTCTCGCACTCTTCTCTCTCTCTCGAACACCTCTCTCTCTTATTTTCTTCTCCTTTTCTTCTTCTTTTGCGGACAGGGTGTGTGTGTGTATATACACATACATACACACACGCACGCACCCTTCTCCTTTTCTCTCTCTCTCCCTCTGACCCCCTTCTGGGTCAGTTAGTGCTGGAGTGGACTGCTGGGTCTTTTTTTTTTTTTTTTCAAACACATACACACATAATATATATATATATATATTATATACAGTAATGAATAATCAGTTTGTATTTATTAATACTACTGTTATTAATCATATTTTATCTCCTTTGTTTGTGTATATATTGTAGATGTTGAATAGGACCGATCTTGCTTGGAATATCTGGATTGTTACATTTTATGAGCATATTTTACGTATTTTACTAGTATTTCGTATGTTGGATTGTTGGTTATTATGCAATATGGTGATGTTTATTCTTGTTTTGATGGTAGGAGTGAATATTGGTCATTTATGTAGTTTATATTTCTTTTTTTTTTAAACACTCACCTCACTTCAATGAGGCGCTCGCCTCGCCTCACTTGCCTCGCTTCAATGAGGGCTTTGTCGCCTCGCATATTTAAATCACTGGTTGGGAGATAAAAATACCTCTATCAGACCTTGTCACTTCCATTCCAAGAAAATATCTCAGTGGTCCCAAATCCTTAATCTCAAATTCTTGAGCTAGACTAGACTTAAGATTGAGAATCTCACTATCATCATTGCCTGTCATTTTATATCATCAACATAAACAATAAGGACAACAATCTTACCAGCACCTCCTTTGATGAACATAGTATGATCGGTATGGCTCTGTTTGTAACCAAACCTCAACATAGCCTTTGAAAATCTGCCAAACCAAGTTCTAGGTGATTGCTTCAACCTTTAAAGAGCCTTCTTCAATTTGCACACCTTTCCCTTAGTCTTAGAGGAAGAAAATCATGGTGGTACATCCATATACACCTCCTCCTCTAACTCCCCATGAAGGAATGCATTTCTCCCATCAAACTGGTGAAGATGCCAATTTAGCACAAGAAAGTAGAGCTCGCACACTGTTCATCTTTGCTACTGGAGCAAACGTCTCCTTGTAGTCAATACCATAGGTTTGAGTAAAACCCTTGGCAACAAGTCTTGCCTTATATCTCTCAACTGTACCATCAGCATTTTGTTTGACAGTGAAAACCCACTAGCATCCCATTGATTTCTTTCCCCCTGGGAGTGACACCAGCTCCCAAGTGCCATTCTTTTTCAAAGCTGTCATCTCCTCTACCATAGCTCCTTTCCATTCAGATATCGTGAACGCATCCTGCCAATTCTGTGGAATAGATATAGAAGAAAGAGACTAAACAAAGGCATGGTACGAATGAGATAAACGATCATAAGAGACATATTGGGAAATGGGATGTTGAGTACATGACCTAACACCTTTCCGAAGAGCAACAAGAAGATTATCAGAATCAATAATAGGAGGTTCAATGGGAGAAGATTCATTACTAGAGCTGAGAAGTCCGGAATTGAAGCAGGGGATGGTGATTGGCAAGGTGGCAATACACATGAAGATTTGCCTTTCTTTTGATACGTTACCAAGGTAGTAGGCCATTCACTTGGTCTGATACACCTATCCTCATCCACTCGTCCACCAATGTCCACACCAGACTTCTCCTTCTCCCCTTACTACGAAAAGGAAGTGATAAAGACCATGACCCTTGATTTTGAGATGTAAACACCTCTTCCGCCCTCATCTCTTTTCTGACTAACATGTTGCTCCCCGGCTCCCCCTGAAGAGATGGAGTGGAGGGAGAGTAAAAAGACTTGGTTTTCCAAAAGGTGACATCCATAGAGACAAAAAACTAAATAGAGTGAGGATCATAACATTTATAGCCCTTCTGGGTTGGAGAATACCCAACAAAAACACATTTATGGGCTTTATGACTCAACTTGCCACCAGAAGGGTGAGGAGCATGAACAAAACACACAACCAAAAACTTTCTGGGAAAGAGTCAGGACACGAGAACTGTTAGGAAGACAATAGGAGTTTTGAAGTGGAGAACACTGGATGACATATGGTTGATAAGATAAGTTGCAGTCAAAACCGCTTCTCCCCATAAATATTTGGGAACATTCATGGTGAACAAAAGAGAGCGAGCAACCTCAGCAAGATGACAACAACTTCATTTTGTTGTGGAGTGTCAACACAAGTCGTCTGAAAAAGAATGCCATTTTCATCCAGAAAAGCCCTAAAATTCCTATCAATATACTCAGTGCCATTGTCACTGTAGAGAATTTTGATATTCGTATCAAATTGAGTGTGCACCATCGCATGAAAAGATTTAAAACAATAAAATACTTCACTTTTTGACTTAAGTAAATACACCCAAGTAACACAAGAATAACAGTCAATAAAAGTGATAAACCACTGAAAATCTTTGAGAGAGGTAACAGGGGAAGAACCCCAAATATCAGAATGAATCACCATAAAAGGAGAAGCACTCCGTTTATTAATAGGTGAATTAAATAAATGTTCACGTTTTCCAAGCTCATAGGCTTCAAAAAAAAACTGACTCCTAGAACAATGCTTAATTAAACTAGGGAAAAGTTTCTCTAAAATCCCAAAAGAGAGATGACTCAATCTACGGTGGCACTGATGTAACATAGAAAGAGCTAAACTCGTATCTGCTTATAGAGCAAGACCGCATGACATGGTTGAACGAGGTGCAGACTCCAAAAAAATAAAGGCCACCCTGTGCTTTACCACTACCAATCACCTTGCCCGTGTCCCGTTCCTGAAAAACACAATGAGTAGGAAAAAAGGTCACTGAACAATTTGCAGAACGATTAAGACTACTAACGGACAGAAGGTTAGCGGCAAAATTTGGAATATGTAGAACTGAAGAGAGGGAAATGGAGGAAGAATAGTGAACAGAACCTTTCCCTAAATTAGCAGAGAATGATTCATTTGCTATTCTGACCTTATTTTTACCAGAACAAGTAGAGTAAGAATCAAATATAGAGGAACAACCTGTCATATGATCTGAAGCACTTGAATCTATAATCCAATGAATAGCAGAAGGGGCAGTAAATGCACTAGCCAGAATACCTGTGTGAGCAAAATAGGATGAAGTAGGACCTGCTGTGGAAGTGGGAGCTATAGTAGATGGAGAATCAGCCCGAGCCATTAGGCGCTTGAGAGCTTGCATCTCCCCTCGAGAAAAACCACCAACAGGATCAAAAGACGTTTGAACCTAGTACTAAACCCAGAATCAGACAAGGTAGCAACTGTAGACTCCGAAACATGGGCCTGGGCCTAAGAACGCACGAGACCACGATCGCGACCACCGCGTCCGGCCCCTCGCCTGCGAGAGGGACAACCATGTAACTTCCAACAAAAATCCCTAGTATGGCCGGTGTTGCAATAATCACACCGGAGGAACTCACAATCAATAGGCCAGCTGCTAGGACTTACCACTCTGTGGAGGAGGACCAAATTGACCCTGAGGAACAACAACCAAGGCAGAACGATCAGAAGTAGGAGAATGCAACCTAGCACCCCTCCTACTCTTCTCCTGCTGAACAATGGCATAGGCCTCTCCCAAAGATGGAAACGGAACACGGCCCAACATCTGCACTCTAATCTGATCATAGTCCATATCAAGGCCAGCAAGGAAGTCATAAACACGCTCTTTCTCCAACTACTTTAGCCAATTAGCAGCATCAACAGAACAAACAGCCGAAAATCCCTGATAATAATCAAACTCTTGCCACGCCCCACTCAAGTCAGCAAAATACACAGCGACGGATCGGTGATTTTGTTCCAATGTACTGAGTCTCTTCCTCAACTCAAAACACTGAGCATCATTACCCTGCTAAGAATATGTTTGGGCTGCAGTAATCCAAATCTTATTCAAGAAGCAGGAAAGTATGACGAATATCAGCTCTCATTGAGTTAAACAACCAGGTCATGACTAAGATTCTGAGATTTAAAATTCTTAAGTTCGGCAGCCTCATCAAGTGGAGTAACAGGATCCCCAATAAACTCTGACATCCCTCGGGCCTCAGTAGCCAAAGTAAAAGTACGAGACCAAATCAAATAGTTGGTACCATCCAACTTAATATGGCAAATATCCAAAGAAAAATTATCCAGAGTCCCTACACGACTCAACTTATCATTTGTACTAGCGGAAGCCTTTTTTTGATCCCCCGACATTTCAATGCAGAAAGAACAACAAACCCTGACAAATACACAGTCAACCTAGCACCTAACAACCTCAAAACCAATGCTGAACACAGCAACAGCGGAACACACGTCCAAATACACAGATTGAAGGCTCTTACCACCGTTTCGACTGCCGGAACTGTATCAAACAAGAATTCGAGCACTGAAATAGGGCAGAAACAGTTGGGATGTGTTGGAATCGAGCAGCAACAGTAAAAACGAGCACACGTCAGTGCTCGTCGGCGTCAGAAATGACTGGGTCCTGCTTGAAAGACACAAACGAGCCTTGGAAAAGACTGGGTCTTGTTGTCGGTGGTTGATTAAAGGCTGGGTTGACTGTAAAGTTACTGGCGAGTCTCTTATGGGGTCAAACAAGTCTGGGTCTCTCTCGAATCTGAGCAAAGAGCGTCGAGATGGCTGGAAAAAGCAACTGAGATCTCGTCAGCTATAGGAAGGGCCGACAAAGGACTAGTCGGAGGTCGGCTGCTCTCGTCGGTGATTCCACAGTGTTGATCGATAGCTGGTTGATCACCGAGGGTTGACGAAATATGTCGCCAGGTAAAGTTCGCTCTGATACCATGCAAAGTTTTACGCTAGAATTGAGACCCAAAAGTTAGGGTTGTTTTCTCATTACGTTAAGTTATACAAGAGTAAAGAATTAATTACACACTACACCCTTATCTACTAATCTATTTACATAAGAGATTAATTATAAACTAATAGCACACTACAGTACTACACCCATAACTTAACATTTGGGTACTTACTTACTTGCAAAATATAACTCTTAGTTGGATTAATTTTCTCAAGTTCATGTAAGATGGACATGGCAATAGAGCTACCAGCCGTCTTCCATGGCTCCCTTGTTTGACTTGCTCGAACCTGTTGTTATGTTATAAATTTTGTCATAGATGGCATCTTTATGTAATGGAGCGTGTTCAATGAAGTACTTATTTTGTAACATGATGTGTCTTCTTACGGCATAATGTAATTCCTAATTTAAATTCACCTATTTGTATCATTGCAAGCCATGTTTGGTAATTGGCCTTATTGGTGTGGCCCATAAAAGGAGCAAGAAAAAACAAGATTAAGGAAGCATTCGCGTTCGGAAATTGTGCAGCCAAACTTCTTTGGAATGAATCTTAGGAAGTGGAGTAATAATTATGTTTTAAGTCTTAGTCCTATTTATGTTTAAGTAAGGATAATTATGTTTCAAAGTCAGTTTTTAGTAGTCTTACGGTTCAAGGGTATTTCAGTAATTTTTTAGGCTTCCGAAATAGGCTGTAGGGGTTGCCCAGGCGTAGTCTTGTGGGTCAAGTTATTTATTTGGTGGTTCATTATGAATTACTTAGGTTTGGGTTGATTTTAGAAGTTAAAGTTTTAGTAGTTTCTTTATTTGAATTAGGAAGTCTCTAGTCTATATATAAGGATGTTATGCCTCAATAATAAGGGACATGGGCTGTAGGGGTCGCCCAGGCCTAGTCTTGTGGGTCAAGTTATTTATTTGGTAGTTCATTATGAATTACATAGGTTTGGGTTGATTTTAGAAGTTAAAGTTTTAGTAGTTTCTTTATTTGAATTAAGAAGTCTCTAGTCTATATATAAGGATGTTATGCCTCAATAATAAGGGAGTTGAATATTTATGAAATTGCTGAGCTTTGAAGCTTTCTTTTGACTTGTGTGATGCAATTCTAACCCTAGGTTGAATGCCTTTGGGCATCTAGGTGTGATGCCTAATTCTAGGAGTGATTCCCAGATCTGCCTTCTTCTTCTTCTTCTTATCTTCTCTTCTTCAATTTTCTGCATAAAACAGCAATAACACTGTTTGCAGATCACTGTTCACAGCCCAGAATGATATTTCATGGTAATTTGTAACACAAGCATGATCAGTTGCAGTAATTTTTGCTAGCAAAATGTTCAGTATGAGCTCATCACATGCATTAATATATCTGAAATTGAGTCGTTTTGCTCATGATGTTATGTTCTGGAAAGCTGTATTTACTACTATGTGCTCGTATATTACCAAATGTGGCAGAATGGAACATTACATGTGTTGAAAACAAAATTTAGATTAATATAGTAATTGGTGTGTATCCAATGTCATCAACTAGCTTAGAAGTTTTGATGTGATGCTTTTGGTTGCTGATGGTTTTTCTTTCTATTCTAGGTCTGGTTGTCATGGATATGTCGGGATACTCTGAAAAGGGTATCAAGAGAAAAATTGCTGTCCAAACTCTTTTTGGAAAAGTTTATTATCTGTCAGAGGTAAGCGACTTTAATAAAGTGGCGACCTTCCTACTGCTGCTACATTCCTTAATATTTTTTGTTCTACTTTTTTTCACCTTGATGACATAGTTTGCTTATGGTTGATTGCGACTAAACCTTGATCGGTGAAACCCTAAAAACTTTAGTCATCAATAGTACGACCTTGTTACATCATAACACACACACACACACACACTTACACTTCAGTGAGGTATGACAATTTCCATTTGATACTTTCGCTTTTTCTGTTGTAACATGGCTAAACTTGACAATTTCCGTGTCTTTAAAACTCCCAAATGGAATCTCTAACTTTTATACATACAAAACTTTTACATGGTTTCAAAGAGAAGAAAATGCAATAATTCAACCATAAAAACTGGGGAAATCAAATCTATTACCCTGTCACCTAGCTTCAGCATCTTCACCATTCATTTTGGTTGAAACCACATGCACTTTCCGACTTCTCGAAAACCTTAATCGATTCCTCTGACAACAAACTTCTCCCATTGAGAATCACGTGGGCAGCGAAAAGATCCGCACGAACATTCTCACAGTAATTCTTCACAGTGGTTGCATGAAATGTTCCCACACTTTCCGACCCCTCATAAACCTTCAATTTCATCCTACTGGAAAGCATTTTAAGAAATTCCTCTAATGGAAAGATTATACTTTCCTGTAAAAAGACTCAAAGATGTTTTATTAGTTGGATCAGTAGTGGATTTGTTTGCCTAAGAAGATGAAGGAGCAGCGTGGCATTTGTGGAAACTGTTTTCTTAGTCGCAGTTGGAGCTTTGAAGAAGCAACGTGGGGTGGGAAGTCAGGTAGTAAATTTACCATTTTGCCCAAGCTGTAACCGCCTATAACATGTTGGAAAATTGGGATTAAGTGATTTGAATTAGGGTAGTATTGGGTTAGGCAAAAGTCTAAACAGCCTCAAAATTGGGAGACACCAAAGTGATGGCCCTTTATATATTAGAATAGATGTAGTTAAAGAGTCAATTAGTTGATCGAAGAGTCGTTTGGTTTTTCCATGTCATTAATCCAGTTAAAAAGTCTATTTTCAAATTTTCGTTCGACCAAAAAAAAAATTCAAATGTGTCTTTGAGTGTCTAAAGTTGGTTGAAGGTTATTCCAAGTTATTTGTTTTGGGAAGTTCAATTGGAAGTTCCCAAGGTGGTTGGTGACGTCATTCAGCACGGGGGACCGTGCTCCCCTCCATCTTGGCTCTCAAGGCAGACATTCCTCTATAAATACTACTATGATAAACCCTATCTGATAGGTTCTCTTCCCTCCTACTGGGTTCAGTTTCTTCTTCTCAGATCGAAACTAACTTAGTCATCGGAGTGCCCACCGGCTACCTTCGGTTGGTAGGCACTAACCGTGTGCTTCCTGTGCAGTGACAGGTAGAGAGAGAAAGGAGCTAGCATTTCAAACCCAAGTGAAGTAACCCAAATCAAGAGTGAGATTTAGTTGAGTAGAGTGAACACCACCCCATAATTGGTGAACCTGACGTAAACATTGACTGTTTTTCTTCTTTCTTTCTTCACCTCCCCCTCACATCTCTTTACCTTTCCCCAAGAAAATGGTGGAGATTGATTCAAACCTCCACAACGCAATACTCCTTGGCCTGACAGGGGCCTTGGACCATGGGCCTTCCAAACGCCTTGCCGAGCCAAACCCGGCCGGCGAGGGCGAGGTCGAGGGCTCAGCTTTAGAGCCACACCACATAGCCTACATCTGTCTTCTGGAACATATTGAGCCCAAAGACGAGATCATACACACTGTGCAAAACGACCTCTGCCAACTCAAGGAGGACGTCCGAAGACCCCAAGATTCAAGGTCCTGCAGCTCACACGAGCGGAGGGAACAGACTCTGTGCCACGTCGAGGAGCAGCAGAACCCCGAGCTTAGAAGGTTAGCCAAAGACCGTCTAGCTCTCCCTCAGGACAATGGATGCCAAGGTGACGGGGACCTGCGCAGGAGGCGCAGACCTTCGTCGCCATGATGTGACGATGAATTCCAAAGAAGCCATCCTGCCCTTAAATGACTCGGGGAGGTCTGGGTGGCAAGCACGTACTCGTGCTACAATCCTGACTTCGAGCTAGGGGAGGTCTGGGTGGCAAGCACGTACTTGTGCTACTATCCTGACTTCGAGCTAGGGGAGACGGCCAGCCATGAACTTAAATGTTCACCCTCGCGACATCTAACACCGAATCACCCCTATTCGGTATGCTTGGCCTTCCATACATATTAAAAATCACTCAGCTCGGCCTCTTTTCAAGTAAAGCGGATCTCCAAAGAACCCCAGCAGGGCATCAGTCATCCAAACCTGCCGTATTTTTATAAAGATACTCTGGCTTAGGCCGGTGCCCGGTGGTATCATAAAGACCTAACCCAGAGCAAGGGGCGGGCATATATACGGGCAAACACAAACAAATAAAGATTCGCTGCAAAATAACTACACATGCAAACAATTCCACAACAAGAACAGAATAAAGGAATTCGACTTAGAATTGCCAAAAAATGGGCCAATTGCAATAGCCCCTCTGTTAACCTATGGAACGCTAGTATCAACGTGCAAGTAAAAATCAAGAGTGTGGTGTTACTCCTACCGAGGACCTGGCGTGGGCCAACTATTCGGTGCCAGCCCTACCGAACTATTACATACTGTGACCTGGCTTAAGCCAATTATTCGGCGCCACTCACATCCAAAAGCAAAGTATCGAAACAAGTTAATTACACAACCATCCGGCATGGTGCTATCCTGACTGTTGAGAAGCCGTCTTGTCAAATTTATCAAAAAAATAAAGTCTTATCTCAAAAAAAGAAGGGGGAGTTCGACCGTGAGCCCTGACGAAAGACAACGAGAAATCTCTGGTGCGCATCGTGACCGTGGCTTGCGCCAAGGTCATTGCTCTCGCCTTGGGAGCAGGATCTCCTTCCATAGCACAAAATCTGTAGGAGTCCCCATGGCTCCCAAACATCCTCCCCATCCCCGCTTAAACCATTTCTCTCTCAAACCGGGAAGCTGCCTCTGGGCACTCCGCCTCCGCTGCGAAGAAACCACTCCCATATTGCTCATTGGCACTAATCTTGACCTCCTCCAACTTAATCGCCAGCTTGTTCGCGGCCTGCTGCGCTTCCACCACCTTGGCCTCCATCTTTGCCACCCTTGCTTTAGCATCTATGAGCTTTGCCTCCAATGCCCGATTCCGATCCTGCACCATGGAAAGTGTAGTAGACCGAACGTAACGGTCCGAGCCCGCTTTCAAGTAGACTGGAACAAGATTGGAGTTGAGATGGTTAGCCGTACATGACCCCAGGTTCGGCCACAATCGGGGTTCGGCAACGGATGATGGTGCATCCACTCGGTGGCCAACTCGTACAGATAACCTTCAGGTTCGGCCACCTTCGGAGCAGAGCTCCGACGACACTTCCTACGAG
This sequence comes from Rhododendron griersonianum, assembly GCA_018127125.1. NCBI lineage: Eukaryota > Viridiplantae > Streptophyta > Magnoliopsida > Ericales > Ericaceae > Rhododendron > Rhododendron griersonianum. Next base: position 38,785,080 of record CM030791.1, read on the forward strand.
CCACCCATCCTCAGGCTCGGCTGAATGTAGGGCTCGGCCAGCTATGGTGACACGTGCCTCTCCATGTGCTGAAGCGGTTACGCCAAAGGATAATGATGAGCGCACATGGGGAGGCCAGCTCACATGAAAACGGTTACCAGATCTGCTCGGTGACGTCACTACGACATCACCCGGCTCGTGCAAGGCACATGCTTGTTCTTGGAGAGCAAGTCAAGGAGACTATAAATACTGAAGGATCACAACCCTAAGAGGTACACACTCTTCTACACATAAACCCCAGTCTCTTGCTTTACTCTCTGCACATTCTCATCCTCTCGCCGGAGGGGCTTGCCGGGCAACCCCGGCCAGGTCTTAGTCGTGCGTTCATTGTGCAGGTTAGGGCGAGAAGGCTAGGAAACCCTTGAACCACCAAATGAGGAACTTAGATCAAGGATCACGGGCCACACAATTGGTGAACCCGACGTGAAACGCTTCTGATTCTTACGGCTCGAACTCCCTTCAAACCACCTTCCTCCTCCCAGAAACAACCACAAAATCAACCACCATGGGCGGAGATCTTACGAATGTTACCATTTCGGGGGCAAAGGATGCCAACGGAAACGTAATCCTACCACCCCCGGAGAGGCACATGTCGATCTCGATCCCCACTAGCTCTGGACTGTCACCAGCCACGGACGATGTAACGGCGGCCTACATTCGCATGTTGTAGCGCCGCGACGACGAAAGAGAACGAACTGGCGGCTCTGAGGGCTGAGATGGCCCAAATGAAACAACACATGCAATAATACGCTGCTCCTGCGACATCCAAATTTGCTAGAGGTGGGAGGCGGGGGAGGCAAACACCTCATCCACCATCCCCGCCTCCACTGCAGGAGTACCCCCACGAGACAGGCCACTGCGGCTCCGCGAAGGACCGCCTACGCACCAGAAAAAGGCGATGCGAGGGAGATAATCCTCTACAAGCGGCCAACAACCTCTGAGACCCACCGCTCAAGAAGCCACCAGGAGCGGAGCAGGTCTAAAGACACCACTGGATCATTCACAAGCACATACTCAACTGGTCGCACGGAGTTCTCCCGCACCACATCTCACCACAGCCGAGGCTCCCTCGAGACCAAGCGCCACGTATCTGAGTGTCTTGGAGAAATCCCACCGGAGAACCTGGAAAACGAGACTCGGTCTCGACGAAATGGCAAAGGTGTCCGAATTGAACCGAAGGTTCGCAAAAGGGAGAAGTCTGTCGATGGACCTCACCGAACGACGACTGATCTTAGGGATAAGCTTTGGCATCGAGACCACGAGAAACCCCTGGAAAAAGACTCCAAGGAAAGAGACTCCAAACGGTCTCGAACTGATGGGCACGGCAAGCCGCCACGCCCCGGCTTTGAACGACAGCTAAAGGATCTTGGCGTCTCGCCCTTTACATCTCATATCATCAACACGTCTCCCAGGCCCAACTTCCACTTACCCAAATTCACCAAGTTCGACCCAACAACTTGCGAGGCTTACACCCACCTGATCCACTTTCGCCAAACCATTGAACTATGTACCCTGAAGGATGAAATCAAGTGCAAGGCGTTCCCGTCCAGCCTTGGCTCCCTTGGACTCCAGTGGTTCAACAAATTGCCCGCTGGATCCATACGGAACCCGACCGACCTTGAACGCGCATTCAACACTCGATTCATCACAAGCAACAGGACAGCAAAGGAGCCTGAATCCTTGTCTCAGATGAGGAAGTTCCCAGGAGAAACACTTAGATAGTACGCCGAGCGCTACTGGCAACTTTTCAACGAGATCCCTGGAATTAATGAGTACTGGGCCGCGCGCACCTTCAAGAACGGCTTAGAATCTGGCAGCAAGATTTTAGACGAATTGGCCATCCGCCCTCCGCACGGCATGGGTGAATTGATGCGCATAGTGGAGCAATTCTGCGCTCTCGAAGAATTTTACGCAAACCGAGCGGCCCAAGGGATACCCAACCCAACAACTCCCCTGCCGACGGTCGCACACTAGCTGCCAGCACCAATTGTCACTCAGCAGTCCCAGTCAAAGAAACATGTTAACAACATCAAAGAAGGAAAGAAGCGTCCGTCGAAGGTCCATGACTATGTGGCCGAAACAACAGTCTTCAAGGAACCCATCTTCAAGGAACCCATCTGGTCTTTCCTCAAGGAGATCATGAGACATCCGTGGTTCGAGTGGCCCACAGGCAAGCTCAGCACGGACACAGGCCAGCCAGATCAAAACCAAAGGAAGAAATGCTCTTACCACAATGAGCTCGGCCACTACACGACTGCCTGCGCCCCATACAAGGCACTTCTGGAGCACCTGGCGTCCCAAGGTCACCTCGACCAATACATTGACCGAGCCAAAACACCTGCCTGCCCACCCGTCATCAATCCGAATCCCAATGAGCGACGACCGACGATAAATGTCATCCACGGCCCTGTAACAAAGGAGTCCGAGAACAACATAAAGGCTGATCTCGATCGCGCCTCCGCTTCAAAGCAGGTACTCGCGGTAGGACCTGGGTCCAAGCGTCCTCGTCCGCAGGAGTTGCCAAAATGGACAATCACCTTCACCGAGCGCGACCTCGAGATGGTGCAAACCCCTCACTTCGACGCCCTTGTAGTAACTATCCAAATCGGTGTTCACGATGTCAAGCGTGTCCTCATCGACCAAGGGAGTTCGGTGGAGGTTATGTACTATGACCTTTACAAGAAGCTCGATTTACCAGAGTCGGCCCTACAACTCGCCGAAGTTCCCCTCATCGGCTTCAATGGGGCACCCGTTTGGCCGCTTGGCCGCATCTTCCTTCCAGTCATCGTCGGTTCAAAAACGTTGAGCGTTGAGTTCATTGTCGTCAACGTGCCAAGCCCATACAACGCAATTCTCGGTCGAACCTGGCTTCATGGAATGCAAGCCATAGCTTCTACTTACCATCAGGTCGTCCGCTTCATTGGTGCGAACGGAAGGCAGGAAGATTTACGTGGTGATCAAGTCGCCTCAAAAAAATGCTACGTCTCCGATGTTCACAATTCAACCAAGGCAAAACAAGTGCAATGGGTTGAAGTCCCAGACATGGCAGTCATTGAAGACGTCGGTGAAAAGACCGAGGACAAAGCACTAGAAGACTTAGTCTCAATGCCCATCAACGAGGACGGCTCTCGTTTCTTCTTACTCGGCTCTTCCCTCAGCGACGTCGAGCGCGAAGAAATGTTCCAGTTCCTCAAAGACAACATTGAAGTTTTTGCATGGACCCCCAATGAAATGTCGGGGTCGATCCCAACTTTATCAGTCACTTCCTCAACATAAAGAAAGATGCAAAGCCAGTCGTCCAGAAGGCACGACGGTCGGCAGCCGAGCACGCCGAAGCCGTCGTGGACGAAGTCAACCACTTGCTGGAAGCCAACGCCATCCAAGAAGTACAATATCCAACGTGGTTGTGAAACACAGTTGTCGTTAAGAAGAAGAACGGCAAGTGGCGAGTTTGCGTTGATTACACCAATCTGAACGACACCTGTCCGAAAGATTGGTTCCCACTTCCCAAGATTGTTCAACTGGTGGACGCAACGGCAGGCCACACTCAGCTGAGCTTCCTCGACGCCTACTGCGGATATCACCAGATAGCCATGGACCCAGAAGATATGGAAAAGACGGCCTTTATCACTCCATATGGCATCTTCTGTTACCGAGTCATGCCCTTCGGGCTCAAGAACTCAGGTGCCACTTTCAATTGTGCCATCTTCAAAATGCTCCACGAACAGATTGGCCACACGGTGGAAGCATACATTGACGACCTAGTCGTCAAAAGTCAAAAAGAGTACAACCACCTTCAAGAGTTGGCTAAAGTCTTTGAAATTCTCAAACTCCACAAGCTCCGCTTAAACCCAGAGAAATGCGCGCTTGGCGTGAGCGCAGGAAAATTCCTTGGCCACTTGGTCACCAGATGTGGCATCGAAGCCGACCCCAATCAAATCAAAGGCGTTGCGGACTTGCGACCACCACGAACAATCCGAGAGGTCCAGAGGCTCACAGGCATGACGGTGGCACTAAACCGGTTTATCAGCAAATCCTTAGACAAATGCCATGCATTTTTCCACGCTTTGAAGGGTAAAAGTCGACGCAGTTTTGAATGCACTCTAGACTGCGACTCCCCACTGGCCGAACTTAAAAGCTACCTGAGCTCGTCCCCACTATTGGTGAAACCGAAGGAATTCAAGAACCTATACCTATATCTTACCGTCTCAACCCACGCCGTCAGCTCAGCATTGGTCCGGTGAGTTGGCGCAAACGACTTGCCAATCTACTTCACCAGCAAAACGCTCCTCCGAGCGCAAACACGCTATCTCCCTCTCGAGAAGTTAGCTCTTGTCCTTGTCTCGGCGGCAAGGAAACTACTACCGTACTTCCAGTCCCATACAATCACCGTCTTGACGGAGCACCCTCTCAAAAGCCTCTTTCGGAAGGCCGATCTCTCCAATAGGGTCTCCAAGTGGGCTGTTGAACTTGCAAATTTCGACATTCGTTTTGAGCCACAGACGGCAATCAAAGGGCAAGTTCTCGTCGTCTTCATAGCGGAACTCACTCCGGAAGATACTGACATCCTCAACACTCCCACCCTACAACCCGTGGCCGAACAAAACGCAGCACCGCTCCCTTGGCACCTTTTTCAAGGAGACATCTGGCGCCTACGCGTTGACGGAGCCTCAAACAGCAACGGAGCCGGAGCAGGGGTCGTCCTGGTCTCACCTCGTGGGACACTCCATGAAAGTTCTATCAGCATCGACTTCCCCGCCACAAACAATGAAGCCGAATACGAGGCACTTCTAGCCGGCTTGCGCTCAGCAATCACAATGAAGGCAGATGATCTGGCTGTTTTCTGCGACTCCCAACTCATCGTCAATCAGGTTCTAGGGGACTACGAAGCTCGGGACCCCAAGATGCTAAAATATCAGGCAACTGCAGTTGAACTCATCCAACTGAAGTATCAAGCAACTGCAGCTGAACTCATCCAACACTTCAAGAATTTCAAGACCGAACAAATCAACTGCGAGCACAATGCCCACACTGACGCACTCGCCGGCCTAGCCTCGACATCAAAGGCCTCCGAATTCTGGACCATCAACTTCGGCAGCATCAATCAACCAACCTTTGAACAAACCCCAGAAATACTCAACATCGAACTCGGTCCAAGCTGGATGGACGAGATCGTTGCCTTTTCTCCGAGATGACACTCTACCAGCAGACAAGAAGGAGGCTTATCGCATCAGGATCAAAGCCGCTTACTACTGGCTCTCCGAAAGCGGCCAACTCTACGGGAAATCTTTCTCCGGACCTTACCTCCTCGTTGTCCACCCAACCCAAGTACCCGACGTTCTCGCCGAGCTCCACTCAGGAAGCTGTGGCTGCCACTCTGGTGGCCGTTCACTCTGTCAACGTGGCATGAGCCAGGGATATTTTTGGAAGAACATGAAGAAAGACTGCGAAGAGGTTGTCCGCAAATGCCGACCTTGCCAGCTATTCTCTCCCATCCCGAAGCAACCCGCCCAGAACCTTTCTCCTATCACAAGCCCTTGGCCTTTTGCACAATGGGGGCTCGACATAGTAGGCAAGCTACCAACGGCATCAGGTGGCTTCAAATTTCTGATCACGGCAACAGATTACTTTTCAAAATTGGTAGAGGCCGAACCTCTTGTCACTATCACCGAGGCAGACGTTCGGAGGTTTGTTTGGAGGAACATTGTAACAAGGTTCGGCGTCCCATACGCTATTGTTTCAAACAACGGTACCCAATTCGTTGGAAACGGCCTCTCCAGCCTCTGTGAAGAATTTGGGATAAGCTTCTTTAATTCTACTCCAACATACCCCCAAGGGAACGGCCAAGCCAAGGCCACGAACAAGACAGTCTGTGGCGGGATCAAGCATCGGCTAAACTCAAAGAGAGGCAAGTGGGCTGAGGAACTGCCACGCGTTCTATGGGCTTACCGTTCTACACCAAGACGATCCACAAGCCAAACACCCTTTTCCATGGCGTTCGGCATGGAGGCCGTTATCCCATTGGAATCCAGGTTCCCAACCTTGAGAATGGAGAACTTTGACCCAAAGACAAATGAAGAAGCTGTGGAGCAAGAATTGATATTGGCAGAAGAGAAACGTGATGATGCTCGGCTAAAGCTTGCCGAATACCAGCAGTAAGTGGCCAAAGGCTACAACCGTAGCATGAGGATCAAGACCTTCAAGTTAGATGATTTGGTCTGGCGAAAAGTTGTACAAGCCAGCAAAAAACGAAATTCAAGCCCAACTGGGAGGGGCCATTTTGTGTGGTCCGGATTGCTGGTGAAGGTGCCTACGTGTTGGAGGACATGAATGGGAAAGTCCTCACCAACCCGTGGAATGCTCAGAATCTCAAAAAGGCATACATGTGATCAACCTTTTCGGATTCGCCCTTTGCTCGGCCACTGACTATCTTAGTTCAGCTTATGTTTTACCAACTTTGTTTTTACATTTTGTTAAGAAGAGGCTTCGGCCATCATCTATGTTTCACTTCATTTCAAGATGGCATCGGCTAGTCTTTATGTCAAACTTGTATTCAACGTTTCTCAATACAAGGCAAAATCTTGTTCCGCAATTGATGTCTTCTACAAATTTTCAACCTTTTTCTATCATATCTACTACTATAAGCTACTCTCGGCACTTGCTGCCGACCGCAAACGTTGACTTCGGTCACACCCACAAACGGCTTTCACGCCATTGCTTCGGCCACTATTGATGCCCCAAGAAGCAAAAAACTGGACATATGGTCTACCGAGCCTAAGTCACACATTACGGCGGGAACTTAGGCTCCGGTTCGGCTTGGCAAGACACTAAGGTTGGCCTAGCCTGGTTACACTCACGATTCGGTGAGCAAACCACCCACAAACATTACACAATTTAGTCCTTAAATACCCTGGCTAGGGGCTGGCACTTGGGCCGAGCCCCAACCACAAGTAGGGGGCTCCTATAAAACCTATGATTCAACATCTATGTTCTTTCCTAGGAACTGCTACATTCGCCGAAGACAACACCAAGCTCGGAGTGCTTCAACTTAATCCAGCTATTTCTACTTTTGTTAAGGTTCAGCTACTTAGCCGAACCCAAACCAAAGTGGGGGCTACGGATAACCATTACTCAAAGACACACAAGCAAGCATTAACATTTCCAAGGCAAAAAGAACAGTGAATATTGCGGACAAAGACGTCCATTCACGCAAAGCCAAAGAGTTGCAAATTTCCTAAATTGGGAGGCTCGGCTTGGTAAATCGATCGTTGCCGACCTCCCACAAACTATTACAAACCTGGAACGGCAAACTCCGATGCTCAGAGCCGTCCAGTCCAACAAAATTTATAAGTTCCAACATTTAAAAAACAAGATTTGAGAAGTAAAAGGGGCAACTGACTACGGTCACCGACCACCCCAAAGTCGGGACCTGCAGGGGTGAATCTTCAGACGTCTCCAACATTCTCAGCCTCGGCCACCTTCTCAGCATCCTTGGCCACCTTTTGACTAGCATTGATGTTTTCTGCAACGTCATCAGCAACCTTCTCAACATCCTCGGTCACCTTGTTGGACCCATTCCCAGCTTCGGCACCCTCGGCGTCAGAGACGTCCTCTATTTCTTCATCGCTCTCAGGAAACTCCTCCGGAGGGAGAGGCGCACATTCTTCTTCGGTATAGGGCAGGATGAAATCGGGAACGATCGCCTCGGGGATAGACTTCGTCAAGTTCAAATCGGCCTCCAGCTACAGAACGCACGCAGCCTTCACACCGTCTTTATACCCCGTTCGGTACGCAATAGGAACCCTGAACTCAGTCGCCTCATTCACCATCTTCCTGGCATCTCTCATATACTCGGCTCCGGCTCAGTCATAACCAGCCTGATAAGCTTTACCATCCACTTCCTTCATCTTCCTCTTCTCACGCCTTTGCACCCTCCCTAGCTCGCGTTCGGCTCTCTTGGCCTTATCAGCGGCCTCATCCCTCTCCTTCTCCAACTCCGCCACCTTAGCCTTTGCCAACTTCAGGCTACCCCTTAGCGATTTCGTCTTTTCACGCTCGGCTTTAGGGTCATCATGGTAGCGGGACCTCTCTGCCGTTGTAAGCTCGGCCTTGTTGAATGCCCGAAGCAAAGCCTGTCCAACCTGCATGACAAAGAAAGATAAGCTCGGAAAGAAAAAAGTTTAAAAGTTAAAGTTGAGAAGAAGTTAGGTTCGGACAAACCTGCACCAGATAGGCGCTCGCATGAACCAGGCTCGGCTAAAGGTCTTCTGGCACCTTCTCCATGTCCCTCGGCAGTGCGAGACCTCGAAGCATCGTAACAACCAAACCGGGTTCAAACTTGACGCTGTCCTCCACACTCACCACCCTCCCGTCGGACAAAGCAAAAGAGGGAGCGAACTCTTGCACGGCGACTGGCCCCGCCGAGTCTACACTCTTTTGCGCGGCCCTCGAGCCACCTGCAGCCGATGACTCGATCCCCTCCTCCTTCAGCTATGGAGTCGGCGGCTTGGTAGGGAAGAAATCATGAGTCACTTTCTGCCTTTTTTCAGCAAGTTCGGGCGGGTTTGACCCCCCTTGCCGAACCGCGGCGCCGTCCCTTAGGTTGACATGGACCACGTTTCTCCTCGACATGTCTCTGGCAAACTCAGGGACGATTGTCTAAAGTGGAACGTCGATGCCTGGAAGCTCGGCCTTACTCCCTTGGAACCAAAATTCTGCCGACTTCCTGAAAGTGGGAAACTTCACCCTCGGCTCCGTTCCCTTGCTTCCCCCCTTCTGCTGTTGTCCTCCTGCCTTCGGATTTCCACCTTTCTTGGAGGTCCCAGCCTTTTTGCTCGGTCCCCTTGCCTCCTTTTCCTTTCTTTTGAGCTTGCCCTTGTACGATGGGACGTAGCCTAACAACGTCGGCGCGTCTCTACAAACTTGTGATCGCAAGATATCCACGTGCTTCTCGACAGCCAACGACTGCTGGGTCTTGGTTATAGCTCGATGATCTGCAAAAAAATGGAGAACACAATCAACAGAAGCCAAACAGATAAACAAGAGAAAAATTAGGTTCGACAAAAATAAAGAACATTAAGCAACCTCGGAAATCTTTTATCTTCAGCACGGCGTATCTTCGCACAGTCTGATCGCCGAACTCATAGTTCCCATTTACCTCCATGTAGAAATTTGCCCACTTATCAGTGTCGGGCAACCCGTCTATCAACGGCTCCTTATCCCTACGTGTTGACAAGTATCTACGTTCGGTGTGACCGTGCCTAGACATGATATACGTATGGAAGAGATCAGCGACGGTAAACTCCAGATCGTGGAGCTCCTTCAGTGCTATGGCAGACATGACAACCCTGTAGCTATTGATGGCGAAGAAATGGGGGACAAGGCTGAACCGAGCCAAAAGTTCCCTCAAGAACGGGTGAAGAGGGAACTGAAGTCCGGCCTCGCATATAGCCATCAGAGGGACCGTGATGTGTTCGGGATGATGCTCCCTCTTGTCCCTAATTTGGTTGCTAGCAACTTGGCTGACAACGACGTCGTCGGGAATGTTGTATTCTCAGCAGAAATTCTGGTACTCACCCGGCTCCCCACTAAAGTAATGGGCGTATGGACAAACTTGACCCCTCTCGTAGAGGTCGGCGACCTCCCTGTCCTCGGATTGACCTCCACTCTGCCCCGATTGAGCAGAAGTGGAGGCTTCAGCCTGAGAATGAAATCTTGATTCGGCCTCTGGTCCAGCTTGGGCTCGGCCTCGGAGTGGGTTGACGGGGTGAATGAGATTTCGGGCTCAATGTTGAACCCGTCCACGCCATACTTATAATCTCGCTCGGCATTTGAATCACTAGAATCGTCTTGACATATTTGAAGCAACGAAAGAAATCTGGTGTCGGCTTCTACTCCTATTCAGCCACTCTCGGATCAGCGAGCTACCAGAGTCGTCCTCCGAGCTTTCAGAGTCGGAAGATATCACTATCACTGGGTGAGCCAGACCTAACAAAAAGAAAGAACAATGAGGAACCTCATCGGTGGCAGAAAGACGGGTCTCACTGCGTTTGGCTACCCTACTGGCCCACCCTTCGGAAACAGGCTCGGGAAATATTTGGGGTTGAGTTTTGGGGTTTGGCGTAATCGAGTGTCAACTTAGGGCCATCAGCATCAGAGCTGGGGCTCGGAAGAACAGGTTGAATACAGGGATGAACATCACTGTTCATCCCCATCAGCATACTGTTCATACAGAACAAAAAGCCCCCAAAAACCCAGGAAAACGGAGTAAAAAGGCAAAAAACTTCAAAAAAGTAAAGAGCAACAGAGATCGAATGCATACCTGGAGTTTTCTGGGAGATCTGATGGAGGACCGACGAAGAATCAAGATTGGGAGATGAAGAGGCGGACAGAAGAGCTCTGGCTATGGAGTTTTAGAGAGAGAGAGAGTCTGTAACCTCTCTCTCTCTTCTCGTCACCCATTATATAGGGGAAGGGAAGAAGTTTGAATTTCCCGCCCATCATCACACCGCCGAACCAACAGCCAATCGGTTCTTGACACGTGTCATCGATTGGACAACCTTGCAAAGCCACGACGCATGCCAGACGTCCTTTCAACTACCATACCCACGTGAAGGTTAACACCTGGCGCTCGTCCATTGGAGTCCATTCCTGGTGGTTGTTGCCCCTACGAGAAGGCCGAGGGTGTTTAAGCTTGGCCAAACTGCAGCCATGTACACAATCATTCAAGTTCGGCGCTCCGTCAGGTTCGGCCAAGATATGATATCAATCTCCACCGCGCAACCAACGTCGGCGAAGATTGAGGAACTATTGTAGTAGACCGAACATAACGGTCCGAGCCCGCTCTCAAGTAGACTGGGACAAGATTGGAGTTGAGATGGTTAGCCGTACATGACCCCAGGTTCGGCCACAACCGGGGTCCGGCAATGGATGACGGTGCATCCACTCGGTGGCCAACTCGTACGGATAACCTTCAGGTTCGGCCACCTTCGGAGCAGAACTCCGACGACACTTCCTACGAGCCACCCATCCTCAGGCTCGGCTAAATGTAGGGCTCAACCAACTATGGTGACACGTGCTGAAGTGGTTACGCCAAAGGATAATGATGAGTGCACATGGGGAGGCCAGCTCACATGAAAACGGTTACCAGATCTGCTCGGTGACGTCACTACGACATCACCCGGCTCGTGCAAGGCGCATGCCCGTACTTGGAGAGCAAGTCAAGGAGACTCTATAAATACTGAAGGATCACAACCCTAAGAGGTACACACACTCTTCTACACATAAACCCCAGTCTCTTGCTTTACTCTCTGCACATTCTCATCCTCTCGCCGGAGGGCCTTGTTGGGCAACCCCGGCCAGGTCTTAGTCGTGCGTTCATTGTGCAGGTTAAAGCGAGAAGGCTAGGAAACCCTTGAACCACCAGAGGAGGAACTTAGATAAAGGATCACGGGCCACACAGAAAGAATTCTCCCATCTAAGCCACCCATCTTTAAGTGCTTGTGCAGAGCCAACAGATGTTGGACCGCTTGCAAAGAAAAAGGAGAAACCCATGAGAAAAGGAGACAACCGGCTAACAAAGGCACGGTTTAATAAGACGAACACTGGTCCTTACCCCGAGGCTGAGACGAAGGGCTTCGACGCACATTGTTTCAGGGCTAGATGGCACTTTCTCAACGTCCTTTGGCTGGCTAACAGCACGGCCGAGGGCAAGGGAAATCCAGGAGAACGAGCAGAAACATGAGTATCGCCATATGCAATCACTGGCTCCCACTGAGGAACCTCCAGCCCTCAGGAGGAGAAAAGGCGCCCAAATCCCAAGGGCCTTTTGGCAAGGAGCTCCCCGGCAACCTGCGGTCCGTTGGGGTCTTCCCCCGATCGCCCATAGTGTCTTTAACCTCCCACTCCCCTTTTGAATCGGAATCTAATCTTACAACTCCCTTTACTTTACTTTGCCTCGCATCTTCCTCGACCATTGGCGCTTTCCTGGACAACGCCATACTCCTCTTCATTCTCCTCCTCTCCAAACGCTCTCTCCGGCGGCTCAACCCAATTGGCATGGAGTCGGTGTCTGTCTCCCCCAAACTCTGCTCACTATCAGTGGAGGACGAGACGCCTGCCCTCGCTCCGAGAGTATTTTCATACCCGAGCTAGAGGGGGGCCTCCCGGTCCTCCACCCTCAGCACTGCATTTTTACGAGGAGAACTCGCCCAACACCGAAGTTCCTCCACCACTTCCCGCTCTGAACACTAACCGAAAAAGGAAAGAGCGTTACAAGGGGTTACACGAGCACAGAGTGACGAACCGAAGGAGGGAAAAATAATGAATAAGGAGAAATAGCCGGACTTAACCAGAAACGAGGAAAACTCCCGGGGGGTCGCAAGGCGCTGTAGAGTCGGGTCCAAAATCAAAGCTCTCCTGGACTGCCAGCCAATCATCAATGCCTAATCCTTCGCGGGAGGCCCATGAATGAGCCGGTATGCGTTTCCGGGCCAAGATGCCAGATTGTAGCGGCCCGTCGGTCCATTCTGATTAACCTTGTAGCAGCCCATGAGGTCGGACACCCTAAAGTCTAAATCATGGCGCCTCATCACTTCGGCGGCGCTATTGACTATGTGGAAGAAGTTGGCCGAAACCTGCCCGATCATGATGTGTGAAAGACCGTGCAAAAAACCAGGTTTAGAGGGAACCTATATGCCATCAGGGAGGGCCTCCGAATGCCTAAAGCCTTCCGGCATCAGTGTAAGGTGCACATCATTAGGGATGCCAAACTGAGCTCTGAAAGCAGCCATCTTTTCGGGAGTATCCAACATCCTTCGATACTTCGGAACTGTTGCCATCATTCCTAAACAAATGTCAGGACAAGGACGTGTTATAGGATGGGGGAAATCGCCGGAAAAACGCCATGATCACCTACAAAAGATTTCTCGGCATCTGTTCTAGTTCCAGGGAAGAAAACAGTCCAAGCGCAGAAATAATTGAAGGAAAACCCAAAAGGAAAAAGAACTCACCACAAAGTAAAGGTCTCAAGGCTTTGATAAAGAAACGGGGCTTGATCGATGCAGAAATCGCCACCTATTCTCGTTGGAAATCATCTTTCAACAAGGGGGAGATAGGGCGAATGCATAAAAAGTGATAACTCCCTCTCTCTCACTATACTTATAGGCAATAGAAGTCATCATGACTCTTCGCGGGAAACGAAATGGCAGTTCAAAACATGCCAATCGTGGGTCGCCACTTGTCCTCAAAGGATGCCGAAGGGGCGCTTACGCGAGCATCGAGTCGCTATTATGAAACGGCGTCTGCAAGGGTCAATCAGATCATCAACACATGTCCCTAAAAAAGGCAACGAAAGGACACCTCCCTCAGTGGCCTATACCGGCACATGCACAATGTCCCATCATCTCGCCTCGCACGTTCGATGACTGACACGCTGTAGTTACATTGCCGGATTCAGGATTCCTTGAATACGCATTAAATGCTAACCGGACCGAACGGAGCTGGAGACCATCCGGCCCAGAGTCAAATCAATCCCTTGCTCCTTCCTAATTGATCGAACTGAAGGATTGAGGGGCTATTGTAGTGGGCCGGAATAATACTCTTAGCCCAATGGGCTTGTCGGGGCCGTTGCCTCTTGAGCCCACTCACAAAAATTAAGCAGGAAGAGCATAGAAATCCCCTATCTATTTGGGGGACAGCCCATTTGGGACCCTGGCTCGGGTCATGCAGGGACTGCATTAAATCTCAGGTGCTCCAGAACGGATTGGCGCGGCCATGTGGCACCAATCTGGTTCGGCCACGCGGCGTGGACAAACAAAATACGACGAGCTCGTCGCATAGTACATGTACGGGTTGGCCACGCGTCGTCACTCCACGAAGCCACGTGGAGTGGTCCCCGACTGAGCGAAGGTAAGACTTTCGGTGGTCGGCGGTACGGGCGTACAGGGCCAAACCAGTATGTCCACATAGCTCGACAGCGCCCCGGCCGACAAGCTCAAGGCTGAACGCCAACCTGGCTCTTTGTTCAGGCAGGTGGGTGTTGGTGGTCAGTGACGTCATTCGGCGGGGGGAGCGCGCTCCCTGCCAACTTGGCTCTTAAGGTAGGCATTCCTCTATAAATACTACTATGATAAACCCTAATAGGTAGGTTCTCTTCCCTCTTATTGTGTTCAGTTTCTTTTTCTCAGATAAAAAATTAGTCATCAGAGTATCCACCGGCTACCTTCAGCCGGTAGGCACTAACTGTGTGCTTCCTGTGCAGTAACTCAGTGATAGGTAGAGAGAGAAGGGAGCTAGCATTTCAAACCCAAGTGTGAAGTAACCCAGATCAAGAGAGTGAGGTTTAGTTGAGTAGAGTGAACACCACACCACAAGTAGCTATCACACCACCATCCAACTTTTCTTGAACAAGTTGACAATTGACTTCAATATGCTTAGTACTCATGAAAAACTGGGTTAGATGTAATGTTAAAAGCTGGATTCATTGCACAGTGAACCTAATTCTTCAAGAAAGGAGTGCAGCCACAAATTTCACACGTAGTGTGAGCTATGACTCTCTATTTTGCTTCTGCTATAAATCGTGCAACACTATTTGTATCTTATTCTTCCAAGTGATGAGATTTCCACCAAAGTACGACATCTGGTAGTGATGTTAGATGGTCCTCTTGCTCATTTTGAATGGGTAAAAGCCAGAACACAAACGTGACCACTAGCTAGGTACGAAAAAACACATATGGATGGAGTTTGAGACACTTCATGTGTGTATCAGGAAGAGTACCTAAGGTGGCCCTCTGGGAATATGGCGGTCGCTACAATGGCTCGAGACCACTGAAGGTGGAGGAGCAGAGAGCTTGAGGCAAACTTAGAAATTGAGTGAGGGGGATGTCAGTGGAGAGTGATCTTAACCTTAGAGTAAATACTTGCTCAATGTCCCTTCAATAGGGGTATTAAATGCTTGTCTTCGACTCTTTGTTAAGTATCAAGTCTCCCTTATATTGAGCATTGGAGAGGAGAGAGCCAGCTGTTGGGCTCATCCCCATTTGTGGGCAGAGTGGAGGTTGACATGCTTTCCTCTTTGAGTCTAAAGTCAAGTCTTGGAGCTTGTATCATGCAACCAACAAAGGCTATTCGGGCGATACATGGAGACCCATATTATCTGGCAAAGTTAGGCGGTAGGTATGATACGGGCTCTGAGGTGCCAGCCGGTAGGCATGATACTTCTTCCGAGGCGTCGGATGTTGATCAACGCCCCCTCTCTCTAGGACCGGTCAAGTTAGAGCTTGCCGTCCTGCTTGAAAAAACCTATCACATTCCTCCTTAGGTCTCGGGTGAGGTACCTAGGTCTTGTTCTTGGCCTTGGATGGTGTTTGGAGTTGCCATTATGAATTTGTGAAAGGCTTATGGAGCCTTGAGAGTGTTAGTTAGGAGGTGAGGTGCTTGGAGGTGAGCCTTGAGAGCTATGAAGCACTGACACTCCAAAAGGGCACCGTGTCCACGTATTGGACACGGGGACACAGCGGGGAGACGCCCAAATACGTATTGGACATGCCACATGGCGTGTCCAATACTTTTTATTATTTGTTGTTAGGGGACGTGCGGGAGACACGCCGGGGACATGGTTGGGGACACGGTTAGGGGTCAAAATGTAATATATTTTTTATTTTGAGGGGCTAATATGAAATTATTGAAAACATTTGGGTTAAATTGTAATTATGTCTTTATCTGAACCATGTTAATCTCATACATTCATATAGGACATGTCTTTGTTAACGGACATGGAAAAAAAGAAAAAATATGTATGTATATATATATATATATATGTTAATATATTTATTTATATACGTGACATGTCCCTCGCCATGTCCGTATTTCCTTTTTTTTAGAATTGTCGTGTCTGTATCCGTGTCAGTGCTACATAGGTTGAGAGTTTCTGGAGGAGGTCCTGATCCTTCGAAGGTAGAGTTTGTGGAGGAGTCCTTGCTTCGGCGAAGTCAAGGTTCTTGGAGGAAGCCTCTGCCGAAAAGGTCCATGGAGGAAGCATCGCTCCGCCGGAGGTGAAGTTAACGGAGGAGCTTTGCTCCTCCATAAGCCAAGTACATGGAGGAAGCCTCGCTCCTTTGGGAGTGGGTCTCCTGAAGGGACTCTTGGAGATGACGCATCCGGATGTGGGGTATATCGAATACCCACATTTCACAATCCTAAGAACAATTTTCCAAGGTGGAAGACGGGGAGCGTATGTAAAACTAACTCACGAAACAAATAGCAAACGAGATATCATGAAAAGTAAGGGTAAGATAGTTTAATTTACCAAGGGAGAATACTGGCCAAGAATAGGAATCAAGTCTCCCAGATCCACATAAAGTTTTCCCATTGGATTCCATAAGACTCTCAATAGGCCTCAATAATTTAGAACATCCATATAATTTAGAACTGAAACCTCTCTCTAGAACTCCTCTCTCTCTCTCGGCGATTCAAAAACTGGTTCTCTCTTAGGGTTTTCCTGCTTTTGGGGGGGGAGGAGGTCCCCCCCCCCCTCTCCCTCTCCCTCTCCCGGGCCTCTCTTCTTTCCTCTCTTCTCCCAGATCTTGTTCCTTCCGTCCTTCTCCTTCGCTCCTGCTGTCTGGACTGGTTTGCCGTCACCACGTGGTGGGCTCGTCATTTGGGTCCGCCTTCGCCGTGTGGGTGGGCTCGTTTTCAGGGGCTGGGCCGACGTCCTCCGCCGTATGGGAGGGCGTGACATTTGGGACTCCTTTCCCTTCGTCTTCGACTGGAGGTTTCTTGGCTCCTCTGGTGTGCTTAGCGGCGTCGGATGGCTCGGTTGCTGTGGAGGCTGTGGGGCGGTGGTTGGGTGGAGGGTGGCGTGGATCTGGTTTCTGAAGATGGATGGAGTTGTTTTTATCTAACATTTTTCTTTGATGCAGGTTTTCCAAAATCGATAGACAAAATGGGTTGTTGCGCATTTGGACTGGATTAGTGTTGTTTGGGAGGAAGATGAGGATTTGAGGGCGGCGGTAGTGACGGTTTGGCAGCAAGAAGGTTTCAGTTGCAGCAGAGCATGGCGGTGGCAGTGCAATGGTGGCCATGGTGTTGGATGGCAGGTTTATAGCGGCGACTTTCACAGCAGGGGAGGTATTGGATTCACGGCGGAGGCGTCTGCGGCTGGCTCGGAACGATTTTTGGGATCAGTGACACACGGCGGTCAGAGCGACATTAGCAGCGTTTCGATTCTTGGGATGGATTTGGTGAGCCATTTGGCCTCAGATCATGTAATTGTCGGTGTTTCTCACCGGTCAGGCATTGAGGGTGGTTCGCTGCTGGTGAAGGGTGGGTATCTAGGGCCCGGGGCTACCTAGGATTTGGTCTCGGGAGGCAGAGGATGAATCTAGACTCTGTTTAGTTATTTAAACGTTGCTTAGTTTTTTAATGTTGTCCCTTGTTCCTTTTGTCATTGTAATACTCATATTTTAGTGATAATAAAATCTTTTGCTTAGAAAAAAAAAAAAAAAGGCCTCAATAAACCAATCTCCCTTAGGAAATCCAAATTCCAGCATATAATTTCTCTTAGATAAGCTAATACCATCTTTGGATCGCGCCACCTCAATACCCTAGAAATATCGCATTTCTAGGGGAGGTATTGGATTCACGGCAGAGGCGTCTGCGGCTGGCTCGGAACGATTTTTGGGATCAGTGACACACGGCGGTCAGAGCGACATTAGCAGCGTTTCGATTCTTGGGATGGATCTGGTGAACCATTTGGCCTCAGATCATGTAATTGTCGGTGTTTCTCACCGGTCAGGCATTGAGGGTGGTTCGCTGGGTATCTAGGGCCCGGGGCTACCTAGGATTTGGTCTCGGGAGGCAGAGGATGAATCTAGGCTCTGTTTAGTTATTTAAACGTTGCTTAGTTTTTTTGATGTTGTCCCTTGTTCCTTTTGTCATTGTAATACTCGTATTTTAGTGATAATAAAATCTTTTGCTTAGAAAAAAAAGAAAAAAAAAACAGGCCTCAATAAACCAATCTCCCTTAGGAAATCCAAATTCCAGCATATAATTTCTCTTAGATAAGCTAATACCATCTTTGGATCGCGCCACCTCAATACCCTAGAAATATCGCATTTCTAAGGGAGGTATTGGATTCACGGCGGAGGCGTCTGCGGCTGGCTCGGAACGATTTTTGGGATCAATGACACACGGCGGTCAGAGCGACATTAGCAGCGTTTCGATTCTTGGGATGGATTTGGTGAGCCATTTGGCCTCAGATCATGTAATTGTCGGTGTTTCTCACCGGTCAGGCATTGAGGGTGTTTCGCTGGGTATCTAGGGCCCGGGGCTACCTAGGATTTGGTCTCGGGAGGCAGAGGATGAATCTAGGCTCTGTTTAGTTATTTAAACGTTGCTTAGTTTTTTGATGTTGTCCCTTGTTCCTTTTGTCATTGTAATACTCGTATTTTAGTGATAATAAAATCTTTTGCTTAGCAAAAAAAAAAAAAACAGGCCTCAATAAACCAATCTCCCTAAATCCAAATTCCAGCATATAATTTCTCTTAGATAAGCTAATACCATCTTTGGATCGCGCCACCTCAATACCCTAGAAATATTGCATTTTTCCTTGGTCCTTGGTATGTACTATGTGGGTAGATGTTTATCTGCACCAGTTGGGGCTATTCTATGGCATTCATATTTAGCCAGTGAAACCTTGGTGGGATCTTAAACAAAAGGAAAGAACATCAACATATAACAGGATTTAGGTTTTTAAATTATTTTGGATGGTGTTAAAAGAATTTTGAATGGGTAGTAATAAGCTTGAAACCTTAAAAGAAACCCGTGAATGCTTTCACTGAAATCCAAATGAATTGTTTTTGGAAAAGAAGAAATAAATTGGAAAATATGCAAGGATAAGATGCAAAGTAGAAACCAATTATTATCCTCTTGCCAAAACCCACATTGACAAAGAACCAAGTAATGGATTCACATTAGAGAAGCTCGAATAAGAACAAATTGTAGCATATTAACTACGAAACCAACAAACCACGATAGACATTAAGGCTCAATATAAGCCCCAAGGTGCAAGCAAGAAGATGGTTGAGTGATAATAAGAAGCCAAAAGATCGGACACCAATTGCCGAAGTTAAGACTTCAAATCTTCAGTGGTGCTTGACATCTCAGTTCACACACCATAATCATGACTACACAACACATTCACTATCAAAACTGAGGGGAGCATATCTAGACCTATAGAGAATAGTCTAATAATCCCTAGCCGTTCAAGTGTGCATTTAAAAGATAAATCTTCCAGTGAGGCGTAGACAATGAAGATTGGAATCTATTCTTGTTAAAAATATTACTCTATTATTTTTGCGAGGAGGATACAAAGGAAAATACCTTTCGCTAATGAAAAGTTGACTTAGGCTAGCAGAGTATGGATGAGAGCCCCAACAAACAAAGGTGTATGCAATAGAGACAGTTATGGCTCCATTTGATGCTGTAAACAATGTGCCCACACTAATGTTGTAGTCCAAAATATACTTTTCCATGATACATCGTCATCACCAAATGAGTAGTGGGTGAAATCCCCTTTTATTTTGAACCAGCTTTTAGATGCAATTTTATAATTTTGACAACATTAAAATTTGGTCTTTGCTATGAATTTTTCCCCCTATGATGAGACCAGTTTGTTTCTGGACTTGTCTCGTCCCTGGTCCCGCCATGCTTTAGGTGACTGATATTTTATCTCAGAATTAGAATACCCTCTAGAGTTGCTTGCTAGATGGGCATCTTATAGTTGTATTTTTCTGTTTGAGAACAGCTGTGTTTAGTCAGAAATAGCAGCCATAAACCATGAAGTAGTTTTCATACTAAAATATCTCATTGATTATTTTAAATACAAACTAATTGAAAAGTTAGATCGATTGGCATCTTATAGTGCTCAATTGATGTCATTGCTTGATAGCCCGAAACAAGTGTTTGTTGGATTTGGGCTTTTGTACCTCGAAAGTCGATTTCTAGCCCAGCTGTTCACATTTGACACTAAAGTAGTCAGATCTCCTATCATTAGGTCATGTTTCGGTTGTCTAAGAACGTGGTTATGTCTCATGCTAAAGAATTTATTAGCTTAGTAATTAGAGTTGCTCATAGTTCAAGCTACATTAGTTTGACTCTAATGAACTTGTTTGCTTATAGAGTAGTGTTGTCAAGCTTCATAAAAGGACGAGCCAAACTTTAGCCAAGGCCAACACCAAGACCGTAGGAATACCAACTACGTAACCTTGGATGGAACACTAAGACAGTAGGAATACTATAATGAGAGCCGAACTTTAGTAGTCTGATTTGTTTTGTTTCTGTCTGTTGGAACCGCCCACTTACCATCGGCATATCTTTTGGGGTGCCATTTTTTTGTTTTAAAAACTACCAAAGGGACTTTTGTTTTATTTTGGAGTTGCAGAGTGAGGCTATGGTAGATTGACTAAAATTTCTGGCTTTTCCCTGTCATGGAGTTTTCCATTTTTTGTTCCATATTTTCCCTATCATTGAGGTTCAATGGCCGCATAACCCTGAGACGTCCATTTAAACACGTTATGTAAACACATCAAGCAGTGGCCTATATGTTTGTTAAGTTTTGAGTTATTAGAAATCATACAGTTGTCATTTTGTTTGAGGTAATTGATTTTTACACTCCCCCTTTCTCATAACCACACTCCCTTTTTTGTCCTCTTGTGATGTGAATTTACAAAAGTAACCTTTCATTTGTATACTTTTTCACAGTTGGAAGGGCAACATTAAAATCACATCACAAGAAGACAAAAGGGAGTATGGTTATAAAAAGGGGGCTTATTAACCTTTTTGGTCCCCAAAGTATTCAGAAAATCTCAATTTCATCCCCAATCTAAAAATTGGAGGCAT
The DNA here is from genome assembly GCA_018127125.1 of Rhododendron griersonianum. Lineage (NCBI taxonomy): Eukaryota > Viridiplantae > Streptophyta > Magnoliopsida > Ericales > Ericaceae > Rhododendron > Rhododendron griersonianum. The sequence goes on from CM030791.1 coordinate 38,806,017, forward strand.
TTAGTCCCCATAGTATCAATTTTGTACCAATCAAGTCCCCAAGTGTAACGCCGTTAGCTTCATCCGTCAAAATGAAGGGCACTCTTGTAATTTCCTGTTTTCTTTATCCCTCCAGTCTGTCGTTACTTCCTAAAAAGGTAGCACTACCGAGTTGACTCGGTGTCAACTCGCCTTTGACACCCCACCACCATTTTTTCCCCAAAACCAGCTTTTCTGTTATGTGAAGAAAAACAACCTTGTAATTTCTTGTAATTTTCAGTCAAGACTTTCAACCAGCTCTCTCTCTCCACTGTGAGTCATAGGATTTTGTTTAGCGGAGTCTGAAAATCCCCCTTCTTTCTTTGCGATTTCTGCGTGGTGGTGGTGGTGGTGTTGATTGATTTTAAAACTCGGACCGAATTCAAGATAAAGGTTTGGTACTGCAACAATTGCATTTTGAATTTGGGTAGTGGGGCGTTCAAATTTCGGAATTCTGTCGATATGGGGTTAGGGTTTTGATTGTGATTTTGGGTTATATGTTGCAATTGTGGTGTTCGGTGGTGGTGTTTGGCCGTGGTGAGGGTGTTTGCAGAGGTGTTAGGTGGCTGTTGGGGGTGGTGATTGGGGTTTAACAGTGGTGGTGTGGTGTTTGGCACTGGCGGTAATTGTGGGTGAAAGGTGGTGGTGGTGGTATGGGGTGGTGGGAGAGAGGGAGGGAGGGCAACAGCTAACATGAAGCTGCAGCGCCTCTTCACAGCAGCGGCGGCAGCAAACCATGGTGGTTTTTGCAGAGAAGAAGAAAAAGAGAGGAGGGAAGAGGAGAAGAATAAGAGAGGAGGGGAGGAAAGGAGAAGAAAAAGAGAGGAGGGGAGAAAAGCAAAGGAGGAGGGTGGTGGGGGCAGCCAGCAACCATGGCCACGAAGCTTTTCCCTCTTTTCTTTTCTTTTCTTTTTTTTTTTCGTTTTTCTTTTGGCAGAAATTTCCTCTCTTCTTTTTGTTTCTTTCTTTTTTTTTTGTTTTTATTTTGACAGATATTTAGGGGTGGGTGAAATGACGAGAATGCCCTTCATTTTTTACGGATGAAGCTAACGGCGTTAGACTTGGGGCTTGATTGGTACAAAATTGATACTATAGGGACTAAATATCTCCAATTTTTAGATTGGGGACTATATTGAGATTTCTGAATACTTTGGGGACCAAAAAGGTTAATAAGCCTAAAAGGGGGAGTGTTAACCATGTAACTGGATATGATAACCGTAATGGATTCAATCCGTGAGGAATATATAAATCAGTTTTTAGGACTAGCCATATTTTCAATCTTTTGTATGGAGGTTTTGAAGATGGTTTACTTTTTTTAGGGTTTAGTTTCTAAGACTTGCAAAAGTAACCAGTGTCCTAAAATGGTTTGCTATGGATTAAGCTTTGATGAGCTAACAATTAACAATTATTTTATCTTTTATTTGGTGCTTTTCGACTTTCAGTACCTACCTATTGTCTCCTTCCTGGATTTTATTTTGTTGAGTTGATCGAGGTTTGTTATTGTACATTGTTTGGAGCAGCTGCCAAAGTTTTGTTCACAGGATAACTCCTTAATTGTGAAAGAAATATTTGGAGTTGCAGAGTAGGCCTCTCTTCCACTCTGATTTCTTTAGTCACTTTTTTTGCGTGCCTATGAAGTTTTTGCTTGTTCATAATATTTTCCTGCTATCAATTTTTGTCAGTGAAGATGCTGAAAAGCTTCGTATGCACCCTCTCTTCGAAGCTGGCGATGTGGATTCACTAGAGAAGATGATCAATGATGGTTCAAATTCGGGAGAGCATTCCCCTGACCTCTCATCCAATGCTCCTTGATTCAGATATTTACTAGAAGACAAAATCCCCCACCCCAGATTATGGTCTCTTATGTACTTATAATAAACACATATCCGAGAGTATCTAGAGCCTAAGAATCTTGTTGAGCGGAAGGTTAACTTCGTTTTTGGTTTGAACTGGATTGTAACTTTTACCTCACAGTAAATACTTAAAGATTGTCTGCCTAAGAATCTTCTTGTTGTGTTGTGTAGTGTCTGCGGTGTGTTCTGCTGGAGTTTGGATGAACATGATTAGCCTTTGTGTGTGTGTGTTTTGGAGGGCGTGGCTTTCTAGATAATCCATGTTACATATTATAAAAATAAAAAAAAAAAGAAAGATAATCCATGTTACATCCATTGAACTCAACAAAACAGTCTAAAGATGTATGGTGGCTGGATGGAGCTCATATCATTTTTCTTTAGCTGGAAAACAAAGATCTTCCAAGTTCCCATTGATTAATGGGAATATTTGTTTACTTAAAAAGGAGTTTTTTTAGGTATTACCTTGATGGCTCGATTTTAGCGGGAAATGTTTTGGACGGGAGAATAGGTTATAATAAGAGGGGGATAAAGAGCTAGATACTAATTGAAGGGAATATTATTTTCGAAGGGAGGATAAAAAGTTACTTGGTATGTTTAGTTTTTGTAGAAGACGGATATGAGGAGGGGAATAATGTACCATAGTGTAAGATTCCTATTTTGCCTTTCTTTATCCCACTCTTTCCGGTTCCAATCGTTTCGGCGTTGGTGACCCAATTTCACCGATTTCACCATGAATCAACCTCTTCAAAACATATACTCCATGTAAACAAATTAAACCCACACTGGTGGTGTCCCACAGACCGTCGTCCCGCATGGCGGTTCCAGATCAGTTCTGTTCGGGGCCGACGACGTGGTAATAAGGTGTGCAATTGGGGGTGGGTTTTTTCCTTCGTTTACCGGTGTCTCAGTCTGGGAGTTTTCCGATCTAGGTCCTCCTAGATTCAGCCTGTGCTGGTCTGGGTTTACCCCAGGTTCGGCAGTTGGGTGGTGGGTAGAATAAGTTTGATAGATTTCAGTGGTTGGTCGGACTTAAGGGTTGCTGTGGTCGGTGGCCTGTAAACGGTGGTGTTTTTTTTTTTTTTTGGGGGGGGGGGGGGTTTGTGTGTGTGTGTGTTTCCAGCAACGGCAACGGCAATAGTGGTGCCTGTGTTGGGGGTCTTCAGTTGCAGCTTCGGTATGGTATGTTGCTTGCGTTTTCTCTTTGTTCTCGACTATCAACAGCAGATCTAGTGTGAAAGAGGGTTTGGTCTTCAGCCACCGTGGTCGCTTGGGCCTGTCGGAGTGTTTTCCGGCGTTGCCTTGGTCCCTGCACTCGAAGTTTCGCGTGCTAGCAAAGACTTGCCTTGGAGTCTCCTCGGAGTTTCTCCTCTTTAGAATAGGTTTTGTTCCAGTTCGGCCGGCAGTCGTTGTGGTTTGTCCATGGGAGTAGATTTCTTTCTTTACGCTTGTATTTTGTTTGTTGTTTTGATTACATCTGTACCTTATTATGTATTGGTTTGTATGTGGATTTCGTTTGAGATCTCTTTGCTTTGTCTCGGACGGGATTCTCATATCGGCACTTAGTGTTGATTTGCTTAGTAGGGTGTCCTAGGGTCCCAAATTAGGCAATTTGATGCACTCCTGAGTTTTGCAATGTAATTTTTGCCTTCGGCTCCCTCTCTCTCAACCCTAGCTTCCACAAACTCCTCTTCTCCCTTCCCCTCCCATGTGTGACGGCGGGAGGGGAATGCCATGGTACTATTTCTACTAGTTCCTTGGTTTTTCCTTTTTTTTTTTCTTTCGTTTCTCCAGATCAACAATTTGTCGTCTGATCTGTGAGAGTTTTGTCTCTCGTTTTATGAGAGTTGTCAGTTTCATTTTTGGATAAATTTTGTCTACAGATCGGGTTCTTTCAATCGAAGTTGCTTCACAACGATATCTATGCTTCAGCGTTCTATCCCTATACAATGTCTTTAGTGAGGCAACTCGTGGCGGCTTGACAAATCTGTAGTTCTTGGGATTTCATTGGTGCGTTCACCCTTAGTTGGAGTGCATCTGATCATTTGAGTATTTGATGTTTTTTGTTATTAACTTTGCACTTTTTCTCGTTTGAGACTCCTAATTAAATTAAATGTTAGACATTTTTAAAATGTCGCTGTTGCGTCAGGTCATGCTTGAGTTAGGTTGGACGTTTATTAATACAAATTTTTCATTTTTGACAACAAAAAAAATCTTCGCCTTCGGACTTGAATGAATTGACTGGTTTTAAAAAAAAAAAAAAAACCCACCCACCATAGATGCTTCTAGGGCAACTTGTCCGGTGGGGGTCATTAAAATCCAGAATTCCTGGGTTCTAGTAGTAATAATTTGGGGAATTTACACTTACACCCTTTGTACTATCACCGATTTGCACATACACCTCCTGTACTCTAAATTTAGGCACTTACACCCCTTGTACTTTGGACTGAAGTGCAATTGTTAAAAATTCCGTTAAAATGGATGGAAAAGCTATTGGCGGGAGATTTCCTTCCAAAATGAGGAAAAAAATATCCAAACTAACCCTGATAGCCATTTATAAGCTCTGTCAAACTCTCATTCCCAAAAACAGAGCATCCAAACCTCTCTCTTCCCCTAACCCACTCTCTCTCTAGTCTATTATTATCAACAGAAAATAGCAACATCTAGCACTATATCTCATGTCTAATCAGTTCCAAAACATCTGCAAATGTAGCAACACAAACACCCAGCAGCACAGAAAAAAATGGACTTACACTGTCCAAATCCACAACATAAATGGCCAGCAATAACAAAAAAAAAAAAAACATACTTCAAATGCAGATATTCAGTACCAGGTAGTTCAAACTGAGATATTTTCTTAAACAAAAGTCACACAGAGTTACAAACTGACTTCAAACAGAGTTTTCAAAATAGAGTTCACAGCAGCATCAAATGATTGTTTTGCATATTTCTCAGGTTGACTTCTGTTTGTGAACTCTGTTTAAAGTCAATTTATAACATAAAGACTTTTGTTTAAGAAAAGAACTCAGTTTGAACTACTTGGTATTGAATATCTGCATTTGAAGTATGTTTTTTTTTTGGGGTCATTGCTGGCCATTTATGTTGTGGATTTGGATAGTGTAAATCCATTTCTTTTTACTGTGTTGCTACATTTGCAGATGTTTTGAGGCTGATTAGACATGAATGTTATTTTTTCTGTTGATAATAATAGACTAGAGAGAGAATGGGTTAGGGGAAGAGAGGGGTTTGGATGCTCTATTTTTAGGAATGAGAGTTTGACAGAGCTTATAAATGGCTATTAGGGTTAGTATGGACATTTTTTTCCTCATTTTGGAGGGAAATCTCCCACCAATAACTTTTCCATCCATTTTAACGGAATTTTTAACAGTTGCACTTCAGTCCAAAGTACAAGGGGTGTAAGTGCCTAAATTTGGAGTACAGGGGGTGTATGTGCAAATCGATGATAGTACAAGGGGTGTAAGTGCAAATTCCCCTAATAATTTTCTACTTCTGCGGGTTCTGCCTCCCTCTTTTTTGCCAACGACGTGTTTTCTGTTTTTTGGGAGAAAAAGAGTGGTAAAGTAAATCCTGTTAATTTCCAATCCAACACTCAATTTGCTTACCTCTCTCTCCAATCCATCTCTTTCTTCGGCGACTCAGGTTTCTTGTAGTATTTCACCTTGTTTCTGATACCATCCAAAGATTCCAAACACAAATCTCTCTCTCTCTCTCCTCAGTACCATCACACACACAAAAAAAGGCCCATTTGGTAAAACAATTGGTGATCATAGTTGAAGGAAGCCTCCTCTATCATCTTCCAATTTGAAGTTTTTGTAGCAAATAAATGGACAACTCGAAAGCTGATAGCAACGGAGCCAAAACCACAGCCGACGAAAACCCTAACAATTCAGGGTTTGGAGAACAACAAGAAGGATTGAACATGGTTCGGCCGTCGTCAACGATAAGAACTCCTTTCACCAACCTCAGCCAGGTCGATGCTGATCTCGCCCTAGCCAGAACCTTGCAAGAACAGGTCTCTCTTTTTCTCTCTCCCGATTCTCTCTATGGGATCTATGGTTCGTTCTGCCTTAATATCATGTTCAACTTTTAGGGTTTTGGTTTGGCCTCGGCGCTAATTTTAGGGTCTTCCGGCTTTACCTATTGTTTGTTGAATGGTTCGCTTCTGTGTTTGAATTTGTTGGGCCGTTAAAAGATTGCTTTTTTATTTTTTGTTGGTTCCTTCGTCGGAAATTTAACTCTATCCCGTTTGTGCCCCACAAATCGGTAAGCGCGTGTTCTTGTAGAGTAATTCTGTAAATTCTGATTCTATTGTTAACCTCCTTTCGTTTTTAAAATGAATGACATTTGAAGTAGGATTGCCAGGCTTCCTTGCCGTTGGAACCTCTGAAAGCTGGTTTCTTCCTCCTAGTACTCCCCAATACCACTTAGTAAAATGGAATCTGGAAGATTGTTTTACAATTTTGCTATGTCAAGTGCTATAGGTTGCAAGTATACTACTTTGAATTTCTTTAATCTGGTTGGTGTAGGAAAGAGCTTATATGATGCTAAGAATGGGTGGTGATGGGAGTGAGTATGGAAGTTGGGAAGGTGGAAGGTACATCCATGAGGATGATGAAGATTTCGATGATCCTAGTGGAGATGAATATGACCGTACTGATGACAGTGTTGATGACGGCGACAATGATGATGGCGATGATGAAGATGAGGATGACGGCGATGATGAAGATGAGGACGCATTTGATGTGCATGCTCATGCTGAATCTGGAGAAGATAATAACATGAGCGTTGGTGTTGAGCTAGATCCTGCTTTTTATCCTAATGATGAGGCCTATGCTAGAGCGCTGCAAGATGCTGAAGACCGAGAAATGGCAGCAAGGCTGTTGGCCTTGGCTGGGATAAACGAACGTGAGTGTCAATTCAATTCGGTCCCTCTTAGTCTCTTGCTTGTTAATTTTCTTCCTGCAATTGTACTTATCAAAAAAGCAAAGAAAAAACATTTTGTTCCTGCAATTGTGTTGAGTCTGTTGACAATCATGCGATTGTTGTTCTAATTGCAGGGGAAGATGAGGAAGAAGATCATGCTGGTAATTCCCAGGTATCAAGTTGTTGTATCGGTACTTTTGAGCTATTTGACCACTTTAGGTATTTTTTCCGCATAAAAGATGTTTTTGGGAGCAGGGGCGGTTCCACAAGGATTTCAGGGGGTGCCTTAAAAAAAAAATGGGTTCTAGGGGGTTCGCCCTCTAGGTTGAAAAAATATACTAAAATTTTGTATATTTTTGCGTGTAATTTGATATTTCTTTCATATTGTCGGCATTGAACCAGTCATGCAAAGCCGGAGTAGATGGAAATTTTCTCAAATCTGTGAGTAAATAGAACATATAGCTCAACAAAATGAAATAAATTAGGTCCGATAAGTTTTCAAGCAAAGTAAATATTGTTGTCTTATATAGATTTTTGAATGCAAAACTTTTTGTATACATTTTTGTCACCGCTGAGTTAAAATCCTGCAGCCGCCCCTAGTATTTCTACTGCTTGGAAATGTTCCTCCTGTTTGGGAGGAATGTTAACTCTACTGCAACCTAGTATTTCTCTCCTTCTTTCTTTGTCTATTCTCGTTCGCCATTTTACAGCTTAAGCATGTGTTGCTATGCTTGGATCCTTGATAGGTCGAAGAGTGAAAAATACAGACCAACCATTGAAAAGGACCACAACAAAACCTGAACCATGCAACTACATAAGCAAACAGACCAACCATCCAAAACTCATGAAGATGCTAAAACCCAAATCAACGAGCAAACAAAAACAAGTCCTAAACTGTGACAATGTATGTTGGCAGAGTAACTAAAGGACAATAGACGCTCTTTCCCCGTCTTGTATGTCTTACAACCCATTTTTTGCCTCACGATTTCAAAAATTAAATAGGTCAATCTCAACTGGTATTTTACTATGCTAGGCTTCTTCAAATTGGTGTTTAAGTACTACTAGCCTCGGGTACGTGCTACACACGTGTTAAATGCTCCTCACTTACCATCATCAGTCGCCTTCATGATCACATTTGGTCTGTTTCAATCAAACTAGCTCCATATCTGTTAGTTGTGTTGTTTTGTTGGTTAGAAATGTCAATTTCATCTATCTTTTGCCTTACTATATTTGTCATACTTCATTTATGTACAAAAGCTGTCAAACTTTCGTTTCTGTATATACTGTTGGTCCAAAAGCAACCCCGGGGGGGGGGGGGGGGGAAATGGGTTTCTTACTTACTATAAGCAATTAAAAAAAACCTAAGTACACAACAGAAATAATTTCAGCACTGCAGTACGATTGAGCTGACTCAAACCACATGGTAACACAAGCAAGCCTAACAGATTGAGCTAGCTCAAAAACCAGAAACACAACAGAGAACAATTCACCAGATTCTAAGACTACAATATAAGGACGAAATCAACTAATTATGCAGGCTAATTTATACCAAGTCTGATTTCACAGATTTTTCAGTTTACTCAAGCAATTTAAATATGCAAAACGGCAGTGTTCTAAAAGGCGGGATTAATTGCCGGTTAATGGGCGATTAATCGGAAATCTGGGCTGACCGATGAGATTAATGGCTAAAAGGTTGAATTAGGCGGCTAGAAGATTAATCGAACTTAGGCGGCGATTAATCGCTGCTTAATTGGTCGGCATCTAGGCGGCGATAGGCGATTAATCGGTTCATGGGCGATTAGGCGGGGTAAATCTAAATTTAGAAAACGAAACGGGGTAACTGTTATACTCATACCAGGTTATTTAGGGCTTCGAATTAGTGTTACTGTGTTAGGGCTCTCATTCGATCAGCCTCTCATCGATCTAGGTGATCTAGGTCTGGTGATTAAGATTTCGTAATCTTGAACTATGAACATTGAACTTCTATGTCTCTATATTTGAAATGTAGAGAACTGTTAACATTTAGAAGTGTTAACATTGAGTATCCAATAGCCAAAGAGAACTAAGAAATTTTTTGGGAGAGAAGATATATCACATCAACTAGAAAAATTGTGATTATTAATGGTAGGGAGGTTGTAGAATATTTATAAAAAAAAACCCGACTAATTGCTAAAAGGCGATTAATGGCCGATTAATAGGTCTTGAAGCTTGAAGGTGGTCGGCCGCCCGCCTAGCGCCGAGCGCTTTTTAGAACATTGACGGAAATTAAAGAGAGTAGGAAAGAGAAAATCGAAAGCAAGGATTTATAGTGGTTCTGTCTGCAACTTCATGGCCTAGTCCACTCCCCAATTGTCCAACTTGGGATTTGCTACACTGTCTCCAATAGTTACAATCTTCTAGCTTCGCGGGTGCTAGACAACCTTTACAACGAGCGATCTATCCCCTATCGCTCCGACTAATTTTGACTCCGGTGCTAGTCACACCTAACCCAACTAGTTTTGACTTCGGTGCTAGTAACACCTAATTCCAAGTGATTTTCTCTCCAAAACCACTCACAAAAAGATAAACTCTCACAAGAGTATGAATAAGGGTGTGCAATCCCTTTTACAATAAGGTTCAAGAAACAACACTCAAGCTAGTGCAGATATTCAAGATGAAGCGTAGAGTTTTTGACTGACAGATTTTCAAGAGTATGCTCACAGTAGATAGCTTCAAGGGTTGTGCCTCTTTCTGCAATTGTTCTTCTTCTCTTTTTAACATTGAATCCTCAATTGAACGTTGAATTCTTTTCCTCTTAGCCGCCGCACAAAATCAGCCCATAATCTTTCCATCTTCATAATCTCAGCAATCAATCTTCCCTTTCCTTCCAAAGCCTTTCCAGCCGTTAATAATCGGAAGAGATTTTCCTTAATCTATTTCCTTCTTCAATTCTCTTGTCTATAGGAGATAACGATTAGATGATCTTTCCTTGTTTTGGTTCCATCGCCTCTCTCTCTTGTTTTCACCATTGAATTCTAGGTTAGGAAAGTTATACACTACATCTGTCACATGTAAGCTATAAGACATGAGAGAATTGCTACATCAGTCCCAACAACAATAGGTAATGCATTATTAGTTCAATAGAAACATATCATATCGTTCCAATTAAGCCCACAAGAGTAATAATGTATGTTTGTTATCATCAAAATCTAAAACCATGGGGCTAAAATATACATGTCGGACATTTTAATCAGGTTAATTTCTTCAACCATTATTCATTAATGTCAGTCACATCATTGCCAACCGATGTAGCACAGACACAAATATGGACACGGACACAAGCATAGATATGGGACAGGGGATTACATAAAAAAAAGGAGGAAAAAACGAACACGGCAAGGGACACGACAAAAAAAAAAAAAAACTATTTATTTTATACCAATGAAAATAGAGAAGTGCTACAGGCACATCAGGTGTGGCACACCTCAGTCACACCCCTCTCACATACAGATGGGACCCTTTTCAATGGGCCCCACCTGTATGTGAGAGGGGTGTGGCTGAGGTGTGCCACACCTGATGTGCCTGTAGCATTTTTGATGAAAATATAGTTAGATGTACAAGCTTGAAGCTTCAATGCATATGAACGAGCATCATATATACATCATATTACACTTTTGACACAAAATATTTGACGTAATGCACATTTATTCCCCAATAACTTAAGAAAATGCATATTTAACCCCTGTCGTGTCCCCATTGTTCTAAATGGCGGCCTCGGCAGCCGCCTAGGCGTTCGGCGGCAGGTCGGCGCCATGATTTCACCCTTGGTGGCTTGTTCGACGGATATGGAGATTTGGCGGCCGTCTTGGCGGAGCTTGGCAGCTAAGGGAGATTTGGCAGAGCTAGGCGGCCGTCTTGGTGGGCCTGGCGGAGCTTGATTGCTTTAAAAATATTTAAAAAATATATTTTGAAAAAAAATGCCGAATCGCTCGGCGGCACCTAGGCGCTTGGTGGCGGGTCGCCGCCCGACTAGCGCCGAGCGCCATTTAGAACACTGCGTGTCCCCATATGTGTCCTTCGCATGCTCCCCTAAAAAAATTAATTAAATTTTCTTACGTGTTTTGCCATGTCTCCCGTGTGTCCCCGTGTCTGACAGGGGGACACGGCAGACACGGGGACACGCGGCCTCTGGGAGTGTCGGCGTATCATAGTTGCCAACATTTGAGGTTTATCATTATATTTCTCTAGTTCATTCAATACATTTACAAAGATCAAAGAAGTAAAAATATTGTCGGTTCCAGTATTGTTTCATAAAACCTATTTTTTTTTGTTAAAGTTTATATCGACCATCTAACTTCCTCAAATCATTTAGGTGGAAATTGTATCTTAGGTTTCCCAATGTGTTTTTGTAGCTAATTGCATTGTTCATTGTTTTGGGGCCCACATCCATAGGGCCCATTTGATTAATGCCATTAGGCTCTTTAATATTATTTTGCCTTTACGCGGTCAGGATTCATATAAAAAAATAACCAAATTTGGCTTTTTTGAAGTCTGCAAATGACAATTTATATGATACTGTATTATCCATTGTTGTGGGTCCCACTAGTCCACTTCCATTAATACTATTAAGCTTTTTTAGTATTATTTTATACTTGCGTTTACGGAATTTATCTAACAGTTAACCAAATTTAACTTGTTTTGAAGTCTTCAATTGTCGATATATAACCTATTGCATTACTTATCATAGTTGCCAACATTTGAGGTTTATCACTATATTTCTCAAGTTCGTTTGACTCATTTACAAAAATCAAAGAAGTATACTTATTGTGGGTTCCAGTATTGTTTCGTAAAACCTATGATTTTTTGTTTTTGAGTGTTAATATCGTCCATCCCACATTCTCAATCATTTGGGTGGAAATTGTGTCTTAGGGGTCCCAATGTGTTTTTTAGGTAACTGCATTATTCATTGTTTTGGGGCCGACACCCGCACGGCCCATTTGATTAATGCGACTAGGATCTTTAGAGTATTTTGCTTTGATGCCATTAGGCTCTTTAGAGTATTTTTCCTTTACACCGTCAGGATTCATATGAAAATTAACCAAATTTGACTTTTTGAGTCTGCAAATGACAATTTATATGAGATAGCGTTATCCATTGTTGTGGGTCCCATTGGTCCACTTCCATTAATACGATTAAGCTTTTTAGTATTATTTTATATTTACATTTACGGAGTTTATCTAACAGTTAACCTAATTTAACTTGTTTTGAAGTCCGCAATTGTCGATATGTAACATATAGCATTACGTATTATGGTGGGTCCCACACGGTCACTTCATTGATGCTATTAACCTTTTTAACTATAATTTCACAATTACGTGGTTGTAATTCAACTTACAATTCACCCAATTAAACTTTTTATTGAAGTCCACAAATGACGATGGAAACCATTTCCCCGCTTTTATTATATGTATTATTATTGTATAGATAATACTATTTAGTTTTCTTAGTAGTATTTTATATTTACCTTTACGGAATTTATCTAACAGTTAACCAAATTTAACTTGATTTGAAGTCTGCAATTGACGATGGATAACATATTGCATTACTCATTATTGTCTGTCCCACGTGGTCCACTTCATTGATGCTATTAACCTTTTAAAACTAGTATTTCACACTTATGCTGTCGGAATTCGACTAACAATTAACCAAATTTAACTTTTGAAGTCCGCAAATGATGATGGAAACTATTTCCCGCTTTTACTATATGTGTAGATGTAAATTTCATACTTATGCGGTTAGAATTCAACTAACAACTAACCAAATCTAACTTTTATTGAAGTGCACAAATGACGATGTATACTACTTTCCCACTTTTATTATGTGTATGGATACCATCTCCCGAGAGATTATTTAAATGGGATAGAGGCATTTATGTGAATCTTTATGCAAAAGATTCCTTCCTTAGACTATGGGCATCGTCAACACTGCCACATATGTGGGATGACGTACTAAATCAATAAATATCTGGGTAAATTATAGTTAACCCCCTTTAACTATGGCTCGGAGACACTTTACCTCCTCTAACTATTATTTTTAGCACTTAACCCCCTCTAACTAATGGAAACCCTTCTTCCGTTTCCATTATGTTAGGAATTGGAAGGGAAAAAACATGTGCAAGTCACATGCCCTCTCATTTAAAAATTACGGACATTATTGCTCTCCTCTTGTTGTTTCCTTCCTCAAGATCAAACCAAACCCACCTTTCTGCACCACAAACCCAGCCAAGCCTGACATCCCCTTCACATCCACGCGACCTCACCTCCCCTGCACCACCATCGACCAAATCGGAGCTGTCTCAGTTGAAATCCAAAAGCCTCATGACCCCATCCATTCTCTCTCCACCCGCCCAGCTACTCTCTCTCTCTCATAGAAATCAAAACGCTTCGCACCAACTTCGACCATCTGCAAGAGCGAGATTTGATGAATTAACACCAACTTGGACCATTCTATGGTGAACTACCACTGAATTACTTGAACCCACAAATGAACCACCATCCAGCTCCACCGGGGATCGGAAACGAAAGCCGATCACCTGAGAAGTGGGTTCCTCGAGATATCTCCACGGTTATAAAAAAAGAAAATCAAGATTAGGGCACATAACTCATTCAGTATCCCGCGAAATTGGCGGTGTTTTCTACCGTGAACACGAATTGCTTCTACTGGATAACCAACGAAACCCTAGAACCTAAATTCAATGAAGATTTGAAGGAAGGGTTTGTGACATGAAAGCGAAGGAGATTGGATGAAAAACAAGTGCTCTCCCTGGCGAATTTCGAGTTGCTTGATGGCTTCGGATAACAAAATTAGGGCTCCGAAAAGGGTACCTCAATACAGAGACAGTGGAGCTCTGGCTTGTCATCTTGGGCGAAGTTTCTTCAAAACGTCTTTGACTCTTCGTATGTTCTTGTGGCGGCCGTGAAACAATTCTGGCTGTGAGGTTGGCCGCGAGCTTAGTGGAGGAGGAGATAGTTGGAGGAAATAGGAGGTGAATCGGCAGCTGTGGTGTTCTGGAAGGAGGTTAAAGGTTTGATCGAGGTTAAGGTTTGGACAATGGTGTGTTGCAGATTGAGGGCACTATGGGAATTGAACGTTTTCCGTTAACGGCGTCTAACATATTCAGGATTTGCATAGTTAGAGGGGGTTAACTGATAACGGGTGTTAGTTAAGGGGGGTTAAATATAATTTACCCTAAATATCTGCTTCACTAATTTGATGCGTCTTATCAATTCTGCAAGAACTTTAAAACAAGTGGTAATTCCGCTCAAAAGAGCAGAAACTAGAGATAGCTTTGGGAATTATTACAAAAATAATTGTGAAAAACCTCGAGATAACCTTGGAAGGCAAAATTCCACAATTGAACTTAAGAGTACCATATATCTGAACATGTGTTCCAAAACACAATTAGTAAGGTATAGAGTTTCTTGGTAACACTGATGAGGGCTCTGGTATTATTATCTACAATCCCCAGTTTCATATAAGTACTTTTAAGTTAATAGAGTGCACCATAAATACAAATTAGACTTGAATATTCATACTTCAATTCTATCTGCAAATACTGATTTTGTGTCCACTTGGTTATGTTCATTTATTTCCTTACCAGAAGGAAACAGTCTTCCTTTGTTTATTTTTTTATTGTTGTTTGTTGTACTTTGACAAACTTCTTGTATGATCTCTTGTATCTTGTGTGTATGTAGGAAGCAATCATGATTGCTAGGTTGTACTCCCTTCGTCCCAAATTCTTGGTCCTCTTTCACTTTGTCCCACTCAAACAATTGTCTATATCTCACAATCTATAATGTTTTTTACGATTTCGAAAACTTTTTTTAATAAAATTATTTGAGATCTATCAAACAAGATCCATATTTGATATAAAAAACATTATAGATTAAAAGATATAGCCAATTGTTTGAGTGGCACAAATAGTGAAAGAGGACCAAGAATTTGGGACGGAGGGAGTATAGTATTAGGAAATATGTATGCTGTACTTGGGGGTTGCCCCCCCTTACCTCCTCGGACCTCCTTAATCTTAAATATTGCTAATAAAATGGTAAGGGATAGGTTGTTAAGCCTGTTATAGGACATTATTTTGTTTAATTTTTCGATAGATTCCACCGGAAACTGGCATGCCTCAAGCAAATTTGATGCATATATCATATTTGCATCTGATTACCTGAAGGAGCTGGTTTTAGGGCCATGTTAAGATGAGTTAATGGACCTTCATGTCTTTCAGGATGCTTGGGAGGAGGTTGATCCAGATGAACTATCATACGAGGTAAATTAGGCAATGAAATCTGGTGCTTTTCGTTGGGATTATTCTCCTTGTCTTATAAAGTTTGGTTTGATGTTCAGGAACTAATTGCGTTGGGTGAAGTTGTTGGGACTGAGAGTAGAGGGCTCTCTGGTGATACAATTGCCTCTTTACCTTCATTGAACTATAAGACGCAGAACACTCAAGATGGAAGCAACGATTCGTGAGTAAAATCTTAGTCGGTCTAATTATTATTTAGTGTTGCATTGATACTATTCTGTATTCATGTCTCAGATGTGTCATTTGCCGGTTGGACTATGAGGATGGTGACACCTTGACTCTACTTTCTTGCAAACATTCATATCACTCGGAATGCATAAATAATTGGCTACGGATTAATAAGGTACACGCTTTGTATTGTTTAAATTAATTATCCAGTGAGCTGGGATCTGCATGCAGTACATGTTATATTGAGGGGTTTACATTCAGACTTCTTTATGCAAACTCTTTGACTACGGAGATACATGACTTTTCAATGTATCATGTTTTTTTGCATAAGCATTTTGCGTTTGGAGATTTTCATTTCGTATGGAATGAGATTCCTTTTTTCAATGTGATGTTCTCAGCATAAGAAGCACAGACACATTAAAAGAAGGCGGCCTGTCCGTGTCTGACACGTGTCGGATACTGACACTCAGACACGGGTCTGACACCCTACTTTTCATGTCCATAATTAGAAGATAAAAATTTTAATTCAGACACGTGTCCGACACATCTTTGGCGTCTATGACAGGGAAAATAAATACATGATTGACACTACTTGGACACTTGCTAACACGTGACTATCAAAGTTATTGAAATTTGGCATACCACTGTGATTTACAAAGTTGGGTAGTAATTTTACAGTTTATATATTATTTCAATTGAAATTTGGTAAGGATTTCTTGAGGATTCCTAGCCGTGTATTTGAAGGGTTTCTCAAGTCCCATGTCAACTAGATTCTCATGTCAACTAGATTCTTCATAACTTTACGTATCTTATCTATTATATGTAACTTGAGATTTACTTAGGTGATGTATGCACAACAATATAGTCAGATATAATGATTGAACGTATCTTCAATGTGTCCGTGCCCTGCATTTCAGAGAAATAACGTATCCCCCTTTCCCATGTCGTGTCGTATCCATGTCTCGTATTTGTATCCTTGCTTCTTAGTTCTCAGCCTTGAGGTTTACTTCTTCATCTACAAATCGTGACTCCTGGCCCTTTTACGTTTTCATACTTGTCCGTTTTGCTTTGTTAAGATACGTTTTCAGTTGAGGTGTACTTGTCCCTTTTACGTTTTGCTTTGTTTTCACTTGTGCATAGTATCTTGCATAAATTGCATGCAGTATAACTATATACACTTCTATCAAATCTAGATGAGATGATTTCGTTCCACGTGGGAATAACTTTTAAGAAGCCAAATAAAAACTAGTGTTTCATCAATGAGTTGTGTAAAACTACATCCATTTACAGGAGAATAGATATCAGGCTCCAAAGGTACCTTTTTACTGAGTTCAAAGAGGCATATGCATGTTCAGAAGAGAATATGGATTGACTTATGACTTAATATAACAATGGTGGATGTCTCCACCTAATAGCTTAAGCTTTTGGGTTTGCACGTGATCAACATAAGCAGGTGGCAAATTTCATCTATCTTGCCATCACGTGATCAACATAACTGTCTGGATGCAGGTGATAGCAACCATAGAATCTGTCCCTACAAAATTCCATTTATGCGTTTGTATTTGTCTGAAAGCTCCCCTATGATGTTTGTATCCACTGTAGTCCTCTATGGATCAAAGGTTGCTTCTATCCACTGTTAGAATGCCTCCCTAGCAATTGCCACCCCTTTTTGGTCAAAGCTAGCCAAGCTGTGGTACTTGTTATTTCTGATCCCATTGGAAGTAGGGGTGAAATTTTGACCGACAAAACCAAACAGACCAAAATACTCGGTTTGGTTCGGTTTTCATTACCTCCTCCGTTTGGTTTGGTTTTGTATTTTGCAAAAAATAAATATCGGTCCGGTTTTGGATTTTACAGCATAAAACTGTTTACCAAATCGAACTGAACCTGCGTAAACATTAGTTCTGGACTGTCCACATTAAAGGCCCAACAAAACCACCATCCATTTTAAAGGCCCAATAAAACAACAAAACCATCAAAACTTTTCTAAACCTAAATCATGTTCCTTCAAGGGGGTAGAGGATGTGGTAGAAGGCTTGGGGGGGTGGTGGTGGTTGCACCGTGAGTATGTAGTGAGACGGATCTTACCGTGAAATAAAAGAGCACGGGCGACTTCGAGCATGTCTCAACTTGCGCTTAGCGACTTCATTTTGTTGTGGAGTTTGAGAACAAGATGTTTTGTGGATACTACCGTGATTATTAAAGAAAACAGACAAAGCATTATAATAATATTCACGAGCATTATCAGAATGAAAAATACGAATAGAAACATCAAATCGAGTTTTTATTTCCTGATAAGATGACTTAAAAATTGCATACAACTCAGACCACTCTTTCATAAGATAAACACAAGTACTTCGAGAATAACCATCCACAAAAATAATGAAATAGTGAAAACCAGAACGTGAGGAAACATGGATAGGACTCCAAATATTAGAATGAACTAAATGAAAAGGTCTCAACACCTGACTCTCTATCCAGGGGAAAGGAAACACGATGGTGTTTACTAAACTCACAGACTTCACATGATAAGATATTGACACGACCACAAGATGGGACCATCCGCTTGAGATTCTAAAGAAACAGATGCCCAAGACAACAATGATGTTGATATGGTGAAACAGAGGAGTAGAGGACTGTAGTGTAACTGAAGAGGGCGGAACTTTGGGCCGATGAGCATATACCTTCAATGGTGGCACTGGAAGCGGAGATGAAATTGCCGTGAGTTTGTAGTGAGACGGATCTCCTGAAGAATAGGGATGGCATTCGAGGCGGATATGGGAATTTCCGTCCCCGATCCCCGAAACCAATATGCTACCCATATCCGCCTCGATAACTGAATAGGGAGGGAGAAATCAAATCATAACCGAACCATTCGATTTTCGGGTAATTCCCGAACCAAATGGGTAACTGAACCAGATCATAAAAAGGAGGAAAAAAACCCAACATTCACTGCAATACAACTCACAACATAATGAAGTGAAAACAAACCCACAACGAATTCAGCATAATACAACCATTTATCTACATATATTCAACAAATTTCAATTACAGGTTCAAGCTAAAATTTCAATTACAGATTCAGGAGATTACATATTCAGACAGATTTAGCAAATTTAAACCCTCCACCCATCTTCTTTTTTCTTTTTTTGGTCAAACAGAAATACCAAAATCGGAGAGAGAGAGAGAGAGATCTCACGAATCACGATCGCCGCTCTCGGCTCTCTGGTGACATCTGGTCTAACCTTTTTTGGAGCCCAAAATGACTGAGGAGAGAGAGAGAGACTCAGATCTGGAATCGCCGAAATGAGAAGTGAGAACATGTGTGGAGGTGTGGAGCCAAAATGAGAGAAACCCTAAGTCTAACGCATGTGTATGTATGTATGTATATATATATATATATGCTGGGGTATTTTTGTAATTAACTAGTTTCGGTTTGGTTACGGTTCGGTTCGGGTATCGACTGAACCATAACCGAACCGATACCCGTTCGGTTATCCCATGCCTCAACCATACCCATACCCACAGGGAAGATTTCGGTTATGGTTCGGAGAAAAATTTCGGTTACGGTTCGGGTACTCATCAGTTTGGTCAAGATTGCCATCCTTACTGAAGAAGAGTATGAGAAAAAAGACAATGACTCATTGAAGGTTACATCAACACACAAAGATTCACGACGAAGAGGAGAGTAACACTTGTACCCTTTCTGAGTGTGAGAATACCCAAGAAACACGCATTTGACTAAGCAAGGATCCAGTTTATCCCGTCTGGGATCTATAGCCTGAATATAACATGTGCACCCAAACACGCAAGGGGGTAGAACATCACTCCAATAGAATTTGGGTACTTGCTATTGAAATAAAAGAGCACGCGCAACTTTGAGCATATGTCTCAACTTGCGCTCAGCGACTCCATTATGTTGTGGAGTTTGAGAATAAGATGTTTTGTGGATAATACCGTGATTATTAAAGAAAACAGACAAAGCATTACGATAATATTCACGAGCATTATCAGAGCGAAAAATACGAATAGAAACATCAAACTGAGTTTTTATTTCCTGATAAAATGACTTAAAAATTGCATACAACTCAGACCACTCTTTCATAAGATAAACATAAGTAATTCGAGAATAATCATCCACAAAAATAACGAAATAGTGAAAACTAGAACGCGAGGAAACATGGATAGTACCCCAAATATTAGAATGAACTAAATGAAAAGGTCTCGACACCCGACTCTCTATCCTAGGAGGAAAGGAAACACGATGATGTATACTAAACTCACAGACTTCACATGGTAAGATATTGACACGACCACAAGATGAAACCATCCGCTTGAGATTCTAAAGAGATAGATGCCCAAAACAACAATGATGTTGATATGGTGAAACAGAGGACTGAAGTGTAACTGAAGAGTAACTGAAGAGGATAGCTCACCATCACTAAAATAATAGAGACCACCATGTTAAGCACCCCCACCAATCTTTTTCCCTGTCGTGAGATCCTGAAAAACACGATTCAGGAAAGAATGTTATAGAACAATTTAAGGATTTGGTAAGTTTACTGATAGAGAGAAGACTATATGGAAAACAAGGAATATGTAAAACAGAAACTAACGAAAGCGATGAACTCTAAGTTACAGTACCCAAACCAGTGACATCAGCGGTAGAACCATCAGCTAATTTGACACGAGGAAATTTTCCAAGAGAACGAGAACCAGATAAGATGGTGGAAACACCAGAATCAATGACCCACAGAGTATTGGAAGCAAGACAAGTATAAGATGAACCTTTCTGAGCGAACGTAGCGGTGGAGGAAGATGGCATAGTAGTGAGATCGTGGTACTCATCCTCTGGAATAGTAACCACTCGAGGAGTGGAGCTAGATCCCTCAGTCAAGAAATTTCCATCATCCTCAGAGATAGCAGCTTGATGTGCAGATGGACGACCATAAAGAACCCAACAATAATCACAGTGTGATTGGTCCCATTGCAAGAGTACAATGCCAAGAAGCCTAACCTCGGCCTCGACCACCAATTGTTGGTGCACGGCCTCCGCGACCAAAATCGCGACCAAAATCACGACCAAAATCGCCGGAATAGTGACCACCAAAAGCAGATGTGGCCAAAGCAGAACGATCAGGAGGCAATGGGGAAGAAGGGTAGTATTAGAGATAGAAGACTGACGAAGACGGCTAAACACTTTACTCAGAGGAGGCAACTCCCGCCCACCCAACAGCTGATGGCAAACAAGATCGAAAGACTTAGGCAAACTAGACAAGAAGCGAACCACGTTCAAGTTTTCACGCTGGCGACGCATAACCTGAATATCAGTAGAAAGGGGCTAATAGATGTTAAGCTCCTCACAAACACCAGTGAACTTAGCATAATATTCTTCCAGAGTAGAATCACCAAGACCAAGAGAGAAATACGTCTGATGCAGATCAAAAGTCTAACGAAGATTATTAACCCCATAATATAACTCTTTAGCCTGTTGCCAATTTGGCAGTATCACAAAGCACAAATGTTTCAGCAATTGCAGGCTCCATACTATTCCACAATCGAAGACGAATCTGGGCATCCTTAACCTCCCAATTCGCATAAGTCGACTCAATTGGTTTAGGAGGATCATCGGTTATCCAAGTATACTATTTGGAGCCCATAAAGTATGATTCAACAGATTTAACCCAAGTAACATAATTCTTACAATTCAAGCGAATAGTAGTGATAGACATCATTTCAGGAGACCAATTCGGAGAAAAACTAGAAACAATAGAACTAGAACTAGAACTAGATGCAAAAGTAAACTCCATCGCAAGGAACACAACAACCAATTGATCAAAACTAAGCACCAACCAGAACAACTAATAACTAACCAACAGAGCGCCGAGCAGAGCAACACCCAGCAATATCAAATGCAACAAAAAACATAAATAACTGACCAAACGTGCAGATCTAATGGAAGATGACAACCAATAAATCCCATGAGATAATAACCTAACAAGAACTAAAAATAAAAATTATACTAGAACATTGCGAGGATGCCGAGTGAACTCAAAGACGTTTGGTCGGAAGAAAAACCTCCGAAACATATCACATAACACATTATCTGAAGAACCCAGAACAAATCAGAAGGCCCATGAACCGAAGAGCCACAAACAGATCGTGTAATTGCATAGACAGACAACGAGAATGGTCGGCGTGGCTTGGAGAAAGATCGCTTGAGGTTGGTGAGGGCCGTCGTGGCCTGGAGAAGAGTCGCCAGAGGTTGGCAAGGGTCGTAGTGACATGAACATGAGGCGCCGGAGATCGGCGAGGGTTGTAGTGGCCTGAGGAGAGGTCATCAGAGTGAACAGTTTCGGTCACTAGGTAAGGATATGGAGGACTTTCAAGCACTAGGTCAACAAGATTTTGGGTTTTCGGTCGTTTTAGGACTCGGTCTTCATGTTTTAGGGTTTGGGGATGGCTTGATTTGGCTGTGGTAACGTCGGCAGGACAATGTTTATGGATGGATGATGACAGTGGCAGTGGATGTGGTGGTGATGGGCTTTAGGGTTACGTAAGAAGGCTACGGTGGTGATGGGCGAATTAGGGTTAGGTCAAGGGAGGCTTTGATACCATGTTGTTAGGGAGAAGGGAGAAAGTGTATAGGGTGTTAATCAACCCTAACACGCATAATCTTTAATTTTATTAAATGATAACTCATTTGTTTCAGTGGTATTCTGAGAGCAGCCACTTTGTACATATTGCCAAGGGGTAGGTTTGTCTCCAATCCTCCCTCGCCCATACCCGCAATGATTGGGGACTAAACGGGTTCTGTTGTTGTATATTAAATGATACTCCCTCTGTCCCCTTTTTAAAGTTCAGTATTCCATTTTGGGCTGTCTCTCAATAAGTGTCCATTTTGTAAAGTTAGTGGGTAAAAATTGGTACATTTTCCATTTTGCCCCTAAAAGTAGATTCCATTTTGAAAAGTTAGTGAGTAAAAGTGTAATGATGATGTCTCCATGGAGGGTAAATAGGGAAAGTGGAGGTAAAAGTTGATGTGAAAGGTGTAATGACATTTTCTTAATAAGTTGGAGTTACGAAGCGGGACATTTAAAAAGGGACGGAGGGAGTAACTCTTTACAAGACTTAGCTAACCAATGTGGTGGGACAACGACCAAGACTAATAATATTCTAACAGTTCTTTTCACCTTAGATGTGACTCAGATAATCTGATTATACTAAGCCAAACGAAACCAAACCAAAAGTCCCAATCAATGGAGGTTGATTACGTAAATTTGTTTTTCTTGCTAAGCTCTATCAAGGGCATTGTGCTTCTCATATTAGAAAAACCTAGATTCTTTTGAACGACCGCCCAAATGTCAATTTTGGTCTACTCGACCGATCGATGATTAGCAGGTCTAAAGCTCCTTAATCTATTTTCTCTAATCTCGTCTTCTGTCAATGATCTCGTTTTTTATTCCATCTCGCAAAGCCTTACCCCACATCATCTCATCATTCTCATTTTAGCAACACTCATCTTATTCGCATGTTGTTTCTTAGTATCCCAACGCTCCGTGCTGGTGTGCCACATAGCAGCGTGGTAGATTACGTTTCAAAATTGTGGGTATCTTGCGGTCGGACAACATTCCTGAAGCATTCCGCCACCTCATCCATCTAACTTGTACTCTCTGTGTTACAGAGCCAAGATACTTAAATGCTCGATTCTTGGTAATGCTTGATCAGTGTTCTAAAACAAGGAATTAATCGGCGATTAATCGCTGGCGGGGCCTATCCGATTAAGTTCGACTAACCATTAATCGCTGATTACTAATTAATATGCACCGATTAATTGCCCGATTAATCCGATTAATAGCTCGAAGGTGGCCGACTGCCCGACTAGCGCCTACCGACTTTAAGAAAATTGTGCTTGATGTTGGAGGGTCATTCTGCCAACACTAGCACTTTGACTATTGGTAAATCCACGTTCAGAGTAATCTGTTTTACTCCTACTGAGCCTAAATCCTTTTGATTCTAATAGTTCTCTGCAAGTTAATGTTAAAGTTACAATTAACTCGTCTGTCATCCATTAAGATGATATCGCTCTTAAAAAAAATCCACTAAGACTATCATCCGCAAACAACAGATTATACTAAAGAGGGAAAAGTGAAAAAGAAAAATTGGTCTATTCTATCTATAGAGCAGATTGGCATTGTGCATATCGATGCTCTGAATTATCAATGAAAGAGGCATGGTAATGTGCACAGAAATTGAATTGGGTCTTTTGGTCTGCCCTCTCTGATGCCATTTGACTTTGATTTGGAAGCATAGTTTCGCAGCAAAACAGGTATAGGGAAGCCACTGTTTCAGTGGTTTTCTGAGAGTAGTCACTTTGTGCATATTGCCAAAGGTTAGGTCTGTTTTGAATCTTCCCCCGCTTCATGGGTTCTTTTGTTTTTTTTGTTGTTGTTGTTGTATCTATAGAGCAGATTGGCAGTACTAATACCAATTTTTGCGATCTTTCTGGTTATTTTTATATGTTTCTGAGTTAATGTGTGAAATGGGTTTATGTTCTGTAAGTTTCATGGCTTTGCCATATAAGATAACGAGCTGATAGATCCATGGCTTGTTATGTGCTTCAGGTCTGTCCAGTTTGCAGCACCGAGG
Organism: Rhododendron griersonianum; assembly: GCA_018127125.1. Taxonomy (NCBI): domain Eukaryota; kingdom Viridiplantae; phylum Streptophyta; class Magnoliopsida; order Ericales; family Ericaceae; genus Rhododendron; species Rhododendron griersonianum. The sequence continues at coordinate 38,829,993 of CM030791.1, forward strand.
TCTCCACTTCCTGAAACAGCTAATGCAGAGTTGGATGGTCCTCTCCTACAAGTTGCAGATTTTCTGCTGAAGATGGGCTTGTGTGTGCGAGAGAAAGAGAGCGCACCAATGGTAAAGTTCACAACATGTTTCGAAAATGTCTTGTGGGGTAAAGACTGATATCCGCATATATACATTCTGGTTCTGTGTTAGTGTAATTGGCACCGTTAGTTGCTACTGGCCGGTTTACGTTTTCTTTTGGTTCGATGTTTGTGCCCAGTTACCGTGTATCACAGTATAAGACCCCTGATATGGTTCAAATCTTTTTAGTTGCACTTGTTTTTTAGGACTGAATACATTGAATTGGAGATGGCCAACTGAATTGGTGGTGTTCCTTAATCAGGCCTGCATTCCATATATTTTTGGGTGCCAGTTTATTTTGCCTTTTCTCGTTTTTTTTAATAAAAAATTTGCAATACCGGTGTATAATGCATATTGTTTATTTCCTGAATAAAGATCGGTCATTTTAGTGGGAATTATTACTGTATATGTAACAATAACAATGACGAAAATGGTCATCTGGGGAAATAGTTTGATTGCATTAACGGTTTTTGTTGGTAAGTCAACACAGCTAAGTAATAGATGCCAACAGAAGCTTTTTAATAACCATCCTCCTGAACCTGGTTTCATATTCGTTGAGCTTTTATCTTCCCCAGTCAAACAATGGAATAATGAGCTTTTGAGAGCCTACCTTATACTCCCCATCTCTTGCATTTTCTGTCTCTGGAAACTGGATGTAATACCCCGGATTTGGGGGTTTGAAAGCGTTTAGTCCTACTTTGGTTGGGAGCTAAAGCTTCATGTGGTATATTAACACCCACCTAGGAGCTACATGGTACCTTCTTAGGTATACCTTTTCAGGCCAAGTGTTTGGATCGAAAGGGAGTCCATGGTCAGCCGGGTCGGGTCGTTACAAATGGTATCAGAGCCCCATCTTGGTTAGGTGGGTAGGATGCACTCGGCACTACGGACACCAGGAGAGGTTGTTGGGACTATGCAACAAGGACGTTGCATCCCCAAGGGGAAGATTGTAATACCTCGGATTTGGGGGTTTGACAGCATTTAGTCCCACATTGGTTGGAAGCTAAGCCTCATGTGGTATATTAACACCCATCTAGGAATTACATGGTACCTTCTTAGGTATACTTTTCAGCCAAGTGTTTGGGCCGGAAGGGGTCCATGGTCAGCTGGGTCGGATCGTTACACTATGAAGAGTCATATCTCGATACACTACTTGTTTGACAATGAATCACCGATCATATTCGTGTGAATGTGTATCGAGGATGTGCAGCTCTGATACACTAGTTTGAACAATTCATTAATGAATTTAGAGGCCGGCCCTTTTTTCTTGGTTCGGATTTCAAATAGTCCTGACCAAAATGTTTTTTTCTTTCCTTCAGTCTTTTTTCTTGACTTTTCATGCAATTTTACTATTTTACCCATTCTTCTTAACTTTTTGTGTACATGTCTATTTTTAATAAAATTTATATTTTTAGAATTAATTTCTGACCCATATTATTTAGGACAAAAATACCCTTGGCTATGTGGGCTATGAGAACTGCCAATTCTCATAGTCAGTTCTATGAGAACTGCTCAGTTCTCATAGAAAACTGGCTATGTGATCCATATTATTTAGGACAAAAATACCCTTGGCTATGTGGGCTATGAGAACTGCCAATTCTCATAGTCAGTTCTATGAGAACTGCTCAGTTCTCATAGAAAACTGGTTATGTGACCCATATTATTTCGGATAAAAATACCCTTGGCTATGTGGGCTATGAGAATTGCCAATTCTCATAGTCAGTTCTATGAGAACTACTCAGTTCTCATAGAAAACTGGCTATGTGACCCATATTATTTCGGACAAAAATACCCTTGGCTATGTGAGCTATAAGAACTGCCAATTTTCATCATGGACAATAACATATCTCATAGAAAAAAACACAATTTTCATAGAAAAAAATACAGTTCTCATACACCGTTCTCATGTGAAATGGCTACGTGAACTGGAAAATACACCGTACAAATAGCCTCACCACACACTAAAATACATTGTTCTCATAAAAAATACATAGTTCTCATAGAAAAATACACAGTTCTCATAGATAATCATCATGGACAATAACAATTCTCATAGGAAAAAACACAGTTTTTATAGAAAAAACATAGTTCTCATAGACCATTCTCATGTGAAATAGCTATGTGAACTGAAAAATACAGTTCTCATAGACAATTCTCATTGAAAAATATACAGTTCTCATACAAAAATACTCAGTTCTCATAGAAAACTGGCTATGTGACCCATATTTATTTCGGACAAAAATACCCTTGGCTATGTGGGCTATGAGAACTATCAATTCTCATAGTCAGTTTTATGAGAACCACTCAGTTCTCATAGAAAATTGGCTATGTGAACTGAGTTATGAAAGCTGGCTATGTGAATTGCCTATTCTCATAGTCAATTCTAATAGTAAGTTTTATAAGAATTGACTATGAGAATTGAATATTCTCATAGAGAATTGGCTACGAGAATGAGGCAATGTGAACTGAAAAATAAACAGTTCACATAGCCTCACCACACACTAAAATACACAGTTCTCATAGAAAATTACATACTTCTCATAGATAAATACACAGTTCTCATAGAAAATTACACACTTCTTATAGAAAAATACACACTTCTCATAAAATTACACACTTCTCATAGATAAATACACACTTCTCATAACAAAAACACAGTTCTCATACAAAAAATACACATTTCTCATAGCAAAAACACAGAAAATACACAGTTCTCATAGACAGATAGACATTAGACGGGGCTCGATTAATACACTATAACACTTAAATGTTCTCACGGCCAGATCTTATACGGAATACTTCTTAACAATTACAGAAAATACAAAAGTTTATCTACAAAATTGAAAATGTTTGTCTCTTTCCGATTCTTCTCCAACTGGACCATTCTACCAACTAAAAATGAAAGGTCTAGAAGCCATATTATGACACAGAAGAGTGATTAATAGAAAATACACAATTCTCATAGACAGTTCTCATAGAAAATACACAGTTCTCATAGACAGTTCTCATGAACTATATGCAGTTCTCATAGAAAATACACGATTCTCATAAAAAATACGCAATTCTCTTAGACAATTCACATAGAAAAATGCACGGTTCTCATAAAAAAAATACATATATAGTTCTCAAAATTCAGAGATTAACTTTGAGCATCTTAATGAAAATTAAAAACCATGTTTTCCAAACACGTGGTATTTACCAGCTAGGAAAGACACGATCATGGAGATGATGAGATGTTCCATCTTCGGTCTCCCCGCACCGGTGTGAATTCGATCATTTCTCGGAATTAATTAATTAAAGACGGTAAAGACTCTATCAATTAATTAATTAACAACTCTCCTTAGCAAACTAATCTGCCATTGGCCTCAATTCTCAAGTCGTCGCCGCTCGTGCGTTCGTCGTCTTGTTTATAGGAGTAGCTCCGTCGAGTGGAAGCCGTCGCCGGTGCTAGCCCTGGCCACCATCGTCGACGATTCTCAAGTTGTTGCCGCTCGTGCGGTCGTCGGTGTCGTCCTCAGTGAAGGAGAGGATTTGTCGCTGCTTGATGTAGTGGACCTCGGCCGGTGATCTCCGCATGTGATTTTCGCCGTTGTGATTGTCGACGAAATCCTGAAAATTGTTCTTGATTCAAGGAGAAGGCCTACTTCAGGTTCTCGAGGACCTTGTCGGAGTCGATGTGGCCGTTGTCGTCGCCGTCAACCTCCTGGATCATGGCGGACACCTCGTCGGGGGCTTGGACCGCTTGGTTGAAGGAGTGTGTGAACAATGATAATTACGAATGGGAGAGGAGAGAGAGGTGGGAGAGGGAGAGACGTGATGAATGGGAGAGGAGAGAGAGAGAGGGGGGAGCAGATTCCATTGTAGAGAGAGAATGGAGCAGAGGAAGAGGGGCACAAAAGTCAGTACGCAATAGATCCGAGCCTTTCAACTTCGGTAAAATATTTCAGGGTTGGGATCAAACCAAACCTAAAAAACAGGACCGGTCTCTAATTTTCTATTCATTAATACATGGAGAGAGAGGGGAGAGAGGGGGGACGGTGGCGCGGCTTGAACATTGCGGACAAAGTGCAGAGAGAGAGACAGTTCACACGTCTTATTGGCGCTCCTAACTGTTGAACTTCGTTGGACCGTTGCTACGGCACGTAGGGTTTTGGTTCATAAAAAAAAAACTGAGTTGAAAATTTCAAAATCATAGGCCACAACAAAAAGAACCCGTCTTTCCTCCAATCCACGTTGAAGCCAATCTTGCAGCCCCATGCTCTCCACTAGCCACCTGCCCACAAAACCCCACCAAACAAAAGTCTTATTAACGTTTCTATTCCGTCCGTGATCTTCTTTTCTTATTATTCCGGTTGGGAAATATTTATAGATTTTTATTTGTGGTTGAAAAGTTGTTAGGTGTTTCCGGTAGTGAATAAGTTGTTGAGAAATGTCAAGTTGTTTCCAGTAGTGGATAAGTTGATGGGTTTATGAGTAGAGTTTCTGTAGCAAAAAAAAATTTTGTTGACAATTTTTTTGTTAGTGGAAACGAGATGGTAAAATGTGAAAACTTTTTGTGGAAACGAAATGGTAAAATACGTTAAGTTTTTAGTGTTTTTTTTTAAAAATGGAAACGGGGCCTTAGTTTTATAGTTTACGTGCTCCATTTGGAAACACTAACCTGATGAGAACTTTATTTTATTAAACTCATCCTTCTAGCCAAAATCTATTCTGTTGCAATTAAATAATGTGAATATACTAGCAGAAATTCAATTAACCTTATTTTATCGCTTATTGGTAAAATAAAAATTCAAATTCATAAATTTATTTATTTTAGAGGTCAAAACTTAATCCCATAATTCTTTAATAGGGCTCTTCGCTCTTGCATTCAACTCTAATATTACGGGTGTTTCGCATGACATAATACTCCACAAACTTTGTTAGTTTTCTATTTAGGGCGTAGTTACACAAGGAGTCAAGGATTCTTTTTTATCCGCTGTGGTATTTATCACATTAGCAATTACTGATCCAAACTTGATTGTTGCGATTGGTTGCGTATATCACCATAGTAGTTACTCATACAAACTCATTTTTTTGGGAAAATAACGGCCTAGGACGTATTTTGATAATTAATACCCGCCAAGGACATGCTAAGAACATTTGTTAATGCTAAAAATGTCCGTAACGGGTATTAGCAGTTAGGACCATTTGTAATATGTTTTTTTTAATTGTTAAATTTTACTTCATTAAGACCAAGAATTTCTTTTTAATTAGGGGCAGTTAGGACCATTTGTAATATGTTATTTTTTTAATTGTTAAATTTTACTTCATTTTGCATATGAATTTTTTTCATCGAATGGATTTCTATGAATTTCTTGAATGGTCTATATTTGTTAATTTCTTGTCCAATTCAAGAAGAAAAGGAATGAGTTAATTCCTTGTCCAAATCTTCATCTACTTGAATACCCAGGTTGGAGATCAGAAGATGATGATGTTCTATACTTGTTACCTTTCCATACTTTTTGCCAAACACCTGGAAAACATTTGAATTCAACATGAAATAAAAAATAGCAGAAAGAGAAATCATGTACTACTAAATTTTATCAAGAAGAATTTAAGATTGATAGAAGGAATTAAAATTAAATACAGTTTTATACAAAGTAAAAAATATAATTTTATTATAACTTTCATTTTGGATTCAACTTTATACAAATACAACTTTATTACAAATAATATTTCAATACAAATACGACCCATGCAATAATATTCTAGATGAAAATTGGTTGGCGATGTGCCGGCACACGCACGGCACAACTTCAAACGGCACGGCCCGACCCGACACGATTAAGTAAACGGGCTGGCACGTCTTGACACGATTGAAAACGGCACGACACAACACTATTTAAGAAAACGGGCCGGCATGACACGACACTGTAGACACCCCAATTTGGCCTAACGATTATTTCAAGTCCCACCTTGGGGACCATCCCGATGATGAAATGGATACAGTGATTGCTGATTGCCTTCTTGCGAATCTTAGAACTTTCGGTAAGAACTTTGAGCCACTTAGAGGACCACATCTAGAGCCATATAGCCTTTCAGACAGAAAATACAGAAGCCTAGGAGAATCCATCTGTCGGCCGTAACATCGATCTCACGGCCTTAACATCATTTCCTCACCCGAGCAACCTGTTGCTAGAAAATCTCCCTGAGAGATCAATCCCTCGGCCGCAAGATCTATCCTTCGGCCACGACATCCATTGCTCGGCCGCCAGATCGTCCTTTTTCCAGACTCTGGAACGTTCTATCGATTGTTTGATCCAACTACACTACCTCTCCGATGCGTTTGGGCCACGTTTAGAGATTGCAACGAAGAGTTTGAATTGCATTGCAATTGCAATTGCAACCGTGCCATTTGATTGGCCGGAGTGAGTCATCCCTATGCCTATATAAAGGAGCCTTTGGGCTCTGAAATTAACAAGTGAAATTACTCACCCAAGCTCCGAAACTCTGCAAAAATACTCTCTCAAACCCTCTCTTCAGAAGCCCTAACCTCCTGAAGGCAGCCATCAATCCTACGATCAAACTCTAACCCTAGGGTTTTCTAATAAGCAATCAGTCAATCACACTTAATCCGAAGCAATCAAGCAACTGAGGGATCAAGGTGGTGAGGCCCAACGGCCTCTGGTTTGTTTTACTTACTGTATTTAGACTAACCGTAGCATTTTGATCATCTGTTAATCCTTCCGTCTGGTCTGAGGAAGAACATCGACCGGGGCTTTGATCACTTGGCCGATACATCAAACCAGGAGGATCCCTCGGCCGTGACATCCATTCACCGGCCGCGTGATCCATTACCCTAGGACAGCTTTGTTTTGTTCTGCTTTCTGATGCATGCTCTACCTATCGCATTGGCTCACCTTATTCACTGTTTAAAGGCTTAAATAAACAGACTATGTGTTAGAGTTAAACAAAGCATCTACACGTCTTATGTTGAATAACTATGGGCCAGTCTCACGACTGGGCAAAAAGGGGTACCTAACACCTTCCCCTTATTGTACTTTTGGCTCCCGTACCCAGAATCTCTGTCTATTTTCCTAGTTTTAATAAACTGGGTGGCGACTCTGTTTTGATAATAACCGCTATCGTGTGGCGATGTTCCTAGCCATGGGAATGTCCACTATTTTGGTTTATGAAGCAAGCAACCAATCGAGCAAACAAACGTGACCAATCTGTATGGCGATGCCCCGTTTGGGAGGTGTCTACAGTTTTTGGCGACTCCGCTGGGGACATGAGAGCCATAACCAAAAAGTTCAACATAAGACTAATACATGCCTTGTTTAATTCATCTATCATATGCATCGAGCAGGCAACCCGTTGAGTTCACCTGATATCCCGACATGACACGGGCTATGTTGGGGGTTCCAGCAAACTCCACAGTCACTCGTACCTAGTGGTATATCAAAAAGGGAATCACCCAATCACCGCCTATGATGGGCTGGTGACAGAATTGGCGCCCTTTGACAACGGAGCACCCTGAGACTACCAAAACCTTGCATGTATTAGAAAGCCATAGAACTTATCAAACTAAGACAGGAACCTACTTGCATTTTGCTTGCAAAAGTTCTTCCTCACACCCATTGTATATGTGTATGTTGTAAAATTTTTCTTTTGAAGGTTAAACCTTAGGAATCTCTCTAAGTCAAATGAACAGTAGGTAAGATCAATCAATCTAACTAAAACAAAAATCTTTTCAGGAAAAATGACTGCATCACTGTTCACGTATGATTCGCACTTTCAAGTTGTCACCGAGCTGTCTGGTCCGCTCCACTCTGCTGTTGAAGATTTCAACCCCTCTGAATACATCACTCCGGTAAATCAACCAAAGCCTATGGTAACTATCATTGAAGACAACCATGTTATGTTCGCTAGAACGGTTTATGAAGAAGAAGTAGAAGACATGATTGAAGAAGAAGGGCTTCGCAGGGTCCCAATCTATTTTTATGACCCCTATGCACCTACCAATGACTATTGGCCGATAGACGAGGTCAATAACCTCGAAATTGAAGAGGCAAAGGAAGAAGAGTTTGTCGACAACGACCCACTAGACGAAATATCACTGAACCTACTCTTTGATGAGGGGGTCACCGACCATGAAATAAGGGTGATCCACCCCATCACGGATAACTTTGGTAATTGGTGGGGCTTTGTTGGCACACAAAGAGTCGACAACAGTGACGAAGCAGAGATTGAAGCTCAATTGGAAGAGATAACAGCAATAGCAAATCAAATGGCCCTCCAAGACTTGTAGGGTGACAATGATGAAAGTGCGAATCAAGGTGACAGTGAAGTGCTGATGATCAACCTTGGTGATGAAAAAGACTGCTCTGAATTGATTGTGGATGCTGAAAAAAGGGGCTTACCCTAACTGGACCGTGGAACATACTCTAAAATACAAATAAAAAGCGCTAATTTTGGTCTTAGGTCCGATTTCGATTCCGACTCCGAGTCGACTCAGTCCGAGTCAAGCTTTTCATCTTTTGAAACTACTGAGTCTAGTGAGGAAAATCTGGTCAAAGCACCAAAGCATAACATTTACTTTGAGTTTGACTCTGAAATGCCTTTTGATAATCTTAGCAATGAGAAGGAAGATTTAGAGTATTTCACTTTGCCTATAATCAATTGTATGGATTCCGACACACCAAATTTTGAGGAAGAAATTCCAAAAGAAATTCTAGAATTCATCGAGAGAGAAGAAGAAAGGCACGCTAAACCTTTTTCTGAGGAAATAATCATAGCAAACATAGGCTCTGAAAACGAGCCCAAAATGGTTAAAATTGGTACCACACTATCCCCTTAAGAAAGTGAAAAACTAATCCTTTTGCTAAAAGAATACAAAGATGTTTTTGCCTGGTCTTACGAGGACATGCCTGGAATAGACCCTGAAATTGTTCAGCATAAAATTCCCCTTCATCCTGATGCAAAACCAGTTAAACAAAAACTGAGACATATGTGCCCTGATTGGGTCTTAAAGATAAAAGAAGAAGTCACTAAACAAATCAACGCCGGTTTTCTCATAGTCACCGAATATCCACAATGGGTAGCTAACATCGTTCCCGTACCAAAGAAAACTAGAGGAATTAGGGTTTGTGTAGATTTCCGAGATCTCAACAAAGCCAGTCCAAAGGATGACTTCCCATTACCCCACATAGACGAACTAGTAGACTACACCGCAGGCCATGCATTGCTATCCTTCATGGATGGATTCTCTGGGTATAATCAAATCCTTATGTCTCCTGAGGATAGAGAGAAAACCACCTTCACTACACCTTGGGGAACCTACTGCTACCGAGTGATGCCATTCGGGTTAAAGAATGCTGGAGCCACTTACCAAAGGATGGCAACAACACTACTGCACGACATGATGCACAAAGAGGTCGAGGTGTATGTCGACGATATGATAGTCAAATCAAAGGGAAGGGAAGGACACCATGAAGCACTTCGGAAGTTCTTTGAGAGGATTAGGCAATACAAGCTACGTCTTAATCCTCAAAAATGCACTTTTGGGGTAACGGCTGGAAAAATGTTGGGATTTCTCATCACTCAAAGAGGAATCGAGGTAGACCCTTCCAAGATACAGGCTATCATGGAAATATCACCGCCTAGGACAGAAAAGGAAGTAAGGAGTTTCTTGGGGAAGGTACAATTCATCAGCAGGTTCATTTCCAAGCTCACAACTACCTGCGAACCCCTTTTCAAGCTACTAAAGAAAGGTACTGACTTTGAGTGGAGCCAAGACTGTCAGCAAGCGTTTGAGGCAATCAAAGAATATCTTCAGAATCCGCCTGTACTGTTGCCGCCCATTCCTGGGAAACCGTTGATTATGTATCTCTCAGTAACAGACACATCCATGGGATGCATGCTAGCGCAAGACGCCAAAGTAGAGTGCGCCATATACTACCTCAGCAAAAAAATGATGGACTATGAAACAAGATACACTCCCCTTGAGAAAACCTGTTGGGGGCTAGTATGGGCCACAAAGAAACTAAGGCACTACCTGTTAGCACATCCGGTGGTGCTGGTCTCTCGTTTAGACCCAATCAAATATCTTTTCGAAAAGCCAGCACTTATCGGAAAGCTAGCTAGGTGGTTATTGCTGCTAGCAGAATTCGACCTCAAATACATGACAAGGAAATCAGTAAAGGGAAGAGCTGTGGCAGAATTCTTGGCAGATCATCCTGTGACAGAAGCCGAGGCAGAAGACTTCATGTTCCCCGACGAGGACATCTTATGTCTCTTAGACGACACCTGGCAGCTTTACTTTGATGGAGCGTCAAACCAATGTGGATATGGCATAGGGGTATTGCTAGTTTCCCCAAACGACTCTCATATCCCTTTGTCATATAAACTGAGGTTTGAAGTCACCAACAATCAGGCTGAATACGAGGCTTGTATTGCTGGAATAGAGGCAGCCCTGGAACTAGGGGCAAAAATGGTAGAAGTCATTGGGGATTCAAACCTGGTGGTATCTCAAGCAAGAGGAGACTGGAAGGTCAAGGAAGACACACTAAAACTATATCACTCTGTGCTGGAAGATCTAATTCCACAATTCGATTCCGTTATCTTCACACACACTCCTCGAGTGAGCAATAGATTTGCAGATGCACTAGCAACATTGGCGTCTATGGTTGAAATACCCCTAGGATTCACAATGCGGCCTCTCATGATCGAACAAAAGGTCAAACCAGCATGCGAATGTACCTTCACCGAGGAAGGTGAAGACAATAGCAAGCCATGGTACGAAGACGTAAAGAAATTCTTGGAAGAAGGAGAATACCCATCTGAGGCCACTTCGAAAGACAAAACAGCTATGCGGAAGTTTGCCGCCCGATTTGTAATCTGTGGAGGAGCATTGTATCGAAGGGCACACTTGGGTCCAAGTCAACTTTGCGTCACAACGGAGGATAGCCGTAAGGTAATGGAGGAAAAACACGAAGGAATTTGTGGGCCACACATGAATGGGGCAACAATGGCAAAGAAGATCCTGCATCAGGGATATTACTGGACCACAATGGAAGCCGACTGTGCTGATTATGTCCGCCGATGTTGCAAATGTCAAACTCACGCTGATCGCATGTGTATTCCCCCTACGGAATTGTATAGCATGACATCCCCTTGGCCATTCCACCTGGGGGATAGACGTCATTGGAAGTATAAATCCAAAGGGAAAATACAAGCATCAGTTCATTCTAGTGGCTATCGACTACTTCACCAAGTGGGTAGAAGCAGCTTCTTATGCTACTCTCAAAACCACTCATGTGGCCAAATTTATTCGCACTAATATCATCTATCGATATGGTGTACCTCACGAGTTCGTCTGTGACAATGGATCGCACTTCAAAGGAGCAACAAGGAAGCTTTTTGCCGAATTTGGGATACAGAATCATCGGTCATCTACTTAAAGACCCCAAACTAATGAAGCAGTTGAGGATGCAAACAAGAATATCAAGAGGATTCTACGGAAGACTACCGACACCTACACAGACTGGCCAGAAATGCTACCTTTGGCACTATGGGGTTATCGAACAACTGAAAGAACTTCGACTGGGGCTACTCCCTACTCTCTGGTTTATGGAATGGAGGCTGTCTTGCCTATCGAGCTGGAGTTGCCTTCGTTGAGGGTTCTAGCCGAGACTGGAATGATTGAAGAAGATTGGGTTCAAAACCGCTACGACGAGTTGGCACTACTAGACGAAAGGAGGCTGGGAGCGTTATACCATGTACAAGGGTATCAACGCCGCATTGCACGAGCATTCAACAAAAAGGTAAAACCTAGAGACATCAAGGTAGGAGACATGGTGCTCAAAGCAATCCGTCGCCACGTTTCAGACCCAAGGGGCAAGTTTAGACCAAACTGGGGAGGGCCCTACCTTATCAAGCGCATACTTTCTGGAGGAGCAGCATACATTGCAGACTTGGATGGAATGGAATTCGCAACGCCAGTCAACATTGACAAGCTGAGGAAGTATTACCCATGAGAGATGCTCGTTGGGCCGAAAACCACAAGGGTGGGCGGACTCAAGCAAAAATTAGAGCAGCCTGCTAGGTCGAAAATCCGCAAGGGCGGCTTAGGCAAAAACTAAGGCATAAATAAAACGCTCGCTAGACCGAAAACCCGCAAGGACTGGTTTTAGGCAAAATTAAGAGCACAAAAGGAGAGGAAAATACCCTAGTGGACCCTAACTAAAAAACAAAACAAATCCCCTTTGTTGGAACTACTTTTATGGCCTGATTCCCTCCATGGGATACGTAGGCAATCTCCAAATTTGAGATCCGGCCACTGCTATCATCATTACTTCCGAAATTTCTAGGTCTATCCTAAAGCATGTTCACTATCAAACCATGGCGGTAACATCTTCAAATAAAACGACCAAATGTTTTATTATTTCCAAAGGAAAAGGAAAAAGCAAATCTAAACAATTCTCAGTCTATGAAAGCTAGAATCAAACAAACATCTTTTGAAAAACATAAACAAAGTGTCAATCTCTAGGTCTTTCTTCTCTTTGCACTACTATCCTCCAAAAGGTTTTTCTTCAACCAGCGTTTGTAAGAACCTGATAGCTTGACAACAAAGTTCTCAGCAACCTCCTGCATCACTCTATTCGGCCAAAGACGCAGCATATTGCGATGGAAGTTGGCATCGTGGAACTTAGAAACAGTGTACTCAGGGTCACCTAGGATTGCGGTTTGTTCAGCCCCGAACTGCATTTGAAAGCGAGCAGGAAATTTGAAAACGACTCGAGTAATACCAATCACTGCTACACCAAAATGGTTCATGGTACTCATAGTCATGCTCTCCACACCATACCAGGGGCAAACCCATTGAATCCAATCACCTCTGCAAGTTCTCATCCATGCTTCCAAAGCAGCCTCAGTTGGGAACTGTTTAATCATGCGACACTCCGTGCATTGGTCTGGATTATAAGGAAGTCGCTCTGGTGCATCCCACACCTTTAGCTTCTCAAATAACCATACCTAGAGAACAAGGGAAAATTGTGAGTTGAGAGAACATATGAGTCAAAACAAAAGAGTGATGAGTGAAAAGATGAACTTGACAAATAAACAAACAAAGAGTGAACCTGCAATAGCAAAGGACTGCCTGAGAACTGAGTTGTAGGATTACCCTTCATCACGTCTAGACCCATCAAGGTCTCTGCCAACACTAAGCCCGCGAAACTCACACGGTTTCCAATTTGTTGAGCAAGGTTAAGCAGCACGGGATCAGCATGGCCAAAGGAAGGGCCAAGCAAGTAATAATGAAGGAGACAAATGCACAATGCATGAAAGCACGTTTTCTATTGGGAAAATTGACGATGAGCCGCAGCTGTACCAAAACGCTGGATAAACTACAGAATCTCCAGCCTTCCCTTTACTACGAAGAACCTAGCTTCATGTTTCTGAACTTGGAGCAAATCCTTCAAGAGGTCACCTTAGTTGAACAAAGGATTAGGGACAACGAAACCCTCTCTATCCGAATGACCCATGATGGCCGCGAACTCCTCGATAGTAGGACACAATTCCTCTCTCTTAAATCGAAAGACATGAAAAGCAGGATCCCATAAACTGGTGGCTGCCCTAAGGAAAGCAAAATTCACAGGAATTTGACGAAGGGAGAAGAGAAAGTCCATGCCAAAGGACTTAAAGTGTAAATGGTCAAGGCCATTAAAGGAATCCAACCACTGATCAAGGATTGGTTGTGCCATGTGCAAGGAATTGCTATTGACAATGCTATCGGGTTCGTAGAACGCGTATTTATAGAACTAAGTCGAGTCTTAGTTTGAATCGGAATCGGATTCTTAATCCTCGGTAATTTGGTCGGTCTCTCGGCCGGCACTTCGATATGACGGCCGTGGGATCAATCCATCGGCCCGTGAAAATCAGGGTTGACCTACAAGTCAAACCCAGGCAGACAAAACGATCCTTCGGCCTCCAGATCAAAGCCTCGGCCGCATAATCATTAGGTCGGCCGCCAGAACGGCTGTTTTACAGATTGTTTCCATGGTTCAGTTCGTTTCGCTGGATTAACAAGTTATCACACGCAAATAACGTAGATATAGCATACACAATCACATAGCAGAGCAAAAGATTTTTGTTTCATATAACGAAAGCTTTTTACATCACAAAGTGGATCATCCCACATTTCCTAAACAAACTATACATCGATTTCCTGTCGAACTAACCTATGCAGGAAGAGAAACAGAAAAATAAACAAAAAAAGAGGAAGGAGAGGAGGATGCCGAACCCTCTGGTGGTCTGAACACCAGAGGCCAGCTGTAAAAATGAAGAGGACACCCCTGGGGCGGTGTATACCAGAGGAGTACTACGGCGCATAAGAGACACCACGTGGCTCAAAAGAATCACCACATGGCCCAGAAAAATCACCATACCGCGTACCACCGCCACCCCAGGAGTTCGGCGTCCCGGAAGCAAACCACCCATGCGAGGGTCCCTAATCAAGCATCAAGACAAGACCAAGAACGTTGCAGACTCCCTCCGCGATCACCAGCCGCACGCTATCCATGGCTCGGAGCTGACAAGAACCAAGTGAAAGACAAGAGGAGCTCTCGGTAAGTTTCTCGGACGAAGAGAGAAACCGAGGAAAGAGAGAAATGAAGTGAAACGACTGAGGCCGTGGCCTTTTATAGGCCCCTAGAAATGAACCGATTAAGTGGCCGAGTATTTGATACCTCGGCTGAGACATCAATCTCCAGGCCCCCCAATCTATTTCCCTCAGCCACATCAGATTTTGCTCGGTGCACTGACGCAAGCCATTATGGAATTCTGGGTCCATGACCAACAGAAGCAAAATCAAGTCAGCCTTGGAGGCATCCCCGAACCAATACAACGTAACCAGAACAAGCCTCGGGGGCACATCCGAGGATAAGGAAATTCTCTCTCCACAAACTGCTGGGCGAAGCTCTTACTACAGCAAACCAAAACAACCAGCAGCCCTGCTATTTATCAAGCAACTCAGCGGCTCCAAGCCCATCATCTCAGCGGCTCAAAGCCCATCTCAAAGCATTCAGCAGCTCTATGCTTACCACTCCAGCAACCATACATCCATGCCCCGAGCTCATCAACTCAGCAGCCCTGCGCTTACTATCAATAGCACCATGCTTATTGCTTCAAGCTCCATCTCACGTATCACGGAAACAGGCTCTATGCCCACTATCTCAATTGGCTCTAAGCCGTAACAACCATCCCAGCGGCTCTACGCCCGTATTCACTCACTCAGCGGCTCCGAGCCCTCGACTCAGCAGGCTCTACGCCTGCAACAATACTCAAGCAATCTCAACTGGCTCAAAACCATAACGACTATCTCAGTGACTCTACGCCCGTATTCACTCACTCAGCGGCTCCAAGCCCTCGACTCAGCAGCTCTACGCTCACTATCACAACTCAGCGGCTCCAAGCCCACTATCTCAATTGACTCTAAGCGGTAACAACCAACTCAGCGGCTCTAAGCCCATTATCTCAACTGGCTCGAAGCCGTAGCTATCTCAACAGGCTCTACGCTGCCCCAACAATCAAGACATCATCATTCTCAGGCTCTACGCCTGAATGCTCAAAATCTAACATTTTGAATGCGCGAAGCTCTTCGAACGCCCAACCACTGTGTACTGGATGCTCAAGTTCTACACTTGAATGCTCAAGCTCCACGCTTGGATGCCCAACCACTGCGTACTGGACGCTCAAAGCTTGTACTTTGAATGCTCGGATTCTGCCGTCCGAATGCTCGAGCTCTACGCTCTGAATGCTCAAGTCCGGAACTTGATAGAAGCTCTAAGCTTAAATCAACACACACGCACGGGCCCGTGCACATTTGCATCAATTGCATCAACATTATCACATCGAGTCTGCATCATCATATCTGTTCACATCTAACCAACATCATCACACATATACACTATGCATATCTCTCATGAAACAGGTCAACCCTACAATCAACTGGCTCTACGCCTCGGTTTTATTGATCGGTCCGGTACCTCGATCCATTGGCTCTACGCCAAAACTTATGATGAGAAAGCTCCGTGCACAGACCATCAGAATGCAACCAGCTCTACGCTTCGGTTCGAATCACGTCAAGCTCTAAGCTCCGACACCTTAGGCTCTCGCCTTATGATCAATACCAGCTCCGCGCTTCAGTTCTGTCAAGCTCTAAGCTCCGACACCTTAGGCACTCGCCTTATGATCAATACTAGTTCCGCGCTTCAGTTCTATCAAGCTCAAAGCTCCGATCTCCTCAGGCCCTCGCCTCATGACCACAGCAGGCTCCACGCCTCAGTTCTATCACCTTAGGCTCTCACCTTGTGACTATGACCGGCTCCGCACCTCGGTTCCACCACGTCAGAAATCATCACTCTCTAGGCTCTCGCCTCATGACTACAACCGGCTCCATGCCTCGGTTCCCTCATCCCCAAAGCTCCGTGCTTTAGTTACTGGCCTTGCGCCCCCCATATCTCAAATCGGCGTCCAACTCGTCCCCAGCAGATGGCTTGGATTCCACCCCAATTACATCAATTCCTTCCAGCTCATTCGCAAGGATAGGCTACTCTACCGAGCTCCTCTCAGTCAAAGTAAGGATGATCAAGAAAAGCAAATGCACCTGTCGTGTATTGATCTACCCCAAAATACTAAGGAAGCTCTCCGCAAAAACTACCTCTGGCAGCCCAGCGCTCCTTCAACTATCTTCCGCCAAAACCCTGGCTCAGTCTAGGTACGTCGCACTACGGCTTTTTAAAGCCTGAAGGTACGTCTTCTGTCTCTAACCCTCCAAACTTTTTATTTTTCTTTATAGCCCGAACTACGGTTGGTCTGAATTTCCGCTGTGGAATACGTAGGCAGCCTCCCGGCCCGACCATAACAAAAACCTTTTTCAAAAACCCCTTGGAATAGTGGTTGGACCAAATTGAGTTGCTTTTTACAGCTTTGACTTTTACTCAAACATGTCTCGCGATCCGTCTGAGCTCAGTCAAAGAGGGGCATCTGTAGACACCCCAATTTGGCCTAACGATTATTTCAAGTCCCACCTTAGGGACCATCCCGATGATGAAATGGATACAGTGATTGCTGATTGCCTTCTTGCGAACCTTAGGACTTTTGGTAAGAACTTTGAGCCACTTAGAGGACCCCATCCAGAGCCATATAGCATTTCAGACAGAAAATACAGAAGCCTAGGAGAATCCATCTGTCGGCCGTAACATCGATCTCACGGCCTTAACATCATTTCCTCACCCGAGCAACCTGTTGCTAGAAAATCTCCCTGAGAGATCAATCCCTCGGCCGCAAGATCTATCCTTCGGCCGCGACATCCATTCCTCGGCCGCCAGATCCATTGCTCGGCCGCCAGATCGTCCTTTTTCTAGACTCTGGAACATTCTGTCGATTGTTTGATCCAACTACACTACCTCTCCGATGCGTTCGGGCCACTTTCAGAGATTGCAACGAAGAGTTTGAATTGCATTGCAATTGCAACCGTGCCATTTGATTGACCGGAGTGAGTCATCCCTATGCCTATATAAAGGAGCCTTTGGGCTCTGAAATTAACAAGTGAAATTACTCACCTAAGGTCCGAAACTCTGCAAAAATACTCTCTCAAACCCTCTCTTCAAAAGCCCTAACCTGCTGAAGGCAGCCATCAATCCTACGATCAAACCCCGAAGTTCAAACCCTAACCCTAGGGTTTTCTAAGAAGCAATCAGTCAATCACACTCAATCCGAACCAATCAAGCAACTGAGGGATCAAGGTGGTGAGGCCCAATGGCCTCTGGTTTGTTTTACTTACTGTATTTATGACTAACCGTAGCATTTTGATCATCTGTTAATCCTTCCGTCTGGTCTGAGGAAGAACATCGACCGGGACTTTGATCCCTCGACCGATACATCAAACCAGGAGGATCCCTAGGCCGTGACATCCATTCACCGGCCGCGTGATCCATTACCCTGGGACAGCTTTGTTTTGTTCTACTTTCTGATGCATGCTCTACTTATCGCATTGGCTCACCTTATTCACTGTTTAAAGGCTTAAATAAACAGGCTATGTGTTAGAGTTAAACAAAGCATCTACACGTCTTATGTTGAATAACTATGGGCCAGTCTCACGACTGGGCAAAGAGGGGTGCCTAACTCCTTCCCCTTATTGTACTTTTGGCTCCCGTACCCGGAATCTCTGTCTATTTTCCTAGTTTTAATAAACTGGGTGGCGACTCTGTTTTGATAATAACCGCTATCGTGTGGCGATGTTCCTAGCCATGGGAATGTCCACGATTTTGGTTTATGAAGCAAGCAACCAATCGAGCAAACAAACGTGACCAATCTGTATGGCGATGCCCTGTTTGGGAGGTGTCTACAGACACGATTTAAGAAAATGGGCTGGCACGACATGAATGGCAAACGGCACGGCACGACACAACACGATTTCAATAAACGGGCCAGCACAGCACGACACGATCGACAAACAGCACGACACGGCATGACACGATTTGAGTTAATACTATAAACGGGCCGGCACAAAGCACGGTTAGCACGGAGTTAAACGGGCCGGCACGACGCGACATGTTTGACACCTCTATTCCCCATTGTTGATGGATATATGTTGTGATCACCACTAAGAATGATTATTGATTACATTGATTTAATTTGTTATTCCGTTGAACACCTCCTATTGCAAATTATGGTTTAATGGTAAATTATTTTAATCCCCGCTTTCAACTTTATTTAATATACATGCTTTGCCATTCACTGAGCTCGTCAGCTGACGGATTTTTATCCAACTTTTTTTTCAGGCAAGTTGGGGAGTTAGGCAAGGACTCTGGCAGCGTCTCAGGGTTTTCTTTTGTTGACCTCCTTAGGGTGTCTCATCCTAGTTTTATTTTAATAATCGATTCCGCATTCGAAACATTTGTCAGATAACTAATTTTTATAATTATTGTTGTATCACTAGATATTGGTTGGTTCATGGGATGTTTGTGCCCCATGCTTTTTGTTGAACTTAATTGGTTGGAGTCGTTCTTAATAAAAAAATGGTTGGTTGTTTAGTAGTTCATTATTTTAGTATTTAATTAAATTTATTTTTAGGTTGCATGTTCTACAAGTTTGGGTCTTGTGCTTTATGGCCGATCATTTCTCGTCTCGGCTTATGATTCAATTGCCATGCATTTAGCTATTGAGCAATCAAAGAGCTTTTCTCACTACAGGAATTGGCCATTGAATATCTATTGAGGCTAGCCCTGACATATAAGTTGGATCGTTTGGCGCAGTTGTATGTGAAGGAGATTGTTAGACTCCATGGCGCACCTGTATCGATTCTGTCAGACCGTGATCCCTGTTTTGTGTCTATGTTTTAGGGTGCCTTATAGATAGCGATGGGTACTCGCTTACTTTTTAGTTCTGCTTATTACCCACAAACCGATGGTCAGAGTGAGAGGACTACAGACTTTGGAGGATTTATTGAGAACTTGTAGCTTAGAGTGGAAATGAAATTGGGATGATCAATTACCGTTGATGGAATTTGCATACAATAACAGTTCCCATTCGAGTTTGGGAGTTGCTCCTTAAGAGGCTTTGTATGGACAAAAGTGTAAATCCCTTATTTGTTGGCATGAAGCTGGTGAAAGGCAAATTTTGGGACCTGACTTGGTGGAGTAAAAGACTTCTAACAACTCATAGTAGATATAAAAGTTATGCGGATAATCATAGAAGGGATTTGGAGTTTGGAGTAGGAGATATGGTGTTTCTTAAGGTGTCCCCATAGAAAGGAGTTATCCGATTTGGCAAAAAGGGAAAGTTGAGTCCTCGCTATATTGGGTCGTTTGAAGTTTTGGAAAGGATTGCTGAGGTGGCATATTGTTTGGCATTGCCGGCTAGTATGGCTAGGGTTCATAATGTTTTTCATTTATTGATGTTGAGGAAGTAATGTGCATAGTCCGTCCAATGTGATTGATTAAGAGCCACTTCATGTTCAAGATGAAGTGTAGCTTCAGGATCTAGGGGGGCTGTATATCCTAGACCATTCCACCACTCTCATGTGGAGTTAAAGTTCAAGCAGCTTGCTCTAAGGAATTTGGAAGTTCAGTTTGAGGCTTTCAAATTGTTTTAGATTTATATTTGGTTGTTTTTCAGTAGTACGTAAAATTCCTACTCATATTGTCATGTTGGCTCTTTTCCTATTAGTCAGGTTACACTATGTGTAATCCTTTTGCCATCTATTTTGTATCCCTCTATTAGATGGATAGGAAATAGATGTTCCCTTTTCATCTAGTCCTATGTAGCCGTTTGGCGTAGGCTTTCACTATTTTTATGTTTTATTTTTTTTGTTTTCCTCCTGGGGTATGCCTCTTTAGGCTCTATATTTGGTTAGCCTCTTTTTATTTCAAGCTGATTTACCCCCAAAAAAAATTGATTTGACCTATGATGAGCAAGCCGTTGAGATACTTGATATGAAGAAAAAGATACTTCGGAAAAAATTGGTTAAAGTGTTGTGGTGTGCACTCGGTTTATGAAGCTACCTTGGAGCGTGAAGAGGAAAATTTGGCACATGCCCCAAAAATTGATCGTGATAAGCGGGTGCATCCCATTTTGGAAGCGCGACAAAACGCTTGATTTAGAGTCACCGCTTGGCTTTGAAGGTCCGCCACTCAAGGAACCGAACTTGAAATGTTTGCCACGTTGTTTGATTTGAAAAAGGCTTGTAGACTGGTCCGTTATTTGTAGACACCCTAATATGGCCTAATGATTATTCAAGTCCTACCTTGGGGACCATCCCGATGATGAATGGATACAGTGATTGTTGATTGACTTCTCGTAAACCCATGGACTTTGGTGAGTACTTTTAGCCATATAGAGGACTCAATTCAGACCCAAATAGCCTTTCAGACAGAAATACAGCATCCTAGGAAAATATATCTGTTGCCCGCAAGATTGATCTCACGGCCCCCACTTCATTCTGTCACCCGTGAAATATGGTGTTTGAAAATCTCCTTGAGAGATTGATTCCTCGCCCGCGAGATGCATCCCTCGGCCGCCAAATCCTTCTGGCGGCCACTAGATCGTCCTATTTCTAGATTCTGGAATGTTCTGTTAATCGTTTTATCCGTGCCCAAAACCCTAGCAACCATTTCCCGATTCTTTAGGGCTACGAAAAGAGATTCTGAAAAGAGATCTTTTGGTTATATACTTCCCATTAATTCGTGCATTGTGATTGGTTGGAGTGATGTCATCTGGTGTCTATATAAAGGGACCTTAGGGTTCCGAAATTCATATCACAACTCACCCTCTCAAGTCACAATACTTTGCAAAAATACTCTCTCACACCTCCTCTACTAAAGCCCTAAACGCTTATAGGCAGCCATGATCTGACGATAAAACCCCCGAAGTACAAACCCTAAACTCTAGGGTTTTGAGAAAGAAGTCAGTCAATCACCCTCAATTCGAGGCAATCAAGCAACTGAGGGATCAAGGTGGTGAGGCCCAGGGGCCTATAGTTTGTTCGTTCTTACGTATCTTTGATCGTAGTGTTAAAATTTTGATTGTTGTTTAAACTGTTCATATTCTGGTGTGAGGAAGAACATCGGTTGGGACATCGTTCCCACGACCGGTACATTAATCCAGAAAGATCCTGCGGCCATGACATCTATTCACCGGCCGTGGGATCCATTCTCTGGGACAGCCTGTTTATTTTCTGTTTGTTTTGATGCATGTTCTTGATGAGCACCCAATATTGTAGATATTTGGTGTGACTAGTCCCGCTTTATGTTATTTTAACTTGCATTTATTCAGCTGTTATAGCGATATTGCACGTAAGGTAGGTTTTTGTGTGTTTCAGGTAATTTGTATAAATAAGGCGCGTTTGAACGCCAAGGAATGCTCCGGATGCATCCAAGTACTCAAAGCCACGTGCCACTCCATTGTGGTGCTTGAAAAGATGGTTTAGAGGTTGCTAGAGTCGCCCAAGGGTCAAGGGAATTGAAGAAGAAGTGGATTTTACCAAAGCTACTCATCTTCTGACTAGTTGAGGGTAGAATCGTCATATCTTTTGATGTACAAATTATCTTGGATCCAAACCACTTGGGTTAGAAAGTAGACTCGATAAGCTTTCCAACGGTCCAAAGAACACCCAAATCCGAGTTCAGAAGTGTAGAGCGAGCCCGCGAAGTTTGCCCAAAAATCTGTCAAGCGGGTACCGGTACTGGCCAACTCCCAGTACCGGTACTGGGTGTCCAGAGATTAATTTTTCTAGCCCGTTGAAGCCTTGTACCAATACTGAGACATTTCCAGTACCGGTACTACATGGAAAAATCTGCAGATTTTTGTTAACTTTTTTAACCTTCCATTTATGGAAAGTTTCCACTTATGGAATATTTTTGGGACTTTTTGGTCCTTTGTAACTTAACTTTAGAGCCCTATAAATAGGCTTGTATGCCTTTTATGGAGAGGATGGCCATTTCTAGTCTTTTTAGGCCTAAGTCTTTCTTTTGCTTTCTAGGAACTCCATTGTTGTTCAAGCTTTTAGTCCAAGTTTAATTCCTTATGAACTCAAGTAAGTTTAAGTGTTTTGATGTTTTCTCATGTAGTCCAAGTTTAATTCCTTAAGAACTCAAGTAAGTTTAAGTGTTTTGATGTTTTCTCATGTATTAATGTTGTAGCTACTTGTTGGATCTTCATATAAATCATGTTTGTTTTTGTTTTTACCGGTTAAATCTTATGTCTCATTTTCCTAGCATGCTTTACTCTTGTTTGATGGTTGAGTAGTCTTCTAGCTTGGTCATGGGGTGATCTCTCTCCCATGGCTTAGTTGTTTTAATGGTTTTTCTATAACTTGATCATGGTTTAAGTAAGGAAAAGGCTTAGTCTCTAATTTTTGGCCAAATCAAAGGGCTAATACCTTCTTTGACCGTGTGTTGCTCGGAGTTTTAACCTTCGATTTGCACACGGGGCTTGGGGCTTTTAATGCTCCCAGTGTTTGAGTTAAATGTCATCTAAACGAGATTAAGTCATGTCCAAGCTAATGCCATGATTATGCTCGGCTTTTAACGTTGAGTGCTTTGGGTTAAGATTGTCTACATCTTGGCTTGGAGTTGTTAGAAATAAACGGTTAAATCGGCTAAGTCATCGGGCGTTTTTAGCCCCTAGACCTTGCCGCCCATTTTTACTAATTTCAAACCTTATTTCTAGTCTTTTTACAATAGTTTTCCATTTACTAAAGCAAAATCGACAGTTGGCCGTCTTAAACGCCAAGTACCTTACATAAATCCTACAATCCGATTAAGCTATTTTCGATTCCCTGTGGTACGAGCCCGGTCTTATCGGTTTATTGCTATCAACGATCTAGCCCTACGCTTGGGGTTTCCAACATTATATCGAAGGCAAGGTTTTTGGATAAGCAATTCTATTTAGTGTTCTGGCTCACCTTATCAACTGTTAAAGGCTAAAAACATATTATGTGTTTAGAATTAGATAAAGCAAGCATATATCATATGTCGAATGTTTATGGGCCGGTCTCACGATCGGACAAAAAGGGGTGCCTAACACCTTCCCCTTATTGTACTTTTGGCTCCCGTATTCGGAATCTCTATCTATTTTTCCTAGTTTTTATAAACTAGGTGGCGACTCTATTTTGATGATGACCGCTATCGTGTGGAGATATTCCTAGCCATGGGAATATCCACGATCTTGGTCTATTAAGTGGAATTGAACAAAAAGGATAACTGTATGGCGATGCCCCGTTTGGGAGGTGTCTACATCGTCACCATGATATCTTAGGTTCGGGAGCCAGGTTATGAGAGAGGGAGGGTTTTAAGGCACCCCTCTCGCCCAATCCGGAGATCGGTCTCTACTCGGGCATTTGTAAAATGTTTGCGATTCTCTCTCATTAATCAGTTTTAGCCAATTAGGGCGAGGGAACAGTTTAAGTGGATTAAAACCATAACAAGTTTGCAGGATGTGAAAGATGGCATGCTCGCTTTATTGAAACAAATAGAATAGGATGAAAATAGACTCTTGTAGGAGTTTAAACAAACTGGAAAACACTGTTTTGGAGTGACATGTGCAGGAAGAAACCAGCATGCACTGATCAAGTCACTGCATGTTGATCTAACCTGCGCACTACTCCACTACCTGCGCAAGCCAATAGGTTCAAACCCACAGTTCTTATTTTCAACCCTCTAGGATCTGGAAATGACCAGTGCACATCCAGGACAAACCACATAGTTATTAGGCAATTAATATGCAGTTATAGGCAGCAATATGGGCTTTGAAGCCACCAAATGAATAAGCACCCCAAAAATAGTGTGGGGGATGAAACAAAAGGCCAAAGCCTAGTTACCCATGCAAAGGCCAGCCACTGGTCTAAGATGGACCTACGCGCGCGGGTATTCCATTATCGCGCGCAGGTTTAAGCCATCAAACCAGTGCTTGGTTCTGCATATTTCTAGGTTCTGGGAGATATCCAGAAAGACCTCAGGGGTATTCCATCACAACAGATATGCATATTGAACTAAAAATTAACAGATTTAACTAAGGAAAATAGTAAACTAGTTTTTAGCATGCTTGCAGTGGTGTATATGTAGGTAAAGACATAAAAGAGCAAGACACCAGTCCCCACACCAGACCTGCGCGTGCATTGATGACTGACGCACGCTGGTTCCTACCACAACGGTTTTTGAAACCTTGCTAGCTTGAGGGCCAGGGCTTGGTATTGATTACCAGCCTTGACCCTGCCAGCCCCCCGTAGGGATTATAACAGAATGCAGTGTAAAGGTGTTATACCTTTGGTTTTAAGGTTTGAAAGATGATTGAGTTTTAAGGAATGGATGGGTTGATTGGATGATGCTTGGAGGATGGTTGTGTGTTTGAGGATGAAGAACAAGTATGTGTTCTTGAATGCCTTTGTATCTCTTTAATTTGCAAAGAAGAGTTCAAAGTTGATACCCAAAAATTGTAACCTTGTAACCCTTTGGAAGAACAATGGAGGGGGGTATTTATATGGGATAGAGGAGAGCAACTAGATGGTTTTGGCTTGGAGGGAAAGGCTTCCTTCTCATTTAATGAGAGGGAAAGGTGATGGGAGGTGTGAGAGAGGGAGTAGGGGAACATCCACCCCTCAGACGAACAAATAGGGTCAAAGAAGCCCCAAAAGTCCTGTGATCATGGCTGGATAAAGGGGATGGGATGGGGGTTTGACCAGCGCGCATGGGTGTATGACTTGCGCACGTGGGTCCAAGCAATGCCATGCTGGTCAACGGTCAAAGCTGACCGATGACCAACGCGTGGAACTTGGACCAGCGCGCGCTGGTGTTAGACCAACGTGTGCAGGTAAGGTTCTGGCTTTTTGAAATTGGTTAGGTTTAACAGGGTATCGAACACTCAAAACTCAATCATGCTATCATTCCCGTGGTGTTCTTAATCCATTTCATCATAGGCGAATCAAATACCGTACGTAAACTAATCTAGAAAACCCAGACTGGGGTGTCTACAGTAGCCCCTCTTTGACAGAATTTGGAGCGCCATTGATTGGGTACAAGTAACGTCAAAGATTTCTAAACACCCCTTAAGGCTATCCAGAACATAGCACACTAGAAAAAATAGACATGTAAACCTAAAGAACCTGATTGGTGGATTGGATTGGACGGGCGGACCATCGCTGGGGATGAAAGTAGCTTTGGACGAGTGAATCGCCACATGTTGATTGAACTTGGACAGAGCGGGTTGTCGCTTATTGATTTGGACGGGATAGACAGTCGTTGCTGGGAATTAAACTATCCTCGGCACAAACAATTTCCAACAATCACTGGTAGGTCGTGTCAGATAGGTTAAATTCCATTATTTGGGAATCAGAGCCAATCACCTTATCAAAGATCATCCGAGAAAGAGCAATAAGGCTGCTGGTAGATGCTCTAATAGTTAGACCAATGTGCACCAAGGTAGGCGGACGGTTGTTGTGGACTGATTGGACGGTCGGACCGTCATTGAATTGGGCAAGACAGGCTATCATTGTGGATTTGGACAGGAAAGGCTGTCAATGTGAATTTGGACGGGACAGGTCGTCAGTGAATTTGGAATTTGGGTGGCACAAGCCATCGCTGCTTTTGACAGACGGATCATTATTCAGAATGATCGGACCATTGGATTTGGGTGGCACAAGCCATCGCTGCTTTCGGGTGGCACAAGCCATCGCTGCTTTGAGTTTGGGTGGCACAAGCCATCATTGCTTTGGATGGACGGATCATTATTCAGAATGATCGGACCATTGGATTTGGGTGGCACAAGCCATCACTACTTTTGGGTGGCACAAGCCATCGCTGCTTTTTGGGTAGCACAAGCTATCGCTGCTTTGAGTTTGGGTGGCACAACCCATAGCTATTTTGGACGGACGGATCATTATTCAGAATGATCTGACTATTGGATTTGGGTGGCATAAGCCATCGCTGCTTTTGGGTTGGACGGGTGGATCATCATTGAGGATGATCGGACCATCGTTGAGTTGGATGGGTGAATCATCATTGAGGATGATCTGACCATCGTTGATTTGGACGGGTGAATCATCATTGACGATGATCGGACCATTGTTGGAGTTGGACAGGCGGATCATCATTGAGGATGATCGGACCATCGTTGATTTTCACAGGTGGATTATCATTGAGGATGATCGGACCATCATTGGAGTTGGACGGGCGAATCATCATAGAGGATGATCGGACCATCGTTGATTTGGACGGGGGGGATCATCATTGAGGATGATTGGACCATCGTTGAGTTGGATGGGCGGATCATTATTGAGGATGATCAGACCATCGTTGACTTGGACGGGCGGATCATCATTGAGGATGATCAGACCATCGTTGATTTGGATTGTATTCTGATCCCCAAAGTGTATTCTAGGCGCCAGCAGAGTGGGACAGTGAGGCCATGCATTTGACGGTTGCCATGGAAAACGAGATAAGGAAATCGGCGTGTGGCATTCCCCCACATTTGCACTATCCCAAAGAAGCGGTTCTGGCTCCAATTCCAATAGTGACTAGACCCCAGGTATGTTTCCCAAAATCTTGTTTGTTTTGCTGCTTTCGATACTGGATAGGCATGCTTTGGCACTTAATAGACTTTTCCTACTTTCAACATTTGGTATACAATATGCAATGATATGTATACTAAATTGAATGCACAAATTGAAAATGCAGATGCAAGCTATGGGTGGCTCCTGGGAGGACAACGACGCCTGAGGACTACCACTGAGCCTCATTACTTTACTGTCTTTTGCTTCTGGGATTTGAGCCTGCGTGCCCAGATAAAGAGACGTTGAGCGGGTTGGCGTGCCCCTTGTTGCTATTAGACCTTGAGTAGGAATAGCATTGGGACTGCGTGCCCCTTGAGATTTCTGGGCGAATGT
Organism: Rhododendron griersonianum; assembly: GCA_018127125.1. Classification (NCBI taxonomy): domain Eukaryota; kingdom Viridiplantae; phylum Streptophyta; class Magnoliopsida; order Ericales; family Ericaceae; genus Rhododendron; species Rhododendron griersonianum. The sequence continues at coordinate 38,857,534 of CM030791.1, forward strand.
GCCCCATAGACATGTTTGCTTTTGACCATTGAGCCCCTAGCATTGAATATTCGATTGTTGCTGGACTATGGATACTTTGGGCAGCAATATAAAACTTGCATTTTCCAGTTTGTTGATTCTCTTTGAACGTGTCTAAGAGAATGCAAAAACTAACCACTAATATACAATTTGCATTGATGAGCGAACTGAGCCGACACCCAAACACACATACACATACAGACTCAGCTAACTCAAACGAGAAAGGAAGAAGAGCCCCCGGATGCGACACGAACTCTTTGACACATGGAACATAACGAAATTTTGGGCGTTAACGGGCCAAAACTCAAATATCCCTAGATAGGCAAAACTGACACTTGCGTAAGGTCAAATAGATGTACAATGACCTATACAAACAGAGAAAAGCATCCCAAAATGAGAAATAGACCGAAAAACTTGAAAAATATCGCAAAAACGGACAAAAGAGGCAAAAGATGACGCGTATAGGCCCGGACTGAAATCGACACCCCCGTGCAGCCACATTAGGTCCATATGAGCTGTACGGTATGAAAAAACTTGGCAAAAGCCCCTAGAACAGATTTTGAGGCGCCAAAACCTTGATTTGAACTTAAAATGGGCCGCCAAGGGTCCAAAATCTTTGTTAAGCTTGACATTCCGAATCCGACGCTTCGACATAGTCACATGTAGCCATAGTGACTTTGATAGAAGTGCAAAACAAGCCTTGGAATGGAAAATGATAAATTGGAGGCAGTAGCTGACTGCTACTGTCTGCTGTTGGATTGGACATGCGAGCGCAGGTCTGATACCCGCGCGCGACACAGCGGATACGTGTGCGAGAGTCAAGGACCAGCGTACGTAGATGCAGTATTGCTGCAGGTGCCTTTGTTTGACAAGTCTCCTTTTTGAAGGATAAAGGCCTTGTGGCTGCAAATAGAAGTCAGAGCAAGACAAAATATCGATTGACTTCTGAGTAGACTTTGTTGTGGTTAGAATAAGCTGTGAGCCGTTTGGCCTTGCAAACATTTTGTTCTATTTTTCATGCCTCAAATATTTTAAGGCTTTATGCTCAGCTTTTGTAATTGATGTAGTAGTTTGCAATATAATTGAAAGATGAAAGGTTTCCTCCCTTCTGATTCTCTAACGAAGCTTATCTTGTTCTCAACCTTTCTTGACCTTTGCGATGCACCAAAATGTCAACCATGGACCAAGTTGATCGATTGAGACCGAACCTCAAGGAGAGGTTACCTTTTACGCTCTAACTTTTGCCTAGAACCGCCTTTTCAGGTTTTCGGTCTAGCGAGCTTTCGACTTATTGCCTAATTATTTTTTGCCTAGACCGTCTCCTTTAGGTTTTTGGTCTAGCAAGCTACTCTAACTTATACTTGGAACCACCCACCCTTGGGGTTTTTGGCCCAACGAGCTTCTCTCAGGGAAAAGTAGCTTGAGTTGATCCAGGTTGACCAAGGTATTGAATTTGTTGCTGTCGAGATTGATGATCTTTGGCCGCAGCCCCAGATAGGATTATTTTGATAATGTAGGGCTCAGAGCGCTTTGTTCAAAACTTCCTGCGGATGTTGAATATCGGAGCACAGTCCCCCTTAGTAACCAAATCCCCCTCTACCAGGTCTCGGGACTTCATTTTTTTTAATTGAATGCGCAGGCGATCCTTCATTGATCCTTTTGAACATGATACGAAGCCTAGAGCCTTCTGAGCTTCTACTTTACTAGTTTGGCATCCAATAGCAGAGGGATTTGATGCTCCACTGTCTTGGGATTAACGCCAAACATGTCTTGACGAGACCATGCGATGACATCGATAAACTCCTTGAGTAAGTCTGACTGGGCGCGATGCTCCTCTGGGGACAACGTTGAACCAATTTGAATCATCCGGGGGTCTACCTCATCTTTCAAGTTTATTGAAACTACTTCTTCTTTTAATAAGTTGAACATGCCTTTCGTCTTCCCTTTCGGTGAGGGAACGCATTTCCTTGGGGATGTTCCCATCGAAATCTATCCCTTCGTCATCAGGGTCAACACAGTTTATATAAAAGCCAGTGAAGTACTTAGAAGCAGGATAATTCATTTCATAAAAACCCCCTCGGGGTTTGCCAAGTACAACAGAAGACGCAAACTAAAATAGAAGCTACGACATGAAGGGCCAAGAGGCACAAACTCCGACTCAGAGGTAGACTTAGACAGACTCTGTGTCAGACTCAGAAGTGTTGTCAATGCAAGTTAGATGCGGATTGAAAATGCAATTTTTAAGACTACCCCTAGCCTCCGCAGTCAGAGAGATAGGATCCACAAGGGTATCAGGCCCAAAAATCAGCACTTCAGCCTCCTCAGCATCTTTGACCAAACCCACTTGAGAGAACTCCTTGAACAGTAACTCTAAGCTCCTCAACCAGTCAGTCATCTCCTTTGATTGATTAAGCTTCCTCTTGAATTCCTCCTTTGCGGTCTCCTCATCACTGTCAGTCCAGATGTCGGCAACGAAGACCTCAATTGCCCAACCTACGGCCATCATGTTAATCTTGGGTTCGGACAGGACACATACGATTGGTTTGGGTCTAGGATAATGTAGAGGGTAGGGTTGAATATGGTGGAGTTGGGGTTGATATGAGCAGAGGTAAGAGATATTTGGCTAATGTGGGGGTTGGAATTGTGTTGAGGCATGGAGTTGGAGATGACATTGGGCTTTGATGGGGGTGGAGTTTGAAGAGTCCATTATCAATGAGATCTTGAATCTCGTGTCAAAAACAATAGCATGCGTTAGTGAGATGGCTAGGCATTTGGCGGAAAACACAGTAGGCGTTTGGATTGTAGGACGCCGGGAATGTTCGAGGTGAGGGAGTTGGAAGGAGTGGCTTGAGGAAGCCAGCTTTGAGGAGTTTCTCATAAACTGAGGACAAAGGTGTGGAGAAGCAAGAGATGGTTGGGTTCTGCTACCGGGACGAGGGTTGACGAAACTTTTACTTGCTTCGCCACTATATAGCGTTGTACTATTAATGGAACGTACTCTTTCGGCGTTGGGTTTGACCACGTCAATGTGCGCGTCTTTCCTTTCAGCACCTTTCAGCACCACCTCCTTTGAGTGAGTTCTAGCATCATGGAATGCCATCAAATCTTTGAACACGCCCGAGAGTTTCACTTTAGAGTATGGCTTGATTCCAACCGCGGGAGGGTGGTAAAATTGTGGAGGTTCTTCGATTCTGGCATTAGCAGCATTTAGCCCCAGATCTGATTTTGGGACAGTGGAGGTGAAAAGGTCAACCAGCCCTTGGACCAGAGTCATCTGCTTGTCCATTTTTTGGTTCATTTCCTGTAGAACCTTTTCCAGCTCAATCAGCTTATAGAGACTCACAAATTTATTGTTAATTCGAAAGTCGTTTAATGGTTAATAGGGATCGTGTAAATTAATATAGTTGTACGTACGTTTGTGGGGGTGTACGGAGGTACGTATTTGGGTGTGTATCGGACTCTCGGAGAATAGTAAAATATTAGTTTTGATGTTGTATTATTGCTTGGAAGTGTTGGTAGCATGTGGAGTTAATTCGGTAACAGTCGCAAAAAAATTCATTTTCTGCCCTGCTTGAACCGGTACTGGTTGTTGCCCAGTATCGGTACATGATGTCCATAAGTTATGTTGTCTGACATTTTGAAGGCTCATGAACCGGTACTGGGAGTCGCCCAGTACCGGTACAAGCTCTATTTTCTGCACTTTTTAAGCACGCTTTTTGGACCACTATAAATACCCCTTTATGTCATTTCTCTCACCCAAAGGCCACGAAATTAGATCTCAAAACCCTCTCTCACCCACCTTACTCCAATCTCACCCAAATTTCTTGATTTCAAGTTCAAATCTTCAAGATCCAAGGGTTTTCTTCATCAAAATCACTTGAATCTCACATTTGGTGAACAAGGGGTAAGTTTCATGTTCTTGCTCTCACTTTGGGGCTCTCACCCACGTTTTTCTCTCTCTCCTCTCATACACTTGTTGATCTTTGATTGTTTATCATGTTTATGGGTCGTATTCGCTCTAGGTCTTGTATCTAAGCTCGGGTGGAGCTCATTTTTTGTGGTTTCAAGCCTACTCCTCTTGGTAAACCTAGGGTTTTGCTCAAAACCCACTTAGGTAGGGATTTCTCTCTTCTTCTACATGTTTTGTGGTGATTATGTGTGATTTGGGTGTTTATTTGCTATATGTGGTCGAATAAAATGTTTTATGGCTTGAGGATTGCAATACCTTTGATAGCCGTATTGTGGTAATGAGTGCTATGGCCCATGAGCCATATGTGTTATATTGGACAACGTCTGTGTATGTGGTTGTTGTTGTTGTGGTGAAGTAAACGAGGGTTTTAGTGTGATGCAAGGGGTGGAAACACACGGTTCGCAAGGGGTGGAGTCTATTGTGACGCAAGGGTGGAAACACAATCTCGCAAGGGGTGGAAATTTGTTGGAAGGTGTGTGTGTGTGTGTGTACGTATGAGTTGGTGATTGGAATTTGTCATGGCATTTGAACAAGGATGTTGACGTGCATTTTATTCGGAGTTGTCGTTTAATTTGATTCGCCCTTTTTCATACCTATCATCTCATTGCAAGTAGATTTCGTAGAGAATTTCCTACTGGGCTAGTGTAGCTCAGCCAAATCCTTCTTTTCAGGTTTAAATGCCGGCCAATAGCGTGCATGCTTCGAGGGTTGAGATGTGAAGACATTTTAGAAGCTAACCATGTTTTAGTTACTTGATCATCTTTGTAAAGACTTACTTTTTATTAAAGATGACATTGTAACTAATTCCCTCTTGAGCAATCTTTGACTAAAGGTGTAATATTCTAAACGTTTGTTCTTGAATCTAAGTTAATTTGGGCCGGAGTGCCAAGGTTGTTTGTTTTGTAAACTTGGGGACTTCGTTTGTAATTAAACAGGTGGGAATCCATTTTGGGTAATATTTACTTAATGCGAGGATCTTTTGTTAAAATGGTTTATTTATTTATGTTGAAAATCGAGGGTGTGACACAGCTCTTTTTGCCCTGCCATTTGAGGTGATTGAGGAAGGTGGTATGGCCTTGGAAGTAATGGTGAACCTGTTGGTGATGCCGCTGTATCTGACTAAGTGGCAAGCCTTGCTAGCCTTTGCAAAAGCCCCGGTAAACGTTCCCAAGTAGGTTTGGTTCTTTAGTGTTCTCCTTCTCGGTAAAATGGCCCAGAGCTTTGGACAGCAAAGTAAATAAGAGCTCAGTAAGGTTCTTGCAGAAGTCAGAATGCAATGCACACATCATCGTCGGTGTCCACCTAGACTCTACTACTAAAGACAAGTCTGTCTCGAGATGTTCAAATGCTACCTGAATCCTCATAATTCTTTTCGATAGTGTATCCTTTGTTTAGATCGACTAACACTAAGATATGTAAAAATACTCTAAGCCTTTGACTACTCCGTTTTCGAAGTTTCAACTTTGGGGGTCAAAATAACTCGGTGTAGATGATGTGATACCGGAACCGGGGCGGTGTAGGTGGCACAGCGCCATTAGCCTAAGCGGTGTAAGTGACTTTGTACTATAACCAGGGTGGTGTGGGTATCATGGCATTGTAACCTTGTCGTTCCTCGTTTTCTTTTTGAAACCTCGATTGGGCATTAGACAAGGACTTAGAAAGCTTTTGACTTCCCAAAGTCTCGTTGATCTAAGGACTTTGAAATTCGACAACATGCACCATCGAGGTGCACGACTCTTCATTGGGTACTCATAGCAGCGTCTGTAGACAACGTGCAACAACCTGTTTGATTGGTTGTTTGCTACATAAACCAAGATCGTGTATATTCCCATGGCTAGGAACATCGCCACACGATAGCGGTTATCATTGAAACAAAGTCGCCACCTAGTTTAAGAAAACTAGGAAAAACAGATAGAGATTCTGGGCACGGGAGCCAAAGGTACAATGAGGGGAAGGTGTTAGGCACCCCTCTCTGCCCAGTCATGAGACTTGCCCATAATTGCTCGACATAAGATTAAAACATATTTTGTTTAATTCTAAGCATGTAAACTGTTTAATTAGCCTTTAACAGTGAATAGGGTGAGCCAAGACGATAAGTAAAACATGCATCGGAAAGCAGAATGAAACAGATATGTCCCAGGGAGATGGATCTCGCGGCCGGTGAATGGATGTCACGGCCGAGGGATCCTCCTGGTTTGATGTATCGACCGATGGATCGAAGATCCAGCCGATGTTCTTCCTCACACCAGACTATTCGACTAACAAATAATCAAAAAGCTGCGATTAAGCATAAAAGCGAAAAGTAAATTGAACCAGAGGCCCTTGGGCTTCACCACCTTGATCCCTCAGTAGCTTGATTGCTTTGGATTGAGGGTGATTGACTGATTGCTTCTTGAAACCCTAGGGTTAGGGTTTGAACTTCGGGGTTTGGATCGTTGGAATATGGCTGCCTTCGGGAGGTTGGGGCTTTTGTAGAGGGGATTTGAGAGTGTATTTTTGTAGAGATTCGTGGCTTGAAAGGGTGTGTGTGTATATCAATTTCAGAGCCGAAGGCCCTCTTATATAGGCATAGGGATGACACAACTCAACCAATCAAATCACACGATTGGAATTGGAGTTATAGAGTGATACAAACTCTTTAAGGTGATCCTCTGACGTAGCCCGAATGCATCGGTATTTGGCTGCTAGGTTTTTGTGAACGGATCAAACGTATGACAGAACATTCGAGAATCTGGAAAACAAACGATCTGGCGGCCGATAAAAGGATGTGGCGGCCAAATAATTGATGTTGCGGCCGAGGAATGGTCCTGGAGGCCGGCTAATCGATCTCTCAGGGAGTTTTTCAAGCAACAGGCTTCACGGGTGAAGAATTGAAGTTGGGGCCGTGTGATCAATGTCACGGCCGACAGAGGGATTTTCCTAAGATGCTGTATTTCTGTCTGAAAGGCTATTTGGCTCTGGATTGGGTCCTCTAAGTGGCTAAAAGTTCTTACCGAAAGTCCTAAGGTTTACAAGAAGTCAATTAGCAATCACTGTATCCGTTTCATCATCGGGATGGTCCCCAAGGTGGGACTTGAAATAATCGTTAGGCCAAATTGGGGTGTCTACAGATACCCCTCTTTGACTGAACTAAGACAGATCGCGAGACATGTTTAAGTAAGAGTCAAAGCTGTAAAAGCAACTCAATTTGGTCCAACCACTATTCCAAGGGGTTTTCGAAAAAGGTTTTAGTTATGGTCGGGCCGGGAGGCTGCCTACGTATTCCACGAGGGAAATTCAAACAAAACATAGTTCGGGAGGGCAATAACGAAAAATAAAAAAGTTTTTGGAGGGTTAGAAACAGAAGATGTACCTTCAGACTTAAAAAGCCGTTGTGTGACGTACCTAGGCTGAGCCAGGATATTGGCGGAGGATAGTTGAAGGAGCGCGGGGCTGTCGGGGAAATTTTCGCGGTGAGCAACTCCAGAATTTTGGGGTAGATCAATACACAGTGGGTGAGTCGTTTTGCTTTTCTTGATCATCCTTACTTTGACTGAGGGGAGCTCGGTAGAGTAGCCTATCCTTGCGAATGAGCTGGAAGGAATTGATGCAATGGGGTGGAATCCAAGCCATCAGTTGAGGATGAATCGGACGCCGTTTTTGAGAAATGGGGGGCGCAAGGCCCGTAACTGGAGCACGGAGCGTTGAGATGAGGGAACCGAGGCACGGAGCCGGTTGTAGTCATGAGGCGAGAGCCTGAGGTGATAGAACTTTGACGTGATGGAACCGAGGTGTAGAACCGGTTGTGGTCACAAGGTGAGAGCCTGAGGAGATTGACAGATTTGAGGCGTAGAGCCAGTTCCATTCACAAGGCGAGAGCCTGAGGAGTCAGAGCTTAGAGCTTGACGTGATTTGAACTGACGCGTAGAGCCGGTTGTATTCTAACGGTCTGTGCACGGAGCTTTCTCGTCATAAGTTTTGGCGTAGAGCCAGAGGAGTCGAAGCTTAGAGCTTGAAGTGATTGAACCGAAGCATAGAGCTGGTTGCATTCTGAAGGTCTGTGCACGGAGCTTTCCCATCATAAATTTTGGCATAGAGCCAGAGGATCGAGGTGCTGGGCCGATCAATAAAACCGAGGCGTAGAGCCGGCTGATTGCAGGATTGACCTGTTTCATAAGAGATAGATATGCAAAGCATGTGTATGTGATGATGTTGGTTGTTAGATGTGAGCAGATATGTAATTGATGCAGACTCGATGTGATAGTGATGATGCAATGTGCACGGGCCCATGTGTGTATGTTTGATTTAAGCGTAGAGCTTCTTTCAAGTTCTGGATTTGAGCATTCGGAGCGTAGAACTCGAGCATTCGAAGGGCAGAATCCGAGCATTCAATGTACAGGTTTTGAGCATCCAGTACGCAGTGGTTGGGCATCCAAGCATAGAGCTTGAGCATTCAAGTGTTGAACTTGAGCATCCAGTACACAGTGGTTGGGCATTCGAAGAGCTTCGAGCATTCAAAATGTTGGATTTTGAGCATTCAAGCGTAGAGCCTGAGAATAGATGATATCTTGATGATTGAGGTGGCATAGAGCCTGTTGAGAATTGTTACGGCATAGAGCCAGTTGAAATAGTGGACTTAGAGCCGCTGAAGTAGCGAGCGTAGAGCTACTGATGATAAAGATGGGCGTTGAGCCGCTGAAGTAGCGAGTGTAGAGCTGCTGAGGTAGTGAATACGGGCGTAAAGCCGCTGAATTTGTGGGTTTGGAGTTGCTGAGGTAGCGAGCGTAGAGCTGCTGGGATGATAGATGCGGATGTAGAACCGCTGAGATAGCGAGCGTAGAGCTGCTGATGGTGGTTACGGGCGTAGAGCCGTTTGAGCGAGCATAGAGCTGCCGATACAGTTGGCTTGGGCATAGAGTTTGTGGGCGTAAATTCGCTGGGTGAGGCCGTTGAATGATTATGGGCTTAAAGCCGCTGGGTGACTTGGGCACTGAGCTACTAATAGAGTGGCTGAAGTGCAGGAACTTGAAGTAGTGAGTTTATGGGCGTGGGGCCGCTGAGTAGCTTGGTGGTGAGTACTGAACTGCTAGGTGGCAAGGTAAGTAAGTACAGGGCTGTACAGAGTTGCTGGGATAGTGAGCATGCGGTGCTGAGATGGTTGCTGAGTGGGTGAAGCTGCTGAAGCATGGGCATAGAGCCGTTGAATAACTTGATGGTAGTGACCATGGAGCTTGAAGCAATGAGCATGGTGCTGCTAATAGTAAGCACAGAGCTACTGAGATAATGAGCTCGGGGCTTGGTTACAGAGCTGCTGAATGGCTGAGATAGTAGGCACGAGGCTGTTGAGGTGAGTGCGGAGCTGTTTGAGTGTCTTGGGCACAAGGTTGCTGATTATGGGCATAGAGATACTGGAGGAGTGAATACGGAGCTGATGAGCGACTTGGGCACAGGGCCGCTGAATGAACACGAAGCTGCTGAGTGATCATGATGGTGAGCACAGGGCCGCTGAGTGGGCTTAGAGCTGTTGATAGTGAGCATAGAGCTACAAAGCTTGGTGACAGCTGTTGTACTTCAGGAGTACAGTAACTGGAGTGTAGAGCCTAAAGGATCCTTTGGGTTTTGCGAGCAAGAGCTTAGAGTCTATGATCCTCAAAGGTCAAGTGACTAGTAGTTGTGAACTTGCTGCTTCAGTGAGAGCTTAGAAAAGTCCCGAAGCGGGTCCAACACCGGTGCTTGAGATTCCACATGCTTGGGGATGCCCCCAAGGCTAGTTTCCACATGCTTGGGATTGCCCCCAAGGCTAGATTAAGCCACATTCCACTCGCTAGATTTAGCTACATTCCACTTGTTCGAAAGTGCCCCCAAGGCTAGATTCCTTATGCTTGGGACGCCTCCCAAGGCTGATCTGATCATAATCTCACATTGACTTTGTCAACTTGTTGACCCAAAATGCCATACGGCTCGTTTAAATGCTTTGGGTAAAACCTGCTGGCCATTATTGCTTTCAGAGATTTTCATTGCCTCGACTAATGGGATGCCTTCCGGAGTGTGCACTGGGCCTTTATCAGCTTAAAGTGGGAGCCACAGGATTTGGAAGTGGCGAGGCTGCTTATTTTCAAGATGTGAGCTTGGGGTAGCTAAAGTAGGTGCTGTATTGTTTTGAACCTGCTGAGCGCGAGACTACCTGAGTGTAGAGTACTGCTGAGCGCAAGGCTGCATGAGTGTACAGTTGCTCAGAGTTTCATGAAGCCAGATAAGGCCATGAATACGACAAGGCATGTTCATGGTGCTACTGAAGAGCAAGTGCAAGGCTTCTGAGTTATGAAGGCAAAGCTGTTGACATGGAGATGAAAGCGCGAAGCAAGGAGCTATGGAGATGCAAAGTGCGAAGCCACTTTAATGCTGCTGACATGGTGCCAATTGTAGAGTCTGCTCAGGACTAGTTACGAGGCTATCTTCCAGCTTCTTTTGACTTGGCTCCGTTGGTTATAAGCACAAGACTTGATGTGGTTGGTCCTAATAACATCAAGGACCGAAATCCAACCCAGTATGTGGAGAATCCTGCAATCCACATTTGAATAGTTTAGAAGATAACAATGGATAGGAAAACAACATGCAACAGGCTTGGAGTCGACCACGGGCCGAAGTCCTTTTATGCTGATTACTAGGGGCAGGACTAGCATACTTAAAGAACCCTAGTTCAAGAGCTTGAACGATTTCGGGTGACATAGATTGCAATGAGTACGTATGCATATTAAACTGAACATTCAGGAAGAAATAGAAGCCCCTTGTTTAGGTAATGGATGCTTGACTCTAGCTTAATTGTGTGTGACAATGTCAACCTAATTGCCCCTAGTACAAAGATATGTGATGTATGCGACAATGAATATGAGTGCAATGCTTCTCTTGTTGGATGGAAGAGATCTTGGTATGCTTTTGACAATGCTATGCGACAGCATTTCACAAAAGAGTTGAGGTGTCCTCCCAGGATATGATGCCCCTCAGGCTGAGCTTTCTTCTTTTTGAAGGCCAAGTGTGTTGGCTGGGAGATAGGCTTTACAGTGTATCTCTTTGTTGCTCCTGCAAAATTGTTAGTAAACTTAGTAATAAAGGTAGGGTGGATTGGCTGTCGCAGGGAGCTTGCCCAACTGGATCCACGGTTCACTTCACTCTTTGCATAGAGATGATGGCCATGATGCCTTGATGAACCTGCTTTGCTTGAGCATAAAAACACCTCATACTTGGAGTTTAGTTTGTGCAACAACCACTTCCATTAAGCAGCCATAATGATATACGCATGAAATACTAGGATCAAGAGATCAATGCAAAAGACAAGGTGATACTGATATGCATGTAAATCCGCAATGTATTATGGACATCTTCAACTTTCGCGTATTTGATCAAATGCTTCCCCTTGCTTTAGGGAGATTGACAATAACTTATTGCGTACACTAGCCAGGTGATTTGAAAGACCGCAATACTCTTGTGGCACCACTGAAAACATTGTTTGGCCAAGGGACCATATTTGTTGTACTCCTCATGAAATGAGAGACCCATGTTATTTCCTCAAAGATTTTGCAAAAAGTGATTGTGCTTGTGTTTGTTGTGTTAAGAATGCTTAGGTTAGAATCAACTTTGAAAACTTTTCCTTGAGGAATTCAAAATCATATCATTTCATCTATATGTTCCTCGCTCACGTCATTCAATCATCAAAGGACACAGAACTATTTTGCAAACCCATGCCTTTAGTCAATTAGGTGAGTTTGTTGCTTCAAGTTTGATTTGGCTTACTTGAGTTGGATCGATAAGCGCCTACTGAGACCCTCATTAGAGGTTGGATACCTTCAAGAAAAGTGCATAAAGGGGACATAGTCGTGCCCGTAGCTCTCCATGTTGTGTGAGTTGCCAAGATGATGCAAACTCCAGGATTCTTGCCCTTTGTGCTAAGTCCCATATCGGTGATACCCCTAGTGTCTAGGACTTTGCTACTAAGTCGTGTTTTTCAATCCAAGAGGACTTTATTACGGACCAAATTGTAGGCTAGAGTTGTGGCTTTTAAGAAAGAAAGGAAATAATGGCTCAAACCTACTTTCTACTCATGCTTGGGTTTCAAAGGCTAGCAGCCATCTTCAACATTTTTATCAACTCTTGTCGTCTCTTGCCTCACTTTGTGTGAAAGAGTTGTTTTCTTTAAAAATGTCCTTTGTATGTATTGGAAGAAATGTTTTCTTCAAAATGTCCCTTGTATGACGGGGTACTCATTTTTTCATTGATCTCTCCTTGTATTCTTTTTGTTTGCCCCAACATAGGGGATGGCTGCCTAGCAGGCTTTTCAAAGAAATTATCCAGAGGTTCAACGTGGCTAGCAAGGGATAAGTGTTTCGGATAGAGAAATGAATGCCTTTCTTCTTGAAACACATGACAAAGTAGTAAGGATCCTAACCAAGAGATTAGGGGCTTCGATGTTTATCAAAGTGGATTTTCTAAGATTGAGGACAATCTTTTGAGACACATTGTAGATGCATGGAGACATGGCTGATTTCTCATTTTGTTCGTGCTCTAACTTTTGCCTAGACTGCCCTTGTGGATTTTCAATCTAGCGAGCTCATCATTTTTTTCTCTTCATTTTTCCTCTCTTTTCTTCTTCAACAACATGATTTGCTCACAAGTGATCTCTGTGAGGGTGCAGAAATGTTTCAACTCCTTAGCTCAGCAGAAATGACGTGGGTCATAGTTTTGAAAAACTCATTTTGTGCTTTTTGTAGACACCCCAATTTGGCCTAACGATTATTTCAAGTCTCACCTTGGGGACCATCCCGATGATGAAATGGATACAGTGATTTCTGATTGACTTCTCAAGAACGTTAGGACTTTCGGTAAGAACTTTGAACCACTTAGAGGACCCAATCCAGAGCTATATAGCCTTTCAGACATAAATACAGTATCCCAGGAGAATCCATCTGTCGGCCGTGACATTGATCTCACGGCCTCAACATCATTTCTTCACCCGAGCAACTTGTTGCTAGAAAATCTCCCTGAGAGATCAATTCCTCGGCCGCAAGATCTATCCTTCGGCCGCAACATCCATTCCTCGGCCGCCAGATCCTTTGCTCGGCCGCCAGATCATCATTTTTCCAGATTCTGGAACGTTCTGTCAAACGTTTGATCCGATCACAAAACCCTAGCAGCCAAATTCTGAGGCGTTCGGGCTACGTTAGAGGATTGCCATGAAGAGTTAGAATCACACTCTAACTCTAATTTTGATCATGCATTTCAATTGGCCGGAGTGTGTCATCCCTATGCCTATATAAAGGAGCCTTTGGGCTCCGAAATTAACAAGTGAATACACCCTCTCAAGCCCCGAAATTCTGCACAAATACTCTCTCAATCCCCCTCTCAAAAAGCCCTAACCTCCCGAAGGCAGCCATCAATCCGACGATCAAACCCCGAAGTTCAAACCCTAACCCTAGGGTTTTTTAAGAAGCAATCAGTCAATCACAAACAATCCGAAGCAATCAAGCAACTGAGGGATCAAGGTGGTGAGGCCCAACGGTCTCTGGTTTGTTTTATTTTCTGTCCATAATCTTAAGCGTAGCGTTTTAATTATCTACTAACTTTTCTGTCTGGTGTGAGGAAGAACATCGACTGGGTCATCAATCCCTCGGCCGGTACATCAAACTAGGAGGATCCCTCGGCCGTGACATCCATTCACCGGCCGCGGGATCCATTCCCCTGGGACAGCTTTGTTTTGCTTCCTGCTTTCCTCTGCATGTTTCAATCACAGTCTTGGCTCACTATTAACTGCTTAAAGGATAAAAACAGACTACGTGTTAGAATTAAATAAAGCATCTGTATGTCTTATGTTGAACAATTATGGGCCAGTCTCACGACTAGGCAGAGAGGGGTGCCTAACACCTTCCCCTTACTGTACTTTTGGCTCCCGCGCCCAGAATCTCTATCTATTTTCCTAGTTTTAATAAACTGGGTGGCGACTCTGTTTTTATGATAACCGCTATCGTGTGGCGATGTTCCTAGCCATGGGAATATCCACGATCTTGGTTTGTGATGCAAGCAACCAATCGAGCAAACAAACGTGAAGCATCTGTATGGAGATGCCCCGTCAGGGAGGTGTCTACAGTTTTGGCGACTCCGCTGGGGAAATGAGAGCCATAACCAGAAAGTTCAACATAAGACTAATACATGCCTTATTTAATTCATTTATCATATGCATCAAGCGGGCAACCTCGTTGAGTTCACCTGATACCCCGGCATGACACGGGCTATGTTAGGGGTTCCAGCAAACTCCACAGTCACTCGTACCTAGTGGTATAAAAAAGGGAATTACCCAATCACCGCCTATGATGGGCTTGTGAAAGGACTGGTGCCCTTTGACAACGGAGCACCCTGAGACTACCTAAACCTTTCATGTGTTAGAAAGCCATAGAAGTTATCAATCTAAGACAGGAACCTACAGGCTAGGAATCTACTTGCATTTACTTGCATTTTTTACACAAGTTCTTCTTCACACCTTGTATATGTTGTTGTAACATCTCTTTCTATGCAAAAGGGTTAGAGCTTGAACTAAAAGCCCTAACCCTAAGTCTTTACAGCAAAGCACTAATGGCATTGCCTGCAAGGTATATTCTTGGTAAAAAGCATCATTGCTTACTTAACACTCTCGCTTTACTTAAAGCATTGCGAAGCATGGATTTCTAGAACGAAATCAAACATTGGCTGCCCCGTCGGCAATTGAACTAGGGGTCGCTCTAGCAATCTTTGCCTTGCGAGGCTAAAGGAAAGAGGGAGTGTAAAGTAGTAGAGCAGGTTATGGATGATTGTATGCAAAGTCAATGATTATGGATAGAACTTGCAATACGTATTTCTCCATGGATGATTCGACATGACAAGTTTAGGACTTTGGTTCCTATTTCCAAATCAGCCTCGCAACCCACCTTTCAAAATTCAAAATTTTGAGCATGCTTACCTCAACAAGTTGGTAAAATTTAGGAGGTCGTCAATGTGCTAGCAAATAATCAAGTGGATTTCAATTACCTCAATCACGTTTAGAGAAAGGATCTTCCCTAACCAAGAATTGAAAGAACTTTCAAAACTTGTTGCAATGCCTAGTCTAATGTTAAGTTTTTATGAAACATTCAAATAGCCGCTAGCATAGCGATGGACTCCGAGTCTACTTTCTGTTATAGTCATATGCTCAACCTTTTCGCTTTGTCTCATAATATGGATTGGCTTGGAAGTGGGATCTTAAGTTGCAGCAACGAGTCTTAAAGAATCATCCATATCAAAAATTGGTAGCTATCTATGGTATCCGATAAACTCATGCATACAAAACAAGTTGCTATGCATGACTCATCCATAATCTGTGAAAGTAGCTATGGTGTTATGTATATCACTTTGTTTGCCTTTCTCTAGCCATGCAGGGGACTAAACCAAGAAAGGAATCCATCACCCTTATTTCTTCTTATAGCACATTGCATGATCACATGTTAACATCGATTATCATTTGGTTAAGCCCCCCCATCATGCTAGATTTGCATTTTAAGGGCAATAAGTGTGTTTGATGCGTGCATTGCATAGACACTTGATTTTGGACATCTCAACCTGAGCGTAACTAAGTTCTTGCTTTTCCTAAACTTTGGGTTTGGTCTAAGATGTGACAGCAATGGCGGACGAGAAGATTGAAGCTCTGGCTGCCCAAGTTAATGTATTAACTGAATCAGTGGCTACCCTAGCCACCATTGTTCACAGTTTGCAAAGAAGTCCTCCACAAGCTCCACCTCCACCTCCTCCTACTAGATGGATGAAAAGGGCGGCTCAGAGAGAAACTTATCCCGCTAAGGATAACCAAATTGAAATGGTGGTGGATAATCTGCAGCAGCGACATGAGAAGCCACTTCTTCTCGATGCCATCAATCTAAAACAGGAATCTCTCAAAGAGAAAAACAGCGGTGAGATGAACATAAGCAACAGTAATGTTAAACCGGTGGAATCTCATCTCGACCGCAAGCAAAAGAGAAATTTTGTTCCTTTTAGAATGAACTTGGAAAAAGTGTTCTGTATCTTGGAAACAAAAGGGGTATTGAAGCCGTTACAACCAAAATTTCCAAACTTTATACAAAAAGGCCGAGGGTACTGCAAGTATCACCAAGTAAATGGTCACTATATCGGGGAATGCGAAGCTCTCAAGAATGCGATCCAAGACCTCATCGATCAAGAGAAAATTGATCCAGCTGAGTTTGATCATTGGGCAGCAGCAGCATCCATGCCTGTCACGTCTTAGGCTAAGAGTCAATCTTTTGAGGAGTCTTATCTAGCTAGTTTTGGCTACTATTCTGGTCCATATCTATTTCCTTTTTAAAAGATCCATGTCTTGAGTTTATTTTGGTCGTAAATCTGCTTGTTGCGCCTAGCATGAAATGTGGACCAAAAATGAGAAGTCTCCTCGGACTTGAACTACGAATGGCCTGATTCTCTTTTTGAGATACGTAGGCACCTTATGGTCGGCCACAATCTTCAAACTATTAGTTGCTGCTATAGAATGCTCATGATAACATTGAGTATTGAAAACAATCCTTAGGGATTTCAAAGTAATCTTATGGCATCTTTTGGAACACATCATAATCACTTGAATTGTCGAAAGCGCAAAACGAGGTTTTCAAAACTATGACCCGCGTCATTTCTGTTGAGCTAAGAAGGAGTTGACACATCTCTGCACCCTCATAGAGATCACTTGTAAGCAAGAAGAAGAAAAGAGAGGAAAAATACAGAGAAAGTGTAAGGGGAAAAAATCCGCTTTGCTAACTCTAGCTTTTTGGTAAACAGCTTCACGTGCCTCCTCGCCGGAACCCTAGCCCTTCGCCGGAACCCTAACTGCAAAACAGACAAGGGTGAGCGCACCTTTGCCTTTCGTGGCAAAGGCCCTCCGATGCCTAAGTTAGTATCACGTACTAGCAGAAAAACCCTAATTATCAGTAGGTAAATAACTCGATTGCAGTAGACTGCGTACCTTTCACCTTTAGGTTTACCTTGTATTTATAGATTCACAGATGCTTGTTGCCCAAGTATCCGTGTTGCCCTAGGTTTCCTATCTCATACAGGAAACCCATAATATCTTGGATTCTCGTTCCCTTATCAATTCATTACCTTAGTTCTTTTAGGACTCTTTTCCATAACTGACCGAACATCCCATTCCCGTTGGGTATCTCTCCTGGATCCTATATTCTCGGGATCCCATTCCTTTACGGAACCAATTGTAATGGAACCTCCTAGAGTATTCCCTCTGCTCCAGCACTTGATTGGAGTTCTTCCCTTGTTCGGCTATCTCATCGCCGAACAACTACTTGGACCAACGTCCTCTCAGGAGCTCTCCTCCTGTTCGGCCCTTTTGGACCAGGAACAAACTACTTGGACCAACAACTTCACATGTCACTGGTCCTTTATCAATCTCTTGGTCCAATAACTTCTCATGTTTACTGGACCTTGACCCCATACAGACTTCCTGGACCAATGACATTTCATATCGCTGGTCCATATTGCCGACCACCAGCTTGCACGACGACTATTCTCATCATATTTACACCATGGTCCCACGTACCACGTGTTCGGGCCCTGTTTGGCCTTGTTCGGGAATACCTCCCTACAATTGCTCCCCAGCTTTACTCGTTATTTATTACCCAAATGACGAGCAAAGCTCTTAAGGACCGAGCAGATTCGTCCTGTTTCTGCACCTTTATTCGTGGCACATATCTTACTTCCCATATTTAGAAGCAAACAGATGTTTTCGTGAAACGAGACGCACAAACGGCGTCCGGGGTGACATTTCACGTACGTCACCCTACTAACTTGGGTACTCAGGGAATCTCGTCCCCAATGCAGACCCACATTTCGTTTTGCTAAGTTTACTCATTTTTCAGTAAATCTTTTTGCACTCTTGCTAAGTTTGTTCGTACTTAGCATTGACCCTAGGTCATTCCGTATCTTCGCAGTTTCTTGGTATTCAGTATTTGCTTTGGCCCAAAGTTTTCTCGTACTTTAGCGAATTCCCAGCAATACTCTAGGAGTACTCGTACTCGTCCCAATTCTTGGCCGAACATGGTTGCTTCAGGCATTCGATGCCAAGACCTAGGTCTCCTTTTCACCCAACCTATCTCGGGCTCAGCTTGTAGCCAAGGCTTTAAGTTTTGTCGATTTTTGGCATTCCTTACTGCCTTGGCCTAAGCATACTCATTCTTAGCCAATCCACTGTCATGTCGTACCTAGCTTATCTCAGGCTTTGCTCACATGAGAGCAATGTTCGTTGCTTGGGCCCCAAACATTTTCGTGCTTGGGCCTTTGTCATGATTCAAGCAATGTTCACTGCTCGGGCCCCAAGCCTCTCCGTACTGGGGTCTATTTTTGACATTCTACGTTGTCATAGGTTTATTCATACCTATGTTCAATTTAGCTTATGGTCACCCAAATTTTCGTTCTTGGTTATTTTTCCAATTCTAGGCACTTAACTTCTGCCATTGTTTATGCTTGACACAGCCAAATAGTTTTTTTGAACTATTACTGTTTGAGCCTATGCATGCTCGGCGAATCATCTAAGTTCATTCGTACTTAGGTAGCAGCCCAAGTGCATTCGTACTTGGGCTTTTCTCAGCATTATTCGTTGCTGTGAGACTAAGTGTATTCATACGTAGCTAAATCTCAACATTATTCACTGCCTTTTGTGAGGCAAATTTCTTTTAATCGCCTCTTTGGCCCTATTCGTGGCCAAGCTCTTTCACACTCAACAGATACTTAGCAATCTTCATCGCTCTTGCATCATTATCCAAGCTTATTCGCACTTGGTATGCCTAAGTATATGCATACTTAGGTTTCGCTCGTACTTGTTCATACTCGGTGAATTGTCTTTTGTCCGTACTCAGGTATTGCCCAAGCTTAATCACCCTCGGCAGACTGCCCAAGTTTATTCGTACTGAGGTATATCCTGTGTTTGATCATACTCAATCGAATTTCGGCACCGTTCATGGTCATGGCCTAACTTTACTCATATTTAGCCAAACTTTTGAGTTTGATTGCACTCAATCTGATTGTGGCATTTTTTATCGCCATGGCCTAAGTTTATTCATACTTTAGCCAAATTCAGAGTTTGATCGTACCCAACGAATATTTTTGATGAATGCTCTTTGCTCCCCAGGATGGAGAAAAAGTATCCTTAGCTTGTTCTTGCCGGGACCGAACAAGTACAATATTCGTGCTGGAAACAATTTCTTTCGAGCAATTTTATTCATAATTCTACCGAAGCAACTCGTAGCTTAAGAGAAATGTTGAACACTACCTCTTCTGTAAGTAATCCCATTACTTGACGTTATTTTGACTGATGGCCCTTCGTGGCCAGAATATAACGTGCTCGGACGCCGATCGCAGCTGTCCAAATTTCGTGTGAGCTTCTTAAGTATTTCATACCTATCGACCTTATGTATCTCATACATAAGCTGAAGTTTTTCATTCTTAGATACTTCCGTGTCTATACTTGGCAACTCTCAAGCATAGTCGTCGTTCGCGCGCGACTCAATCTCGTGCTTGTTCATGCACATACCCTAGTTTCGTGTGTTTATTCATACACATCTAAGCATTCGTACGTAGTCGGGCTTGTGTGTTCCTTCATACACCTCAATCGAACTCAATCCCTACCGGATCTATTTACAGACCTAAACCCTTCGTGCCTGGCCAATTTCGTGCGTTCATTCATACACACTTTTTGTACTGTGTTTGCTCACCCAAGTGTTTCATACTTGACAGACTCCTAAGTGTATTCATACTTTAGATAAATTTGCATGTTCTCGTATGCTCCCCAAGTTCCTCGTACTTGGAAATATGTGCATATTCACGTATGCAACTCAAATGTCTCGTACTTGGGTATATTATGAGCTAGATCATACTCAACCAAATTCTGGCATTATTCATTGCCATGGCCTAAGTTTATTCATACTTAGCCAAATTTGGAGTATAATCATACTCCATCGGATTTTGGCATTACTCATTGCCATGGCCTAAGTTTATTCATACTTAGCCAAATTTAGAGTATGATCGTACTCAATCGGATTTCGGCATTACTCATTGCCATGGTCTAAGTTTATTCATACTTAGCCAAATTCGGAGTATGTTCGCACTCCATTGAATTTTGGCTTCACTCATCGCCATGGCCTAAGTTTATTCATACAAAGCCAAATTCGGAGTATAATCGTACTCCATCGAATTTTGGCATTATTCATTGCCATGGCCTAAGTTTATTCATACTTAGTCAAATTTGGAGTATAATCGTACTCCAACGGATTTTGGCATTATTCATTGCCATGCCCTAAGTTTATTCATACTTAGCCAAAGTTGGAGTATGATCGGACTCCATCGGATTTTGGCATTACTCATTGCCATGGCCTAAGTTTATTCATACTTAGCCAAATTTAGAGTATGATCATACTCAATCGGATTTCGGCATTACTCATTGCCATGGTCTAAGTTTATTCATACTTAGCCAAATTCGGAGTATAATCGTACTCCATCGGATTTTGGCATTATTCATTGCCATGGCAAAAGTTTATTCATACAAAGCCAAATTCGGAGTATGATCGTACTCCATCGGATTTTGGCATTATTCATTGCCATGGCATAAGTTTATTCATACTTAGCCAAATTCGGAGTATGATCGGACTCCATCGGTTTTTAGCATTATTCATTGCCATGGCCTAAGTTTATTCATACTTAGCCAAATTTTGAGTTTTTTCGTACTCAATCGGTTCTCAAGTTTTTTTCTTAAGTCGTATTCGTACTTTAACTTGAAAAACAATTTTTCAAATCAAATTCCGTTTTATTGCTTCATTCCAAGTTTATTCGTACTTAGATGCACACTCTCCCTGCTCCCCAGTATGGAGGCAAATTAAGTGTCTTTGGGTCCATACTTAGCTTAGTCGTGCTAGGACCGAACATAAATAAAATTTCTTAATTCCGTCACAAAGCTGCTCGTAGCTGAATAATTTCTATGGAATTCTGATCATAATTCTCTTATAGC
Organism: Rhododendron griersonianum; assembly: GCA_018127125.1. Taxonomy (NCBI): domain Eukaryota; kingdom Viridiplantae; phylum Streptophyta; class Magnoliopsida; order Ericales; family Ericaceae; genus Rhododendron; species Rhododendron griersonianum. The sequence goes on from CM030791.1 coordinate 38,878,572, forward strand.
AACTCATAGCTAAAATATAAATTGCAATAAGTAATTCCACTACTTATCTGTATATTCCATGGCATATGCATTGGATTCCCATCCAAGACTTTGAGGCGATAAGCTTCAATCTCAGCTATCTCTGTAACCTTGTATGGTCTCTCCCAATTCGGACCAAGCTTCCCATTCGTGGGATCTCATGCAAAAACTTCCTTAGTTTCTTAGCCTTCAGTACTTTGGCACTTCGTAACCCAACCAACAAGGCTTTGTATTCTACCACATTATTCGAAGCATTGAGCTGAACAACCAGTTCTAGCATCACAACCTTAGGAGAGCATATCATAATTCGTGCTCCTGAATCTTGAACTGTAAACATATAATTTTCACTCCTCTTGATCCTGCTCGGTAGATTCCTTCCTTCATCATAATCACTCCCGCGTGGGTTTATTACGAGAGCATCGTTGTCCGATAACTATACAATTTCCAGGTTTTTGTCCATAAAGGTGCTTGGCCCTTTGGTTTGTTGCCTATTCGAGCACTACCTGAATTCTCCATCTTTCGTAAGCATCTATACCAGTCTTTGATTTCTTGCTCACGTTTTTTCATACGCTAAGCAATTTCTTCAATACTACATTCTTTCTCTTTGAGACCTTTCGTAGTCTCGAGTACGTTGTGATCACCTAACAAATTTAGACCGATCCTCATGATCATCTAACAGATTCAGATTGGCCTTCGCGAGAGCCTAACAAATTTGTACTACTTTGTGCGATTGCCTAAACAATTTAGACTACTCCGTGCAATTGTATAGAAATTTTGAATTGCTCTGCATGGTTGCCTAGCAGATGATTGCTCCTTAGGATTGCCTAGCAGATTCAACTGCTAAATGCAATCGCCTAGCAGGTTCTAGACCGCTCCTTAAGATCGCCTAGCGGATTGACTGCTCTGCTACCGAGCAGATTCAGATTGCTCCTTAAGATCGCCTAGTAGATTCGAACTGCACAGATTCAAATTGATTTGCGCGGTCGCCTAGCAGGTTCAGAGCACTGCGCTGCACGGCTGTGGAGCAGATTTTGATTGCTCCTTAGGATTGCCTAGCAATCTGACTGCTCTGTGCAATCGCCTAGCGAGTTCAGATTGCGGCCGCTCTGAGCAGATCAGGCTGCTCCTTAAGATTGCCAAGCAAATTCAAACTGCTCTGTGTTGCTAGCAGATTCAAATTGCTCCTTAAGATCGCCTAGCGGATTCAGACTGCTCCCGAGCAAATTCAGATTGCTCCTTAAGATCGCCTAGCGGATTCAGACTGCTCTGCCGAGCAAATTCAGAATGCTCCTTAAGATCGCCTAGCAGATTCAGACTTTGCTACCGAGCAAATTCAGAATGCTCCTTAAGATTGCCTAGCAGATTCAGACTGCTGTCGCCTAGCAGATTCAAACTACTCTGCGCGGTCGCCTAGCAGTTCGAGCTGCTGCGCTGTGGAGCGATTTTGATGCTCCTAAGATCGCCTAGCGATTCAAAGCGCTTTCTGCTACCGAGCAAATTGATCGCTCTATAAGATCGCCTAGCAGATTCAGACTGTTGCCTAGCAAATTCAGACTGCTCTTTAAGATTGCCTAGCAGATTGATTTGCTCTGCTTGTTGCCTAGCGATTCAAAGCCGCTCTGTGATCGCCCTAGCGAGTTCGACTGCTTGGCTGTGGAGCAAATTTTGACTGCACTTCGAGATTACCTAGCAGATTCGAACTGCTTTGACTTCCATCTCGACATCTTGATTTGCTCCCCCAATCCTAGGAGCATACAATATTGAAGGACTTGCTCATAGCCCTACTCAGTGCCTTCTCAAAAGAATTACAAAAAGGTGTCCTCTCATTTTCCCTCTTGGATCATCCTCCATTCGCGGAGTCTTTACGCTTCTAGAAAACATTGTTGATCTCAAAGAATTACTCCGTTTTGTATTAGATTTCTCGAATCTCTCTCTCTCATGCTTTTTTAATCAGGCGTGCATACCCCTTGAGTTCATCCTACCATTTTATCCTTAGAACTCTAGGACTGAACCAGCGAGTGACTCGTACCCGCCAAGCCATTCCTTTACTCCACCAGCGGCTTTTTCGGAGCCTGCAGTGGAGTTTTGTCACGACCCCCTCAAGACCATGCGTGTTCTTTGGGTCGTATGGCTCTTCTTCCATCATGGTTTCAGTGGGAATTCTATCGTTTCCCACAGACGGCGCCAATTGTAAGGGGAAAAAATCCGCTTAGTGCTAACTCTAGCTTTTTGGTAAACAGCTTCACGTGCCTCCTCGCCGGAACCCTAGCCCTTCGCCGGAACCCTAACTGCAAAACAGACAAGGGTGAGCGCACCTTTGCCTTTCGTGGCAAAGGCCCTCCGATGCCTAAGTTAGTATCACGTACTAGCAGAAAAACCCTAATTATCAGCAGGTAAATAACTCGATTGCAGTAGACTGCGTACCTTTCACCTTTAGGTTTACCTTGTATTTATAGATTCACAGATGCTTGTTGCCCAAGTATCCGTGTTGCCCTAGGTTTCCTATCTCATACAGGAAACCCATAATATCTTGGATTCTCGTTCCCTTATCAATTCATTACCTTAGTTACCGAACATCCCATTCCCGTTGGGTATCTCTCCTGGATCCTATATTCTCGGGATCCCATTCCTTTACGGAACCAATTGTAATGGAACCTCCTAGAGTATTCCCTCTGCTCCAGCACTTGATTGGAGTTCTTCCCTTGTTCGGCTATCTCATCGCCGAACAACTACTTGGACCAACGTCCTCTCAGGAGCTCTCCTCCTGTTCGGCCCTTTTGGACCAGGAACAAACTACTTGGACCAACAACTTCACATGTCACTGGTCCTTTATCAATCTCTTGGTCCAATAACTTCTCATGTTTACTGGACCTTGACCCCATACAGACTTCCTGGACCAATGACATTTCATATCGCTGGTCCATATTGCCGACCACCGGCTTGCACGACGACTATCCCCATCATATTTACACCATGGTCCCACGTACCACGTGTTCGGGCCCTGTTTGGCCTTGTTCGGGAATACCTCCCTACAGAAAGGAAAAAATGATGAGCTCGCTAGATTGAAAACCCGTAAGGGCGGTCTAGGCAAAAGTTAGAGCACGAACAAAGTGAGAAATCAGCCATGTCTCCATGCATCTACTATATGTCTCAAAGGATTGTCCTCAATCTTAGAAAAATCACTTGGTTAGACATCGAAGCCCCCAATTCCTTGGTTAGGATCCTTGCCACTTTGTCGTGTGTTTCAAGATGAAGAAAGGCATTCATTTCTCTATCCCAAACACTTATCCCTTGCTAGCCACATCGAACCTCTGGATAATTTCTTTGAACAGCCTGCTTTGCAGCCATCCCCTACAATAGGGCAAACACAAAAAAAATACAAGGAGAGATGAAAGAAAAATCAATGAAAAAATGAGCACCCCGTCATACAAGGGGCATTTTGAAGGAAACATTTCTTCCAATACATACAAAGGATATTTTTGAAGAAACCAACTCTTTCACACAAAGTGAGGCAAGAGACAACAAGAGTTGGTAAAAATGTTGAAGATGGCTGCTAGCTTTTAAAAACCCAAGCGTGAGTAGAAATTAGGTTTGAGCCTTTACATCCGCTTCTTTCTCATGCCAAAATCCCAAGCCTACATTATGGTCCATAACAAAGTCCTCTCAGATTGGGGAACACGACTTAGTAGCAAGGTCCTAGACACTAGGGGCATCACCAATTTGGGATTTAACATGAAGGGCAAGAATCCTAGAATTTGCATCATCTTGGCAAATTGCACAACATGGAGAGTTACGTGAGACAAGGGGCATGGCTATGTTCCCCTTTATGCACTTCTCTTAAAAGTGTCCAACCTCTTATGCGGGTCTCAATAGGTGCTTATCAATCCAACACAAGTCAACCAAATCAAGCTCGAGGCAACAAACTCACCTGATTGACTAGGGGCATAGGTTTGCAAAATAGTTCTATGTCCTTTGATGATTAAATGACGTGAGTGTGGAACATGGATGGAATGATGTGACCTTGAAATCCTCGAGGAAAAGCTTTCAAGAATGGTTTTATCCTAAGCATTCTTAACACAGCTAATACAAGCGCAGTCACTTTTTGCAAATTTCTGAGGAAATAACATGGGTCTCTCATTTCATGAAGAGTGCAGCAATATGGTTTCTTGACCAAACAATGTTTTTGGTGGTGTCGCCAGGGCATTACGATCTTTCAAAACACCTGGCTTGTATAAGCACTAAGCCATTATCAAATACACGAAAGTTGAGATGTCCAGAATGCATTACGGATTCACATGCATCACCCTGTCTTTTGCATTGATCTCTTGATCCTAGTATTTCATGTGTATATCATTATGGCTGCTTAATGGAAGTAGTTGCCTTGGTTGTATGAGCTAACCCCAAGTATGAGGTGTTCTTATGTTCAAGCAAGGCAGATTCATCAAGGCATCATGGCCATCATCTCTATACAAGGAATAAAGGGCGACAAAGGGATGCACTGTAAAGTCTACCTCCCTGTCAACACACTTAAAGAAAGCTCAGCCTGAGAAGCGTCATATCCTGGGGGAACGCTTCAACTCTTTTGTAGAATGCTGTCACACAGCACTATCAAGGACATGCCAAGATCTCTGCCCAACAGAAACATTGCACTCACATTCATTGTTATTTACATTGCATGTTTCTATGCTAGGGGCAATTAGATCATTATCATCATGCACGATTGGGCTAAGATCAAACATTCATGGCCTAAACAGGGGGCTTGCGTTCCTTTTTAAATACTCAAATTAACATGCCTATGTGTTGCATTGCAATCTATGTCACCCAAAATCGTTCAAGCTCTTGAGCTAGGGTTCTTCAAATATGATGGTCCTACCCCTAGCTGTCAGCATAAAAAGGACTTTGACCCGTGGTCGACTCCAAGCCTGTCGCATGTTGTTTTTTCCTATCCATTGCTGTCTTCTAAACTATTCAAATGTGGATTGCAGGATTCTCTTGGATTTTGGTCCTTGAACCAACCATACCAAGCTTTGTATCTATGATCGATAGAGCCAAGTCAAAGAAGCTAAAAGATAGCCTCGTATGGCACCATGTCAACAACATTAAAGTGGCTTCGCACTTCACATCTCCATAGCTCCTTGCTTCGCGCTTTCATCTCCATCTTAGCAGCTCTGCCTTCATAAAATCAGAAGTCTCACACTTGCTCTTCAGTAGCACCAAACACATGCCTTGTCGTATTCGCGGCCTTGTCTAGCTTTTCAAGAACTCCGAGCAACTCTACACTCAAGCCTCGCCGTATGCACAAACAATAGGTTCCATCTCAACAGTGCAGTACTTACTTTAGCTACCCCGAGCTCACATCTTGACGCCAAGCAGCCTCGCCACCTCTAGGCTAGCAAAACAATCTTGTGGCTTCCACTTAATGCCACCCTTCGGAAGGCATCTATGCGGCTAAAATCCTCCAAAAAGAGCATCCGTATTGCTAAAGCCCTCCAGAAGGCGCTTATGTTGCTAGCTTCCAGAAAGCATTTGTATGATCAGCTTCCAGAAAGCGTTCAGCCTTCAGAAGGCATCTCGTTAATGGAGGCGATGGAAATCTCCCAAAAACAAGTTGAATTTGCCAAAAAAGGCGATGGAAATCTCCTAGAGCGTATGAGTGGATCATCCCATCAGTCAAGGTGATGGAACTTCCAAGGCACCAAGTTGAAGAAGGCAATGAAAAATCTCTGAAAGCAATAATGGTCGACAGGTTTCTCCCAAAAGCATTTAACGGGCCTTATGGCATTTTGGGTCAACAAAGTCGACAAAGTCAACATGGGATTATGGTTAGATTAGCCTTGGGAGGCATCCCAAGCATGTGGAAACTAGCCTTAGGGGCACCCCAAGCATGTGGAATCAATCCTCCAACTCCTGGCGTTCTCGCACTCGGTAAATCAACCTCTCAGCTGCATCCTTCTACAAAATCTCCCCTTTCAAAGGCAATCGATTATGGGCCCGTGGCCAATAGAATTTATAATCAAATCCAGCCTTGGGAGCATTCCAAAGCATGCATGACATCAAGCACCAGCATTAGAAGCCTTGCATAGGTTGTCAAAATGCTTGCCAGAAGCACTCAGTTTGGCCTCACGATCATTCCGAGCATGAGGAAACTAGCCTTGGGAGCATTCCCAAAGATCAAGTATCAATCAAAGCCTTACAGGGGTTACCAAATGCACGCAATCTAGCCTTGGGGATTTTCCCTAGCAAGTGAAATATGGCTGAATCTAGCCTTGGGGGCAATCCCGAGCAAGTGAAATATGGCCATGGGGACAATGTCGAGCATGTGGAAATTAACCTTGGGAACATGCCCAAACGCGAGGAATGATCAAACATCGGTATTAAAGCCGCATTAGGACTTTTTCAAAGCTCTCTCCATGGCCATAAGCTCACAATTACTGGTCGCTTGATCGTCGAGGATTATTAATCACCGAGCTCTTGCTCGCAAAACCCAAGGATCCTTGATACCTCAAGCACATGCTCTACGCCCTAGTACGACAGCCATCACAGTCATAAACGGCACTACACTCATGAGATCACTACTTCAAGCTCCAAGCTCATTATCTCTGTAATCGTAGCTCCAAACTCACTAGCTCGGCAGCACCACGTGCTCGTTACCTTGATAGCTCCATTCATTTAGCAGCCCTATGCCCAAGTCGCTCAAAAAAGCTCTGCACTCACCTCAACAGCCTCGTGCATACTATCTCAGTCATTCAGCAGCTCTGCAACCATGCCCCGAGCTCATTATCTCAGTAGCCCTGCGCTTACTATCAACAGCACCATGCTCATTGCTTCAAGCTCCATATTCACCATCTCAAACAACTCAGCAGCACCATGTGCTCATTATGCATTCAACGGCACCGAGCTCACTCAACAGCCTCAAGCTCACTATTGACAGCAGCTCTGCAACCAAGCCTCGAGCTCATTATCTCAGCAGCTCTATGCTCACTACTTCAGCCACTTCACTATCATTTGGCGGCTCTATTCACCATCAGCAGCTTTAAGCTTGCCACCCCAACAACCATACATCCGTAGCTCCAAGCCCATTGCTCAGCGGCTCTACACCCATCACTCGGTGACTCCATGCCCATATTCACCATCCGCAGCTCCACGCTCACTACCTCAGCGGCTCAAAGCCCATATTCAACTATATCAGTGGCTCTATGCCCACCATCATCTCAGCAATCATTCAGCAAAGCTTTAAGCATCACTGTCAGCAGCTCTATGCTCTCAACAGCTCACCAGCAGCCCTATGCTCAACGGCTCCAAGCCCATTACTCAGTGGCTCAAAGCCCATTATCATAGCGGCTCAAAGCCCATAGCCCACCATCTCAACTGGCTCGAAGCTGTAAACAATCAGTTCTCAACAAGCTCTACGCCTGCCATTTCATCAACTCAGCGGCTCAAAGCCCATCATCTCAACTGGCTCAAAGCCGTAAACAAGCAAATCTCAACAGGCTTTAAGCCACCCCAATTAACAAGACATCATTCTCAGGCTCTACACCTGAATGCTCAAAATCCAACATTTTGAATGCGTGAAGCTCTTCGAATGCCCAACCACTATGTACTGGATGCTCAAGTTCTATACTTGAATGCTCAAGCTCTACGCTTGGATGCCCAACCACTGCGTACTGGACGCTCAAAGCCTGTACTTTGAATGCTCGGATTTTACCGTCCGAATACTCGAGCTCTACGCTCTGAATGCTCAAGTCCGAAACTTGATGGAAGCTCTAAGCTTAAATCAACACACACGCACGGGCCCATGCACATTTGCATCAATTGCATCAACATTATCACATCAAGTCTGCATCATCATATCTGTTCACATCTAATAACAATCAGCACATATACACGTTTTGCATCTCTATCTCATGAAATAGGTCAATCCTGCAAATCAACCGACTCCATGCCTCAGTTTTATTGATCGGTCGAGCGCCTCGATCCTTTGGCTCTACGTCAAAAACTTATGATGAGAAAGCTCCGTGCATAGACCATCAGAATGCAACCAGCTCTACGCTTCGGTTCAAATCACATCTAGTTCCAACTCATTTGGCTCTACGTCAAAAACTTATGATGAGAAAGCTCCGTGCACAGACCATCAGAATGCAACCAGCTCTACGCCTCGGTTCAGAATTGTAGGGAGGTGTTTCTGAACAGGTACAAAAGTGGCCGAACACGTGGTGTGCCAAACCCGTGTAATGAGGAAAGTGATATGGGACTCCGTATAAGATGAATGGCGGCGGAAAGATCCGGTACGCCAAGAAGGCGGCAGATTAGACAGTCTGTTCGGCTGGGGTGGTCCAGTGACATGAGGAGTCATTAGTTGGTACAGTCTGTTCGGCTTAGGTGGGCCAGTGACATGAGGAGTCATTAGTTGGTATAGTCTGTTCGGCTTAGGTGGGCCAGTGACATGAGAAGTCATGTACTAGTACAGTTTGTTCGGTAGGAGCATGTGCCGAACAGATGGAGTCACCTGATGGAACGTTGCCTTAAGAGATAAGGCAATAGGAGTGTTCTGTAAGGCGAACCCAATATACGGTAAAGATAAGTAAGGACACAGTCCTATTGTGAAACGAGTTCCATAGTGGGAAGAGACCCTATGAGTAAGGGATCTCGGTTGATTGGGCAAGAGATCCCCAAGAAAGCCAGGTTTCCTATACGTGACAGAGGACCTGGGCAACAAGGATGCTTGGAAAGCAAGCATGCTCATATCTATAAATACGAGGTAAACCTGGAGAAAAAAGGTACGCAAGAAGTTGCATTCATTCTACACTTTCCTACTGATAATTAGGGTTTTGATACAGTACGAGATACTAACTTAGGCATCGGAGGGCCTTTGCCACGAGCGGCAAAGGTGCGCTCACCCCTTGTCAGTTTTACAAGTTAGGGTTCAGGCGAAGGTATTAGGGTTTCGGTTGAACAGCACGTGAAGAATAAGGAGATTCAGCGCTGTTCTAGGTGCCATTTATTTTTCTCCACCTACAAGAATCATATCAAGCTCAAAGCTTTCCAGGCTCTCGCCTTATGACTGCAACCGGCTCCGCTCCTCGGTTCCCCCATCTCAACACCCCATACTCTAGTCAATGGCCCAGAGCCACCTATATCTCAAACCGGCGTCCGAATCATCCTCAGCAGATGGCTTGGATTCCACCCAACTACAACTATTCCTTCCAGCTCGTTCGCAAGGATAAGCTGCTCTACAGAGCTCCCCTCAGTCAAAGTAGGGATGATCAAAAAAAGCAAACACACATGCAGTGTACTGATCTATCCAGAAATACTAAGGAAAGCTCTCCGCAAATCTTCTCCCGACAGCCCAGCGCTCCTTCAGCTATCTTCTGCCAAAACCCTGGCTTAGTCTAGGTACGTCACACTACGGCTTTTATGCCCGAAGGTACGTCTCCTGTTTCTAACCCTCCAAACTTTTATTTTTCTTTTTTATTGCCCGCCCAAACACGGTTGGTCTGAATTTCCCCTGTGGAATACGTAGGCAGCCTCCCGGCCCGACTATAACAAAAATCTTTTTCGAAAACCCCTTGGAATAGTGGTTGGACCAAATTGAGTTGCTTTTTACAGCTTTGACTCTCACTTAAACATGTCTCGCAATCCGTCTGAGCTCAGTCAAAGAGGGGCATCTGTAGACACCCCAATTTGGCCTAACGATTGTTTCAAGTCCCACCTTGGGGACCATCCCGATGATGAAATGGATACAGTGATTGCTGATTGACTTCTCGAGAACCTTAGGACTTTCGATAAGAACTTTGAACCACTTAGAGGACCCAATCCAGAGCCATATAGCCTTTCAGACATAAATACAGTATCCCAGGAGAATCCATCTGTCGGCCGTGACATTGATCTCATGGCCTCAACATCATTTCTTCACCCGAGCAACCTGTTGCTAGAAAATCTCCCTGAGAGATCAATCCCTCGGTCGCAACATCTATCCTTCGGCCGCAACATCCATTCCTCGGCCGCTAGATCCTTTGCTCAGCCGCCAGATCATCCTTTTTCCAGATTCTGGAACGTTCTGTCAAACGTTTGATCCGATCACAAAATCCTAGTAGCCAAATTCCGATGCGTTCGGGCTACGTTAGAGGATTGCCATGAAGAGTTAGAATCACACTCTAACTCTAATTTTGATCATGCATTTCGATTGGCCGGAGTGTGTCATCCCTATGCCTATATAAAGGAGCCTTTGGGCTCCGAAATTAACAAGTGAATACACCCTCTCAAGCCCCGAAATTATGCACAAATACTCTCTCAATCCCCCTCTCAAAAAGCCCTAACCTCCCGAAGGCAGCCATCAATCCGATGATCAAACCCTGAAGTTTAAACCCTAACCCTAGGGTTTTTCGACAAGCAATCAGTCAGTCACAAACAATCTGAAGCAATCAAGCAACCGAGGGATCAAGGTGGTGAGGCCCAACGGCCTCTGGTTTGTTTTATTTTCTGTCCATAATCTTAAGCGTAGCGTTTTGATTATCTGCTAACTTTTCTGTCTGGTGTGAGGAAGAACATCGACCGGGTCATCAATCCCTCGGCCGGTACATCAAACTAGGAGGATAACTCGGCTGTGACATCCATTCACCGGCCGCGGAATCCATTCCCCTGGGACAGCTTTGTTTTGCTTCCTGCTTTCCTATGCATGTTTCAATCACAGTCTTGGCTCACTATTAACTGCTTAAAGGATAAAAACAGACTACGTGTTAGAATTAAATAAAGCATCTGTATGTCTTATGTTGAACAATTATGGGCCAGTCTCACGACTGGGCAGAGAGGGGTGCCTAACACCTTCCCCTTACTGTACTTTTGGCTCCCGTGCCCAGAATCTCTATCTATTTTCCTAGTTTTAATAAACTGGGTGGCGACTCTATTTTTATGATAACTGCTATCGTGTGACGATGTTCGTAGCCATGGGAATATCCATGATCTTGGTATGTGAAGCAAGCAACCAATCGAGCAAACAAACGTGAAGCATCTGTATGGCGATGCCCCGTCAGGGAGGTGTCTACACTTTTGACAATTCAAGTGATTATGATGTGTTCCAAAAGATGCCATAAGATTACTTTGAAACCCTTGTGGATTGTTTTCAATGTTTGATGTTATCATGAGTATTCTATGGCAGCAAGCTAGCACAGGAGGAAACATTTTCAAAATTGTGGCCGACCAAAAGGTGCCTACGTATCCCTACAGAGAATCAGGCCATTCGTAGTTCAGGTCTTAGGAGAGTCAAATTCAAGATCAACATTTCATGCTGAGTGCAGCTATTTGGCCAAAAACTATGATAAGTAAAGTGATTTCAATTTTTCAAGAGAAGCAAAATCAAAGGCCAAAATGGTGGCGAAAGTTAGCTAGGCAGGATTTCCACGAAAAGATTGTTTTAAAACTTAAGCCAAGACGTGATGGACATGGCTACCGTTATTCAAAACTTGATTGGATTAAAACTTTGATTTTCTCGTCAGCCATTACCATCTTATCTAAGGTCAAACCCCAAATCCAGGAGAAGCAAAAACCCAATCATGCTCAAGTTGAGATATCCAAAACTAATTGTCTATGCGATGCATTCCCTAATATGCAAACTGCCCCTAGTATAATGTGGTGGTGCAACAAAACGACATGCGATGATCAAAGAAAAGAAATGAGGGTGATGGACTCCTCTTTTGGTTTGGCCCCTCAATTCGATTTCCGGTGGGCAGCTTTTGCTACTGCCATTGCTTGATGTTACTTTAGAAATCTGTGCTTCGTGGTGCTTCAAGCGACATAGGAAGTAAGAAGTGGTGCTTTCAATTAAAAGAGCATACCTTGTAGGCAATGCTATGCCTCAGTGTTCAACTATAAAGACTTAGAGTTAGGGCTCTTAGTTCAAGCCCTAACCCTTCTGCACAGAAAGCGATGTTACAACAACTTATACAAGGTGTGAGGAAGAACTTTTACAAATAGATGCAAGTAGGTTCCTGTCTTATTTTGATAAGTTCTATGGCTTTCTAACACATGTAAGCTTTGGGTAGTCTCAGGGTGCTCCATTGTCAAAGGGCACCAGTCCTTTCGCCTGCCCATCATAGGTGGTGATCGGGCGGTTTCCTTTTTGATATACCACTAGGTACAAGTGACTGTGGAGTTTGCTGGAACCCATAACATAGCCTGTGACATGCTGGGGTATTAGGTGAACTCAACGAGGTTGCCCGCTCGATGCATATGATAAAAGAATTAAACAAAGCATGTGTTAATCTTATGTTGAACTTTCTGGTTATGGCTCTCTAGGTCCCCAGCAGAGTCGCAAAAAACTGTAGACACCTCCCTGGAGCGGGGCATCGCCATACAGATTGATCGTTGCTGTTTGATTGGTTGTTTGCTACATAAACCAAGATCGTGGATATTCCCATGGCTAGGAACATCGTCACACGATAGCGGTTATCATCGAAACAGAGTTGCCACCTAGTTTAAGAAAACTAGGAAAAAATAGATAGAGATTATGGGCACGGGAGCCAAAGGTACAATGAGGGGAAGGTGTTAGGCACCCCTCTCTGCCCAGTCGTGAGACTAGCCCATAATTGCTCGACATAAGATTAAAACATATTTTGTTTAATTCTAAGCATGTAAACTGTTTAATTAGCCTTTAACAGTGAATAGGGTGAGCCGAGACGATAAGTAAAACATGCATCAGAAAGCAGAATGAAACAGATATGTCCCAGGGAGATGGATCTCGCGGCCGGTGAATGGATGTCACGGCCGAGGGATACTCCTGGTTTGATGTATCGGCCGATGGATCGAAGATCCAGCCAATGTTCCTCCTCACACCAGACTATTCAACTAACATATAATCAAAAAGCTACGATTAAGCATAAAAGCTAAAAGTAAATTGAACCAGAGGCCCCTGGGCCTCACCACCTTGATCCCTCATTAGCTTGATTGCTTTGGATTGAGGGTGATTGACTGATTGCTTCTTGAAACCCTAGGGTTAGGGTTTGAACTTCAGGGTTTGGATCGTCGGAATATGGCTGCCTTCGGGAGGTTGGGGCTTTTGTAGAGGGGATTTGAGAGTGTATTTTTGCAAAGATTCGTGGCTTGAAAGTGTGTGTGTGTATATCAATTTCGGAGCCGAAGGCCCTCTTATATAGGCATAGGGATGACACAACTCAACCAATCAAAACACACGATTGGAATTGGAGTTATAGAGTGATACAAACTCTTTAAGGTGATCCTCTGGCGTAGCCCGAACGCATCCGGATTTGGCTGCTAAGGTTTTGTGAACGGATCAAACGTATGACAGAACATTCCAGAATCTGGAAAACAGATGATCTGGCGGCCTAGAAAAGGATGTGGCAGCCGAATAATTGATGTTGCGGCCGAGGAATGGTCCTGGCGGCCGGCTAATCGATCTCTCAGGGAGTTTTTCAAGCAACAGGCTTCATGGGTGAAGAATTGAAGTTGGGGCCGTGTGATCAATGTCACGGCCGACAAATGGATTTTCCTAAGATGCTGTATTTCTGTTTGAAAGGCTATTTGGCTCTGGATTTGGTCCTCTAAGTGGCTAAAAGTTCTTACCGAAAGTCCTAAGGTTCACAAGAAGTCAATCAACAATCACTGTATCCATTTCATCATCGAAATGGTCCCCAAGGTGGGACTTGAAATAATCGTTAGGCTAAATTGAGGTGTCTACATGTCCTAATAAGCATAAGACAGACTCGAAAAAGCGACAACCTAGAAGTCACCGTAAACATGCTCCTACGCAGATCAGTATGTGTGTACAGTGTTTGCACTAGGAAAAGCGGTAACACGTAGACAGTGTATGGGGGTTTAGATGCAAATAATCTTACCCTGTGGGTACCTGTCCTAGTTTGGAGAGTTCTAATGCTTTGTACATGCAAAGGCCGGTTTTGGTTTGAGCGGGGTTCCTCAGACTAAAGCCAAGATATATCTCCCGCTGCAACGCGTATTGCAGAGCAATGGTCGAACGGTAGACTGACTCATCATCGTCCAAGGTTGTTGGACATTCGAGGACCCCAGGCTCCAACAAATTGTGTCGGTTACCCAAAACACCTCAACGCGGCTAGCCAACATCAATGCACATGAAGATGCCAAAAAATTGATTAATGAGAGAGAATCGCAAAGTTTGCAAAATACCATTTAAAATGTGGCTCACTTTTATTAATCGATACTTGAAGAAAACTACACAAGTGAACAATTGAAAAAGTTCCAGTCAGGATTGGTCGGATACAAGGATCCCGTTAAATCACCATTTCGTTCTTCAACAGCACGAAGCTCACTGTTTTGACAAATTTTTGAAGGATTGTTCTCAAGTGTATTAAACTCGAAGTATCGACTAATGAGGAAATTCCCCAGCAGAGTCGCCATTGTGGGCACACGCCCTGAAAATCGATCACGATAAGTGGGTGCGCCCCTTTTTAGAAGCGCGGTGAAATGCTTGATTCAGAGTCGCCACTTGGGTTTGAAGGTCAGCCACCCAAGGAACCGAACTTGAAACGTTTGCCACATTATTTGATTTGAAAAAGGCTTGTAGACTGGTCCATCGTCATCTTGATATCTTAGGATCGGGAGCTAGGTTATGAGAGGGGAAGGGTTTTAAGTCACCCCTCTCGCCCAATCCGGAGATTGGTATCTACTCAGGCATTTGTAAAACATTTGTGATTCTCTCTCATTAATAAGTTTTTAGCCAGTTAGGGCGAGGGAATAGTTTAAGGGGATTAAAACCGTAACAAGTTTGCAGGATGTGATAAATGGCATGCTCGCTTTATTGAAACAAATAGAATAGAATGAAAAAAAGACTCATGTGGGAGTTTAAACAGACTGGAAAGCACTGTTTTGGAGTGATGTGTGCAGAAAGAAACCAACATGCACTGATCAAGTCACTACATGTTGATCTAACCTGCGCGCGCTACACCACTACCTGTGCGCGCCAATAGGTTCAAACCCACAGTTCTTATTTTCAACCCTCTGGGCTCTGGAAATGGCCAGTGCACACCCAGGACAAACCACGCAGTTAATATGTAGTCATAGGCAGCAATATGGGCTTTGAAGCCACCAAATGAATAAACAACCCATAAACAGTGTGGAGGATGAAACAAAAGGCCAAAGCCTAGTTACCCATGCAAAGGCCAGCCACTGGTCTGAGATGGACCTGCATGTGCGAGTATTCCACTGTCGCGTGCAGGTTTGAGCCATCAAACCAGTGCTTGGTTCTGCATGTTTCTGGGTTCTGGGACACGTCCAGAAAGACCCCAGGGGTATTCCATTGTAGCAGATATGCATATTGAACAAAAAACTAACAGTTTTAACTAAGGAAAGAAGTAAACTAGTTTTTAGCATGTTTGCAGTGGTGTATATATAGGTAAAGACATAAAAGAGCAAGACACTAGTCCCCACGCAAGACCTGCGCGCACTGACGATCGGTGCACGCTGGTTCTTACCACAACAATTTTTGAAACCTTGCTAGCTTTGGGGCCAGGGCTTGGTATTGATTACCAGCCTTGACCCTGCCAGCCCCCCTCAGGGATCAAAACATAATGTAGTGCAAAGGTTACCTTTGGTTTTAGGGTTTGAAAGATAATATTGCTTTGAGGAATGGATGGGTTGATTGGATGATGCTTGGAGGATAGTTGTGTGTTTGAGGATGAAGAACAAGTATTGTGTTTTTGAATGCCTTTGTATCTCTTTAGTTTGCAAGAAGAGTACAAAGTTGATAGCCAAAAATTGTAACCTTGTAACCCTTTGGAAGAACAATGGAGGGGGGGGTGGTATTTATAGGGGATAGAGGAGAGCAACCAGCTGGTTTTGGCTTGGAGGAAAAGGCTTCCCTCTCATTTAATGAGAGGAAAAGGTGATGGGAGGTGTGAGAGAGGGGGTAGGGGAACATCCTCTGCCTCGAGATCACCCCTTAGACGAACAAACAGGGTCAAAGGAGCCCCAAAAGTCATGTGATCATGGCTGGATAAAGGTGATGGGATAGGGGTTTGACCAGCGCGCGCGGGTGTATGACCTACACGCACGGGTTTAAGCAATGCCATGCTGGTCAACGATCAAAGCTGACTGATGATCAACACATGGCACTTGGACCAGCGCGCGCTGGTGTCAGACCAACGCGTGCAGGTAAGGTTCTGGCTTTTTGAAATTGGCTGGGTTTAACAGGGTATCGAACACTCAAAGCTCAATCATGCTATCATTCCCGGGGTGTTCTTGATCCATTTCATCATAGGGGAATCAAATACCATAAGTAAACTAAACTAGAAAACCCAGATTGGGGTGTCTACAGTGGCCCATATTTGTGTTGTGTAGCTCTCTTCTGACGGTTGTTTTCCCTCTATTCCGTCGTACCATTTTTGTGTTAGTCTAGTTCTTAATGTATAACATGCAATTCGAATTGTGGGTGCACTACTATTTGGGTGTATGATTTGGTTTTGTTATTCAGTTTTCATTATCCAGATTTCATTATCCGGACTATTTGGTTCATTTCCTATCCTTGGGGGATGTCCCTTGGAAGTCTGCTTGCTGCATTTCAAGGGATTTCAAGCAATTAGTCCAGGTCACCTGCTCGGCATTCTGCACATTGTTGCCTTGTGTTGTTGTTGGATCTATTTGTTGTGGCTGGTTCATTTAGCTCGGCAATTGGCTTAGCAAATGGATAGGTATTCGGTTGTGTGATTGGTTACTCAAATGGATAGCATACATTTGTAAATGGGGCTGATTGTAAATGAATGTGTGTTTACTTGGCCTTCAGTCAGCAGTTTTCTTCTTTCATTTGTTCTTAAGTAATTCTCCTCCCTCTAATGGTATGGAAATATTTGTTTAGGTCACGTTGATCAATTGTAGCCTTTTGGCCATCTAGATTAATTTTATTTCCTTCTTTTGTTTACCTCATGGGGTTTGCCCTTGATGAATTTTGTCTCAACCGCGGCATCAACTGTAGCTGCTTGGCTTAGGTTAGTGCTCACTCTATCAGTTATTTTCCTATCCCTCTTTCTAGGTGGATTTACCGTTGTCTATCTCTACGTAGCCGCTTGGCATAGGCGTGATAATTTTCTTTACTTTTCTATTTTTTATTTTTCTTTCCTCCTGGGATATGTCCCTTGTATGCTGTATATTTGATTAGACTTTTTCTATTTCAAGCTAATTTACCCAAAAAAAAAACCCCATATTTGCATGCTTGAGGTAAATATGCAATTTCGAGGGCGAAATTTATTTTAAGGGAAGAAGGATGTTACACTCCTTCTTTTCTTATTTTCAAAAATTATTTTTCTTATTCCTAATAATTATATTTCTGTAATAAAAAAAGTGGACTTTTATGGTTTGGATCCTAATTGATATTTTCTCTCTCTCCACATAATACAATTGTTGTCGGCACTATTGTAGTGATGGGGAATGAGTCTAATTAGTTTTAGTATTTGGTGTTGTATTGTATTAAATACTTTTATTAAGTGGTTACCCATTAATTAAGAGAGAACATGGGTCGGATTTGGGTTTTATATTGGAGTATATCGTTTGAGAGAGAGAAGCCGTAGTCAGCCAAGGGTTCAGTTCGTACGATTCTTTGGTGATAGATTGGCTAAGCGGTTCTTGTTCCCTTAATTCTTGCTTCACTTTCATTCTTTTGTCGTACATTTTTTGGAGTAGAGTTTGATTTTATTGGGTGACATAGAGCAGTGGGGAGAGTTTGATGAGTTTGTATTGGTTTTGCAAAAGTTTCATTGACACTGATTGTTTTCTTTTATACTATTGAAATATGGAGTAGTGGTGATTTGTGTGATGTGGGTGTGTGACTAGGTGTCAAGATTTGTGCATGGGGTGATGGTGTTGTGTCGTGTGGGTTTTATGTGAATGGTGATTTTGGTGTGCATGAGAGAGAGAGAGATCCGCAGATGGGTGTGCAGCTGTCAGGATTTTTTTTGGGGTAAATCAGCTTGAAATAGAAAAAAAGATAATGTAGACACCTCCCAAGCGGAGCATCACCATACAGATTGATCATCGTTTGTTTGTTTGCTTTCCACTTCATAAACCAAGATTGTGGATATTCCCATGGCTAGGAACATCGCCACATGATAACGGTTATCATCAAAACAGAGTCGCCACCTAATTTATAAAAACTAGGAAAAACAAATAGAGATTCCGAGTACGGGAGCCAAAAGTATAATAAGGGGAATGTGTTAGGCACCCTTCTTTGCCCAGTCGTGAGACTGGCCCATAGTTGTTCAACATACAATTAATACATACTTTATTTAATTCTAAACAAGTACTCTGTTTTATTAGCCTTTAAAACAATTAATAGTGAGCCGAGACGATAATTGAAGCATGCATAAAAAATAATCAAAACAAAATAGGCTGTCCCAGGGAGAATAGATATCACGGCCGAGGGATCCTCCTGGATTAATGTATCGGCCGTGGGAACAAAGTCCCTACCGATATTCTTCTTCACACCAGAATACAAAAAGTCTCAACTACGATTAGAATTCTATGATGAAATATATGAACAGAAAATAAATCAAACCATAGGCCCCTGGGCCTCACCACCTTGATCCCTCAGTTGCTTGATTGCTTCAGATTGAGGGTAATTGACTGATTTGCTTCTCAAAAACTCTAGGATTAGGGTTTGTACTTTGAGGTTTGATCGTCGGATTGCGACTGCCTTCGGAAGGTTAGGACTTTTGTAGAGGGAGTATGGGAGAGTATGTGTGCAGAGTTTCGTGGCTAGAGAGGGTGATTATGATCCTTCATTGTAGACACCTCCCTGAAGCGGGGCATCGCTATACAGATTGATCATTGCTGTTTGATTGGTTGTTTGCTTTGTAAACCAAGATCACGGATATTCCCATGGCTAGGAACATCGCCACGTGATAACGGTTATCATCAAAACAAAGTCGCCACCTAGTTTAAGAAAACTAGGAAAACAGATAGAGATTCTGGGTACGGGAGCCAAAGGTACAATAAGGGGAAGGTGTTAGGCACCCCTCTCTGCCCAGTCGTGAGACTGGCCCACAATCATTCGACATAAGATTAACTCATGCTTTGTTTAATTCTAACCACATAAACTGATTTTAGCCTTTAACAATGAATAAGGTGAGCCGAGACGATAAGTAAAACATGCATCAGAAAGCAGAGAAACAAAACGAATGTTCCTTCTGGTGAATGGATGTCACGGCCGAAGGATCCTTCTGGTTTTATGTACCGGCCGAGGGATTGATTCCCTAGCCGATGTTCTTCCTCACACCAGACCAGACGACTAGCAGATAATCAAAAAGCTATGATTAAGCATAAAAATTGAAAAGTAAATTGAACCAGAGGCCCCTAGGCCTCACCACCTTGATCCCTCAGTGGCTTGATTGCTTCAGATTGAGGGCGATTGACTGATTGCTTTGTGAAACCCTAGGGTTAGGGTTTGAACTTCGGGATTTGATCGTCGGATTAGTGGCTGCCTTCGGGAGGTTAGGGCTTTTGTAGAGCGGATGTGAGAGTGTATTTCTGCAAAATTTCGTGGCTGATGATGGTGTATCAACTTATTAATTTCGGAACCTAAGGGTCCCTTTATATAGGCATAAGGGTGACTCACTCCATCCAATCAAAACACACGATTGGAATTGGAATTGCAATGCAATACAAACTCCTCATGGCAATCCCTAAACGTAGCCCGAACGTATCAGAAAAAGGCTGCTAGGGTTTTGTGAATGGATCAAACGATTGACAGAACGTTCCAGAATCTGGAAAATAAAGGATCTGGCGGCCGGGCAAAGGATCTGACGGCCAAGGAAATGATGTTGCGGCTGAGGAATAGACCTAGCAGCCGGCTAATCGATCTCTCAGGGAGATTTTCAAGCAACAGGCTTCACGAGTGAAGAAATGATGTTGAGGCCGTGGGAACAATGTCACGGCCAACAGATGGATTCTCCTGGAATTTTGTACTTCTGTCTGAAAGGCTATTTGGCTCTGGATTGGGTCCTCTAGGTGGCTAAAAGTTCTTACCGAAAGTCCTAAGGTTCACAAGAAGTCAATCAGCAATCATTGTATCCATATCATCATCGGGATGGTCTTGAAGGTGGGACTTGAAATAATCATTAGGCCAAATTGGGGTGTCTACAGATGCCCCTCTTTGACTGAACTTAGACGGATCACGAGATATGTTTAAGTAAGAGTCAAAGCTGTAAAAGCAACTCAATTTGGTCCAACCACTATTCCAAGGGATTTTCGAAAAAGGTTTTAGTTATGGTCGGGCCGGGAGGCTGCCTACGTATTCCACAGGGGAAATTCAGACCAACCGTAGTTCGGAAGGGCAATAAAGAAAAAGAAAAAGTTTGGAGGGTTAGAAACAGAAGACGTACCTTCAGGCTTAAAAATCCGTAGTGTGACGTACATAGACTGAGCCAGGATTTTGGCAGAGGATAGTTGAAGGAGCGTAGGGCTTCCGGGGAAATTTTTGCGGTGAGCATCTTCAAAATTTTGGGGTAGATCAATACACGGCAGGTGAGTCGTTTGCTTTTCTTGATCATCCTTACTTTGACTGAGGGGAGCTCGGTAGAGTAACTTATCCTTACGAATGAGCTGTAAGGAATTGATGTAATTGGGGTGGAATCCAAGCCATCTGCTGAGTATGAATCGGATGCCATTTTGAGATATGGGGGGCGCAAGGCAAACTAGAGCACGGAGCTTTGAGGGATGAGAGGATCGAGGCTAGTAACTAGAGCACGAAGCGTTGAGATGAGAGAACCGAGGCACGGAGCCGGTTGCAGTCATGAGGCGAGAGCCTGAGGAGTCGGAGCCTTGAGCTTGACGTGATTTGAACCAAGACGTGGAGTTGGTTGCATTCTGATGGTCTGTGCATGGAGATTTCTCATCATAAATTTTGGCGTAGAGCCAAAGGATCGAGGCGCTGGACCGATCAATAAAACTGAGGCATAGAGCCGGTTGATTGCAGGATTGACCTATTTCATGAGTAAGAGATATGCAGAGTGTGTATATGATGATGATGATTGGTTAGATGTGAACATATATGATGATGGTGATGTAATTGATGCTTATGTACACGGGCCCGTGCATGTGTGTTTGATTTAAGCGTAGAGCTTCTTTCAAGTTCTGGACTTGAGCATTCAGACCGTAGAGCTTGAGCATTCGGACAGCAGAATCCGAGCATTCAAAGTATAGACTTTGAGCATCCAGTACGCAGTGGTTGGGTATCCAAGCATAGAGCTTGAGCATTCAAGTGTAGAACTTGAGCATCCAGTACACAGTGGTTAGGCATTCGAAGAGCTTCGAGCATTCAAAATGTTAGATTTTGAGCATTCAAGCTTAGAGCTTGAGAACAGATGATATCTTGGTGATTGTTACGGTGTAGAGCCAGTTGATAATTGTTACGGCATAAAGCCAGTTGATTTGTGGGGCATAAAGCCGCTTGAGTGAACGGGCGTAGAGCATGTTGATAATTGTTACGGCGTAGAGCCAGTTTGAGATAATGGGCGTAGAGCCACTGAAGTAGTGAATACGGGTGTAGAGCCGTCGAGATAGCGAGCGTAGAGCTGCTGAGTGAACGGGCATAGATCCGCTGAAAGGGCGAGCATAGAGCTGCTAAGGTGGTAAACTTGGAGCTGCTGGGTGATTATGACAGTGTGCGTAAGACACTGAGCCGTTGAGACGGCGGGCATAGGCGTAGAGCTGCTGAGGATTGGTTGGTTACGGCGTAGAGCCAGTCGAGTGAGCGTGGAGCTGCTGATGGGCATAGAGCCGCTGAGATAGCAAACGTAGAGTTGCTAAGAGTGATAATCGAGTTGTTGAAGTAGTTGAGCATAGAGCTTATAGTGGCTTGAGTAGTGTACCTGGGGTTGGAGGTGTTGAAAATGGACCTGCTGAGTGGCTTGATGGATGTGAAGTTGCTGGGGTGGCTAGCTCTGAGCTACTGAGCTACTGACAGTGATGAAGCTGGTGAGCACAGGGCCGCTGAGATGGTTAGCTTGGAGTTGTTGAGTGGTTTGGGCACAAGGCTGCTGAATGAGTATGGTGCCGCTAAATTTGCTAATGGTGAGCGTTTGAATGTAGGTATGACTGAGATGATGAGCTCGGGGCTGCTGAGGTAGCGGATGTATGGATTTTGGAGAGCAGGTAATCTCTAGTAATCAGCTTGCTGTTGCGGAGAGAGAGTTTCTTCATGCTTGGGCATGCCCCCAAGGCTAGTTTTGACCATATTGCATTTGCTCGGGAATGCCCCCAAGGCTGATTTGGTTATTGCTTATGTTGGTCATGGACCCAGAACTTCACAATTACTTGAGTTGGTGCACTGAGCAAGATAGATTAGAAGGCCAGGAAATCGATCCAGCGGCCGATTAATGGATGTCTCAGCCGAAGGATCGATGTCTCGGCCATGAAAAGGTCAAAAGTCAGGAAATCAATTTAAGTTAAGTTTGATTGATTTCGCGGACCATTTTGTCTTTTTCTCTACCTCTTCGTCCTCTCTCCCGTTCGGGCAACAGAGATCACCCCGTCCTCTGACCACTGCCGTCGTTCTCCGTGATCTCCTCTGGTCACTGCCGTCCCGGTCGTTGTTTTTCTCGGCTGTCATGGCTTCACCGCCTCCTCCTCCAGTCGACACTACTTCTGGTGTTCCTTCATCGTCTACTGCCGCATTAGGAGATGCGGGCAAGGCTCCGGCCGTTGAAGCCACGGTTCTTGGCGGGGTTTCGAGTACTCGTGTTCTTCATTCGAGTAGGCGTACACCGGTTGTTGGGGGGGTTCTTTGTAGCCGAATCCTCCTAATACTGAGTTCGAGACTTCTTCTGACGTGGGTAGCGATGTCTTGCCTGCATTCAATGCTGATACGTATGCCCCTCTAGTTCACATAATCGGGCATGGTGGTTCACTGCGATATCGGCCTCCTCTTAGTGACTTTCCGTTGGAGGTTTTGCACAGAGAGCTGGAGCAGCACTTCGGCTTTACCAATGTGAAGGTAATTTCTCTCCTGTCAATAATATTGTTTATATAAGAATTTATGAAACAATGATTGATATTCTGGAAACGAATCAGAGTTTTATGAATTGCCCCCTGTTAAGGCGTTTTTGCTATCGTATTTGATCTTTTCTCGTATTTTGCCAGGCAAATGAGAAGTTGCACATGTGGGGAAGCTGTCACCAGGTGTTTGAGTGGTACGAGAGGCTTCCCTAGGGTGCCAAAGATGTAGTTGCTTTGGCTGGCTTTGAGCCTTTGATACTCGGCTTCCGTCTCCGAAGGCAAAGCTGGGTTAGACTACAGCGCTCATGGAGCGGTGGTGGGATACCATGAACACTTTTCACTTCCCAGAGGCTGGAGAGATGACGATTACTCCCGGTGATTTTGCTTTGCTGACAGGTCTGAGAGTTGGTGGAGATCCCCTTCCGCTTGACCCACGGATTCATGACCGTAAAGGTGTTTTTAACTATCTTCTGGGGAAGACCCCTGATGTTTCAGAGAGTGGTCATGTTACCTACTCGTGGCTCCGTGCACAGTATGATCAAGAAGGTATTATAGCGGAGGTATCTTTTCCTCAGTTGGTACGAGCTTTCCTTTTTTATCTTCTTGGTCAGACCTTCTTTTGCAATAAAGAGAATTCAATGCACGTTCAGTTCCTGGCTGCTTTGGTGAATCTGGACACCATAGCAGAGTTTGATTGGGGGACCCCTGCTCTGGCTACGCTGTATGGGCACTTGAGTGCTTGCTCTAGGGGTGTTAGCCTCTCACTGGGTGGACACCACCGTGTTCTTGAGGTACACATTTTGACTTCTTGTGTCGTTCCTTTACTGCTTTTATTCCTGCAACTCATGCTTGTCATTTTCTTTGCTTGTAGCTCTGGGCTTTTGAGCATTTATTGCAGTTCCCTCCTCCGACCAGGCATATAGAGCCTAGGCTTGTCCCACGGGCAGCCCGCTGGCTAAAAGGAATTCGAAAGAAGCGGTCGCCTGCTATGGACCTGCTGGTCTGGAGGCGAGTTTTGGACCGTTTGACGGTGGATCAGGTAGGATGCACCCTATTTCTTTCATCTTCGTGTGATTTCTCCACTTCGCTATTATTGATGTTATTTCCTTGATTACAGGTGCGATTCGATCCATGGGATACCTTGCTTGATAACGCTCCTTTGGAGTTGACCTCGGCTCGGGCTTTGGATAGCCAGCACTTCCTTCTAGATGGGCCATTTTTGAGAGCTTGGTACCTTGGAGAGAGGGTAGCGAGCCAGTACTTTCCATGCTCAGAGGCGCTGCAGCTCATTCCTCTCCCTCCTCCAGCTGGTATGAGGTCGACTCATCTTTTGACAGGAGAGGGTTTGCTCCTTGCTATTGAGAGACAGCCGGCCACGAGTTTTCTCCAGGTGGGAGATTACTCGTTGTAGACACCCCAATCTGGATCTCCCATTTGTTTTACTTTATTTTTCAGTTTCTTGTTTCCCCGATGATGAGATCGGATCAAACAGGCTTGAATGTGGAATGGATTGGGCTTGGAGAGCTTGGAACCCCTCTTGAACCCTGTTTGCAGCCCTTTTTGAACCCTTGAAACCTTCAGTCAAAACCCTAACCAAGGTTTGACCGTCGCGTGATGATTCTTGTTAATCGCGCGATTGTCAGCTTGCCAGGTGTTGGTCAAAGTCAAGGTTTGACTGTTGACCTTCGCGCGATGGTTTGCACCTGTCACTTTCACCATGATCCAGTTGGATTTTTGTGATCATCAGGGCCATGTGGGGCTGGAACCCCATTTTCGTCGACTGTACAGTGTTGTGCAGGCTTGGGGGATGCACCACCCTCACAACCATCCCCACTCACCTTGGTGGCTCACTTCTCCACCAAGCAAGGGTGACCAGCCTTATTGGCTGGTTGTTAGGCCAAGCCTTCCACCCACCTTGCACTTTCCATCCTCCTATAAAACCCCCATTGGTCTTCCATTGCAAGGGTTACAAAATTTCAACAAAAAAGGAGTTATCAAATCTAGCACAAAGTTACAAACCCAAGCCACATTTCCTAGTCTTTCAACCTAGTGTTCTCCATACACTCATTTTGCAAGGCTACACCATTTGATCCAATCCTTTTTCAAAAACCATTCAAGCAAAGGTATAATATTTAACCTGTTCCTGTTTTGATCCCTGAGGGGGGCTGGCAGGGCCAAGACTGGTAATGAATACCAATCCTGGCCCTAAAGTCAGCAGAGTTACAAGAAACTGTAATTAGTTAAACTCTCGCGCAATGGACCCGAATACTCGCGCGACGGTTCTGTCTGCAAGAGATTGGTCCACGTGGGGAAGGGATGCTGGTCATTTCTTGTTTTATTTATGAGCATGTCTGTTGTAGTTTTGTTTTGATGAATAGATCACTGATATGCATGTTAAAACAAATTTAGTTCCTTAGCTTACTACTCTAGTTAGTATGGAATGCCCTTGGGATGTTTCTGAATGTGTCTCAGAGCCCCAAGCATGCAAAGCAATTCCTGGAAGTCCAGTCAGAACCCTCGCACGAGGTTTTCACTCTGTCGCGCGATGGTTCACTGATTTCCAGGGGCTGCCCTTGCATGGGCAACTTGGCCTTTGGCCTTTGTTATTTTCCCCCACTGTTTAGGGGTTGTGTTTCCAATTTATTCCAATCTGTCTGTAATAATTATTTACTTTCAGTACATATAACTGCTTGGTTTGCCCCTGGGTGTGCACTGGTCCTTCCAGAGCCCAGAAGGGGATAAAGTTAAAACTGTTGGTGAGGCACCAACACTCGTGCGATGGTATGGAAGTATTGCGCGATGGTTCACGTGCATGCAGGTTGATCCATGCATGCAAGTTGGCCACTGCTTGTGATAATTCCATACCAAGCCACTGTTTTGGTGTTTTCCCACTATTTTGAGCTTTGTTCCATTTATTACTTAGTTTTCCATCCATCCATGCTATTTATCACATCTTGCGAACGTGTTACAGTTTTTAATCCCCGATTAACTGTTCCCCCGCCCTAATTGGCTAAAATTAATTAAGAAGAAGAAGAATGGTAAATATTTTCAAAATGCTCAAGTAGAGACCGATCTCCGGATTGGGCGAGAGGGGTGCCTTAAAACCCTTCCCCTCTCGTAACCTGGCTCCCGAACCTAGATATGGTTATGACGGACTGGTTTCCTTAACTTTTTTCAAATCAAATAGCGCGGCAGGTGCTTCGAAATACGGTTCCTTGGGTGTCGGACCTTCAAAACCCGAGTGGCGACTCTGTATTTTACGAGCGCTTGCCTCTCCGCTCGCGCTCCTTCGATTCCGCGAGGGCCTTGCCAAAGTTGTCGGAAAGGAACGGAATCCTTCTCCGAGGCCATGCTGCCCACAGTGGCGACTCTGCTGGCGACTCTGACTGGACTTCCAGGAATTGCTTTGCATGCTTGGGGCTCTGAGACACATTCAGAAACATCCCAAGGGCATTCCATAGTAACTAGAGTAGTAAGCTAAGGAACTGAATTTGTCTTAACATGCATATCAGTGATCTATTCATCAAAACAAAACTACAACAGACATGCTCATAAATAAAACAAGAAATGACCAGCATCCCTTCCCCACGTGGACCAATCTCTTGCAGACAGAACCGTCGTGCGAGTATTCGGGTCCATCGCGCGAGGGTTTAACTGATTACAGTTTCTTGTAACTCTGCTGACTTTAGGGCCAGGACTGGTATTTATTATCAGCCTTGGCCCTGTCAGCCCCCCTCAGGGATCAAAACAGGAACAGATTAAATATTATACCTTTGCTTGAATGGTTTTTGAAAAAGGATTGGATCAAATGGTGTAGCCTTGCAAAATGAGTGTATGGAGAACACTAGGTTGAAAGACTTGGAAATGTGGCTTGGGTTTGTAACTTTGTGCTAGATTTGATAACTCCTTTTTTGTTGAAATTTTGTAACCCTAGCAATGGAAGACTAATGGGGGTTTTATAGGAGGTTGGAAAGTGCAAGGTGGGTGGAAGGCTTGGCCTAGCAACCAGCCAACAAGGCTGGTCCCCTTGCTTGGTGTAGAAGTGAGCCACCAAGGTGAGTGGGGGTGGTTGTGAGGGTGGTGCATCCCCCAAGCCTGCACGACACTGTACAGTCCACGAAAACGAGGTTCCAGCCCCACATGGCCCTGATGATCACAAAAATCCAGCTGGATCACGGTGAAAGTGACAGGTGCAAACCCTCGCGCGAGGGTTTGAGACCATCGCGCGAGGGTCAACAGTCAAACTTTGACTTTGACCAACACCTGGTAAGCTGACAATCGCGCGATTAACAAGAATCATCGCGCGACGGTCAAACCTTGGTTAGGGTTTTGACTGAAGGTTTCAAGGGTTCAAAGGGTTCAAAAAGGGCTGCAAACAGGGTTCAAGAGGGGTTCCAAGCTCTCCAAGCCCAATCCATTCCACATTCAAGCCTGTTTGATCCGATCTCATCATCGGGGAAACAAGAAACTGAAAAATAAAGTAAAACAAATGGGAGATCCAGATTGGGGTGTCTACAGTAGTCCCTCTTTGACGGCACACGGAGCACCATTGACTGGTACAAGTAATGTCAAAGATTTCTAGACACCCACCAAATCCGCCCAAAAGCCGATTAAATGGAAAAATGCACACAAGCATATAAAATACCATGCACCAAAGGAGGAGATTTGATAATTGGACGGATGGATTGTCGCTGAATTGAGATTGGACGGATGGATCGTCACTGATTGAGATTGGACGGATGGATCGTCGCTGATTGAGATTGGACGGGTGGATCGTCGCTGATTGAGATTGGACGCCTGGATTGTCGCTGATTTGGGATTGGACGGATGGATCGTCGCTGATTGAGATTGGACGGATGGATCGTCGCTGATTGAGATTGGACGGATGGATAGTCGCTGATTGAGATTGGACGAATGGATCGTCGCTGATTTGGGATTGGACGGATGGATCGTCGCTGATTGAGATTGGACGGATGGATCGTCGCTAATTGAGATTGGACGGATGGATCGTCGCTGATTGAGATTGGACGAATGGATCGTCGCTGATTTGGGCGGACCACTGCTGGGGATGTAAAAATGCTCCAGTAACAATTCCGAAATGATTCCCATATGTGCCGTATGATCATAACAGGGAACCATAGATCAAAAAGAGAGATAAATGATACCGGGCCAGACCCCGGGTTGAATTGGGCCTGAGGCCCAAACGAACCGTCGTGCGACTATTCAGAACACTCGCGCGATGGTTCCCGGTTAGGGCTTGGATCTGAAAAGGCCCAGACCCGGCCTAAACCTGTTTCATTCGTTTAAACGTCGCGGGGACGTTACAGAAACAGTACGTAGACAGTTTCAAAACTTCAAAACCCCTCCCAACTCTCATCTCTCCTCTCAAATCCCTCTCAAATCCTGATCCATCAACGAAATCAACACACCCACACACACCCATTACCATCCATGGCAGACCACGGCGACGGAGAAAGTGGAGGCGAGGTAGTTGATCAACCGGAGGACCGAGGAGGATCAATGAGTGCCGAAATAGAGGATCAAACGCCGGCAGGGGCCATCGCAGAGGCTAGTGCAACAGCCACAGGTGGCGACGGCGAAGAACAGGGCCGCGAGCAGGAGGTCAGTGACGGCAAGAACCATCGCGCGACAGAGGAGGAGGCTCGCGCGATAGATGATGCTGGGGCCGTGGGGGCTGCCGTTCAGCGATTGGATCCAAGCACGGCTGTAGGAGGTTCAATGGTGACTGGGAACAGTTCTGGCAGTGCAGAGAGTAGTGGCGCCAGAGAGCACCATCGCGCGACAGAGGCGGAGCCTCGCGCGATGGAGGAGGCTGAGACCAGAGGAGGCAATGATGGTGATGTTGAGCTGACTGGGTCCCCGCCGAGGGACTCGGCAAAGGGTAAGGGAGCTGTTGTTGAGGAGGAGGCCACCGGGGTGCCTTATCGAGAAGAGGATATATTGTTTCGACCTGCGGCAACGGCGGCCACATCATCAAGTCATAGGCCAATCACCAAATACGACGTTGCCGAGCACTTGCCCGATGAGGCATTGGCGAAACTTCTCGAGGATAATCCCCTAATCGGGGAAATAGTTTTGAAGGCCAAAGAGGACCGGGCACGGGCCATTGAAGCCTCGGAGGCAGCGGAGAGAGCCGAGAGGGAGAGAAAGGAGCCTTTGAGGGACGCCGAGGCCGAGGAGAAGGCCGGAGCGGAGGCACAGGGGCCCAGAGTGACCGCAGTGGCAGAGGCGAGGGCCATGACACGCCCTGGTTTTTCAGCGGAGACGTACATGCCTCCTACGCCACACTTGTTTGTGCCGTCGGGCATTGCGGCTTACGCACCGCTACAAAAGGAATATGACGACGAGCTCGTGCTGAGAGATCCCCGGGCCCACATTGCGAGTACTTGGATGGAGGTATTCTCAGAAAAACTCCCTTTGTAATTCAATTTGATATATATTTTGCTTGTCGTAGTTCAATTTCGATATTTTGCTTGAAATCACTTGAACTTAGAATTGCACATGATACTTCCGAGCCAAACCATGCCAAAATGATATACCTTTGGTAACATATGCCTTGCATGTAATAACTTGAACCAACCATATGCTGTAGGCTTCATTGATTACCTAGAATTTGAAAGTGAAAGCTCTGCATACTGATAATATCTCTTGCTGCTTGTCTTCGTGTTTGAAACAGGCGGGAGCAAGTCAGAGGGACATCCGCGGCTTCGGGGGCGCGTGTAGGTCGTTGGAGTTGTACAAGGCCTTGCCAGAGAGGGTGAGGCAGTTAGTAGACGAGGAGGGCTTTGGAGAGTTTGTACAGACGCTGACGCTGGCGAGGGCGGATCACGCGGTCCTGGTTGCACTTGCGGAGAGGTGGAGGGACACCACCAATACCTTCCACCTACCTCCTGGGGAGATGACGATGATGCCTGCGGACTTTGCGGCGATTACCGGGCTGAGGGTTGGACTCTGGAAGCTCGAACGATTCTCTTCCAAAGCGCCTGTTTTCTTGGCTAATCCTGAATTGGCGTAGCACGCATCTCGGGATATAGAATGTGAAGCTCGCCAACCCTGCTATCATTACTCTTTCGAACCCAGCAGAGTTTATGGTCATCTCCGGGAGATTCAGCCACAGACATCTCCAGACGAGGTCTTCGGGGTACATGTCATTCAAGAAGACATGCCATGCCACTGCCGACAACTCCGGGTACACCATCGGCCTTTCCACCAAGTTTCTGGGGACAGAGTCGAAACTAGCCTCCGGGGGTTCAAGCACGCCTACCTTGTCCACAAGGCAAATCTACATGAGAGTTAAAAAACAAGTAAGAAGCCAGATATGGCCTGAGCGAAAAAAAAAAAACAAGTAAGGCTTGTCGAGTGATCCTTGCCCGAGCGTCGAGATAAAATGAAAGTGAGCAATAGAAAAAGGAGAGTTGAGTGAGAACCTACCTGGAGCAGGAGGGGGCATCCGCTGAACACGTTCGCCTGGCCACTTTCGATCAAATCCAAACCCATAAGGGTTTCCGCCAGGACTATGGGCATGACGTTTTTCTGGGCAATCATTTGGCAAGCGATGCTCACCAGTTTGGAACTAACCTTCCCGTCAGCGGGAATCAGCATATAGACAGCAATCGCACAAATGGAGAGCACGAGGCGTCATTGAGCTGGCCCGACATAATCTCCGAGGCCTCCTTCCGGGCCATACAATTCGATGAGACGAGCGATGTTGAGCTCGTCATTTTGGAGTATGCTGGAGGACAACTCTTCGGAGATGTTGAGTTTCATCTGTAAGAGTTGCTCCATATCCTCTTGAAGGGGTGGAATGGCGAGAACATTGGAGTCGGCAAAGCCTCGAAGATAGGCTTGAAATTCTTCTACCGTCGGGCACATTTTGTCATTATAAAACCGGAACACGTGCATGACTGGATCCCAATAGCTCATGGCCGCTTCAAGGAGTGTAGGGCATCGTCTAGCATGGCGGAGATCACAGATGGAGGCCAGGCCTCGAGATCTGGGGCCCTCCCAATCGACGGTTTCCGACATTAGCCAAGGATCGAGCATGGCTGCAAATGGGCTTTCCATCTTTGATAATTAGAAGGGATTTGTGTCTATAAGAAGAGGGGGGTACCCTACATTGCTTCTCTTGCCCTTCATTTATAGAAAAAGCCCATAAATATCGCCCTCGGTTTCCGCACCATGGCTTAAACTTCATGCAAGTTGTCCTACCACCTTGCCAAATTAAGGACAACCTCCCCTGCAACCACAGAGCAGTCTGCAAGACGTAGGAAGGATGATAAGGCTTCAGGCAGTGATCTGGTCAAACAAGGGCAGATTAGCAGGGTCTGACCGTCGCGCGATTGTTCCAAATCGTCGCGCGAGAGAGTTTCCGTCGCGCAATGGTTCCAATACCTCGCGCGAGGGTTTGTCTGCAATTTTGACAGTTTTCAAATGCTATTGTCTAGATTTGGTCACTTTGGGTTCCAGAGGTGCTTTCGCACTTTTTATGGTTCCAGCAAGTCATTATGGGCATATGTGACTGTATCCAAGCATCGGATTCGAAATGTCGCGTTTAACGAAGATTTTGGACCCTCGACGGCCCATTTCAAGTTCAAATCAAGATTTCGAGAGGCCCAAACTCGTTCTAGAGGTTTTAGTAAAAGTTGGTCATGCCATATAGGTCACTTGGACCCTATGTGACTGTATGGAGGTGTCGGTTTCAATCCGGGACATAATCGAGTCATTCTTGGATGCTTTAGGCCGTTTTTGCGTTGTTTTGAGCATTTTCGTGTCCAAGTCTCTTTTCGGGGCATTTCCTTCAATTCTGTCGATTGGGATAAGTCATGTTAAGTATACTCGGTCTTGCAAAAGAGTCAGTTTTATCTAGATCGGGTTATTTTGGATTTTGGCTCATTAATGCCCAAAATTTCATTATTTTCTCGTATCCTCGTATCCTAGTCGTATCCTGGGGTATATTTCCATTTTCTTCGCAGTTTAGTCACGTTTTGTACATACGCGTGTGTCTGTGAGCAGTTTTGGTGCGTTGTCAATGCAAGTTTGGTGTTAGTGGTTGGTTTTACTTTCTCTTATTCATAACGAGAAGCAATAAACTCTGAAAATGCAAATTTTATAGCTAAACCATGATCTTTCCATATCAGCAAAAGGAAACTACTGTATCTATGGCACTTCGGCCGATCAAAAGCCATCACATCAGTTAGGGCACATGCGCCTGCTAATCGAAAGGCACGTAGGCCCTCAAAACCTATGTCAACTAAGCTATCTACTTGGGCACGCAGGCCCGAAATCAAAAGTCAAGGTGCAAAAGTAAAGGAGGCTCCGCGGAGGCCCTCAGCGCACTCCAAGCCAGTCATCGCTCTCCACTTGCTCCCATGGATTGTCTTTGTACGGAGGATCATCAACGGAGTCGTCGGAACCGCTGCTAGAAGAAGGACGTCGCTCTTCCTCTTCTTCTTCTCCCTCTTCTCCTTCTTCCTCTTCCTCGTCCTCCTCTTCTTCCTCTTCTTCGTCAGGAGACTCTAACGAGATCTGTCGCTTCTTGCGAGCCGGCTCCTCTTGCATTGGCTTGTCGCGCATCTTGATTTGGAATTGCAGCTCAGCACATCTAACGGCTTGCCTAGCAGCCTCCCGACTCGCAGCCGCTGGCTCTGAACTCCTGGTCTGTCGTGGTGAAGTGGTGGCTGGAGGCGTGGGTTTCTTTGCCACCACCTTCTTCGGTGGCGGGTCTCGCGTGCTCTTTCTCCTAGGAACCACCCTCCCCTGTGCCTGCATTGTCATTTCATTTCAAAGCATGAGTATACATTGTGCATCTTGTATTTCATATATTGGAAAACAGGTATGTTCTATAATCGAAAGCAGGAATGTATCGAAAGCGGGAATGTATCGTTCATATACCTGTTTCCTCTGAACAACGGCTGGCTGAGTCGGCTGTGGTGTCGGTGCCGGGTAGTGCAACTCTAGTGGCATGCCGCTCGCCGCTCTCCTCGCCACGTTCTCCAAAGCTAGCATACCTTGGACGGCCTCGTTCACCCATTCAGTCGGCACCTGCATGCAATTTGGGTTTGTCAGGCCAACCAACAGTAATTCAAGCATACTGAATTGAAAAGCAATAATGGAAGCTAAGTCTTACCGACACGGTCACGGGAGTAGGCTCCGCTCTTGCAGGCACTAAGTGTAACTCTACAGGATTCCCCTGGCTGTCAACCACAGGAATCCTCCAAAGCAGCTCAGGAGGTCCGCCAACCACAGGTCCGCTCAGGCCTCGCCTCACACGGCCTTCGCCTCCTCTCTGTCTCTCGCCAGCAGCTCTCCTCTCCTCAGCAGCTCATGCGGCCTGGTTCCGCACCTCTCTAAGGCCTCGGATCCCAAGCGGGCCCGCCAGGAAGTCTCTCTGGTAAACAGCATAGTCCCTTTCACGACGCAGGTAGTGTGCCAACTCGGCATCCGGCCGCGTGAACCTCTCTAACTCGGCCCGCGTGTACTCTCCCATGTGTGAAGCCCGGGGCGGAAGTGGCCCTGACACCTGGAACTCATGGTGGCCAAGTGACTGACGTATCACCCGGTCTCCCAAGTACCACTGCCAACCGAAGGCCGACTCCAGTAACACCCTACTGGCCGTGACAGCTCTGCTCCTGGCCAAGTACTCTGGCTCTGGCCCTGCTCTTCTCCAAGTATCCCAGTTGATCTGCAGTTAAGACAAACAGGCAATGCAGGCAATTGATCAGCGATAGCATTGAAATCAAGGAAAGGAGTGCATATTGGAAGTTTCGTGTTCTGTGTCATACCTGCGAGGCCTTGAGATCGTCCAAGTATAGCCTGAAGGCATTGAGGTCACCTCTCCCCTCCTTCTTCCCCATATTGGCCTTGCTCCATATCAGCGCGCGGGGGAGGGTGCTCAGGTCTGGGTGCTTGCATTGTGGCGGATACATCCGCAATACCCCGTAAGCCCAAAGCTGCGCAACGATCAAACAAGTGCAAGTATTAGTCACAGGATATGCAATGTTTGAAATTAAAGCGGTCAAGCGAGCTAAGCAATCAAATAAACAAGTATAATCAAATTTATGCCTTGTGAAGATTAGAATCATAGCTCCCAGGCTCTCCAGTAGCCAGCAGTGCTTTGGCCCGTCCTCGACGAGTCACCAAAGAAGTGGTAGGCTGCACCTAGCGCTGCGCCACCCCAGTCAAAGCGTGAGGCACCCCTCAAGTCCCTCAACGCCGGCAAGTAGGAGAGATGCACTTTGCTCCACCTGTTTGGGTACAAGGAAGCACCAAACAGGTATAACAAGTGTGCCCGGGCCATTTGCTCCGCCTCTCGGTCATTGGTCACCTTCTTCTTCAGGTACTTTGTGAACTGGTCGTACCGTGCCATCCCCTCCTCGATCTTGGGCACCTCGCCCAGAAACCACTCTAGGGCCACTCTGTCCTCCTGAATCCCCGAGTCAAACGAGATGGGCTCTCCTCCAACCCTCAGCCTGGTAGTCGCCGCAAAGTCCGCAGGCGTCATCGTCATCTCCCCAGGAGGTAGGTGGAAGGTATTGGTGGTGTCCCTCCACCTCTCCTCAAGTGCAACCAGGACCGCGTGATCCGCCCTCGCCCGGGTCAGCGTCTGTATGAACTCTCCAAAGCCCGCCTCGTCTACTTACTGCCTCACCCTCTCTGGCAAGGCCTTGTACAACTCCAAGGACCTACACGCGCCCCCGAAGCCGCGGATGTCCCTCTGACTTGCTTCCGCCTGTTTCAAACACGAAGACAAGCTGCAAGAGATATTATCAGTATGCAGAGCTTTCACTTTCAAGTTCAAGGTAATCAATGAAGCCTACAGCATATGGTTGGTTCAAGTTATTACATGCAAGGCATATGCTACCAAAGGTATATCATTTTGGCATGGTTTGGCTCGGAAGGATCATGTGCAATTCTAAGTTCAAGTGATTTCAAGCAAAATATCGAAATTGAACTACGACAAGCAAAATATCAAATTGAATTACAAAGGGAATTTTTCTGAGAATACCTCCATCCAAGTGCTCGCAATGTGGGCCCAGGGATCTCTCAGCACGAGCTCGTCGTCATAGTCCTTTTGTAGCGGTGCGTAAGCCGCAATGCTCGACGGCACGAACAAGTGTGGCATAGGAGGCATGTATGTCTCCGCTGAAAAACCAGGGCGTGTCATGGCCCTCGCCTCTGCCACTGCGGTCACTCTGGGCCCCTGTGCCTCCGCACCGGCCCTCTCCTCGGCCTCGGTGTCCCTCAAAGGCTCCTCTCTCTCCTTTCTCTCCCTCTCGGCTCTCTCCGCCGCCTCCGAGGCTTCAATGGCCCGTGCCCGGTCCTCTTTGGCCTTCAAGACTATTTCCCCGATCAGGGGATTATCCTCGAGAAGTTTCGCCAATGCCTCAACGGGCAAGTGCTCGGCAACGTCGTATTTGGTGATTGGCCTATGACTTGAAGATGTGGCCGCCGTTGCCGCGGGCCGAAACAATATATCCTCTTCTCGATAAGGCACCCCGGTGGCCTCCTCCTCAACAACAACTCCCTTACCCTTTGCCGAGTCCCTTGGCGGGGACCCTGTCGGCTCAACATCACCATCATTGCCTCCTCTGGTCTCAGTCTCCTCCATCGCGCGAGGCTCCTCCTCTGTCGCGCGATGGTGCTCTCCGGCGCCACAACTCTCTGCACTGCCAGAATTGTTCCCAGTCACCACTGAACCTCCTACAGCCGTGCTTGGATCCAATCGCTGAATGGCAGCCCCCATGGCCCCAGCATCATCTGTCGCGTGAGCCTCCTCCTCTATCGCGCGACGGTTCTCGCCGTCACTGACCTCCTGCTCGCGGCCCTGTTCTTTGCCGTCGCCACCTGTGGCCGCTGCACTAGCCTCTGCGATGGCCCCCGCCGGTGTTTGATCCTCTATTTCGGCACTCATTGATCCTCCTAGGTCCTCCGGTTGATCAACTACCTCGCCTCCACTTTCTCCGTCGCCGTGGTCTGCCATGGATGGATCAGGATTTGAGAGGGATTTGAGAGGAGAGATGAGAGTTGGGAGGGGTTTTGAAGTTTTGAAACTGTCTACGTATTGTTTCTGTAACGTCCCTGCGACGTTTAAACGAATGAAACAGGTTTGGGCCGGGTCTGGGCCTTTTCAGATCCAAGCCCTAACCGGGAACCATCGCGCAAGTGTTCTGAATAGTCGTGCGACGGTTCGTTTGGGTCTCAGGCCGAATTCAGCCTGGGGTCCGACCCGGTATCATTTATCTCTCTTTTTGATCTATGGGTCCCTGTTATGATCATACGGCACATATGGGAATCATTTCGGAATTGTTACTTGTAACGCCCCCATTTTTTGGGTACGTTAAAGGACAATTTTATTGATAAAATCAAATGGAGTCTGCCTCATTATTACATTATCAACCTCACAAGGAGTACATTTATTCAAAAGGGAAGGGAACTAAGGTTCCTAACTACAGCTTCGCCTGCTCTTCCATCCTAGCCAGCTTTTCGGCTCCAAAAGCCTCCAAAGTGTACATCTCACCCTGTTCGTCTAAAAGGTCTGACACATTATACCGGCGTCGCCACCAATATAATATGTCAGGGTCACCAAAGGCAACACCGTGAGCTTACAAAGCTCAATAGAATAAACCATACCCACTAAACCTTAACTTATACATAGCAAGTCACACATAACAGCAATGAATCATACAGATAATGATATCTACGCAGTACGTGTTTATTCAACAGCTATCAACAATAACACATCCGCATTTGCTATCTTTCTAACGTTGGTGTCATGTCTTTTCGTGTTTCTCCTACGCGACTCATCGTAGACCGTGTCATCCTTTTCACCTTTACCAAATCCACATTTCCAAAGTTTCTTTCACAAATTGCTACTAATGAGGCTACCAAGTCCGGCTCCATTAGCAACACACACGATGGGCTACCAAGTCCGGCCACACCGCAGTTTTCACAATCCATTCAAATCTTGCATTGGCTCCTCTCCGCGGATAACCAAGCCTTATTTCCACATGAGACTACCACGTCCGGCCCCATTGGAAATCTTCGCAATGGGCTACCAAGTCCGGCCTCATTGCGGTTTTCGCAAGTCCACACAAAGGGCTACCAAGTCCGGCCACCTTGCGGGTTTTCACAACTCACATTGGGCTACCATGTCCGGCCACAATGTAGTTTCAAAACACTCACACAATGACTACCAAGTCCGGTCATTATGTACTTTCAAAATATTTTCCGCATGTTAATCCCATCCTTTCTTTAACCACACCCTAGGTGTCATGTTTCTACTTTCTCGGTTTTCGTGTCTCGTTTGCATGCCATGACTCCGCGGTAATTCTTTCACACTTTAAGAAATCTTGAAACTAAATTTAGCAAGATCATTCAACTCTATATTAAATAGCATGCTCACTTTATCACATCATCATACTCAACATTTAATCACACAAAGTTAAGCATAGTGCCACATGGACGGACACCTTTGGAGTGGTAAACCACTTATGCTTTATCAACAACAAGTAGTCAGATAATCACATAATCATGCTCATAATCATAATGCGAGTACTTAAAGCTAAGCTACGAACATTATCTTTCAATATTCATTCTTTCTTTCATAAGTTCAAAAGAGCATATGTTTATTGAATTGCAATGTATATATCAGAATAGTGTCGATAAGGATTCTATGTTTTCACAAGAGGTGTCGATTAGATAATCTATGTGATCATGCCATTATCTTTATTCTAATCGATTCGAATCATGTATACGATATGCCATACTTTGGTGAAAAATCTATCTCATGTTCTTAGCCTACTTTAAAGTAAACTTTATTTTTGAAAAATAGTAAGGATTATCCATCTTTCAAAAGTATACACATTTCAATTTATATTTAAGGAAAATAGATATGGAAATCTACGTGATCATACTATTGTTTATACTTAGGAAAATGAATCGAGATTTATCTATCTATAACCACGATTAGCTATATTTCAAAGCAAACACATTTCTAATTATATTTAGAGTTCGAAAGTATAGGAAAATCGACATATACTTAGAGTTAGAGGTCATAAGAAAAGTCTACAATCATTTCGAAATACGCATGCAATACACTATACTTAGAGTTTAGGAGGTGTAGGAAGATCCTACCTTGATCCGAAACTAGTCGGGGCCGAATAAGCTAATTGGAAATCCTACGGGCGGTGAAACTCTCGAATCTGGACCGAACTTTGGATGGCAGTAACTCGGTCAATATTTGGCCGAAACGATCGTTCTTGAGTTGAAATCGAAGCTCTAGAAGTGCTCTACAACTTTCGTGAAGGAAGTTGATCCTAGAAACTACTTTAGGTAGGAGAAAGATGAGGTTTTGTGGAGGGCAGTAGGCTGCCTGGAAAAACAGAGATGGTTTCTAGAGAGAAGTTGGAGCAAGAAGTGAAGGTGTGAGTTTAAGGCTTGGAGTGACCTTCTATTTATAGGCAAGGCATGCCTCTCTCCCTCTCTCAACCGAAATCTCTCTCTCTCTCTCTCTCTCTCTCTATATCCCTTCCTTACACAAGTTCAAGTACTTATGTGAATATACAATTTAGATTTGGTAGATAACAATCTAATGGTACACCATATCTTTCTCTCTTTCTCCTATCTCTCTCCCTCCCTCTCGGCATTCTCTCTCCCTCTCTAGTACACACATGTATATATATATATATACTACTAGTGTACAAGTACTATATATATATATTTATGGAAGATTTGATGGAAGAAGGAAAGGATGGTTCAAAGATTTGGTTAGTAAGGATGTAAGAGATCATATCAAGGTACTCTCCAAATCTCTCCCATATCTCTCCCTCTCTCTCTCTCTCTCACTAGTACAATGTACCTATATAACTTAAATTGGTAGAAGAAAATCTAGGATAGTACAACAATATCTCTCTCCCTCTCTCCTATCTCTTCCTCTCTCTCGGCCTCTCTCCCCTCTCTCTCCTCTCGGCTGTCCTCTCTCTCTCTCTCTCCCTCTCTCTCTCTATCTATGGTACAATGTACTAATATATATATGTATAAGGATGAAAGGACAAAGGTTGATAGATTGACTAAGGAAGAGTAAGGATTTGGTTGTAAGGTTGCAAGAGATTTTTGGTACCCTAAAAATCTATTTCAAAATCTTCGTATCTTCTTCTTTCATTAGTACAAGTACTTATATATATATAACTTAGATTTGAAAGAAGAAAATCCAAAGAGTACATCACTCTTCCTTCTCTCTCCTATCTCTCTCTCCCATCTCTCTCGGCTCTCTCCTCTCTCTCCTCTCCCGAATTCTCTATATCTCTCTCTCCCTTGATTAGTTTAGGAATATCTAAGGATGACTAACCTTAAAGGACAATTATACTACATGATCTTATTCTAGATTTTTAGGTCAAAATTCCTAATATAATAAGCCTAAATGCCACCTATGTACTTATAAACTATATTCTAGGACTTAGAATCTTAGGATGACATATACATATCTAATACTTTAAGTAAATAAGTACATATCATATCTAGTAAGCAATTAACTAAATAAAGCCTAGTACTATGGCTTGACTTGGCCTTATTGACCAATGGACCAAAATTTCCCTAACTTTTATTATCCAATGGGTAATGGATGGAAAGTACTATGCTTATATAATCTATCTATACAAGTACCATGACTCATGGTGAGTCTACTTAAACTAATATATCTTGTACTAGGTAGAAAGATTAACCTATTGTCCAATGGTCAACAACTCTCCTAACTTTTATTATCCAATGGATAAAGAGAAAAGGTGACAAGTAAAGATTTCCTAGTAAATCTATATGTCCTTTAGGCAATATTCTAAGAAGTACACAAGGTACTATGTAATCTAATAGGATTTTTCTAGTCAAATAGATTTTCCATTAAACTAGTCTAATAGGCACATGTCGTTATTATAAAATATTAAACTAGTGTACTTAGGAAATCTAGGGTATTAAATCTACTAGGTACATATCTATGTCTTTAATAATAAAATCCCATGGGAAAATCTAGAAATGATTTATTTAATAAACTCTAGTACTTGTTGAAAGATTAACTCTATTATCCAATGGGTAATAATTCTCCTAACTTTTATTGACTAATGGTTAAAGAAGCAAAGTATATATATACAGATGTATTGACCAAGTATACAAAAGTACATAGTACTACATGACCTCACTAGATCTTCCAAGTCAAAATTCCCTATTAAACTAAGTCAATATGGCACATGTCTCCCTTTATAATATAGTATTAGGGTACAAAGAATCCTAGGGCAAGATATCATATCCATTTCTTTAATCTATTAGGTACATGGCATATCTAATTAAACTAATAAGTCCTAGTACTAGGTAGAAAGACTAGCTTATTATCCAATGCATAATATTTACCCTAACTTTTATTATCCAAAGGTTATCCATTTTCCTTGTAGTATTAACCAAGGGTCTAAGATGGAAGGTACTATATATAGATATAAGTACAATGACTCATGGTGAATCTATTAAACTAATTGGTCTAGTATTTGATGACAAGGCTAAGTTATGGACCAATGGGCGATATTCTCCCTAACTTTTATGGACCAATGGATAACAAAGTAAAGTATAATATTGGAATATTATATATACATCTTTCAAATATGTGTACAAAGGCCTATATAATACTATATAAGTGTACCTTTGTCAAATCTAATAAAATATCTTAGGTAGAAAGCCTATTTGTCCAATGGATAAGGATTTCCCTAACTTCTATCGTCCAATGGTTAAAGGTCAAAGATGACTTTGGTCCAAAGGGTTCCTTTAGGGTTTGGAAAGATTCAATTAGGGTTGGAAGTGCAATTGGTAGTTAGCTATTGGTTAGAAGCTAACTAGGCTCGCTAAGTAAGATTTCCAGCCAAGAAATGGGATTCTAAGACTTCTCAATATGCTAGACACTTGTCTTTAGAAAATGACCTATTGATAGGCGAGATGAAATCGAATTTACAAGTCTAGAATTTTAGTAACGACGGATTTTTGGATATTAAAAGGGATTTTAAAGGAAGTCCAAGTAATTAAAATAAAATTCAAATTTTCAATGAAATTTTTATTTCCCAAAAATCCGGGTCGTTACATTACTGGAGCATTTTTACATCCCCAGCAGTGGTCCGCCCAAATCAGCGACGATCCATTCGTCCAATCTCAATCAGCAACGATCCACCCGTCCAATCTCAATCAGCAACGATCCATC
Organism: Rhododendron griersonianum; assembly: GCA_018127125.1. NCBI lineage: Eukaryota > Viridiplantae > Streptophyta > Magnoliopsida > Ericales > Ericaceae > Rhododendron > Rhododendron griersonianum. Next base: position 38,919,805 of record CM030791.1, read on the forward strand.
CGTCCAATCCCAAATTAGCGACGGATGGGTCCAATCTCAATCAGCGACGATCCATCCGTCCAATCCCAAATCAGCGACGATCCATCCGTCCAATCTCAATCAGCGACGATCCATTCGTCCAATCTCAATCAGCGACGATCCATTCGTCCAATCCCAAATAAGCGACGATCCATCCGTCCAATCCCAAATAAGCGACGATCCATCCGTCCAATCTCAATCAGCGACGATCCATCCGTCCAATCTCAATCAGCGACGATCCATCCTTCCAATCTCAATCAGCGACGATCCATCCGTCCAATCTCAATCAGCGACGATCCATCCGTCCAATCCCAAATCAGCGACGATCCATTCGTCCAATCTCAATCAGCGACGATCCATCCGTCCAATCTCAATCAGCGACTATCCATCCGTCCAATCCCAAATCAGGGACAATCCATGTGTCCAATCTCAATCAGCGACGATCCATGCGTCTAATCTCAATCAGCAACGATCCACCCATCCAATCTCAATCAGCGACGATCCATCCGTCCAATCTCAATCAGCGACGATCCATCCGTCCAATCCCAAATCAGCGACGATCCATCCGTCCAATCTCAATCAGTGACGATCCATCCGTCCAATCTCAATTCAACGACGATCCATCCGTCCAATTATCAAATCTCCTCCTTTGGTGCATGGTGTTTTTACATGCTTGTGTGCATTTTTCCATTTAATCGGCATTTGGGCGGATTTGGTGGGTGTCTAGAAATCTTTGACGTTACCCGTACCAGTCAATGGTGCTCCGCGTGCCGTCAAAGAGGGACTACTGTAGACACCCCAATCTGGATCTCCAATTTGTTTTACTTTATTTTTCAGTTTCTTGTTTCCCCGATGATGAGATCGGATCAAACAGACTTGAATGTGGAATGGATTGGGCTTGGAGAGCTTGGAACCCCTCTTGAACCCTATTAGTAGCCCTTTTTGAACCCTTTAAACCTTCAGTAAAAACCCTAACCATGGTTTGACCGTCGCGCGACGATTCTTGTTAATCGCGCGATTGTCAGCTTGCCAGGTGTTGGTCAAAGTCAAAGTTTGACTGTTGACCCTCACGCGATGGTTTGCACCTGTCACTTTCACCGTGATCCAGCTGGATTTTTGTGATCATCAGGGCCATGTAGGGCTGGAACCCCATTTTCGTCGACTGTATAGTGTTGTGCAGGCTTGGGGGATGCACCACCCTCACAACCACCCCCACTCACCTTGGTGGCTCACTTCTCCACCAAGCAAGGGTGACCAGCCTTGTTGACTGGTTGCTAGGCCAACCCTTCCACCCACCTTGCACTTTCCATCCTCCTATAAAACCCCCATTGGTCTTCCATTACAAGGGTTACAAAATTTCAACAAAAAAGGAGTTATCAAATCTAGCACAAAGTTACAAACCCAAGCCACATTTCCTAGTCTTTCAACCTAGTGTTCTCCATACACTCATTTTGCAAGGCTACACCATTTGATCCAATCCTTTTTCAAAAACCATTCAAGTAAAGGTATAATATTTAACCTGTTCCTGTTTTGATCCCTGAGGGGGGCTGACTGGGCCAAGGCTGGTAATGAATACCAATCCTGGCCCTAAAGTCAACAGAGTTACAAGAAACTGTAATCAGTTAAACCCTCGCGCGATGGACCCGAATACTCGCGCGACGGTTTTGTCTGCAAGAGATTGGTCCACGTGGGGAAGGGATGCTGGTCATTTCTTGTTTTATTTATGAGCATGTCTGTTGTAGTTTTGTTTTGATGAATAGATCACTGATATGCATGTTAAAACAAATTCAATTCCTTAGCTTACTACTCTAGTTAGTATGGAATGCCCTTGGGATGTTTCTGAATGTGTCTCAGAGCCCCAAGCATGCAAAGCAATTCCTGGAAGTCCAGTCAGAACCCTCGCGCGAGGTTTTCACTCTGTCGCGCGATGGTTCACTGATTTCCAGTGGCTGCCCTTGCATGGGCAACTTGGCCTTTGGCCTCTATTTTCCCCCCCCACTGTTTAGGGGTTGTGTTTCCAATTTATTCCAATCTGTCTGTAATAATTATTTACTTTCAGTACATATAACTGCTTGGTTTGCCCCCTGGGTGTGCACTGGTCCTTCCAGAGCCCAGAAGGGGATAAAGTTCAAACTGTTGGTGAGGCACCAACACTCACGCGATGGTATGGAAGTATTGCGCGATGGTTCACTTGCATGCATGTTGATCCATGCATGCAAGTTGGCCACTGCTTGTGATAATTCCATACCAGGCCACTGTTTTGGTGTTTTCCCACTATTTTGAACTTTGTTCCTTTTATTACTTAGTTTTCCATCCATCCATGCTATTTATCACATCTTGCGAACGTGTTACAGTTTTTAATCCCCGATTAACTGTTCCCCCGCCCTAATTGGCTAAAATTAATTAAGAAGAAGAAGAATCGTAAATACTTTCAAAATGCTCAAGTAGAGACCGATCTCCGGATTGGGCGAGAGGGGTGCCTTAAAACCCTTCCCCTCTCGTAACCTGGCTCCCGAACCTAGATATGGTTATGACGGACTGGTTTCCTTAACTTTTTTCAAATCAAATAGCGCGGCAGGTGCTTCGAAATATGGTTCCTTGGGTGTCGGACCTTCAAAACCCGAGTGGCGACCATGTATTTTACGAGCGCTTGCCTCTCCGCTCGGGCTCCCTCGATTCCGCGAGGGCCTTGCCAAAGTTGTCGGAAAGGAACGGAATCCTTCTCCGAGGGCATGCTGCCCACAGTGGCGACTCTGCTGGCGACTCTGACTGGACTTCCAGGAATTGCTTTGCATGCTTGGGGCTCTGAGACACATTCAGAAACATCCCAAGGGCATTCCATACTAGCTAACTAGAGTAGTAAGCTAAGGAACTGAATTTGTTTTAACATGCATATCAGTGATCTATTCATCAAAACAAAACTACAACAGACATGCTCATAAATAAAACAAGAAATGACCAGCATCCCTTCCCCACGTGGACCAATCTCTTGCAGACAGAACCGTCGCGCGAGTATTCGGGTCCATCGCGCGAGGGTTTAACTAATTACAGTTTCTTATAACTCTGCTGACTTTAGGGCCAGGATTGGTATTCATTACTAGCCTTGGCCCTGTCAGCCCCCCTCAGGGATCAAAACAGGAACAGGTTAAATATTATACCTTTGCTTGAATGGTTTTTGAAAAAGGATTGGATCAAATGGTGTAGCCTTGCAAAATGAGTGTATGGAGAACACTAGGTTGAAAGACTAGGAAATGTGGCTCGGGTTTGTAACTTTGTGCTAGATTTGATAACTCCTTTTTTGTTGAAATTTTGTAACCCTTGCAATGGAAGACCAATGGGGGTTTTATAGGAGGATGGAAAGTGCAAGGTGGGTGGAAGGCTTGGCCTAGCAACCAGCCAACAAGGCTGGTCACCCTTGCTTGGTGGATAAGTGAGCCACCAAGGTGAGTGGGGGTGGTTGTGAGGGTGGTGCATCCCCCAAGCCTGCACAACACTGTACAGTCGACGAAAATGGGGTTCCAGCCCCACATGGCCCTCATGATCACAAAAATCCAGCTGGATCACGGTGAAAGTGACAAGTGTAAACCATCGCGCGACGGTCAACAGTCAAACTTTGACATTGACCAACACCTGGCAAGCTGACAATCGCGCGATTAACAAGAACCGTCGCGCGACGGTCAAACCTTGGTTAGGGTTTTGACTGAAGGTTTCAAGGGTTCAAAAAGGGCTGCAAACAGGGTTCAAGAGGGGTTCCAAGCTCTCCAAGCCCAATCCATTCCACATTCAATCTTATTTGATCCGATCTCATCATCGGGGAAACAAGAAACTAAAAAATAAAGTAAAACAAATGGGAGATCCAGATTGGGGTGTCTACACTTGTCCTTCCGTTTGGTTTTGCTGGCCCTACCTACTACCACTGCTACTATTGCTCTTCCTGTTTGGCCACGGGCTCCCAGTTTCATCTCTTTCCATAATGCTAACGGAGAAGAGGAGCGTTTGACACTAACTCCATGTGCTAATCAACTGTACGTGCTTCCTACCGGCGTCCAGCAGGTAACATCGTGTATTTCGGTTGCCTTTGATATCCCTTTTATACTTCGCTATAAATGATGCGACTCCCTTTGCAGGTGCTGGCAGACATAGTTCAGGAGTGGTTGCGTGCATTTCAGAGTGCAGAGGCCTTGACTCGGAGGCAGCGCAACCGGATAGTTGCGGTACGTATCCTCTAATTTTCTTCTTTCCATCCTGTATCCTTTGTGTGAATCTGAAGATCCACATTCCGTGCTTTGCAGCTTGAAGCGGAGCGGGCACCGACGATGTCTGTTACTCAAAGTGCTGGTGCTAGCGAAGGTGGGAGTACCAGGGCTGGTGAAGGAGATGCTGAAGTTGATGATGGAGGTGGGGGACAGAGGATCAATGTCCCAATTCCTGAGCGCTTTCGTCCTTCCTCTTCTCGTCGTGCACCCAATAGGGGCCGCGGGCAGTAGTTTGCCCTTTTCTTTGCATCTGTATATATGTTAGTTTCGGAACAGATAATGATATGTATTTTGATGAAGCAGCCTCAGCGAGTTTCGTAATCAAAACTCTTTGTTTTCATATGTGAACATGCTTCATCCTGAGATACCTTAGATTTGTATGAAATGGCTTAAAACAGGTATTTGCTTTTTTTGATGAGCAAACTGGTCGTTTGATAGATGAGTTAAAATATTGGCCGAGGAATGGATTGCTCGGCCGAGGATTCCATTCTTCGGCCGCTACTTCTATTCCTTTAAAGAAGCTGGACTTTTATTTTTAGCCAAGTAGCGTTCTCTCCTTCTTATGCCTGAATCTTATTCATGCCTTTTATTTGCTTTTGCTATTTCCACAGTCTCTTTGCCATGTTTTGAGATTTTTTGGGATATCTTGTCCCTTATGTTGGTGAATTTTGAGTTAGAGAGGACGAGCAATGATTCTCGCGACTTTGCGCTTTTGCCAATTCTTTGAAAGATAACTAACTCATCTTTCGTGAGCTCAATACACAGAGTTAGCTAAACCTATCATTGAGTACAAATCTATTTGATACTTCTCCAACTGTTTGGGCCACATCCCGAAGCGAGATTGCCTATGTATCCCAATCAGGGAATCAGGCCTTTTACGTAGTTCCAAAATTACCACCTTTGAGGTTGGGTTTCCACTCTTGGTTTTTCTTCTCACATGCTCTTGATTTTGTCTAGGTTACCTATTGGAGGTTGAGTCCCTAGCGAGCTTTCCTTTGAATGCCTTAACTTTTGCCTAGGCTGCATTTTTGCATTTTCTTGCCCTAGCAGGCTTTGCTCTTACTTTTGCTTGGGTTGCTTGGGTTACCCAACGAGTGTTTCTCTCAAGAGGCTTTCTGTATTTTAAAGAGGAATTTGGTGGAGATATTTTTTTATGAATCTCCTTTGGTGTTTGTACTTTCACAATGGGCAAGCTAACTTTTAGTGTTCTCACGGAGATAGCATCTTCTTTCTAAGTTTTGACAAAAACATAGTTCTAAGTAATCAGGGCTCGTCCCTTCTTTCCTTTTTGTTGGCAACATAAAGAATTGGATTCTTAAAATTTCCCTTCTTTGCAAAGAGGCTGTAGTGTATAGCAATTGCATTTCAAGGATCAAATCATTCAATAAGCACAAAATGAAAAGATAAAATGAGAGTTTATTCGGCTATAGAAAATGCCCAAACAGGGGCCCAAAACGCATCCTAGCTTGATTTAGGGAATGAAAGTAATGTTTTTGCCATGTTATGTAATTACTACAGCATCTCGGGAGTTGCTCCTTTTTCTTTCACAGTTTTTTGCTCTTCGTCACCCTCTTCTTTGCCAAACAGGATCTTTAGGTCAAACCCAGCTAGCACCTCGGTCCAGTCTTTGGGAATGGGGGATGAGTTTTTCGGTTCTTCTTCCATATCACTGTTAGTCCATTCTTGGCCAAAGAAGATCTACATCCCGGGATACCTTTATTTGGTGGTTTCATCTTCCCATGTTTCTGCAAAACCACAAAATGGGAAATCTTCGCCTTCTCTCACAAACCACCCGTTGAGTGTTTTTGGGATCACGAGTTTCTCTTCTTTGACCTTGCTTCCTCTTGCCTTAGCTTTTTCCATGCTTTAGCTTCCGTCAGGGTGTAGCCAAGACCAAAGGCATATTGATTATGCGGGGGATCAATCATTTGTGGGATGCCTTGTAGTCTTTTGCCTAAACCCAATCCAGGACAGTAATTCTGCTTCTTCATCATCCATATGGAAGGGGTGCTTATGTAGAAACTTCTTTCAGCCATCAAAGTTTGCACAGCAGTTGCTTCCTCAAGGCTGAATCCAATAAGAAAGGTTTCCTCGGTCCCTACTTCCTGCACAGGTGTGTCGGAATCATCTCGGATTGATGAGTCTCCTAGAATGGTTACAACCGTTCCATCTACTGCAATCTTGACCTTCTGATGTAAAGTGGAAGGTACTGCCCTAGTGTCATGTAGCCAAGGCCTTCCAAGTAAAAGATTAAAAGTGGCTGGTATATCCATCACATGAAATTCCACGTCTCTCTTAATCTTTTCCACTTCTACTGGCAGAGTAACGCACCCAATCACTCATCTCTTTGAGTTGTCATAGCCCCTTACACCTTGGCTTGAGGGGCGTAAATCAACAGCGCCTACCCCTAACTTGTCGAGGGTCCTTTGAGGACACACATTTAAAGCAGACCCATTATCCACCAAGACTAGTGGGATCCATTTAGTGAGACACTTGAGATAGATGTAGAGAGGTTTGTTATGTGCAAGACCTTCTGGAGGCAGATCCTTGTCAATGAAAGCTATTGTTGGCTTCAGGGCTTTGGATGTCATTATGAAGCCTACCAAATCTTCAGGGGTGATGTCGATGGGAACTTTAGCTTTTCCCCAGGTTTTGAAGAAGGAATTGCTATGCTCATAAGAGGACATGAGCAATCCCCAGATAGAGATATCAGCTTGGATTTTCTTCAATTGCTTCAGTACCCTGTCTTCCTCAAGTTCGATCCTTTGGCTTTCTTCTTCTTCTTCCTCCATTACTCGGGTCGAGGTTGAACTTTCTCCACTAAGTTTGGGGGGTTTGTACACTCTTCCACTTCTGGTGAGATGACCTATCTCTTCTTCTTGAGTACCCCAAGGATCAGCATACTCAATTCTTCCAACTTCCCAATCACTTGGCAGGGCTTGGCCCATTTCTAGCCACCAATCTCCATCATCAATTTCATAGATGTAAGGGAAATGAGATTCTCTTCCTGTCAAAAAGCACTCATCCTTCTCAGGGAAGGTCAGAGGTGGTTTGGCTTGGGTATTTGGGACAATGTATTGGGTAGGATTACATGTGGGGCTGTTGGATAGGCCTATAAGATTGATGTTTTGAGGTGGTGGCTCGGTATTATGAGTGGGGAGTGGGTTGGTTTGCACATTGGGTTTGGGTGGCTTTATAGTTTGGCTATCAATGAGGTCTTGGATATCATGACAAAGACGCATGCAACGATCTGTCTCATGTCCAGGGTGCTAATGGTGAGCGCACTGTTTATTGGCGTCATAGCTTGGGCCATAAGGTGGTTGAGGAGGTGGGTTGTTTAAAGGCTTGAGATGCCCCTGACGGCTTAGAATGGCTAAGGCTTGGGATGAGGTCATATATAGAGGGTCAAAGTTACGGCGGGGGCGATTTGAATTTCGAGATGAGCTAGCCTGGAAAGGGTCTTGAGGTAAGGTTGAGTTAAGGGTGTTGATGGAGGCATGAGATGTACGAGTTGGGAAGGTTTTTTTGGGTGGAGAAATTTCTTCTTTTCCAATGAGCCCCAGCTTGATCCCTTATTCAATCTGCAGCCCAGTTGCATGTAGGCATTTGAAATCTGTGATAGCCTGTGTGTAAATATGCTTGAGATACTTAGGCTGCAGATTCTTGACAACTATTCTGACTTGATCTTCCTCGAAAGGACGGTTTTTCATTTTTGCAGCCTTTTCTCTCCATCTAGCCACAAAGGTAACGAAGTCTTCGCTTGACTCCTGCTTGGTCATCTCCAAATCTCGAGTGGTTAACTCAACTTGGACATTGTATGCATATTGCTTGACAAAAGCATTGTCGATTTCTGGCCAAGTGTGGTAATGCACAAATTCCAAAGAGAGGAACCAATCAAGAGCGCTTCCGGTGAGAGTCCTTTGAAATAGTTGAGCGATGAGCTCATCATTCAAGCTCATCGGCTTAAGGGTGTTGATGACATGACGGACATGGCTGGTAGGGTTACTAGTTCCATTGAACTTCTCGATGTTTGGCATTTTGAATCTTTCGGGCAATTGAGAATCTAGAAAGAGGCAAAGTCCTTCAAAGTCCAGAATTTGGTCCCCCTGTGAACGGGCCAGAGCGTGCTTGATCTCTTTGACTTGTTTGGCCAATTCAGGGTTCTCTGTTATTACCACTCCTTGAAGGTTTTCTGCTTCTTCTTCGTCTTTCTAGTCTTCGGCGTCTCTTGCTGCCTTCTCGGCCCGTAAGTAAGTAATATGGGCTTGGAGCTCAGTGATGGTGGCGTCATTGTCTGCCATTTTGGGAGTGAGAGGATTGCTTGGCGAAGCTTGAGACTGGGTAGTTAATCGGGTCTGTTGAGAAGATGACCGCGAAGTCCCTGGAAGTGATTGGGACCGTTGCGGTGAGGGCATTCAGGGAAAGTGGCTTGACGAGTAACCACTGGTGTTGTGGGCGCACCGAACAACACCAAGGAGGTCTACGGGAGAGACCCCCTATTCATTAGCATATGGTACAGAGGCAGTCATACCCCTAGAGGTTGGTCTTCCAACCAACAAGACTGTATTGGTTGAAAGTGGGGGCAATGACAGGGCCCTTGAAATTGAGCTCTACCTGGCCGAGGAAAGGAGAAAAAGAGCTCTGGTCCATCTAGCCTCATACCAGGAACAACTGATGAAGGGTTATAACAAACATGTCCACCCTCAAGAATTTGGTTGTGGAGACCTTGTGCTTCGAAAAGTACTCGGTGTAGACACCCTATTCTGGACTGTCTAGATTAGTTTACTTACGGTCTTTGATTCCCCAATGATGATCAAGGTCGAGAACATCCCGAGGTTGTTAATGAGTTTGAGCTTCGAGCATTCCGAACCTCATCCCAAACCCTTTCAAACCCCCCTTCAAACTCTTCGAGCCAGAACCAAATGGCCTCAGCAAAACCCTACTTGCGCACGCTGGTTTCTCACTACCGTGCGCTGGTGAGCTGCCACGTGCCAGTCATCGAGCATTGAACCCATTTCCACTGGCGCACGCCAGTAAACTCCAGTCAAATCAACTTTCTGCAGCCAAATGCGCGGGACTTTTGTAGCCACCCTGACGTGGGTTATAGTCACCTGATGATTGTTTTCGTCCAGGCTCTGCCTCCCTCTCTCTCCTACATCCCCCATCAACTAGTCCCATGCATTCAATGCATGGGAAGGCCTCTTCAAGGCCAAACAAGCCTTAAGCCCCAACTGATCCCAGCCTTTTCTCTTGTCCATTTGCCTATAAATGCTCCCCTTGCATTCATTTGCAAGGGGTTAACTCCATTAAAGAGGCCCAAGCTTTGGCCCTTCTTCTTCCTCTCTTCTTCTTGCTTTTTTCTTTCATCCATTGAGAGATAAAGCAAGGGAATAGCATCAACAGTCCATAACATCCCTCTCATCCACCATACAACCTTCAAAGCCTCAAACTCAAGCTCAAGCTCTTTCCAAGCTCAAAAGCAAGAGGTAATACCACCTTTTGTTCATCTTCTGTTCCGACCCCTAAGGGGGGCTGGCAGGGTCAAGGCTGGTAATCTATACCAGTCTTGGCCCTAATGCTGGCAAAGATTCAATGATCGTATATAATGGTGGGTGGCGCACGTCAGTTCTCTCATGCCGTACGCCAGTCATGGTAGTACAGGCACGACTGGCGTGGGGATCACCGATCATTGTTTTGCTTGTTTTGTCCTCATCTGATCACCTTGAAGCATGTTAAAACCAGTTTACTACTTTCTGTACCTTAGAACTGCTTAGTCTTAGTTTTCAATATTCATTTCTGTTGCTTTGGAATGCCTCTGGGAGCCTTCTGGTCATGTTCCAGAGCCCAGATGATGCAAAGCCAAGCATTGGATGAATGGGACCAACTGACGCACGGTGTCACGTTACCTGCGCACGCCAGTTGCCTCTGATCTAGTGGCTGGCCCTTGCATGGCAACTAGGCCTTGGCCTCTGTTTATTCTCCCCTCACTGTTTAAGGGGGCCTTCTGTTTATATAGTGGCTTTCAAGCCCTTTATCTGTCTGTAACTGTATATTCTGCTGTGATATAAACTGCGTGGTTTGTCCTGGGTGTACACTGGTCCATTCCAGAGCCCAGAGGATTGTTTGCAAGAGCTGTGGGTTTGGGCCTACCGGCGCACGCCAGTCATGAGGTGGCGCACGCAGGTCAAAACTGCATGCAGTGGCCCGGCCAGTGCATGCAGGCTTGCTCCTGTGTGCACCATTTCACAGCTAGCATGCTTTAGTTTGTCCAAAACACTCACAGGAGCTTGTTCTCAATCTATTATACTTGTTTAGTTCAAACATACATCACATTTTATCACATGATGCAAACTTGTTACAGTTTTAATCCCCATTAACTGTTCCCCCGCCCTAACTGGCTAAAAAAAATGATCAAAAAGAGAGAAATGCAAACGTTTTTACAAAAAATGCCCGAGTAGAGACCGATCTCCGGATTGGGCGAGAGGGGTGCCATAAAACCCTTCCCCTCTCGTAACCTGGCTCCCGAACCTCAGATATCGAAGGTGATGACGGTCCATTTTGCAAGCCTTTTCAAAATCAAAAACGTAACCAAGCGTTTCAAGTTCGGTTCCTTGGGTGTTTTCCGCAAAACCCGAGTGGCGACTCTGAATTGCAAAGCGTTTTGTCGCGCTTTCCGCAAAAAGGGCGCACCCGATTTTATACGCGAAAATGTAAAATTTTGGGGCGTGTGCCCACACTGGACAATACCAAAGTGGCTAACGAGGGAAAGTTGGGGGCTAATTGGGAAGGCCCATATCGAGTGACTGAAATTGTGGGCATTGGGGCCTATAAGTTGGCAGACTTGGACGGGAACCCGGTGCCAAGGCCCTGGAATGTCCACAATCTGAGGAAGTTCTTTGTTTAAAAGACTTTGGTTTATTTTTTATTCTATTTTAGGAATGCGTCATTGTGTGGGAATTACGAAGAGAATTCCTTTGTTCTTTATTTTTTAGTTGCAAGGAGTACGCGTAACGCCTCATTGAGTTTGAGAACTATTAATAAAATTATGTTTTCTGCAACATATTTTCCAGAAATTTTGTTCCCCGAATTTTGTGTTTGTTTTTTATCTTATAAATACGAACAATGGCCTAGCTTTCCCTTCTTCGTATTGGGGAGCAGGTGATAGGTATGAACGCCTTAGAACGTACGAATATACGTGCTAACTTAGTACGAGAAACTTAGATTAGCTAAGTACGAAACACTTAGAATAGGAACGAATGCCTGGCAGCGTACGAATACACGAAAGAAGCTTATATGCACGAATTGCTAAGTACAACAAAAACTTAACAATCTGTCTAAGTACGAGAAACTTAAACACGCAGGAATAAAGTAATTCCAAAGTATGAAATACTTGGGACCAAGACATAACGAAATTATGTCTGCAAATGATTGACTAGATATGAACAAAACTGGTATTAGATATTGTGTGAATAAAAATATTAGATTATACAAGCATGAAAAACACTTGTATCGCATACGTGTATATGCACAAATTCTTTTTGAGTACGATAAAACTCAAAACTATGAGCAGGAACGAAATACTTGCTTCTTTCCTAAGTATGAAATACTTGGATAAGAGACTTATAAATTTGACTAAGTACGAAATACTTAGGGTTCGGTTTAAATATAAAGGATTATGTATAGTCTACTAAGTATGAAGACACTTAGGCCTCTGTTTAAGTATGAGAAACTTAATACCATATTAGCAAATACAATTTTGGTAAATATGATTCTGAACCTACGTTAAGGTTAGATAAGTGTATGAGATGAAGGCTACGAAAGCCGAGCAAATATGCAGGTCGTGCAAGGCCACAGAATAGATTGCTGAGTACGACAAGACTTAACTTTCCAAGTATGAGAAACTTAGAAAAAATAGCATACGAAGGGATGTTCCCAAAAAACTTCAGAAACGAGAGTTTATGATCGTAGAGTGCCGAGCAAAACATAAAAAATAGTAATGTGCCACAAGGGGCCGAATACCTATTTTAAATTAAAGTAACTGCTGATGCCACGCAGGGCCGAAAGGTTACGGTCACGCAGGACCTCCCAAAAAACTGTTGCAATTATGTTCAGGAAAATCAGAAAGGCTTACCAAATTCAGTCCAGATTCTGGACCTCTGGGGAGGTGTTGCTCGGAACCTCTGTGTTGGAATCACCCCCAGCAGCTTGTTCCTCCAAATTGACTGGTTCGGTAGTTGTTCCTCCAACAGGTGGTTGTTCAAGATGTGTTTCTTGAGACTCAGTCTGAGCACCTTGAGACTCCACCTGGATGTCTTCATCAGCATCTGCAAAGTCATCAATCTCCTGATATACATCATCTAAAGTCGGGGGCTCTTCTGATCCCAGAGAGGCAGAGGCACGTTTGCTCGGAAGGTCATTCTCTGTCCAAAATGGAGAATCATCTGGAGCCCCGACCTTGGTCAGACAGGTTTCCCAGCTAGCAACCCAGATCTGGTTTTGTATAGCTGGCATCTGATTGACGTAGCTTGCTGTCGCTGCGTCGAATCCCTTCTGATACCCATCGTCATAAGCAGCTTTCTTGTTGTTATCGATTTCAGACAACGCTTGTTTGAGACTATCTTCAGCAGTCTCTAACTTTGCTTTCATTTCATCAAATGCCAGCTTTCCTTTATCTCTCTCTCTCTCCAGCCTTGTTATTGTTTGGAGCTGCCTTATGCTGTCCCTCAGGAGTCTGTTTCTTTCGGGCTCGATCTCCTACAGCTTCTGGCCCAACATGACCATCTTTTGGATAAACTGAGGTACCCCAAACATAGTAAGCAGTTAGAAACTTTTAAACTACTACGAGAAAGGTGCAATTAAGTTAAAGTAAACAACTGAATTACCTTGATTCCACTGACATGTCCAGTGGATACAAGCCGGTCAGGGGGGGATGAGGATTCCTTCTGCATATCCACTGGTAGCAGTAAACCTTGAGCAAGGGCCAGTGCAGTCTCTGTGGAGCTTGCACTATCCCTAATGTTTACTGGGCGGTCTCCCCTTATGAGCTGAGGGGCCCAGGCCTCGTGAATTATGTGGGTGCTCGGCGAGGGAGTTCCCAGAGTCGATGCAGCAGCTTGTGCATCTGGGGCTCCGGTATCTTGGTGCCTTGGGCGTTTATCCCGGTGGGCGTCGGTAGCCTCAAGGGAACTGTCTTGTTCCCAAGGAGACAAGTTGCTCCTGTTCGACGCCCCCTTGGTACTTCGAGGTGGCGGGGGAGCACGGCCGGTTGATACCACCCTATTGGTGGCACCACGTCCCCGTGGAGAAATGGTAAGCAGAGTACTAAGGTTTAGAGGCTGACGAGACATAGTACCTGTGTCTGGAGGGTATGGAGAATACCCTGAAGAGGATGATTGACTGGTGTCTTGATGAGGAGCTGATCGTTCGGGCTGTGGTTGGGTGGTTGCTTGTCGTCGAGAGGATCTTCTGAGCACCAAGCGTGGCAATGGAATGCCCTCAGAGACTGGAACTTTGCCTGGTTGTCCGGCGATTGTTACACCCGCTATGGGTCTTGAGGTCCTCGACTGGGGAGCAGTCAAGGTAGAGGCATCACTGTTCCTTGGGTGTGCAAGTCTCCTGTCGGTAAAACCTCTATAGGAAGGGTCGTAGCCTAACAAAACGTTGGCGTCACGGCCTCGACCAGCTGTCCGAGTCCCTGGTACGCCTGTGTATTTAAGGATTTTGTTGATGTCAGCTGTTCGGACGTAGCTGGGTTCACGACTTGGACGCTTGTTAACGTTATCAACTGCAGAGTTAAAATGAAAAGTGTGAGTTGAAAACACAATGAAGCTGTGACAATACGGTAAAACAAGAATTACAAAGCAAATTAGGAGCATACGTGGGTAGCCCCATATGTGGGGGCAGTGAGAGCCCACTACTTGGCCATCTTCCCCCAGTGGCTCGAAGGCTCCAGTGACATAGAGGAAATCCATTTCATGATAACGGGCAGAATCTGGCAGGTTAAGCACGAGACGCTTTTCTATTTTCCTTACTTTGAAATAGTAAGTATTGAACTGAGGGTTTAGCACGATGCTATACCACCATTGGATATCCCATATTCCTACTAAGGTTCTTAAGATCCTATTCAGGGCTACAATCCCCATTACTAATCGGAAAAAATTTGTGGAGACTTGCATGGGAGTAAGTCCATACCAGTTAAGGACTCGACGAAGTAGTGGGTCAAGGGGGAAATGAACTCCACCCTCAACAATTGCCACGATGGGAATACACATCCTATCCCATGATCCAGCGTCCCTATCTGCCCCCAATGGAGCAAGCTCGAGCCCTACATTCTCTGGAATGTTGTAATCTGTCCTAAAAGCTGCCATTACAGCGGGAGTTTCGCAGAGTTTCCTGAATTTACCCGGCTTGGGGCCACTATTATCCTCATTTGCCATAGAAATGCTTAAGAAAAACTACGAAATCAGGGATTCGGGTATGAACAGAACCCTAGGTAATAGCAAAATCTGAGAACGAGATCTCAAAATAAAATGGAAAATGAGGGGAGGATGAGAATCTTATGAAGATGTCAGGAGTTTTTCTGAGTTGCAATCGAATTTGCAGACGGTGGCGATGGCGGGATGGAGGAAAGCAGTTTTCGTCTGGAGTTAGAGAGAGAAAGAGATTCGAAATTCTTTTGGGTGAAGAACCCGAAAAGATCCCTTTTTGGGGTTTTAGTAACGAGGGACGGGGACGTTTCGTCTCCGCTTACGCCGTTACATAAAGGTAACGTTCAAACTGGGGTTTGATGGATGCCATTCTAACGACGTTAGACGAAACGTCACTTCGAATTAAATGAGAGGCGTACGAAACGCGCCACGTGGAGTCATTACTTCAAGAGAGTAATGACTAAACCGCCAAAAGTCATCAATGGGAACCCAATGACTATGTCTGCACGGGATCTGGTTTGTTCGGCCTTAGGCTCGCTTTTTGAGCTTTACTCATCATTCTCGAGCAGTAGTAATGAGCAAAGCTGGGGAGCAATTGTAGGGAGGTATTCCCGAATAGGTATAATTAGTGACCGAACACGTGGTAAGCCAGATCCGTGTAATAAGGAAAGTGATATGGGACTCCGTACAAGATGAAGAACGACGATAAGGTCTGGTGGTATGAGAAGTCACCGGATCAGATAGCCTGTTCGGCTGAGATGGGCCAACGACATGAGAAGTCATTAGTTGGTGCAGTCTGTTCGGCTGAGATGGGCCAAAGACATGAGAAGTCATTAGTTGGTACAGTCTGTTCGGTGGAGGTATGTGCCGAACAGATAGAGTCATCTGGAAGAACGTAACCTTAAGAGATAAGGCGGTGGGAATATTCCAAAGAAAGAGCCCAGTATCCAGTTGGGATGGGTAACAAGACAATCTTATTATGCCATGAGTTCCATAAAGAACAGAGTCCTTATGTGTAAGGGGTCTCAATTAATTGGGCAATGAGGATGCTTGAAGAGCAAGCAAACGTATGTCTATAAATACGTTGTAAACCTAGAGGCAAAAGGTACGCAATAAGTTGCATTCGTTCCATACTTTCCTACTGATAATTAGGGTTTGATACAGTACGAGATACTAACTTAGGCATCGGAGGGCCTTTGCCACGAGAGGCAAAGGTGCGCTCACCCCTTGTCTGTTTTACAGGTTAGGGTTCAGGCGAAGGTATTAGGGTTCCGGTTGGACAGCACGTGAAGAGGCGAGATTCAGTGTTGTTCTAGGTACTCTTTGTTTTTCTCCACCTACAGCGAGGGTGATAGACGAGATGACTGCAAAAACCTCTGTTTGGCGTGACTTCGGGTGTTGTAAGAGTATAAAACTAGCTGAGGTTGCTTCTTTGATCTACCTATCGTGCCTGTTTTTAAAAGTAAAATACCTGTAAGTCAGTACTTGGCTGTATAGGGTTAGTATTTGGGCTAAAAATCCCAACCCTTCTGCACAGAAAAAAATGTTACAACAACAAATGTTTACAGGGTGTGAGGAAGAACTTCAAGATAAAATGCAGGAAAATTCCCTAACCTGCGGACTCCTGTCTTATTTTGATAAGTTCTATAGCTTTCTAACACATGTAGGGTTTAGGTAGTCTCAAGGGTGCTTCGTTGTCAAAAGGCGCCAGCCCATCATAGGCGGCGATCGGACGGTTTCCTTTTTGATATACCACTAGGTACAAGTGACTGTGGAGTTTGCTGGAACCCCTAACATAGCCCGTGACATGTCGGCATATTAGGTGAACTCAATGAGATTGCCCGCTCGATGCATATGATAAAAGAATTAAATAAAACATGTGTTAGTCTTATGTCGAACTTTCTGGTTATGGCTCTCTAATCCCTAGCAGAGTCGCCAAAAACTGTAGACACCTCCCTGAAGCGGGGCATCGCCATATAGATTGATCATTGCTGTTTGATTGGTTGTTTGCTTTGTAAACCAAGATCGCGGATATTTCCATGGCTAGGAACATCGCCACGCGATAACGGTTATCATCAAAACAAAGTCGCCACCTAGTTTAAGAAAACTAGGAAAACAGATAGAGATTCTGGGTACGGGAGCCAAAGTTACAATGAGGGGAAGGTGTTAGGCACCCCTCTCTACTCAGTCGTGAGATTGGCCCATAATCGTTCGACATAAGATTAACTCATGCTTTGTTTAATTCTAACCACAAAAACTGATTTTAGCCTTTAACAATGAATAAAGTGAGCCGAGACAATAAGTAAAACATGCATCAGAAAGCAGAGAAACAAAACGAATGTTCCAGAGAATGGATCTCTCAACCGGTGAATGGATGTCATGGCCGAAAGATCCTTCTGGCTTTATGTACCGGCTGAGGGATTGATTCCCCAGCCGATGTTCTTCCTCACACTAGACCAGATGATTAACACATAATCAAAAAGCTACGATTAAGCATAAAAAACGAAAAGTAAATTGAACCAGAGGCCCCTGGGCCTCACCACCTTGATCCCTCAATGGCTTGATTGCTTCGGATTGAGGGTGATTGACTGATTGCGTCGTGAAACCCTAGGGTTAAGGTTTGAACTTCGGGATTTGATCATCGGATTAGTGGCTGCCTTCGGGAGGTTGGGGCTTTTGTAGAGGTGATGTGAGAGTGTATTTCTGCAGAATTTCGTGGCTGATGATGGTGTATCAACTTATTAATTTCGCAACCTAAGGGTCCCTTTATATAGGCATAGGGGTGACTCACTCTGTAGTGACCCGTATTTTCTTTAATTTTTGAAAATGATTAATAAATGTCTAAATGAGAAAAGTGAATTATTTGGTGGTTAATTAAGTTGGTGATAGAAGTGATAAATGGGGAACTTGAGGGAGTAGATGTGTGATTTGTAAATATGGGAGTATAAATAGGAGTGCATAGTGTGTAGGAGATCATTTTTCTCCCCTCCACTCTCTCTCATCCGTCCCTTTCTCTCTCTCTCCACCAGCCAAACCCTCTCTCTCTTCTCCTCTCACTCAAAACCTCACTCAATCTTGCAAAACCTTCAAGGATTGACCACCTTACGACCTTCCGATCGTGTTTTGAAGCTTGAATCGAAGATTTGGAGTTCAAGATAGCTAGGGCTTGTTCTAAACTCGGAGATCTTTGTTATCGTCTCGAGGTAGGGATATCTTTACCTCTTCTATGTGTATATATGTTGTTTTGATGCATGGGTCGTGCTTGGATCGTCCCCTTTTGTTGCTTTGAAAGTCTGTCAAAACTGCAGAAAATTGCCTCCGAACTGCGTGGGGGTATTGATACCCCTCCATTTTTTGGAAAATTTGAGCCAGGTATCGATACCCAAAACCCCTTCCCTCTTTGGACATTCTGCTCGTCATCTGGTTTTCAGCCCAATGTCAAACGGCCATAACTTTCTCGTCTGACATCCGATTCATGCAAACTTGGTATCGATTCGAAGGTTTTGAAGTTAGCTTTCCATTGCCACCAAAATCACTTTAATACTTTGAGTATACAAAAAGTTATGACCATTAGAGTGAGGGTGTGTCGGCCTCCCAACATCCGTTGGCTACCCATAAGATCCTCGTTCCATCGTTTTGACTTCCTATGATTAGTGGATGCTATTCTTGACCCATTGGCCTTCCATTAGTAAGGATTGAACAATAGTTTACTTGGTTTAAGTGTCAATAAGATGCAATTTGTGATTGATTGATTACTTATGAACGTTTGTGGCATGTTTTGTGATATAGTTGGCATGTTGAAACATATCTCGTGTATGAATGTGGTCTTGCCTCGTGAATCGAGTGGGGAAATGGTTATTGTGTGTCAGGAGTCGATTTAGGAAGTCTCGTAATGCAAGGGGTGGTAATACGAAGACTTAGACGGTCCCGTAACGCAAGGGGTGGTAATACGGTGACCTGTGTCGTTAGGGATCACCGTGATGCAAGGGGTGGTAACACGATATTCCTCGTGGTGTTATACGGTAATGCAAGGGGTGGAAATACCAAAGGAGGGGATGTTGGCGATGGTGAGTTGTATCGAGGTTATTTGAGTCATTTGACATTGAGTGAACTTGGTGACATTTTAAGCTATAGTCATGTGATAGAATGATCATGTTGAACGTTGGGAATACCCTTAAATCACTTGTTTTCCATAGTTGAGCTATACTTCTTGCCCTCATTTCACTTGCACATTTCATCATGTTTACATATAGAACTGGTAAAGATTTTCCTACTAGGCTAGTGTAGCTCAACCTAATCTTTCTTTTCAGGTCAAAACGCGGGACAATAGCTTGCATTTATCGTGTGCTTAGGAGTGAAAGACTTTTTGGAAGTTAACCTCATGTAGTTACTTAGCATCTTTGTATTAACTTTATTTTGACAGAGATGTAATTGAAACTTATTGTCTCAATCCTTTTGACTATACGTTTGTAATATTCTAAACAGGATCGTACTTGCATTTATGTATATTCGGGGCCAAAGTGCCAAAGTTGTAAATCTTTAATCGTGGGGATTTGATTTGTAATTTAAGACAGGTGAGAACTCTTTTGGGTAATATGTTGGGTAATATGTATGATATGCGAGGCTTTTTATTTAAAATGTATTACTTAAATATGTTGAAAATCGAGGGCGTGACACACTCCATCCAATCAAAACACACGATTGGAAATGGAATTGCAATGCAATACAAACTCCTCATGGCAATCTCTAAACGTAGCCCAAACGTATCGAAAAAAGGCTGCTAGGGTTTTGTGAACATATCAAACGATTGACAGAACGTTCCAGAATCTGGAAAATAGACGATCTGGCGGCCGGGCAAAGGATCTGACGGCCGAGGAAATGATGTTGCGGCCAAGGAATAGACCTGGCGACTGGCTAATCGATCTCTCAAGGAGATTTTCAAGCAACAGGTTTCACGGGTGAAGAAATGATGTTGAGGCCGTGGGAACAATGTCATGGCCGACAGATGGATTCTCCTAGGATTTTGTACTTCTGTCTGAAAGGCTATTTGGCTCTGGATTGGGTCCTCTAGGTGGCTAAAAGTTCTTACCGAAAGTCCTAAAGTTCATAATAAGTCAATCAGCAATCACTGTATCCATATCATCATCGGGATGGTCCCCAATGTGGGACTTGAAATAATCATTAGGCCAAATTGGGGTGTCTACATTCATTTCGAACCCTAAGGGCCTCTTTATATAGGCTATTGGTGACTCACTCCGGCCAATCAAATGGCATGAATCAATAAGTAGTATAGGGTAATAGGATCTTTAGACTAAATCTGCTTCGTAGCCCGAACGCATTGGAAAAAGGCTGCTAGGGTTTTGAGAATGGATCAAACGTTCGACAGAACATTCTAGAATCTAGAAAAAGGACGATCTAGTAGCCGAGCAATGGATCTGGCGACCGAGGAATAGATGTGGCAGCCAAAGAATGGATCTGGCTACCGAAGAATCAATCTC
Source organism: Rhododendron griersonianum (assembly GCA_018127125.1). Lineage (NCBI taxonomy): Eukaryota > Viridiplantae > Streptophyta > Magnoliopsida > Ericales > Ericaceae > Rhododendron > Rhododendron griersonianum. The sequence goes on from CM030791.1 coordinate 38,940,004, forward strand.
TCAGGGAGATTTTCAAACAACATATTTCACGGGTGAAAGAATGGTGTTGATGGATTCTCCTAGGATTCTGTTTTTCTATCTGAAAGGCTATTTGGCTCTGAATTGGGTCCTCTAAGTGGCTAAAAGTACTCACCAAAAGTCCATAGGTGTACTAGAAGTTAGTCAGCAATCACTGTATCCATTCATCATCAGGATGGTCCCCAAGGTGGGACTTGAAATAATCGTTAGGCCAAATTGGGGTGTCTACAGATGCCCCTCTTTGACTGAACTTAGACGGATCACGAGACATGTTTAAGTAAGAGTCGAAGCCGTAAAACAACTTTAATTTGGTCGAACAACTACCCCAAGGGTTTTTTGAAAAAGGTTTTAGTTATGGTCAAGCCGGGAGGCTACCTACGTATTCCACAAGGGAAATTCAGACCAATCATAGTTTGAGGGGCAATAAAAAGGAAAAAGTTTAGAGGGTTAGAGACAGAAAATGTACCTTGAGGCTTAAAAAGCCATAGTGCAACATACCTGTGCTATGCTAGGATTTTGGCGGAGAGTAGTTGAAGGAGCGCGGGGCTGCCGGGGAAATTTTTGCTGAGAGCATCTTCAGTATTTTGGGGTAGATCAGTACACAGTGGATGAGTCATTTGCTTTTAATGATTATCCTTACTTTGACTGAGGGGAGATCGGTTGAGTAGCCTATCTTTACGAATGAGCTTGATGGAACTGATGTAATTGGGGTGGAATCCAAACCATCTTCTAGAGACGATCGGACGCCGGTTTTGAGATATGGGGGGCACAAGGCCAGTAACTGGAGCGCGGAGCTTTGGGATGAGAGAACCGAGGCGCGGAGCCAGTTGCAGTCATGAGGCGAGAGCCTGAGGAGTCGGAGCTTAGAGCTTGAAGTGATGGAACCGAGGCATTGAGCCGGTTGTGATCATGAGGCTAAAGGTCTGTGCACAGAGCTTTCCCATCTTCCATAAATTTTGGAATAGAGCCAAAGGATCGAGGCACTGGACCGATCAATAAAATCGAGGCGTAGAGCCGGTTGATTGCAAGATTGACCTGTTTCATGAGTGAGAGAGATGCAAAACATGTATATGATGTTGATGGTTAGATGTGAACAGATATGATGATGCAGACTCGATGATGACAATGGTGATGTAATTGATGCTTATGTGCACGGGCCCGTGCGTGTGTGTTTGTTTTAAGCGTAGAGGTTCTTTCAAGTTCTGGACTTGAGCATTCAGAGCGTAGAGCTCGAGCATTCAGAGGGTAGAATCTGAGCATTCAAAGTACAGGCTTTGAGCATCCAGTACGCAGTTGTAGACACCCCCCAAACGGGGCATCGCCATACAGATTGATCACGTTTGTTTGCTCGATTGGTTGCTTGCTTCGTAAACCAAAATCATGGACATTTCCATGGCTAGGAACATTGCCACATGATAGCGGTTATCATCAAAACAGAGTCGCCACCCAATTTATTAAAACTGGGAAAACAGATAGAGATTCTGGATACGGGAGCCAAAAGTACAATAAGGGGAAGGTGTTAGGCACCCCTCTTTGCCCAGTCGTGAGACTAGCCCATAATCGTTCAACATAAGACATATAGATGCTTTGTTTAATTCCAACACATAGTCTGTTTATTTATTCCTTTAAACAGTAAGTAAAGTGAGCCAGTGCGATAAGTAAAGCATGCGTTAGAAAGCAAAACAAAACAAACTGTCCCAGGAAATCTATTACTCGGCCGGTGAATGGATGTCACGGCCGAGTAATCACACTGGTTTTATGTACCGGCCGAGGGATCAAAGCCCCGGTTGGTGTTCTTCCTCACACCAGACAGGAAGATTAACAGATAATCAGAAAGCTATGATTAAGCGTAAGAACGATAAATAAAACAAACCAGAGGCCGTTGCCGTTGGGCCTCACCACCTTGATCCCTCAGTTGCTTGATTGCTTTTGGATTGGGCATGATTGACTGATTGCTTGATTGAAAACCCTAGGGTTAGGGTTTGAACTTCGGGTTTGATCGCCGGATTGACGGCTGCCTTCGGGAGGTTAGGGCTTTTGAGGAGTGGGTTTGAGAGAGTATTTGCGCAGAGTTTCGAGGTTGAGAGAGTGTATACTCTGATGAATTTCGTGTGTGTATTTTCGGAGTCCAAGGGCCCTTTATATAGGCAATTGGTGACTCACTCCGGCCAATCAAATCACGAGATGGCAATTGCAATTGCAATGCACCTCCAACTCTACGTCGTAATCTCTGAGCGTAGCCCGAACGCATCGGGAAGGTAGTGTAGTTGGATCAAACGTCTAACAGAACACGTTCTAGAGTCTGGAAAAAAGTCGATCTGGCGGCCGAGTAAAGGATATCACGGCCGAGGAATGGATGTCTCGGCTGAAGGATAGATCTTGCGGCCGAGGGATTTGTAGACACCCCAATTTGGCCTAACAATTATTTCAAGTCCCACCTTGGGACAATCCCGATGATGAAATGGATACAGTGATTGCTGATTGCCTCCTTGAGAACCTTAGGACTTTCGGTGAGAACTTTGAGCCACTTAGAGGACCCAATTCAAAGCCATACAGCCTTTCAGACAGAAATACAGAAGCCTAGGAGAATCCATCTGTCGGCCGTGACATCGATCCCACGGCCCTAACATCATTTCCTCACCCGAGCAACCTGTTGCTAGCAAAATCTCCCTGAGAGATCAATCCCTCGGCCGCAAGATCTATCCTTCGGCCGAGACATCCATTCCTCGGCCGTGATATCCTTTACTCGGCCGCCAGATCGACCTTTTCCCAGACTCTGGAACGTGTTCTGTCAGACGTTTGATCCGATTACACTACCTTTCCGATGCGTTCGGGCTACGCTAAGAGATTACGACGTAGAGTTAGAGATGCATTGCAATTGCAATTGCCATCTCGTGATTTGATTGGCCGGAGTGAGTCACCAATTGCCTATATAAAGGGCCTTTGGACTCCGAAAATATACACACGAAATTCATAGAGTACACACTCTCTCAAGTCACGAAACTCTGCCAAAATACTCTCTCAAACCCACTCTTCAAAAGCCCTAACCTCCCGAAGGCAGCCGTCAATCCGGCGATCAAACCCCGAAGTTCAAACCCCAACTCTAGGGTTTTCAATCAAGCGATCAGTCAATCACAATCAAATCCGAAGCAATCAATTACTGAGGGATCAAGGTGGTGAGGCCCAACGGCCTACGGTTTGATTTAATTTCTATCTCTCGCTTTTAATTAGTTCTTTCTATTAACTGTTCGTATTCTGGCGTGAGGAAGAACATCGGCTGGGGAATCAATCATTAGGCCGATATATAGAACCAGTGGGATTCCTCGGCCGTGACATCAATTCACCGGCGAAGGGATCTATTTACTGGGACATATTTGTTTTCTGTCTATTATGATGCATGCTTTCATTTATCGTACTGGCTCACCTTATCAACTATTAAAGGCTAAAAACCAGATTATGTGTTAGAATTAAATAAAGCAAATATACATTGTATGTCGAACGATTATGGGCCAGTCTCACGACTGGGCAAAAAGGGGTGCCTAACACCTTCCCCTTATTGTACTCTTGGCTCCCGTACCCGGAATCTCTGTCCATTTTTCCTAGTTTTAATAAACTAGGTGGTGACTCTATTTTGATGATAACCGTTATTGTGTGGCGATGTTCCTAGCCATGGGAATGTCCACGATCTTGGTTTATGAAGTGGAACCAAACAAGTGGATCAATCTGTATGGCGATACCCCGTTTGAGAGGTGTCTACAGTTTTTGGTGACTCCGCTGGGGATTTGAGAGCCATAACCAAAAAGTTCAACATGGAATTAATATTTGCTTTATTTAATTCTTTTTCATGTGCATCGAGCGGGCAACCCACGTTGAGTTCACCTGATATCTCGGCATGACACGGGCTATGTTAGAGGTTCCAGCAAACTCCTAACGGGGCACCCTTTGAGACTACCCGAAACCTTGCATATTGTAGAAAGCCATAGAACTCTTTCCCAATTAGGACAGGAAATCCCAAGCAGGTTAGGACTATGTGTTGCATTATATCTGAAACTCTTGTTTGATTCAATGATTAGTACTCTTTAGAATTTTAATTGCTGTAGAAGATGAATTCATGCTCATTTTATCAAGAGTTTGTGATCAAGTATATCTCTCTTGAGATAAAGAATAGTCCTCGCATAACTCTGTCTCTCTTTGAGATAAGTTTTGACTTGTGAAAGGTTGTCATAGTTTTATACTGCTAGGAGTTTCGAAAAAAAACAAAAGTCTTCTTTTATCTCTAGGATTTTATTTATTGCTAGGATTCTTTCAAAAAAACAAAAAAACAAAAAGAAACGAATCTTTCTTTTTATTTCTTTCTCTTTCAATCTTTGCTAGGATCTTTTCAAAAGAACAAAAAATATATATATTTCCTTATTCTTTAGGTTTTCATAAATTTCTTTCTTTCTTTGTTTTTTCCTAGGATCTTAAGAAGAAAAAAGAAAATGTGGGGATTTCATCAATCTTTTATCTTGCATGGTACATTGTATATATGATCACTTGATTATATAATTGTCACATGATTACTTGCTGTATTGCATTACTACCTGATCACATCACTTCATAGTACTAATATGTTGTTCAACCACTTGGTTACATGCATGGTAAATGGGTCATTATATTAGGGGCAGCTTACATTCTAGGGGGCAATAGGCGTTGGTGCACTGCACAATCACTTGATTTGGGATGTCTCAACATAAACGTAATTGAGCTTTTGCTTCTTTTAGATTTGCTTTTGGACTTAGCTGTGACATTTGTGGCCGCCAATCTCTCAGAAGCCCTTTCCTCTAGAGGTTGATAGCGTCGTGATCATAATGGAAAATCATGAGCTTGCCCAACAAGTCAAGGACATCAAAGCTGCCTTGGCTCGCTCAAAAGGAGATCAAATCCTTGATTTTGATGGACTCTGCCTTTTTCCAAATGCCAAACTGCCAAAGAAGTTCAAGATGCCTGATATTGAGAAGTTCAATGGCACCGGCAATCCCACCAGCCATGTCCGCCATATCATCAATACCCTGAAACCCATGGGCTTGAATGATGAACTCATTGCCCAACTTTTTCAAAGGACTTTCATAGGCAGTGCTCTCGATTGGTTTCTCACTCTAGACTTCACAAAGTACAACGGGTGGCAAGAAATTGCCAATGCTTTCATCAATCAATATGCCTACAATGTCCAGATTAAGGTAACCACCCGAGATTTGGAGATGCTCAAACAAAAGCCAAATGAGAGCTTTGCCAATTTTCTTACTAGGTGGAGAAAGAAAGCCGCACAGATGAAAACTCTTCCCTTAGAAGAAGACCAAATCAGAATGGTGGTAAGAAATTTGCAGCCGCAGTTCCTGAGGCACATGTATTCCCAAGCAATTTCTACTTTTAAATGCCTCTATGCTACTGGATTGCAAGTTGAAGATGGCCTTAATCAAGGATTACTCGACAATGGAGAAGTCAGCCACAAGGTAGAGACAAGCACAAATACCAACACTGATAGTGGTATTAATATGGTGAGATCCCATCACAAACGTAAGAGGGAATTTGTTCCTCTTGGAATGAAGTTAGAAGATGTATTCAACATCTTAGAAGCAACAGGCGATCTGAAATCATTGCAACCAAAATTTCCTAGTAGTCTTGCACAGAAGGATGGGGAGTATTGCAAGTATCACCAAGTGACTGGTCATTCCATTGAACAATGTGGGGCTCTCAAGAATGCAGTCCAAGATCTCATCGATCAAGGGATAGTTGATCCAACCAAGCTGGATGATTGAGAAGCGGCGGCCAAATTCTGTCATATGTTTTGAGTCAATCTTTGGGTCTTTCTTTTGACCCTTATTTGCTTCTTTTTAGGGTTTGAATCTCGAATTTGTTCTCCCTTAGGAGTTTGAGTCTTGAGTTTATTTTCTCTTGAAATTAAAGTCATTTTGTTCATCTTGATTTTGGATCAACTCTTTGCACTCAACATGAAATGTGAATCTCTCCCAGAATATGAATCTCCTTAAACCTGAACTACGAATGGCCTGATTCTCTTTAGAGATACGTAGGCACCTTAGGGTCGGCCACATTTTTGAAAATGTTTTCTCTTGTGCTAATTTGCTGCCACAGAATAGTCATGATAACATTAAGTGTTGAAAACAATCTTCAAGGATTTCAAAGTAATCTCATGATATCGCTTGAAACACTTCATGATCACTTGAGTTATCAAAATCACCAAAAGAGTTTTCAAAACGAACTGTGACCCATGTCATTTCTGTTGAGTTGAGGGGGAGTTGAAAATACTTGTGCACTTTCATGGAGCCACTTGCAAGAGAAGCAAGCTGTTGAAGATAGAAAATAAAAGGAAAGGAAAAAATGAGCTCGCTAGATTGGAAAACCCTCAAGGGCGGTCTAGGCAAAAGTTAGAGCATAAAAACAAAATGAAAACTTAGCCATGTCTCCATGCACCCACTTTGAGTCTCAAGACTCGTCCTTGATTCTGAGGAACCACTTGGTAAAATATCAAAGCCTCTTAATCTCTTGGTTAGGATTCTAGTTGCTCTGTCGCATGATTCAAAATGAAGAAAGGCCATCATTTCTCTATCCAAACACTTATCCCTTGCTAGCCACATTGAGCCTCTGGATATATTCTTTCAAATAAAGCCTGCTAGACAGCCATCCCCCACACTGGGGTAGATAAAAATGCAATGAGAGATGACTACAAAACTTAAAGTAAGCATCCCGTCACACAAGGGGGTTTTTGAAAGAAGAAAAACATCATCCCTTCCAATCCAAAAATAGGGGGCATTTTGAAGAAACATCTTCCTCTCATACAAAATAGAGCGATTAGATGGCTGCTAGCTTTTGGAACCCAAGCATGAGTAGAAAGTAGGTTTGAGCTGTTATATCCCTTCCTTTCTTAAGCCAACACCCTAACCTACAATATGGTCCATAATAAAGTCCTCTCGGATTGAAGAACGCGACTTAGCAACAAAATCCTAGATACTAGGGGCATAACCAATGTGGAAGGAAAAGTGGTGTGAAGCAAAGGGGCACAACTACATCCCCCTTTTAGAAGCGCACAATCTCTCATGAGGTACGCGGTGGTCACTTATCAATCCAACTCAAAGTAGTCAATTCACCCTGAAGCAGTAAACTCGTTAGGGTCATGGGTTCGTGGAACAGTTTTGCGTCTCTTGACGACTGAGTGGTTTTGAATGTGAATCATGTAGGTAAAATGACGTGGTTTTGAAATCCTCAAGGAGAAATTTTCAAAATTGATTTTATCCTAAGCATTTTTGACATAGCAAGTACAAGCACAATTACTTATTTGTAAATTTTCACGGAGATAATACGGGTTTCCCATTTCATGAGGAGTGTAGCTAGAAGGTCCCTGGGCCATACAGTGTGTTAGCAGCGTTGCTAGAGTGTTGTAATCTTTCAAGCCTCTTGGATCTCATCGCCTTCTTTGTCATAGCCATTTGGCTAGTATAGAGTTTGTTGCCATCTTATGGTGTAGGAGAAGCACTAGCTTGAGTACGTGAAAGTTGAGATGTCCCAAAACACTTGCTTGCATATCACCACAATCACATGGTTGCTTGATGTGTAGTTTAGGCGGTTGCATTGGCCTCTTGGCCCGTACAGTTGATTTGTCTACATGAGCACCTCACTGTTTAGTCTTATCTAGACATTTTCCTAGGCCTCTTTGGCCCGCGCATTTGATTCGCTTTCATGTCTTTGTGGCTGTTGTGGTTATTTGGTCTTGCATTGGTCTCTTGATCTAATACTTGATTTTTGTCTTCACTACTACATGTTGCTTGCATTATGAATATGTTTGATTATCTGTTGGCATGACGCCTCTTGGCTAGAGGAAAAAATAGGCGCTATCTCTTGATATATTAGGTCTCTCGACCACTATGCCTCTTGGCATTGCATCTCTCGATGTATTAGGTCTCTCGACCACTATGCCTCTTGGCATTGCATCTCTCGATGTATTAGGTCTCTCGACCACTTTTCCTCTTGGCAATACATCTCTCGGTGTTATGTCCCTTGACGCCTGAGTCTCTTGACCTACATGCCTCATGGCCTTGCATCTCTTGATACGTTATGTCTCTCGACATGTTGCGTCTCTTGGCCCCTAAATGATGTGGTATTGTGGTATACTATGTCTCTTGACATATTTTGCCCCTTGGCATCCTTTAATGTGGCATGAACTATTTTACTCTAAGCATTCTATTAACAAAATAATGTGCACATATCTCTTACACCATTGTCTTGAATAATGTGGCTTGCAGTGGTTGATGTCTTTGTTGCATGTCACTTGACGTAAGCTAATCACATGTCCAACGATTCGAAGCATAATGAGTGTTACATTCTAAATTCCAAATAGAGTGCACAGATATCAAAATTACGTCTCTCGTCTTGTACGCCTCATGGCGTTGTATCTCTTGATGCATTATGATGATGTTTGTGAGTCACTAGATTTATTTTGCCTGAACATTATCTTGAATGAAACCTGATGCTACACTCATAGGATTCACTAGTTGAATGCATTTTGCTATCAAATATACCCTGTGTTTGCATTTGAAACAGGTTACAACCGGCTCTACGCCTCGGTTCTATCACTTCAAGCTCCAAGCTCCGACTCTACAGGCTCTCGCCTCACAACTACAACCGGCTTGTAGACACCCCAATTTGGCCTAACGATTATTTCAAGTCCCACCTTGGGACAATCCCGATGATGAAATGGATACAATGATTGCTGATTGCTTCTTTGAGGACCTTAGGACTTTCGGTGAGAACTTTGACCACTTAGAGGACCCAATTCAAAGCCATACAGCCTTTCAGACAGAAATACAGAAGCCTAGGAGAATCCATCTGACGGCCGTAACATCGATCCCACGGCCACAACATCAATCCCTCACCCGAGCAACCTGTTGCCAGCAAAATCTCCCTGAGAGATCAATCCCTCGGCCGCGAGATCTATCCTTCGGCCGAGACATCCATTCCACGGCCGCGACATCCTTTGCTCGGCCGCCAGATCGACCTTTTTCCAGACTCTGGAACGTTCTGTCAGACGTTTGGTTTGATCCAACTACACTACCTTTCCGATGCGTTCGGGCTACGTTCGGAGATCACGACGTAGAGTTAGAGATGCATTGCAATTGCAATTGCCATCTCGTGATTTGATTGGCCGGAGTGAGTCATCCCTATGCCTATATAAAGGGGCCTTTGGGCTCCGAATTAACACACAGAAATTGAGATACCTACACACTCAATCAAACCTCGAAACTCTGCACAAATACTCCCTCAATCCCATACTCCAAAAGCCCTAACCTTCCGAAGGCAGCCGTCAATGCGGCGATCAAACCCCGAAGTTCAAACCCTAACCCTAGGGTTCTTAATCAAGCAATCAGTCAATCACAAGCAATCCGAAGCAATCAAGCAACTGAGGGATCAAGGTGGTGAGGCCCAACGGCCTCTGGTTTGTTTTATTTCCTGTCAATAATCATGATTTTAGCGTTTTGATTATTTACTAACGTTTCTGTCTGGTGTGAGGAAGAACATTGACCGGGGCTTCGATCCCTCGGCCGATATATCAAACCAGGAGGATCCCTCGGCCGTGACATCCATTCACCGGCCGCGGGATCCATTACCCTGGGACAGCTTTGTTTGTTTCTTGCTTTCTGATGCATGCTTCAATTACAGTCCTGGCTCACTTTACTTACTGTTTAAAGGACTAATTAAACAGACTATGTGTTAGAATTAAATAAAGCATCTATACGTCCTATGTTGAACGATTATGGGCCAGTCTCACGACTGGGCAAAGAGGGGTGCCTAACACCTTCCCCTTATTGTACTTTTGGCTCCCGTGTCCAGAATCTCTATTTGTTTTCCCGGTTTTAATAAACTGGGTGGCGACTCTATTTGATGATAATCGTTATCATGTGGCGATGTTCCTAGCCATGGGAATGTCCATGATTTTGGTTTATGAAGCGAGCAACCAATCGAGCAAACAAACATGATCAATCTGTATGGCGATGCCCCGTTTGGGAGGTGTCTACAGTTTTTGGCGACTCCGCTGGGGATATGAGAGTCATAACCAGAAAGTTCAACATAAGACTAATACATGCCTTGTTTAATTCATTTATCATATGCATCGAGCGGGCAACCCGTTGAGTTCACCTGATATCCCGGCATGACACGGGCTATGTTGGGGGTTCCAGTAAACTCCACAGTCACTCGTACCTAGTGGTATATCAAAAAGGGAATCACCCAATCACCGCCTATGATGGGCTGGTGAAAGGACTGGTGCCCTTTGACAATGGAGCACCCTGAGACTACCAAAACCTTGCATGTTTTAGAAAGCCATAGAACTTATCAAACTAAGACAGGAACCTACAGGCAAGGAACCTACTTGCATTTTCACTTCCAAGTCCTTCCTCACACCTTGTATCATCTGTTGTTGTAAATAACTTTTTCTGTGCAGAAGGGTTGGGATTTTCAGCCTAAATCCTAACCCTACACAAGCCAAGTACTGACTTACAGGTACTCTACTTTTCAAAGCAGACACAATAAGTAAAACAAAGAAGCAACCACAGCCAATTTTATACTCTTACAACACCCGAAGTCACGCCAAACAGAGGTCCTTGCAGCCGTCTCGTCTGTCACCCTCACTGGCCAAAACACTTACACTGCTACTTTCAGGGACTCCGCGGTCATCTCCTCAACAAACTCAATCATCTACCAAATCCTAAGCTTTATCAAGTAATCCTCCCACTCTCATGGCAGATAACGACGCCATCATTGCTAATCACCAAGCTCAAAGTCGCTACCTTATCAAGAGAAAGCAGCAAGAGATGCCGAGAACGAAGAGAAATCGGTGGAAGATGAGAACCCTCAAGAAGTGGTATTGGCGGAAAACCCCGAATTGGCCAAAACAAGTCAAGGAGATCAAATGTACTGCCCGTTCACAAGGGGACCAAATTCTAGATTTTGAAGGACTCGCCTTTTTCCAGATTCTCAACTACCCGAGAAGTTCAATAGAACCGGCAATCCCACTAGCCATGTCCGCCATATCATCAACACTCAAGCCAATGGGCTTGGATGATGAGCTCATTGTTTAGTTATTTCAAAGGACTCTTACTGAAAGCGCTCTCGATTGGTTTCTCACTTTGGAGTTTGTGCACTATCATACTTGGCCAGAAATTGCCAATGCTTTTGTCAAGCAATATGCATACAACATCCAAATTGAGTTAACAACTCGAGATTTGGAAACGACTAAGCAGAATCAAACAAGGACTTTGCAACCTTTGTGGCTAGATAGAGAGAAAAAGCCGCCAAGATGAAGAACCGCCTCTCGAGGAAGATCAAGTGAGAATAGTTGTCAAGAGTTTGCAGCCCAAGTACCTCACGCACATTTACACTCGGGCTATCACTAATTTCAAGCGCCTGCAGGCTACTGGGCTGCAGATTGAAGAGAGGATCAAGCTAGGCCTCATTGGGAAAGAAGAAACTCCTCCACCCAAGAAAACCTTCACAACCCGTACATCTCCTGCCTCCGTCAACACCCTTAACTCAATCTTACCACAAGACCCTTTTCAAATTAGCTCATCCCAAAGCTCAAATCGCCCCGTTGCAACTTTGACCATCTTTACATGACCTCATCTCAAGCCTTAGCCATTCTGAGCCATTAGGGGCATCTCAAACCTTTAAACAAACCACTTCCTCAGCCACCCTATGGCCCAAACCATGATCCTAACAAACTGTGCGCCTACCACCAACACCCTAGGCATGAAACAGATAACCGCATGCGTCTCCGCCATGACATTCAAGATCTCATTGATAGCCGAACTATAAAACTTCCAAAACCTGATGTGCAAGCCAATCCGCTTCCTACTCATAATGCTGAACCACCACCCCGAAACATTGATCTCATAAACCTACCTCACAACCCCACATACAATCCTGGCCAATACATTGTCCAAAACAACCAAACCAAGCCAACCTTTACCTTCCCAGAGGAGGACGAATGTTTCATGATGGAGGAGGAAGAAAACAATGAGTCCAATCAATCAGAAGTGATCGATCCCGACATGTCTGACAAAAGTAATGAAGAAGAACAAGCAAAGGGGAAAGTGACTTTGACGGAATGGAAGGAGAATACGATGATCCACTCGATGGAATCTCCTTAGTATCACTATTCAATCAAGTGGAAATAGTTGACGACTACACAATCAATAAAGAGGAAGAAAGGGTGATGAAAACCTAGACCAACACTTCTATTTGGGGACTACTCATGTCTCAAAGAAGTAGCCACCAGTGAAGATGGATCCAGTTCAAAGGCCCTGTTTGGCAAAGAAGAGGGTGGAAAAGAGTATAAAGTTGCGAAAGGCAAGGGTTTTGAAAACGACCTCGAAATGCTACAATTGCTAAGAAGTCACAACATGGCAAAGAACATTAAACATTGCTTTTATCAAGCTAAAACCTGTTTTGAGCCCCTGCTTGGGCATTTAATTTCTGCTTAGTGAATTCCTGTTTCATCCTCTAGACTATGCTTATTCAATGATTTACTTCCTAAATTGCAATTGCCAAACACTATAGTCTCTTTGCCAAACAAGGGAAATTTCAAGGAATCAAGTTCCCTGTGTCGCTGACAAAAAGGAAGGAAAGGATGAACTCTAGTTGCTTAAGAAACTAGGTTTTTGTCAAAACTTAGAAAGAAGACACTATCTCCGCGAGAACACTTAGGGTTAGTTCGCCCATTATGAAGGTACAAACACAAGAGAGATTTAGAAAAATATCTCCATCAAATTCCTCTCCGAAACGCAGAAACCCTCTTGAGAGAAGTGCTCGTTGGGTAACCTGAAAACCCAAGCAAAAGTAAGAGCAAAGCCTGCTAGGGCAAGAAAATGCAAAAACGCAGCCTAGGCAAAATTTAAGGCATTCAAAGAAAAGCTCGCTAGGGACTCAACCTCCATTAGGTAACCTAGGCAAAATCAAGAGTATGTGAGAAGAAAAACCAAGAGTGGAAAACCTCAAAGGTAATAATTTTGGAACTACGTAAAAGGCCTGATTCCCTGATTGGGATATGTAGGCAATCTCATATCGAGATGCGGCCCAAACATTTGGAGAGAAGGAAAAACATCAACAAATTTGTACTCAATGATAGGCATAGCTAACCCTGCGTATTGAGCTCGCAAAAGATGAGTATGCTTTTCTCGAAGAATTGGCAACAAACAATAGACACAAGAATTATAGTTCATCCCTTCTAACCTAAAAGTCATTAACACAATGAGTAGGATACTTCGAAAACTCTTGAGTTTGGCAATCAGACTATGGAACATGGCAAAAGCAAAAGGCAAGAAAATCAAAAACAAGCATAAGAAGGAAGAGAAAAGAGGATGCCACTTAGCCAAAACAAAATCTACCTTTGAGAAACCAAAGTAACGGTCGAAGGATCTATACATCGGCCATAACATCGATTCTTTAGCCGAGTAATCAATTCTTCGGCCAATATTTTATTTTCACACAAATTACTGTCTATCAGCAAATACTTGTTCAAACAGCCATGTTCTGACTATCGCATGCAAACTCAAGACATCTAGGGGCATAAAAAGCATTTCTCATTTCATGAACAAAAGCTTGCCTACAAAATCATCACTGTGGTTGCTTTCACTATACAAATACAGTTTCTGCTTCTCTCTTTGCTAACCATGAACAGGAAGGAAAAAGAAAATCCTAAAGCTGGTTGTGACGCCGTCTTCGAGACGATCTCTAAGATGAAGAAGGGGATTGCTAGCTATCCTCCCCACTGACTGCTGGTGCTCACTCAGCCTCAAGCTACAAGGAAAAGAATGCAAAACAAGGGGCAAGCACCAAGCGCCTCTTCTCCGTCATCAGAATGGAAGGAGACAAAGGAAAGGGCCCGTGGCCAAACAAGAGCAACTGAAGGAACAACAGGCGGAACCAAGGAAAAATGGCAGTACTCCATACAGTCACCTGCCTAAAGAAGCAAACCCGCCTAGTCTCTGATCTGAGCATTCTACTTTAGACATCAAAGAAGTAGACCTCATCAACGCCGGAGGAGGAGGAGGAACAAACTGAAGATCCTCAGCACGCAGGCGCCACTGGCTGGCCACCCGATCACATAAGTACCAAGCTTAACAAAAGGGACCCTCGAACAGGTTACGAGTACAATCTAGAACCCTGGAACTCGCAAGAGGGGCATCCTCTGATACACCACTCCAAGGGTCAAACCTCGCCTGCAAACAAAGTCTAAATCAGCCACAACACAGAGGAATGGAGATCTAAAAACAAGGGATGCAAGGGGTACCTGGTCAACCGTCAATCGGTCCAAAACCCGTCACCACTCAGGAAGGCTCAAAACTGGTGACCGTGTGGCTTCCATTGCCCCACAGACCATTACTCGTAGCGAGGAACACAGTCCGCATCTGCATGTCTAGTGTCAGTGTAGACACCCCAATTTGGCCTAACGATTATTTCAAGTCCCACCTTGGGACAATCCCGATGATGAAATGGATACAATGATTGCTGATTGCTTCCTTGAGGACCTTAGGACTTTCAGTGAGAACTTTGACCACTTAGAGGACCCAATTCAAAGCCATACAGCCTTTCAGACAGAAATACAGAAGCCTAGGAGAATCCATCTGACGGCCGTAACATCGATCCCACGGCCACAACATCAATCCCTCACCCGAGCAACCTGTTGCCAGCAAAATCTCCCTGAGAGATCAATCCCTCGGCCGCGAGATCTATCCTTCGGCCGAGACATCCATTCCACGGCCGCGACATCCTTTGCTCGGCCGCCAGATCGACCTTTTTCCAGACTCTGGAACGTTCTGTCAGACGTTTGGTTTGATCCAACTACACTACCTTTCCGATGCGTTTGGGCTACGTTCGGAGATCATGACGTAGAGTTAGAGATGCATTGCAATTGCAATTGCCATCTCGTGATTTGATTGGCCGGAGTGAGTCATCCCTATGCCTATATAAAGGGGCCTTTGGGCTCCGAATTTAACACACAGAAATTGAGATACCTACACACTCAATCAAACCTCGAAACTCTGCACAAATACTCCCTCAATCCCATACTCCAAAAGCCCTAACCTTCCGAAGGCAGCCGTCAATCCGGCAATCAAACCCCGAAGTTCAAACCCTAACTCTAGGGTTCTCGATCAAGCAATCGATCGATCACACTCAATCCAAAGCAATCAAGTAACTGAGGGATCAAGGTGGTGAGGCCCAACGGCCTCTGGTTTGTCTTAATTTATTGCTTTTCTGATTAATCGTAGCATTTTTGATTATCCATTAATCTTTCTGTCTGGTGTGAGGAAGAACACCGACCGGGGCTTCGATCCCTCGGCCGGTACATTAAACCAGTGTGATTACTCGGCCGTGACATCCATTCACCGGCCGAAAAATCGATTTCCTGGGACAACTTTGTTTTCTCTTCTGCTTTCTGAATGCATGCTTACTTATCACACTGGCTCACTTTGCTTACTGTTTAAAGGAATAAATAAACAGACTATGTGTTGGAATTAAACAAAGCATCTACATGTCTTATGTTGAATGATTATGGGCCAGTCTCACGACTGGGCAAAGAGGGGTGTCTAACACCTTCCCCTTATTGTACTTTTGGCTCCCGTACCCAGACTCTCTATCTATTTTCCCAGTTTTAATAAACTGGGTGGCGACTCTGTTTTGATGATAACCGCTATCATGTGGCGATGTTCCTAGCCATGGGAATGTCCATGATTTTGGTTTACGAAGCAAGCAACCAATCGATCAAACAAACGTGATCAATCTGTATGGCGATGCCCCGTTTGGGAGGTGTCTACAGTTTTTTGGCGACTCTGCTGGGGAATATGAGAGCCATAACCAGAAAGTTCAACATAAGACTAATACATGCCTTGTTTAATTCATTTATCATATGCATCGAGCGGGCAACCCGTTGAGTTCACCTGATATCCCGGCATGACACGGGCTATGTTGGGGGTTCCAGCAAACTCCACAGTCACTCGTACCTAGTGGTATATCAAAAGGGGAATCACCCAATCACCGCCTATGATGGGCTGGAGAGAGGATTGGTGCCCTTTGACGACGGAGCACCCTGAGACTACCAAAACCTTGCATGTTCTAGAAAGCCATAGAACTTATCAAACTAAGACAGGAACCTACAGGCTAGGAGCCTACTTGCATTTTACTTGCAAAAGTTCTTCCTCACACCTTGTATATGTTGTTGTAATATCACTTTCTGTGCAGAAGGGTTGGGGCATGAACTAAGAACCCTAACTCTAAGTCTTCATAGCTAAGCACTAAGGCATAGCATTGCCTGCAAGGTACGTTTTTGGTAAGTTGAAAGCATCATTGCTTACTTAACATTCCCGCTTTACTTAAAGCACCGCAAAGTATGGATTTCTAGAACGAAATCAAACATTGGCTGCCCCGCCGGCAATTGAACTAGGGGTTGCTCTAGCAATCTTTGCCTTGCGAGGCTAAAGGAAAGAGGGAGTGTAAAGTAGTAGAGCAGATTATGGATGATTATATGCAAAGTCAAGGATATTATGGATAGGACTTGCAATACTTATTTCTCCATGGATGATTCAGCATGACAAGTGTAGGACTTTGGTTCCTATTTTCAAATCGGCCTAGCAACCCATCTTTCAAAATTCAAATTTTGAGCATGCTTACCGCAACAAGCCGGTAAGATTTAGGAGTTTGTCAATGTGCTAGCAACTAATCAAGTGGATTTCAATTACCTCAATCACGTTTTGAGAAAGAATCTTCCCTAACCAAGAATTGAAAGAATTTTCAAAACTTTTTGCAATGCCTAGTCTAATCCTCAAATGACAAATTTTTCTGAAACATTCAAATAGCCGCTAGCACAGCGATGGACCCCGAGTCTACTTTTTGTTGTAGTCATATGCTCAATCTTTTCGGTTTGTCTCATAATATGAATTGGCTTGGAAGTGGGATCTTAAGTGGCAGCAACAAGTCTTAAGAATCATCCATATCAAAAATGGCTAGCTATCTATAGTATCCGATCAACTCATGCATACAAACGAATTGCAATGCATGATTCATCCATAACCTGTGTCAGTAGCTGTGGTGCTATATATATACATATCATTTTGATTGCCTCTTTCTAACTATGCAGGGGCCAAACCAAAAGAGGAGTCCATCCCCCTCATTTCCTTTCTCTGTTCATCGCATGTCATTTGGTTGCACCACCACTAAGGGCAGTTTGCATATTAGAAAATGCGCCGCATGGACAATTAGTTTTGGATATCTCAACTTGAGCATGGTTAGGTTTCTCCTTCCCTTAGACTTGGAGTTTGATCTCAGACGTGATGGCAATCGCTGACAAAAAAATTTGAAGTTTTCATCCAACCAAGTTTTGAGCAATGGTAGCCATGCCCATCACGTCTTGGCTTAGATTTTAAAACAATCCTTTCGTGGAAATCCTACCTAGCTAACTTTCGCCGCCATTTTGGCCCATGTTTTGCTTCTCTTGAAAAGTTGATATCATTTTGCTCATCATGGTTTCTGGCCAATTGTCACACTCAGCATGAAATGTGGATCTTAAATTCAAGTCTCCTCAAATATGAACTACGAATGGCCTGATTCTCTGTTGGGATACGTAGGCACCTTTTGGTCGGCCACAAATTTGAAAATGTTCCATCCTGTGCTAGTTTGCTGCCATAGAATGCTCATAATAACATCAAACGTTGAAAACAATCCTTAGGGATTTCAAAGTAATCTTATGACATCTTTTGGAACACATCATAGTCACTTGAATTGTCAAAAGCGCAAAACGAGTTTTTCAAAGCTATGACCCGCGTCATTTCTGTTGAGCTAAGAAGGAATTGACACATCTCTGCACCCTCACAGAGATCGCTTGTAAGCAAAACATGCTATTGAAGATGAAGAAGGAGAAAAGAAAAAGGAAAAAGGAAAAAAAATGATGAGCTCGCTGGATTGAAAACCCGTAAGGGCGGTCTAGGCAAAAGTTAGAGCACGAACAAAGTGAGAAATTAGCCGTGTCACCATGCATCTACTATGTGTCTCAAAGGATTGTCCTCAATCTTAGAAAATCCACTTGGTTAAACCTCGAAGCCCCTAATTTCTTGGTTAGGATCCTTTCCACTTTGTCGTGTGTTTCAAGATGAAGAAAGGCATTCATTTCTCTATCCCAAACACTTATCCCTTGCTAGCCACATCGAGCCTCTGGATAATTTCTTTGAACAGCCTGCTAGGCAGCCATCCCCTACACTGGGGCAAACACAAAAAACTACAAGGAGAGAGGAAAGAAAAAATCAATGAGAGAACGAGCGCCCTGTCATACAAGGGGCACTTTGAAGGAAACATTTCTTCCAATACACACAAAGGACATTTTTGAAGAAACCAACTCTTTCACACAAAGTGAGGCAAGAGACAACAAGAGTTGATAAAAATGTTGAAGATGGCTGCTAGCTTTTAAAACCCAAGCGTGAGTAGAAATTAGGTTTGAGCCTTTACATCCGCTTCTTTTTCAAGCCAAAACCCCAAGCCTACATTATGGACCATAATAAAGTCCTCTCAGATTGGGGAACACGACTTAGTAGCAAGGTCCTAGACACTAGGGGCATCACCAGTGTGGGACAAGGGGCATGGCTATGTTCCCCTTTATGCACTTCTCTCAAAAGTATCCAACCTCTCATGTGGGTCTCAGTAGGTACTTATCAATCCAATTCAAGTCAACCAAATCAAGCTCGAAGTAACAAACTCACCTAATTGACTAGGGGCATAGGTTTGCAAAATAGTTCTATGTCCTTTGATGATTGAATGACATGAGTGTGGAACAGGGATGAAATGATATGATTTTGAAATCCTTGAGGAAAAGTTCTCAAAGCTGATTTTATCCTAAGCATTCTTGACACAGCAAATACAAGCGCAGTCGCCTTTTTGCAAATTCTGAGGAAATAACATGGGTCTCTCATTCCATGAAGAGTGTAGCAATATGGCCCCTTGACCAAATAATGTTTTCAGTGGTGCCGCTATGGCATTGCGGTCTTTCAAAAACACCTAGCTAGTATAAGCAATAAGTCACTACCAGTCTCCCTAAAGAGCAAGAGGAAGCATTTGATCAAATACGCGAAAGTTGAGATGTCCAGAATACATCGCAGATTTACATGCATATCAGTATCATCCTGTCTTTTGCATTGATCCCTTGATCCTAGTATTTCATGCGTATATCATTATGGCTGCTTAATGGAAGTGGTTGTTGCACAAACTAACCCCAAGTATGAAGCGTTTTTATACTCAAGCAAGGCAGGTCAATCAAGGCATCATGGCCATCGTCTTTATGCAAAGAGTGAAGGGCAACAAAGGAATACACTGTAAAGTCTACCTCCCTGTCAACACGCTTGGCCTTCAAAAAGAAGAAAGCTCAGCCTGAGGGGCATCAACTCTTTTGTGGAATGTTGTCACACAACATTGTCGAGAGCACGCCAAGATCTCTTCCAATCAACAAGAGAAGCATTGCATTCATGTTCATTGTCGCATATATCGCATATCTCTGTACTAGGGGCAATTAGGTTGTCATTGTCATGCACAATTAAGCTAGAATCAAGCATCCATTGCCTAAACAGGGGGCTTCTATTTCTTCCTGAATGTTCAGTTCAGTATGCATATATGTGTTGCATTGCAATCTATGCCACCCAAAATCGTTCAAGCTCTTGAACTAGGTCTTGCCCCTAGCAGTCAGCATAAAAAGGACTTCGACCCGTGGTTGACTCCAAGCCTGTCGCATGTTGTTTTCCTATCCATTGCTGTTTTCTAAACTATTCAAATGTGGATGGCAGGATTCTCTTGGATTTCGGTCCTTGAACCGACCATACCAAGCTTTGTATCTAGGACCGACAGAGCCAAGTCAAAGAAGCTAAAAGATAGCCTCGTCCAATCTCCACAGCTCCCTCTCAGCAGTAGCTCTACACAGCAGCCCTGCACTTACTATCAGCAGCACTGTGCTTCAAGCTCCATATTCACTATCATGGCGGCTCCACGCCGACAAACTCATTGGCGATATGCCCATATTCACCTTCTCAGCGGCTCCACGCCCATACTCGAGCCATCTCAACACTCACCTAAGTCAAGATATCAACCTTCATAAAAGTCTTGATCAGCCAAGAGACGCCAACATGATTACGCGAGTGAAGAGGGGCACCTTGCCCAAGAACCACTCCAAATCCCCTACTCGCTCCCAAAGCCTAGGGTTAACCCAAAGAGGAGCTCCACCTACTCATAGGCCAGTAAGCAAAGAAAAATCACCTGGCGTGATCGTCATCTCGCCAACAGAAGGAAAGTGGAACATGTTGGGAGTATCCCACCACCTTTCAACCAGCAAGGTCATCAACGACCAATCCATCTTCGGAAGATTGAGGCCCAAAACAAACGGCTCAAGACCAGCAGCACATACTAACTCCCGAGCCTGCTCCGGCAACGTCACAAACCACTTGTGCAGTTAAGGCCTCCACCATGAGCCTCCAGTCTCCTGTTTCTCTGCCAAGGATAAAAAGGGAGAACCTTACCAAAACATTGAGGACGCTCAAGTGCTGCTCAGCGGCTCTATGCCCACACCTCAACAGCCCTATGCCACGCTATGTGCACAACCTCGCGCTCAGCAGGCCAGCAAAACAATCCTGTGGCTTCCACCGTTTATGTTGCTAGCTTCCAGAAAGCGTTTATGTTGCCAGCTTGCAGAAAGCATTTAGCCACCAGAAGACATTTGAGTCGCTAGAAGGCGTTTGGCCTCCGGAAGGCACTCCCAGTAGTGGAGGTAATGGAAATCTCCCTAACAAACTGGAATATGGTCAAGAACTAGCCTTGGGGGCAATCCCGAGCATACTCAGAACTAGCCTTGGGGACAATCCCGAGCATGTGGAATCTAGCATTGGGGACAGTCCCGAGCATGTGAAATCTGGCCTTGGGGGCAATCCCGAGCATACACAAAACTAGCCTTGGAAACATCCCAAGCATAAGGAACCAATCAAACCCCGTGGAAGATGGAAGATGGAATACTCAACAGCTCAGCAGTTCTACAAGCCCATCACCTCAACAGGCTCGAAGCCTGTATCTACTATCTCAAATGGCTCCAAGCCGTAACCATCACCTCAACAGGCTCGAAGCCTGTATTTACTATCTCAACTGGCTTGAAGCCGTAACAACCAACTCAACGGCTCTACACTCATTATCTCAACAGGCTCGAAGCCTATAATTACTATCTCAGCAGCTCTACGCTCGCTATCACGACTCAGCGGCTCGAAGCCCATTACTTCCACAGGCTCAAAGCCTATGCCTACCATCCCAGCGGCTCGAAGCCCTTTATCATAGCGGCTCTACGCCCGTATCAATTCAGCGGCCCTGTGCCCATCATCTCTACACAACTCAGCGGCTCCAAGCCCGCTATCTCAACTGGCTCGAAGCCGTAAACAAGCAACAGGCTCTAAGCCACCCCAACAATCAAGACATCTATTCTCAGGCTCTACGCCTGGATGCTCAAAAATCTAACATTTTTGAATGCTCAAGCTCTACGCTTGGATGCCCAACCACTGTGTACTAGATGCTCAAGTTATACACTTGAATGCTCAAGCTCTACGCTTGGATGCCCAACCACTGCGTACTGGACGCTCAAAGCCTGTACTTTGAATGCTTGGATTCTGCCGTCCGAATGCTCGAGCTCTACGCTCTGAATGCTCAAGTCCGGAACTTGATAGAAGCTCTAAGCTTAAAACAAACACACACGCACGGGCCCGTGCACATTTGCATCAACATTATCACATCGAGTCTGCATCATCATATCTGTTCACATCTAACAAAACAAGCATTGCACATATACACTCTGCATGAAACAGGTCAACCCTGCAATCAACCGGCTCTATGCCTCGGTTTTATTGATCGGCCCAACGCCTCGATCTTTTGGCTCCACGCCAATACTTATGATGGAAAAGCTCCGTGCGTAGACCATCAGAATGCAACCAGCTCTACGCTTCGGTTCGTATCACGTCAAGCTCTAAGCTCCGACAACTCAGGCCCTCGCCTCAAGACTGCAGTAGGCTCCACGCCTCAATCTAATCACCTCAGGCTCCATGCCTCAGTTCCTTCACCTCAGGCCCTTGCCTTATACCAGCTCCGCGCTTCGGTTCACCACGTCAAGCTCAAAGCTCTGACACCACAGGCTCTCATCCTGATCAATACCAGCTCCGCGCTTCGGTCCCATCAAGCTCTAAGCTCACCTCAGGCCTCCGCCTCATAAACCACAGCAGGCTCCACGCCTCAATCTAATCCCCTCAAGGCTCTCGCCTTATGATCAACACCAGCTCCGCGCTTCGGTCCTATCAATCACCTCAGGCTCTCGCCTTATGATCAACACCAGCTCCGCGCTTTGGTCCTATCAATCACCTCAGGCTATCGCCTTATGATCAACACCAGCTCCGCGCTTCGGTCCTATCAATCACCTCAGGCCTCCGCCTCATAAACCACAGCAGGCTCCACGCCTCAATCTAATCCCCTCAAGGCTCTCGCCTTATGATCAACACCAGCTCCGCGCTTCGGTCCTATCAATCACCTCAGGCTCTCGCCTTATGATCAACACCAGCTCCGCGCTTCGGTCCTATCAATCACTCTCCAGGCTCTCGCCTCATGACTACAACCGGCTCCGTGCCTCAGTTCCCTCATCACCAAAGCTCCAGTCACTGGCCCTGTGCCCCCATATCTCAAAAGCAACCCGGCGTCCAATTCATCCCCAGTAGATGATTTGGACTCCACCCCATTACATCAATTCCTTCCAGCTCATTCGCAAGGATAGGCTACTCTATCGAGCTCCTTTCAGTCAAAGTAAGGATGATCAAGAAAAGCAAACGCACCTGCAGTGTACTGATCTACCCCAAAATACTAAGGAAGCTCTCCGCAAAAACTCCCCACGTAGCCCCGCGCTCCTTCGACTATCTTCCGCCAAAACCCTGGCTCAGTCTAGGTACGTCACACTACGGCTTTTAAAGCCCTAAGGTACGTCTTCTGTCTCTAACCCTCCAAACTTTTTCATTTTTCTTAATTGCCCGAACTACGATTGGTCTGAATTTCCCTTATGGAATACGTAGGCAGCCTCCCAGCCCGACCATAACAAAACCTTTTTCGAAAACCCCTTGGAATAGTGGTTGGACCAAATTGAGTTGCTTTTTTACAGCTTTGACTCTTACTCAAACATGTCTCGCGATCCGTCTGAGTTCAGTCAAAGAGGGGCATCTGTAGACACCCCAATTTGGCCTAACAATTATTTCAAGTCCCACCTTGGGACAATCCCGATGATGAAATGGATACAATGATTGCTGATTGCTTCCTTGAGGACCTTAGGACTTTCGGTGAGAACTTTGACCACTTAGAGGACCCAATTCAAAGCCATACAGCCTTTCAGACAGAAATACAGAAGCCTAGGACAATCCATCTGACGGCCGTAACATCGATCCCACGGCCACAATATCAATCCCTCACCTGAGCAACCTGTTGCCAGCAAAATCTCCCTGAGAGATCAATCCCTTGGCCGCAAGATCTATCCTTCGGCCGAGACATCCTTTCCACGGCCGCGACATCCTTTGCTCGGCCGCCAGATCGACCTTTTTCCAGACTCTCGAACGTTCAGACGTTTGGTTTGATCCAACTACACTACCTTTCCGATGCGTTCGGGCTACGCTCGGAGATCACGACGTAGAGTTAGAGATGCATTGCAATTGCAATTGCCATCTCGTGATTTGATTGGCCGGAGTGAGTCATCCCTATGCCTATATAAAGGGGCCTTTGGGCTCCGAATTTAACACACGAAATTGATATACCTACACATTCTATCAAACCTCGAAACTCTGCACAAATACTCCCTCAATCCCATACTCCAAAAGCCCTAACCTTCCGAAGGCAGCCGTCAATCCGGCAATCAAACCCCGAAGTTCAAATCCTAACTCTAGGGTTCTCGATCAAGCAATCAATCGATCACACTCAATCCAAAGCAATCAAGCAACTGAGGGATCAAGGTGGTGAGGCCCAACGGCCTCTGGTTTGTCTTAATTTATTGCTTTTCTGATTAATCGTAGCATTTTTTATTATCCATTAATCTTTCTGTCTGGTGTGAGGAAGAACACCGACCGGGGCTTCGATCCCTCGGCCGGTACATTAAACCAGTGTGATTACTCGGCCGTGACATCCATTCACCGGCCGAGTAATCGATTTCCTGGGACAGCTTTGTTTGCTCTTCTGCTTTCTGAATGCATGCTTACTTATCACACTGGCTCACTTTGCTTACTGTTTAAAGGAATAAATAAACAGACTATGTGTTGAAATTAAACAAAGCATCTACATGTCTTATGTTGAATGATTATGGGCCAGTCTCACGACTGGGCAAAGAGGGGTGCCTAACACCTTCCCCTTATTGTACTTTTGGCTCCCATACCCAGACTCTCTATCTATTTTCCCAGTTTTAATAAACTGGGTGGCGACTCTGTTTTGATGATAACCGCTATCATGTGGCGATGTTCCTAGCCATGGGAATGTCCATGATTTTGGTTTACGAAGCAAGCAACCAATCGATCAAACAAACGTGATCAATCTGTATGGCGATGCTCCGTTTGGGAGGTGTCTACAGTCAGTAGGAAACTGAAGAAGATACTCAAAAGCCCAGAGAGGAAAGGGGCTACCAGTTGGCCAAGGCAGATGCTCCCTAATCAAACTCCTAAAACAACCTCCAAATACTGCAAAAGGGGCTAGAGACTGTGTATGTGCTGGACTATCCTTGTTGGCAAACAACGTTTGCCCAAGGAGGTAGAGAAGAAAGGCCCGTGTCAGCTACTCAACACTCACCTGAGTCGAGATATCAACCTTCATAAAAGTCTTGATCAGCCAAGAGACATCAACATTACTACGCGAGTGAAGAGGGGGCACAAGAACCACTTCAAAGCCCCTATCCGCTCCCAAATCCTGGGGTCAACCCAAAGAGGACCTCCACCTACTCATAGGCCAGTAAGCAAAGAAAAATCACCTGGCGTGATCGTCATCTCGCCAACAGAAGGAAAGCGAAACGTGTTGGGAGTATCCCACCACCTTTCGACCAGCGAGGTCATCAACGACCAATCCATCTTTGGAAGATTGAGGCCCAAAACAAACGGCTCAAGACCAGCAGCGCGTACTAACTCTCGAGCCTGCTCCGGCAACGTCACGAACCACTTGTGCACCTCTTTGCCTCCACCGCGAGCCTCCAGTCTCCTATTTCTCTGCCAAGGACAAAAAGGGAGTTAATCTCACGATTGCATAAACAAATAAAAAGCTAGGGGCATCAAATCGACGTTTAAAAAAACATATATTGCCTAAACAGGGGGCACAATTATCTTAGTTTCTTTGAACAAAACAACTTCGACCCAACCACGGGTCCTTCTCATTCATGCCCAAAAAACTCACTCTTAAATCATACAAATTAAAACTCCGAACTAAAGTAAACCTTTTACTTTTCAAGAAGCTTATCGAAACATTGAGGACGCTCAAGTGCTGCTCACCGGCTCTACAGCCCTATGCCACGCTATGTGCACAACCTCGCGCTCAGCAGGCCAGCAAAACAATCCTGTGGCTTCCACTCAATGCACCCTCCAGAAGGCGTTTATATTGCTAGCTTCCAGAAAGCGTTTATGTTGCCAGCTTGCAGAAAGCATTTAGCCACCAGAAGACATTTGAGTTGCTAGAAGGCGTTTGGCCTCCGGAAGGCACTCCCGGTAGTGGAGGTAATGGAAATCTCCCTAACAAACTGGAATATGGTCAAGAACTAGCCTTGGGGGCAATCCCGAGCATACTCAGAACTAGCCTTGGGGACAATCCCGAGCATGTGGAATCTAGCATTGGGGACAGTCCCGAGCATGTGAAATCTAGCCTTGGGGGCAATCCCGAGCATACACAAAACTAGCCTTGGAAACATCCCAAGCATAAGGAACCAATCAAACCCCGTGGAAGATGGAAGATGGAATACTCAATAGCTCAGCAGTTCTACAAGCCCATCACCTCAACAGGCTCGAAGCCTGTATCTACTATCTCAAATGGCTCCAAGCCGTAACCATCACCTCAATAGGCTCGAAGCCTGTATCTACTATCTCAACTGGCTCGAAGCCGTAACAACCAACTCAGCGGCTCTAAGCCCATTGTCTCAACTGGCTCGAAGCCGTACACAATCAAGTTCTTAACAGGCTTGAAGCCTGTGTTCATCATCTCAACTGGCTCGAAGCCGTAACAAACAATCTCAGCGGCTCCAAGCCCATTATCTCAACTGGCTCAAAGCCGTAAACAAGCAACAGGCTCTAAGCCGCCCCAACAATCAAGACATCTATTCTCAGGCTCTACGCCTGAATGCTCAAAAATCTAACATTTTTGAATGCTCAAGCTCTACGTTTGAATGCCCAACCACTGTGTACTGGATGCTCAAGTCATACACTTGAATGCTCAAGCTCTACGCTTGGATGCCCAACCACTGCGTACTGGATGCAAAAAGCCTGTACTTTGAATGTTCGGATTCTGCCGTCCGAATGCTCGAGCTCTACGCTTCGAATGCTCAAGTCCGGAACTTGATAGAAGCTCTAAGCTTAAAACAAACACACACGCACGGGCCCGTGCACATTTGCATCAACATTTTAGCATCGAGTCTGCATCATATCTGTTCACATCTAACAACCATCATCACACATGTACACTCTGCATATCTCTCATGAAACAGGTCAACCCTGCAATCAACCGGCTCTATGCCTCGGTTTTATTTGATCGGCCCAACGCCTCGATCCTTTGGCTCCATGTCAACATTTATGATGAGAAAGCTCCGTGCACAGACCATCAGAATACAACCAGCTCTACGCTTCGGTTCATATCACGTCAAGCTCTAAGCTCCGACAACTCAGGCCCTCGCCTCAAGACTGCATGCAGGCTCCACGCCTCAATCACTTCGGCTCCATGCCTCAGTTCTTTCACCTCAGGCCCTTGCCTTATACCAGCTCCGCGCTTCGGTTCATCACGTCAAGCTCAAAGCTCTGACACCACAGACTCTCATCCTGATCAATACCAGCTCCGCGCTCCGGTCCCATCAAGCTCTAAGCTCACCTCAGTCCTCCGCCTCATAAACCACAGCATGCTCCACGCCTCAATCCAATCACCGCAGGCTCTCGCCTTATGATCAACACCAGCTCTGCGCTTCGGTCCTATCAATCACCGCAGGCTCTCACCTCATGATCAACACCAGCTCCGCGCTTCAGTCCTATCAATCACTCTCCAGGCTCTCGCCTCATGACTACAACCGGCTCCGTGCCTCGGTCCCCTCATCGCCAAAGCTCCGTGCTCCAGCTACTGGCCCTGCGCCTCCCCTACATCTCAAAAACAAACCGGCGTCCAACTCATCCTAGCAGATGGTTTGGATTCCACCCCATTACATCAATCCCATCCAGCTCATTCGCAAGGATAGGCTACTCTACCGAGCTCCTTTCAGTCAAAGTAAGGACGATCAAGAAAAGCAAACGCACCTGCAGTGTACTGATCTACCCCAAAATACTAAGGAAGCTCTCCGCAAAGAAACTCCCCAGGTAGCCCCGCGCTCCATCAACTACTCTTCGCCAAAATCCTGGCTCAGTCTAGGTACGTCACACTACGGCTTTTTAAGCCCTAAGGTACGTCTTCTGTCTCTAACCACCCTCCAAACTTTTACTTTTCTTTATTGCCCGAACTACGATTGGTCTGAATTTCCCTTGTGGAATACGTAGGAAGCCTCCCGGCCCGACCATAACAAAACCTTTTTCGAAAACCCCTTGGAATAGTGGTTGGACCAAATTGAGTTGCTTTTTACAGCTTTGACTCTTACTCAAACATGTCTCGCGATCCGTCTGAGTTCAGTCAAAGAGGGGCATCTGTAGACACCCCAATTTGGCCTAACGATTATTTCAAGTCCCACCTTGGGACAATCCCGATGATGAAATGGATACAATGATTGCTGATTGCTTCTTTGAGGACCTTAGGACTTTCGGTGAGAACTTTGACCACTTAAAGGACCCAATTCAAAGCCATACAGCCTTTCAGACAGAAATACAGAAGCCTAGGAGAATCCATCTGACGGCCGTAACATCGATCCCACGGCCACAACATCAATCCCTCACCCGAGCAACCTGTTGCCAGCAAAATCTCCCTGAGAGATCAATCCCTCGGCCGCGAGATCTATCCTTCGGCCGAGACATCCATTCCACGGCCGCGACATCCTTTGCTCGGCCGCCAGATTGACCTTTTTCCAGATTCTGGAACGTTCTGTCAGAAGTTTGGTTTGATCCAACTGCACTACCTTTCCGATGCGTTCGGGCTACGTTCGGAGATCTCGACGTAGAGTTAGAGATGCATTGCAATTGCAATTGCCATCTCGTGATTTGATTGGCCGGAGTGAGTCATCCCTATGCCTATATAAAGGGGCCTTTGGGCTTTGAATTAACACACAGAAATTGAGATACCTACACACTCAATCAAACCTCGAAACTCTGCACAAATACTCCCTCAATCCCATACTCCAAAAGCCCTAACCTTCCGAAGGCAGCCGTCAATCCGGCGATCAAACTCCGAAGTTCAAACCCTAACCCTAGGGTTCTTAATCAAGCAATCAGTCAATAACAAGCAATCCGAAGCAATCAAGCAACTGAGGGATCAAGGTGGTGAGGCCCAACGGCCTCTGGTTTGTTTTATTTCCTGTCAATAATCATGATTTTAGCGTTTTGATTATTTACTAACGTTTCTGTCTGGTGTGAGGAAGAACATCGACCGAGGCTTCGATCCCTCGGCCGATATATCAAACCAGGAGGATCCCTCGGCCG
Organism: Rhododendron griersonianum; assembly: GCA_018127125.1. Classification (NCBI taxonomy): domain Eukaryota; kingdom Viridiplantae; phylum Streptophyta; class Magnoliopsida; order Ericales; family Ericaceae; genus Rhododendron; species Rhododendron griersonianum. The sequence goes on from CM030791.1 coordinate 38,968,941, forward strand.
TGACATCCATTCACCGGCCGCGGGATCCATTACCCTGGGACAGCTTTGTTTGTTTCCTGCTTTCTGATGCATGCTTCAATTACAGTCCTGGCTCACTTTACTTACTGTTTAAAGGACTAATTAAATAGACAATGTGTTAGAATTAAATAAAGCATCTATACGTCCTATGTTGAACGATTATGGGCCAGTCTCACGACTGGGCAAAGAGGGGTGCCTAACACCTTTCCCTTATTGTACTTTTGGCTCCCGTGTCCAGAATCTCTATTTGTTTTCCTAGTTTTAATAAACTGGGTGGCGACTCTATTTGATGATAATCGTTATCATGTGGCGATGTTCCTAGCCATGGGAATGTCCATGATTTTGGTTTATGAAGCGAGCAACCAATCGAGCAAACAAACATGATCAATCTGTATGGCGATGCCCCGTTTGGGAGGTGTCTACACGGCTCTACGCCTCGGTTCCATCACTTCAAGCTCCAAGCTCCGACTCCACAGGCTCTCGCCTTACAACTACAACCGGCTCTACGCCTCAGTTCCATCACTTCAAGCTCTAAGTTCTAACTCCTCAAGCTCTCGCCTCATGACTGCAACCGGCTCCACGCCTCATCTCAAAGCTTAGCGCTCCAGTTACTGGCCTTGTGTCCCCATATCTCAAAAACAGCGTCCGATTCATCCCCAGAAGATGGTTTGGATTCCGCCCCAAATTACATCAATTCCATCGAGCTCATTCGCAAGGATAGGCTACTCTACCGAGCTCCCCTCAGTCAAAGTAAGGATGATCATGAAAAGCAAACGACTCACCTACTGTGTATTGATCTACCCCAAAATACTGAAGATGTTCTCCGCAAGAATTTTCTCGGCAGCTCAGCGCTCCTTCAACTACTCTCTGCCAAAATCCTGGCATAGCTCAGGTACATCGCTCGAAGGCTTGGTATGGCCCGATGGCAAATTCCTCCTCTAAAGCTCTGCGCTTTTGTTTTTGGTTGGCCCGAACTACGATTGGTCTGAATTTCCCTTGTGGAATACGTAGGCAGCCTCCCGGCCCGACCATAACAAAACCTTTTTCAAAAAAACCCTTGGAATAGTGGTTGGACCAAATTGAGTTGCTTTTACAGCTTTGACTCTTACTCAAACATGTCTCGCGATCCGTCGCATCTGTAGACACCTCAATTTGGCCTAACAATTATTTCAAGTCCCACCTTGGGACAATCCCGATGATGAAATGGATACAGTGATTGCTGATTGCCTCCTTGAGAACCTTAGGACTTTCGGTGAGAACTTTGAGCCACTTAGAGGACCCAATTCAAAGCCATACAGCCTTTCAGACAGAAATACAGAAGCCTAGGAGAATCCATCTGTCGGCCGTGACATCGATCCCACGGCCCTAACATCATTTCCTCACCCGAGCAACCTGTTGCTAGCAAAATCTCCCTGAGAGATAAATCCCTCGGCCGCAAGATCTATCCTTCGACCGAGACATCCATTCCTCGGCCGTGATATCCTTTACTCGGCCGCCAGATCGACCTTTTCCCAAACTCTGGAACGTGTTCTGTCAGACGTACCTTTCTGATGCGTTCGGGCTACGCTCAGAGATTACGACGTAGAGTTAGAGATGCATTGCAATTGCAATTGCCATCTCGTGATTTGATTGGCCGGAGTGAGTCACCAATTGCCTATATAAAGGGCCTTTGGACTCCGAAAATATACACACAAAATTCATAGAGTACACACTCTCTCAAGTCACGAAACTCTGCCAAAATACTCTCTCAAATCCACTCTTCAAAAGCCCTAATCTCCCGAAGGTAGCTGTCAATCCGGCGATCAAACCCGAAGTTCAAACCCTAACTCTAGGGTTTTCAATCAAGCGATCAATCAATCACAATCAAATCCAAAGCAATCAATTACTGAGGGATCAAGGTGGTGAGGCCCAACGGCCTACGGTTTGATTTAATTTTCTGTCTCTCGCTTTTAATTAGTTCTTTCTATTAACTGTTCGTATTTTGGCGTGAGGAAGAACATCGGCTGGGGAATCAATCATTCGGCCGATATATAGAACCAGTGGGATTCCTCGGCCGTGACATCAATTCACCGGTCGAGGGATCTATTTACTGGGACATATTTGTTTTCTGTCTATTCTGATGCATGCTTTCATTTATCGTACTGGCTCACCTTATCAACTTTTAAAGGCTAAAAACCAGATTATGTGTTAGAATTAAATAAAGCAAATATACATTGTATGCCGAACGATTATGGGCCAGTCTCACGACTGGGCAAAAAGGGGTGCCTAACACCTTCCCCTTATTGTACTCTTAGCTCCCGTACCCGGAATCTCTGTCCATTTTTCCTAGTTTTAATAAACTAGGTGGCGACTCTATTTTGATGATAACCGTTATTGTGTGGCGATGTTCCTAGCCATGGGAATGTCCACGATCTTGGTTTATGAAGTGGAACCAAACAAGCGTGATCAATCTGTATGGCGATACCCCATTTGGGAGGTGTCTACAGGATTGATCTCTCAGGGAGATTTTGCTAGCAACAGGTTGCTCGGGTGAGGAAATGATGTTAGGGCCGTGGGATCGATGTCATGGCCGACAGATGGATTCTCTTAGGCTTCTGTATTTCTGTCTAAAAGGCTGTATGGCTTTGAATTGGGTCCTCTAAGTGGCTCAAAGTTCTTACCGAAAGTCCTAAGGTTCTCAAGGAAGCAATCAGCAATCACTGTATCCATTTCATCATCGGGATGGTCCCAAGGTGGGACTTGAAATAATCGTTAGGCCAAATTGGGGTGTCTACAGATGCCCCTCTTTGACTGAACTCAAACGGATCGCGAGACATGTTTAAGTAAGAGTCAAAGCTGTAAAAAGTAACTCAATTTGGTCCAACCACTATCCCAAGGGGTTTTTGAAAAAGGTTTTTGTTATGGTCGGGCCAGGAGGCTGCCTACGTATTCCACAAGGGAAATTCAGACCAATCGTAGTTCGGGCAATAAAGAAAAATAAAAAGTTTGGAGGGTTAGAGACGGAAGACGTACCTTTGGGCTTAAAAGCCGTAGTGTGACGTACCTAGACTGAGCCAGGGTTTTGGCGGAAGATAGTTGAAGGAGCGCTGGGCTGCCCGGGGAGTTTTTGCGGAGAGCTTCCTTAGTATTTTGGGGTAGATCAGTACACGGCAGGTGCGTTTGCTTTTCTTGATCATCCTTACTTTGACTGAAAGGAGCTCGGTAGAGTAGCCTATCCTTGCGAATGAGCTGGAAAGAATTGATGTAGTGGGGTGGAATCCAAACCATCTGCTGGGATGAGTTGGACGCCGGTTTGTTTTTGAGATGTGGAGGGCGCAGGGTCAGTAACTGGAGCACAGAACTTTGGGGATTAAGGGAACCGAGGCACAGAGCCGGTTGTAGTCATGAGGCGAGGGCCTAAGGTGATAGCTTCTGACGTGATGGAACCGAGGCGCAGGGCCGGTTGTGGTTACAAGGCGAGAGCCTGTGAGTGATGGAATTGAGGCATGGAGCCTGCTGTGGTTATGGGGCAAGGGCCTGAGGAGAGCTTGGAACTTGATGGAACCTAAGCGCGGAGCTGGTATTGATCATAAGGTGAGAGCCTGAGGCGTCAGAGCTTTGACGTGTTGAACGAAGCGCGGAGCTGGTATAAGGCGAGAGCCTGAGGTGACAGAATTTGATGGGACCGAAGCGCATAGCTGGTATAAGACGAGAGCCTGAGGTGAAGGAACTGAGGCGTGGAGCCTGAGGTGATCAGATTGAGGCGTGGAGCCTACTGCAGTCTTGAGGCGAGGGCCTGGGTTGTCGGAGCTTAGAGCTTGACGTGATTTGAACCGAAGCGTAGAGCTGGTTGCATTCTGACGGTCTGTGCACAGAGCTTTTCCATCATAAGTGTTGACGTAGAGCCAAAGGATCGAGGCGCTGAACCGATCAATAAAAACCGAGGCATAGAGTCGGTTGATGGCAGGGTTGACTTGTTTCATGGGAGATATGCAGAGTATATATGTGTGATGATGTTTGTTAGATGTGAACATATATAATGATGCAGACTCGATGTGATAATGCAATACGTGCACGGGCCTGTGCTTGTGTGTTTGTTTTAAAGCTTAGAGCTTCTATCAAGTTCCGGACTTGAGCATTCAGAGCGTAGAGCTCGAGCATTCGAACGGCAGAATCCGAGCATTCAAAGTACAGGCTTTGAGCGTCCAGTACGCAGTGGTTGGGCATCCAAGCGTAGAGCTTGAGCATTCAAGTGTATAACTTGAGCATCCAGTACACAGTGGTTGGACATCCAAGCGTAGAGCTTGAGCATTCAAAATGTTAGATTTTGAGCATTCAGGCGTAGAGCCTGAGAATAGATGTCTTGATTATTGGGGCGGCGTAGAGCCTGTTGCTTGTTTACGGCTTCGAGCCAGTTGAGATGATGGGCTTTGAGACGTTGAGTTGTGATAGCAAGCATAGAGCTGCTGAGTGAATGAGTACAGGCGTAGAGCCTGTTGTTGTGATAGCGAGCATAGAGCTGCTGAGTCGAAGGCTTGGAGCCGCTGAATGAGTGAGTACAGGCGTAGAGCCTGTTGATAATAGGCTTCGAGCCGCTGAGATTGGTTGTTTACGGCTTCGAGCCAGTTGAGATAGTGGACTTGGAGCTGCTGAATCGAGGGCTTAGAGCCGCTGAGTGAGTGTATATAGGCGTAGAGCCTGTCGATAATGGGCTTCGAGCCACTGTGATTGGGGTAACGAGTGTAGAGCCGCTGAGATTATGGCTTTGAGCCTGTGGAGATGGACTTAGAGCCGCTGATAGTGCAAGGAGCGTGGTGCTGCTGAGTTGATGGAGACGACGGGCGTAGAGCCGCTTATGATAATGGGCTTGAGGCGTAGAGCTGCTTAGTTGGTGAGTTGGTGAATTCGGGCGTAGAGCCACTGAGATTGTCGCTATGGCTTCGAGCTAGTTGAGATGGTGAATATAGGCTTCGAGCCTGTTGAAGTAATGGGCTTCGAGCCGCTGAGATTGGTTGTCACGGCTTCGAGCCAGTTGGGATAGTGGGCTTGGAGCCGCTGAGTTGTGATAGTGAGCGTAGAGCTATATGAGTGTTCTGACTTGCTTTGGCCAGCAGTTTGTGGAGAGAGATCTTCGATGCTCAGGCATGCCCCCAAGGCTAGTTTTGATCACGTTGTACTGGCTCGGGGGTGCCCCCAAGGCTATTTGGTTGGTTGAAGACTTAGAAGTCCGTAATCGTTTGAGTTGATGTACTGAGCAAAATCTGATGTTGCTGAGGGAGATAGATTGGGAGGCCAGGAGATCGATATCTCGGCCGAAGGATTGATGTCTCGGCCGTGAGATAGCCAAAAGTCAGAAAATTGATTTAAGTTAAACTTAATCGATCTCTCGGGTCATTTCATCCTTTTTATCCCTGTCCTCTTCTTTCGTTCAAACAATCGCCGCCGCTCCCTCCTCTCTCTCCTCGTCGGCCGCCGCCGTCCCCCACCTTACCGCCGTCGTTCCTTCCGACCACACGGTTCTAATGGCATCATCACCGCCTCCTCCATCATCTGACGCTCCTGCTGCGCCTAGGGATACGGGCAAAGCTCCGGCCGTTGAGGCCGCGATTCTTGGCGGGGTTTCAAGTTCCCGCGTTCTTCGTTCAAGTCGGCGCAGAGCCACTGTTGGAGGAAGTTCCTCGCAACCTATTCCTCCTGAGGTCGAACCCGAGGCTTCTACTGATGCAGGTGGTGATATCCTTCCACCGTTTGACGTTGCCACTTACGCTCCTCAGGTTCACCTGGTCGGGCGTGGCGGTTCCTTGCGATACCGTCCTCCCCTCAGTGACATCCCACTTGAGGTCTTGCACAGGGAGCCAGAGCAGCACCTTGGTTTCATTAATAGGAAGGTAGAATCTTATCCTATCAAATGATTTTTGTATACGAGATTTCGCAGGGTGATAATTTGATATAAGGAGTTTGAGTTCTAGAAATTGCCCCCTGTATAGGCGATATTTTGTGTATTTGATTCCTTCTTCATGTTTTGTCAGGCAAATGAGAGGTTGCGCGTGTGGGGAAGATGTCCCCAAGTGTTTGAGTGGTATGAGAGGCTTCCTCAAGAGGCCAAGGATGCAGTTGCTTTGGCTGGCTTCGAGCCTTTGATACTTGGTTTCCACCTTCCGAAGGCGGAGTTGGGATTGACCACATCTTTGGTGGAGCAGTGGTGGGATACCACCAATACTTTCCATCTTCCAGAGGCTGGGGAGATGACGATCACTCCGGGCGACTTTGCTTTGCTTACAGGCTTGAGAGTTGGCAGTGATCCTCTTCCAATTGACCCGCGGATCCATGAGCGAAAGTGTGCTCTTGAATATCTTTTGGGGAAAGTTCCCATTGTGTCAGAGAGTGGCCATATCACATATACCTGGCTTTTGGAAGAGTTTGATCAAGCTGATATCCTGACGGAGATTCCCCTTTCTCAGCTTGTATGAGCTTTCCTGCTTTATCTCCTTGGGCAAACTTTGTTTTGCAACATGGAGAATTCGGTGCATGTCCAGTTCTTGGCTGCCTTGGTGCACTTAGAGACCACAGCAGAGTTTGATTGGGGAACTCCCGCCCTAGCCACATTGTACGGACACCTCAGTGCTTGTTCCCGGGGAGTTAGTTTGTCGCTCGGCGGACACCACCGTATTCTTGAGGTACACATTTTGATTTCTGCGTTATTCTCTTGTTGCTTCTATCTTTGTTACTCATGTTTCCCGTCTTCGCTTGTAGCTCTGGGCTTTTGAGCACTTGTTGCAGTTTCCTCCTCCGACCGGGCACAAAGAGCCTAGGTTTGTTCCACGGGCAGCCCGTTGGTTGAAAGGAGTTCGGAAGTCACGGTTGCCTGCCATGGACTTGCTGGCTTGGAGGCGAGTTTTGGACCGCCTGATAGTAGATCAGGTACGATATCTCTTTATCCTCTGATTTTCGTGCAATTTCCTCATTTTGTCATTTTGATGCTATTTCCCTTGTTACAGGTGCGTTTTGACCCATGGGGCGTGCTACTTGATGATGCTCCTCTGGAGTTGACCTCAGCTCGGGCATTGGACAGCCAGCACATCCTTTTGGAGGGGCCATTTTCGAGAGCCTGGTATCTCGGAGAGAGGATAGCGAGTCAGTGCTTTCCGCATTCCGAGGCGTTGCAGCTTGTTCCTCTCCCTCCTCCTGTTGGTATGAGATCGACCTATCTTTTGACCGGAGAGGGTTTGCTACTTGCTCTTGAGAGACAGCCAACCGTGAGTTTTCTCGTGGCGGGAGATTACTCAGCCTTTTGTTTGGCCTCGTTGACCCTACCGACTACTACTGCCGCTGTTGCTCCTCTTGTTTGGCCACGGGCCCCCAGCTTTATCTCTTTCCACAATGCAAATGGGGAAGAGGAGCGTTTGACGCTGACACCGTGTACTACGCAGTTCTACATGCTTCCTGTCGGAGTCCAGCAGGTAATATTGTAGATTCAGCTTTGATTTCCTTCGGTATCCCTTGCTTATGTAATTGCTTCCTCTATAGGTGCCTGCTGACGTGGTTCAGGAATGGTTGCGTGCATTCCAGAGTGCAGAGGCTTTGGCTCGACGGCAGCGAGGCCAAATAGCTGCGGTATATATCCCTTGATCTCTTCTTTTTCCATCCCACGTTTTATGTGAAACTGAATGCCCACATCCTGTGTCTCTGCAGCTTGAAGCGGAGCGAGTGCCGACAGTGTCAGTTACCCAGAGTGCCGGAGTTAGCGAGGGTGGGAGTACCGGAGCTGGTGATGGAGATGCTGAAGCTGGTGAGGGACAGAGGATTAGTGTCCCAGTTCCTGAGCGTTTTCGTCCTGCGCCTAAGAGGGGTCGTGGGCAGTAGCTGGCTTTTCCTTTCTTGTACCTGTATTTGTTAGTTCCAAAACAGATAGTTTGATATTTTGTATTTTTATGAAGCAACCTCGGCATGTGTTGGAAATTATTTTGTCTCAAGATACTTCAGACTTGTATGCAAGTTTTGTGAGTGTTTGGATTTAAACATGGGCCGAGGAATGGATCACTCGGCCGAGGATTCAATTCTTCGGCCGCTACTTCTATTTCCTAAAGAAGTTGGATTTTTGCTTTTAGCCAAGATCCCTTCTTACACTTGAATTTGATTCAGGCTCTTTATTTTCTTTTGCTTTTGCTGTTCCTACAAAATCTTTTTGCCATGTTTTGGGATCGTTAGAATGCTTTGTCCCTTATGTTGATGACTTTTGAGTCAGAGAGGACGAACGATGATTCTTACGTGTCTTTGTTTTTGCCAATTCCCTGGAAAATGACTAACTCATCTTTTGTGAGCTCAATACGCAGAGTTAGCTATGCCTATCATTGAGTGCAAACCTTTTGGTACTGTCTTTCTTCTCTCCAAATGTTTGGGCCGCATCTCGATGCGAGATTGCCTACGTATCCCAATTAGGGAATCAGGCCTTTTACGTAGTTCCAAGATCACCACCTTTGGGGGTTGGGTTTTCACTCTTGGTTTTTTCTTTCTCTCATGCTCTAAGTTTTGCCTAGGTTACCTGATAGAGGTTGAGTCCCTAGCGAGCTTTCCTTTGAATGCCTTAACTTTTGCCTAGGCTGCGTTTTTCGCATCTTCTCCTAGCAGGCTCTGCTCCTACTTTTGCTTGGGTGTATTGCCCAACGAGCATTTTTCTCTCAAGAGGGTTTTAATGTTTTGGAGAGGAATTTGATGGAGATGTTTTTATGAATCTCCTGTTGCGTTTGTACTTTCACAATGGGTAAGCTAACCCTAAGTGTTCTCACGGAGATAGCGTCTTCTTCCTGAGTTTTGATAAAAACCTAGTTTTAAGTAATCAGGGTTCGTCCCTTCTTTCCTTTTGTTGGCAACATAAAGAATTAGATTCTTTAAAATCCTTTTATCTTTGGCAGAGAGATTGTAGTGTACAGCAATCACATTTTAAAGATGGAATCATTTGTCAAGCATAGAAGTGATAAAATGGGGATTTATTTAATTGTAGATAATGCCCAAACAGGGGCCTAGAACATGTCCTAACTTGTCTTTAGGAAATGAAAGCAATGTTTTTGTCAAGCGATTCACTGCAGTATCTCGGGAGTGGCTCATTTTCCTTTTGCAGTTTTATACTCTTCTTCACCTTCTTTGCCAAACAGAATCTTTAGGTCAAATTCAGCCAGCATCTCAATCCAGTCTTCGGGAGTAGGAGATGAATTGGTTGGTTCTTCTTCCAAGTCATTGTCAGTCCATTCCTGATCAAAGGAGATTTGCATTCCAGGGTACCTTTGCTTGGTAATTTCGTCTTCCCATGTTTCTGCGAAGCCACAGAATGGAAAGTCTTCTCCTTCTCTTACAAACCAACTGTGGGCACACGCCCCAAAAATTCCACATTTTTAGGCTGTAAAATCAGGTGCGCCCTACCTTACGGAAAGCGCGGCGAAATGCCTCGCAGTTCAGAGTCACCACTCGGGTTTTGCGGAGAGTACCCAAGAAACCGTGCTTTTGAAAACGTTTGGATTACGCTTATTTGAGTTTGAAAAAGGCTTTTTGTAGACTGGACCGTCGTCACCTTTGAAATCTGAGGTTCGGGAGCCAGGTTACGAGAGGGGAAGGGTTTTATGGCACCCCCTCTCGCCCAATCCGGAGATCGGTCTCTACTCAGGCATTTTTATAAAACATTTGCATTTCACTCTTTGTTTGATCATTTTCTTAGCCAGTTAGGGCAGGGGAACAGTTAATGGGGATTAAAACTGTAACACATTTGCATTTATGTACAAGTATGTGACAAAATATTTATGGATGTTTGATGTTTGATCTAAGCAAGTATAATAGATTGAGAACAAGCTACTGTGAACATTTTAGACAAACTAGTGCACGCTGCTTGTGCAGTGATGCACACAGAAGCAAGCCTGCATGCACTGGCTAAGCCACTGCATGCAGCCATGACCTGCGTGCGCCACCCCACAACTGGCGTGCGCCGGTGAGCCTAAGATCACAGCTTCTGTTCTCAACCCTTTGGGCTCTGGAAGGGACCAGTGCACACCCAGGACAAACCACATAGTTGATATAAGTTTACTAAGCTATTACAGACAGAATAAAGGGCTAAAAAGCCACCAAATGGACAGAAAACCCCTTAAACAGTGAGGGGAGAATGATCAGAGGCCTGGATGGAAGATCCATGTAAGGGCCAAGCCACTGGAAGCTGGACTACTACCGTACGCCAGTAGTATATGGCCGTACGCCAGTTTCCCATTTGTTCTAATGCTTTGGCTTTGCATCATTAGGGTTCTGGAGCAAGACCAGAATGATCCCAGAGGCCACACTACACAAAGGTACAGATGGAAGAGAAAGCAGTTCTAAAATACAGAAAGCAAAAGATTGGTTTTAGCATGCATCATGGTGATCAGAACTTAAATAAAGCAAGAAAACAGTGATCCATGATCCCCACGCCAGTTTTGCACGTACTACCATGACTGGCGTACGGCTCAAACTACTGGCGTGCGCCACTGATCACTGCATACGGATTTGAAACCTTGCCAGCATTAGGGCCAGGACTGGTATAGATTACCAGCCTTGGCCCTGCCAGCCCCCCTCAGGGGTCAGAACAGAAAATAGATTGAAAAGGTGGTATACCTTTGGGTTGAGTTTGACAATGTAGTTTGAGCTTTGAGCTTGAAGATGATGGATGGATGATGAAGGTGATGGGGTGATGAACTAAAAGAAGTTTCTCCTTGCTTGCTCTTTCTATGGAGGAAGAAAGGAAACAAGGAAAAACAAGGGAAAGAAGAGAGAAAAGACTAGGAGCCTTAATTTGCTTAACCCTTTGAACCAACCAACCAACCCTTTGCAAGGGTGAGGGAGAGGGGTATTTATAGGCAAAGAGGGCTAAGATCTATTGGGTTAAGGGCTGGTTGGGTTAAGGAGAGGAGCCTCCCATGCATTTAATGCATGGGACTAGTTGATGGAAGATGTAGGAGAGAGGGGGGAGCAGTTCTGGCCGATGCAATCATCAGGGGACTGTGGCTGACGTCGGGGTGGCAGCAAAAGTCCCGCGCGTTTGGCTGAATAAAGTTGATTTGACTGGGATTGACTGGCGTACGCCCCTTGTTGAGTGGCGTGCGCCAGTAACGGGCGATGATTGACACGTGGCTGTGCTTCCAACGCACACTAGTCAATCACCAGCGTACTCCAGTAGGGTTTTGCTGAGGCCATTTGGTTCTGGCTTGAAGGGTTTGAAAGGGGTTCGAAGAGGTTTTGGGATGAGGCTCGGGATGCTCAAAGCTCAAACACACTTGCAAACTCATGTTGTTCTTGACCATAATCATCATCGGGGAATCAAAGACCATAAATAAACTATTCTGGAAAGTCCAAAATAGGGTGTCTACAGTAGCCCCCCTTTGACGGCACTTGGAGCACCATTGTTTTGGTGCAAGTAACGTCAAAGGTTTCCAGACACCCTCTCAAGGCTATCCAGAAGAAATAGAAAAATGCGGACATGTATTTAAATGTACCGTCCATTGAGAGATTGAAGACGGGCGGACCATGTAAAGATTGTTGGAAGAGAGTTTGAACTCTGTTGAGAAATGGGGATGGGTGGACCATCATTGAATGCCGAGGTGGACCCTCCTGGGACCAGTTAGTTGCGGATAGATCAATGCCGCTAGGGATCGAACCTTCTTTGGCATAAGTAACTCCAACAGTCGTGGGTAAGTCGCGTCAGGTAGGTTGAATTCCATCTGTTGGGAATCAGAGCCAATCTCCTTATCAGGGACCATCCGAGACAGAACAATAAGACTGCTGGAAGATGCACTAACGGTTGAATCGGACGGACAGATCGTCGTTGATTTGATTTCGGACGGACAGACCGTCGTTGATTTTGAAGTTGGACGGACAGATTGTCATTGATTGGAAGTTGGACGAACAGACCGTCGTTGATTTGAAGGTTGGACGGACAGACTGTCGTTGAATTGGAAGTTGGACGAACCGACCGTCGTTGATTTGAAGGTTGGACGGACAGACCGTCGTTGAATTGGACAGGACGGGCTGTCATTGCTGGGGATCGAACTATCCTTGGCACAAAGAATTCCAACAATCACGGGTAGGTCGCGTCAGGTAGGTTAAATTCCATTTGTTGGGAATCAGAGCCAATCTCCTTATCATGGACCATCCGAGACAGAGCAATAAAACTGCTGGAAGCTACGCTAAACCGTAGACCGATGTGGACCAGGATGGCGGACTGTTGTTGTAGATTGAGTGGACGGGCTGACCGTCGTTGATTTTGATGTTGGACGGACGGACCGTCGTTGATTTTGAATTGGACGGGTAGATCGTCGTTGATTTGAATTTGGATGGATAGATCGTCGTTGAATTTGAGTTTGGACGGATAGATCGTCGTTGATTTGAATTTGGACGGATAGATCGTCGTTGAAGTTGAATTTGGACGTATAGATCGTCGTTGAATTTGAGATTGGACGGACAGACCGTCGTTGAATTGATTTTGGACGGACAGACCGTCGTTGGCTTGACTCTGCTTGGGGAAATGGTTTAATTGCGGAACGATGAACGTTGTTGGGGACCAAACCTCATTCGGTACACAAGAAGTTCCAACAAATCACGGGTAGGTCGCGTCAGGTAGGTTAAATTCCATCTGCTGGGAACCAGAGCCAATCTCCTTATCATGGACCATCCGAGACAGAGCAATAAGACTGCTGGAAGATGCGCTAATGGTTGAATTGGACGGACAGGTCGTCGTTTATTTGAAATTGGACAGACAAAACCGCCGTTGAATTGGAATTGGACGGACAGACCGTCGTTGAATTGGACAGGACGGGAGGACCGTCGTTGATTTGAAATTGGACGGGAGGACCGTCGTTGATTTAAAATTGGACGGGAGGACCGTCATTGATTTGAAATTGGATGGGAGGACCGTCTGTGGGCTACCAGCCCGAAAAACATATTTCCATTTTGAAGAAAAATTTATGGTTTGAAGAGTCGCCACCCAGATTTGTGGTATATCACCCGAGAAACCGTTTTGTTTAGAAAAATGGTTGATTTGAAATTGAAAACCAGAGATCGTTTTGAGGGTCCGGAAGCCACATTACGAGGGGGGAAGGGTTTTACGGCACCCCCCTCGCCCGACTCGAGATCGGTCTCTACTAAATGTTTGCGGGATTTTTAAAAGGGATTTTGTTTCGTTAGAGCATTTAGCAAATATCCACAGTTATAACACATAAGAAGTGTATACTGGTGCATGTGTACAGTAAAGGGTGAAAGGGTTGTGCATGCGACACAAAATAACAGAAGATGAAACCCTGTTACTGGATTCACTCTCGAGCGCTCGGGAGTGGTCCCGAGCGCTTGGGAGTTCTGACACTCTGAACCTGCAAAACTTGTTAGCACAGACAGAATATAATGCAAAGCTGGAAACTGAGATGATATTATGTACACTAATGGCTCAGCAGAGGACTTGAAAGACTGAGCTAAGCCTTCGATCTTTCAGATCATGCATCCCTGCCTCAACAAAGTTAGATCTATAAATTTAAAAGAGCAACAGGCTACACTTATACATGCAGATATCAGAGAACACAGCACACTGGGGAAATGGAATGCAATGGCATGCATGCACTCCCGAGCGCTCGGGAATGGTTCGGAGCGCTTGGGAGTGAGCTGCAAGTCAGCTTGCTCTCAAACAGGAAATGGTACTGACTTGACATGCAAACACCCTTGTTTTGATGTTTCCCAAGAGGAGAACATCTTTTAACTTTAGAAATACCTTATTTTACATGAAAACTTGTGAGAAATGCTTCTGTTTTAGTTGAAAATGGTTTTCTGTGCATGCATGTCAAAATGAAACCACTTCTTTTTAGAGTGTACCTCATCCCTAACCTGCTATGTGACAAAGGACCATGCATGAAACTGGGAACAGTCCCGAGCGCTCAGGAGCACTCTCGAGCGCTCGGGAGCGTTTCCAGTAAGGGTTTTATGAAAACAATTTTTTTTTGTACCCCATTGCTCTTGTTTTTACACTAAGGTCTCCCAACCATGCACCCAGTATTGAAGACTGAGTCAGGCTGAGAGACCCCCCTCAGAAGGGAAGAACAGCCTCTTTGGTTGTGATCAAAGGTAAAAGTTTCTACCTTTTACTTGAACTTTGCTCCTTGGAATGGCTTTGATATGTGGATGAAGAGAGGAAAGTACAAGAGATCAGAAGAGTATTCTGGATTTCTTGCCCTTTTCCTTGGTGATTTCTAAAACCTTTGGAGTTTGGAAAGTGAGTTTGGAAATTTTTGGTTTTTAACAAGAGAGAGAGGGAGAGCAGAGAATGGGGTTCTGCAGGAGAAAATTTCGTAGCCCCTTCTACTGAAACCAGACCCTCTTATTTATAGGCAAAATAACCTGTAGTTTTCAAATCAAATGGTTTTGAAATAAAACATTTTAAAATGGGGGAAATCTGCTGGCCTAGTGTTCTCTGACTGAGGTTGAGTGTTGACTCAACCCTCAGCCGGCTCAAGGTGGCTGTAATGATGGATTGCATGGGTAGTGGGGAGCCCAGCCATCCATTGGGCAGCACAGAAGACTCGAGCGCTCGAGAGTGAGCCAGGCCAGAGGTTTTGGAAAACGGTTTTGAGCACTCGAGACTTCTCCCCAGCGCTTGAAAATGCTTTTGACCATTTTTATTCCCTTATCAAATCTTTCAAGGAGCAAAGTTCCGATCGATACTAGGCTTGTTTCAATCCAAAGTCATCATCGGGGAGCCTCCGGGCCACAAATCAAGGAATTTTGAAGAGTCCAAATTGGGGTGTCTACAGTTGCCCCTCTTTGGGCGACGCTTGACATCATGTATGGATACGAGTGCCGTCCAAAGATTGAGACAGCCCAATTCGAGCCAAATCAAATCCTCAACTCAAAATCAAATGCAACTAAAGACACAAACATTTGATGCATGCGGTCGCGTCTTTTCAGACTGCCTACGTACCCTTTTTTGCAGGGATCAGACCAGCGTAGTTCTTTGGGGCAAATGCAAACATGCAGACATGCAAGTAAATGATGGAAATGTGTCCCTCAGGACGGTGCCAAATCTATGGCGGGGAAGAAGAGTGCCAAATCTATGGCAGAAAAGAAGGGTGCCAAATCTATGGCGAGTTCGACGGGTGCCAAATCTATGGCAGGAAAGAACGGTGCCAAATCTATGGCGAGTTCGACGGGTGCCAAATCTATGGCAGGAAAGAACGGTGCCAAATCTATGGCGACTTCGACGGGTGCCAAATCTATGGCGGGGAAGAAGAGTGCCAAATCTATGGCAGAAAAGAAGGGTGCCAAATCTATGGCGAGTTCAACGGGTGCCAAATCTATGGCAAGAAAGAACGGTGCCAAATCTATGGCGACTTCGACGGGTGCCTAATCTATGGCAGGAAAGAACGGTGCCAAATCTATGGCGAGTTCGACGGGTGCCAAATCTATGGCAGGAAAGAACGGTGCCAAATCTATGGCGAGTTCGACGGGTGCCAAATCTATGGCAGGAAAGAACGGTGCCAAATCTATGGCGACTTCGACGGGTGCCAAATCTATGGCGGGGAAGAAGAGTGCCAAATCTATGGCAGAAAAGAAGGGTGCCAAATCTATGGCGAGTTCGACGGGTGCCAAATCTATGGCAGGAAAGAACGGTGCCAAATCTATGGCGAGTTCGACGGGTGCCAAATCTATGGCAGGAAAGAACGGTGCCAAATCTATGGCGAGTTCGACGGGTGCCAAATCTATGGCAGGAAAGAACGGTGCCAAATCTATGGCGAGTTCGACGGGTGCCAAATCTATGGCAGGAAAGAACGGTGTCAAATCTTTGGCGAGTTCGACGGGTGCCAAATCTATGGCGGGGAAGAAGAGTGCCCAAATCTATGGCAGAAAAGAAGGGTGCCAAATCTATGGCGGGAAAGAAGGGTGCCAAATCTATGGCGGCGGGTAACATGGAGAAAACCGGGGATGAAGGGTGCCAAATCTATGGCGGCGGGTAAACTGGAGAAAACCGGGGATGAAGGGTGCGAAATCTATGGCGGCGGGTAAACTAGAGAAAATCGGGGATGAAGGGTGCCAAATCTATGGCGGCGGAGAAAGGTGCCAAATCTATGGCGGGAAAGAAAGGGTGCCAAATCTATGGCGGCGGGGAAACTGGAGAAAACCGGGGATGAAGGGTGCCAAATCTATGGCGGCGGAGAAACTGGAGAAAACCGGGGATGAAGGGTGCCAAATCTATGGCGGCGGAGAAACTGGAGAAAACCGGGGATGAAGGGTGCCAAATCTATGGCGGTGGATGACCTTCTGCGAACGAAATGAATAGACCATTTTGACCGATTTCGACATAAAGTACCAATTTTCAAACGTGAACCAATTGTGGATAACCGAAAGAAGTTCATGATCAATTGCTCTATTTTGATACGTACTGAAAACAGGACTGAGATTGATTTTGTAAAAAGCTTCGACATTGCAATAATTGTCAGAAAGAGAAATGAACAGGGGAATGAAGATTTCGGCAAGGTTACCTAAAACAGAGTGGAGCGCTTGGGACCACTCCCGAGCGCTTGGGAGTGGTGTCGAGCGCTCGGGACCACGACTGGGGCCCGCCACTCCTTCGTCTTACTTTTCTAGGTCTGGGTTTCAAAACCTAAACTCGAGCGCTCGAGAACCAGATCGTCAGCAGCTCTGAACTCTCCCATCAACTCTCGACGAACTCTCTCTCTCTCACTTCCAGAATCTCTCTCACGATCTCTCTTTCTCTCGACAACCGTCTCTCTTTCTCCTGAAAAACCACGGATCGATTTCAAAACCTCGAGGTCTTGTCGATCTTCCGCTGGGCAATCGTGTGCCAGGAGGTTCGAATTTGGGGGAAGAAGAAATCTAGGGAGAAAGAAGGAGGAGTAATGGCCAACACCGAAGAGAGGGCGACGGTGGGCGAAGCCCGCGGGGGTGCTGCTACGCCTGGCGATGGCGCGGCGGCGGCTGCAGCTGCTGCGATGGCGATGGGCGAAACAGGTGGTGGAGTAGGTGACCCTACAGCCGCAGTAGAGAAAAGGGGGGGCGACGGTGGGCCAAGCCCACGGTGGTGTGGCTGATGACGCAGCCATGACTGCCACGACGGCAATGAGGGAGGGTGGTGATGGTAGCCGGGTGACGAGTGGTAGAGAAGTTACGGGCAGCAGAGCCGGTGCTGGGGGCAGCAGCGGAGGTGCCTCAAGCACTCCTCCCACTCCTACTGTGGAGGAGTTGTTCGCGGCCGTGGATCGGGCCCGCGATGAGCAGCAGGTTGATGAGGTGGTGGTTGGCGGTAGCGTCACAGTCACTCCCGCTTTGAGGTCGACGGCGGCGCTACCGAGGAGGGAGGATAGCAGGATTGGGGCCTCACGCCACGTTCCCTTCAAGGAGGGTGACTTCCTGGACTCTGCGGAGCCGCGGGACATACTAGACGCGCTTGGTCTCGACCCAGGGGTTGAGGCCATGCTGAGGTGTGCTGAGACTCCAGAGGACCGGGCTGCGGCACTGCTGCTGGGAGCCTTGCTGAGTGGCGCGGGTGCATCGGACGCAGGAGGACGCGGGGTTGAGGAGGAGGAGATGGAGGAGATGGAGATGGAGGGACCGGAGCTGGAGGCGGCTGCCGAGGCGCGGGTGACCGCGGTTGACGAGGCGAAGGCCTATCTGGGAGGAGAGCGTGTTGGGTTCGCGATTGCGACCTACGCTCCGCGGGTTCACTTCTTCGTGCCTATGGGGATAGACAGCTACACTCCCGCTCGGGCTAACTACCCGGAGGACTTGCTCCTCCGAGACCGCGACTCGCATATCTCTACGGGTTGGACCACGGTAAGCTTTCGACAATTTGAACCTTTCGACGCTTGAGTTATTCGTGAACTGCCATATTGATTGCTGATGTTAATGCTATTTCTTTAATCTGTTGAAACAGCGCACGACGGACGTTTACGGCCACGAAGGTTCAGCCAGCTCGCTGAAGTACTTCAAGGGGCTACCCGCGCGAGTACGAGAGTTAGTGGAGGCGGCGGGATTCGGGCCGTTCATCCAGTTGATGACGTCGGTGAGGGTGGACCGCGCTGTGCTTACAGCGCTGACCGAGAGGTGGTGGGATACCACGAACACTTTCCACCTTCGGTTCGGGGAGATGACATTGACACCACTGGACTTCGCAGCGATTACAGGGTTGAGAGTGGGAGGAGAGCCGATTCCTTACGACTCGAGCTTGGTGCTGGACGACGCGGCCTTGCGGTGGTTCCTCGGGCGGGTTCCACGGCACAGCGGAGGGATGGCGGCTTACGGGCAGTTCGTGGAGTACTAGGACCATGAGCCCGCGGACGACGAGGAGGCGGCGAGGATGGCCCGGGCGTACCTGCTCTACCTTTTCGGGGCCTCTCGGTACCCGACTAGGCGGTCGCGGGTGCACCTCTGCTACTTGGCGGGCCTGGTCGACCTGAGGAATACAGGACGGTTTGACTGGGGAGGGGGTGCCTTGTGTACCCTCTACTGTTTTCTAGGGGCCGCCTCACGTGGAGTGGGCAACACGGTCGGAGGCTACTGGAGGATCGTCGAGGTATGGCTCAAATTATTGCTTTAATACTACTACTGTCTGCTTACTTGAACTTGAACTGAAATGAGCTTGACCATTTGCAGCTCTGGGCTTACGAGGTTCTCGGGATGTTCCCGCCTGAGAACACCTGCATGGATCCTGGTTTGCTTCCTCGCGGGCTTGCGTGGAGCAAAGCTTATAGGAGGACGAAGGAGAGGAGAGGGGAGGTGATGACCTTCCGACGTTGGCTAGACAGCTTGACTGGAGTCGCGATATGATCTGCTCCTATTCCGTTTCTCTTTTTCACATTCAATGTATGCTTTTATTGATGCTTCCAAATTCGATATGCAGGTTCACTGGGATAGGTGGTCGAGGGTGGAGGCTGAGTTCCTACCTAGGAGTCAGGAGGTGACGCGGAGCAGGGTGCTGCTGGAGTGCCCACTGGGCTGGCAGTGGTACTTGGGAGATCGGGTGACTCGACAATCGCTCGGTCTTCCAGCGTTCGTGGTGCCCGGGCTGCTCCCTCCACGGGTGCAGAGGACTGAGACGTACACTCGTGCGGAGCTGGAGCTGTACACGGTGCCTGACACAGACTTGGAGCGGCACCTACGACGCGGTCTAGACTACGCAGCTTACGTAGACCAGTACCTGGCCACGAGACTAGGGGTGGAGGCTGAGCTAGAGAGGAGAGTAGCCGCGGGAGGGCGAGGCCCTGGTGCCGGAGGAGAGGCTGGAGTGCGAGGCCGTGGTGGTCGGTCCGCACGAGGTAGTGATCGAGGTGGTAGGCAGCCTGCAGGCGGACGAGGTGTCGGCCTGCCTGGCAGAGGAGAGGGTGGCACGAGGGTGTCGGAGACGACAGAGGCTTCAGGCTCGACGGTGCTACCTACGCTGGAGTGGACAGTGGGGGCGACAGACTCTTTGGGGGCACGGGTGGTGATAGACGTTCCGCGCCTTCCGCAGCCGCCGATGCGGCTTCCTGCTCAGGTATAAACGAATCCGAACTTCTTATGCTCTGAAAGACCACTGCTTGTACATTTCTGATTCTTGAACATTACAGGTACCGCGAGAGTGGGCCGAGACGGCCATCATGCTGATGGTGGGAATGCGCCACTTGCTGAAGGGTTGTGCGAGAGGGAGGGTCTTGCCGACCAGACCTGTCCCTAGGCCTGTTTCTCCTGTCGTTCTAGAGGTATGACAATGCATGGTATAGAACTTTTAATGAATCAATTGAATTCCAAATATGCATAGAGTGATCGCATGCTTATGATATGCAGGTGCAGCCACGACGTTCAGCTCGGGCACGACCTCTAGCTTCCACCAGCACACGGGGACGAGGGACACAGGGAGTGTCACGGCCCGCTGCAGAGGCTAGACAATTTGAGGTTGTACCTAGGGCGACGTCCCAGCGGAGACTTGCTCGTGGGGAGTCGGAGGAGGAGGATGAGTCAGAGGAGTCGTCCGAGTCGCGCGCGTTGGGGTCGACGGACTCAGAGACCGCTTCTGGTTCTCCTAGCGAGCAGACGGCGGTGACGACGGTGACGAGAGTGAGAGCACAGAATCCGAGGTCCACCAGCAGAAGAGGACTCGTCGCGTCTGAGTCTCAGGCTTTTGCTCTTTTGCAAGTTTTCTTGTACATGGGCCTGCGTGCTGCGGTAGTCGTAGTTTCTAGGCCTGCGTGCCTTGGTTTCTGTTTGGGTCTGCGTGCCCCGGTAGTTAGGATTGGGCGCGTGTTTGCCCCTGCTTTTGTACTTCCTTCCTTACCCATTGTAAATACCGTACTTCATTTATGAGAATTTGCGCTTCGCTCTTTTGCATTCGTTCGCACTTCCTTTCAAGAATTGTATTCTATGAAATATGCTCGTCTAGCTTGCAAGAGGACGCAACCTTCAACCGATACTCCCAAAGAAATAACGAAAACTTGGCATTGACACACGATAGCACACTCTTAGAGGATTTTGATGATGAAAACTAGACTTAAGGGCTTTTGATCGTAGCTGAGTGCACTGTGCAGCTGGCGATGAGTGTCGTGACTTGCGAGAACTGCTAGATTAACAAGAACGCCCTAGACACGAAGACCGACATTCACATGCACATGAAAATGACGATTTTGGGATGCTCAAAATGACCAAAACTTGAACTAAGAATGTTAACGCGCGTTTGATCATGCTACACTGTTACAAATGCGCAATGTGACCTACACGCGTCACCGGACTCAATTAAACACACCTAACGTGGAATTTGACATGTTTGCGGAACGAAAATCTTAGAAATTTTCGTATTTTTGAAGAAAATGGACGAATACACAAGCAAACACATGATGAAAAACTGCCGTATCCCCAGAGTACATGCTGAGGACCTCCTGATCTAAGATGCATGCATTGGTGAGGTTGAACTGAGGCCGAAAAAGCTGGAATCAGAGGCTGCTGTAAACAGCAGCACTCTCGAGCGCTCGAGAGTGTTCTCGAGCGCTTGGGTCTTTACTCCCGAGCGCTCGGGACTTCTGCTGTCTGCAATCCCCCTGTTGCTTGAAAGGTGTGCCGCAGGATGATGCCGAAAGGTAGCATGCCAAGCAGACAGGTTTTCTAAAGATGAAGGTGACCATAAGAGGTCGAGACCAGAAAGTGAGACCCGTGTTTCGACGTTTGACAACAACGATGGTATGTTTTTACTTTTATTTTTATTTTTTGAAAAACAAAGGACATGTCTAAGTATCCCTTCTGCTTTACTGCTTTTGATCAGCGGGCTGGTATTTTCAGGACCGTGGGAACTGGGACGGAATTTGTCTTTGGATGGAAATTGGGTTTGAGCTGGAGCCAGGGCTTGTGTTGGAGTTGGTTTGAGGTTGGCTTTGATCAGGGCTTGAGCTTTGAGCATGCATGCCCCAATCTTGAGGTCGGCTGTACGTTTGCAGTGATTGATGGCATTGGGCTGATGTGCCCCAGTGAGTGACAGTCCTTCGTTCTGATCCTCTTCCTTGATTCCACTGATAGTTTCGGCAACCAGTTTTGTCATGAGCTCAAGTGCGGGTTCTTCCATGTATTGGAGTTTCTCTCACGAGTTAGGGCTTCAATGACCTTGTGTGAATTTGGACAAGGCCCAGACGACTCAAAGGACAAGAAAGACCCTTTATCAGAGGACTGACTCTTAATGAAGACCTTGACTGGACGAGGAGTTTGATTATTTGAGGATTTAATGTTTGAAATTGTCATGATAAAATCAAGTTTTGATGACTTTCCCATTCTGGGTTTTGAAATTGTTTTAGCAAAACACGAGGACTTTTATTAGGAATCATGCCCCAGGTTGAGATTTTGCAAGATTTACAAAATGCCTTGGCGCTCCTTCTTGTTTTCTCCTATTGTCCAGGATTTTTGTTATCAAGTTGTGTTTTTCAATCTGACATGACTTTATTCGGGTTGTAACGTGGCCAAGGTTTGGTTTAGTAAAGAAAGGATAATAGGCTCAAACTTTTTCATTTTCTTTGGGTTTCGAGAGCTAGCAGCCATCTTGAATATTTTTGTGCCCTTTTTGCTTTTGATGGGCACCTTCTTTCACTTGCTTTGCTTCGCCTTTTGTTGTGCCCGATGTGTTTGGCATTTTCATCGATCTCGAGCTTTCTCCTATTTTTCTTCAATGTTTTGCATCTCAATGTGCGTATGCATTTTCACACATTGAATTCCAATGCGCCGATGATAATCAGGTGTTTGGCACATTTGTCCTCCTCATTTTACCCCGGTGTGGGGGATAGCTGCCTAGCTGGGTTCTTTCAAAGAAATTGATTTAGGCTCAAGGGGGTTATCAATGGATATATATCTTCAAGCGTGTGATAAAAGAAAAGAATGCCTTTCTTCATTTTGAATTGCACAACTTGATAACTGGATCCTAGGTGCAGCTTAACAGATTTGTGAACTTTTGCCTAGATCATATTTTGAGGTTTTGATCTAGCGAGCTTTTTACTTGGGCCAAGGCGTTGCTTCTTCACGGCGTCAGGGAATGGTCCCATGAAATCCTTCTTCTTGCAAGGGCAAAGTATCTCGTGTCTTAATTTCTCAATTGACGGTGAAAAACAATTCCAAGTTAAGGGATTATCACAAAATGCGAGTTTATTATCACAATTTCGACTCAAGAGGCTTGACACCAAAAGACGGGATGGACCGACAAAGGATCGACTCGAAAGAACATGACCAAATTTTGGGATCGACTCGAAAGAACATGACCGGGCCTCGAGATAAGGCTGCCTACGTATCCTTCTTGCAAAGGAATCAGGTCATAACGTAGTTCAGACCTACGAAACTGACTCTCTTTTTGGTTTTTCTTTTTTGACTACAAACTCGAATTTGACAACATACAGACACGAAAGCATGAAAGACCTAAAGTACAAACTGACTCGAAATTAAAAGACTTGACTCGAAACTCAAAAGCTTCCCAAACTCGTGAGAAATTCCATCCATGGACTGGCTGCACCGCATTCGCCATTCTTCTTCAGTTCAGAGGTCCGGCGCTGGGATGGTCCCAGTCCTTTCAGGCACGATTCGGATTTTGATCCACCCTCAGATTCTGCGTCAGTTTGGAGCTTGAGGCTAAGGCACTGAGCATATTAGGGGTTGGAACAATGGGCTCTGGCAACCAATTGTCGATAATGCACTGGAGAGGATGGATTTTGATGCCATTGCTGTTGATGGTTTGGTTGCTCAGAAGTCGTCCAAGGGAAGCATGTCCCATCGAGTCACTGACCTGGCCAACCTTGAACTCCTCAAAGGTCAGAGGATAATTTCCCACAGCAGAACTTGGGTTTGGAAGTGGAGGTGAGACGATTCCATCATCGATGAGATCTTGGATTTTGTGGCGGAGACGGAAGCAGCTGTTAGTGGAATGGCCGGTACATTGGTGAAATGTACAATAGGCGTCTGGGTTGTGGGACGACGAGAGCTTCTGAGGTGGGGGAGTTGAAGGGAGCGGCTGAATGAGACCAGCTTCGAGGAGTCTCTCATAAACTGTAGACAAAGGGACAGGAAAGCGGGAGAGGAATCTTGGTGGGATTTTGCTGCTGGGTTGAGGGTTCACAGTGGTGCCCAGTGAGCCTCTGGCAAAGACGCTGCTTGTTTCGACACTACACGATGCTTTCTTGCCTTTGCGCACATCCTGCCTTTTAGCACTAGTTTTAGGCAAGGATCTAGTACCTTCCTTTCAGCGCTTCTTGGTGTCATGGAATTCGACTAAGTCTTTGAGCATGTGAGAGAGCGTCACTTCTGATCGTGGCTTGACTCCGGCGGTTGGAGGGTGGTAGGCTTGCGGAGTTTCTTCGATCCTGGCCTTATCAGCATTCAGTCCAAGACCCGGATTTGACATGACGGATGTGAGAATGCCAATCAGCCCTTGCAATAGAGCCGTTTGCTCATCCATTTTCCGATTCATTTCCTCCACGGCCCTTTTCAGCTCAACCAGCTCTGTTTGCCCTGTCATCTTGAGGTAGTCGGAGAAAGTGGTATGGCTTTGTGTAGGATGGGTGGCCCAGTGCTGACATTAAGTAAGAAAGCGAACTCAGAACGTGCCCCTGTTATGATTTATTGAAAAATGTGCATGAAAGAATTGTTAATAATATGTTGTCATCGTCGACTCAAGGGATCCAACTTTACGGAAAGTTCCAACAGTCACGGGTAAGTCGGTGTCAGGCAGGTTAAATTCCGCACATTGGGAATCAGAGCCAATCTCCTTATCTAAGACCATCCGAGACAGAGCAATAAGACTGCCGGAAAATGCACTTAACGCTAAACTAGAGGGAGCCGTTCGGGCACGGCGAACACCGGAGTTATCCCAAACTCCATGGATTTATGGTCTCCTAGACCCTGACTCAAGAAATGACATCCTATGAAGGATTGCCTTAGTCCTCAGAGATTGTTTTGAATGTGTATCCTTTGTTTAGGAATGACAAGATTTGAGAGATATCAAAACAAATTAAGTCTTTAACATTTTTCACTTGAAGTTTCTGTTCTGGTTTCGAAAATCGTTTAGCGTAAATGACATGATACCGTAACCGGGGCGACGTAAGTGGCATGGTGCCATTAGCCTAAGTAGTGTAAAGTGACTTCGCACTATAACCTGGGTGGTGTGGGTATCACGGCATTGTAGCCTAATTGTTTTGTTAATTTTCATTGAATCCATGATTAAAAATTGTATTGAAGACTTAATGAACTTTGATATCCCCAAAACCTCGTCATTCCCAGGACTAATTAATTTCAACAACGTGCCTTTAAAAAGCACGACTCATCATTGGTCCAGGCAATCCTAAACAAGCCGCGCGAGCGAGTCTAAGAGTTCTATATGAGGCACGAAAGCGAGCATGAGATGCAAGGTGCGATGTGCAAGCGGGATAAGATCACGGTTTTTCGAAGGTTGCCTAATTCCTCAGAATTTCTTTTAGGGTGTATCCTTTGTTCAGAACGACAAATTCTAAGAGATGTCAAAATGAACTAAGTATTCAACTAGTCCTCGTTCGAAGTTTCAATTTTGAACTTGGAATAACTTAGTATAGATGACGTGACACCCCAACCATCGTGGTGTCAGTGACATGGTGCCATTAGCCAGAGTGGTGTAAGTAAAGTGGCATCACGGCGTCGTTTTCCTTGTTATTCCTTATTCTCCGTTGAATCTCCGATTAGGCATTAGTCAAGGACTTAGTATATTCTGATTTCCCAAAGTCTCCTTGTTCTAAGGACTCATGTAGTTTAGACAACATACACCGGGGTGCACGATTCATCATCGGGCCTCGGCAACCTTCTACAGACCATGCGAGCGAGATCAAGAATTCTATATGAGACGCGAAAGTAAGCGGACGGTATGACATGAATGAGATGCATGGTGGGATGCAGAAAGCAGTAACATGTAGGCAGGATATAGCATATAATCCTACCCTGCGGGTCCCTATCCTAGTTTGGAAGGATCTATGGCTTTCTACACACGTATAGAGGCTGGTTTTGGCTTGAAGAGGGTTCCCCGGACTAGAGTCAAAGTATACCTCCCACTATTGAGCTTACACCCAATATTGGTACAAACGGTAGAGATGACTCATCACGGTCGAGGGTTGCTGAGCATTCCGGGATTCCCCATCACCGGCAAGCCGGGTAGGATTGCCGAAACACAACAGCGGGGCTGCACAAGATATATACAAGAAATAGATAATGAAACAAAATCCCTTTGAAAATCCCACAAACGTTTTTCAAGCTTGGCTCACAAGTTTAATTGATATTCAAGAAAAGCGGGCCGTTTTATCAACAAACCAACTTTTTCTCAAGTATCAATTTAACATCCCCGGCAGAGTCGCCACTGTGGGCTACCAGCCCGAAAAAAAATATATTTCCCCGTTTTGAAGAAAAATACGGTTTGAAGAGTCGCCACCCGGATTTGTGGTATATCACCCGAGAAATCGTTTTGTTTAGAAAAATGGTGTAGACACCCTATTTTGGACTTTCCAGAATAGTTTATTTACGGTCTTTTGATTCCCCGATGATGATTAAGGTCAAGAACATCTCGAGTTTGTGAATGAGTTTGAGCTTTGAGCGTCCTGAACCTCATCCGAACCCTTTTCAAACCCTTGTCGAACCTTCAAGCCAGAACCAAATGGCCTCAGCAAAACCCTACTGGAGTACGCTGGTGGATGACTAGCGTGCGCTGGAACCACCGCCACGTGTCAGTCATCCCCGGTTACTGGCGCACGCCACTTACAAGGTGCGTACGCCAGTCAGAGCCAGTCAAATCAACTTTATTCCAGCTGAGCACGCGAGAGTTTTGGCGCCACCTGGCGTCTGCCAGCAGTCCTCTGGTGGCTGAGGACCGTCCTCCTGTTCCCTCTACCACCACACCACCTTTCAAGCCAAGTCCCATGCATTAAATGCATGGGAGGCTCCCCCCTTTTGCCAAACCAACCAAACAGTCCCTAAGAGCCAACTGATCAGCCCCCTTTGCCTATATATACTCCCCTCTCTCACTCTTACAAGGGTTGGCTCACAAAGAGGTTAGCACTATTAAGATAGTCCAAGCTTTGGTCTTCCTCTTTTCCCTCTCTTTTCCCTTGTTTCCTCTTTCATCTATTGAAAGTCAAGGCTAAGATAGAGTTACCCAGTCCATAACACTTCATACCCACCTCTCAAATCCTCAAACCTCAAGCTCAAGCTCAAATCATCCACAAAACTCACAAGCAAAGGTATAATACCTTTTGCTCCTGTCTTCTGTTCTGACCCCTGAGGGGGGCTAGCAGGGTCAAGGCTGGTAATCTATACCAGTCCTGGCCCTAATGCTGGCAAGGTTTCAAAACCGTATGCAGTGACCAGTGGCGCACGCCAGTAGTTTGAGCCATACGCCAGTCATGGTAGTATGTGCAAAACTGGTGTGGGGACCATGGATCATTGTTTTATTGCCTTATTTATGTTCTGATCACCCTGCTGCATGCTAAAATCAACCTTTTGCTTACTGTCTTTTAGAACTGCTTTCTTTTCCATCTATATCTTGCTATAGCTTGGCCTCTGGGAGCCTTCTGGTCATGTTCCAGAGCCCAGATGGTGCAAAGCCAAAGCATTGGAGCAAAGGCACAACTGGCGTACGGCCATACACTACTGGCGTACGGTAGTAGTCTAGCTTCTAATGGCTTGGCCCTTGCATGGATCTTCCATCCAGGCCTTTGATCATCCTCCCCTCACTGTTTAAGGGGTTTTCTGTTCATTTGGTGGCTTCTTAGCCCTTTAATCTCTCTGTAATAGCTTAGTAATCCATATCAACTGCGTGGTTTGTCCTGGGTGTGCACTGGTCCCTTCCAGAGCCCAGAGGGTTGATAACAGAAGCTGTGAACTTGAGCTTACCGGCGCACGCCAGTTGTGGTGTGGCGCACGCAGGTCAGGGCTGCATGCAGTGGCTCAGCCAGTGCATGCAGGCTTGCTTCTGTGTGCACCACCGCACAGTTAGTGTGCTCTAGTCTGTTCAAAATGTTCACAGCAGCTTGTTCTCAATCTATTATATTTGCTTAGATCAAACATCATCATCCATAAACATTTTGCCACCGATTTGTACATAACCGCAAACGTGTTACAGTTTTAATTCCCATTAACTGCTCCCCCGCCCTAACTGGCTAAGAAAATGATCAAATAAAGAGAGAAATGCAAATGTTTTATAAAATGCCTGAGTAGAGACCGGTCTCCGGATTGGGCGAGAGGGGGTGCCATAAAACCCTTCCCCTCTCGTAACCTGGCTCCCGAACCTCAGATTTCAAAGGTGACGACGGACCAGTCTACAAGCCTTTTTCAAACTCGAGCAAATGCAATTCAAAACGTTTTCAAAACCACGGTTTCTTGGGTACTCTCCGCAAAACCCGAGTGGCGACTCTCTGATCTGCGAAGCACTTCGCCGCGCTTTCCGCGAGATAGGGCGCACCCAGAATTTTCATGCACAAAAACGCGGGAGTTTTTGGGGCGTGTGCCCACAAATGGTTGATTTGAAATTGAAAACCAGAGATCGTTTTGAGGGTCCGGAAGCCACATTACGAGGGGGGAAGGGTTTTACGGCACCCCCGTCGCCCGACTCGAGATCGGTCTCTACTAAACGTTTGCGGGATTTTTAAAAGGGATTTTGTTTCGTTAGAGCATTTAGCAAATATCCACAGTTATAACACATAAGAAGTGTATACTGGTGCATGTGTACAATAAAGGGTGAAAGGGTTGTGCATGCGACACAAAATAACAGAAGATGAAACCCTGTTACTGGATTCACTCTCGAGTGCTCGGTAGTGGTCCCGAGCGCTTGGGAGTTCTGACACTCTGAACCTGCAAAACTTGTTAGCACAGACAGAATATAATGCAAAGCTGGAAACTGAGATGATATTATGTACACTAATGGCTCAGCAGAGGACTTGAAAGACTGAGCTAAGCCTTCGATCTTTCAGATCATGCATCCCTGCCTCAACAAAGTTAGATCTATAAATTTAAAAGAGCAACAGGCTACACTTATACATGCAGATATCAGAGAACACAGCAGACTGGGGAAATGGACTGCAATGGCATGCATGCACTCCCGAGCGCTCGGGAATGGTTCGGAGCGCTTGGGAGTGAGCTGCATGTCAGCTTGCTCTCAAACAGGAAATGGTACTGACTTGACATGCAAACACCCTTATTTTGATGTTTCCCAAGAGGAGAACATCTTTTAACTTTAGAAATACCTTATTTTACATGAAAACTTGTGAGAAATGCTTCTGTTTTAGTTGAAAATGGTTTTCTGTGCATGCATGTCAAAATGAAACCACTTCTTTTTAGAGTGTACCTCATCCCCAACCTGCTATGTGACAAAGGACCATGCATGAAACTGGGAACAGTCCCGAGCGCTCAGGAGCACTCTCGAGCGCTCGGGAGCGTTTCCAGTAAGGGTTTTATGAAAACAATTTTTTTTTGTACCCCATTGCTCTTGTTTTTACACTAAGGTCTCCCAACCATGCACCCAGTATTGAAGACTGGGTCAGGCTGAAAGACCCCCCTCAGAAGGGAAGAACAGCCTCTTTGGTTGTGATCAAAGGTAAAAGTTTCTACCTTTTACTTGAACTTTGCTCCTTGGAATGGCTTTGAAATGTGGATGAAGAGAGGAAAGTACAAGAGATCAGAAGAGTATTCTGGATTTCTTGCCCTTTTCCTTGGTGATTTCTAAAACCTTTGGAGTTTGGAAAGTGAGTTTGGAAATTTTTGGTTTTTAACAAGAGAGAGAGAGGGAGAGCAGAGAATGGGGTTCTGCAGGAGAAAATTTTGTAGCCCCTTCTACTGAAATCAGACCCTCTTATTTATAGGCAAAATAACCTATAGTTTTCAAATCAAATGGTTTTGAAATAAAACATTTTAAAATGGGGGAAATCTGAGGGTTGAGTGTTGACTCAACCCTCAGCCGGCTCAAGGTGGCTGTAATGATGGATTGCATGGGTAGTGGGGAGCCCAGCCATCCATTGGGCAGCACAGAAGACTCGAGCGCTCGGGAATAGTCTCGAGTGCTTGGGACTTCACTCTCGAGCGCTCGAGAGTGAGCCAGGCCAGAGGTTTTGGAAAACGATTTTGAGCGCTCGGGACTTCTCCCCAGCGCTTGAAAATGCTTTTGACCATTTTTATTCCCTTATCAAATCTTTCAAGGAGCAAAGTTCCGATCGATACTAGGCTTGTTTCATTCCAAAGTCATCATCGGGGAGCCTCCGGGCCACAAATCAAGGAATTTTGAAGAGTCCAAATTAGGGTGTCTACAGTTGCCCCTCTTTGGGCGACGCTCGACATCATGTATGGATACGAGTGTCGTCCAAAGATTGAGACAGCCCAATTCGAGCCAAATCAAATCCTCAACTCAAACTCAAATGCAAGTAAAGACACAAACATTTGATGCATGCGGTCGCGTCTTTTCAGACTGCCTACGTACCCTTTTTTGCAGGGATCAGACCAGCGTTGTTCTTTGGGGCAAATGCAAACATGCAGACATGCAAGTAAATGATGGAAATGTGTCCCTCAGGACGGTGCCAAATCTATGGCGGTGAAGAAGAGTGCCAAATCTATGGCAGAAAAGAAGGTTGCTAAATCTATGGCGAGTTCGACGGGTGCCAAATCTATGGCAGGAAAGAACGGTGCCAAATCTATGGCGAGTTCGACGGGTGCCAAATCTATGGCGGGGAAGAAGAGTGCCAAATCTATGGCAGAAAAGAAGGGTACCAAATCTATGGCGAGTTCGACGGGTGCCAAATCTATGGCAGGAAAGAACGGTGCCAAATCTATGGCAGGAAAGAACGGTGCCAAATATATGGCGAGTTCGACGGGTGCCAAATCTATGGCAGGAAAGAACGGTGCCAAATCTATGGCGAGTTCGACGGGTGCCAAATCTATGGCGGGGAAGAAGGGTGCCAAATCTATGGCAGAAAAGAAGGGTGCCAAATCTATGGCGAGTTCGACGGGTGCCAAATCTATGGCAGGAAAGAACGGTGCCAAATCTATGGCGAGTTCGACGGGTGCCAAATCTATGGCGGGGAAGAAGAGTGCCCAAATCTATGGCAGAAAAGAAGGGTGCCAAATCTATGGCGAGTTCGACGGGTGCCAAATCTATGGCAGGAAAGAACGGTGCCAAATCTATGGCGAGTTCGACGGGTGCCAAATCTATGGCAGGAAAGAACGGTGCCAAATCTATGGCGAGTTCGACGGGTGCCAAATCTATGGCGAGTTCGACGGGTGCCAAATCTATGGCGGGGAAGAAGAGTGCCAAATCTATGGCAGAAAAGAAGGGTGCCAAATCTATGGCGGGAAAGAAGGGTGCCAAATCTATGGCGGCAGGTAACCTGGAGAAAACCGGGGATGAAGGGTGCCAAATCTATGGCGGGAAAGAAAGGGTGCCAAATCTTGGCGACTCTGCTGGGGAAAAACAATTCCAAGTTAAGGGATTATCACAAAACGCGAGTTTATTATCACAATTTCGACTCAAGAGGCTTGACACCAAAAGACGGGACGGACCGACAAAGGATCAACTCGAAAGAACATGACCAAATTTTGGGATCGACTCGAAAGAACATGACCGGGCCTCGGGATAAGGCTGCCTACGTATCCTTCTTGCAAAGGAATCAGGTCATAACGTAGTTCAGACCTACGAAACTGACTCTCTTTTTGGTTTTTCTTTTTTGACTACAAACTCGAATTTGACAACATACAGACACGAAAGCATGAAAGACCCAAAGTACAAACTGACTCAAAATTAAAAGACTTGACTCGAAACTCAAAAGCTTCCCAAACTCGTGAGAAATTCCATCCATGGACTGGCTGCACCGCATTCGCCATTCTTCTTCAGTTCAGAGGTCCGGTGCTGGGATGGTCCCAGTCCTTTCAGGCACGATTCGGATTTTGATCCACCCTCAGATTCTGCGTCGGTTTGGAGCTTGAGGCTAAGGCACTGAGCATATTAGGGGTTGGAACAATGGGCTCTGGCAACCAATTGTCGATAATGCACTGGAGAGGATGGATTTTGATGCCATTGCTGTTGATGGTTTGGTTGCTCAGAAGTCGTCCAAGGGAAGCATGTCCCATCGAGTCACTGACCTGGCCAACCTTGAACTCCTCAAAGGTCAGAGGATAATTTCCCACAGCAGAACTTGGGTTTGGAAGTGGAGGTGAGACGATTCCATCATCGATGAGATCTTGGATTTTGTGGCGGAGACGGAATCAGCTGTTAGTGGAATGGCCGGTACATTGGTGAAATGTACAATAGGCGTCTGGGTTGTGGGACGACGAGAGCTTCTGAGGTGGGGGAGTTGGAGGGAGCGGCTGAATGAGACCGGCTTCGAGGAGTCTCTCATAAACTGTAGACAAAGGGACAGGAAAGCGGGAGAGGAATCTTGGTGGGATTTTGCCGCTGGGTTGAGGGTTCACAGTGGTGCCCAGTGAGCCTCTGGCAAAGACGCTGCTTGTTTCGACACTACACGATGCTTTCTTGCCTTTGCGCACATCCTGCCTTTTAGCACTTGTTTTAGGCAAGGATCTAGTACCTTCCTTTCAGCGCTTCTTGGTGTCATGGAATTCGACTAAGTCTTTGAGCATGTGAGAGAGCGTCACTTCTGATCGTGGCTTGACTCCGGCGGTTGGAGGGTGGTAGGCTTGCAGAGTTTCTTCGATCCTGGCCTTATCAGCATTCAGTCCAAGACCCGGATTTGACATGACGGATGTGAGAATGCCAATCAGCCCTTGCAATAGAGCCGTTTGCTCATCCATTTTCCGATTCATTTCCTCCACGGCCCTTTTCAGCTCAACCAGCTCTGTTTGCCCTGTCATCTTGAGGTAGTCGGAGAAAGTGGTATGGCTTTGTGTAGGATGGGTGGCCCAGTGCTGACAGTAAGTAAGAAAGCGAACTCAGAACGTGCCCCTGTTATGATTTATTGAAAAATGTGCATGAAAGAATTGTTAATAATATGTTGTCATCGTCGACTCAAAGGATCCAACTTTACGGAAAGTTCCAACAGTCACGGGTAAGTCGGTGTCAGGCAGGTTAAATTCCGCACGTTGGGAATCAGAGCCAATCTCCTTATCTAAGACCATCCGAGACAGAGCAATAAGACTGCCAGAAAATGCACTTAAGGCTAGAGGGAGCCGTTCGGGCACGGCGAACACCGGAGTTATCCCAAACTCCATGGATTTATGGTCTCCTAGACCCTGACTCAAGAAATGACATCCTATGAAGGATTGCCTTAGTCCTCAGAGATTGTTTTGAATGTGTATCCTTTGTTTAGGAATGACAAGATTTGAGAGATATCAAAGCAAATTAAGTCTTTAACATTTTTCACTTGAAGTTTCTGTTCTGGTTTCGAAAACCGTTTAGCGTAAATGACATGATACCGTAACCGGGGCGGCGTAAGTGGCATGGTGCCATTAGCCTAAGTAGTGTAAAGTGACTTCGCACTATAACCTGGGTGGTGTGGGTATCACGGCATTGTAGCCTAATTGTTTTGTTAATTTTCATTGAATCCATGATTAAAAGTTGTATTGAAGACTTAATGAACTTTGATATCCCCAAAACCTCATCATTCCCAGGACTAATTAATTTCAACAACGTGCCTTTAAAAAGCACGACTCATCATTGGTCTAGGCAATCCTAAACAAGCCGCGCGAGCGAGTCTAAGAGTTCTATATGAGACACGAAAGCGAGCGTGAGATGCAAGGTGCGATGTGCAAGCGGGATAAGATCACGGTTTTTCGAAGGTTGCCTAATTCCTCAGAATTTCTTTTAGGGTGTATCCTTTGTTCAGAACGACAAATTCTAAGAGATGTCAAAATGAACTAAGTATTCAACTAGTTCTCGTTCGAAGTTTCAATTTTGAACTTGGAATAACTTAGTATAGACGACGTGACACCCCAACCATCGTGTTGTCAGTGACATGGTGCCATTAGCCAGAGTGGTGTAAGTAAAGTGGCATCACGGCGTCGTTTTCCTTGTTATTCCTTATTCTCCGTTTAATCTCCGATTAGGCATTAGTCAAGGACTTAGTATATTCTGATTTCCCAAAGTCTCCTTGTTCTAAGGACTCATGTAGTTTAGACAACGTACACCGGGGTGCACGACTCATCATCCCTCGGCAACCTTCTACAGACCATGCGAGCGAGATCAAGAATTCTATATGAGACGCTAAAGTAAGCGGACGGTATGACATGAATGAGATGCATGGTGGGATGTAGAAAGCAGTAACGTGTAGGCAGGATATAGCATATAATCCTACCCTGCGGGTCCCTATCCTAGTTTGGAAGGATCTATGGCTTTCTACACACTTATAGAGGCTGGTTTTGGCTTGAAGAGGGTTTCCCGGACTAGAGTCAAAGTATACCTCCCACTATTGAGCGTACACCCAATAATGGTACAAACGGTAGAGATGACTCATCATGGTCGAGGGTTGCTGAGCATTCCGGGATTCCCCATCACCGGCAAGCCGGGTAGGATTGCCGAAACACAACAGCGGGGCTGCACAAGATATATATAAGAAATAGACAATGAAACAAAATCCCTTTGAAAATCCCACAAACGTTTTTCAAGCTTGGCTCACAAGTTTAATTGATATTCAAGAAAAGCGGGCCGTTTTATCAAAAAACCAACTTTTTCTCAAGTATCAATTTAACATCCCCAGCAGAGTCGCCACTGTGGGCTACGAGCCCGAAAAATATATTTCCGTTTTGAAGAAAAATTTATGGTTTGAAGAGTCGCCACCCGGATTTGTGGTATATCACCCGAGAAATCGTTTTGTTTAGAAAAATGGTTGATTTGAAATTGAAAACCAGAGATCGTTTTGAGGGTCCGGAAGCCACATTACGAGGGGGGAAGGGTTTTACGGCACCCCCGTCGCCCGACTTGAGATCGGTCTCTACTAAACGTTTGCGGGATTTTTAAAAGGGATTTTGTTTCGTTAGAGCATTTAGCAAATATCCAAAGTTATAACACATAAGAAGTGTATACTGGTGCATGTGTACAGTAAAGGGTGAAAGGGTTGTGCATGCGACACAAAATAACAGAAGATGAAACCCTGTTACTGGATTCACTCTCGAGCGCTCGAGAGTGGTCCCGAGCGCTTGGGAGTTCTGACACTCTGAACCTGCAAAACTTGTTAGCACAGACAGAATATAATGCAAAGCTGGAAACTGAGATGATATTATGTACACTAATGGCTCAGCAGAGGACTTGAAAGACTGAGCTAAGCCTTCGATCTTTCAGATCATGCATCCCTGCCTCAACAAAGTTAGATCTATAAATTTAAAAGAGCAACAGGCTACACTTATACATGCAGATATCAGAGAACACAGCAAACTGGGGAAATGGAATGCAATGGCATGCATGCACTCCCGAGCGCTCGGGAATGGTTCGGAGCGCTTGGGAGTGAGCTGCATGTCAGCTTGCTCTCAAACAGGAAATGGTACTGATTTGACATGCAAACACCCTTGTTTTGATGTTTCCCAAGAGGAGTTCATCTTTTAACTTTGGAAATACCTTATTTTACATGAAAACTTGTGAGAAATGCTTCTGTTTGGGTTGAAAATGGTTTTCTGTGCATGCATGCCAAAATGAAACCACTTCTTTTAAGATTACGCCTCATTCCCAACCTGCTATGTGACTAAGGACCATGCATGAAACTGGGAACAGTCCCGAGCGCTCAAGAACACTCTCGAGCACTCGGGAGTGTTTCCAGTAAGGGTTTTATGAAAACATTTTTTTTTGTACCCCATTGCTCTTGTTTTTACACTAGGGTCTCCCAACCATGCACCCAGTATTGAAGACTGGGTCAGGTTGAGAGACCCCCCTCAGAAGGGAAGAACAGCCTCTTTGGTTGTGATCAAAGGTAAAAGTTTCTACCTTTTACTTGAACTTTGCTCCTTGGAATGGCTTTGAAATGTGGATGAAAAGAGGAAAGTACAAGAGATCAGAAGAGTATTCTGGATTTCTTGCCCTTTTCCTTGGTGATTTCTAAAACCTTTGGAGTTTGGAAAGTGAGTTTGGAAATTTTTGGTTTTTAACAAGAGAAAGAGGGAGAGCAGAGAATGGGGTTCTGCAGGAGAAAATTTCGTAGCCCGTTCTACTGAAACAAGACCCTCTTATTTATAGGCAAAATAACCTATAGTTTTCCAATCAAATGGTTTTGAAATAAAACATTTTAAAATGGGGGAAATCTGCTTGCCTAGTGTTCTCTGACTGAGGTTGAGTGTTGACTCAACCCTCAGCCGGCTCAAGGTGGCTGTAATGATGGATTGCATGGGTAGTGGGGAGCCCAGCCATCCATTGGGCAGCACAGAAGACTCGAGCACTCGGGAATAGTCTCGAGCGCTTGGGACTTCACTCTCGAGCGCTCGAGAGTGAGCCAGGCCAGAGGTTTTGGAAAACGGTTTTGAGCGCTCGGGACTTCTCCCCAGCGCTTGAATATGCTTTTGACCATTTTTATTCCCTTTTCAAATCTTTCAAGGAGCAAAGTTCCGATCGATACTAGGCTTGTTTCAATCCAAAGTCATCATCGGGGAGCCTCCGGGCCGCAAATCAAGGAATTTTGAAGAGTCCAAATTGGGGTGTCTACACCGTCGTTGATTTGAAATTGGACGGATAGATCGTCGTTGAATTTGGGACAGTGGGTCATCATTGAGGATGACTCGTTAACCATCGTTGAGTTAGGACGGTGGGTCATCATTGAGGATGACTCATTGACCATTGTTGAGTTGGGACGGTGGGTCATCATTGAGGATGACTCGTTAACCATCGTGGAGTTGGGACGGTGGGTCATCATTGAGGATGACTCGTTAACCATCGTCGAGTTGGGACGGTGGGTCATCATTGAGGATGACTCGTTAACCATCATTGAGGGAGTGAACTGATGATATTCTAATCGTCGTTGAAAGATTGAAGAGGATGACATGGCTGATCGTCGGTGATGGATTGAAAAGGACGATATGGCTTATCGTCGTTGATGGATTGAAAAGGACAATATGGCTTATCGTCTTTGATGGATTGAAACGGACGACATGGCTGATCGTCGGTGGTGATGACATGGCTGATCATCGTTGAAATAGACGACATGGCTGATCGTCGGTGAGGATAAAGCTAACCATGGCACGGATAGTTCCAACAAATCACGGGCAGGTCGCGTCAGGTAGGTTAAATTCCATCTGTTGGGAATCAGAGCCAATCTCCTTATCAGGGACCATCCGAGACAGAGCAATAAGACTGTTGGACGATGCGCTACTTGTTGAATTGGAAGTTGCACGGACTGACCGTCGTTGATTGGAATTGGACGAACAGACCGTCGTTGATTGGAAGTGGACGGACTGACCGTCGTTGATTTGAGATTGGACGGACAGACCGTCGTTGATTTGAGATTGGACGGACAGACCGTCATTGATTGGAATTGGACGGGGTCTGCTTGGGGAAATAGCAAATCGGGATGGAAACATGGATCAGGGCAACATGGGCTGCCTATTGGGAATGGGCCTCAACGCTGATTTGATTTGGTTTGCCAATGCCATAACACTGACGATAGAAAACGCCTCACCGCTGGTTTGGCTTGATTTGATTTGATTTGAAAGCCTCCACGTGCTTTGGATTGATTTTGATTTGATGCACTTTCCTGCTTTTGACATTTGATATACAATATGCAACGACAATATATGCTATACACATTTGTACAAATTGAAAATGCAAAGGCAGACTAGGGCGGCTTCTAGAGGACGGGACGACACAAACGACGACCAGGATAATTTTGACGATTGAGGGCTACCACTGAGCCACACTTTTGCTTTACTGCTTTGATTTGAGTTGCGGGCCTGCAGGTCCAGGTAGGTAACTTCGAGCGGGTCGGAGCTTTGCTGCTTTGATTTGCTTTTGCATTGGGCCAATGTATCCCTCTGTACTTGACGATTTGTTGCTTGCTTGGACCATGGATGCCGTGGTGGCGCTGTAAAAGTTGCATTATTCTTGGTTCATTGGAGACAGAGTATAAACCAATCGCTAATATCCAACTTGCATTGACGAGCGAATCGAGTTGACACACAGACATACGCATACGTATAGACTGCCTAGCTCGAAAGAATGAGGAAGAAGAGTCCTAGGATACAATGCAGACTCTCCGATACATGGGCAATAATGAAATTTTGGGCATTAACAGGCCAAAATCCAAAATATCCCTAGATAGGTGAAACTGACGCTTGCACAAGGTCAAATATGTACAAAGACCTGTGTGAATAAATGACACAGAGAAGAAAGCCACGGAATGGGCAATAGACCAAAAAATAGAAAAACGTCGCAAAGATGGACAAAATACGCAAAAGGGATGACTCATATAGGCCCGGATTGAAACTGACAGCCCCGCACAGTCACATTAGGCACATATGACCTGCACGGCATAGAAAACTTGGCAAGAGCCCTTAAAACCAACTTCGAGGTACCGAAACCTTGGTTTTAACTTGAAATTCTCACCGGGGGTTCAAAATCGTTGTTAGGCGTGATGGCTGCCAAACGCTGTATGCTGCGGGAATTGAAGAAGCGCGCGCAGGTTTGAGACCAACGCGTGTCACTTTGAGCAAACGTGCGTGAGTCTCAAACTAGCGCGCGTGACTGAAAAGCTGCGCAAACTTGACTTCGCTGAACTTAGAATAAACTGTGAGCCCGTTGGGGCCTCTAGCATTTCGTTCTGCTTTTGATGCTTTAAATATATATATATTTTTTTAAGGCTTTTGCTCAGCTTTGAAATTGAAATAGTAGTTTGAAATAAGATTGAAAGATGAAAGGATTCCCCCTTCTGTTTCTGATGAAGCTTGTCCTGTTCTGACTACGGTGATGCACTAAAGCCTTGGATCAAATTGATGGATTGTGACCGAGTCTTGAAGAGAGACTGGCTACGTACCCCATTTAGGCGACCATTGCGGTGTACCAAAGTCGTAAACCTGTGATCCAATTGAATAGATTATGACCGAGTCTCGAAGAGAGACTGCCTACGTATCCCATTCTGGGGAATCAGGTCAAAACGTAGTTCGGGCCAAGGTTCACTCGTGTGTTTTACCTCTCCTTTTACGCTCTAACTTTTGCCTAGTGCCGCCTTCTCAGGTTTCCGGCCTAGCGAGCTTTCGACTTTTTGCCTATTTATTTTTGCCTACACCGCCTCCTTAGGTTTTCAGTCTAGCAGGCTGCTCTAACTTTTGCTTGGCACCGCCCACCCTTGTGGTTTTCGGCCCAATGAGTTTCTCTCAGGGAAAAGTGGTTCTTGAATTGATCCAGGTTGACTAGAGTGTTGAATTTGTTGTCGTCGAGATCGATGATCTTTGGCTGCAGCCCCAGATAAGATGGCTTTTGATAATGCAGGGTCCTGACTGCTTCAGTTGAAAATGCCTCGCTCCAGGCCACTTTTGCGCCTTTTTAATGTGCGCTTGATGGAATGCTGCTAACGCTGTCTTGGACACAGTGCAAGGCCTGGAGCCTTCTGAGTTTCTGCTTTCTGGCTTTACATCCGTTTAGTAGGGGTTTTGAAGTTTCTTTATCTCACGATCAACGCCAAGCGCGTCTTTGTGAGACCATGCCAAAACGTTGATGAATTTTTTTGACCTTGTCTGATCGGGCACGATGCTCCTTTGGGGGACAGCGTTGAGCCAATTTTGAACCATCCGGGGCCAAGTGCTCCTTTGGGGGACAGTGTTAAGCCAATTTTGAACCATCCGGGGCACAATGCTCCTTTGGGGGACAGCGTTGAGCCAATTTTGAACCATCCGGGGCACAATGCTCCTTTGGGAGACAGCGTTGAGCCAATTTTGAACCATCCGGGGCACAATGCTCCTTTGGGGGACAGCGTTGAGCCAATTTTAAGTCATCCGGGGGTCTACCTTATCTTTCAAGTTTATTGAAACTACTTCTTCTTTTAATAGGCCGAGCATGCCTTTCGTCTTCCCTTTCGGCGAGGGAACACATTTCCTTGGGGATGACCCCATCGAAATCTATCCCTTCGTCATCAGGGTCGACACAGTTTATTCAAAAGCCAGCAAAGTACTTAGAAGCAAGATAGTGCATATCATAAAGAAAGCCCCACGGGGTTGCCAAGTATAGCAAAAGACTCGAATTGAGAATATAAGCTACGACATGGAGGGCCAAGAGGCACGAACTCCGACTCAAAGCTAGACTAAGACGACTTGACAGACACTGTGTCAGACTCAGACTCAAAATTGTGCAATGCAAGCTAAACGCGATTTGAAAATGCAACTTTTATTGTTACCCTTGGCTTCCTCACAGAGAGGTGGAATCTAAAGGATGTCAGGCCTAAGCAACAGCACTTCAGCTTCCTCAGCTTCTTTGACCAAACTTACTCAGTGCTCCCTTGAACAAGGATCCCCAGCTTGTCAGTCCGCTCATTTGATTGATCGATCCGGTCCTCAACCAGTGCTTTCCCGCTTTCAGCCCCGTCTTCTATTCCGCACCCTACAGCCTCGGATTCAGAAGGGATAAACACAGTTGGTTTGGGTTGAGTTTCTGGGACAATGCAGAGGGTTAGGTTGAGTATGGTGGAGCTCGGTTTGATTTGAGTGGAGATGGGGTTGATTTGGGTGGAGGTGATAGATAGCTGACCAACCAGAGTGTCAGACCTGAATTGGAGCAAGGAGCTGGAACTGTCGTCAGGTTTTGATGGGAGTGGGGGTGGAATGACGCCATTATCAATGAGATCTTGAACGGCATGTCGGAGGCGATAACAGGCATTGGTGGAATGGCCGGGCATTTGATGGTAGGTGCAGAAGTGATCATGGTTGTGGCTTGCAGGGAGAACCTTGGGCAGTGGAATTGGGGTTAGAGGCCTGATGGAACCGGCATTGAGAAGCTTCTCGTAAACTGAGGTTAGCGGTGCGGATAAGCATGAGAAGGTCCTTGGCTGGCTCCGGCGACGGGATTGAGGGTTCAAGGTGGAGCCTTTGCTTGCTTTGTACAACACTGCGCCTTCGACAGGGTGCATTCTTTTGATTTTGGGGGTGACTTTGATTAGGGATTCAGCATCCTCCTTTGGGTGAACTCTAACCTCATGGAACTCGGCCAGACTTTTGAACATGTCTCTTGAGCACGGCT
This sequence comes from Rhododendron griersonianum, assembly GCA_018127125.1. NCBI lineage: Eukaryota > Viridiplantae > Streptophyta > Magnoliopsida > Ericales > Ericaceae > Rhododendron > Rhododendron griersonianum. Next base: position 39,009,586 of record CM030791.1, read on the forward strand.
TGATTCCGATCGCTGGAGTGTGGCAGGCTTGAGGAGGTTCTTTGGCTCCATCATTAGCAGCGTTTAGCACCAGATCCGATTTTGACAGGGCAGAGGTAAAAAGGTCAACCAGCCCCTGGATGATAATCATTTGTTTGTCCAGCTTCTGGCTCATTTCTTCCACAACCTTCTTTATCTCAGCCAGCTCTGTTTGTGCTGCCATTTTGGATTGATGATCTAGGAAGGTGATACGACTTTGGAAGTACTAGTGAAATAGCCCCGGCAGACACTCCCAAGCAGGTTTGGCTCTTCTTTTCGGTACTTTCCTTGACGGTGCCACGCCCAAAGCTAGACAGTAAAGCAATCGAATGCTCAGGAAGTGTCCCTGCAATAGTTTTATTTGAAAGAATGCAATGTACATGTTGTCGTTGGTGTCCTCCTAGACTCTACAACTAGCAGACAAGCCCATCTCATGACGTTCGAACGTTGCCAAGATCCTTAGATTTCTTTTCGACGGTGTACCTTTGATGGGATCGACTAACACTAAGAGATGTCGAAACAGCCTAAGTCTTTGACTATTCCACTTTCGAAGTTTCAACTTTGGAATAGAACAACTTGGCGTTTTATGTCATGATACTGTAACCAGGATGGCATAAGCAGCATTGTGCCGGAGCCTCGAACGGTGTAAGTGTTTAGCACTTTTAACCTGAGTGGTGTGAGTATCATGGCATGTTTACCGTTGTTCCTAGCTTTCTGTTTGAAACCTCGATTGGGTTTAGACAAGGACTTAGAAAGTCTCGATTTCCCAAAGTCTCGTTGACCCAAGGAATTGGAAAGTGGATAACGTGCACCATCATGATGCACGACTCGTCATCGGTCCAGGCAGCACCCTAACAGGCATAAAACGAGTTTGAAAGAGAGACAACCCTAAAAGCCGCCCTAGATGCTCCTACGCAAAACGGAATGAATGTATGTACAGGCATGCGATAGGGAAAGCAGTAACACATAGACAGTTTATGGGGGTTAGATGCAAGTAATCCTACCCTATGGGTTCCTGTCTTAGCTTGGAAGGTTCTAGTGCTTTGTACGCGTGGCGAGGCTGGTTTTGGCTTAAGGGGGTTCCTCAGGCTAGAGTCGTTTTATACCTCCCATTGCAACGCGTATAGCAAAGCAATGGTCGAACGGTAATACATCTCATCATCGTCCAAGGTTGTTGGGTATTCGAGGACCCCGGTCTCCAGTAAACTGTGCCGGTTACCCAAAACACCTCAACGGGGCTGACAGAACACCGATGCAAATGGAGAGCGCCGAAAGCGATTGAATGAGAGAGAAATGCAACGTTTTTGTTAAAATGCCTTTTGAAACTTGGCTCACTTCATTAATCGACACTTGGAGAAAACTAAACAAGTGAACAATAGTAAAAGCCCCAGTTCGGAGTGGTCGGATGTAGAATCCTGTTACGTTACCATTCCGTTCTTCAGCAGCGCGGAGCGTACTGTTTTGACAGACTTTTGAAAATTGTTCATTCATGTATTGATTTCCAAATGTTGATTAATGTAATGTCCCCAGCGGAGTCGCCATGTGGGCACACGCCCCAAAAATTCCACATTTTTAGGCTGTAAAATCGGGTGCGCCCTACCTTGCGGAAAGCGCGGCGAAACGCTTCGCAGTTCAGAGTCGCCACTCGGGTTTTGCGGAGAGTACCCAAGAAACCGTGCTTTTGAAAACATTTGGATTACGCTTGTTTGAGTTTGAAAAAGGCTTTTTGTAGACTGGACCGTCGTCACCTTTGAAATCTGAGGTTCGGGAGCCAGGTTACGAGAGGGGAAGGGTTTTATGGCACCCCCTCTCGCCCAATCCGGAGATCGGTCTCTACTCAGGCATTTTTATAAAACATTTGCATTTCTCTCTTTATTTGATCATTTTCTTAGCCAGTTAGGGCGGGGGAACAGTTAATGGGGATTAAAACTGTAACACATTTGCATTTATGTAAAAGTATGTGACAAAATATTTATGGATGTTTGATGTTTGATCTAAGCAAGTATAATAGATTGAGAACAAGCTACTGTGAACATTTTAGACAAACTAGTGCACGCTCCTTGTGCAGTGATGCACACAGAAGCAAGCATGCATGCACTGGCTAAGCCACTGCATGCAGCCATGACCTGCGTGCGCCACCCCACAACTGGCGTGCGCCGGTGAGCCTAAGATCACAGCTTCTGTTCTCAACCCTCTGGGCTCTGGAAGGGACCAGTGCACACCCAGGACAAACCACACAGTTGATATAAGTTTACTAAGCTATTACAGACAGAATAAAGGGCTAAAAAGCCACCAAATGGACAGAAAACCCCTTAAACAGTGAGGGGAGAATGATCAGAGGCCTGGATGGAAGATCCATGCAAGGGCCAAGCCACTGGAAGCTGGACTACTACCGTACGCCAGTAGTATATGGCCGTACGCCAGTTTCCCATTTGTTCCAATGCTTTGGCTTTGCATCATCTGGGTTCTGGAGCATGACCAGAATGATCCCAGAGGCCACACTACACAAAGGTACAGATGGAAGAGAAAGCAGTTCTAAAATACAGAAAGCAAAAGATTGGTTTTAGCATGCATCAGGGTGATCAGAACTTAAATAAAGCAAGAAAACAGTGATCCATGATCCCCACGCCAGTTTTGCACGTACTACCATGACTGGCGTACAGCTCAAACTACTGGCGTGCGCCACTAATCACTGCATACGGTTTTGAAACCTTGCCAGCATTAGGGCCAGGACTAGTATAGATTACCAGCCTTGGCCCTGCCAGCCCCCCTCAGGGGTCAGAACAGAAAACAGATTGAAAAGGTGGTATACCTTTGGGTTGAGTTTGACAATGTAGTTTGAGCTTTGAGCTTGAAGATGATGGATGGATGATGAAGGTGATGGGGTGATGAACTAAAAGAAGTTTCTCCTTGCTTGCTCTTTCTATGGAGGAAGAAAGGAAACAAGGAAAAACAAGGGAAAGAAGAGAGAAAAGACTAGGAGCCTTAATTTGCTTAACCCTTTGAACCAACCAACCAACCCTTTGCAAGGGTGAGGGAGAGGGGTATTTATAGGCAAAGAGGGCTGAGATCAGTTGGGTTAAGGGCTGGTTGGGTTAAGGAGAGGAGCCTCCCATGCATTTAATGCATGGGACTAGTTGATGGAAGATGTAGGAGAGAGGGGGGAGCAGTTCTGGCCGATGCAATCATCAGGGGACTGTGGCTGACGTCGGGGTGGCAGCAAAAGTCCCGCGCATTCGGCTGAATAAAGTTGATTTGACTGGGATTGACTGGCGTAAGCCCCTTGTTAAGTGGCGTGCGCCAGTAACGGGCGATGACTGACACGTGGCTGTGCTTCCAGCGCACGCTAGTCAATCACCAGCGTACTCCAGTAGGGTTTTGCTGAGGCCATTTGGTTCTGGCTTGAAGGGTTTGAAAGGGGTTCGAAGAGGTTTTGGGATGAGGCTTGGGATGCTCAAAGCTCAAATACACTTGGAAACTCATGTTGTTCTTGACCATAATCATCATCGGGGAATCAAAGACCGTAAATAAACTATTCTGGAAAGTCCAAAATAGGGTGTCTACACCAACCATTGAGTGTTTTTGGGATCACGAGTTTCTCTTCTTTGACCCTACTTCCTCTTGCCTTAGCCTTTTCCATGCTTCTCTTCTTTTCTACCTCGGCTTCTGTCGGGATGTAGCCAAGACCAAAGGCGTATTGATTATGCGGAGGATCAATCATTTGCGAGATGCCTTGTGATCTTTTGCCTAAACCCAACCCAGGGAGGTAGTTTTGCTTCTTCATCATCCATATGGCGGGGGTGCTTATGTAGAAGTTTCTCTCGGCCATTAAGGCTTGCACAGAAGTTGCTTCCTCAAGACTGAATCCGGTAAGGAAGGTTTCCTCGGTTCCTACCTCTTGGACAGGTGTATCAGAATGAGCTCGGATCGATGAATCCCCCAAAATGGTTACGACCCTTCCATCTACTGCGAATTTGACCTTCTGATGCAAAGTGGAAGGCACTGCCCCAGCGTCATGTAGCCAAGGCCTTCCTAATAAAAGATTGAAGGTGGCTGGTATATCCATCACATGGAATTCCACGTCTCTTTTGATCTTCTCCACTTCTACTGGCAGTGTGACACACCCAACCACTCTTCTCTTTGAATTGTCATAGCCCCTTACACCCTGGCTCGAAGGGCGTATGTCGATGGTGCTTACCCCTAGCTTGTCAAGGGTCCTTTGAGGACATACGTTCAAAGCAGACCCATTATCTACCAAGACCAGTGGGATCCATTTAGTGAGGCATTTTAGTGAGATGTAGAGAGGCTTGTTATGTGCAGGCCCTTCAGGAGGTAGATCTTTGTCAGTGAAGGCTATTGTCGGTTTTGAAGCCTTTGATGCCATTATGAAACCCACCAGTTCTTCGGGGGTGATGTCGATGGAAACTTTGGCTTTCCCCAAGGTTTTGAAGAAGGAGTTACGATGCTCGTAGGAGGACATAAGCAATCCCCAAATAGAGATATCAGCTTGGATTTTCTTTAGTTGTCTTAGCACCCTGTCTTCCTCAGGTTCGGTCCTTTGGCTTTCTTCTTCTTCTTCTTCCATTACTCGTGTTGAGGTTGAACTTTCTCCACTTAGTTTAGGAGGTTTATATACCCTTCCGCTTCGGGTGAGGTGACCCACTTCTTCTTCTTGGGTGCCCCAAGGATCAGCAGGCTCAACTCTTCCAACTTTCCAATCACTTGGCAGGGCTTGACGCATGTCCAACCACCAATCCCCATCATCAATGGCGTAGATGTGGGATTCTCCTCCCGTTGCAAAGCATTCATCATTCTTAGAGAAGATCAGGGATGGTTTGGCTTGGGTATTTGGAATAATGTGTAGGGTAGGATTATATGTGGGGCTATTGGATAGGCTTATGAGATTGATATTTTGAGGCGGTGGTTCGTTGTTGTGAGCGGGAAGTGGATTGGTTTGCAAATTAGGCTTAGGAGGTTTTATAGCTTGACTATCAATGAGATCCTGGATGTCATGACGAAGATGCATGCAGCGGTCTGTCTCATGTCCAGGGTGCTGGTGGTATGCATATTGCTTATTGGCATCATTGCATGGACCATAAGGTGGCTGAGGAGGTGGATTATTCAAGAGCCTAAGGTGCCCTTGGCGGCTTAGGATGGCTAAGGCTTGGGATGGAGTCATATAGAGTGGGTCGAAATTGCGGCGAGGGCGATTTGTGTTTCTAGATGAGCTAGCTTGAAAAGGGTCTTGTGGCAAGGCTGAGTTAAGGGTGTTGACGGAGGCAGGAGATGCACGGGTTGGAAAGGTTTATCTGGGTAGAGGGGTTTCTTCTTTCCCAATAAGGCCCAACTTGATCCCATCTTCAATTTGTAATCCAGTGGCGTGTAGACGTTTGAAGTCAGTGATAGCCTGAGTGTAAATGTGGGTGAGGTATTTGGGCTGTAGGTTCTTGACAACTATCCTCACTTGATCTTCCTCGGAAGGGCGGCTTTTCATCTTGGCAGCCTTTTCTCTCCATCTTGCCACAAAGGTAGCAAAGTCCTCATTGGATTCTTGTTTAGTCATCTCCAAGTCTCGGGTAGTTAGCTCAATTTGGACATTGTACGCATACTGCTTGACAAAAGCGTTGGCAATTTCTGGCCAAGTTTGATAGTGCACAAATTCCAAAGTGAGAAACCAATCGAGGGCGTTTCCAGTGAGAGTTCTTTGAAACAATTGAGCGATGAGCTCGTCGGTCAAGCCCATAGGCTTCAGGGTGTTGATGACATGGCGAACATGGCTGGTAGGGTTACCAGTCCCGTTGAACTTCTCGATGTTTGGCATTTTGAACCGCTCAGGCAGTTGAGATTCAGGAAAGAGGCAGAGTCCTTCAAAATCTAGAATTTGGTCTCCTTGCGAACGAGCCAAAGCGTGCTTGATTTCCCTGACCTGTTTGACCAATTCACGGTCTTCTATAACTTCATGAGGATTTTCTGCTTCCTCCTCATTTTTCTTGTCTTCAGCATCTCTTGCTGCTTTCTCGGCTTGTAAATAGGCAATTTGGGCTCGGAGCTCGGCGATGGTAGCATCATTGTCTGTCATTTTTGGGATGCAGGTAGAGGGATTGCTTGGTAAAGCTTGGAATTGGGTAGATAATTGGGTTTGTTGAGGAGACGACCGCGAAGTCCCTGGAACTGATTGGGACCGTCGCGGTGAGAGTGCCTTGGTAGATGGAGGCGACCGATGAGATGACTGTAAAGACCTCTGTTTGGCGTGACTTCGGGTATTGTAAGAGTATAAAATTGACTGAGATTGCTTCTTTAATCTACCTATTGTGCCTGCTTTGAAAAGTAGAATACCTGGAAGTCAGTATTCGGCCTGTGTAGGGTTAGGATTTGGGTTGAAAATCCCAACCCTTCGGCACAGAAAGAGTTAATTACAACAACAAATGATACAAGGTGTGAGGAAGAACTTTTGCAAGTAAAATGCAAGTAGGTTCCTAGCCTGTAGGTTCCTGTCTTAGTTTGATAAGTTCTATGGCTTTCTAAAACATGCAAGGTTTTGGTAGTCTCAGGGTGCTCCGTCGTCAAAGGGCACCAATCCTCTCACCAGCCCATCATAGGCGGTGATTGGGTCATCTCCTTTTTGATATACCACTAGGTACGAGTGACTGTGGAGTTTGCTGGAACCCCCAACATAGCCCGTGTCATGCCGGGATATCAGGTGAACTCAACGGGTTGCCCGCTCGATGCATATGATAAATGAATTAGACAAGGCATGTATTAGTCTTATGTTGAACTTTTTGGTTATGGCTCTCATATTCCCCAGCAGAGTCGCCAAAAATTGTAGACACCTCCCAAACGGGGCATCGCCATGCAGATTGATCACGTTTGTTTGCTCGATTGGTTGCTTCCTTCGTAAACCAAAATCATGGACATTCCCATGGCTAGGAACATCACCACATGATAGCGGTTATCATTAAAACAGAGTCGCCACCCAGTATATTAAAACTGGGAAAACAGATAGAGATTCTGGATACGGGAGCCAAAAGTACAATAAGGGGAAGGTGTTAGGCACCCCTCTTTGCCCAGTCGTGAGACTGGCCCATAATCGTTCAACATAAGACATATAGATGCTTTGTTTAATTCCAACACATAGTCTGTTTATTTATTCCTTTAAACAGTAAGTAAAGTGAGCCAGTGCGATAAGTAAAGCATGCGTCAGAAAGCAAAACAAAACAAACTGTCCCAGTAAATCTATTACTCTGCCGGTGAATGGATGTCACGGCCGAGTAATCACACTGGTTTTATGTACCGGCCGAGGGATCAAAGCCCCGGTCGGTGTTCTTCCTCACACCAGACAGGAAGATTAACAGAAAATCAGAAAGCTATGATTAAGCGTAAGAATGATAAATAAAACAAACCAGAGGCCGTTGGGCCTCACCACCTTGATCCCTCAGTTGCTTGATTGCTTTTGGATTGGGCGTGATTGACTGATTGCTTGATTGAAAACCCTAGGGTTAGGGTTTGAACTTCGGGTTTGATCGCCGGATTGACGACTGCCTTCGGGAGGTTAGGGCTTTTGAGGAGTGGGTTTGAGAGAGTATTTGCGCAGAGTTTCGAGGCTTGAGAGAGTGTATACTCTGATGAATTTCGTGTGTGTATTTTCAGAGTCCAAGTGCCCTTTATATAGGCAATTGGTGACTCACTCCGGCCAATCAAATCACGAGATGGCAATTGCAATTGCAATGCACCTCTAACTCTACGTCGTAATCTCTGAGCGTAGCCCGAACGCATCGGGAAGGTAGTGTAGTTGGATCAAACGTCTAACAGAACATGTTCCAGAGTCTGGAAAAAGGTCGATCTGGCGGCCGAGTAAAGGATATCACGGCCGAGGAATGGATGTATCGGTTGAAGGATAGATCTTGCGGCCGAGGGATTGATCTCTCAGGGAGATTTTGCTAGCAACAGGTTGCTCGGGTGAGGAAATGATGTTAGGGCCGTGGGATCGATGTCACGGCCGACAGATGGATTCTCCTAGGCTTCTGTATTTCTGTCTGAAAGGCTGTATGGCTTTGAATTGGGTCCTCTAAGTGGCTCAAAGTTCTTACCGAAAGTCCTGAGGTTCTCAAGGAAGCAATCAGCAATCACTGTATCCATTTCATCATCGGGATGGTCCCAAGGTGGGACTTGAAATAATCGTTAGGCCAAATTGGGGTGTCTATAGCAGTGGTTGGGCATTCAAGCATAGAGCTTAAGCATTCAAGCGTAGAACTTGAGCATCCAGTACACAATGGTTAGGCATTCAAAGAGCTTCAAGCATTCAAAGTGTTGAACTTTGAGCATTCAAGCATAGAGCTTGAGAACAGATGATATCTTGGTGATTGTTACGGCATAGAGCCAGTTGAGATAGTGGGCGTAAAGCTATTGAAGGGGTGGAGTTGTTGAATAACGGAGCTGCTGAGTCGATAGAAAGCGTGGTGCTGCTGGGCTCGGAGCTTGGTTGATATTGAGCGTAGAGCTGCTGAGCATAGAACTGCTGAGAGGTAGTAAAGCTGCTAAGATGGTGGAATGGAACTGCTGAAATAATGAGCTCGGGACTGCTGGGTGAGCTTAGAGCTATTAATGGTGATGATGGAGTTGCCTGAATGGTCGAGAGTTGTGAAGGATCTTGGAGCAGTGAGTCTGAGGGTGTAGAGCCGCAAAATAATCTGATGAGTGCTGCTGGATGAGAGCATAAGGCCGCTGAGTAGCTTGGTAGTGAGTACTGAACTGCTAGGTGATCAGGAGTTGCGGGCACGGAGCTTGAGTTTGACGTATTAGGGATCCTTGGGTTTCATGAGTTCAGAATTGTCAGGGGTAGGTGACTAAAGCTTCGGAGAATTTTGAAAGTGGGCTTCAGTACTGGTGCATGACATTCTTCGTGCTCAGGCATGAGCCCAATGCTAGTTCTATCATTGCTTCTGTTGGTCATAGACCCAGAATTTCATAATTGCTTGAGCTGGTGCACCGAGCAAGATCTAATGTGGCTGCAGGAAATAGATTGGGAGGCCAGGAGATCGATACTACGGCCGAGTAATGGAAGAACCGACCAAATGATCAAAAGACCAGCCGTGGAATCCCTCTAATCCAGAGCCCTATTTAAAGGCCAGATCATCATTTCATTTCATGTTTTTTCTTTTCCTCCAATTTCCTCTATCCATTACCACCAGGCGTCACCGCCTTTGTTCCTCTTCATCCCTCATCTTCGTTGGGTCCGGGCCATGGGCAACGTGCGGATGCGTCTAGTGATTGCGGAGGGAGACCATGATGTGTTAGGTCCTGTCTTGAAGTTTGATTAGAGACTTCCCCATTGGGGGCTTGCTTCTGTAACCTAGAGCTCCTGGGGTGGCGCTTGTACGCGGTATGGTGATTTTTCTGGACCGTGTGGTGATCCTTTTGAGCCACATGATGACTCTTTTGCGTCGTAGTACTTCTCTGGTATACATCACTCTAGGGGCGTTCTCTTCTTTTTTGCAGCTGGTCTCTGGTATTCGGACCACAAGAGGATTTGGCATCCTCTTCTCCTATTTTTTTGTTTTTCTTCCTGCATGGGTTAGTCCGGCAGGAAACTGATGTATAGTTTGTTTAGGAAATGTGGGATGATTCACCTTGTGATGTAAAAAGCTTTTGATTATATGAAACAAAATCTTTTGCTATGATGTGTGATTGTGTATGCTGTTATTCATACTATTTATGTAGCATAAAATCTGTAACTCAGTGAACTAGGCAGAACAGAGTTGGATCGTGGAACGTTCTCTGTAAATAAACCGTTCTGGCGGCCAACCAATTGATTAGGCAGCTGAGGGATCAATTCATCTTCCTGGGGCTGGGTTAAGTCAGCCTTGATTTTCACGGGCCAAAGAATAGATTTTGCAGTCGCCATATTGAAGTGTCGGCCGATAGAACGACCTAACTGATGCCAAATTCTTAATTCAATTCCAATTCAGACTGTGATTCAACCTACCTATAAATACACGTTTTCATGGACTCGACAGTTTGTCAGCAGTGGTTTTTAACATATCGCACAGCCAGTTCTTGACCAGTAGTTGAATTCCTTCAATGGCATCGACCATATACACTTTAAGTCCTTTGGTATGGACTTTCTCTTCTCCCTTTGCCAAATTCCTGTGAATTTTGCTTTCCTCCATGCAGCCACTAGCTTGTGGGATCCTGATCTTCATGTCTTTCGATATAGAAGAGAAAAATTGTGTCCTACCATCGAGGAGTTCTCAGCTATCATGGATCATTCGAATAAAGAAGGTCTTGTTATCCCTAACCCTTTGTATAATCATGGCAACCTTTTGAAGGTATTGCTCCAAGTTCAGAAACATGAAGTCAGGTTTTTCATGGTGAACGGAAGGTTGGAAACCCTACAGCTTGTTCAGCGCTTTGTTACAGCTAAAGCTCATCGTCAGGTTCCTCAACAAAAGTGTACTTCCATGCATTGTGCGTTTGTCTTCTCCACTACTACTTGCTAGGCCCCTCCTTTGGCCATGCTGATTCTATGTTGCTTGATTTTGCACAACAGATTGGTAAACGTGTAGGCTTTGCTAGTTTAGTGTTAGCAGAGACTTTGATAGGTCTCGATGCAGTGAAGGGTAATTCAACAGCCCAGCTCTCAGGCGATTTATTACTACAGGTTCACTCTTTATTTGTTTATTGCCAAATTATCTTTCCACTCATCGCTCTTTTGTTTTGACTCACGTGTTCTCACTACTTGCAATTTTCCCTTGTTTTCTACATGTATGGTTATTTGAGAAGCTGAGGGTATGGGATGTGCCAGAGCAGCTTCCCTACAGTTCAGACCACTGCATGGAGCGTCGTGTGACTAGACAATTTTCAACTGAGGCTACTTGGAAGGCATGGATGGAGACTCGCAAGGGAGATTGGATTCAATTGGTTTGTCCCTGGTATGGGATTGAGAGCATGACTGTAAGTACCATGAGCCATTTCGGTGTTGCGGTGATTGGTATCACTCAAGTCACCTTCTACTTTCCTGCTCATTTTCAAAGACAGTTCAGGGCTGAACAAGCCAAAGTTTTGGGTGATCCTGAGTATGCTATTTACAAGGCCCATGATGCCAACCTTCATCGCAATGTGCTTTGTCTATGGCCAAATCGGGTGATGCAAGATGTTACTGAGAACTTTGCTGACAAGCTATCCGGTTCGTACAAGCGCTGGTTGGAGAAAAACCTTTTGGAAGACAAAAGTGCAAAGAGAAGGAAGACCTAGAGATTGACACATTGCTTATGCTTTTAAAAGATGTTCTTTTCCATGTTTGATTCTAGCTTTCATAGATCGAGAATTGTTTAAGCTTGCTTCTCCTTTTTTCTTTTGGAAATAATAAAACATTGTTTACTTTATCAAAGATGTCTTTGCCATGGTTTGATAGTGAGTATGCTTTAGGATAGACCTAGAAATTCGGAAGTAATAGTGATAGCAGTGGCCGAATCTCAATCTAGAGATTGCCTACGTATCCCATGGAGGGAATCAGGCCATAAACGTAGTTCCAAAAAGATTTGATTTTTTTTTAGCTAGGGTTCACTCGGGTATTTTTCTCTCCTTTTGTGCTCTTGGTTTTGCCTAAACCGCCCTTGTGGGTTTTCAGTCTAGCGAGCTCTTTATTTACACCTTAGTTTTTGCCTAAGCTGCCCTTGCGGGTTTTCGACCTAGCAGACTTGTTCTAATTTTTGCTTGGGTCCGCCCACCCTTGTGATTTTCGGCCCAACGAGCATCTCTCAGGGGTAATACTTCCTCAGCTTGTCGATGTTGACCGGTGTTGCGAATTCCATCCCATCCAAATCTGCGATGTATGCTGCTCCTAAAGATAGTATGCGTTTGATGAAGTAGGGTCCTCCCCAGTTTGGTCTAAACTTGCCCCTCGGGTCTGAAACGTGGCAACGGATTGCTTTGAGCACCATGTCTCCCACTTTGATGTCTCTTGGCTTCACCTTTTTGTTGAATGCTCGTGCAATGCGGCATTGATACCCTTGCACATGGTATAATGCTCTCAGCCTTCTTTCGTCCAGCAATGCCAACTCGTCGTAGCGGTTTTGAACCTAGTCTTCTTCGATCATCTCAGTCTCAGCCAAAACCCTTAGTGAGGGTAGTTCCAGTTTGACAGGCAAGACTGCTTCCATCCCATAGACCAGGGAATAGGGAGTAGCCCCAGTTGAAGTCCTTTCAGTTGTTCGATAACCCCATAGTGCTAGAGGTAGCATTTCTGGCCAGTCTGTGTAGATGTCAGTAGTCTTCCGCAGAACCTCTTGATGTTTTTGTTTGCAGCCTCAACTGCTCCATTGGTTTGAGGTCGATAAGTAGATGACCGATGGTTCTGTATCCCAAACTCAGCAAAAAGCTTCTTCGTTACCCCCTTAAAGTGCGATCCATTATCACAGATGAATTCGTGAGGTACACCATACCGATAGATGATATTGGTGCAGATAAACTTGGCCACATGAGTGAACTTGAGGGTAGGATAAGAAACTGCTTCTACCCATTTGGTGAAGTAGTCGATGGCCACCAGGATAAACTGATGCTTGTACTTTCCCTTTGGATTTATACTCCCAATGACATCTATCCCCAGGTGGAGAATGGCCCAGGGGACGTCATGCTATATAATTCTGTAAGGGGAATGCGTATGCGATCAGCGTGAGTTTGGCATTTGTATCACCGGCGGACATAGTCAGCACAATCGGCCTCCATTGTAGTCCAGTAGTATCCCTAACGTAGGATTTTCTTTGCCATTGTTGCACCACTCATGTGCGGCCCACAGATTCCTTCGTGTATTTCCTCCATTATCTTGCGACTTCTTCTATTGTGACACAAATTGATTGGGGCCCAGATGTGCTCTTCGATACAATGCTCCTCCATAGACCACAAATCGGACGGCAAACTTCCGCAAGGCCATCTTGTCCTTCGAGGTGGCTTCGGAGGGATACTCTCCCTGTTTCAGGAATTTCCTCACGTCTTCATACCATGGTTTTCCATCGTCTTCACCTTCCTCAGTGAAGGTGCACTCGCATGGTGGTTTGACTTTCTGCTCGATCATGAGAGGCCGCATTGTGAATCCCAGGGGTATCTCGACCACAGAGGCCAATGTCGCCAGTGCATCTACAAACCTAATACTCACTTGTGGAGTGTGTGAAGATAATAGAGTCAAATTGTGGAATTAGAGCTTCCAGCACAGAGTGGTATAGTTTCAGCATGTCTTCTTTGACTTTGCAGTCTCCTCTCGCTTGGGACACCACTAGGTTTGAATCTCTAATGACCTCTACCCTTATTGCCCCTAGTTCCAGGGCTGCCTCCATTCCAGCAATGTAGGCTTCGTACTCAGCTTGGTTGTTGGTGACTTCAAACCTCAGTTTATATGACAAAGGGATATGAGAGTTGTTTGGGGAAACTAGCAATACCCCTATGCCATATCCACATTGGTTCGATGCTCCATCGAAGTAAAGCTGACAGGTGTCGTCTAGGAGAAACAAGATGTCTTCATCCGGGAACATGAAGTCTTCTGCCTCGGCCTCTGTTACAAGGTGATCTGCCAAGAATTCTGCCACAGCTCTTCCTTTCACTGATTTCCTTGTCATGTACTTTAGGTCAAACTCTGCTAGCAGCAATAACCATCTAGCTAGCTTTCCAATAAGTGCTGGCTTCTCGAACAGATATTTGATTGGGTCTAAACGAGAAATTAGAACTACCGGATGTGCTAATAGGTAATGCCTTAGTTTCTTTGTGGCCCATACTAGCCCCCAGCAGGTTTTCTCCAAGGGAGTGTACCTCATTTCATAGTCCATCATCTTTTTGCTAAGGTAGTATATGGCGCACTCCACTTTGGCATCGTTTTCTTGCGCTAGCATACATCCCATGGATGTGTCTGTTACTGACAGGTACAGAATCAATGATTTCCTAGGGATGGGTGGTGATAACACAAGCGGGTTTTGAAGGTACTGTTTGATTTCCTCGAATGCTTGTTGATAGTCTTGGCTCCACTCAAAATCTGTATCTTTCTTCAAAAGCTTAAAAGAGGTTCGCAAGTGGCTGTGAGTTTGGAAATGAACTTGCTAATGAACTGCACTTTTTCTAGAAAGCTCCTTACTTCCTTCTTTGTCTTTAGTGGTGATATCTCCATGATAGCTTGTATCTTGGAAAGGTCCACTTCGATTCCTCTCTGGGTGATAAGGAATCCTAGCATCTTTCCAGCAGCTACTCCAAAAGTGCATTTTTGAGGATTAAGACGTAGCTTATATTGCCTAATCCTCTCAAAGAACTTTCGGAGTGCTTCATAGTGTCCTTCCCTTTCCTTTGATTTAACTATCATATTGTCAACATATACCTCCACTTCTTTGTGCATCATGTCATGCAGCAGTGTTGTCGCCATCCTTTGGTAAGTGGCTCCAGCGTTCTTCAACCCGAATGGCATTACTCGGTAGCAGTAGATTCCCCATGGCGTGATGAAGGTGGTCTCTATCTTCAGGAGACATCAAAATTTGATTATACCCAGAAAACCCATCCATGAAAGATAGCAATGCAGTGTTGTCCACTTGTTCGTCTATGTGCGGTAATGGAAAGTCATCCTTCGGATTGGCCTTGTTGAGATCTCGAAAATCCACACAAACCTTGATTCCTCCAATTTTCTTCGGTACTGGAACGATGTTGGCTACCCACTGTGGATATTCGATGACTATGAGAAAACCGGCGTTGATTTGCTTAGTGACTTCTTCTTTTATCTTTAAGACCCAATCGGGGTGCATACGTCTTAACTTTTGTTTAACAGGCTTTGCATCAGGGTATAGAGGAATTTTGTGCTGAACAATTTAGGGATCTATTCCAGGCATGTCCTCGTAAGACAAGGCAAAAATATATTTGTATTCTATTAGCAAAAGGATTAGTTTTTCACTTTCTTGAGAAGATAGTGTTGCATCAATTTTAATGTAGAGACCTGTATTTTCGAAATTAGTTTAAAGGTTTGATTAATGCTCGAATGGTGTAGACACCCCAATTTAGCCTAACAATTATTTCAAGTCCCACCTTGGGACAATCCCGATGATGAAATGGATACAGTGATTGCTGATTGCTTCCTTGAGAACCTTAGGACTTTCGGTAAGAACTTTGAGCCACTTAGAGGACCCAATTCAAAGCCATACAGCCTTTCAGACAGAAATACAGAAGCCTAGGAGAATCCATCTGTCGGCCGTGACATCGATCCCACGGCCCTAACATCATTTCCTCACCCGAGCAACCTGTTGCTAGTAAAATCTCCCTGAGAGATCAATCCCTCGGCCGCAAGATCTATCCTTCGGCCGAGACATCCATTCCTCGGCCGTGATATCCTTTACTCGGCCGCCAGATCGACCTTTTTCCAGACTCTGGAACGTGTTCGATCCGATTACACTACCTTTCCGATGCGTTCGGGCTACGCTCAGAGATTACGACGTAGAGTTAGAGATGCATTGCAATTGCAATTGCCACCTCGTGATTTGATTGGCCGAAGTGAGTCACCAATTGCCTATATAAAGGGCCTTTGGACTCCAAAAATAAACACACGAAATTAATATACCTACACACTCTTTCAAGCCTCAAAGCTCTGCAGAAATACTCCCTCAATCCCATACTTCAAAAGCCCTAACCTCCCGAAGGCAGCCGTCAATCCGGTGATCAAACCCCGAAGTTCAAACCCTAACCCTAGGGTTTTCAATCAAGCAATCAGTCAATCACACCCAATCCGAAGCAATCAAGCAACTGAGGGATCAAGGTGGTGAGGCCCAACGGCCTCTGGTTTTTCTTATTTACCGTATTTCTAACTAACCGTAGCATTTTGATTACCTGTTAATCTTTCTGTCTGGTGTGAGGAAGAACACCGACCGGGGCTTCGATCCCTCGGCCGGTACATCAAACCAGGGGGATCCCTCGGCCGTGACATCCATTCACCGGCCGCGGGATCCATCTCCCTGGGACATTTTGTTTGTTTTCTGCTTTCTAATGCATGTTTATTTATCGCATTGGCTCACCTTGCTCACTGTTTAAAGGAATAAATAAACAGACTATGTGTTGGAATTAAACAAAGCATCTACATGTCTTATGTTGAATGATTATGGGCCAGTCTCACGACTGGGCAAAGAGGGGTGCCTAACACCTTCCCCTTATTGTACTTTTGGCTCCCGTATCCAGAATCTCTACCTGTTTTCCCAGTTTTCATAAACTGGGTGGCGACTCTATTTGATGATAACCGTTATCATGTGGCGATGTTCCTAGCCATGGGAATGTCCATGATTTTGGTTTACGAAGCGAGCAAACAAACGTGATCAATCTGTATGGCGATGCCCCGTTTGGGAGGTGTCTACAGTTTTTGGCGACTCTGCTGGGGATATGAGAGCCATAACCAAAAAGTTCAACATAAGACTAATACATGCCTTGTCTAATTCATTTATCATATGCATCGAGCGGGCAACCCGTTGAGTTCACCGGATATCCCGGCATGACACGGGCTATGTTGGGGGTTCCAGCAAACTCCACAGTCACTCGTACCTAGTGGTATATCAAAAAGGGAATCACCCAATCACCACCTATGATGGGTTGGAGAGAGGATTGGTGCCCTTTGACAACGGAGCACCCTGAAACTACCAAAACCTTGCATGCTTTAGAAAGCCATAGAACTTATCAAACTAAGACAGGAACCTGCA
Organism: Rhododendron griersonianum; assembly: GCA_018127125.1. Lineage (NCBI taxonomy): Eukaryota > Viridiplantae > Streptophyta > Magnoliopsida > Ericales > Ericaceae > Rhododendron > Rhododendron griersonianum. The sequence continues at coordinate 39,026,304 of CM030791.1, forward strand.
GGCTAGGAACCTACTTGCATTTTACTTGCAAAAGTTCTTCCTCACACCTTGTATCATCTGTTGTTGTAATTAACTCTTTCTGTGCAGAAGGGTTGGGATTTTCAACCCAAATCCTAACCCTACACAGGCCGAATACTAACTTTCAGGTATTCTATTTTTCAAGCAAGCACAATAGGTAGGTTAAAGAAGCAACCTCAGCCAGTTTTATACTCTTACAATACCCGAAGTCACGCCAAACAGAGGTCTTTACAGTCACCTCGTCGGTCATCTACCAGAACACTCTCACCGCAACGGTCCCAATCAGTTTCAGGGACTTCGCGGTCGTCTCCTCAACAAACCCGATTATCTACCCAATTCCAAACCTCACCAAGCAATTCCTCTACCTGCATCCCAAAAATGGCAGACAATGATGCTACCATCACCGAGCTCCGAGCCCAAATTGCCTATTTACAAGCTGAGAAAACAGCAAGAGATGCTGAAGACAGGAAAAATGAGGAAGAAGCAGAAAATCCTCATGAAATTATAGAAAACCCTGAATTGGTCAAACAGGTCAAGGAGATCAAGCACGCCTTGGCTCGTTCACAAGGAGACCAAATTCTAGATTTCGAAGGACTCTGCCTCTTTTCAGAATCTCAACTGCCTGAACGGTTCAAAATGCCAAACATCGAGAAGTTCAACGGGACTGGTAACCCTACCAGCCATGTCCGCCATGTCATCAACACTCTGAAGCCTATGGGCCTGACCGACGAGCTTATCGCTCAATTGTTTCAAAGAACTCTCACTGGAAGCGCCCTCGATTGGTTTCTCACTTTGGAATTTGTACACTATCAAACTTGGCCTGAAATTGCCAACGCTTTTGTCAAGCAATACGCGTACAATGTCCAAATTGAGCTAACTACCCGAGATTTGGAGATGACTAAACAAGAATCTAGTGAGGACTTTGCCACCTTTGTGGCAAGATGGAGAGAAAAGGCTGCCAAGATGAAAAGCCGCCCTTCCGAGGAAGATCAAGTGAGGATAGTTGTCAAGAATCTACAGCCCAAATACCTCACCCACATTTACACTCAAGCTATCACTGACTTCAAACGCCTACATACCACTGGGTTACAAATTGAAGATGGGATCAAGTTGGGCCTCATTGGAAAAGAAGAACACCCTCCACCCAGAAAAACCTTTCCAACCCGTGCATCTCCTGCCTCCGTCAGCACCCTCAACTCAGTCTTGCCACAAGACCCTTTTCAAACTAGCTCATCTAGGAACACGAATCGCCCTCGCCGCAATTTCAGCCCACTCTATATGACTCCATCCCAAGCCTTAGCCATCCTAAGCCGTCAAGGGCACCTTAGGCCCTTGAATAATCCATCTCCTCAGCCACCTTATGGCCCAAGCTATGATGCCAATAAGCAATGTGCGTACCACCAACACCCTGGACATGAGACAGACCGTTGCATGCGTCTTCGTCAAGACATCCAGGATCTCATTGATAGTCAAGCTATAAAACCTCATAAGCCTAATGTGCAAACCAATCCACTTCCCGCACACAACAACGAACCACTGCCTCAAAATATCAATCTCATAAGCCTATCCAATAGCCCCACATATAATCCTACCCTACACATTATTCCAAATACCCAAGCCAAACCATCCCTAATCTTCTCTAAGAATGAGGAATGCTTTGCAACAGGGGGAGAACCCCACATCTATGCCATTGATGATGGGGATTGGTGGTTGGACATGCGTCAAGCCTTGCCAAGCGATTGGAAAGTTGGAAGAATTGAGCCTGCCGTTCCTTGGGGTACTCAAGATGAAGAAGCGGGTCACCTCACCCGAAGCGAAAGGGTGTATAAGCCGCCTAAACTAAGTGGAGAAAGTTCAACCTCAACACGAGTAATGGAAGAAGAAGAAGAAGGAGAAGAAAGCCAAAGGACCGAACTTGAGGAAGACAGAGTGCTAAGGCAACTAAAGAAAATCCAAGCTGATATCTCTATTTGGGGATTACTTATGTCCTCCTACGAGTATCGCAATTCCTTCTTTAAAACCTTGGGGAAAGCCAAAGTTCCCATCGACATCACCCCCGAAGAACTGGTGGGTTTCATAATGGCGTCAAAAGCTCCGGAACCAACGATAGCTTTCACTGACAAGGATCTACCCCCTGAAGGGCCTGCAAACAACAAACCTCTCTACATTTCACTTAAATGTCTCACCAAATGGATCCCACTGGTCTTGGTAGATAATGGGTCTGCTTTAAACGTATGTCCTCAAAGGACCCTCGACAAGCTAGGAATAAACGCCACCGACGTACGCCCTTCAAGCCAGGGAGTAAGGGGGTATGACAATTCAAAGAGAAGAGTGGTTGGGTGTGTCACACTGCCAGTAGAAGTGGAGAAGATCAAAAGGGACGTGGAGTTCCATGTGATGGATATACCGGCCACCTTCAATCTTTTATTAGGAAGGCCTTGGCTACATGACGCTAGGGCGGTACCTTCCACTTTGCATCAAAAAGTCAAATTCGCGGTAGACGGAAGGGTCGTAACCATTCTGGGGGATTCATCAATCCGAACTCATTTTGATACGCCTGTCCAAGAGGTAGAAACTGAAGAAACCTTCCTTACTGGATTCAATCTTGAGGAAGCAATCGCTGTGCAAGCCTTAATGGCTTAGAGAAACTTCTACGTAAGTACCCCCGCCATATGGATGATGAAGAAGCAAAAATACCTCCCTGGGTTGGGTTTAGGCAAAAGATCACAAGGCATCCCGCAAATGATTGATCATCCGCATAATCAATACGCCTTTGGTCTTGGCTACACCCCGACAGAAGTCGAGGTAAAAAGGAAGAGAAACATGGAAAATGCTAAGGCAAGAGGAAGCAGGGTCAAAGAAGAGAAACTCATGATCCCAAAAACACTCAATGGCTGGTTTGTAAGAGAAGGATAAGACTTTCCATTCTGTGGCTTCGCAGAGACATGGGATGACGAAGTTACCAAGCAACGGTACCCTGGAATGCAAATCTTCTTTGATCAGGAGTGGACCGACAGTGATTTGGAAGAAGAACTAACCAATTCATCCCCTACTCCCAAAGACTGGATTAAGGTGCTAGCTGAGTTTGACCTAAAGATTCTGTTTGGCAAAGAGGGTGAAGAAGAGTATAAAACTGCAAAAGGAAAAAGAGCCACTCCCGAGATACTACAGTAAATCGCATGACAAAAACATTGCTTTCGTTTCCTAAAGACAAATTAGGACATGTTTTGGGCCCTTGTTTGGGCATTATCTACGATTAAATAAATCCCCATTTTATCACTTCTATGCCTGACGAATGATTCCGCCTTTAAAATGTGATTGCTATACACTACAATCTCTCTGCCAAAGATAAAAGGATTTTAAGAATCTAATTCTTTATGTTACCAACCAAAAGGAAAGAGGGGACGAACCCTGGTTACTTAGAACTAGGCTTTTATCAAAACTCAGGAAGAAGACGCTATCTCCGTGAGAACACTTAGGGTTAGCTTGCCCATTGTGATAGTACAAACGCAACAGGAGATTCATAAAAACATCTCCATCAGATTCCTCTCCAAAACACCAAAACCTTCTTGAGAGAAAAATGCTCGTTGGGTAAAATATACACCCAAGCAAAAGTAAGAGCAGAGCCTGCTAGGACAAAGAAAAAGCGAAAAACGCAGCCTAGGCAAAAGTTAAGGCATTTGAAAGCTCGCTAGGGACTCAACCTCTATCAGGTAACCTAGGCAAAACTTAGAGCATGAGAGAAAGAAAAACCAAGAGTGAAAACCCAGCCCCCAAAGGTGGTGATCTTGGAACTACGTAAAAGGCCTGATCCCCTGATTGGGATACGTAGGCAATCTCGCGTCGAGATGCGGCCCAAACATTTGGAGAGAAGAAAGACGATACCAAAAGGTTTGTACTCAATGATAGGCATAGCTAACCCTGCGTATTGAGCTCGCAAAAGATGAGTTAGTCATTTTCCAGGGAATTGGCAAAAACAAAGACACGTAAGAATCATCGTTCGTCCTCTCTGACTCAAAAGCCGTCGACATAAGGGACCAAGCATTCTAACAATCCCAAAACATGGCAAAGAGATTGTAAGAACAGCAAAAGCAAATAAAGAGCCTGAATCAAATTCAGGTGTAAGAAAGGAAAAACGCCACTTGGCTAAAAGCAAAAATCCAACTTCTTTAGGAAATGGAAGTAGCGGCCGAAGAATGGAACCCTCGGCCGAGTGATCCATTCCTCGGCCCATGTTTAAATCCAGACATTCATAAAACTTTGAAAAATATTGCATAAGTATCTAATTTCTCATACATGCTGAGGATGCTTCAAATACAAACGAAAAATACAAATATCAAGTTATCTGTTTTTAGAACTAACAAATACAGGTACAAGAAAGGAAAGGCTAGCTACTGCCCACGACCCCTCTTGGGTGCAGGACGAAAACGCTCAGGAACTGAGACACTGATCCTCTGTCCCTCACCAGCCGCGGCATCTCCATCACCAGCTCCAGTACTCCCACCCTCGCTAACTCCGGCACTCTGAGTAACTGACACTGTCGGTACTCGCTCTGCCTCAAGCTGCAGAGACACAGGATATAGGCATTCAGTTTCACGTGAAACGTAGGATGAAAAAAAGAAGAGATCAAAGGATGTATATCGCAGCTATTCGGCCACGCTGCCGTCGAGCCAAAGCCTCTGCACTCTGAAAAGCACGCAACCATTCCTGAACCACCTCAGCGGGCACCTGCAGAGGAAGCAATTGCATATACAATCAAATAAGCAATGAATGCTAAAGGAAACAAAGGAAGAACCTACAATAGTACCTGTTGAACTCCGGTAGGAAGCACATAGAGCTGCGTAGCACACGGTGAGAGCGTCAAACGCTCCTCTTCTCCATTTGCATTGTGGAAAGAGACGAAGCTGGGGGCCCGTGGCCAAACAAGAGGAGCAGCAGCGGCAGTAGCAGTAGGTAGGGTCAGCAAGGCCAAACGGAAGGTCGAGTAGTCCCCCGCCTGAAGAAAACTCACGACTGACTGTCTCTCAAGAGCAAGGAGCAAGCTCTCTCCTGTCAATAGATGGGTAGACCTCATGCCAGCTGGAGGAGGAAGAGGAACAAGCTGCAACGCCTCTGAACGCGGGAAGAATTGACTCGCTACCCTCTCCCCAAGGTACCAGGCTCTCGAAAATGGCCCGTCCAGAAGGAAGTGCTGGCTGTCTAACGCCCGAGCTGAGGTCAACTCCAGAGGAGCATCGTCAAGTAGCACGCCCCATGGGTCAGAACGCACCAATAACAAGAGAAACAGCATCAAAATGACAGAATGAGGAAATTGCACGAAAATCAGAGGATAAAGAGATGTCGTACCTGATCCACCGTTAGGCAATCCAAAACTCGCCTCCAAGCCAGCAAGTCCATGGCAGGCGACCGTGACTTCCGAACTCCTTTCAACCAACGGGCCGCCCGTGGAACAAACCTAGGCTCAATATGCCTAGTCGGAGGAGGGAACTGCAACAAGTATTCAAAGGCCCAGAGCTACAAGACACAAGATTGACACAAGATATAAAGAATGAAGCGACAAAAGAACGACAAAGAAAGCTCCAAGTGAATACCTCAAGAACGCGGTGGTGTCCACCCAGCGACAAACTAACACATCGGGAGCAGGCACTCAGGTGCCCATACAGCGTAGCTAAGGCAAGAGTCCCCCAATCGAACTCTGCTATGGAATCCAAATTGACCAAAGCAGCCAAAAACTGGACATGCACCGAATTCTCTTTGTTGCAAAACAGAGTCTGCCCAAGGAGATAAAGAAGGAAAGCCCGTACCAGCTGGGAAAGGGAAACCTCTGTCAGGATATCAGCTTGATCAAACTCTTCCCGAAGCCAGGTATAGGTGATGTGGCCACTCTCTGATACACGAGGGACCTTCCCCAAAAGGTATTTAAAAGCACCCTCTCGCTTGTAAATCCGCGGGTCAATCGGAAGAGGATCGCCACCAACTCTCAGACCTGTAAGCAAAGCAAAATCACCTGGAGTGATCGTCATCTCTCCGGCCTCAGGAAGATGAAAAGTGTTGGTGGTATCCCACCACCGCTCCACCAATGCCGTGGTCAAACCTAGCTCAGCCTTTGGAAGATGAAAGCCCCGTATCAGCTGCTCAAAGCCAGCCAAAGCAACCGCATCCTTGGCTTCTCGAGGAAGCCTCTCATACCACTCAAACACCTGGGGGCAGCTTCCCCACACGCGCAATCTCTCATTTTCTTGACAAAATACGAAGAAGGAATCAATACAAAAACATCGCCTATGCAGGGGGCAAAACTCAAAATTCCTATCAAATCTCAAATTATCATTTCATGAAATCTTATATACAAAGTCATTTGACAGGATAAAATTCTACCTTCCTGTTGGTGAAACCAAAGTGCTGCTCTGGCTCCCTGTGCAAGACCTCAGGTGGGATGTCACTGAGGGGAGGACGGTACCGCAAAGAACCACCACGCCCGACCAAGTGAACCTGAGGAGCGTAAGTGGCAACATCAAATGGGGGTAGGATATCACCACCAGCATCGGCACCAACCTCGGGATCCATCTCGGGAGGAATGGATTGCGACGAGCTCCCCCCAACAGTGGCCCTACGCCGACTCGAACGCAAGACGCGGGAACTTGAAATCCCGCCAAGAATCGCGGCCTCGACGGCCGGAGCCTTGCCCGTGTCTCTAGAGACGGTGGGAACATCGGATGGTGGAGGAGGAGGCGGTGTCGAAGCCATGACAGCCAGTAATGACCGGAACCGTGGTGGTCGGAGGATCGGCGGCGGGAAGGTGGAAAACGATGAGGACAGAGAGGAGGCAGCGGCGACGATCACTCGAACGGGAGAAGAGGATGAGGGATAGTAGGGGAAGAATGACCCGTGAGATCGATTTAACTGAACTTAAATCGATTTCCTGGCTTTTGGCGTTCTCACGGCCGAGACATCAATACTTCGGCCGAGACATCAATCCACCGGCCGAGAGATCGATCTCCTGGCCCCTCAATCAATTTCCTTCAGCGACAACAAATTTTGCTCAGTGCACCGACTCAAGCCACTACGGACTTCTAAGTCCTCAACCAACCAAGTAGCCTTGGGGGCATCCCCGAGCCAACACAATGTGATCAAAATTAGTCTTGGGGGCATGCCCAAGCATCGAAGCTCTCTCTCCACAAACTGCTGGCCAAAGCAAGTTGAAACACCCAGCATCTTTACGCCCATATCCATTATCAATTCACTCAGCGTCTCGAAGCCCATATCAATTCAGCGGTCCTGTACCCATCATCTCTACATGACTCAGCAGCTCTACGCCCTCATCTACCAATTCAGCGGCTCCAAGCACACCATTTCAACAGGCTTGAAGCCATAACAACCAATCTCAGCGGCTCGAAGCCCATTACCTCAACAGGCTCAAAGCCTTTGTCTACTATCACCCAGCGGCTCGAAGCCCTTTATCATAGCGGCTCTAAGCCCATATCAATTCAGCGGCCCTGTGCCCATCGTCTCTACACAACTCAGCGGCTCCAAGCCCGCTATCTCAACTGGCTCGAAGCCGTACACAAGCAATCTCAGCGACTCAAAGCCCATTATCTCAAAATGGCTCCAAGCCATCACCTCAATAGGCTCGAAGCCTATGCTCACTATCACGGCAACAGGCTCTACACCCGTAATCACTCAACTTAGCGGCTCCAAGCCCATTATCTCAACTGGCTCGAAGCCGTAACAACCAACCCAGCGGCTCTAAGCCCATTGTCTCAAACTGGCTCGAAGCCGTACACAATCAAATTCTTAACAGGCTCGAAGCCTGTGTTTATCATCTCTACATGGCTCAAAGCCGTAACCAAGCAAATCTCAATAGGCTCTACACCGCCCCAACAATCAAGACATTTATTCTCAGGCTCTACGCCTGAATGCTCAAAAATCTAACATTTTTGAATGCTCAAGCTCTATGCTTGGATGCCCAACCACTGTGTACTGGATGCTCAAGTTATGCACTTGAATGCTCAAGCTCTACGCTTGGATGCCCAACCACTGCTTACTGGACGCTCAAAGCCTGTACTTTGAATGCTCGGATTCTGCCGTCCGAATGCTCGAGCTCTGCGCTCTGAATGCTCAAGTCCGGAACTTGATAGAAGCTCTAAGCTTAAAACAAACACACACGCACGGGCCCGTGCACATATTGCATCAACATTGTCACATCGAGTCTGCATCATCATATTTGTTCACATCTAACAACCATCATCACAAATATACACTCTGCATATCTTTCATGAAACAGGTCAATCCTGCAATCAACCGGCTCTACGCCTCGGTTTTATTGATCGGTTCAGCGCCTCGATCCTTTGGCTCCACGCCAACACTTATGATGGAAAAGCTCCGTGCACAGACCATCAGAATACAACCAGCTCTACGCTTCAGTTCAAAACACGTCAAGCTCTAAGCTCCGACAACTCAGGCCCTCGCCTCAAGACTGCATGCAAGCTCCATGCCTCAGTTCCTTCACCTCAGGCCCCTGCCTTATACCAGCTCTACGCTTCGGTTCAAAACACGTCAAGCTCTAAGCTCCGACAACTCAGGCCCTCGCCTCAAGACTGCATGCAGGCTCCACGCCTCAATCACTTCAGGCTCCATGCCTCAGTTCCTTCACCTCAGGCCCTTGCCTTATACCAGCTCCGCGCTTCGGTTCATCACGTCAAGCTCAAAGCTCTGACACCACAGGCTCTCGCCTTATGGTCAACACCAGCTCCGCGCTTCGGTCCTATCCAATCACCTCAGGCTCTCTCCATATGATCAACACCAGCTCCGCGCTTCAGTCCTATCCCATCCCCTCAGGCCTTCGCCTCAAGACTGCAACAGGCTCTACGCCTCGATTCTATCACTCTCCAGGCTCTCGCCTCATGACTACAACCGGCTCCGTGCCTCGGTTCCCTCATCACCAAAGCTCTGTGCTCCAGCTACTGGCCCTGCGCCTCCCCTACATCGCAAAAACAAGCCGGCGTCCAACTCATCTCCAGCAGATGGTTTGGATTCCACCCCATTACATCAATTCCTTCCAGCTCATTCGCAAGGATAGGCTACTCTACCGAGCTCCTTTCAGTCAAAGTAAGGATGATCAAGAAAAGCAAACGCACCTGCAGTGTACTGATCTACCCCAAAATAACTAAGGAAGCTCTCCACAAAAACTCCCCCGGCAGCCCAGCGCTCCTTCAACTATCTTCCGCCAAAACCCTGGCTCAGTCTAGGTACGTAACGCTACGGCTTTTTAAGCCCTAAGGTACGTCTTCTGTCTCTAACCCTCCAAACTTTTTACTTTTGTTTTATTGCCCGAACTACGATTGGTCTGAATTTCCCTTGTGGAATACGTAGGCAGCCTCCCGGCCCGACCATAACAAAACCTTTTTCAAAAAACCCTTGGAATAGTGGTTGGACCAAATTGAGTTGCTTTTACAGCTTTGACTCTTACTCAAACAGGTCTCGCGATCCGTCTGAGTTCAGTCAAAGAGGGGCATCTGTAGACAGCCCAATTTGGCCTAACAATTATTTCAAGTCCCACCTTGGGACAATCCCGATGATGAAATGGATACAGTGATTGCTGATTGCTTCCTTGAGAACCTTACGACTTTCGGTAAGAACTTTGAGCCACTTAGAGGACCCAATTCAAAGCCATACAGCCTTTCAGACAGAAATACAGAAGCCTAGGAGAATCCATCTGTCGGCCGTGACATCGATCCCACGGCCCTAACATCATTTCCTCACCCGAGCAACCTGTTGCTAGTAAAATCTCCCTGGGAGATCAATCCCTCGGCTGCAAGATCTATCCTTCGGCCGAGACATCCATTCCTCGGCCATGATATCCTTTACTCGGCCGCCAGATCGACCTTTTTCCAGACTCTGGAACGTGTTCTGTCAGACGTTTGATCCGATTACACTACCTTTCCGATGCGTTCGGGCTACGCTCAGAGATTACGACGTAGAGTTAGAGATGCATTGCAATTGCAATTGCCACCTCGTGATTTGATTGGCCGGAGTGAGTCACCAATTGCCTATATAAGGGCCTTTGGACTCCAAAAATAAACACACGAAATTAATATACCTACACACTCTTTCAAGCCTCAAAGCTCTGCAGAAACACTCCCTCAATCCCATACTTCAAAAGCCCTAACCTCCCGAAGGCAGCCGTCAATCCGGCGATCAAACCCCGAAGTTCAAACCCTAACCCTAGGGTTTTCAATCAAGCAATCAGTCAATCACACCCAATCCGAAGCAATCAAGCAACTGAGGGATCAAGGTGGTGAGGCCTAACGGCCTCTGGTTTGTCTTATTTACCGTATTTCTAACTAACCGTAGCATTTTGATTACCTGTTAATCTTTCTGTCTGGTGTGAGGAAGAACACCGATCGGGGCTTCGATCCCTCGGCCGGTACATTAAACCAGGGGGATCCCTCGGCCGTGACATCCATTCACCGGCCGCGGGATCCATCTCCCTGGGACATTTTGTTTATTTTCTGCTTTCTAATGCATGCTTATTTATCGCATTGGCTCACCTTGCTCACTGTTTAAAGGAATAAATAAACAGACTATGTGTTGGAATTAAACAAAGCATCTACATGTCTTATGTTGAATGATTATGGGCCAGTCTCACGACTGGGCAAAGAGGGGTGCCTAACACCTTCCCCTTATTGTACTTTTGGCTCCCGTATCCAGAATCTCTACCTGTTTTCCCAGTTTTCATAAACTGGGTGGCGACTCTATTTGATGATAACCGTTATCATGTGGCGATGTTCCTAGCCATGGGAATGTCCATGATTTTGGTTTACGAAGCGAGCAACCAATCGAGCAAACAAACGTGATCAATATGTATGGCGATGCCCCGTTTGGGAGGTGTCTACAAATGGGAAATAAATAAGGGACTTATTGAATTTAGTTGATTTGGGGTTAGTATGAGAGAATTGAGACTTGAGGGAGTGAGTGTGTGATTTAAAAATATGGGGGTATATATAGTGGGTGTATGTATTGTAGGAGATCATTTTTCATCTCCCCATCTCTCTCTCTCTACCAATTCTCTCTCTCTCCTCTCCTCTCACTCAAAACTCTTCCAAGACCTCAAGAACCTCAAAGATCAACCAACCTTCGGCCTTCCAATCGCGTTCTTGAGCTTGAAATTTCGTGGGTCAAGCTTGGAGGGAAGTTCTTGGTCGATTTTGGAGCTTTGGAAGCTAGGGCTCGTCCGTTGATCTCGTATTTGGAGCTTCTAACCTTGAGGTAGGGATTTCTTACTCATTCTATGCGTTTATGAGTTGATTTCATGCTTTAATCAAGTTTAGATCGTTAGCCATTGTGTCCTCGAAAAATTGTAGAAATCTGCAGAAAATCGTCCCAAAACAGCGTGGTATCGATACCCTTGCAAGGGGTATCGATACCCCTCTCTTCTCTGCAATCCAACAGCCTTTGCAGCCCAGGTTATGGGTATCGATACCCCTCCCCTCTCTGGAAGTTCTGCTCGCTTTCTGGGTTTCAGCACAACTTCAAACGGCCATAACTTCTTCGTCCGATGTCTGTTTTATGCAAACTTTATATCAAATCGAAGATCTTGAAGTCAGCTTTCGTTTTCCACTAAAATCACCTTAAGAATCTTAGTACACAAAAAGTTATGGTCATTTGAGTAGAGGTGTGTCAGTCTGCCGATGTTTGTGGCTATTCCTAAGGTTGTTCTTGTTCCGTGTTATGACTCCCTATATAATTAGAACATGTTTAAGTCACTCTCGAGCATGATTACTTGTGTCCTAATAACTCATTCGATCTTTTCTCTTGGCACTCACTAGAGTATATAATATTAGTGTTGTTGGATAGGGAACGTACCGTAAGGTTGATAGGAGTGTCGTGGACTACAAAGGGAAATGTGATGAGTGTTATGGATAGACATGAGCTTGTCTAGTGATCCGATGGGTAGTGTTGTGACTCGTATCATCGTGCTTCATCTTGTTGATCTCCCTAGGTTCCTTTGGCTCTCGTTCTATAAGATTCTCATTTAGAACCTAGTGGGTGGAGTGTCAGGGAGTCGTTGTGGGTTCGATATGTGACGTAGGGCGTCGTAATAGACTTAGAGGAATAACGTGGATTAAAATATTTATCTATGTACAATGGGACGTGTTTATGAGTTTGTATTAGGTTGTGTGATGACGAATAAAAGAATGTGATTTTGGAAAAATGTTGTCTTCTTGTGTATGGATTGGTAATGCATGCGTGCAAGTATAAGTTGGTAATTTGAATTGAGGGTCTTGCAACGCAAGATGTGGTAATGCGGAGACTCTAGAGGGCCCGCAACGCAAGGTGTGGTAATGCGGAAACCCTGGTGGAGAGAATTCACTGTAACACAAGGTGTGGTAATACAGTTGAATGTCTCACATGATGAAGGAAGTTATGATTGGTTGTAGAAGTTTGTGTTGTTGTTTGAGTTGTTTATTGCTTGAGATGGTAACTGTCGAACAAAGGAATAAACGATGATTTTATCAAAGTTTTGAAAAGAAAGGAATTTGGTTTTGGAAAAAGGATTTTTATGGAAAATCCTCCGGTATTCCTAAGCAAATCAACGGTTCTGGTATTTGGGCACAAATCAACGAATTCCGGTATTCAAGCGAATCAACGGAGCTTGACCCGTAAAGGTCGAGAGTTTTCTCAAAGTTATTTTCGCAACCAAAAGGAAATGTTTTCTTTTTATAAAATAGGCTTGATGGTAAATGGTAAAAAAAATGAGGAAAATAAAGGTGGCAGTCATTCGAGGAATCTTAAAATGATTTGAGAAACAATATTGGGTTGATTAGATTGATTTGTGCATAAAACTACTCCTAGTTGCTGTACGAATGGTCAGGGATATCTCTAAGACGTATTGAATTCCATAGTCGTTGTTCGTCGGTTCATTATAGTGCCCCTTTGTATCTCTTGTTCGTTTATTGGAAATCTTTCATTCCCTTTGCATGTTTCATTGCATTTACATATAGCTTGAGTATAGAATTCTCTACTGAGCTAGTGTAGCTCAACCTATCATTTTCAGGTACATCTAAAGGATTTGACGCGGAGTGCATGGTGTGCGTGCTTGATTTCATGTCTTTTGAAAACCATCATTGGGAAGTGGTTCAATCATCTTTTGCTCGATCTCTTGAAGGGAACAAATTGTAAATTTGTTTGAACTCTTTAAACTTTGGATATTATGTAACCCCTAAATTTACTCTCTTTAACTAACTATGGAGTTTGGGCCGTAGTGTCAATGTTGTAAATCTTTAAACTAGGGAACTTGGTTTGTAAATGATCTTTTGGGAACTCTCTTTTGGGTATTATCTATACTATGCGAAGATTATTTAATGAAATGGATTGTTTATTTATGTTGAAAATCGGGGGCGTGACATTTAACCAATTTGGGCTCGTTTTCAGAGCCTATGTTTGCTGTGATTATTTCCTCAGAAAAAGGTTTGGCGTGCCTCTCCTCTTCTCTATCGATGAATTCTAGAATTTCTTTTGGAACTTCTTCCTCAAAAATTGGATTATCAAAATCCACACAGTTAATAATAGGCAAAGTGAAATACTCTAAATCTTCCTTCTCATTGCTAAAATTGTCAAAAGACATTTCGGAGTCAAATTCAAAATAAATGTTATGCCTTGGTGCTTTGACCGGGCTTTCCTCACTAGACTCAGCAGTTTGAAAAGATGAAAAGCTAGACTCGGACTGAGTTGGCTCGGAGTCGGAATCAGAATCGGAACTAAGATCGGAGTCCGCATTCTTTATTTTGTATTTTAGAGTGTGTTCCACGGTCCAGTTTGGGTAAGCCCCTTCTACAGCATCCACAATCAACTCAGAGCAATCTTTTTCCTCACCAAAGTTGATCATCAGCTCTTCATTGTTATCTTGATTCGCATTTTCATTATTGTCACCCTGCGAGTCTTGGAGGGCCATTTGATCTGCCATTGCTGTCGTTTCTTCCAGTTGAGCTTCAACTTCTGCTTCGTCGCTATTGTCAATTCTCCATGTGCTAACAAATCCCCACCAATTACCAAACCTATCTGTGATGGGGTGGATCACCCTTATTTCATCGTTGGTAACCCCCTCATCAAAGAGTAGGTTTAGCGATATTTCGTCTAGTGGATCATTGTCAACAGACTCTTCTTCCTTCGCTTCTTCAACTTTGAGGTTGTCCACCTCGTCTATTGGCCAGTAGTTGTCGATAGGTGCATAAGGGTCATAGAAATAGATCGGGACCCTCCGAATTCCTTCTTCTTCAATTATGTCTTCTGACTCTTCATCGTCAACTATCCTTGTGAACATGATGTGGTTATCCTCAGAGATAATCACTATAGGCTTTGGTTGATCCACCGGAGTGATGTACTTGGAAGGGTCAAGAATCTTGGCAGCAGGATGGAACGGGCCAGACAGCTTGGTGACAATTTGAAAGCGCGAATCGAACATGAACAGCGATGCAGCCATTTTTACCTGAATTTTTTTCCTTTAGTTAGATTGGTTTAGCTTACCCCTTTCTTCTTGGTTTCAGAAGTCCCAAAGGTTTAACCTACAAAAGAGAACTTTACACCATACATATGTACAATGGGTGTGAGAAATAACTTTTACAAACAAATGCAAGTAGGTTCCTAGTCTGCAGGTTCCTGTCTTATTTTGAAAAGTTCTATGGCTCTTCTAATCACATGTATGGCTTGGATGGTCTCAAGGGTGCTCCGTTGTCAAAGGGCACCAGTCCTTTCACCAGCCCATCATAGGCGGTAATTAGATGATTCCCTTTTTGATATACCACTAGATATAAGTGACTGTGGAGTTTGTTGGAACCCCTAACATAGTCCGTGACATGACGGGGTATTAGGTGAACTCAATGAGGTTGCCCACTCGATGCATATGATACAAGAATTAAATAAAGTATGTATTAGTCCTATGTCGAACTTTCTAGTTATGGCTCTCAAGTCCTCAGCAGAGTTGCCAAAAACTGTAGACACCTCCCAAGCGGGGCATCGCCATACAGATTGATCATCGTTTGTTTGTTTGCTTTCCACTTCATAAACCAATATCGTGGATATTCCCATGGCTAGGAACATCGCTACACGATAATGATTATCATCAAAATAGAGTCACCACCTAGTTTATAAAAATTAGGAAAAACACATAGAGATTCCGGGTACGGGAGCCAAAAGTACAATAAGGGGAAGGTGTTAGGCACCCCTCTTTATCTAGTCGTGAGACTGACCCATAGTTGTTCAACATACAATTAATACATACTTTATTTAATTCTAAACAAGTACTCTATTTTATTAGCCTTTAAAACAATTAATGGTGAGCCGAGACGATAATTGAAGCATGCATTAGAAATAATCAGAACAAAATAGGCTGTCCCAGGGAGATGGATCCCGCGGCCGGTGAATAGATATCACGGCCGAGGGATCCTCCTGGATTAACGTATCGGCCGTGGGAACAAAGTCCCTACCGATGTTCTTCCTCACAACAGAATACAAACAGTCTAAACTACGATTAGAATTCTACGATGAAATATATGAACAGAAAATAAATCAAACCATATGCCCCTGGGCCTCACTACCTTGATCCCTCAGTTGCTTGATTGTTTCGAATTGAGGGTGATTGACTGATTTGCTTCTCAAAAACTCTAGGGTTAGGGTTTGTACTTCGGGGTTTGATCGTAGGATTGCAGCTGCCTTCGGAAGGTTAGAGCTTTTGTAGAGGGAGTATGGGAGAGTATGTGTGCAGAGTTTTGTGGCTAAAGAGGGTGATTATGATCCTTCATTTCGAACCCTAAGGGCTTCTTTATATAGGCAATTGGTGACTCACTCCGGCCAATCAAATGGCGTGAATCAATAAGGTAGTATAGGGTAATAGGATCTCTAGACGAAATCTGCTTCGTAGCCCGAACGAATCAGAAAAAGGCTACTAGGGTTTTGAGAATGGATCAAACGTTCAACAGAACATTCCAGAATCTGGAAAAAGGACGATCTGGCGGCCAAGCAATGGATCTAGCGGCCAAGGAATAGATGTGGCAGTCGAAGAATGGATCTGGCTACCGAAGAATCAATCTCTCAGGGAGATTTTCGAACAACATGTTTCACAGGTGAAAGAATGGTGTTGAGGCCGAGAGATCAATGTTACGGTCGACAGATGGATTCTCCTAGGATTCTGCTTATCTGTCTGAAAGGCTATTTGGCTCTGAATTGGGTCCTCTAAGTGGCTAAAAGTACTCACCAAAAGTCCATAGGTTTACTAGAAGTTAGTCAGCAATCACTGTATCTATTCATCATCTGGATGATCCCCAAGGTGGGACTTGAAATAATTGTTAGGCCAAATTGGGGTATCTACAGATAACCGAATACACAGTCTACAAGAGGCATACCCTGTTGGATAAAATGGAATTTTAATTTTTAAAATTAAAACCATTTGGGAGTGAATGAAAATTGACTCCAAAACAATCATATGATTTTTGGTTGAAGTTGGGAAGGACTCACATTATTTTATAATGTGGGAAACAAAGAATATATATTTCCTAGGTGTGACTAAGGAAATTGGGCTTGTCCGATTAGCTATATATATTCTTTTTATGGGAAATAATTTTGTATCAAAATTATTAATTCCTAATGGTGAAGAGGTGTGTCTGTCCAAAGGGTTTTAACTTCCAAATGGAAAAACGTGTCTATTCAAAGGGATACCTTTGACAGCTGTTTATTTCCAAAGGGTTTGTCTTTTCATGCAACTGTTGGCTAGTACAGTTGCAAGCCTTCCATACAATCACTTGTCCTTTCCGAATAGTCACGTTTGGCACTATTTATAAGCTTCAAGTGCTTCTCTTTTCGACACCGGAAAAATTACAAAGCACATACATTGCATTCATATTGAGTCTGAGAGAGAGTACTGCACAAGTTTGCATTCGCCCGTTGAACAGATTGTAGTGCTACATCCGTTTTTCGAAAGTCAGGCAATCCTGGGAGGCAAACGTTCAAGAGATCTAAGAGCACCGGTGTGGGGGACGAATTTGCTTCAAGGATATAGTATTATTGTAACGCCCCGATTTTCTAAGGAATTTCGGAAGCATTTATACTTAACATAAATAATATCCTTTTTATTACAAACCACGGAATAAAATCTCATTATTACAACTCAAGTTTAAACTTGGAATAACATAAGGTCGAATTTAATATGCTCTACCCCACATGTACGGAGGCCCTTGGGTGACATGACGTCACAGAGCAAAGACTCAGAGCGACTCTAGTTCTGATACGGATTCTAAGCGAACTCTTGCTCAGTCTCCGTTCCTGGAATCTCTCTTGAGATGAACTGCTCCAAACTGGGGTCCTGTTCTTCTATGTCGTCACTACATGCAACTTCTGACAAATTGATCGCCGAAGCAACCGATTTACCAGGATACGAACGTATCCCTGAGTGATAAATCACCCAGTAGATACCCCTAAATCCACAACCCATAAAATACAAGCAATAGTATAATAATGAGCATAAAAATATAAAGTTATAGCAATGAGTAGCATATTATGAATTATCTTGTCTTTAAGTGATTTCTAGATTTCTCTACCATGAGAAATAATCCTCCCGAACAACCTCTGAACTATGGCGACTCTGTCGATTTACCCTCTACTTGCTTGCCCAGCTGGGGTCCCAGACGAATAAGACCAAACTATATGTCGGGTCAAACTCGACTGTACCATCACAAAGAGCGAATGATAACCAACCAACCGCGAGAAATGATACTCATACTCCGGTTTCATCCAATAAATCCATCCCCGAAATATCCGGAAGATAAATCCAACAGTGCCCTGTTCAGGGTTCGCAAGATGATAATCCACCGGTCTTTAACCACACATGCCGATACCGACGACCATTCTTTCAGGAAACCCACGGTCCTCGGCCACTTTGGTTATCTCCTGACCGTAACGTCACAACTGTGACTATTTCACTTTCCCTAGGGATTTAACATCTAATTAATTTATTCAAACATACGAATACAACCCGAGGTACCTATTGCCCAATTTCTACGTTCACATAGCAACAATAAGGTAATAACAACTTATCGAAATTCATGAAATTCGTTTCCACAATTTTATTATCTTTAATTTATTAAAACGTCCTTTTGTTATAATCTTTTAATACTTTATTTATTATTGGTGATATAACTAGTTTATTAACTATAATGACAAATTAGTAATTTTTATGATTTTATAAAATAGTCCACTTATTACTAAATAGTTTAAAATAATTTCTTTTAAAATTAATCAAAAGGATTTTTCTTATAAATATTTAATCACAAGGATAGTTATTTTTTTAATAAATATTTACTTTAAATATTATTCTTTCCTTAATGGTATTTATTTTTATATTATAATTAGAAAATATCTTCTTTTTCTTAGTGTGCAACATACGAAAGTTTAGTAGAATATTGGAAACCATTGCATTAAGTCTTTATACTTTTTCTTTCTTTTTTTTTTTTGAAAATCCTATTATTAGTTAACAAGGTTTATTAATCTATCAATTTATCCTTAACGTAATTTGAGGAAATATTTTATTACCACTTATAATATTAAGTTAATATTATAAATACCATTTAACTACTAATTTCCTTTCTAAAATTACTAAATAAAAGTATTATTAATTTAAAAACTTTTTTTTTCATTTCTCGATCTCAATATATTATATGGGTAATTATCAAGTGGTAAGAGAAATTTGAGCACAATTCCAAACCTTTTATAAAAAATAATATTGCCAATTATCCACTTAATCAACCAGATAAATTAAACTGATATAACTATTATGTTTAATACTAAATTGATATTACAGTCAGTAAATGATATCAAGTCAGTAGTTTTTCTGAATAATAATATCATAAAAGTTGTAAAATAAATATTAAAAGGATCATCTTCTACATAAATAATATCAAATTGAGTGTCGGGCCCAAAAATAATATCACAATGGTGAATCTAGCAGAAAACGGACAGCTAGTTATATTTTCTGTTTGGGCTCATTTCAAGCCCTAATAACTAGTCAAAACTACTCTATTATACTTAGGGAGAGTGATAAAAGAGTTATCTTGTAAAGACCCGACTTTTTACCCCATTTTTTTTTTCAAATAAAGATATTGTTTCTAATCAAATAGTCTATCGTAATCGATTAATTATTTAAAAGTGTAATTAGATTAAACTAGAACCTAGATTAATTTTTGGTGTTTAAAATTAGTTTAGCATATACATTATTTATTAGCTTGTAACTATATGTGTGTGTCTATATATATTTATAATATATTCATCCCACAATTTATGGGTTTTGGTTTCCCACTCTCCTTCAAACTCTTCCTAAATTATCTCGCCCTCATATCTCTATAACATCTCACTCTCCCACCCTCCTCCACTACTTCATCAGTTCTCTGCCTCCCTCCCATTTCTCCACAAAAATAAACTCACCCCATTTCTTTTCCCCATTCTCGGCAAGAGAGAGAGAGAGAGAGAGTTACGGGAGGAGAGAGTTGAGGCAGCCCATTATCACCACCTCCTAAATTATCCCCTACAACAACATAATCAAATCTTTAATCCCATAAACTCCATTTTCATCCATATAATGTACCTCTGTTCATGGCATGTTTCTTCCTTGTTGATATCGTTTTTAGGCCTCAGTTGCTTCACAAATGTTGTAGAGGGCATCGAGGGCTTCGATTTCAACCCAAGAATCACCCGAAACGATCAAGTATTGATAGAGTTATCATCATCCAAAGTTTGGTAAAATTTTCGGATTTTGATTTCCAGGCAGATTCAGTGATCCTTCTAAATCTCCATTTTTCTCCTACTTAGAGTGGTTTTTGGGTTTAGACTTCTTCACAAAAGTTGTAGAGCGTTTCAAGATCTTCGCGTTAGACACAAGAATCGTCCAAAACGGCAGAGTTTTGGTCAAGTTATTCCAATCCAAAGTTGCTGCTAGAATACCGATCTTTCACCGCCAAATGAAAACCTACCGAACTCCACCAAATCATTTTGTCCGGATTAAAGGTAAAATAATCGCTTCCTTACTTTCTTCTAAGTATATTTAGTTTCTATATTGCTATTTAGACAAGTTGAAATGGAGAAAATCGTGTCCAAGCATCGGAAGTTACGGGAAAATGGAAATGCCCTGTTTTCTGGAAAATGGGAAATGTTACCACTGTACATGCACGTTTCTTTTCTTTTTAAAAATGATGTACTGGAATTATAGTTACCCCCTGTATTTACATTAGTTCCAGATCCAATCCTAAACTATATGTTTAACTCATTTTACTAGCTACTTTATTAATTATTAGGATGATAAATGTATGTTATGACCAAATTGTCTTTGATTATAATCTGTGATCAATACTATCATGTTTAAGTATACATCAACAACTTTGTTATTACTAGAACAATGAGCAGTTTAGAATCAAATGATAAGATTTATAATAAAAAAAATAGAAACAGAAAAAAGTTAAGTATAGATAGAAAAACTATAGATTTCAACATTGTTAATAATCAGTGGGTAGTTTTGTAGTGGACGAATGATAAGTATAATAAACACAATAATAGTAGCAAAAAAAATGATACCAATGGATTGTATTTTACAGTAAAACAATATTCAAAAGACTAACAAAATATAAGTTTCCATTTTGACAAAATATTGGTCAATCCTGTTAGTACTTATGGAATATTGGTAAGAATACATGTCTAACGCTAGACTCAGTAAGTGACTAAATGAATATTGGGATTTCTACTAGTCTAGTTATAATGTTAAAAAAAGAAAGAAAGAAGTATTTTAATTATAAGTTGGACAAAAGAATAAACAACTACTTGTTCGATAAGAAATTTTTAACAATCCAAAAGGCATTGGCCCAATCCAAATTCCTTATGTGTTTAATTATTTGCACCTATCAAATGTTGTATTGTTATCTCCTTGAAATGTATCATGTTATGAATTGAGAGGTTATTGATTGTATCATGTTATACATGCTAGAATGGAATTAGGTTGGCTAGTGGTTACGAGTAGTGACTCACGTAGACGATGTTTAAGTAAATGATAAAATGGTAAAGTTGATTGAGGATGTTGGGTGCCGGTAAAGAACCCTGGTACGGTAAAGTACTTTTTGTAACGCCCCGATTTTCGGACACGTTAATTAAATCATTTTTAATTGATTTAATAATCCATAAAACTAATTTAAGAAATGAAATTTTATCAAACAAAGTTTTGTAGCGGAAATCTCAAATACCAAAAACAAAACTACTTAACTGTCTTACAATCCAACGAAATAAAACAGAGTTTGACAAATGTGATAACACTTTTGGAAATTCAAATAACAATACTTTAAATTAATAGAGCTTCTAAGGGTAAGGCAACCAAGGCTCGACAAACTCTCCTTCCTCAGTTGGGAGGTCTTCACCCTGATACTGATCATCTTGAAGAGGCTTATGTTCTTCGGTCTCCGGATTACCTGGCATGAAACGCCAGCCCAACGGCACTATAATGAGTTTTGAAACTCTGTAGATAATCCCAACCATACTAACCCCTTACTCTACAGTTAGCAGTTCAACAATATAACAATTGATAATACACAAAAGGTACAGAATAATAGCACATCATCTTTTCCTTTACTATCCATCAACTTACATGAAATCTAAGGATCCTCTCCACAAGGTCCTTTCCTCCCACATCCACCAACTTTGACCGTCCCATGGAATAACTCTTCCTCTATTTGTCCTGCACCAGGGTTCTAAGCGAATACTACTAAATTATGTACTCAGTCTGGATTCGCCTACAACCATAATAAAGGAACAGCTCACCATGACAACTCAGCATTAGGGATCGCACTATCTCATTGCCAGGATCCTTTACCGTCTCCCAACTCTACACATTGGGTACTTTACCATACCCCTAATCTACACACTGGGTAATATACCGTATTCAGGGATCCTTTACCATTTCCCAAAATACTGTACCTGAAGTCCTTTACCGTCCTTCACACACACATACTGGGTACTGTACCGCATTTAGGATCCTTTACCGTATCCCAAATCCTATACCCGGAGTCCTTTATTGTCCTCCACACACTCTGAGTACTTTATCGTACTCGGGGTCCTTTTACCGTTCCCTAACTCAACTGAAGGTACTTTACCGTACTAGGGTCCTTTACTGGCACCCAACATCCTCAATCAACTTTACCATTTTTATCCTTTACTTATCCACGTCTATATATTCACTACTCGAAACCACCCATGAATCTAAGTCCATTCTAGTACGTACAACATGATACAATCAATCAACAACTCAAACATGATACATTTCAGTGACACAACAATATAACAATTGATAGGTGTAAATAATTAAACACATAAGGGATTTGGATTGGGTCGGTGCCTTTCGAATATTTAAATTTTATTGAACAAGTATATAATTTTATTAACTTTAAGAATTTCCATTAGTATTTTTGAAATCCGTATGATATTTATAATCTGGTGAATTTAAGAATCTTAGTGTCACTGTATTTATAATTTTAGGATCGTACAAGTAGTTGTTTATTCTTTTGTCCAACTTATAATTAAAATACTTCTTTCTTTCTTTTTATTTTTAACATTATAACTAGACTAGTAGAAATCCTAATATTCATTTAGTCATTTTACTGAGTCAGCGTTAGACATGCATTCTTACTAATATTCCATAAGTACTAACAGGATTGACCAATATTTAGTCAAAATGGAAACTTATATTTCGTTAGTCTTTTGTATATTGTTTTACTGTAAAATACAATCCATTGGTATCATTTTTATTGCTACTATTATTGTGTTTATTATACTTATCATTCGTCCACTACAAAACTACCCACTGATTATTAACAAGGTTGAAATCTATAGTTTTTCTATGGGCAAATTTCACTTACCTCCCCTCAGGTTACTGAAATTGCACTTTCCTCCCCTGTCAGGGTTAGCAGGTAATAGAACCTAACGGGGGAAGCAAAAATACTTATTTGCCCATGGTATTATACTAAATAAAGAAAACCGGATAAAGTAGAAGAAAGAATAAAGAAAATGTAAAAAATGAAAGAGAAAAGTGTACAGTGTTTCAGCTACCTACCCACCATGTGTAGGGTTATGATGTGTTTCTCCAATCCTGAGGTCTGCCCCTTCATATTACACGCCAAGAAAAGAGAGGGAGTACTCAAAAAAAAGGAGAGAGAGAGAGAGAGACAGAATGGGTATCGATCAAATCCTCTTCTATCATTGAGAGAGAAATCTGAAGGAAAAGAGAGACGGCTTCGGGTTTGAAACCGATCAAATCTCCTTGTTTGTCGAGTGGTACCTACGATTTGGAAGAAACGAAGAAACGGTTGTGGTGCTGTGAAGAACGGTTTGCTCTTTAATCGTTGCTTGAAGGTACGAATTTCTCCTTTTTGAAATCAAATCCTGTATTTCTCTTTGCCAATGTGAGTATTTTCAAACAAATTTTAGGGTAGTTTCAATTAGGGTTTCCAGGTTTGAAAACCAAGTTGCATTTTTTTTTTGGCCCCTTTTTGGTTTTTTGGTCGATTTTAGGGTAGTTTAAGTTAGGTTTCCAGGTTTCAAAAAAAAGTTACATATTTCCAGGTCTGACGGTTTTTTGGTCGATTCAGTAGGGTTTCGAATACCTTAGGGTTTACATTATGATCTTGTGGTTGTAAACTGATGATGCAGTAGCCAAGGTCTATTAGTAGGTATTTTCGTAAATAACTGACCGAGGAATTTGGCTTTGGGCCCACTTGGGTTCGATCCAAAACGGTCCAACTACCGCATGTTTTTTAGCCTTCTGAGGCCGTTTGGGCCTCCATACGGGCGTTCGAACCGTTTTTGGGCTATTTTTGTTTCGCTTATAACTTTTCGTAGGAAACTCCGTTTCAGCCCGTTCTTTTTTCAAAACTCTTATTTTTTCCTCTATTTTATGGTTCTGTAATAATTTTAATATGGTTACGTTACGCTTTCTAGGGTTAGAGTTGCATCCTATTGTGGGCAGCATGCCCTAGGAAAAAGGATTTCGTTCCTTTTTTGCCAAAGCGGCCCTTTTTGAATCGAGGGAGCGTGAGCGGAGAAACAAGCGCTCGTAAATACAGAGTCGCCACTCGGGTTTGAAGGTCCGACACCCAAGGAACCATATTTCGAAGCACCTGCCGCGCTATTTGATTTGAAAAAGTGAATGCACCAGTCCGTCATAACCATATCTGGGTTCGGGAGCCAGGTTACGAGAGGGGAAGGGTTTTAAGGCACCCCTCTCGCCCAATCCGGAGATTGGTCTCTACTTAGGCATTTTGAAAACATTGGGATTCTTCTTTTATTAATCAATATTTAGCCAGTTAGGGCGGGGGAACAATTAATCGGGGATTAAGACTGTAACACGATTTGCAAGATGTGTTTGAATGAGCAGTTAGTATAGGATGAAAACAGACTCCTGTGGGAGTTTTAAACAGACTGGAAAGCCCCTGTCTTGGAGTGTCGTGCACAGGAAGAAACCAGTATGCACTGATCAAGTCAATGCATGCTGACCAAACTTGCGCGCGCTACTACAAGACCTGCACGAGCCAGTAAGCCTAAGCCCACAGCTCTTATTCTCAAACCCTCTGGGCTTTGGAAGGACCAGTGCACACCCAGGACAAACCAAGCAGTTTATGCAGTTATAATATACAGTTTAAAGGCTGAAAAGCCCAACAAATTAACAAAACACCCCATAAACAGTGTGGGGACAAAATAATGGCCTAAAGCCAAGTTACCCGTGCAAGGCCACTCACTGGAAATAGGCTGACCCTCGCGCGAGTAAGTCTGTCTGTCGTGCGATGGTGCGCCCTGGCGCGCAATGGTCTCGCGATGGCGCGCTGGTCAACGCTCCATTTGACCATCGCGCGTGGGTTTGGGTGCAGCACGCGATGGTATGGGTCAATCTTCCAGTGTTAGGTTTTGCTCATCTTGGGTTCTGGGACAGGTCCAGAATGATCCCAGGGGTACTCCATAACAGTAGATATGCATGTTGAACTAAGACTAACAGGTTATACTAAGGAAAGCAGTAAACTGGTTTTCATCATGCTTGCAGAGTGATCTATATAAACAAAAAAAAAAGACATAAAGTAATAGGAAACCAATCCCCACGCGGTCCTGCGCATGCGGCCACAAAGTGTCGCGCGCGAGAGTGGGACCGTCGCGCGCTGGTTCTTATTAAGACGGTTTTTGAAACCTTGCCAGCTTTAGGGCCAGGACTGATATTGATTACCAGCCTTGACCCTGCCAGCCCCCCCTCAGGGATCAGAACAGAGAGCAGAACAAAGGTAAGCTATACCTTTGGCCTTTGAGGTTTGAAAAGTGTTTGAACTTTGAGTTGAGTTGAGATTGAACAAGATGATGAAACTTGTAAAATGAGTGTATGGAAGTGGTTTGAGTGAGGGAGTATCAAGTGACCTTGAAAAGTTGGAACTAATGTTAACCCTTACACAAAACTTGAACTCTAAAATGTTAACCCTTTGAAAGATGAACAATGGGGGCTATTTATAGAATGAGTGGTAGAAAATGGTGTATGGAGGAGGGATAACCAACCAAACAAGGGTTGGTTTGGCTTGGTGGCCAAATTGCCTCCTTTGGAAAGGAAGGTGATACAAAGAGAGGAGCTGAGCCAGTCCACGAGGTCTGGCTGAGGGTTACTTGGTGATTAAGCTGCCCAACTGAATAAAGGTGATGGGGACAGCTCTGACCGTCGCGCGATGGAGTGAGTCTGTCGCGCGATGGTGCGCCCTGGCGGGCGATGGTCAACGGTCAAACTTTGATTGTTGACCACCACATGGCAGTTTGACCATCGCGCGAGGGAGTGAGACTGTCGCGCGAGGGTGCGCCCTAGCGCGCGTCAGTAGGGTTTTTGGCTTTTTGAAGTGGCTTAAGCTAGGTTAGGTTCAAGGGTTTTTCAAACACTCAAAGCTCAAACACTCGACATTCCCGGGGTGTTCTTGATCCGTTTCATCATCGGGGAATCAAATACCGTAAGTAAACTAATCTAGAAGCCCAGATTGGGGTGTCTACACCTATATATTCGGTTGTTCGCCTCTGGGCTGAGGTAGTTGATTATCGTGTTTGTGATTGTCCTTGTCGCATCGTACTTCAATTTCTTATACGCTTCCCTGCATCAACTGATGTTGAACCTTATTTTTTCCATGTTTGTTATTTTCAGTTATGGATGCTCTATATTTCGACATAACTGTGTATTTTAGAGGTAATGCTTCAAGGATAAAAAAATGTGAACCCTGGGAGGTATACCTATGTTGATCTGTTGGATGGTGTTGCTGAAAAGAGTTTATCTACAATCCCATGTGGGAATGGTTGTACGATCACATTGAAAAGCAAAATTCCTGAATCTAATGAAACCATGGTTGTAAGTTGTGACCTAGATGTTCTTGATATGTTTAGGTTCAACTCTCGAACTTGTCAAATTGAATTGATTGTTGATGTTGGTGAAGATGGTGGAACACTTGAGGTAGGAGGACAGGAGGGTGTTAGGAATGATGTAAGGGCCCATGATGTAATTGATCTCAGTGATAATGTAGTTGAGGGTCTTACTAGTGAAGCTCATAATGTGCAGAGAACTGAGGGTGTTGGTGATGTTGGTGAGGGTAGTACTGTTGGCCAGTTTAAGAGTGTTAGGAAGCGTAATAATGTCACAAGGCGAGAGCATGATGACTATCTTGCAAGTTTGGATAATGATGAGGATGGTAGTCTTAGTGATCAATCTGAACATAGTGATGAGGATTATAGCTTTTCCTCTGCTAATGAGGATTCTGGTAGTAGTACTGATGGATTATCTAGTTATGAGTCTGATAATGAGGATGGGAGAAACTCTTGTGATGAGGAGGGGAAGAAAGGAAAGACTTATGTTGATATTACCAAATTTGGGCAAGAGTTTCATGTTGATGGTGAAGATGGGAAGGTCATATTGAAGGAGAATTTATTATTTGAGAATGTTGACAAGTTTAGAGAAGCTTTGAAGGAGTACACTATCCAAAAGGGTTGTAAAATTGTTAGGGTTAAGAATGAAAAGAGTAGGGTCACATGCCATTGTGCTGCCCTTGGTTGTCCTTGGAGAATTCATGCATCTCCTTTACCAGATGGCACCACATACAAAATTAGGACTTATCATGGAGAGCACACTTAGATATCTTCCACATAAATTCCTGAGGCAACTTCTAAATGGATTTGTAAGAAGATGTTGAGGTGCTTGAGAGCAAATCCAAAAATGACCTTAGAATCAATGCAAGTTGAAGTGCAACATAAGTATGGAATTGAAGCATCACTTACCCAATTGTATAGGGCAAGAAGGAAGGCATTAGCAGAGATTGAAGGAAACCATGCAAAGTCATATTCATTACTTCCAGCATATGCATATGAAGTATTGAAGAGCAACCCTGGTAGTCTTGTTAAGATTAAAGGTGAAATGTTAACTCCAACCTCAACCCCCATGTTTCAGAGGTTCTTCATAGCATTTGATGCTATGATTACTAGTTTCAAATCTGGTTGCAGGCCCTTCATTGGGCTTGATGGTTGTCACCTCAAAGGGCCATATGGAGGTATATTATTGGCTGCAGTAGGATTGGATGGAAATAATGGTTTGTTCCCAATTGTTGTTGCCATTGTGGAGATGGAAGGGAGTGAAAGCTGGAAGTTTTTCATTGACCATTTGCAGACAGTCTTGGGTCATGGGAGTGAAGCCAAGCCTTGGGCCTTCATGTCAGACATGCAAAAGGTAATCTTTGTTATGTTGTATTCAACTATATTCAGTTTTATTCTGCTATGTATTAGTTGGATACAGTAGCATTACTTTGATACATTTTTCTGTGTTTTTATTCTATTTGTAGAGTATTGAATCAGTGCTTGCAGAGTTTATGCCTCAATCTGCCCATAGGTTGTGTTGTAGACACCTTTTTGCCAACTTTAAAAAGGTGCATTCTGGATTGTTGCTTAGGAAATGTTTTTGGGTGGCTGCAAGAGCTTATAACCAAATTGACTTTAATCAAGCAATGGAAAGGATAAAAGACATATCAAAAGAAGCTCATAAATGGTTGTCAGATGTCCCAACTCATAAGTGGGCTAGGCATGCATTTGATGATAGAGTCAAGAATGATCACATCACAAACAATCTCACTGAGTCATTCAATAGTTGATTAGGTCAACTGAGACATAAACTTGTCCTGTCACTTTTAGAAGGTATTAGAACTAAGGTAATGAGTAGGATCCAGAAGAGGTATGCAAAAGGGATGACATGGACTGGGTCAATTGGATCACATGTGAAGAAGAGGTTGGCTAAAGCACAAAATGCCTCTAGGATCTGTACCTTGTTGTATTGTGGTGGTGATGTGTATGAAGTGATAGATGATGGCCACATGTGGGCAGCATGCCCTTAAAAATGGGAGAAGGATTCCGTTCCTTTCCCAAGGCAATGGGCCCGGATCGAGGGAGCGCGAGCGCAGGTGGCAAGCGCTCAAAAATACAGAGTCGCCACTTGAGTTTTGAAGGTTCGACACTCAAGGAACCGTATTTCGAAGCACCTACCGCGCTATTTGATTTGAAAGAGTTAAGGAACCAGTCCGTCATAACCATATCTGAGTTCGGGAGCCAGGTTACAAGAGGGGAAGGGTTTTAAGGCACCCCTCTCGCCCAATCCGGAGATCGGTCTCTACTTAGGCATTTTGAAAACATTGCGATTCTTCTTTTATTAATAAATTTTAGCTAATTAGGGCGGGGGAACAGTTAATCGGAGATTAAAACTGTAACATGTTTGTAGGATGTGATCAAGTATAGCATGAATGAGCAGTTAGTATAGGATGAGAACAGACTCCTGTGGGAGTTTAAACAGACTGGAAAGCTCCTGTCTTGGAGTGTCGTGCACAGGAATAAACCAGTATGCACTGATCAAGTCAATGCATGCTGACCAAACCTGCGCATGACACTCCAAGACCTGCGCGCGCCAGTAAACCTAAGCCCACAGCTCTTATTCTCAAACCCTCTGGGCTCTAGAAGGACCAGTGCACACCCAGGACAAACCAAGCAGTTTAGAGCAGTCATAATATACAGTTTAAAAGCTGAAAAACCTAACAAATTGTAGACACCCCAATTTGGCCTAACGATTATTTCAAGTCCCACCTTGGGACAATCCCGATGATGAAATGGATACAGTGATTGCTGATTGCTTCCTTGAGAACCTTAGGACTTTCAGTAAGAACTTTGAGCCACTTAGAGGACCCAATTCAAAGCCATACAGCCTTTCAGACAGAAATACAGAAGCCTAGGAGAATCCATCTGTCGGCCGTGACATCGATCCCACGGCCCTAACATCATTTCCTCACCCGAGCAACCTGTTGCTAGTAAAATCTCCCTGAGAGATCAATCCCTTGGCCGCAAGATCTATCCTTCGGCCGAGACATCCATTCCTCGGCCGTGATATCCTTTACTCGGCCGCCAGATCGACCTTTTCCCAGACTCTGGAACGTGTTCTGTCAAACGTTTGATCCGATTACACTACCTTTCCGATGCGTTCGGGCTACGCTCAGAGATTACGACGTAGAGTTAGAGATGCATTGCAATTGCAATTGCCATCTCGTGATTTG
Source organism: Rhododendron griersonianum (assembly GCA_018127125.1). Taxonomy (NCBI): domain Eukaryota; kingdom Viridiplantae; phylum Streptophyta; class Magnoliopsida; order Ericales; family Ericaceae; genus Rhododendron; species Rhododendron griersonianum. Next base: position 39,055,979 of record CM030791.1, read on the forward strand.
ATTGGCCGGAGTGAGTCACCAATTGCCTATATAAAGGGCCTTTGGACTCCGAAAATATACACACGAAATTGATATACCTACACACTCTTTCAAGCCTCAAAGCTCTGCAGAAATACTCCCTCTATAGAAGCCCTAACCTTCCGAAGGCAGCCGCATCCCGAACGATCAAACCCCGAAGTACAAACCCTAACCCTAGGGTTTTCGAGAAGTAAATCAGTCAATCCCTTCTAATTCGAAGCAATCAAGCAACTGAGGGATCAAAGTGGTGAGGCCCAGGGGCCTATGGTTTGATCTCTTTTATGTTTTTATGCATTAATCGTAGTGTTTTGATTATTTGTTAAATATCTGTTCTGGTGTGAGGAAGAACATCGGTTGGGGGATCAATCCTTCGGCCGATATATCAATCCAGTGGGATCCTTCGGCCGTGAAATCCATTCACCGGCCGAGAGACCGATTTTCCTGGGACAGCCTGTCTGTTTTGTTTATTTCTGATGCATGCTTTAATTATCGCACTGGCTCACCATTAACTGCTTAAAGGCTAAAATCAAACTATGTGTTAGAGTTAAATAAAGCAAGTATATGCCTTATGTTGAATAACTATGGGCCAGTCTCACGACTGGGCAGAAAGGGGTGCCTAACACCTTCCCCTTACTGTATTTTTGGCTCCCGTACCCAGAATCTCTATCTATTTTCCTAGTTTTAATAAACTGGGTGGCGACTCTGTTTTGATGATAACCCCTATCGTGTGGCGATGTTCCTAGCCATGGGAATGTCCACGATCTTGGTTTACGAAGCAAGCAACCAAACGAGCAAACAAACGATCAATCTGTATGGCGATGCCCCGTTTGGGAGGTGTCTACAGTTTTTGCGACTCTGCTGGGGATTTGAGAGCCATAATCAGAAAGTTCAACATTAGACTAATACATGCTTTGTTTAATTCATCTATCACATGCATTGAGCGGGCAACCCGTTGAGTTCACCTGATATCCCGGCATGACACGGGCTATGTTGGGGGTTCCAGCAAACTCCACAGTCACTCGTACCTAGTGGTATATCAAAAAGGGGATCACCCAATCACCGCCTATGATGGGCTGGTGAGAGGATTGGTGCCCTTTGACAACGGAGCACCCTGAGACTACCTAAACCTTGCATGTATTAGAAAGCCATAGAACTTATCAAACTAAGACAGGAACCTATAGGCTAGGAACCTATTTGCATTTGCTTGCAAAAGTTCTTCCTCACACCTTGTATCATATGTTGTTGTAATATCATTTTCTGTGCAGAAGGGTTGGGGCATGAACTAAGAGCCCTAACTCTAAGTCCTTATAGCTAAGCACTGAAGCATAGCATTGCCTGCAAGGTATGTTTTTAGTAAGTTGAAAGCACCACTGCTTATTTCTCACTCCCATTTTGCTTGAAGCACCGCGAAGCATGGATTTCTAGAACAAAATCAAACATCAAAAAAAAAAAGAGAAGCCGCCCCGTCGGCGATTGAACTGAGGTTACTCTAGCAATCTCTGCCTTGCAAGGCTAAAGGAAAGTGGGACTGTGAGGTAGTAGAGCAGATTATGGATGATTGTATGCAAAGTTAAGGATATTATGGATAGAACTTGCAATACTCATTTCTCGATGAGTGATTCAACTTAGGACTTTGATTCCTATTTCCAAATCGGCATAGAAACCCATCTTTCAAAATTCAAAATTTTGAGCATGCTTACCTCAGCAAGCTGGTAAAATTTAGGAGGTTGTCAATGTGCTAGCAAATAATCAGGTGGATTTCAATTATCTCAATCACGTTTTGAATCTTCCCTAACCAAGAATTGAAAGAACTTTCAAAACTTTTTGCAATGCTTAGTCTAATGACAAGTTTTTCTAAAACATTCAAATAGCCGCTAGCACAACGATGGACTCCGAGTCTACTTTCTGTTGTGGTCATATGCTCAACCTTTTTGGTTTGTCTCATAATATGGATTGGCTTGGAAGTGGGATCTTAAGTGGCAGCAACGAGTCTTAAGAATCATCCATATCAAAAATAGCTGGCTATCTATAGAATCCGATAAACTCATGCATACAAACGAATTGCTATGCATGACTCATCCATAATCTGTGAAGGTAGCTATGGTGCTTTGTATATCATTTTGCTTGCCTCTTTCTAACTATGCAGGGGCCAAACCAAGAGAGGAATCCATCACCCTCATTTCTTCTTATAGCACATTGCATGATCACGTGTCAACATCGATTATCATTTGGTTAAGCCACCCCATCATGCTAGATTTGCATTTTAAGGGCAATAAGTGTGTTTGATGTGTGCATTACATAGACACTTGATTTTGGACATCTCAACCTAAGCGTAGCTAAGTTCTTGCTTTTTCTAAATTTTGGGTTTGGTCTTAGACGTGACAGCAATGGCTGACAAGAAGATTGAAGCTCTGGCTGCTAAAGTTGATGTATTGGCTGAATTAGTGGCTACCCTAGCCACCATTGTTCACAGTTTGCAAATAAGTCCTTCACAAGCTCCACCTCCACCTCCCCCTACTAGATGGACGAAAAACGCAGCTCAGAAAGAAACTTATCCCGCTAAGGACAACCAAATTGAAATGGTGGTGAATGATCTGCAGCAGCAACATGAAAATCAACTTCTTCTCAATACCATCGATCTAAACCAGGAATCTCTCAAAGGGAAAAACAGCTGTAAGATGAACATAAGCAACAGTAATATTAAAATGGTGGGATCCCATCTCGACCGCAGGCAAAAGAGAAACTTTGTTCCTCTTAGAATGAACTTGGAAAAGGTGTTCTGTATCTTGGAAGCAAAAGGGGTATTGAAGCCGTTACAGCCAAAGTTTCCAAACTTTATACAAAAAGGCGGAGGGTATTGCAAGTACCACCAAGTAAGTGGTCACTCTATCAAAGAATGCGGGGCTTTCAAGAATGCGATCCAAGACCTCATCGATCAAGAGAAGATTGATCCAGCTGAGTTTGATCACTGGGCAGCAGTAGCATCCATGCATGTCACGTCTTAGGCTAAGAGTCAATCTTTTGAGGAGTCTTATCTAGCTATTTTTGGCTACTATTTTGGTCCATATTTATTTCCTTTTTAAAAGGTCTATGTCTTGAGTTTATTTTGGTCATAAATCCGCTTGTTGCACCTAGCATGAAATGTGAATCTCCTTAGACTTGAACTACGAATGGCCTGATTCTCTATTGGGATACGTAGGCACCTTTTGGTCGGCCACAAATTTTGAAAATGCTTTCTCCTGTGCTAGTTCGCTGCCATAGAATACTCATGATAACATCAAACGTTGAAAACAATCCACAAGGGTTTCAAAGTAATCTTATGACATCTTTTGGAACACATCATAATCACTTGAATTGTCAAAAGCGCAAAACGAGTTTTTCAAAGCTAAGACCCGCGTCATTTCTGTTGAGCTAAGAAGGAGTTGACACATCTCTGCACCCTCACAGAGATCACTTGTAAGCAAAACATGCTGTTGAAGACGAAGAAGGAGAAAGAAGAAAAGAGAGGAAAAATACAGAGAAAGCAAAAAAAAAAAAAAAATGAATGATGAGCTCACTAGATTGAAAACCCGTAAGGGCAGTCTAGGCAAAAGTTAGAGCACGAACAAAGTGAGAAATTAGCCGTGTCTTCATGCATCTACCATTTGTCTCAAAAGGTTGTCCTCAATCTTAGAAAATCCACTTGGTTAAACCTCAAAGCCCCTAATTTCTAGGATCCTTTCCACTTTGTCGTGTGTTTCAAGATGAAGAAAGGCATTCATTTCTCTATCCCAAACACTTATCCCTTGCTAGCCACATCGAGCCTCTGGATAATTTCTTTGAACAGCCTGCTAGGCAGCCATCCCCTACACTGGGGCATACACAAAAACACAAGAAGAGATGAAACGAAAATCAATGAAATAATGAACACCTCGTCATACAAGGGGCATTTTGAAGGAAACATTTCTTCCAATACATACAAAGGACATTTTTGAAGAAAACAACTCTTTTCACACAAAGTGAGGCAAGAGACAACAAGAGTTGATAAAAATGTTGAAGATGGCTGCTAGCTTTTAAAACCCAAGCGTGAGTAGAAATTAGGTTTGAGCCTTTACATCCGCTTCTTTTTCAAGCCAAAACCCCAAGCCTACATTATGGTCCATAATAAAGTCCTCTCAGATTGGGGAACACGACTTAGTAGCAAGGTCCTAGACACTAGGGGCATCACCAGTGTGGGATTTAACACGAAGGGCAAGAATCTTGGAATTTGCATCATCTTGGCAAATTGCACAACATGGAGAGTTACGTGAGACAGGGGGCATGGCTATGTTCCCCTTTATGCACTTCTCTCAAAAGTATCCAACCTCTTGTGTGGGTCTCAGTAGGTGCTTATCAATCCAACTCAAGTCAACCAAATCAAGCTCGAAGCAACAAACTCACCTAATTGACTAGGGGCATAGGTTTGCAAAATAAGTTCTACGTCCTTTGATGATTAAATGACGTGAGTGTGGAACATGGATGGAATGATATGACCTTGAAATCCTCGAGGAAAAGCTTTCGAAGATGGTTTTATCCTAAGCATTCTTAACACAGCAAATGCAAGCGCAGTCACCTTTTTGCAAATTTCTGAGGAAATAACATGGGTCTCTCATTTCATGAAGGGTGCAGCAATATGGTTCCTTGACCAAACTATGTTTTCAGTGGTGCCACTAGGGCATTGCGGTCTTTCAAAACACCTGGCTAGTATAAGCAATAAGCCATTATCAAATACGCGAAAGTTGAGATGTCCAGAATACATTGCGGATTCACATGCATATCATTATCACCCTGTCTTTTGCATTAATCTCTTTATCCTAGTACTTCATGTGTATGTCATGGAAGTAGTTGTCTTGGTTGCACGATCTAACCCCAAGTATGAGGTTTTCTTATGTTCAAGCAAGGCAGGTTCATCAGGGCATCATGGCCATCAAGGAATAAAGGGCAACAAAGGGATGCACTGTAAAGTCTACCTCCCTACCAGCACACTTGAAAAAAAAGCTCAGCCTAAGAAGCGTCATATCTTTGGGGAACACCTCAACTCTTTTGGAATGCTGTCACACAGCATTGTCAGGGGCATGCCAAGATCTCTGGCAAACAGAAAGAGAAACATTGCATTCATGTTCATTGTCGCACACATCACATATCTTTGTACTAGGGGCAATTAGGTTGTCATTGACACGCACAGATAAGCTAGAATCAAGCATCCATTGCCTAAACAGGGGGCGTCGATTTCTTCCTGAATGTTCAGTTCAATATGCATATATGTCACGTTGCAAACTATGTCACCCACAGTGGTTCAACATTTGAACGAGGGTTCCTGAACTTGGTGGTTTTGCCCCTAGCAGTCAGCATAAAAAGGACTTCGGCTCATGGTCGATTCCAAGCCTGTTGCATGTTGTTTTCCTATCCATTGTTGTTTTCTAAACTATTCAGATGTGGATTGCAGGATTCTCCTGGATTTCGGTCCTTGAACCAACCATACCAAGCTTGGTGTCTATAACCGACAGAGCCAAGTCAAAGAAGCTGAAAGATAGCTTCAGCAAACTCTACAATTGGCACCATATCAACAGTATTAAAGTGGCTTCGCACTTCACATCTTCATAGCTCCTTGCTTCGCGTCAACAGCTTTGCTTTCATAACTCAGAAGCCTCACACTTGCTTTTCAATAGCACCATACGCATGCCTTGTCATATTCACGACCCTGTTGGGTTTCATAAGCTCCGAGCAATTCTATGCACAGGTCGCCTTGCGCTCAGCAGGTCCAATCTCCACGACTCCCTCTCAACAGTAGCTCAATTCAGCAGCTCCCTGCACCTATTATCTCAGCAGCTACATGCTCGCTACCATCAAAACATGTCAATGGCTCCCCCACCTCAATAGCACCCCGTGCTCAAAAGCTCCATACTCAGGTCACTCAACTTCAGAAACTCGGCAGCTCTATGCCTATGCTCACTATCACCTAGCAGCTTTAGGCTCAGCAGCTCTAAGCCCACTCAGCGGCCCTGTGCTCGCCATCATGATCACTCAATAGCCCCTTTTACATTCAACAGCCTTGGGCCCAAGTCGCTCATCAGCTCCGTATTCACTCCTCCAACGGCTTTGAGTTCAAGTAATTATCAACAACTCTAAGTTCACTATCACTACCAGCCACTCTATACTCATACTCAGCAGCCCTGTGCCCAAGTCACTCAAACAGCTCTGCACTCACCTCAACAGCCTCGTGCCTACTAGTCATTCAGCAGCTCTGTAGCTACCCCGAGCTCACATCTTGAAGATAAGCAGCCTCACCACTTCCAGGCCGGTGAAGCAATCCTGTGACTCCCACTTAATGCACATTTATGCAGTTCTGGCCCAGCGCACACTTCGGAAAGCATCCCTTCAGTAGGGGAGTTGAAAGTCTGCTTAACAAGGTTGAAATTAAGAGGCGAAGGAAATCTCCTAGGCGTGCATGAGGATCATCTTGTCAGCAAAGACGATGGAAATCTCTGAAGACATTAATCGCCGAAGCATTTAACAAACCTTATGGCACTGTGGGTCAACAAGTCAACGAAGTCAAAGTGGAATATGGTCAAGAACTAGCCTTGGGGACGATCCCGAGCATGTGGAATCTAGCCTTGGGGACGATCCCGAGCATACTCAAAAAAACTAGCCTTGGGGGCAATCCCGAGCATACTCAGAACTAGCCTTGGGGACGATCCCGAGCATACTCAAAAAACTAGCCTTGGGGGCAATCCCGAGCATACTCAGAACTAGCCTTGGGGACAATCCCGAGCATACTCAGAACTAGCCTTGGAAGCATCCCGAGCGTGTGGAAACTAGCCTTGGAAGAATCCCAAGCATGAGGAACAAATCAAACCCCGTGGAAGATGGAAGATGGAATACTCAACAACTCAGCAATTCTACAAACTCACTACTCAGCAAGATATCTATTCTCAAGCTCCATGTTTGAATGCTCAAAGTTCTACACTTTGGATGCTTGAAGCCCTTCAAATGCCCAACCACTGTGTACTGGATGCTCAAGTTCTACACTTGAATGCGCAAGCTCTACGTTTGAATGCCCAACCACTGCGTACTGGATGCTCGAACTCTATGTTCGAATGCTTAAGGTTTATACCTTGAATGCTCAAGCTCTACGTTTGAATGCCCAACCACTGCGTACTGGATGCTTAAAGCCTGTACTTTGAATGCTCGGACTTTACCTCCGAATGCTCGAGCTCTATGCTCCGAATGCTCAAGTCCGAAACTTGAAAGAAGCTTTATGCTTAAATCAAACACACACGCATGGGCCCGTGCACATAAGCATCAATTGCATCACCGTTGTTATCATCGAGTCTGCATCATCATATCTGCTCATAACTAACCACTATCATCATATACACACTATGCATATTTCTTATTCATGAAACAGGTCAATCCTGCAAATCAACCGGCTCTACACCTCGATTTTATTGATCGGCCCGGCGCCTCGATCCTTTGGCTCTATGTCAAAACTTATGATGAGAAAGCTCCGTGCGCAGACCATCAGAATGCAACCAACTTTATGCCTCGGTTCAATCAAGCTCCTCCAACCGGCTCCACGCCTCGGTTCCTTCATTCCAACGCTCCATGCTCTATTTACTGGCCCTGCGCCCCTCATATCTCAAAACAAACGGCGTCCGATTCATCCCCAGCAGATGACTTGGATTCCACCCAAATTACATCAATTCCTTCCAGCTCATTCGCAAGGATAGGCTACTCTACCGAGCTCCTTTCAGTCAAAGTAAGGATGATCAAGAAAAGCAAACGCACCTGCCGTGTACTTGTCTACCCCAAAATACTAAGGAAGCTCTACGCAAAAACTCCCCAGGCAGCCCCGCGCTCCTTCAACTACTCTTCGCCAGAACCCTGGCTCAGTCTAGGTACGTCACACTACGGCTTTTTAAAGCCCTAAGGTACGTCTTCTGTCTCTAACCCTCCAAACTTTTTCTTTTGTTTTATTGCCCGAACTACGATTGGTCTGAATTTCCCTTGTGGAATACGTAGGCAGCCTCCCGGCCCGACCATAACAAAACCTTTTTCGAAAACCCCTTGGAATAGTGGTTGGACCAAATTGAGTTACTTTTTTACAGCTTTGACTCTTACTCAAACATGTCTCGTGATCCGTCTGAGTTCAGTCAAAGAGGGGCATCTGTAGACACCCCAATTTGGCCTAACGATTATTTCAAAGCCATACAGCCTTTCAGACAGAAATACAGTGATTGCTGATTGCTTCCTTGAGAACCTTAGGACTTTCGGTAAGAACTTTGAGCCACTTAGAGGACCCAATTCAAAGCCATACAGCCTTTCAGACAGAAATACAGAAGCCTAGGAGAATCCATCTGTCGGCCGTGACATCGATCCCACAGCCCTAACATCATTTCCTCACCCGAGCAACCTGTTGCTAGTAAAATCTCCCTGAGAGATCAATCCCTCGGCCGCAAGATCTATCCTTCGGCCGAGACATCCATTCCTCGGCCGTGATATCCTTTACTCGGCCGCCAGATCGACCTTTTCCCAGACTCTGGAACGTGTTCTGTCAGACGTTTGATCCAATTACACTACCTTTCCGATGCGTTCGGGCTACGCTCAAAGATTACGACGTAGAGTTAGAGATGCAATGCAATTGCAATTGCCATCTGGTGATTTGATTGGCCGGAGTGAGTCACCAATTGCCTATATAAAGGGCCTTTGGACTCCGAAAATATACACACGAAATTGATATACCTACACACTCTTTCAAGCCTCAAATCTCTGTAGAAATACTCCCTCTATAGAAGCCCTAACCTTCCGAAGGCAGCCGCATCCCGAACGATCAAACCCCGAAGTACAAACCCTAACCCTAGGGTTTTCGAGAAGTATATCAGTCAATCCCTTCTAATCCGAAGCAATCAAGCAACTGAGGGATCAAGGTGGTGAGGCCCAGGGGCCTATGGTTTGATCTCTTTTATGTTTTTATGCATTAATCTTAGTGTTTTGATTATTTGTTAAATATATGTTCTGGTGTGAGGAAGAACATCGGTTGGGGGATCAATCCTTCGGTCGATATATCAATCCAGTGGGATCCCTCGGCCGTGAAATCCATTCACCGGCCGAGAGACCGATTTTCCTGGGACAGCCTGTCTGTTTTGTTTATTTCTGATGCATGCTTTAATTATCGCACTGGCTCACCATTAACTGCTTAAAGGCTAAAATCAAACTATGTGTTAGAGTTAAATAAAGCAAGTATATGCCTTATGTTGAATAACTATGGGCCAGTCTCACGACTGGGCAGAGAGGGGTGCCTTACACCTTCCCCTTACTGTACTTTTGGCTCCCGTACCCAGAATCTCTATCTATTTTCCTAGTTTTAATAAACTGGGTGGCAACTCTGTTTTGATGATAACCGCTATCGTGTGGCAATGTTCCTAGCCATGGGAATGTCCACGATCTTGGTTTACGAAGCAAGCAACCAAACGAGCAAACAAACGATCAATCTGTATGGCGATGCCCCGTTTGGGAGGTGTTTACACAAATAAACAAAACACCCCATAAACAGTGTAGGGACAAAATAATAGCCTAAAATCAAGTTAAACATGCAAGGCCAGCCACTGGTCGGGGACAAACAGTCGCGCGAGGGTTCTAAACTGTCGCGCGACGGTGCGCCCGGGCGCGCGACGATTGCGCCCTGGCGCGCTGGTCAACGCTCCATTTGACCATCACGCGAGGGTTTGGGTGCATCGCGCGATGGTTCGAGCCAACTTTCCAGTGTCTGGTTTTACTCATCCTGGGTTCTGGGACAGGTCCAGAATGATCCCAGGGGTACTCCAACAGAACAGAACTAAATATTGAAATGTAAAACTAACATTTTTAACAAAGGAGAGCAGTAAATTGGTTGTTAGCATGCTTCACAGTGAGATATATATTAAAACAAAACTACAACAGTCATGCACATAGGTAAAACAAGAAATCACCAGCACCCCTTCCCCACGTGGACCAATCTCTTACTGACAGAACTGTCGCGCGAGTCTTTGGGTCCATTGCGCGAGGGTTTGCTTGGCCACGGTTTTTGAAACCTTGCTAGCTTTAGGGCCAGGACTGGTATTGATTACCAGCCTTGACCCTGCCAGCCCCCCTCAGGGATCAGAACAAAAAAATAGTAGGTATGCTATAGCTAAATTGAGTTTGAACGGATGATTGAGCTTTGAGGTTTGATGTTGAAGGTAGGATTTGAGTGAGAACAAACTACGTTCTTGAGTGCTAGGTAGGAAACCAAGTGTTGCACTAGCTAATGGAGGAGAGATAAACAAAGGGCTAGGGTTAGAACCTTTGTGCTTTCAATTTTTGGAACCCCTTTGAAAGAGAACAAAGAGGCCTTATTTATAGGAAGAGTGGTAGAAATGGTTTGTGGTGGAAAGAACAACCAACCAAACAAGGGCTGGTTGATGCAAACAGAGGAGTTCAGCCAGTCCACGTGACTGGCTGAGAGTGGCATTGGTGGCCAAGTTTCTGCCACTGGAAAAGTAGGTGGGGACCCAACCATCGTGCGATGGTTCCAAACTGTCGCGCGAGGGTCAACGGTCAAACTTTGGCCTGGCTGAAGTTGCATTGGTGGCCAATTTTCTGCCTCTGAAAAAGTAGGTGGGGACCCAACCATCGCGCGAGGGTTCTAGTCTGGCGCACGATGATTGCTCCCTGGCACGCATCAGTAGGGTTTTGGCTTTTGGAAGTGGCTTAGGCTAGGTTAGGTTCAAGGGTTTTTCAAACACTCAAACCTCAAACACTCGACATTCCCGGGGTGTTCTTGATCCGTTTCATCATTGGGGAATCAAATACCGTAAGTAAACTAATCTAGAAGCCCAGATTGGGGTGTCTACAGTAGCCCCCCTTTGACGGCACTTGGAGCACCATTGACTTGGTACAAGTAACGTCAAAGGTTTCTAGACACCCCTCAAGGCAATCCAGAGCAGAACATACTAGCAAAGTAGACAAGCATACTTACAGAACCTGATTGGTTGAATGGACGGACGGACCGTCGCTGGGGATGAAAGTGGAAGTGGACGATTGCATCGTTGCTTGTTGATCAAATTTGGACTGGACAGGCTGTCGCTGCAGATGTTGACGGGACCAGCCGTCGTTGCTGGGGATCAAGCTATCCTCGGCACAAAGTATTCCAACAAACACGGGTAGGTCGTGTCAGGTAGGTTGAATTCCATCTATAGGGAATCAGAGCCAATCTCCTTATCAAAGACCATCCGAGACAGAGCAATAACCTTCTGGAAGATGCACTTGTGGCTAGATTGAGGGTGATTGTCGTTCGGGACAGGTCAAGGCGGACTCTCCTGGGGAACAACCAGTTGCGGATGAATAGACCATCGATTGATAATCTGATCGTTGTTGTGGATTATGGGATGATGTGGTGAACGCTGTTGGGAAATTGGACAGGACCGGCTGTCGTTGATTAGTTTGTCAATGCCACAACACCGACTGAAGAATGCTTTGATTTGCCAATGCCTCAACACTGACTGAAGAACGCCTCAACGCGCTTTGATTTTCCAATGCCTCAACACTGACTGAAGAACGCCTCAACGCGCTTCCATTTGCCAATGCCTCAACACTGACTGAAGAACGCCTCAACGCGCTTTGATTTGCCAATGCCTCAACACTGACTGAAGAACGCCTCAACGCGCTTTGGTTTTCCAATGCCTCCTCAACACTGACTGAAGAACACCTCAACACGCTTTGGTTTTCCAATGCCTCAACACTGACTGAAGAACGCCTCAACGCGCTTCGATTTGCCAATGCGTTAACACTGACTGAAGAACGCCTCAACGCGCTTCGATTTGCCAATGCCTCAACACTGACTGAAGAACGCCTCAACGCGCTTCGATTTGCCAATGCCTCAACACTGACTGAAGAACGCCTCAACGCGCTTTGGTTTTCCAATGCCTCAACACTGACTGAAGAACGCCTCAACGTGCTTCGATTTGCCAATGCCTCAACACTGACTGAAGAACGCCTCAACGCGCTTTGATTTGCCAATGCCTCAACACTGACTGAAGAACGCCTCAACGCGCTTTGGTTTTTGAACGGACAGATCATCAGTATAAATGATCGAACCGTTGAAGACTGGAAGGGAGGATCATCAGTATAAATGATCGAGCCATTGAAGCCGGGATGGGAGGATCATTAGTATAAATGATCAAACCGTTGATTTGGTGGAGATAAACGATATGGCTGACCATCGTTGAATGACCGATATGGCTGACCGTCATAGATGATATGGCTGACCATCGTTGAATGACCGATATGGCTGACCGTCATGGATGATATGGCTGACCATCGTTGAATGACCGATATGGCTGACCGTCATTGAATTGGTAGGGCGGATCACTATACAAATTGATCACCATTGGGGTTGGACAGGACCGGCTGTCGTTGATTTGAACTGGCGGATCGCTATAAAAAGTGATCGAGCCGTTGAGGTTGGACAGGACCAGCTGTCGTTGATTTGAACTGGCGGATCAATGTGCTGAAAGATCAAGCCGTTGAGAAGTTTGACAGGACCGGCTGTCGTTGATTTGAACGGGCGGATCACTATACAAAGTGATCGAGCCATTGAGAATTGGACAGGACCGGCTGTCGTTGACGGTTCCGCAGGAGATTGCATCGCATCCTTCGGCACACAAATCGAGAGATAGGGAGATTTCCATCGCCTCCACTAACCAAATAGAATCAATACCGTAGGAGATTTCATCGCATCCTTCGGCAGACAAATCAAGAGATAGGGAGATTTCCATCGCCTCCACTAACCAAATAGAATCAACACCGTAGGAGATTGCATCGCATCCCTCGGCAGACAAATCAATACCACAGGAGATTGCATCGCATCCTTCGGCAGACAAATCAATACCGCATGAGATTGCATCGCATCCTTCGGCAGACAAATCAATAGATAGGGAGATTTCCATCGCCTCCACTAACCAAATAGAATCAACATCGTAGGAGATTGCATCGCATCCCTCGGCAAACAAATGATATGACGGCAACCATGCTGGCCAACTTCCTGCTTTCAACATTTAACATACACAATATGCAAAGGCATGTATGATATTGACAATGCAGTTGCAAACTTAGGGCGGCTCTTAGGAGGACAACGACGCCTAAGGACTACCACTGAGCCTCATTACTGTACTGTCTGTTACTTCTGAGATGTGCACCCAGATAGATAGACGCTAAGCGGGCCGGCGTGCCACAGTTGATGCTTTAGTAGTGACATTGGGCTTGTGTGCCCTTTCTTCGATGCTTAGGCAGACGTGCCCCAGAGATGCTTTGCTTGGCCTTGGGCTGACGTGCCCTTGCTGCTTCAAGAGATTCCGCTGCTTGCGGATTACAGATACTAGGGTAGCAATGTAAAAATTGCATTTTCCAGTTTATTGACTCTCTTTTGCAAGTGTTGAAGAGAATGCGAAAACTAACCACTAATATCTAATTTGCATTGACAAGTGCTTTGAATCGACACACAGACGTGCGCACATATGTACAGACTTGCCTAGCTCGAACAAAAATGGAGAAAGAGAACCAGGGTACAATGCGAACCCTTAGACACATGGAATACAATGAAATTTTGGGCATTAATGTGCCAAAACTCACAACATTCCTTAGATAGGTGAAACTGACACTTGCGAGAGACACAAATAGGTACAAAGACCCGTACAAACAAAACCGAGAAAAGCATCCCGATAAGACAGTTGATTGAAAAACTGGAAAAATGTCGCAAAGATGGACATAAGACGCAGATGATGACTCGTATAGGCCCGGACTGAAACCGACACCCCCGTGCAGTCACATTAAGTCCATATGACTTGCTGTGGGCTACCTGCCATCCACTGGGCCATAAAACAGTCTCGAGCGCTCGGGATCAATCTCGAGCGCTTGGGACCTCACTCTCGAGCGCTCGAGAGATAGCCAGGCCAAAGGTTTTGGAAAATGGTTTTGAGCGCTCGGGACTTCTCCCAAGCGCTTGAAAATGCTTTTGACCATTTTTAATCCCTCTTCAAATCTTTCAAGGAGCAAAGTTCCAATCGGTACTAGGCTTGTTTCAATCCAAAGTCATCATCGGGGAGCCTCGAGGGCACAAATTAAGGAAATTTGACAAGTCCAAATTGGGGTGTCTACAGTTGCCCCTCTTTGGGCGACGCTCGACATCATGAATGGATACGAGTGCCGTCCAAAGATTGAGACAGCCCAATTCAAGCCAAATCAAATCCTCAATTCAAAATCAAATGCAAGCGAAGACACAAACATTTGATGCACGCGGTCGCGTCTTTTCAGACTGCCTACGTACCCTTTTCTGCAGGGATCAGACCAGCATAGTTCTTTGGGGCAAAGGCAAACATGTAGACATGCAGACATGCAAGCAAATGACAGAAAGGTGTCCCTCAGGACAGCGCCAAATCTATGGCGGCGGAGAACCTGGAGAAAACCGGGGAGATGTCCCTTAGGACGGTGCCAAATCTATGGCAGAAGATGAAAGGGTGCCAAATCTATGGCGGGAGATGATTGAAGGGTGCCGAATCTATGGCGGGAGATGATTGAAGGGTGCCAAATCTATGGAGGAAGAGGATTGAAGGGTGCCAAATCTATGGCGGAAGACGATTGAAGGGTGCCAAATCTATGGCGGAAGACGATTAAAGGGTGCCAAATCTATGGCGGGAGACGATTGAAGGGTGCCAAATCTATGGCGGGAGACGATTGAAGGGTGCCAAATCTATGGCAGAAGAGGATTGAAGAGTGCCAAATCTATGGCGGGAGACGATTGAAGGGTGCCAAATCTATGGCAGAAGATGAAAGGGTGCCAAATCTATGGCGGGAGACGATTGAAGGGTGCCAAATCTATGGCGGGAGACGATTGAAGGGTGCCAAATCTATGGCAGAAGACGATTGAAGGGTGCCAAATCTATGGCGGAAGACGATTGAAGGGTGCCAAATCTATGGCGGAAGACGATTGAAGGGTGCCAAATCTATGGCGGAAGACGATTGAAGGGTGCCAAATCTATAGCAGAAGATGAAAGGGTGGTGAAGAGACTTGAATCTGAAAAGCTTGAATTTTTTGGAAGAAGCTTGAATTTTAAAAGAAGCTTGAATTTTGAAGGAAGCTTGAATTTTGAAGAAAGCTTGAATTTTTGGAAGAAGCTTGAATTTGAAATTAAAGGGTGTCTCTCAGGACAGCGCCAAATCTATGGCAGAATATGAAAGGTGCCAAATCTATGGTAGCGGATGATTGAAGGGTGTCCCTCAGGACAATGCCAAATCTATGGCAGAAGCTTGAATTTTGAAGGAAGCTTGAATCTGAAATTGAAGGGTGTCCCTCAGGACAATGCCAAATCTATGGCAAGAGATGTGCAGTCATGTTGACGAATATGAAGGAAGAAGGCGACCGTGGGGGGTCGAGATTAGAAAGTGAGACCCGTGTTTCGACTTTTGACAACACTGATGATTTTTAGTTTTGAAAAACAACAATGGACATGTCCGAGTACCCTTTCTGCTTTACTGTTTTTGGCCAGCGGACCGGTATCTTCAGGACCTTGGGATTTGGGATGGAGTTCGTCTTTGGATGGAAATTGGGTTTGAGCTGGAGCTGGTTTGAGTTTGGCTTTGATCAGGGCTTGAGTCCTGAGCATTCATGCCCCAGTCTTGAGGTCGGCTGTACGCTTGCAGTGATTGATGGCATTGTGCTGATGTGCCCCAGTGATTGACAGACCTTAGTTCTGATATCTTTTCCTTGATTCCACTAATAGTTTCGGCAACGAGTTTTGTCATGAGCACAAGTGCGGGTTCTTCCATGTACTGGAGTTTCTCTCACGAGTTGGGGCCTTAATGACCTTGTGTGAATTTGGACAAAGCCCAGATGACTCAAAAGACAAGAAAGACCTTTTACCAGAGGACCGACTCAATGATGAACCGGACTGGACGAGGAGTTTGATTTGGCTGGACGAGTGGCTTGAGGATTTGATTGTTTGAAATTGTCATGATAAAATCAAGTTTTGAAGATTTTCCCATTTGGGGTTTTGAAATTGTTTTAACTCCATCAAGTGATGCTCATTCAGAATTCTCTTGTTTTGTCAGAACACGAGGATTTTTGCCGTGAACCATGCCCCAGGTTGCTGATGACAACCCATGGATTTAGAAAATGCCCCAGCTCGGATGTTACGGGATTCATGAAATGCCTTGGCGCTCCTTCTTGTTTTCTCCTGTTGTCCAGGATTTTTGTTATCAAGTTGTGTTTTTCAATCTGACAGGACTTTATTCGGGTTGTAACGTGGCCAAGGTTTTGGCTTAACAAAGAAAGGATAATAGGCTCAAAATTTTCATTTTCCTTAGGTTCCGAGAGTTAGCAGCCATCTTGCATATTTTTGTGCCTTCTTTGCTTTTGATAGGTGCCTTCTTTCACCTTCTTTGCTTCGCCTTTTGTTGTGCCCGATGAGTTTGGTACTTTCGTTAATTCTGAGCTTTTTCTGATTTTTCTTCAATGTTTTGCATCCCAATGTGCGTATGCATTTGGCAATTTTGCGCTTTGAATTCTGACGCGCCGATGATGGTCAGGTGTTTGGCACATTTGTCTTCCTCATTTCACCCTGGTGTGGGGGATAGCTGCCTAGCTGGGTTCTTCATTTTGAATTGCACAACTCGATAACTGGATCCTAGATGCAAGTTTAAGGGATTTGTGTGCTCTAACTTTTGCCTAGATCATATTTTGAGGTTTTGATCTAGCGAGCTTTTTCTCATGCCAAGGCGTTGCTTCTTGATGGCGTCAGGGAGTGATTTCATGAAATTCTTCTTCTTGCAAGGGCAAAATGTCTCGTGTTTTGATTTCTCAATTGATGGTGAAAAACAATTCCAAGTTAAGGGATCATCACAAAACGTAGGTTTATTATCACAATTTCGACACAACTTAATGTTGATTTCAAAAGACAAGACTTGACCCACAAAGGATTGACTCAAGAGATTGTGACCAAATTTTGGGATCGACTCGAATGAACATGACCGGGCCTCGGGATAAGGCTGCCTACGTATCCTTCTTGCAAAGGAATCAGGTCATAATGTAGTTCAGGCCTACGAAACTGACACTCTTTTTGGTTTTTCTTTTTTGACTATAGATACGAAAGCATGAAAGACGCAAAGCACAAACTGACTCAAAATTGAAAGGCAAAGACTCGACTAAAAGCTTTCCAAACTCGTGAGAAATTCCATTCACGGACTGCACTCAAAATCCTCCTCCAGATCTGAGGTCCGGTACTGGGATGGTTCCGTTGTCGATTAAGTCTTGGATCTTGTGACGGAGACGGTGACAGTCATTGGTAGCGTGACCGGGCATATGATGGAAGGCGCAGAAGGCATTTGGGTTGTGGTAGGCTGGGAGCTTTTGAGGTAGGGGAGTTGACAGGAGTGGCTTGATGGTTCTGCTTTCGACCAGTCTTTCGAATACCATGGATAATGGTACGAAAAACTCAGAAAAGACACGAGGTTGTTTAGGCTTGGTGGTTTGAGCAACAATCTGGCTAACGGGCTCGGTCCGGACATGGTTGGTATGTGTAAGGTCAGATGGCAAGTCGGTGTAACCATACAACATGTTGCTGCTGTCGGGGTCTAAATTTTCTGTCTCTAGGAAGGAATCAGCATTTTCGAGGATGCCCAACTGAACAGCTTCTTCGACGGCCAGGCCTGTTTCGAAGAATGTCTTGAAGTTGGAAGAGGCTTGAGCTAGAATCATGTGCCTGGCAAGTGCAGGCTGGAGGTTTCGGACAATCATCCGAATTTGATCTTTCTCCGAGGGTTTGTCCTTTATCTGAACAGCCTTTGCTCTCCATCTTCGAATAAAATCCATAAAAGACTCCTTCGGTTCCATCTTCGTTGATTCCAACTCTCGGATGGTGACCTCAAGTTGGATATTATAGTCAAACTGGGCCACGAAGGCCTCACAGATGTCTTCCCAAGATTTCTTCTTTGTTACTTCCAAGGCAGTGAACCAGCGCAAGGCATGTCCAACCAGTGTTTGAGAAAACATTTGGGCCATGGCGTCTTTCTCCAAGCCCCACATGGAAAGTGCCCCAATGTAACTGGTCAAGTGTGCTTTTGGATCACCGGTTCCGTCAAACTTAACGAAGTCGATTGGCTTGAATTTCCTGGGTAGTCTGGCATTCGGGAAAAGGCAGAGTTCGTCGAAGTCGAAAACAATTGAGGTGATTCTTTCGCTTCTGGCTAAGGACAGCTCAAGTTGGGATAATTTGGCTTCGATGGTGGCCATTTCTGGGCTTTGGGGGTTTGGCTCAGAGGGTGGTTCATGATTATTTTCGAGGGGTGTTTCTTGGTTTTGTGGAGGTGGAAGTCGTCTGGCAACCCCGATTATCATAAGCATCAACTGGGTAATCTGGTTGTCTGTTCGTTCACCCATCTGTCGGATAGAGGTTCGAATTTGATCCAACTCGTTCAGAATCCCTGCTGGCTGTTCCCCGTTCAGATGTTCCTCATTCAAATTTTCCACCGGCTGCTCCATATCTTCCCACAAATTCTGAGTTTATGAGGGTATGGTTTCGTTGTAGGATGGGTGGCCCAGTGCTGACAGTAAAGCAGAAAGCGAACTCAGAATGTGCCCCTGTTATGATTTATTAAAAAAAAGTGTATGAATAAAAGAATTGTTAATAACATGTTGTCATCGTCGACTCAAGGGATCAAACTTTACGGATAGTTCCAACAGTCACGGGTAGGTCGGTGTCAGGCTGGTTAAATTCCGCACGTTGGGAATCAGAGCCAATCTCCTTATCTAAGACCATCCGAGACAGAGCAATAAGACTGCTGGAAGATGCACTTAAGGCTAAACTAGAGGGAGCCGTTCGGGCACGGCGAACACCGGAGTTATCCCAAACTCCATGGATTTATGGTCTCCTAGACCCTGACTCAAGAAATGACATCCTATGAAGGATTGCCTTAGTCCTCAGAGATTCTTTTGAATGTGTATCCTTTGATTAGGAATGACAAGATTTGGGAGATATCAAGACAAATTAAGTCTTTAACATTTTTTTTTTGAAATTTTTGTTTTGGTTTCAAAAACTGTTTAGCGTAAATGACATGATACCGTAACCGGGGTGGCGTAGGTGGCTTCGCACTACAACCTGGGTGGTGTGGGTATCATGACATTGTAGCCTAATTGTTTTGTTAATTTTCATTGAATCCATGATTAAAAATTGTATTGAAGACTTAATGAAGTTTGATATCCCCAAAACCTCGTCGTTCCAAGGACTAATTAATTTCAACAACGTGCCTTTAAAAAGCACGACTCAGCATCGGTCCAGGCAATCCCAAATAAGCTGCGCAAGCAAGCCCAAGAGTTCTATACGCGATACGAAAGCGAACGGACGGCATAAGATGCAAGGTGCAATGTGCAAGCGGGATAAGATCACGGTCTTTCGAAGGTTGCCTAATTCCTCAGAATTTCTTTTAGGGTGTATCCTTCGTTCAGAACGACAAATTCTAAGAGATGTCAAAATGAACTAAGTATTCAACTAGTCCTCGTTCGAAGTTTCAATTTTGAACTTGGAACAACTTAGTATAGACGACGTGATACCCCAACCATCGTGGTGTCAATTACATGGTGCCATTAGCCAGAGTGGTGTAAGTAAAGTGGCATAACGGCGTCGTTTTCCTTGTTATTCCTTATTCTCCGTTGAATTTCCGATTAGGCGTTAGTCAAGGACTTAGTATATTTTGATTTCCCAAAGACTCATTGTTCTAAGGACTCATATAATTCCGATAACGTACACTAGAGTGCACGACTCATCATCGGGCCTCGGCAACCTTCTACAGACCGTGCGAGCGAGATTAAGAACACAGGACTCGAAATTGAACAGACGGCATGACATGAATGAGATGCAGAAAGCAATAACATGTAGACAGGATATAGCACATAGTCCTACCCTGCGGGTCCCTGTCCTAGTTTGGAAGGTTCTATTGCTTGCTAAGCATGTACAAAGGCCGATTTTGGCTTGAAGAGGGTTCCCCGGACTAGGGTCAAAGTATACCTCCCACTATTGAGCGTACACCCAATAATGGTACGAACGGTTGGGATGACTCATCACGGTCGAGGGTTGCTGAGCATTCCGGGATTCCCTATCACCGGCAAGCCGGGTAGGATTGCCGAAACACAACAGCGAGGTTGCACAAGATATATACAAGAGATAGACAATGAAACAAAATCCCTTTGAAAATCCCACAAACGTTTTTCAAGCTTGGCTCACAAGTTTAATTGATGTTCAAGAAAAGCGGGCCGTTTCATCAACAAACCAACTTTTTCTCAAGTATCAATTAAAACTCCCCAGCAGAGTCGCCACTGTGGGCTACCTGCCATCCATTGGGCCACAAAATAGTCTCGAGCGCTCGGGATCAATCTCGAGCGCTCGAGAGATAGCCAGGCCAAAGGTTTTGGAAAATGGTTTTGAGCACTCGGGACTTCTCCCAAGCGCTTGAAAATGCTTTTGACCATTTTTAATCCCTCTTCAAATCTTTCAAGGAGCAAAGTTCCGATCGGTACTAGGCTTGTTTCAATCCAAAGTCATCATCAGGGAGCCTCGAGGGCACAAATTAAGGAAATTTGACAAGTCCAAATTGGGGTGTCTACAGTTGCATGTTATGACAAGACTTGACAAAAAGCCCCTAGAAAGATATTCGAGGGCAGTAGCTAACTGCTACTGTCTGCTGCAAGAATCGTGCACAGGTTTTGAGACCAACGCGCATTACTTCGAACAAACGCGCTGCGGTTGCTTACATCAGACTTCGCTGAACTTAGAATAAACTGTGAGCCTGTTAAGGCCTCGCCAGCATTTCGTTCTATTTTTGATGCTTCAAATATTTTTAAGACTTATGCTCAGCCTATAAATTGAAGAAGTAGTTTAATAAAATTGAAAGACGAAGGTTTCCCCCCCTCTGGTTCCTCCAATGCAGCTTGACTTGATCTTCGATCCTCTCCGACCTTTGATGTGTACCAAAATGTCAACTATGGATCCAATTGATAGATATGTGACCGAGTCTCAAAGAGAGACTGCCTACGTATCCCATTTTGGGGGAATCAGGTCAGAACGTAGTTCAGGCCAAGGGTTAACTCTCGAGTATTTACCTCTCATTTTACGCTCTAACTTTTGCCTAGTACCGCCCATTCAGGTCTTCGGTCTAGCGAGCTTTTGAATATTGCCTATTCATTTTTGCCTAAACCTCCTTCATAGGTTTTGGTCTAGCAGGCTGCTCTAACTTTTGCTTGGAACTGCCCACCCTTGGGGTTTTCAGCCCAACGAGCTTCTCTCAGGGAAAAGTTGCTTTTGAATTGATCCAGATCGACCATGGTATTGAATTTGTTGCCGTTGAGGTCGAAGACCTTTGGCTGCAGCCCCAAATAATATGGCTTTGATAACAAAGAGTCAAGAGTGCTTCGGTTGGAAATGTCTTGCTCCGGGCCGTTGTGTACATTTTCTCATTTGTGCGTGGCAAAACGCCACTGTTGTTGCTTTTGAACACGGTATAAGGCCCGGAGCCTCCTGTGCTTCTGCTTTCTGGATTGGCACCCGATAACAGGGGATTTGATACTCCTTTATCTCAGGATCAATGCGAGGCGTGACTTGATGATACCACGCCAAGACGTCGATGAATTTTTTGAACTTGTCTGACCGGGCACAATGCTCCTCTGGGGGCGGCTTTGAACCAATTGAACCATTGGGAGGTTATACTTGTCTTTCAAGTTTATTTGAAATTACTTCTTCTTTTAATAGGCTGAGCATGCCTTTCGTCTTCCCTTTCGGCGAGGGAACACATTTCCTTGGGGATGACCCCATCGAAATCTATCCCTTCGTCGTTAAGGTCGACACAGTTTATATAAAAGCCAGCGAAGCATGTAGAAGCAAGATGATGCATATCATAAAAACCCTCAGAGTTTGCCAAGTACAACAGACTCAAAACTTGAAACAAAAGCTACGACGTGGAGGGCCAAGAGGCACAACCTCCGACTCAGAGCTAGACTTAGACAAACGCAAAAGATTCTGTGTCAGACTCAGACAAGATGCCAATGCAAACTAGACGCGGTTTTGAAAATGCAATTGTTAAAAAGCTACCCATAGCTTCCACAAAAAGAGGTAGGATCCAGCGGGCGTCAGGCCCAAGCAACAGCACTTCGGCCTCCTCAGCTTCTTCGACCAAACCTACTCTGTGCTCCTTTGAACAACAGACCTCATCCAGTCAGTCTTCACCTTTGTAAGCCCCTCATCACTGTCAAACCAGATGTTGGCAGTGAAAACCTCGTCTGCCCAACCTACAGCCATCATGTTAACCTCCGGTTCGGACGGGATGGATACGATGGGTTCGGGTTGATGTGCTGGGACAATGTAGTGGCTAGGGTTGAATATAGTGGAGCTCGGGTTGATTTGAGTGGAGGCGATAGATACCTGACCAACCAGAGGGTCAGGCCCGTGTTGTGGCAAGGAGTTGGAAATGACGTTGGGCTTTGGTGGAACTTGCACTGTGCCATCATCAATTAGATCTTGAATCTCATGTCGAAGACGATAGCACTTGTCAGTGTGATGGCCAGGCATTTGGTGAAAGGCACAGAAGAGGTTAGGGTTGTAGTTGGCTGGAAGGACTTTAGGTGGGGAAGTTGGGGTCAAAGGTTTGAGGTGCCCAGATTTGACGAGTTTCTCCAACACTGCGGATAGAGATGCCTCGAAGGCCGAGAAACTCCGGGGTTGGGTTCGGGATCGGAGACTTTGAGCACTTCGTATTTGGTTGATATCGGCGGCACGACTGGAGTTGAAAGCTGGAGCATCGCTCCCACTTATAGCCCTTGGCTTAACCTTTTGAGTGATGGAAGAGGACTCGCCCCTTGGCAGGATTCCAGCTTGCAGCGCATCCTCAATGGCTAGGTGTTTACACCCGTTTTTCGCACTCAGTCCTGGGCCATGAATTGAAGAATTTTTTGATCGAAATTAATGGGCCAAGACAGGATTATTTGGGCCCAATTAATTTCAGTTGGATTTGGGCTTGGGTTCATGAGTTCGGGCTTGTTTACAAAAGAATTCGGTTGGCCCGTGTTCTATTCAAGTGGATCAGGTGAGAGTATGGGCTAGTTGAGTTAAATAGGCCATTTAATTTATTAAATGGCCCATTATCTAAGTGACCCATGAAAAGTGGAAGGAAGTTAGAAGGTTGTTACCTGACAAAGAGCTATTTGACCAAGTCAAACGGCTGATTGCTCCAGAGTGCCCATGGAAGTAGGAAATGGGTTAGTGGGGGTTATTGCCACATGGCCATTTGACTTGTCAAATGGTCCATTATTCTTTGAAACCCACGGGAAAAGGGATGAGATGGCCCACTATCTCTTCTTAACTGCCCATGATTTACAATCAGCATGTGGGTAACTTCCATTTACTCCAGTAACTCCCCACGTTAAAGAAAAGCACATGGTTTATTTGCTGGTAACTTCTCTCAACTCCCCATGACCCCATGAAGTGGAGACATCATGGGACACGTGTCAACACATAATGCAAGGCGGGAAATCCATTTACATGCAAGAACCGTGGAAGCTTGGCCTATAAATACTAGAAGCAAAGAAGGAAAAAGACACCAATCAAGCTCAACGCTTAAAAACCAAAGCCTTCTCAGCGAATCAACTATCTCTATTTTCTCACCTTTACTCAATTACTTCACCAAGTAATTCGAGCTTCGTCTCTCTTGTATCCCAACTTTATTATTACGCAACATAATAAAGTTATTCATATCTCTCTCCATCCCTTACTTTATTATTACAATATAGTAAAGTAGTTCTACGTTGTTACTTTCTTTCCTACACGGTTAGGAAATTATTAAGTCCTCGCACGAAGAGGCAAAACCACGGACCTTCACTGCAATCCAGCCCTTAGGTTACAGCACTATCGCCCTCTCAGATCTAGAAGTCAGAAAAGGGACGCCCAGTCCTTCACGTTGGACGCGACAAGTCCTGGCACGCCCGCTCAGTCCTTGAGCCATTTCGGAGCTAAACACTAGGCCAGAGTCGAAGAAGGTCTCAAAGTTGGCGGTCGCTTGAGCGAGTACCAGGTGCCTGGCATAGTCTGGCTGAAGATTGCGGGAGATGATGCGGAGTTGGTCTCTTTCGCTGGGGCGCTCAGTCATTAGAGCGGCTTTGGCTCTCCACCTTTTAACAAAGTCCGCAAAGGACTCATTGTGTAACGCCCCCATTTTCGGGTTCGTTAATTAAACATTTTATTGAATAACAAGGCTAAGAGTCAAGCTCATTATTACAACATAAGTCTTACTAGAGTACTTTTTATTACACAAGGATGGAAATTCTAGGGTATTCTACTACTCCGCTTCTTCCTCCATCCTAGCAAGCTCTTCAGCTCCAAAAGCCTCCAATGCGTACTGTTCACCTTGCTTGTCAATTAACTCTGACACATTATACCAGCGTCGCCCCCAGTATAATATGTCAGGGTCACCAAAAAGGTAACACCGTGAGCTACAAGCTCAATAGAATAAACTATACCCACTAACTCTTAACTTAAAGCAAGGAAGAATATAAACAATTACACATGCTCATTCAACAACATAGTTAAACAATGATACATCCACATTTGATATCTTTTAGCGTTGGTGTCATGTCTTTTCGTGTTTCTCCTACGCGACTCATCGTAGACCGTGTCATCATTTTCACCTTTATCAAAATTACAATTTCCAGAGTTTCTTTCACAAATTGCTACTAATGAGGCTACCAAGTCCGGCTCCATTAGTAACACTCACGATGGCTACCAAGTCCGGCCAATCATGGTTTACAAAATCCATTCTCTTTCAAATCTTGCATTGATTCCTTTTCGCAGAGAATCAAGCCATATTTCCACATGAGACTACCACGTCCGGCCCCATTGGAAATCTTCGCAATGAGCTACCAAGTCCGGCTACATTACGATTTTCACAAACACTTACACAATGACTACCAAGTCCGATCATTATGTAATTTCAAAATATTTTCCGCAGGTTAATCCCATCCTTTCTTTAACCACACCCTAGGTGTCATGTTTCTACTTTCTCGGTTTTTGTGTCTCGTTTGCATGCAATGACTCCGCGGTAATTCTTTCACACTTTAAGAAATCTTGAAACTAAACTAGTAAGGTCATTCAACTCTATATTAGATAGCATGCTCATTTTATCACATCATCATACTCAACATTTAATCACATAGATTAAGCATAGTGCCACATGGACGGACACCTTTGGAGTGATTTATGCTTTATCAACAACAAGTAGTCAAGTAAACATGTCATCATGCTCATATCATCTTAATATTAAAATGAAATCACCATAGCTTAGTCCTAAATCATGCTTTCTTAAATTCAAAACAGCATATGTTTATTGAGTGTTTCTAACGTTATGCTAATCATGCCATGGTTAATCAAGATAACAACTTCTAAACATTTCAAATCATGCTTAAGGAAAATAGCTAAGATAATCTACGTATACCTAGGATTTCGAAGGCTTAGAATAATTTACTATCATTTCGAAATACGCATGCAATACTGTGGGCTGCTATGCCCGAAAATTTATATCTTTCCCGCTCTCGGAGAAGAAAAATACGAGGGTCGCTCTTTTTGTTTTGTTCTTGGTGCCGCTTTGAAGAGAAATACGCCGTTTGAAGAGTTTGAAGAGTCGCCACCCGGATTTGCGGTATATCACCCGAGAAACCGTTTTGTTTGGAAAACCATTGGTTGATTTGAAATTGAAAACCAGAGATCAGTTTCAAGGGTTCGGAAGCCATGTTACGAGGGGGGAAGGGTTTTACGGCACCCCCCTCGCCCGATTCGAGATCGGTCTCTACTAAACGTTTGTGGGATTTTTCAAAAGGGATTTTGTTTCATTAGACCATTTAGCAAGTATGTACAGTTATAGCAGGTAAGAATTGCATGCATGTGCAGTTGTGCAGTGGATGATTAGATGAAGGTGAGCAAAATGCATGATTACAGAAAATGAGGATCTGTTACTGACTTCACTCTCGAGCGCTCGGGTATAGTCCCGAGCGCTTGGGAGTTCTGACACTCTGAACCTGCAAAATTTGTTAGCACAGACAGGATACAATACTAAACTGGAAATTTAAATGACATCAAGTACACTACTGGCTCAGCAGAGGACTTGGAAGACTGAGCTAAGCCCTCAATCTTTCAAATCATGCATCCCTGCCTTAACAAAGTTAAATCTATGAATTTAAAAGAGCAACAGGCCACACTAATGCATGCAGGGACCTGATGACACAGCAGAGTGGGAAAATAGGAAGCAATGGCATGCATGCACTCTCGAGCGCTCTGGTATGGTTCCGAGCGCTTGGGATTGTGCTGTATATCAGCTTTCTCTCAAACAAGAAGTGGTTCCATCTTGACATGCAAAAGCCCTTGTTTTTATATTTCTCTGAAATGACTGATTCTTTTAACTTTAAACAAAAGGGAACTTTGTTCACCCATGCAATCTTTGTGAGAAAATGGTTCCGTTTTGGGGAAAATGGCTTTCTGTGCATGCATGCCAAAATGGAACCATCCAGCTTTATCACACCTCATTCCCAACCTACTGCGTCACAAGGGGGGGGAAAGCATGAGACCTGGGGCAGTCCCGAGCGCTCCAGAAGACTCTCGAGCGCTTGGGAGTGTGTCCAGTAAGGGGTTTTATGAAAACATTTTTGTGTCCCATTGCTCTTGTTTTTACACTAGGGTCTCCCAACCATGCACCCAGTATTGAAGACTGGGTCAGGCTGAGAGACCCCCCTCAGAAGGGAAGAACAGCCCTTAAGTTGTGACCAAAGGTAAGAGTTCTACCTTTTCCTTGAACTTTTGCTCCTCGGGATAGCTTTGAAATGTGGATGAAGAGAGGAGAGTGCAAGAGATCAGAAGAGTATTCTGAATTTCTTGCCCTTTTCCTTGGTAATTTGCAAAGCCTTTGAAGTTTTTGAAGGATAGTTTGGAGATTTTTGGTTTTGAGCTAGAGAGAGAGTGAGAGAGGGAGCAGAGGATGGGAGTTCTGGGATGATAATTTTCCTCCTTTTTTCTAGCTGAAAACCAGCCATATTTATAGGCAAAACATCAAATGGTTTTTGAAAATCAAATGGTTTTGGTAAAATATTTCTTTAATAGGTAAACCCTTGGCCTGAAAACCTTCCTACCAGAGGTTGAGTGTGGAACTAGCCATCGGCGGGCTGAAAGTGGCTGTAATGATGATTTGCAAGGTGAGTGGGTGATACAGCCATGCATTGGGCAACAGAAAAGTCTCGAGCGCTTGGGATTACTCCCGAGCGCTTGGGACCTCACTCTCGAGCGCTCGAGAAAGAGCCAGGCCAGGGGTTTTGTGAAACAGTTTTGAGCGCTTGGGATTGCTCCTAAGCGCTTGAAAATGCCTTTTTTACCATTTTTAATACTTCTTCAAATCTATCAAGGAGCAAAGTTCCGATTGGTACCAGGCTTGTTTCAATCCAAAGTCATCATCGGGGAGCCTCCGGGCCACAAGTCAAGGAATTTTGAAAAGTCCAAATTGGGGTGTCTACAAATACGCTATACTTAGATTTTTGAAAGTATCGGAAAATTATACTATAATTAAAGTTAGAGCGTAAGGAGTATTCTACATATACGTAGAGAAAAGTAGATATAGAATATCTACCGTTCTTCTTGGCGGTAGGCTGCTACGGATTAGGAAAATAGTACGTCGGACGGAGTAACGGCTTAGGAATGGCTTCGATAGCTTCGAAAGAGAAAGGTTTCTCTTGAAACTTGATCTTGACTAAAGCTACTAGAACTTTTGGATCGATATGGTGGTCGTATGGTGGTTTAGTGGCGGCACTAGAAGAGTTTCTTGAAGAACTAGGGAAGAACCTCAAGAACAACTAAGAACTAAGCAAGAACAACAAGAACACTAGACTTTCTAGAGAGAAGTTGGAGCAATGCTTGAAGGTGTGAGTTCAAGGCTTGAATGGCTTGCTATTTATAGGCCAAGGTTGGTCTATTATCCAAGAGACAATTTTTCCCCTAACATTTGTTATCCAATGGTTACTAGATTGACTAGATTTGATGGTACTTAGATTGGGTGAGGTGTTGAGCTAAAGGACATGACTAGGCTTGGTTGTACACTTGCACACATCACACAATCTCTCTCTCCCTCTCTCCCGGCCTCTCTCTCTCGTCTCTCTCTCTCTCTCTCTCTCTCTCTCTCTCTCTCTCTCTTTGGTCCAATGGAGGTACAAGGGTTGGAAAGACTACAAGATTTTCCCTTATTCTTTCTTCTAACCTAGGACAAGGTTTAAGTTTCTTTAATGGGGTTTGTGTCTAGTCTAGAATAAGAAAATAAGATATGGTAGTCCTTTAGGGTTGAAAGAATAAGAAACCCTAGATTTGGTGGTACATGGTGATGCAAGAAGATGATGTAGGAAGATATGGTGAGTACACTAGTCACACACATCACACTCTCTCTCCCTCTCTCATCCGGCCTCTCTCTCTCTCTCCCTCTCTCTCTCTCCCTCTCTCGGCCACTCTCTCTCTCTCTCTTAGTCTAATGGACACCTAAGCATATAAGGACTAAGGGTTGGTGGTTTGAGTGGAAGAGTAAGGATTTGGTGTAAGTAAATCTAGTACTAATAATCTAACCTCTGTCATCCTATTTTTCTTCTTCCATAAGTACAAGTACTTATATATATAGAATTAGGGTTTTTGGTAGAAGAAGATCAAGAATAGTACATGCATATCTCTCTCTCTCTCTCCTATCTCTCTATCTCTCTCGGCCTCTCTCTCCCTCTCCCTCTCCCGAATTATCTCTCTCTCTCTCTCTCTCTCTCTCTCCTCCCTTGGTTAGTATATATACATATAATAGGAAGACTAACTAAAAGGACAATGTACCCTATGATCTCATCTTGGACTTTTAAGTCAAAATTCTCTATTAAACTAAGTCAATTTGCCACCTATGTACTTATAACTATATTCTAATACATAGTATCCTAGGATGACACATACATATCTTATACTTTAATTAAATAAGTACAAATCATATCTAGGAAGGAATTAACTAATTTTAACCTAGTACTATAGCTTGATATGGCCTTATGGACCAATGGATTATAATTCCCCTAAGATTTATTAACCAAAGGTTAAAGGATGGAAGTACTAAACTTATATAATCTATCTATAATAGTACAATGACTCATGGTGAATCTAATTAAACTAATAGATCTTGTACTAGGTAGAAAGACTAACCTATTGTCCAATGGTTAATAATTCTCCTAACTTTTATCGTCCAATGGGTAAAGATGGTAAGTAATATATAATCATATAAAGTGTACCTAGCAATCTAGTCACAATATCCTAGGTGTAAACCTATGGTCCAATGGATAAAGATTATCCTAGCATTTATCGTCCAATGGGTAATAGATCAAAGGTTGACTTTGGTCAAGGTCTCACTTAGGGTTCAAATGGTTCACGGAGATCAAAGGTTCCATTAGGTTACCCTAACGATTAGTTAGAAGCTAGCTAGGCTTGCTAAATAGGATACCTTAGGGTTTACTAACTCACTTGTCTTTAGAAAATGGCTAAATCGCATGGCGTAATGAAGTTAGATTTTGAATCAAATAAATCTAATTATGACGGATTATTAGAAAATAAGGAATTTATAAAGTCATTAAAATAATCAACGAGATTTTTATTTACTGAAAATCGGAGTTGTTACACATTGGCTTCCATCTTCGTGGATTCCAACTCTCGAATAGTCATCTTGAGTTGAGAGTTGTAGCTATACTGTGAGACAAAGGCAGCCCCTATATCTTCCCAAGTGCTTCGTTTGGAGATGTCGACTGACAGAAACCAATGGAAGGCAGGCCCAGAGAGGGTTTGAGGGAAAAGCTGAGACATGGCCTCACTTTCCACACCCAGCAGCTTCATGGCGGCATGGTAGCCATAGAGATGAGTTTTGGGGTCACCGCTCCCGTCGAACTTAACCAAGTCATGCATCTGGAATCTGTCAGGGAGTTTGGCATTAGGATACAGGCAAAGACGGTCCAGATCAATCCCCCCAGCGTTGATCTTTTCAGTCTTGGAAACGGTTTCCTCCAGCTTCACTATCTTGGCCATGAGAGCTGCCATATCCGGATTCAAAACAGGCCCGCCACCTGCCGAATTTAGGTTTGCAGCAGGCGCACGAGCCTCTCTAGGGTTGAGTTGAACAATGAGACGCCCCTCGTGATTCGGATCTGGGACCAAGACAGGTTGTTCCTGATCGGCCTCATCGTCCTTGCCTTCCTCTTCGAGAGGAGGTGGAAGACGAGTGTTGATAAGGTCATTCAGACGGGCGATGGAAGCATCAGTCTGGATAGCCCTTTGCTGCATAGCGGTGATTCTATTCTGGAGGTTTGTGAGCACAGCCTCTAGAGTGAGCGGTTGATCTGCCATAGCTGGCTTTGAAGATGTTGAAGAAGGGGAGGCCGACGGCGTGGCTTTTTGCAAAATTGATGACGAACCCGACTGTAGGGCGGCCAACAATGAACCTGGAGAAGCCTCCGTTGCAACTGACTAAGTTTCTAGCCTGACAAGTCTTTGAAACGGATTCCGAAGACGTTCCCAAGTAGGTTTGGCTCTTCCTTTCGGTACTCTCTTGCTCGGTGCAATGATTTTGAACTAGACAGTAAAGTAAATGAAAGCTCAGTGGCGTTCCTGCAGCAATTAGAATGCAATGCACGCATCGTCGTCGGTGTCAACCCTAGACTCTAGAACTAGAGACGAGTCTGTCTCATGATGTTCGGACGCTGCCAAAATCCTCAGATTTCTTTTCGAGGGTGTATCCTTTGAATAGATCAAATTGATCCTAAGTGATGTCAAGATAGACTAAGTCTTCGACTAGTCCCTTTTGAGGATTCGACTTTGAATTAGAAACAACTCGGTATTGATGGCGTGACACCTTTACCGGGGTGGCGTGAGCGACAACGCGCTTTAGCCGGGGTGGTGTACGTGCGAAGCACGATAACCAAAATGACATCAATGTC
Source organism: Rhododendron griersonianum (assembly GCA_018127125.1). NCBI lineage: Eukaryota > Viridiplantae > Streptophyta > Magnoliopsida > Ericales > Ericaceae > Rhododendron > Rhododendron griersonianum. The sequence goes on from CM030791.1 coordinate 39,087,090, forward strand.
ACGACATCAATACTTTGTGTTCCTTATTGTCGGTTGAATCCGCAATCAGGCATGAGCCGAGGACTTAATAAGGTTTGATTTCTCAAAGTCTCACTGATCTAAGGACTTTTTTTTGAAAAATTAACAACATGCACCATCGAGATGCACGACTCTTCATCGGGTTATAGCAGCGTCCTAATAAGTATAAGACAGACTCAAAAGCGAGACAACCTAGAAGCCGCCCTAAACATGCTCCTACGCAGAACAGAATGTATGCATGCTTGTACAGAACCAGAGACGAGTTTGCCTCACAAGTTTCAGACGTTGCCGGAATCCTCAGAATTTTTTTCGGCGATGTGTCCCTGAGTAGATCGACAGATCCTAAAAGATGTCAAAACAGACTAAATCTTTGGCTAGTCCCTTTTGAAGATTCGACTTTGAACTTGGAACAACTCGGTGTTGATGGCATGGCACCTTAACCTTGAACACGGCGGTGTATAGTGACAACGCACTTCAACCTGGGTGGCGCCAGTGACACGGCATCACTACCTCGTTGTTCCATATTGTCGGTTGAATCCTTAAACGGGCATGAGCCAAGGACTTAGTAAATTTTGATTTCTCAAAGTCTCATTGAACTAAGGACTTTGCGATTGATAACGAACATTCGACAGAATGAACGACTCCTCATTGGGCCTAACAATGTCTTAAACAACGCAAGACAAACCTGAAAGACAAAACAGCCTTAAGCATGCTCCTATGTAAAACAGTGTATGTACAGTGCATGCGATAGGGAAAGCAGTAACACATAGACAGTTACGGGGTTAGATGCAAATAGATTTTAACCTATGGGTACCTGTCTTAGTTTGGAGAGTTCTAATGCTTTGTATATGCAAAGGCTGATTTTGGCTTGTAACAGGTTCCTTGGACTAAGGCCACAGATATACCTCCCGTTGCCCGCGATACGCAGAGCAACGGTCGAACGGTAGCATGACCTATCATCGTCGAAGGTTGTTGGTCATTCGAGGTCCCCGAGCTCCGGTAAACCATGCCGGATTGCCAAAACGATCCAACGAGGCTTACCCCACATCGATGCAAATGAGATGCTAGAAATTGATTAAGAGAAGAAGAATCGCAAAATGCCTTTTCAAATTTGGCTCACTTTATTTAATCCATCTTTAGAGGAAACTACGCAAGTGAACAATCGAAAAAGCCCCAGATTAGAATGGCCGGACACGAGGTCCTGTTAAATCACTGTGGGCAGCATGCCTAAAAAAACGGGAGAAGGATTCCGTTCCTTTCCCAAGGCAATGGGCCCGAATCGAGGGAGCGCGAGCGCCGGTGGCAAGCGCTCAAAAATACAGAGTCGCCACTTGAGTTTTAAAGGTCCGACATTCAAGGAACCGTATTTCGAAGCACCTGCCGCGCTGTTTGATTTGAAAAAGTTAAGGAACCAGTCCGTCATAACCATATCTGGGTTCGGGAGCCAGGTTACGAGAGGGGAAGGGTTTTATGGCACCCCTCTCGCCCAATCCGGAGATCGGTCTCTACTTAGGCATTTTGAAAACATTGCGATTCTTCTTTTATTAATCAATTTTAGCCAATTAGGGCGGGAGAACAGTTAATCGGGGATTAAAACTGTAACATGTTTGCAGGATGTGATCAAAATAGCATGGATGAGCAGTTAGTATAGGATGAGAACAGACTCCTGTGGGAGTTTAAACAGACTGGAAAGCCCCTGTTTTGGAGTGTCGCACGCAAGAGGTAACCAGTATGCACTGATCAAGTCAATGCATGCTGATCATACCTGCGCACGCTACTACAAGACCTGCGCGCGCCAGTAAGCCTAAGCCCACAGCTCTTATTCTCAAACCTTCTGGGCTCTGGAAGGACCAGTGCACACCCAGGACAAACCAAGCAGTTTAAACTCTCTGGGCTCTGGAAGGACCAGTGCACACCCAGGACAAACCAAGCAGTTTATGCAGTCATAATATACAGTTTAAAGGCTGAAAAGCCTAATAAATAAACAAAAACACCCCATAAATAGTGTGGGGACAAAATGATAGCCTAAAACCAAGTTAAACACGCAAGGCCAGCCACTGATCGGGAACAGAATGGAACCGTCGCGCGAGGGTTCCGAATAGTCGCGCGACGGTGCGCCGGGGCGCGCGATGGTTGCGCCCTGGCGCGCGACGATTGCGCCCTGGCACACTAGTCAACGCTCCATTTGACCATCGCTCGAGGGTTTGGGTGTAGCGCGCGATGGTTCGAGCCAACTTCCAGTGTCTGGTTTTGCTCATCCTGGGTTTTGGGACAGGTCCAGAATGATCCCAAGGGTGCTCCCAACAGAACATAAATGCATATTGAAATGAACTAACATTTTCTAACAAAGGAAAGTAGTAAACTGATTTTTACATGCATCAACAGTGACCTATATCAAAATAAAACTATATAACAGCCATGGAAATAACCAAATATAAGAAATGACCAGCACCCCTTCCCCACGTGGTCCAATCTCATGTAGACAGGACTATCGCGCGAGTATTCAGGACCATCGCGCGAGGGTGTGCTTGATCTACGGTTTTTGAAACCTTGCTAGCCTTAGGGCCAGGACTGGTATTGATTACCAGCCTTGACCCTGCCAGCCCCCCTCATGGATCAGAACAGAGAGCAACCACGGTAAGTTATACCTTTGAATTTTGAGGTTTGAAAAGTGTTTGAACTTTGAGCTGAGGTTGAGATTGAACAAGGTGATAGAACTTGTAAAAAGAATGTATGAAAAATGGTTTGAGTAGTGGAATATCAAGTGTATCTGAAAAGTTGGAACATTTGCAACTTCCTTCTTCTTCTTCTTCTTTTTTTTTGAACCCTTTAATGGAAGAACCAAGGGGGGTATATATAGGAGGAGATGTGGGAATGGTGTATGGAGGAGAAAGAACCAACTAAGAAGGGTTGGTTTTGCTTTGGTGGCCAAATTGCATCCTTTGGAAAGGTAAGGTGAAGCAAACAGAGGAGTTCAGCCAGTCCACGAGGTCTGGCTGAGGGTGGCACTCGTGGCCAAGTTTCTGCCACTGGAAAAGTAGGTGGGGACTGTCGCGCGAGGGTGCGCCCGGGTGCGCGATGGTTGCGCCCTGGCGCGCGACGGTCAACGTGACTTTGACCATCGCGCGAGGGTTCCAAACTGTCGCGCGACGGTGCGCCTGGGCGCGCGATGGTTGCGCCCTGGCGCGCGATGATTGCGCCCTGGCGCACGTCAATAGGGTTTTTGGCTTTTGGAAGTGGCTTAGGCTAGATTAGGTTCAAGGGTTTTGCAAACACTCAAAGCTCAAACACTCGACATTCCCGGGGTGTTCTTGATCCATTTCATCATTGGGGAATCAAATACCATAAGTAAACTAATCTGGAAGCCCAGATTGGGGTGTCTACAATCACCATTCCAACCTTCGGCAGCGCGAAGCTCACCATTTTGACAGACTTTTAAGGGATTGTTCCCAAGCGTATTAAACTCTAAGTGTGGATCAATATTAGTTCGATATCCCCAGCAGAGTCGCCACTGTGGGCAGCATGCCCTTAAAAATGGGAGAAGGATTTCGTTCCTTTCCCAAGGCAATGGGCCCGAATCGAGGGAGCGCGAGCACAGGTGGCAAGCGCTCAAAAATACAGAGTCGCCACTTGAGTTTTGAAGGTCCAACACTCAAGGAACCGTATTTCGAAGCACCTGCCGCGCTATTTGATTTGAAAGAGTTAAGGAACCAGTCCGTCATAACCATATCTGGGTTCGGGAGCCAGGTTACGAGAGGGGAAGGGTTTTAAGGCACCCCTCTCGCCCAATCCGGAGATCGGTCTCTACTTAGGCATTTTGAACACATTGCGATTCTTCTTTTGTTAATCAATTTTAGCCAATTAGGGCGGGGGAACAGTTAATCGGGGATTAAAATTGTAACATGTTTGCAGGATGTGATCAAGTATAGCATGAATGAGCAGTTAGTATAGGATGAGAACAGACTCCTGTGGGAGTTTAAACAGACTGGAAAGCTCCTGTCTTGGAGTGTCGTGCACAGGAAGAAACCAGTATGCACTGATCAAGTCAATGCATGCTGACCAAACCTGCGCACGACACTCCAAGACCTGCGCGCGCCAGTAAACCTAAGCCCACAGCTCTTATTCTCAAACCCTCTGGGCTCTGGAAGGACCAGTGCACACCCAGGACAAACCAAGCAGTTTATAGCAGTCATAATATACAGTTTAAAGGCTGAAAAACCTAACAAATAAACAAAACACCCCATAAACAGTGTGGGGACAAAATAATAGCCTAAAATCAAGTTAAACATGCAAGGCCAGCCACTGGTCGGGGACAAACAGTCGCGCGAGGGTTCCAAACTGTCGCGCGACGGTGCGCTCTGGCGCGCGACGATTGTGCCCTGGCGCGCTGGTCAACACTCCATTTGACCATCGCGCGAGGGTTTGGGTGCAGCGCGTGATGGTTCGAGCCAACTTTCCAGTGTCTGGTTTTGCTCATCCTGGGTTCTGGGACAGGTCCAGAATGATCCCATGGGTACTCCAATAGAACAGAACTAAATATTGAAATGTAAAACTAACATTTTTAACAAAGGAAAGTAGTAAATTGGTTGTTAGCATGCTTCACAGTGAGATATATATTAAAACAAAACCACAACAGTCATGCACATAGGTAAAACAAGAAATCACCAGCACCCCTTCCCCACGTGGACCAATCTCTTACTGACAGAACTGTCGCGCGAGTCTTTGGGTCCATCGCGCGAGTCTTTGGGTCCATCGCGCGAGGGTTTGCTTGGCCACGGTTTTTGAAACCTTGCTAGCTTTAGGGCCAGGACTGGTATTGATTACCAGCCTTGACCCTGCCAGCCCCCCTCAGGGATCAGAACAAAAAAACAGTAGGTATGCTATACCTAAATTGAGTTTGAACGGATGATTGAGCTTTGAGGTTTGAAGTTGAAGGTAGGATTTGAGTGAGAACAAACTACGTTCTTGAGTGCTAGGTAGGAAACCAAGTGTTGCACTAGCTAATGGAGGAGAGATAAACAAAGGGCTAGGGTTAGAACCTTTGTGCTTTCAATTTTTGGAACCCCTTTGAAAGAGAACAAAGAGGCCTTATTTATAGGAAGAGTGGTAGAAATGGTTTGTGGTGGAAAGAACAACCAACCAAACAAGGGCTGGTTGATGCAAACAGAGGAGTTCAGCCAGTCCACGTGACTGGCTGAGAGTGGCATTGGTGGCCAAGTTTCTGCCACTGGAAAAGTAGGTGGGGACCCAACCATCGCGCAATGGTTCCAAACTGTCGCGCGAGGGTCAACGGTCAAACTTTGTCCACCTGGCAGTTTGACCATCGCGCGAGGGTTCTAGTCTGTCGCTCGACGGTGCGCCCGGGCGCGCGATGGTTGCGCCCTGGCGCGCATCAGTAGGGTTTTGGCTTTTGGAAGTGGCTTAGGCTAGGTTAGGTTCAAGGGTTTTTCAAACACTCAAAGCTCAAACACTCGACATTCCCGGGGTGTTCTTGATCCGTTTCATCATTGGGGAATCAAATACCATAAGTAAACTAATCTGGAAGCCCAGATTGGGGTGTCTACACCACAGTTTTCAACTTAACATGAGTACAAGGACATGTACTTGTAGAGAGTGGCAGGTGGCTGGAATACCCTGTAGACATGTTGTTTCAGCCCTTACACATAAAAGGGTCAACATTGAAGATGGTTGTGATCCAAGTTATAAACTTGAGGCATACATGCAATGTTATGGAGGCATGATACATCCAATCAGGGATCAGAGGTATTGGGAACCTGATCAATTCCACAAACTGGATCCTCCACCTCTGAGGAGGATGCCTGGAAGACCAAGAAAGAAGAGAAGGAGGGAAGCTGATGAGGCACCTGCTGGGGCTAGTCACATGAAAAGGTCACAGACCCTTAGATGTACCAATTGCAAAGAGTTTGGGCACAATAGGAGGACGTGTCAAAGGGCTCCAGTGAAGAAAAAGAAAGGTGCAAATAGCCAGGTACTACTAATGTGTTCCATTTTCTGTAAAATAATGTGTTCCACTTCCTGTAACCATGTGTTATAACCCATTATAATCATGTGTAAAATCAACCTCAGGGACAAGGGGATCAAGCCACACAAGGTCAGGCATCTCAAAGTGAAATTCCATCCCAGTGTGTTACACAAACTGAATCTGCAGTTATGACTTTCACTAGTTCCAATGAGGTAAAAAAAATATGAGTTTTATCTATTTTTTGCCATTCATATTTGTAACCATTATCTTTAATTTATCACTTTAACTATTGTAGCATGCTGGAAGCAGAGGAAGAGCGAGAACAAATGGTAGGGGTAGAGGAAGGGGGAGAAATATTCAGTTACACAAAATGAAGGTGGAAGAGGTTCCAATGAGGTATTCACTGTTCTGTCATTTTTTTTCATTTCAAGTCTTAACTGTTGTAATATTTCATTAATTGTTGTGTCACTTTCTCATATGTAAAATTTTCCATTCACTATTGCAGAATGCTGGTACTAGAGGAAGAGGTAGAACAAATGCTAGGGGCAGAGGAGGGAGAACAAATGTGGGCAGAGGAAGGGGAACAAGTGTGAGCAGAGGAAGGGGAACAAATGTGAGTAGATAGAGGAAGGGGAAGAAGTGGGAGCAGTGAGTATGCTCAGTTCTGAGACTTATCTGATCTATTTATGGACTTAATTACTAAGTAGACTGCACTTATGAACTTAATTACTAGGTAAATGGTGCTATACATGGGTCTTAGTTGCAACTCACTTTGATTTTATGTTTTTTGTAAAGTGAGTTGCAATTGAGATGATTCTTTTGGTATAGATGCAAATGGTGCTGGTATAGATGCAAATGGTGCTAGTATAGATGTAAATCAGTGGATGCACATGGCCTTTTTTGGTATGCACATGGCATTTCTTTTGGTATAGATACAATGGTGTTGATACAATGGGTGATATGTATCAACTGGTATGTAATGGTTATTGAACAAATATGACATTTGAATATTATGCTACTAGTTTTTGTAAGTGTTGTGTTTGTATGAACTGCTACATGGTCAAATACTGAATGTGCCACTTGCATTACGTACCCAAGTTCTCTTGCATTACATTCCCAGGTTCTCTTGCATTAGTAGAGTGACATTACAACAAAAGGCCCCTTGCATTACAAAACATAACCAGGTTCTAGTCTAGATATTTACTTCATAAGTGCTCCTACTGACATTAGGATTGCAGTTATGGCTAGAATGAAGCTTGCAAGCACCAATAGCTTCACCATGCTAATAGTGGCTTCAATGATCAATAGCCTTGTGTTGACCCTCCCATCTGGGATTGCTGTGTCAGTTTCTTCGGTTATATCCAGGCTTAGTAGCTGGGATGTTGCTTTTGTCTGTGAAACATTGTTAATCTGGTTGATTGGGTTGCACCATGCCCAGAAATCACAGCCCCCATTATCTGCATTTTTGCATGCGTAGTACAACCTTCCCGGATTCTTATTAGATTCTGAGATCTTCACAATAGCCCGATCTCTGCATTTGCATGTTCTATTCCTGTACCTTAGGTAGTTTTGGGTACCAACAGTGCTTGAAGTAGACATTCTTCAATTTTAGCATGTACAAAAACCAACAAATAAGTAGTTACATTTACTTACTTTTTCATAAATTTGAATATATAAACCATACATGGTGCTATACTTGTACATTACCTGGAAAAGAGGAGAGAGAAGGAGCTTGTGAGTGGTGTGTTGCTTGCTCCTCCAACTGATGGTGGGAGAAAATGGTGAGAGGCATTGGTTTTTATACAGGTAATAGGTTTTGGCGCCAAATGTGGAAGGGAAACTGACAATTGGGGGGAAACTAAAAAGTGGAGCAAAGTTGAGCCAGGGGTAGATTTGTCATGAAAAATGTCTTTATGCTGACCTCATCACCTTTATTGCTTTTTCGTTACGTCCAACAAACGGATGGGCGCCAACAACTAAACCAGAGGGGAGGTAAGTGCAATTTCAATAACTTGAGGGGAGGTGTCTGTAATTGTCAGAAACCTCAGGGGAGGTAAGTGAAATTTGCCCTTTTTCTATCTATACTTAACTATTTACTGTTTCTATTTTTTATTATTAATCTTATCATTAGATTCTAAACTGATCATTGTTCTAGTTATAACAAAGTTGTTAATGTATACTTAAACATAATAGTATTGATCACAGATTATAATCAAAGACAATTTGGTCATAACATACATTTATCATCCTAATCATTAAAATGCAACAACTAATGGTAGAATAAGTTAAACACATACTTTATGGTCACTTTTCAGAACTACTGTAAACACAGGAGGGGGAAGTGTAATACTATCATTAAAATTCAAAACCCAGATTGTTTCTTTTGCTCTGTTCATTGCCGAGAAATCAGAGAACAAATTGGTTCAGGCCGTGCGTGGTTTGGATCGATTTCTTCCACTCGGAACATTTAAACCAATATGTAAATACTTAATATACTTAGGAGAAAGTAAGAAAGTGATTAATCTACCTTTAATCAAACGATTTGGTAGAGTCCGGTGGGTTTTCGTTTAGTGGCGAAAGGTATTCTAGCAGCAACTTTGGACTGGAATAACTTGACCAAACCTCTGCCATTTTGGACGATTCTTGTGTCTAACGCGAAGATCTTGAAACACTCTACAACTTTTGTGAAGAAGTCTAAGCCCGAAAACTATTCAAACTAGGAGAAAAGTGGGGACTTTCATAAGTCTTGTCTACTGTCTGGAAACAGAAATCCGAAAATTTCACTGAACTTTGGACGGCGATAACTCTATCAATCCTTGACCATTTTGGGTGATTCTTGGGTTGAAATTGAAGCTCTCGACGCCCTCTACAATATTTGTGAAGAAACTCAGGCCTAAAAACGTCATCAACAAGGGAGAAATAGGCCATGAATAGAGGTACATGATATGGAGATAAAAACAAAATGGTGTGATCTCTCTTTTCTTTTTCTTTCCTTCTTTTTCAGATTTCTTCTCTGTCTCTGTCTCTCTGCCGAATAAAATGGGAATGGAGAAGATGGGTTTGGTTCTATAGTGAACGTGGAGTAATATAGGGGGAGTAGTGGAGAAAGGTGGGAGAGTGGGATGATATGGGTGAAGGTGATAGAATATGGGAGGGAAGTGAGAGAGATAGAATCGAGAGAGATAAGGGAGAGGGGATGGGAGCATAATCCCATAAATTGTGGGATGGGTATATCATAAATATATATAGACACACACATATAGTTACAAACTAATCAATAATGTATATGCTAAACTAATTTTAAACACCAAAAATTATTCTAGGTTTTTGTTTAATCTAATTACACTTTTAAATAATTAATCGATTACGTACTATAGACTATTTGATTAAAAATAATTTCTTTATTCGAAAAAAAATAGGGTGAAAATCCGGGTCGTTACAACCTATCCCCCTTAAAACAATTTCGTCCTCGAAATTAGATCATGTTTCTTGTATTGAACAATCACTGATCGTTTTCGTAGATGATGTCAAGTAGCTTTTAGGCTTACTCCTTTTTCCTGAGGTTGGCCGATAACTCAAATTAAGCGAATAGTCTTGTCTTGTATGTTCCTCTCTCTACGATGGAATCTATACTAGTGGCTTCCAAAATTACGTCGTTGTCTAGCATGATATCTTTGCATTTTTGTGGCTGCAGTGCTAATCAATGTGTCACCTCTCCAACCCTTTGCAAAATTTTGAACTATCCAATGTATGACAGCGACAGCTTCCCTTTATTTTCAAAATGAATGATATCAAGTCGCGACTTACTCTAAAAATATTATTCTTCCGCGTCAAAGTCAATGATATTGTCCTTTTGTTGATGTAGTTCATTGGCTGAGTCTGAGCGGTCAGAAGTCATTGTCGTATCACCTTCGCTTTCTCGATCTTCTCTTGAAAGTTGCGTATTTGACTCTTAGAAGGTGGGTCCTCCCTCATACAGAAACAAGAAGATTCGAGGGACTAAAATAAAATTCAAATGGTTTGGAGGTCGACATGCCAAATGGAAAGGGCGATATATCATTCTCTAAGAGTCAGAGTACAAGTAGTTTGGATTTGAGTAGCAGGGATGAGATTTGGTTGATTCAAAAGAATTTGCGAGAATCCTTAGAAATTCACAACTAACAAAAGAGAAGTGTCATGAGACTCGGAGTGAAAATTTCAAAGAGTTTAAGGTCTTGGGTTTGTACTTGAATGAGAAAAAATGGTTCGAAAGGAATCTCATAAGAAAATAATCAAGAGAGGTTGAAAATATTGAATAGTGATAATATAGTCAATTGACTAAGGAAGAGGATTAGATGAATGTACAATCGTCTATCTTCTCTTCTATCCCCCTTAAAAGAATAGAACCTCAACACAAGAGAACGCTTGTTGTCTTCTCGGATGTTCATGACGTCGAGTAGTTCCTCGATCTTCTGATCTATGACGGTGCCACATCAGCTCAATTTGCGTAGAATATAGGTGGTCGGTGACTGCAAGTCTCTGACATCATCATGCTTTTATTCGTTGGTCTACAATTTTTAGAAGCCTGGGTGCTCGCGGAATCTTGATATCGCGTTAGGATGTATGTTAACTTTGACATCAATGTTAGTATTGCTTCTTGGGGTGGCCGGCAACCTTATCGTCAATGTTGGCGTCTTGGTGGTTTGTTTCAGTACTAATTCTTGTGGCGACAAGGTTTCTAACTATTTGGTTCTCCAAAGGCATCGTGTGCAAGGATTTTGAAATCGCAATAGTAAAGTTTTGCTCCAGGTGCAATGACAAATAATGATTTTAAAAAGATGATAATATAGTACAATTAGTCAAATCATATTGGCACAGATATACAATAAGAACGTAACAAGTAAAGCCTAAATGTTAGTCAACATGTAGAGCCTATGTTTTCTCATGGTACATTCTCACAATGGACCTATCCTATCCGAACTATTTTCAGTCACAATCGACCCAGGAAAAGAATGTTTTTTTTTTTTGCCAGGTACACTATTTACTAAGTAGCCTCCTCCAACTGTTCCTTCTCTTTCACAAGGGCTTGTCTCTTCGTCTTCAGACTTTGAACTTTTTGTCTCGATTGATCAGCTAGCCAAATACAATAGGAGCAGTTCCTCTATCGCTTTCTTCGGATCGAAGTCAACGTTGGCTCCATACTTCTTCAGAGTCTAAATCACAACAACTAATAAAATATTTATACGCTATACTTAGGTACGATGCCGCATAGTTAGAAAATTAATAGATAAGATAAACGTTTAACAATCTAGGCTTACGCTCTCGAAAAATGATCTACCCAATCTACCCAAGGCCGAGAGTTTGAACCTAAAGCTCTGATACCATGTAGTAACGCCCCGATTTTCACACACGTTAATTAAATCATTTTTAATTGATTTAATAATCCATAAAACTAATTTAAGAAATGAAATTTTATCAAACAGAGTTTTGTAGCGGAAATCTCAAATACCAAAAACAAAACTACTTAACTGTCTTACAATCCAACGAAATAAAACAGAGTTTGACAAATGTGATAACACTTTTGGAAATTCAAATAACAATACTTTAAATTAATAGAGCTTCTAAGGGTAAGGCAACCAAGGCTCGACAAACTCTCCTTCCTCAGTTGGGAGGTCTTCACCCTGATACTGATCATCTTGAAGAGGATTCTTTTCTTCGGTCTCCGGATTATCTAGCATGAAACGCCAGCCCAACGGCACTATAATGAGTTTTGAAATTCCGTAGATAATCCCAACCATACTAACCCCTTACTCTACAGTTAGCAGTTCAACAATATAACAATTGATAATACATAGAAGGTACAGAATAATAGCACATCATCTTTTGCTTTACTATCCATCAACTTACATGAAATCTAAAGATCCTCTCCACAAGGTTCTTTCCTCCCACGTCCACCAACTTTGACCGTCCAACGGAATAACTCTTCCTTTATTTGTCCTGCACCAGGGTTATAAGCGAATACTACTAAATTATGTACTCAGTCTGGATTCGCCTACAACCATAATAAAGGAACAGCTCACCATGACAACTCAGCATTAGGGATCGCACTATCTCATTGCCAGGATCCTTTACCGTCTCCCAACTCTACACACTGGGTACTTTACCATACCCCTAATCTACACATTGGGTACTATACTGTATTCAGGGATCCTTTACCGTTTTCCAAAATACTGTACCTGAAGTCCTTTACCGTCCTTCACACACACACTGGGTACTGTACCGCATTTAGGATCCTTTACCGTATCACAAATCCTATACCCGGAGTCCTTTACCGTCCTCCACACACTCTGAGTATTTTACCGTACTCGGGGTCCTTTACCGTTCCCTAACTCAACTGAAGGTACTTTACCGTACCAGGGTCCTTTACTGGCACCCAACATCCTCAATCAACTTTACCATTTTTATCCTTTACTTATCCACGTCTATATATTCACTACTCGAAACCACCCATGAACCTAAGTCCATTCTAGTACGTACAACATGATACAATCAATCAACAACTCAAACATGATACATTTCAGTGATACAACAATATAACAATTGATAGGTGTAAATAATTAAACACATAAGGGATTTGGATTGGGTCGGTGCCTTTCGAATATTTAAATTTTATTGAACAAGTATATAATTTTATTAACTTTAAGGATTTCCATTAGTATTTTCGAAATCCGTAGGATATTTATAATCTGGTGAATTTAAGAATCTTAGTGTCACTGTATTTATAATTTTAGGATCGTACAAGTAGTTGTTTATTCTTTTGTCCAACTTATAATTAAAATACTTCTTTCTTTCTTTTTATTTTTAACATTATAACTAGACTAGTAGAAATCCCAATATTCATTTAGTCATTTTACTGAGTCAGCGTTAGACATGCATTCTTACTAATATTCCATAAGTACTAACAGGATTGACCAATTTTTTGTCAAAATGGAAACTTATATTTCGTTAGTCTTTTGTATATTGTTTTACTGTAAAATACAATCCATTGGTATCATTTTTATTGCTACTATTATTGTGTTTATTATACTTATCATTCGTCCACTACAAAATTACCCACTGATTATTAACAAGGTTGAAATCTATAGTTTTTCTATCTATACTTAACTATTTACTGTTTCTATTTTTTATTATTAATCTTATCATTTGATTCTAAACTGATCATTGTTCTAGTAATAACAAAGTTGTTAATGTATACTTAAACATGATAGTATTGATCACAGATTATAATCAAAGACAATTTGGTCATAACATACATTTATCATCCTAATCATTAAAATGCAACAACTAATGGTAGAATAAGTTAAACACATACTTTATGGTCAATTTTCAGAACTACTGTAAACACAGGAGGGGGAAGTGTAATATTATCATTAAAATTCGAAACCCAGATTGTTTCTTTTGCTCTGTTCATTGCCGAGAAATCAGAGAACCAATTGGTTCGGGCCGTGCGTGGTTTGGATCGATTTCTTCCACTCGGAACATTTAAACCAATATGTAAATACTTAATATACTTAGGAGAAAGTAAGAAAGTGATTAATCTACCTTTAATCAAACGATTTGGTAGAGTCCGGTGGGTTTTCGTTTGGTGGCGAAAGGTATTCTAGCAGCAACTTTGGACTGGAATAACTTGACCAAATCTCTGCCATTTTGGACGATTCTTGTGTCTAACGCGAAGATCATGAAACGCTCTACAACTTTCATGAAGAAGTCTAAGCCCGAAAACCATTCGAACTAGGAGAAAAGTTGAGATTTTCATAAGTCCTGTCTGCTGACTGGAAACAGAAATCCGAAAATTTTACTGAACTTTGGACGGCGATAACTCTATCAATCCTTGACCATTTTGGGTGATTCTTGGGTTGAAATTGAAGCTCTCGACGCCCTCAACAATATTTGTGAAGAAACTCAGGCCTAAAAACGTCATCAACAAGGGAGAAATAGGCCATGAATAGAGGTACGTGATTTGGAGATAAAAACAAAATGGTGTGATCTCTCTTTTCTTTTTCTTTCCTTCTTTTTCAGATTTCTTCTCTGTCTCTCTCTCAGCCGAATAAATTGGGAATGGAGAAGATGGGTTTGGTTTTGTAGTGAACATGGAGTAATAAAGGGGAGTAGTGGAGAAAGGTGGGAGAGTGGGATGATATGGGCGAAGGTGATGGAATATGGGAGGGAAGTGAGAGAGATAGAATCGAGAGAGATAGAATTGAGAGAGATAAGGGAGAGGGGATGGGAGCATAATCCCATAAATTGTGGGATGGGTATATTATAAATATATATAGACACACACATATAGTTACAAACTAATTAATAATGTATATGCTAAACTAATTTTAAACACCAAAAATTAATCTAGGTTTTAGTTTAATCTAATTACACTTTTAAATAATTAATCGATTACTATAGACTATTTGATTAAAAATAATTTCTTTATTCCAAAAAAAATAGGGCAAAAATCCGGGTCGTTACACCTTTAGTTATGTAACGACCCTGATTTTTGGTAAATAAAAATTTCATTAAAAATTTGAATTTTAAAAATTCTTTTAAATAATCCGCTATAATTAGATTTTTGACTTATAAAATTAGATTTCTTCACTCCGAGCAATAAGGTCAATTTCTAAAGACAAGAGTCTGGTTTATTTTCCTAACTATTACTCCCTCCGTTCCAAATTAATAGTCCGGTTCGGTCTCCAATGCATTTTTTAAATTGTTAATATCTTTCAATCTATAATGAATTTTATGTGCAATATGGATCTCATATGATATATCTCAATTAGTTCTATTATACAAAATTTTTAAAATCTTTAAAGACATTATAGATTGAAAGATATTAACAATTTAAAAGTTGCATTGGAGACCGAACCGGACTATTAATTTGGAACGGAGGGAGTAAGATAAAGTCTTAGAATCATATTTCTTGATTAGAAATCCTACTTGGCAAGTCTAGTTAGATTTCAACCGATCCTTGAGAAAACCTAACTGCCAATTACACTTCCAACCCTAGTTGAACCTTTTGAACCTTTCCAAAACCCTAAAGGAACCCTTTGAACAAAAGTCATCCTTGGCCTTTACCCATTGGACGATAAATGTTAGAGAAATCTTTATCCATTGGACAATAGGCTTCCCACCTAAGATATCTTATTGGATTTGTACAAAGTACACTTATATAGTATTATATAGGCTTATGTACACATATTTGGAAGATGTATATATAATATTCCAATATTATACTTTACTCTTTTACCCATTGGTCCATAGAAGTTAGGGAAAATATCGCCCATTGGTCCATAGCTTAGTCTTACCACCAAGTACTAGACCAATTAGTTTAAATAGATTCACCATGAGTCATTGTACTTATATATATACATTATGCAAGCATAGTACTTTCCATCTTTATCCATTGGATAATAAATATTAGAAGAATTGTTACACATTGGTCAATAGGTTGGTCTTTCTACCTAGTACTAGGACTTATTAGTTTAATTAGATATGCCATGTACCTAATAGATTAAAGAAATAGATATGATATCTTGCCCTAGGATTCTATGTACCTAATACTATTGTTAAAGGGAAACATGTGCCAATTTGACATTGTTTAATAAAGAATTTTGACCTAGGAAATCTAGTAGATCACATAGTACATATGTACTTTTATTTGGTCATGCATATATGTATATATATTATACAAGTGAAAGAAGAGAGGGAGGGAGAGAGAGAGAGAGAATGCCGAGAGAGAGGAAAGAGAGGAGGCCGAGAGGGAGAGAGATAGGAGAGAGAGAGAGGGAGCAAGATATGGTGTACCTCTTTGGTCCTTCTTCTACCAAATCCTAGTTATATATATATATATATATATGTAAGTACATGTACTAGTGAAAGAAGAGAGATAGGAAGATATGAGATAGATTTAAGGTACAAGATTTCCTTACAACAAATCCTATACTCTTTCTAAGTCAATCTCCAACCTTTGTCCTTCCATGCATATATATATATATATATATATATATATATATATATATATATATATATATATATATATATATATATATTCTTCCAAAGTACTAGAAAGAGAGAGAGAGAATTGCCGAGAGGGGGGAGAGAGAAAGAAAGAAGGAGAGAGATTTGGTTGTACCTTGATCTCCCTTGATCCTCCATGGTACTTTGATATCCTTCCAAGCAAAATCTATGTACCTTTGTCCTAAAGAGTATAAACTACTAGCCAAATCTTGTACAAACCCTCCTTCCTTACACAATATCTTCCCAAATCAAATTGTAGACACCTCCCAAACGGAGCATCGCCATACAGGTTGATCATATTTGTTTGCTCGATTGGTTGCTTGCTTCGTTGTAGACACCTCCCAAACGGGGCATCGCCATACAGATTGATCACGTTTGTTTGCTCGATTGGTTGCTTGCTTCATAAACCAAAATCATGGACATTCCCATGGCTAGGAACATCGCCACATGATAGCGGTTATCATCAAAACAGAGTCGCCACCTAGTTTATTAAAACTAGGAAAACAGATAGAGATTCTGGATACGGGAGCCAAAAGTACAATAAGGAGAAGGTATTAGGCACCCCTCTTTGCCCAGTCGTGAGACTGGTCCATAGTCATTCAACATAAGACGTGTAGATGCTTTGTTTAATTTCGACACATAGTCTGTTTATTTATTCCTTTAAACAGTAAACAAAGTGAGCCAGTGCGATAAGTAAGCATGCATCAGAAAGCAGAAAAGCAAACAAAATGTCCCAGGGAGATCGATTACTCGGCCGGTGAATGGATGTCACGGCCGAGTAATCACACTGGTTCAATGTACCGGCAGAGGGATCGAAGCCCCGGTCGGTGTTCTTCCTCACACCAAATAGAAAGATTGACAGGTAATCAAAACACTACGGTTAGTCCAAAAATACAGTAAATAAGACAAACCAGAGGCCGTTGGGCCTCACCACCTTGATCCCTCAGTTGCTTGATTGCTTTGGATTGGGCGTGATTGACTGATTGCTTGATTGAAAACCCTAGGGTTAGGGTTTGAACTTCGGGGTTTGATTGCTGGATTAGCGGCTGCCTTCGGAAGGTTAGGGCTTTTGAAGAGTGAGTATGAGGGAGTGTTTGTGCAGAGTTTCGAGGATTGAGAGAGTGTGAAGGTATATCAATTTCGTGTGTATATTTTCGGAGTCCAAAGGCCCTTTATATAGGCAATTGGTGACTCACTCCGGCCAATCAAATCACGAGATGGCAATTGCAATTGCAATGCATCTCTAACTCTACGTCGTAATCTCTGAGCGTAGCCCGAACACATCGGGAAGGTAGTGTAGTTGGATCAAACCAAACGTCTGACAGAACGTTCCAGAGTCTGGAAAAAGGTCGATCTGGCGGCCGAGTAAAGGATCTTGCGGCCGTGGAATTGATGTCTCGGCCGAAGGATAGATCTTGCGGCCGAGGAATTGATCTCTCAGGGAGATTTTGCTGGCAACAGGTTGCTCGGGTGAGGAATTGATGTTATGGCCGTTAGATCGATGTTACGGCCGTCAGATGGTTTCTCCTAGGCTTTTGTATTTCTGTCTGAAAGGCTGTATGGCTTTGAATTGGGTCCTCTAAGTGGCTCAAAGTTCTTATCGAAAGTCCTAAGGTCCTCAAGGAAGCAATCAGCAATCACTGTATCCGTTTCATCATCGGGATGGTCCCAAGGTGGGACTTGAAATAATCGTTAGGCCAAATTGGGGTGTCTACAGATGCCCCTCTTTGACTGAACTCAGACGGATCGCGAGACATGTTTGAGTAAGAGTCAAAGCTGTAAAAAGCAACTCAATTTGGTCCAACCACTATTCCAAGGGGTTTTGAAAAAGGTTTTGTTATGGTCGGGCCGGGAGGCTGCCTACGTATTCCACAAAGGAAATTCAGACCAATCGTAGTTCGGGCAATAAAGAAAAAATAAAAAGTTTGGAGGGTTAGAGACAGAAGACGTACCTTAGGGCTTAAAAAGCCGTAGTGTGACGTACTGTAGCGGGCCGAACCCGGATTGTCGCACGGTGCGGACCTGATCTTTGCGGAGAGCTTCCTTAGTATTTTGGGGTAGATCAGTACACTGCAGGTGTGTTTGCCTTTCTTGATCATCCTTACTTTGACTGAAAGGAGCTCGGTAGAGTAGCCTATCCTTGCGAATGAGCTGGAAGGAATTGATGTAATGGGGTGGAATCCAAACCATCTGCTGGGGATGAGTTGGACGCCGGTTTGTTTTTGAGATGTGGGGGGCACAGGGCCAGTAACTGGAGCACGGAGCTTTTGGAGATGAGGGAACCGAGGCACGGAGCCGGTTGTAGCCATGAGGCGAGAGCCTGGAGAGTGATGGAATCGAGGCGTGGAGCCTGTTGCAATCTTGAGGCGAAGGCCTGATGAGATTGGATAAGACCGAAGCGCGGAGCTAGTGTTGATCATAAGGCGAGAGCCTGAGGTGATTGATAGGACCGAAGCTCGGAGCTGGTGTTGATCATAAGGCGAGAGCCTGAGATGACTTAGATTGAGGCGTGGAGCCTGCTGTGGTTATGAGATGAAGGCCTGAGGTGAGCTTAGAGCTTGATGGGACTGCAGCGCGGAGCTGGCATAAGGCAAGGGCCTGAGGTGAGGGACTGAGGCATGGAGCCTGAAGTGATTGAGGCGTGGAGCCTGCATGTAGTTTTGAGGCGAGGGCCTGAGTTGTCGGAGCTTAGAGCTTGACGCGATATGAACCGAAGCGTAGAGCTGGTTGTATTCTGATGGTCTGTGCACGGAGCTTTCTCATCATAAGTGTTGGCGTGGAGCCAAAGGATCGAGGCGCTGAACCGATCAATAAAATCGAGGCATAGTGCCGGTTGATTGCAGGGTTGACCTGTTTCATGAAAGATATGCAGAGTGGATATGTGTGATGCTTGTTTGTTAGATGTGAACAGATATGATAATGCAGACTCGATGTGATAATGCAATATGTGCACGGGCCCATGCTTGTGTGTTTGTTTTAAGCTTAGAGCTTCTATCAAGTTCCGGACTTGAGCATTCAGAGCGTATTCGGACGGCGGAATCCGAGCATTCAAAGTACAGGCTTTGAGCGTCCAGTACGCAGTGGTTGGGCATCCAAGCGTAGAGCTTGAGCATTCAAGTGTATGACTTGAGCATCCAGTACACAGTGGTTGGGCATCCAAGCGTAGAGCTTGAGCATTCAAAAATGTTAGATTTTTGAGCATTCAGGCGTAGAGCCTGAGAATAGATGTCTTGATTGTTGGGGCGGCATAGAGCCTGTTGCTTGTTTACGGCTTCGAGCCAGTTGAGATAATGGGCTTTGAGCCGTTTGAGTTTGTGATAACAGGCGTAGAGTCTGTTGCTGTGATAGCGAGCATGGAGTTGCTGAGATAGTAAACATAGGCTTCGAGCCTGTTGAGGTGATGGCTTGGAGCCATTTGAGACGATGAACACAGGCTTCGAGCCTGTTAAGAACTTGATTGTGTACGGCTTTGAGCCAGTTGAGACAATGGGCTTAGAGCCGCTAAGTTGGTTGTTACGTCTTCGAGCCAGTTGAGATAGTAGATACAGGCTTCGAGCCTGTTGAGGTGATGGGCTTTGAGCCGCTGAAGTAGACTTGATTATTACGGCTTCGAGCCAGTTGAAACGGTGGGAGCCGCTGAGTTGGTGAATATGGGCGTAAAGCCGCTGATAGAGGACTGTTGAGAATTGTTACAGCTTTGAGCTGCTGAGTTGATGGGACGGCGGGCTTGTAGAACTGCTGAGCTGTTGAGTGTTCCATCTTCCATCTTCCACGGGGTTTGATTGGTTCCTTATGCTTAGGATGTTTCCAAGGCTAGTTTTGAGTATGCTCGAGATTGTCCCCAAGGCTAGATTCCACATGCTCGGGACTGTCCCCAAGGCTAGTTCTGAGTATGCTCAGGATTGCCCCCAAGGCTAGTTCTTGAATATGCTCGGGATTGCCCCCAAGGCTAGATTCCATATGCTCGAGGTTGTCCCCAAGGCTAGTCCTTGACCATATTCCAATTTGTTAGGGAGATTTCCATTACCTCCACTACTGGGACTGCCTTACGGAGGCCAAACGCCTTCTAGCGACTCAAATGTCTTCTGGTGGCTAAATGCTTTCTGCAAGCTGGCAACATAAACGCTTTCTAGAAGCTAGCAACATAAACGCCTTCTGGAGGGTGCATTGAGTGGAAGCCGCAGGATTGTTTTGCTGGCCTGCTGAGCGCGAGATCATGGCGTGGCATAGAGCTGTTAAGGTGTGGGCGTAGAGCCGCTAAGCAGCACTTGAGCATCCTCAATGTTTCGGTAAGCTTCCTGAAAAGTAAAAGGTTTACTTTAGTTCGGAGTTTTAATGATCAAAAGTGAGTTTTTTTGTTTTGATTTGCGGGATGAGATCCCTCTTAGCCAGGGGCGTGAATGAGAAGGACCCATGGTTGGGTCGAAGTTGTTCTGTTTAAAGAAGTTAAGATAACTGTGCCCCCTGTTTAGGCAATGCATGCTTTTTAAACGCCGATTTGATGCCCCTAGCTTTTTATTTGTTTATGCAATCGTGAGATTAACTCCCTTTTTGTCCTTGGTAGAGAAATAGGAGACTGGAGGCTCGCGGTGGAGGCAAAGAGGTGCACAAGTGGTTTGTGACGTTGCCGGAGCAGACTCGGGAGTTAGTACACGCTGCTGGTCTTGAGCTGTCTGTTTTGGGCCTCACTCTTCCGACGATGGATTGGTCGTTGATGACCTTGCTGGTTGAAAGGTGGTGGGATACTCCCAACACGTTCCACTTTCCTTCTATTGGCGAGATGACGATCGCGCCATGTGATTTTTCTTTGCTTACCGGCCTATGAGTAGGTGGAGCTCCCCTTTGGGTTAACCCTAGGCTTTGGGAGCGAGTAGGGGATTTGGAGCGGTTCTTGGGCAAGGTGCCCCCTCTTTACTCGCGTGGTCATGTTGTCGTCTCTTGGCTAATCAAGACTTTTATGAAGGTTGATATCCTGACTCAGGTGAGTGTTGAGTAGTTGACACGGGCCTTTCTTCTCTACCTCGTTGTTTGTCAACAAGGATAGTTCAGTGCATAGGTAGTCTCTAGCCCCTTTGCAGTATTTGGAGGCTGTTTGGGAGCTTGATTGGGGAGCATCTACCTTGGCCACCTTGTATGGCCTCCTTAGGGCTTGTTCACGGGACAAGACTCTTGGCGGTCACTACCGGGTACTTGAGGTATATCCTTCTTCTTTTCTCGTTGTGATTTTTCCCTTGCTACGAGCGATGGTTGGTGGGGCAACGGAAGCCACGGTCGCCAATTTTGAGCCTTAGCGACGAGTTTTGGACCGATTGACGGTTGACCAGGTACCCCTTGCATTCCTTGTTTTTAGATCTCCATTCCTCTGTGCTGTGGCTGATTTAGACTTTGTTTGTAAGCGAGGTTCGACCCTTGGAGTGGTGTATCAGAGGACACCCCTCTTGCACGTTCTAGGGTTCCAGATTGTACTCGTAGCCTGTTCGAGGGTCCCTTTTGTTAAGCCTGGTACTTATGTGATCGAGTGGCCAGCCAGTGGCGCCCGCGTGCTGAGGATCTTCAGTTTGTTCTTCCTCCTCCTCCGGCGTTGATGAGATCTACTTCTTCGATGTCTAAAGTAGACTTGGAGAATGCTCAGATCAGAGACTGGGCGGGCTTGCTCTTTTAGGTAGGTGACTGTATGGAGTACTACCATTTTTCCTTGGTTTTGCCTGTTGTTCCTTCAGTTGCTCCTATTTGGCCACGGGCCCTTTCCTTTGTCTCTTTCAACTCTGATGACGGAGAAGAGGAGCGCTTGGTGCTTGCCCTTTGTTTTGTATTCTTTTCCTTGTAGCTTGAGGCTGAGTGAGCACCAGCTGTCAGTGGGGAGGATAGCCAGCAATCCCCTTCTTCATCTCAGAGACGAGATCGTCTCGAAGACGCCGTCACGACTAGCTTTAGCCTTCCTGTTCATGGTTAGCAAAGAGAGAAGCAGAAACTGTATTTGTATAGTGAAAGTAACCACAGTGATGATTTTGTAGGCAAGCTTTCATTCATGAAATGAGAAATGCTTTTTATGCCCCTAGATGTCTTGAGTTTGCATGCGATAGTCAGAACATGGCTTTTTGAACAAGTATTTGCTGATAGACAGTAATTTGTGTGAAAATGAAATACTGGCCGAAGAATTGATTATTCGGCTGAAAAATCGATATTGTGGCCGATGTATAGATTCTTCGGCCGTTACTTTGATTTTCCAAAGGTAGATTTTGTTTTGGCCAAGTGGCATCCTCTTTTCTCTTCCTTCTTATGCTTGGTTTTGATTTTCTTGCCTTTTGCTTTTGCCATGTTCCATAGTCCGATTGCCAAACTCGAGAGTTTTCGAGGTATCCTGCTCATTGTGTTAATGACCTTCAGGTTAGAGAGGATGAGCAATAATTCTTGTGTCTATTGCTGTTGCCAATTCTTCGAGAAAAGCATACTCATCTTTTGTGAGCTCAATACGCAGGGTTAGCTATGCCTATCATTGAGTACAAATTTGTTGATGTTTTTCCTTCTCTCCAAATGTTTGGGCCGCATCTCTATGTGAGATTGCCTACGTATCTCAATCAGGGAATCAGGCCTTTTACGTAGTTCCAAAATCATCACCTTTGAGGTTGAGTTTTCACTCTTGGTTTTTCTTCTCACATGCTCTTGATTTTGCTTAGGTTACCTAATGGAGGTTAAGTCCCTAGCGAGCTTTTCTTTGAATGCCTTAACTTTTGCCTAGGCTGCGTTTTTGCATTTTCTTGCCCTAGCAGGCTTTGCTCTTACTTTTGCTTGGGTTTTCAAGTTACCCAACGAGCACTTCTCTCAAGAGGGTTTCTGCGTTTCGGAGAGAAATTTGATGGAGATATTTTTCTAAATCTCCCTTGTGTTTGTACCTTCATAATGAGCGAGCTAACCCTAAGTGTTCTCACGGAGATAATGTCTTCTTTCTAAGTTTTGACAAAAATCTAGTTTCTTAAGCAACTAAAGTTCATCATTTCCTTCCTTTTTGTCAACGACACAAGGAATTTGATTCCTTGAAATTTCCTTTGTTTGGCAAAGAGACTATAGTGTTTGGCAATTGCAATTTAGGAAGTAAATCATTGAATAAGCATAGTCTAGAGGATGAAACAGGAATTCACTTGGTAGAAATTAAATGCCCAAGCAGGGGCTCAAAACATGTTTTAGCTTGATAAAAGCAATATTTAATGCTCTTTGCCATGTTGTGACTTCTTAGCTATTGTAGCATTTCGAGGTCATTTTCAAAACCTTTGCCTTTCGCAACTTTATACTCTTTTCCACCCTCTTCTTTGCCAAACAGGGCCTTTGAACTGGATCCATCTTCACTGGTGGCTACTTCTTTGAGACATGAGTAGTCCCCAAATGGAAGTGTTGGTCTAGGTTTTCATCACACTTTCTTCCTCCTTATTGATTGTATAGTCGTCAGCTATTTCCACTTGATTGAATAGTGATGCTAAGGAGATTCCATCGAGTGGATCATTGTATTCTCCTTCCATTTCGTCAAAGTCATTTTCCCCTTTGCTTGCTCTTCTTCATTACTTTTGTCAGACATGTCGGGATCGATCACTTCCGATTGATCGGACTCATTGTTTTCTTCCTCCTCCATCATGAAACATTCATCCTCCTCTGGGAAGGTAAAGGTTGGGTTGGCTTAATTGTTTTGGACAATATATTGGCCAGGATTGTATGTGGGGTTGTGAGGTAGGTTTATGAGATCAATGTTTCGGGGTGGTGGTTCAGCATTGTGAGTAGGAAGTGGATTGGCTTGCACATCAGGTTTTGGAAGTTTTATAGTTCGGCTATCAATGAGATCTTGAATGTCATGGCGGAGACGCATGCGGTTATCTGTTTCATGCCTAGGGTGTTGGTGGTAGGCGCACTGTTTGTTAGGATCATGGTTTGGGCCATAGGGTGGCTAAGGAAGTGGTTTGTTTAAAGGTTTGAGATGCTCCTAACGGCTCGGAATGGCTAAGGCTTGAGATGAGGTCATATAGAGAGGGTCAAAGTTGCGACGGGGGCGATTTGAGCTTCAGGATGAGCTAATTTTGAAAAGGGTCTTGAGGCAAGGATGTGCCAAGGGCGTTCACGGAGGCGTGAGATGTACGGCTGGAGAAGGTTTTCTTAGGTGGAGGAGTGGCCTCTTCTTTCCCAATGAGTCCTAGTTTGATACCATCTTCGATTTGCAACCCAGTGGCATGCAAATGTTTGAAATCGGTGATAGCCTGTGTGTAGATGTGCCTGAGATATTTGGGTTGCAAGTTCTTGACAACTATCCTTACTTGATCTTCCTCAGAGGGGCGGTTCTTGGCGGCTTTTTCTCCCCATCTAGCCACAAAGGTTGCAAAGTCTTTGTTTGATTCCTGCTTAGTCATTTCCAAATTTCGAGTTGTTAACTCAATTTGAACGTTGTATGCATATTGCTCGACAAAAGCATTGGCAATTTCTGGCCAAGTATGATAGTGCACAAACTCCAAAGTGAGAAACTAATCGAGAGCGCTTTCAGTAAGAGTCCTTTGAAATAACTGAACAATGAGCTCATCATTCAAGCCTATTGGCTTCAAAGTGTTGATGACATGGTGGACATGGCTAGTGGGATTGCCAGTTCTATTGAACTTCTCAGGTAGTTGAGAATCTGGAAAAAGGCAGAGTCCTTCAAAATCTAGAATTTGGTCCCCTTGTGAACGGGCCAGAGTACGTTTGATCTCCTTGACTTGTTTAGCCAATTCAGGGTTTTCTGCCAATACCACTTCTTGAGGATTCTCATCTTCCACCGATTTCTCTTCGTTCTCAGCATCTCTTGCTGCTTTCTCTGCTAGTAAGGTAGCGACTTTGAGCTTGGTGATTACCAATGATGGCGTCGTTATTTGCCATGAGAGTGGGAGGATTACTTGATGAAGCTTAGGATTTGGTAGATGATTGAGTTTGTTGAGGAGATGACCGCAGAGTCCCTGGAAGTGATTGGGACCGTAGCAGTGTAGGTGTTTTGGCCGGTGAGAGTGACAGACGGGACGGTTGCAAAGACCTCTGTTTGGCGTGACTTCGGGTGTTGTAAGAGTATAAAATTGGCTGTGGTTGCTTCTTTGTTTTACTTATTGTGTCTGCTTTGAAAAGTAGAGTACCTGTAAGTCAGTACTTGGCTTGTGTAGGGTTAGGATTTGGGCTGAAAATCCCAACCCTTCTGCACAGAAAAAGTTATTTACAACAACAGATGATACAAGGTGTGAGGAAGAACTTCTGCAAGTAAAATGCAAGTAGATTCCTAGCCTGTAGGTTCCTGTCTTAGTTTGATAAGTTCTATGGCTTTCTAAAACATGCAAGGTTTTGGTAGTCTCAGGGTGCTCCGTTGTCAAAGGGCACCAATCCTCTCACCAGCCCATCATAGGCGGTGATTGGGTGATTTCCTTTTTGATATACCACTAGGTACGAGTGATTGTGGTTTGCTGGAACCCCCAACATAGCCCGTGTCATGCCGGGATATCAGGTGAACTCAACGGGTTGCCCGCTCGATGCATATGATAAATGAATTAGACAAGGCATGTATTAGTCTTATGTTGAATTTTTTGGTTATGGCTCTCATATTCCCCAGCAGAGTCGCCAAAAATAGTAGACACCTCCCAAACGGGGCATCGCCATACAGGTTGATCATATTTGTTTGCTCGATTGGTTGCTTGCTTCGTTGTAGACACCTCCCAAACGGGGCATCGCCATACAGATTGATCACGTTTGTTTGCTCGATTGGTTGCTTGCTTCATAAACCAAAATCATGGACATTCCCATGGCTAGGAACATCGCCACATGATAGCGGTTATCATCAAAATAGAGTCGCCACCTAGTTTGTTAAAACTAGGAAAAGAGATAGAGATTCTGGATACGGGAGCCAAAAGTACAATAAGGGGAAGGTATTAGGCACCCCTCTTTGCCCAGTCGTGAGACTGGCCCATAGTCATTCAACATAAGACGTGTAGATGCTTTGTTTAATTTCGACACATAGTCTGTTTATTTATTCCTTTAAACAGTAAACAAAGTGAGCCAGTGCGATAAGTAAGCATGCGTCAGAAAGCAGAAAAGCAAACAAAATGTCCCAGGGAGATCGATTACTCGGCCGTGACATCCACTCGGCCGGTGAATGGATGTCACGGCCGAGTAATCACACTGGTTCAATGTACCGACCGAGGGATCGAAGCCCCGGTCGGTGTTCTTCCTCACACCAAACAGAAAGATTGACAGGTAATCAAAACGCTACGGTTAGTCCAAAAATACAGTAAATAAGACAAACCAGAGGCCGTTGGGCCTCACCACCTTGATCCCTCAGTTGCTTGATTGCTTTGGATTGGGCGTGATTGACTGATTGCTTGATTGAAAACCCTAGGGTTAGGGTTTGAACTTCGAGGTTTGATTGCTGGATTAGCGGCTGCCTTCGGAAGGTTAGGGCTTTTGAAGAGTGAGTATGAGGGAGTGTTTGTGCAGAGTTTCGAGGATTGAGAGAGTGTGAAGGTATATCAATTCCGTGTGTATATTTTCGGAGTCCAAAGGCCCTTTATATAGGCAATTGGTGACTCACTCCGGCCAATCAAATCACGAGATGGCAATTGCAATTGCAATGCATCTCTAACTCTACGTCGTAATCTCTGAGTGTAGCCCGAACGCATCGGGAAGGTAGTGTAGTTGGATCAAACCAAACGTCTGATAGAACGTTCCAGAGTCTGGAAAAAGGTCGATCTGGCGGCCGAGTAAAGGATCTTGCGGCCGTGGAATTGATGTCTCGGCCGAAGGATAGATCTTGCGGCCGAGGAATTGATCTCTCAGGGAGATTTTGCTGGCAACAGGTTGCTCGGGTGAGGAATTGATGTTATGGCCGTAAGATCGATGTTACGGCCGTCAGATGGTTTCTCCTAGGCTTCTGTATTTCTGCCTGAAAGGCTGTATGGCTTTGAATTGGGTCCTCTAAGTGGCTCAAAGTTCTTACCGAAAGTCCTAAGGTCCTCAAGGAAGCAATCAGCAATCACTGTATCCGTTTCATCATCGGGATGGTCCCAAGGTGGGGCTTGAAATAATCGTTAGGCCAAATTGGGGTGTCTACACAAATCTAAAGTACCAATTCTAGCCAAGCAAACCTTTGTCCATTGGACAATAAATGCTAGGGAAAACCTTATCCCTTGGGTAATAAAAGTTAGTCAAGATCTTTGGCCATCATCCTACCTCATCAAAGTACCATCAAATCTAGTCAAACTATTAACCATTGGACAACAAATGTTAGGGGAAAATTTACCTCTTGGATAATAGGCCACCCTTTGGCTATAAATAGCACCCTTTCCTTCCCATTTCAACTCACACCATTCATTCTACAACTTCTCTCTCTAGAAAGCTTAGCATTCTTGCTTGTTCTTGGTGTTCTTGCTTGTTCTTGAAGTTCTTCCCAAGTTCTTCAAGAAACTCATCCAAGGCCGCCACTAAACCGCCACTCCACCACCCTATCGATCCAAAAGTTTTAGTAGTATTAGTCAAGATCTAGTTTCGAGAGAAACCTTTCTCTTTCGAAGCTACCGGAAGCCATCCTTAAGAAGTTACTCCGTCCGACCGCCGACGTACCATCTTCCTCCGTAGTCATCACTACCGCCAAGAAGAACGGTAGATTAATCTCTACTCATTTCCCTAAGTATAGATAATTGTATGATCATGTAGATTTCCTATATCTACTTCCCCTATGTATACGTAGAATTCTCCGCCTACACTATTTCTATATATACGTAGAATTTCAATAAACATATGTTGTTTTGAACTTTGAAAATAAAGAATGAATTTTGAAATATAACGTTCATAGCTTAGCTTTAAGTATTCGTATTTTGATCTTAGAATGAATATGAGCATGATTATGTGATTACTTGTCTACTTGTTGCTGATAAAGCATAAGTGGTTTACCACTCCAAAGGTGTCCGTCCATGTGGCACTATGCTTTACCTTATATGATTAAATGTTGAGCATGATATTATGTGATAAAGTGAGCATGCTATTTAATATAGAGTTGAATGATCTTGCTAGTTTAGTTTCAAGATTTCTATGATTACATGAAAAGTCCTGCCGCGGAGTCTATGCATGATGACGAGACACGAAAACCGAGAAAAGTTAGAAACATGACACCTAGGGTGTGTTAAAGACAAGGTGTGTTTTTGAAACCGCAATGTGGCCAGACTTGCCCATTGTGTGGTGTGTGTGAGTGCGTAAAATATTTTTGAAACTACATAATGGCCAGACGTGGTAGCCATTATGTAGGTGTGTGTGTGTGCCAATGGGAACCCGGCGCGGCGGAACCATTGTGAGGATACTCGAAAACCCGGCGCGGCGGAATCGAGGTTGGGTGTGTGGCTTGGTTATCCGTGGAGAGGAGCCAATGCAAGATGTGTGCCAATGGGAACCCGGCGCGGCGGAACCGAGGTTGGGTGTGTTAAAAATGTGATTTTCGAAAAGTGGACTTGGTTTTGTAAATGGAAATTGATGACACGGTCTACGATGAGTCGCGTAGGAGAAACACGGAAAATCATGACACCAACGATAGAAAGATAGCGAATGTGGATGCGTAATTGCTAGCTACGTTATTGAATGAGCATGTGTAATTGTCTATATGCTTCTTTCTAGTCGAGTAATGATTGTGCATGTGTTATTGTTATTTGGATATATGTGTGCTATATGACTTGCTATGTGTAAGTTAAGGGTTGGTGGGTATACGATCATTCTGCTGAGCTCTTGAGGCTCATGGTGTTACCTTTGGTGACCCTGACATATTATATAGGTGGCGACGCTGGTATAATGTGTCAGACTTTGTAGCTGATCAAGATGAACAGTACACCTTGGAGGCTTTTGGAGCTAAGGAGTTGGCTAGGATGGAAGAGCAGGCGGAACTGTAGTTAGGAACCCTAGAACTCCTTCATTGTGTAAAGATTGAACTCTTGTGGGAGTTTTTGTTGTAATAACGAGCCAGACTCCATTGGATTTTATCAATAAAATGTTTATTTAGCGTACCCAAAAATGGGGGCGTTACAAGTTGAGTTGAGGAACGGTTAAGGACCCCGAGTATGGTAAAGTACTCAGAGTGTGTGGAGGACAGTAAAGGACTCTAGGTATAGGATTTAGGATACGGTAAAGGATCTTAAATGCGGTACAGTACCCAGTGTGTGTGTGAAGGACAGTAAAGGACTTCGGGTACAGTATTTTGGGAAACGGTAAAGGATCCCTAAATACGGTACAGTACCCAGTGTGTAGGTTAGGAGTATGGTAAAGTACCCAGTGTGTAGAGTTGGGAGACGATAAAGGATCCTGGCAATGAGATAGTGCGACCTCTAATGCTGAGTTGTCATGGTGAGCTATTCTTTTATTATGGTTGAAAGCGAATCCAGACTGAGTACATAATTTAGTAGTATTCACTTAGAATCCTGGTGCAGGACAAATAGAGGAAGAGTTATTCCATGGGACGATCAAAGTTTGTGAATGTGGGAGGAAAGGACTTTGTGGAGATGATTCTTGGATTTCATGTAAGACGATGGATAGTAAAGAAAATGACAATATGCTGTTATTCTGTATCTCCTGTGAATTGTTATATTGTTGATCTGCTAATTGTAAGGTAAGGGGTTAGTTGGGTTGAGATTATCTACTGAGTTTCAAAACTCATTATAGTGCCGTTGGGACTGGCGTTTCATGCCAGGTAATCCGAAGACTGAAGAATAGAATCTTCTTCAAGATGATTAGTTTCAAGGTGAAGACCTCCCAACTGAGGAAGGGGAGTTTGTCGAGCCTTGGATGCCCTTCCCTTAGAAGTTCTTGTAGACACCCCAATTTGGCCTAACGATTATTTCAAGTCCCACCTTGGGGACCATCCCGATGATGAAATGGATACAGTGATTGCTGATTGACTTCTCATGAACACATGGACTTATGGTAAGAACTTTGAGCCACTTAGAGGACCCAATCCAGAGCCATACAGCTTTTCAGACAGAAAATACAGAACCCTAGGAGAATCCATCTGTCAGTCGTAACATTGATCTCACGGCCTTAACATCTTTTCTTCACCCGAGCAACCTGTTGCTTGAAAATCTCCCTGAGAGATCAATCCCTCGGCCGCAAGATCTATCCTTCGGCCGCAACATCCATTCATCGGCCGCCAGATCCTTTCTACAGCCGCCAGATCGTCTATTTTCCAAACTCTGGAACGTTCTGTCAGATGTTTGATCCAACTACACTACCTTCCCGATGCGTTCGGGCTACGCCCAGAGATTATCACGAAGAGTTTGTATTGCATTGCAATTGCAATTGCAATGGTGCGTTTTGATTGGACGGAGTGAGTCACCAATTGCCTATATAAAGGGCCTTTGGGTTCCGAAAATACAACAACGAAAGTCACAAAATTCGTATACTTTCACACATTCTCAAGCCACGAAACTCTACAGAAATACTCTCTCAAACCCTCTCTTCAAAAGCCCTAACCTCCCGAAGGCAGCCATCAATCCGACGATCAAACCCCGAAGTTCAAACCCTAACCTTAGGGTTTTCAAAGAAGCAATCAGTCAATCACAATCAATCCGAAGCAATCAAGCAACTGAGGGATCAAGGTGGTGAGGCCCAACGGCCTCTGGTTTGTTTTATTTACTGTATTAAATCTTAATCGTAGCGTTTTGATTATCTACTAACTTTTCTGTCTGGTGTGAGGAAGAACACCGACCGGGGCTTCAATCCCTCGGCCGGTACATAAAACCAGGAGGATCCCTCGGCCGTGACATCCATTCACCGGCCGCGGGATCCATTTCCCTGGGACAGTTTGTTTTGCTCTTCTGCTTTCTGATGCATGATTTAATTATCGCACTGGCTCACTTTACTTACTGTTTAAAGGCTTAATTAAACAGACTATGTGTTAGGATTAAACAAAGTATCTACATGTCTTATGTTGAATAACTATGGGCCAGCCTCATGGCTCGGCAGAGAGGGGTGCCTAACACCTTCCCCTTACTGTACTCTTGGCTCTCGTACCCAAAATCTCTATCTGTTTTTCTAGTTTTAATAATTGGGTGGCGACTCTGTTTTGATGATGACCGCTATCGTGTGGCGATGTTCCTAGCCATGGGAATGTCCACGATCTTGGTTTATGAAGCAAGCAACCAATCGAACAATAAACGATCAATCTGAATGGCAATACCCCATCAGGGAGGTGTCTACAGTTTTTGGCGACTCTGCTGGGATGAGAGAGCCATAACCAGAAAGTTCAACATAAGACTAATACATGCCTTGTTTAATTCATTTATCATATGCATCGAGCGGGCAACCTCGTTGAGTTCACCTGATACCCCGGCATGACACGGGCTATGTTAGGAGTTCCAGCAAACTCCACAGTCACTCGTACCTAGTGGTATATCAAAAAGGGAATCACCCAATCACCGCCTATGATGGGCTGGTGAAAGGACTGGTGCCCTTTGACAACGGAGTACCCTGAGACTACCTAAACCTTGCATGTATTAGAAAGTCATAGAACTTATCAAACTAAGACAGGAACCTACAGGCTAGGAACCTACTTGCATTTGCTTGCAAAGGTTCTTCCTCACACTTTGTATCATTTGTTGTTGTAACATTTCCTTCTGTGCAGAAGGGTTGAGATTTTCAGCCCGAATCCTAACCCTGTACGAGCCAGGTACTGACCTTCAGGTACTCTACTTTCTCGAGCAGGCACAATAGGTAAATCAAAGAAGCAACCACAACCAATTTTATACTCTTACAACACCCGAAGCTGCGCCAAACAGAAGTCTCTGCAGCCATCCCGTCTGTCATCCTCGTCTGCTAAAACACTTTCACCACAACGGTCCCAATCACTCCCAGGGACTTCACGGCCATCCTCCCAACAAACTCCTCTATCTACCAAATCCCAAGCTTCATCAAGCAATCCTCCTACCCTCATGGTAGACAATGATGCCGCTATTGCCGATCTCCGAGCTCAAATCGCTACCCTGCTAGCCGAGAAAGCGGCCAGGGATGCTGAGGACGAAGAACGATCAATGGAAGACGAGAATCCTCACAAAGTGGTGTTGGCGGAAAGCCCCGAACTGACCAAGTAAGTCAAGGAGATCAAACAAGCTCTGGCCCGTTCACAAGGAGATGAAATTCTGGATTTCGAAGGACTTTGCCTCTTCCCAGAATCCAAACTGCCTGAAAATTTCAAAATGCCAAACATCGAAAAGTTCAATGGAACTGGCAACCCTACTAGTCGCGTTCGCCACGTCATCAACACTCTGAAGCCATTGGGCTTAAATGATGAACTCATCGCCCAATTGTTCCAGCGAACTCTCACTGGAAGCGCTCTCGACTGGTTCCTCACTTTGGAATTTGTGCACAATCAAACTTGGCCAGAAATTGCCAACGCTTTTGTCAAGCAATACGCATACAATGTCCAAATTGAGTTAACTACTCGAGACTTGGAGATGACCAAACAAGAATCCAATGAGGATTTTGCTACCTTTGTGGCAAGATGGAGGGAAAAAACTGCCAAGATGAAGAACCGCCCCTCCGAGGAAGACCAAGTGAGGATAGTTATCAAAAATCTGCAACCCAAATACCTTAGGCATATCTATACACTGGCTATCACCGATTTCAAATGCCTGCATGCCACTGGGTTACAAATTGAAGATGGAATCAAGGTAGGGCTCATTGGGAAAGAAGAAGCTCCTCCTCCACCTAAGAAAACCTTTTCCAGCCGAACATCTCACGCCTCTGTAAATACCCTTGGCACATCCTTGCCTCAGGACCCTTTCCAAGCTAGCTCATCCCGGAATTCAAATCACCCCCGCCACAATTTTGACCCTCTTTACATGACTTTGTCCTAAGCTTTGACCATTCTTAGCCGTCAAGGGCATCTCAAACCTTTAAACAAACCGCTTCCTTAGCCACCCTATGGCCCAAACCATGATCCTAACAAACAGTGCGCCTACCACCAACACCCTAGGCATGAAACAGACAACTGCATGCGTCTCCACCATGACATTCAAGACCTCATTGATAGCCAAACCATAAAACCTCCAAAACCTGATAAGCAAGCCAACCCACTTCCTACTCATAATGCCAAACCGCCACCCCGAAATATCAATCTCATAAATCTATCTCACAACCCCACATACAACCCTAGTCAATACATTGTCCAAAACAACCAAACCAAACCAACCTTAACCTTCCCCAAGGAGGACGAGTGTTTTATGATGGAGGAGGAAGAGAACAATGAGTCCGATCAGTCGGAAGTGATCGATCCTGACATGTCCGACATAAGTAGCAGAGATCAAACAAAGGAGGAAAAGCTAAGGAAATTGAGAGAACATTCCTGGGCAAAGCACAATTTGGAAGATCCAGACATTCCATTTGTAGAAGACAATGAGTGGCTCCGTATCTGGTTTGAGAATAGGAAGAAGGAAAAGGAAAGGGTCATCATGATGAGAAGGCACGCTCGCTTCGAGCCTGCCCAAATAGTGGTACCTATCAACCGTCCCAAAATTCCGACGCCACCCATTGTCTGGGAGACAATCAATCTCATAGAGAAGGTGGAAGAGTTCCGAATGCAACCATGGGTCAATCCATACGAAGAATGTGACTATAGCCAATGGATAGAGGAAGAAGAGGATATAGGTTTCACATATACAGACCCATATCGAACGGGGGAAAGTGATTTCGACGAAATGGAAGGAGAATGCAATGATCCCCTCGATGGAATCTCCTTAACATCACTGTTCAGCCAAGTAGAAGTGACAGGTCTCTCTTGCGACTGCGCAATCAATAAGGAGGAAGAAAAAGTGATGAAAATCCAGGCTGACGTTTCCATTTGGAAACTACTCATGTCTCAAAGAGGTAGCTATCATGCAAGCTGTGAAGACGGATCCAGTTCAAGGGCTCTGTTTGGCAAAGGAAATGGTGGAAAAGAGTATAAAGTTGCGAAAGACAAAGGAAAAGAAGACAACCCCAAAATGCCGCAATAGCTGAGAAGTCACAACATGGCAAAGAACATTAAACATTGCTTTTTGTTTTCTAAATCAAACTAGAATATGTTTTGGGCCCCTGTTTGGGCATTTTTATTTCTACCAAGTGAATTCCTATTTCATTTTCCAGATTATGCTTATTCAACAAGTTGCCATACACTATAGTCTCTTTGCCAAACAAAGGAAAATTCGAGGAGTCAACTTCTTTACGTCCCTGACAAAAAGGAAGGAGAGGATGAACTTTAGTTGGTTAAGAAACTAGGCTTTTGTCAAAACTTAGAAAGAAGACACTATCTCCGTGAGAACACTTAGGGTTAGCTTGCCCATTGTGAAAATACAAACGCAATAGGAGATTCAGAAAAAGATATCTCCATCAAATTCCTCTCCAAAAACATAGAAACCCTCTTGAAAGAAACGCTCATTGGGTAACCTAAGCAACCCAAGCAAATGTAAGAGCAAAGTCTGTTAGGGCAAGAAAATGCAAAAATCGCAGCCTAGGCAAAAGATAAGGCATTCAAAGCTCGCTAGGGACTCAACCTCCATCAGGTAACCTAGGCAAAATCTAGAGCATGTGAGAAGAAAAACCAAGAGTGGAAACCCAGCCTCAAAGGTGGTAATTTTGGAACTACGTAAAAGGCCTGATTCCCTGATTGGGATACGTAGGCAATCTCACATCGAGATGCGGCCCAAACATTTGGAGAGAGAGAAAAACATCAAAAGATTTGTGCTCAATGATAGGCATAGCTAACCCTGCGTATTGAGCTCGCAAAAGATGAGTATGCTTTTCTCGAGGAATTGACAACAGCAATAGACACAAGAATTATAGTTCATCCCCTTTAAACTAAAGGTCATTGATACAATAAACAGGATACCTCGAAAGATCTCGAATTTGGCAATCAGACTATGGAATATGGCAAAAGCAAAAGGCGAAAATCAAAACCAAGCGTAAGAAGGAAGAGAAAATGGGATGCCACTTGGCCAAAGCAAAATTTACCCTTCGAAAATCAAAGTAACAGCCGAAGAATTGATACATCGGCCGCAATCGATAATTCGGCCAGTACTCTATTTCACACAGATTACTGTCTATTAGCAAACGCTTGTTCAAAAAGCCATGTTCTGACTTTCACATGCATATCTTAAAGCATTTAGGGGTACGAAAAGCTCTTTTCATTTCATGAACAAAAGTTTAGTTACAAAATTCTCGCTGTGGTTGCTTTCACTATACAATTTCTGCTTGCCTCTTTTACTAACTATGGACAGGAAAAGAGAAAATCCTAAAAGCTAGTCATGGCGGTGTCTCTGAGATGGGGACTGCTCGTTGGTTCCCACGTCCTCCCCACCAGCAGCTGGTGCTCGCTCAGCCTCAAGCTGCAGCCAAAGAGGATACGAACATTTAGATTCAAGGAATGATACAAAGCAAATGAAACACATGAAAAGAGTCAAACCTCGAGGATCCTACGGCACTGTCTTCGAACCAAAGCCTCTGCACTCTGATAGGCATGAAGCCATTCCTGCACTATCTCAGCAGGCACCTACGGAAACCAACCAGCCATTTCAAATACAGGACCGACAGATACAATGATAAAGCAGGAAAAACGAAGTTCAGAAATAGGGTAATACCTGTGAAACCCCAGCTGGCAGCATATAAAGCTGGGTCGCGCAAGGAGTAAGGGCCAGGCATTCCTCCTTCCCATCATCAGAATGGAAGGAAACAAAAGAAGGGGCCCGCGGCCAAACAGGAGCAACAGGAGGAGCAACAGCAGCTGAAGCTAAGAAAACATGGCAGTACTCCGTGTAGTCTCCTGCCTGAAGAAGCAAACCTGCCCAATCCCTGATCCGAGCATTCCTCAAGTCCTCCTTAGACATCGAAGAAGTAGACCTCATCGATGTTGGAGGAGGAGGAGGAACAAACTGAAGCGCCTCAGCATGCGGACGCCACTGACTAGCCACCCGATCGCCTAAGTACCAGGCTCGGCAAAATGGACCCTCGAGCAAGCTACGGGTACGATCCAGAACCCTGGAACGTGCGAGAGGGGCATCCTCTGGTATACCACCCCAAGGGTCAAACCATACCTACAAAACGAGATCAAATCAGCTACAACATAAGGATATGCAAATCTAAGGACAAGAAACCCAAAGAAAAAGGTACTTGATCAACCGTCAGTCGGTCCAAAACTCGCCGCCACTCGAGAAGGCTCAAAACTGGTGACCGTGGCCTCCATTGCCCCACCAACCATCGCTCGTAGCGAGGTATACAGTTCGCATCTCCATGCCTAGTCTCAGGGGGAAACTGGAGGAGGTGCTCGAAAGCCTAGAGCTGAAAAACAGATTAACCAAAACAAGTTCAATACTAAGAGAATGTCAAAACAGGAAAGGAAGCAAGAAAGAAAGATATATACCTCAAGCGCCCGGTAGTGGCCGCCAAGGATGGGACTCTTGTCCCATGAGCAAGCTCCTAGATTGCCATACAAGGTGGCCAAAGCAGACGATCCCCAATCAAACTCCCTAACGGCCTCCAAACGCTGC
This sequence comes from Rhododendron griersonianum, assembly GCA_018127125.1. NCBI lineage: Eukaryota > Viridiplantae > Streptophyta > Magnoliopsida > Ericales > Ericaceae > Rhododendron > Rhododendron griersonianum. The sequence goes on from CM030791.1 coordinate 39,123,675, forward strand.
AAAGGAGCCAGGAGCTGTGTGTGCACCGAGCCATCCTTGTTGGCAAACAACATTTGCCCAAGGAGATAAAGAAGGAAGGCCCGCGTCAGCTGCTCGACACTCACTTGACTAAGGATATCAGCTGTCATATAAGTCTTGCTCAGACAAGTAACGTCGACATGGCCTAGGGAATGATGAGGAGGCACCTTGCCCAAAAACCACTCCAAGGCCCCTATCCACTCCCAAAGTCTAGGATCAACCCGGAGAGAAGCTCCACCCACTCGTAGGCCGGTAAGCAAAGAAAAGTCACCAGGAGTGATCGTCATCTCACTAGCAGAAGGAAAGTGGAATGTGTTGGTGGTATCCCACCATCTCTCAACCAGCGAGGTCATCAGTGACCAATCCATCTTCAGAAGATTGAGGCCCAGAACAAATGCCTCAAAGCCAGCAGCATGTACCAGTTCCCGAGCCTGCTCTGGCAACGTCAAAAACCACCTGTGCACTTCCTTGCCTCTACCGCGAGCCTCCAGTCTCCTATTTCTCTGCCAAAGACAAAAAGGGAGTTAATCTCACGATTGCATAAACAAAGGAAACACTTAGGGGCATCAAATTAATGTTCAAAAAGCATGCATGGCCAAAACAGGGGGCATGGTTATCTTAGTCTTTTTAAACAAAGCAATTCTGACCCAACCACGGGTCCTTCTCACTCATGCCCCTGGCTAAAAGGGATTTCATCCCGAGAATAAAATCCATCCTTAAACCATGCGAAATTAAGCTCCAAACTAAAGCAAAATGTTTATTTTTCAGGAAACTTACCGGAACATTAAGGATGCTCAAGTGCTGCTCAGGCTCTCTGCGAACTACCTCGGCCTCTAGGCCACCAACAGGAGGATGGTACTGCAGGAAACCGCCATAACCTAACCTACGCGAAGGAAGTATGTAAGTAACAGCATCGAACAAACCTGGCTCTTCAATCATTTCCTCATCAGACGAGGGATACTCACACCTACACCGAGGTTGCGAGGAAGAAACCGCAACGTCTGTAGAAGAGGATGGCAGCAAATCAACTGAGGGTGGCGTGTCCATCTCGTTGGAAGCAAGAACGACAACACCAACGATTGCAATAGCCGAAACCGGTAGTGAGGACGGTAGAAACCGGCGGTGATGGCCGGAGGAATTGCTTCGTATTCTCGATATATATCAAAAGAGATCACCCCAAGCGTAGGGTATAAGCGTCCAATTGAAGCATAATAAATCCGGAAGTCCGGGATCGTACCCACAGGGATAAATAATACGGCTTGATGGATTGTAGATGCAAGTACGGGCTTTCGGCTTTTAGTCAGCCAACTTGGTTTTTCGTATGCGGTGGAAAGTAAAAAGGCTAAATTAAACGAGAATAAACTAGATTAAAAGAAGGTTAGGTCTAGGAATCACTAACACCCACGACTCAAACAAAACCACATTTTTCACCTTAATACACGGTTTTACCCGGAAGATAAGATGGTTCGAAAATCAAGCTAGCTATAGAATTTATTTAGCAAACACCTCGAGCGACAGAGCTCCAAGTATCATGTGTGGTAAGTAGGCAATGCTCTTACCTACACATGATCAAAGAGGTTAACACATCGGTAATTTGACAAACAAATCCAAGCCCCCACATCAATTTTCGAACCAAAGTTGCAAACTTTTTGGTGAAAAATGCAATTTTTACTCAAGCCATGGGGTTCTAATCACCCCATGACCCAACCTTGAAAACTACTCACTCATATCCATGAAGATAGAAGCAAGCAAAAATCTACTAAGCATAATTGTAAACACAAGCCTAAGAGAAAATTAGCTAGAAAGATAGATCGGGAGATAATAAGCAACATTAATTAAGGAGACAAGAGTCAAAACTAACTTACTAAGGTAGAAAATGCAGAAATTAAGGCTGGAAATAAAGAACACTTCAAGAACACCAAGAACAATTTGAAATCTAAGTCTAGATCTAAAAAAACGTTCAAATCTAATTCTCTACTTGTTTGTACCAAATGACATCACTCCTATTTATAGGTCCTAAGTACGCGGATGGAATATGCTCCAAGATGCTCTGAAGATCCCCTCGTAAGCTCTCAGTACCGATGGCAATGGCCTTAAGTTGCTGTTAAGCTTCTCGGTACCGATGGCTATCTCCTTGCCATCGATGCCTAAGAGGTTAGTAGCTGGCGTGGATAAAGGCTCGGTACCGATGGCAATGGCTTTATCCATCGATGCCGAGCTGCTTAACGGAGGCAGCCTTGCTTGCTCGGGCTGTCTTGCAACGGGCCACGCCTTGCCTTGGCCATGCTGCCTGCCTCTTTTGCTCGGCTGCCTTGCAACGGGCTTGCTTTGGCTGCCTTGCTTGGGAACGGGTCACGCCTGGCCTTGATCATTGCTTTGGCACGCCAACGGGTCTTGATGCTTTGTTTTGGTCCGGGCAGCCATGCCTTGCTTGGGACGCCTTGCCTTGGCATTGCACACCAAAGGGCTTTTAAAATCCCTGTTTTGAAATGATTTTCTACAAAACACCACCAAACTACCTTATGAGCAAAAGTAAATAAAAGCAATTAATTAAGCGATAAACTAAACTCTAGATACCAGCGCACCTTTTATTACATTATCGGGTGCTTATCACACCCCCCAACTTGAGGTTTGCTAGTCCCTAGCAAATAAAACGCAAAACATTTAAAAACTAGTAACTTGCAATTCCTCTACTATCACAACTTAGAACATGCTCAATTTTGTAAACCAACAAGAGTTTAAACAATCCGACTTTTTATTTCATTTCTGCAACTCACAGTTTCAGCATCAAACCAAACAAGCTAAGTATCAAGCAAGTTAAGAGCAAGCTAAAAAGGTTTGTGTCCTCGAACAATGGGAGGATACGGGACACAAAACCTTGCGAATTCAGACTAAACCATATCCACCGAAAGAAGTGCTTGACAAGCAGGCAATAGCAAAAAAGGAAAACTATGCCTCAAACAACTAAAGCACTTTATTCAACAGAATTGAAAACTAACAGATGATTATTGGATAACGAAAGGAAAGCAAGCTATACAACTAATTATGCAAATATCAGACAGTCAATCATAAAGGAATCCAAGCGCGCAAAAGATCAACTAAGGACTTTTTAAGCTTGTAATGACCTTGGTTACAATGAAAAGGGTTAGCAAAAATGGGCGACGGTCTATTTTCTAGCTTGGTCATCTACCCGAATGACTGCCACCAACACAAAATGAACCAAGTCAAAGCCAAACCGGCTAAACCAATATCCACCAACTAACTATAGATGCATAATACTAAACTACAAAATGGAAATGCAAAAGACAAAAGAAAAAGGATAGAGTGGTCGGCATGTCAACCAACCTAGACCCCGACCAAGTAAGGGGATTTCTAACCACCGACTCTCTACATCAACCACACCACCAAATCACAAGTCATCACACCACCCCATCAGTCATCCTGCTCCTCACTCTCATAGCCCGCAAAGTCATCATTAATCTCTCCCTCCTCAACGGGCTCGAGGACATATTTCATCCCGGATTGCTGTTCTAGAATAGAAGTCTGCCATGCTATCTCCTTTCTCTGCGTCTCTTGTTCCCTCATCATCATTCTCCTTTCAACCTTCTCCTTCTTCTGACAATTCATGAGTGCAACCACTTGACTGAACAGCTTTTTGATCCAAGATGATTGTTTCTCCCTTTTTGATGGCATCGAAGTCAAATAATCCCCTCCTTTCACCTGCTTACCCTTAGCGGAATGAGTCTGAGAAGAGCTTTTCGTATCAAATGCTTAATCAAATGGCCCCGGAGATAGTTCCTCCAAATTTTCATAACCCCAACCTTTGACTCCTTTTTCCAAACACAAACTAGTAATCATACAAGGGAATGGTATGTTGGCAGTGATTAATGTGTTAACCTTGAAATCTCGCAACTGTGTAAAGATAAACATTGCCCAATCCACTAACAAATCATCAGTCAAGAAAGCAAACATAAGTTCTCCACTTCTTCTACTTGGTCTGTGATCCGAGCCTCGAGGGTATAGATTAAAGTGAATAACTTTGTTCAAAAACCTTACACTCGCTTTGAAATTTCCAGGCACATGGGGGTCAGAAGCTTTCAAGGGATCAACATAAAGAACATCATTCACCACTTGCGAATCAATTGTCACATTCTTCCTAGGGTAATTCACAGATTCAGGAGGGGGCCTTTGAATTCCCAAATACAAAGCAATATCATTTGGGGTAATCTCAATATCCATACCAGCCACTCGAGACCTAATTCTAACAGCAGGATCATTTTTCCAATCACCTTCTGGAACTTGCATATACTTATAAAAATCAACAACAATATTCTTATTATACCCAAGTAATTGCTCAGTCCAGAATTTCAAACCTTTCTGAATAATGCAGCGGACGCCCATATGATCCGATTTGAATTTGCTAGCATCCACTTGACGCTCGTTTTTGAACTTCCTGTTACCAAAACTGCCCTCCCACTCTCTTCTCTTATCCGCTGCAATTTCAGCCAATGTTCTACGCCTTTTCCGAGTTCGAGAACCCGAAGCTTCCTCCACTTTAATTTCAACCCCCTCCGCCACAAAATCATCCTCCTCCTCCACAATCTCTTGTTGCGAAAAGGAAGCCCGGTGTGCGGTTTGCTTGATCTTTGGCATTGGAAGGCAAAAAGGGTTTTGGGTTTATTTTTTGGAATTTTTGGATTTGTGGGGGATTTTTCTAGGGTTTTGATTTTTGGTAGAAAAATGGAATGTAGGTTAGGATTTATGGTGGGAAGTGGGTATTTGGGTAGAAAATAGGAAGAAATCAAGGATTTTTTAGGAAAAAGTGAGAAATTTCGGATTAAAGGAGGGTAGAAGGGTTTACCTTGTTTTGGACTGAAAATCCCGAAATTGATGGAGAAATCTTGAGGATAGTTGAAGGAGATGGAGGATTTGAAGGATTTATGGAAGAATATGGAGTTTTTGGTGGTATAATGGAGGTTTGGGGTTAGGGTTTTGGTAGAACAATGGAGGAAAGTGAGAGGGCAGTCGGCTGCAGAAGAGATGAAAGAGGGTTTTGAATTTGGTAGCTCTCTGGACTGCCCGACTGATCTGCTTTGAGCCAAAGAGGTTCGGTACCAATGGCTAATATTCCTGCCATCGATGCCTAAGCTGCTTGACCTGTTGACTGCATCCGAAACCAACTCGGTACCGATGTCAAATATTTCTCCCATCGATGCCGAGCCTGTTAACTCAGAAAATTGCACTTCTTCATTTTGAACCCCAGAACTTCCAATCAATTCAATTAACACCCTCAAAGCACCTTTAGTCAATGAAATCACTCATACCAACATCCCTCCAAACAGTCGGTCGCCTAGGTTAAAGCAAAGAACGGGAGAAAAAACAGGATGCAACATGGGGCAAAGGGACTCATATGTGGTATGATCATGCAAAGAATGCCTTGTATCTTCTCTTAAGTGCGCTTTAGATTCCAAAATGATTGAAAATCGACATTAAAACACAACTAGAGATAGACATGCGATTATTCACCTAACTACGAGCATTTTATTGAATTGAATTGAAAAGGTGGGGATATGGCCAAAGCTTGCTCAAAAACTTAACCTAAAACCTAACCGTTCAATTTTTAACCAAGCATGCAAATTGAGAAGCACAAAATTCTTAGGATTGATACGAACTCTTGCCAACTAACAATTATTGAGCATGCAACAAGTCACGAAAAAGAACTAAAACATGACAAAATGAACGAATTGCAAGTCAAAAACCTTTATTTATTTTTTGAAATTTTCCATTTTCTCATTTTTTTGGATTTTTCAATTTCTATTTTTTTGAATTTTCAAAATTTTACAAAATCTAGCAAACTAGCAAACAAATAGCACATAAGCTAACCCCTCCCCCCAACTTAAAACGATGCTATGCCCTCATAGCAATAAGAACATGAGCGAAGAGAAAAGTGAGCGAATGTACCGTCCAAGGGGAATGTCAACCCCTAAATACCTTGACCAAGTAGGAGGATTTCATGTCAATTGCTTGCTCCAGTCCGATTAGATGCTTCCAGGATTTACTCTTTCGATTTTGCTAACTCGAAACCACAGCTAGTCACACTGGGCCATACCCAAAGCTTTATCGGACTAATAACCGCGGCGCATAGCTGCACCCATGCTTAGGGCTCCTGAATGCCTTACTCACCCCGGCTTTAGGCCCAAACTACCAAGGCTGGTGTGGTAGCACATAAACCCTGCAGAAGACTTAAGAGAACGACTTTCCACAAGACAAATGACATTAGAAACACCGGCCCGTGTTATCCGGCTTCAAACCAAACCAAAATTAAAAGACAAAGAAAAACACACAAAAGACATGTAAAAACAAATAGAAGCATGCAAAACAATTAGGAAAATGCAAAACAAAAATGCAATGCAATGCACCACCCGATCATCACGCGATCACACGAGTCATACTTTTCTTCCCATTCCTTACCGGTGGGGTAAACAATGGGTGGCTATACTAGACCGTTGAGAATTTGTTATGCTAGCGCCCGTAATAAAATTTATCGCTCGACCTCGCCAAACAATGAAGTTCAGCGTCCCCTACGATCAAAACAAAGCAAGATAAGATACAACCTAGCGTGCACTCCAGGCAATATCACACCTCACCCATAGACCTAAGTTGCCACCGATAGGGGCCTATTCGGAGAGCATGGATCATTAACGATAAACTATTACCAAGGAGAACTAATGAAAGCTCGCTTTACACTAACACGTTGGTGAAATCTTTTCATGAAATGTCTCCAAGACTTTATTCAAAACAAGAAACACATAACAAACATGACACCTAAACATGCATACTAAACAAAGACAAAAGAAACACGTAAAAGCACGAAAGAAAAACACATATGTACAGTATTTACACATTCAATATCAGAACTCGGAGCGTCAAAGTCACAGCTCGACTCCGCCAAACAATGAAGTCCAGCGTCCCCTAAGATCGTAACCAGGCAAGCAACAAGATAGAGCCAAGTGCGTAAGCACGGGAGTATCAAGGCCTAACCTAAGGATCTATACCGCCCCCGTTGGGGCTAATCTGGAAGACGTGAGTGTTTTACTGTGAATTACTCCTATCAGAAAAGCTAATTAAAGCCCTATGTCACTGATATCAAATGATTTGCCCTTCGAACCGGAGCTGGGCACACGATCCTTCTTTTAGTAGCGGTGTGCGAAGCTACATATACCCAAGTCAATGGTGGGTAACCCCTACCCGGGGGCCGGGTCCGACAAACAATTAAGTTCAGCGGTTACGCTTTCACTCCCCGTGCAAACATAAAGAAACAAGCTAATCAACCGTGTAAACTGGATCGATCAACTCCTCATCCGGCTCTCCAACCTCGAAACTGCCGAGAAATAGTTTAAGCCTCTGTCCATTTACTTTAAAAGATTGACCATTAATCGGATTCACAACATTAACAGCACCATGAGGATAAACATGCTCAACAACATAAGGACCAACCCATCGAGAGCGTAATTTACCGGGAAACAAATGAAGCTTAGAGTTGTATAGGAGTACCTTCTGTCCAATCTCAAAGTCTTTCCGGTGAATACGCTTGTCGTGGAATGCCTTCACTTTTGCTTTGTAGATGGCGGTGTTGTCGTAAGCATCTCTTCGAATCTCTTCAAGCTCGTTGAGTTGGAGCTTTCGGTGCTTGCCGGCGGCCGATAAACGATAATTCAATGATTTGATAGCCCAAAATGCCTTATGTTCAAGCTCAACCGGAAGATGACATGCTTTCCCATAAACCAAACGATACGGCGAAGCTCCCAAAACAGTCTTGTATGCCGTGCGATAAGCCCAAAGTGCATCATTCAAGCGAAGACTCCAATCCTTCCGGTTCGGGTTCACTGTTTTCTCCAAAATGTGCTTGATTTCCCTATTTGCCAACTCTGCTTGCCCGTTTGTTTGTGGATGATAAGCGGTGGAGACTTTATGAGTGATCATGTACTTCTTCATCAAGGCCTCGAATGTCCGATTACAAAAGTGGGTGCCTTGGTCACTTATGATTGCTCTTGGCATCCCAAATCTTGAAAGAATATTGTCCTTGAGAAACTCCACCACCACCTTGGCATCATTGGTACGTGTTGCAATGGCTTCCACCCACTTTGAAACATAATCAACCGCCACAAGGATATACAAATTCCCTAAAGAAACAGGGAATGGTCCCATAAAGTCAATGCCCCAACAATCGAAAATCTCAACTATAAGGATGTTAGTGAGTGGCATCTCATCCTTTCGAGTCACACTCCCAAGCTTTTGGCAACGTTCACAAGCGACACAAAAGTGGTAAGCATCCTTGTGCAAGTTAGGCCAATAAAATCCACATTGCAACACCTTGGCGGAAGTCTTTCTAGAAGAGTAGTGGCCCCCACAAGCTTCCGAATGGCAAAACTCAAGAATTCTTTGTTGATCGGAATCCGGAAAGCAATGGCGCGCTATTTGATCTTGTCAATACTTGAAAAGATAGGGGTCGTCATAAGAGAACATTCGTACTTCATGAAGGAACCGACGACGCTCTTGAGGAGACCAATGCGGTGGTAAGAGACCCGTAGCCAAATAATTCACTATGTCGGTGAACCATGGGGTACTCGAAACGGCCAGCAATTGTTCATCCGGAAACGTGTCCACGATAGGAAGACTCGGAGTAGGATCCTCAAACTGTAATCTCGATAAGTGGTCAGCTACCACGTTCTCAACACCCTTCTTGTCTTTAATGGTCAAATTGAACTCTTGGAGAAGTAGAATCCATCGTATCAAACGAGCTTTGGCATCTTGCTTTGTGAGTAGGTACTTGAGAGCGGAGTTGTCCATGAACACAACAATAGGAGCGCCACCTATCAAGTACGATCGAAACTTGTCGAGAGCAAACACCACCGCAAGTAACTCCTTTTCGGTGGTAGTGTAATTGACTTGAGCATCATTCAAGGTCTTGCTTGCATAATGAATCACGTACGGATGCTTGTCCTTCCTTTGTCCCAAAACAGCACCTACGGCATAGTCACTTGCATCACACATAAGCTCAAACAGGAGGCTCCAATCCGGCGGTTGCACAATTGGAGGAGTGGTGAGACTAGCTTTCAACTTGACAAATGCTTGCTCGCACGCGGGGGTCCACTCAAATGGAACGTCTTTGGAAAGGAGATGGCAAAGGGGCCGAGAGATAGCACTAAAATCCTTGATGAATCGGCGATAGAATCCGACATGCCCGAGAAATGAACGAATATCCTTCACACACTTTGGAGTCGGGAGATTGGAAATGAGGTCGATCTTTGCCTTATCTACCGCGATACCATCGGAAGAAACGATATGCCCCAAGACAATCCCTTGAGTGACCATGAAATGACATTTTTCCCAATTGAGCACCAAATTCTTTTCTTCACATCTCGTCAAAACCTTCTCGAGATTGGCCAAACATAACTCAAACGAGTCGCCAAAAACCGAGAAATCATCCATGAAAACTTCTACGATCTTCTCAACCATGTCACTAAAAATGCCCATCATACACCTTGAAAACGTTCCCGGAGCGTTGCACAAACCAAACGGCATCCGGCGGTAAGCAAATGTTCCAAAAGGACAGGTGAATGTGGTCTTTTCTTGATCCTCCAAAGCAACCTCGATCTGATTATACCCAGAATACCCATCCAAAAAGCAGTAAAACGCATGCCCGGCTATTCTTTCCAATATTTGATCGATAAATGGCAAAGGAAAGTGGTCTTTTCTGGTGCTTGCATTGAGTTTTTGATAATCGATACATACTCTCCATCCTGTCTGAACTCGAGTAGGCACAAGCTCATTCTCTTCGTTCCTTACAACTGTCACCCCGGATTTCTTCGGTACAACCTGGATTGGACTCACCCATTTGCTATCAGCGATGGGGTAGATGATCCCAACATCCAACAACTTCAGAACCTCAGCGCGAACTACATCTTTCATGATTGGGTTTAAACGGCGTTGGGGTTGTCGAGATGGCTTGACGTTATCCTCCAAGGCGATATGGTGTGAGCAAAGAGTCGGATCGATACCCTTGATATCTGCAACTGTCCATCCAATAGCCTTCATGTGCTTCTTCAACAAATTAATCAACTCTACCTCTTAGAGATTCCCAAGAGAAGAGGATATAACCACGGGATAGGTTTCATTCTCTCCAAGGAAGACATATTTCAGGGTGTCGGGCAAAACTTTCAATTCTAACTTTGGTGGCTCCACACTAGAGGGCAAGACCTTCTTCTCGATCGGCGGTAGCTCCTCAAATTCATCCAACTTTGGGGTCCAAGCATTTAGTGCGCAAGCTTCATCCTCATTCATCAAAGAGTACAAATAGTTCACTTCGAAAGATTCAAGAAATTCAGCCTCTTCGGCTGTGAGAGCAACCTCCAAAGGATCACTATAAAGTAACTCATCCACATGTTCCTCCACCAAAGAGTCAATAAAGCTCACTTCATTCACATTTTCATCATCCCCCATTTGACTCCCTATATTGAACACATTAACCTCCATCTTCATGTTACCGAAGGTCATGTTAAGCAATCCGTTCCGACAGTTGATAACTGCATCCGCCGTGGCTAAGAAGGGTCTTCCAAGGATTACCGAAGTAGAAGTAGCACAAGAATCGATCGGAGTTGTGTCGAGAATCACAAAGTCCACTGGATAGATAAACTGACCAACTTGCACCTAAACACCTTCCACTACCCCCCTTGGAACACGAACACTCCGATCGGCCAACTGAAGGGTGACTCGAGTAGGCTTCATCTCCCCCAACCCAAGTTCTTGATAGACGGAGAACGAAAGTAGATTGACACTTGCTCCAAGATCGAGCAAGGCTTGTTCGATACGCTTGTCTCCTATGGTGATTGCAATGGTAGGACTCCCCGGATCTTTGTACTTTGGGGCGATATTCATTTGAATAATGGAGCTCACTTGTTCGGTCAAAAAGATCTTCTTTTGAACGTTCAACTTCCTCTTTCGAGTACATAGATCTTTAAGAAACTTAGCATAAGAGGGGATTTGCTTGACCACATCCATAAGGGGGGTATTGATCTTTACTTGATTAAACAACTCATGCAACTCCGCATTGAGATTCGGTTTCGCCAAAGCCTTCAAGCGTTGAGGATAAGGTGCCGGTGTTGGAACAACTCGAGGGTCCGGTACACTTTCCTTCTATTTACCCTTTCCCTTCTCCCTTTCTTCTGGAGCTTCCTTGCTTGCCTCCTTGGGAGATTCCCCAAGGATTGGTGTTGGACTTGACTGACCAACAGGAGGAGGTAACAAGGTAGGCTCCGAAGGCATCTTCACTTGGTTGTCTACCGTCTTCCCACTTCGAAGAGAGATTATCGCCTTTGCTTGCTCGGGGAAAGTCACCGAAGAGCTAGCAAAGTGCACACCTTGAGTAGTCGGATTGGATGTTGATTGCGGGTTGGGTTGAGGCTGTGTTGGGAATTTCCCCCTTTCTTGTTGTAATATCCCCACAGTGGTTGTCAATTTGCCCAACTGATTCCTGATATCATTCATCATTTGCGTTTGTTGCTCATTGAAAGTATTCTGGCCTTGCAGGAGGGCACTGAATTGATCTTCCCAAGAACGCTTAGGGGTTGTTGTTGTTGAAACTGAGACGGTTGTTGAAATTGACTAGGCTGCTGCTGGAATTGACTTGCATGAGGAAATGGAGCAGGAGGAGCAAACCCCGGCGGACCTTGAGCTTGAGGAAAATGGAAGGCATTCTGGGTTTGCTTCCAAGGTAACTGTGGAGCAGGAGGTTGCATTTGAGAAGAGCTCCCCTCATTCGATTGACTCCAACGGAAAGAGGGATGTTGACGTGTCCCCGAGTTGTAGGATTGAGAATAAGGGTCGAATCGTTGCACAACATGCACCTCTTCCGGAGCAATTCCATTAATCACATTCTTCAAGGCAGGAATATTAGGGCAAGCTTCTGTAGAATGGCCCACCATCTCACAAATAACACACACTTCCTCCACTTGGCGTACCGCCTTCACCTCTTGAGACTGAGCACTCTTAAGTTCCAACTTATCAAGCTTCCGAGAAATCTTTTCCAATCGAGTTTCAAAGGCCGTATGCTCCGAAATAGAGAACTTCCCAGAACCTGTAGGACCTTGATTAAACATTGCCATATCCCTAGGATCAGCAAGCTGCCAAGTCTGAGTCTTCTCCGCTAGTATCTCATAGAAATCCCAAGCATCCTCCGGTGTCTTTCCCATAAAATCTCCACCACCCATTGTATACAAAAGCTGCTTGCTCTCTTGAGAACACCCCGTGTAAAAGTAGTTAACTCTGAGATACAATGGAAGGTTGTGATGCGGAACCGACATGAGCAAGTCCTTGTAGCGCTCCCAATACTTGTGATACGTCTCTCCATCCCTTTGCTTGAACATTTGGATCTGATCGATAAGCAACTTTGCCCGGCTAGCTGGAAAGAACTTCGTAGTGAAAGCATCCTGAACTTCCCCCCAATTGCGCAAGGATTGAGGCTTCAAAGAATTGAACCATTGCTTCGCTTTGTCCTTGAGAGTGAAGGGAAATAACTTCAAGCGAGCTTGGTCAAGTTGATTCTGAGTAGGGCAAATGGAATGCAAAATATTTTCGAACTCCCGGATATGCAAATACGGATCCTCCATTTCCCGCCCCCGAAACTCTGGAATAACCCGAAGATACTCAGCCTTAAATTCAAATGCATTCTCAACAGTCGGAGTCGGAATAACGATAGGCGATACTTGAGGGGCCCATTCTGGATTCAAATAATCATGGAGAGTGCGAACTGGAACTTCGTTGGCCATTGGGCCTTTTCGATTGCGATTTCGATTTAACTTGTGCGGTGGAGAGTGGGCAGGATACGCCCTGACAATGGTACGGATTCTCGGTGGCGAGGACGAATGGTGAAACCGGTTGGAATTTGGGCTCCGATACACAACAGACATACACAAGCAAATCTACCAAATAACAAGCTAACTACCAGCAAACTAACAGATCGGAGGGGCTAGGCCGCCGCCTCAACTCAACAAACAGAAAGTGCGAGGGGTTATGCCACCACCTCGGCTCAACAATGTAGATTAAATTAAGCTAACTTAACTAACTAAGCAAGTAAACTAACTAACTATCTAACTCAATATCTACTCCGGCTTCGTTACACCTCAGGTTTGGCATAAAACTAGGTTAGAGGTATCCACCGAACTAGATACGAGTAACTAACAAATAAACAACTAAACTACAGCTAAAAGAAAGAAGCGGGATACTCACAATGGTTTGTCGAGCCTCCATAAAGCCATAATAAGAAATCCCCGGCAACGGCGCCAAAAATGCTTCGTATTCTCGATATATATCAAAAGAGATCACCCCAAGCGTAGGGTATAAGCGTCCAATTGAAGCATAATAAATCCGGAAGTCCGGGATCGTACCCACAGGGATAAATAATACGGCTTGATGGATTGTAGATGCAAGTACGGGCTTTCGGCATTTAGTCAGCCAACTTGGTTTTTCGTATGCGGTGGAAAGTAAAAAGGCTAAATTAAACGAGAATAAACTAGATTAAAAGAAGGTTAGGTCTAGGAATCACTAACACCCACGACTCAAGCAAAACCACATTTTTCACCCTAATACACGGTTTAACCCGGAAGATAAGATGGTTCGAAAATCAAGCTAGCTATAGAATTTATTTAGCAAACACCTCGAGCGACAGAGCTCCAAGCATCATGTGTGGTAAGTAGGCGATGCTCTTACCTACACATGATCAAAGAGGTTAACACCTCGGTAATTTGACAAACAAATCCAAGCTCCCACATCAATTTTCGAACCAAAGTTGCAAACTTTTTGGTGAAAAATGCAATTTTTACTCAAGCCATGGGGTGCTAATCACCCCATGACCCAACCTTGAAAACTACTCACTCATATCCATGAAGATAGAAGCAAGCAAAAATCTACTAAGCATAATTGTAAACACAAGCCTAAGAGAAATTTAGCTAGAAAGATAGATCGGGAGAAAATAAGCAACTTTAATTAAGGAGACAATAGTCAAAACTAACTTACTAAGGTAGAAAATGCAGAAATTAAGGCTGGAAATAAAGAACACTTCAAGAACACCAAGAACAATTTGAAATCTAAGTCTAGATCTAAAAAAACGTTCAAATCTAATTCTCTACTTGTTTGTACCAAATGACATCACTCCTATTTATAGGTCCTAAGTACGCGGATGGAATATGCTCCAAGATGCTCTGAAGATCCCCTCGTAAGCTCTCGGTACTGATGGCAATGGCCTTAAGTTACTGTTAAGCTTCTCGGTACCAATAGCTATCTCCTTGCCATCGATGCCTAAGAGGTTAGTAGCTGGCGTGGATAAAGGCTCGGTGCCGATGGCAATGGCTTTACCCATCGATGCCGAGCTGCTTAACGGAGGCAGCCTTGCTTGCTCGGGCTGTCTTGCAACGGGCCACGCCTTGCCTTGGCCATGCTGCATGCCTCTCTTGCTCGGCTGCCTTGCAACGGGCTTGCTTTGGCTGCCTTGCTTGGGAACGGGTCACGCCTGGCCTTGATCATTGCTTTGGCACACCAACGGGTCTTAATGCTTTGTTTTGGTCCGGGCAGCCATGCCTTGCTTGGGACGCCTTGCCTTGGCGTTGCACACCAAAGGGCTTTTAAAATCCCTGTTTTGAAATGATTTTCTACAAAACACCACCGAACTACCTTACGAGCAAAAGTAAATAAAAGCAATTAATTAAGCGATAAACTAAACTAAAACTAGATACTAGCGCACCCTTTATTACATTATCGGGTGCTTATCAGGAATGACGGTGGCCGGACTACGGTGGGGGAGAACGACGGCGAACGGTGGTGGACGGACGAAAGGAACGGAGAAGAAGAATGAAGGAAGAGGGAAGATTAAATGGGCCGTGAAATTGATTAAACGGAACTTAAATCGATTTTCTGACCTTTGACGTTCTAGCGGCCAAGACTTCGAATCCTCGACCGAAATATCTTTTCCTCGGCCGAGTGATTGATTTACTGGCCCTCCAATCAATTCCCCTCAGCGGCATTAGATCTTGCTCAGTGCACCAAATAAAGCAATTATGGACTTCTGAGCCATCGACCAACAAAATAGCCTTGGGCGCATCCCCGAGCCGACACAACGTGATCAGAACTAGCCTTGGGGGCACGCCCGAGCACGGAAAAACATCGAAGATCTCTCTCCGTAAACAGCAAGCTCACAACAACTGGTCACTTGACCACTAAGGATTATCGAAATTAAGCTCTTGCTCTACGCCCATCATCACTATCAAACAACTCAGCAGCTCCGTGCCCATGTTCACCCATATCAACTCACTCAGCAGCTCTACGCTTGCCATTCCAACAACCATACAACCATCAACTCACTCAGCGGCTCTATGCCTATGCTCACTATCACTCGGCGGCTCTACGCCCGCGCTCGTTATCACTCAACAGGCTCTGAGCCCAATCACCGTCAGCACCTCCACGCTCGCTATCTCAGCGGCTCCAAGCCCACTATCTCAACTGGCTCGAAGCCGTAACAACCATCTCAGCGGCTCGAAGCCCATTATCATAACGGCTCTACGCCCATATTCACCATCTCACAAGCGGCTCCAAGCCCACTATCTCAACTGGCTCGAAGCCATAATGACTATCTCAGCAGCTCTATGCCCGTATCAACTCAGCAGCTCTACGCCGATTATCTCAACTGGCTCGAAGCCGTAACAACTATCTCAACAGGCTTTACGCCGCCCCAATAATCAAGACATCATCAATTCTCAAGCTCTACGCTTGAATGCTCAAAATCTAACATTTTAAATGCGCGAAGCTCTTTGAATGCCCAACCACTGTGTACTGGATGCTCAAGTTCTACGTTTGAATGCCCAACCACTGCGTATTGGACGCTCAAAGCCTGTACTTTGAATGCTCGGATTCTGCCGTCCGAATGCTCGAGCTCTACGCTCTGAATGCTCAAGTCCGAAACTTGAAAGAAGCTCTACGCTTATATCAAACACACACGCACGGGCCCGTGCACATTTGCATCAATTGCATCACCATTATCACATCGAGTCTGCATCATCATATCTGTTCACATCTAACAACCAACATCATCACATATATACACTTTGCATATCTCTCATGAAACAGGTCAACCCTGCAATCAACCAGCTCTATGCCTCGGTTTTATTGATCGGTCCAGTGCCTCGATCATTTGGCTCTACGCCAAAACTTATGATGAGAAAGCTCTGTGCATAGACCATCAGAATGCAACCAGCTCTACGCTTCAGTTCAAATCACGTCAAGCTCTAAGCTCCGACACCTCAGGCTTTCGCCTTATGATCAATACCAGCTCCGCGCTTCGGTTCTATCAAGCTCAAAGCTCCAATCTCCTCAGGCCCTCGCCTCATGACCACAGCAAGCTCTACGCCTCAATTCTATCACCTCAGCCTCTAGCCTCATGACTACAACCGGCTCCGTGCCTCGGTTCCCTCATCCCCAAAGCTCCATGCTCTAGTTACTGGCCTTGCGCCCCCCATATCTCAAAACCGGCATCCAACTCGTCTCCAGAAGATGGTTTGGGTTCCACCCATATCTCAAAACGGTGTCCAATTCATCCCCAGTAGATGACTTGGATTCCACCACAATCACGTTAATTCCTTCCAGCTCATTCGCAAGGATAGACTACTCTACTGAGCTCCCCTCAGTCAAGGTAAGGATGATCAAGAAAAGCAAACGCACCTGCCGTGTACTGATCTACCCCAAAATACTAAGGAAGCTCCCCGCCAAAAATTCCCCCGGCAGCCCCGCGCTCCTTCAACTATCTTCCGCCAAAACCCTGGCTCAGTCTAGGTACGTCGCACTACAACTTTTTAAGCCCGAAGGTACGTCTTTTGTCTCTAACCCTCCAAACTTTTTATTTTCCTTTATTGCCCGAACTACGGTTGGTCTGAATTTCCCGTGTGGAATACGTAGGCAGCCTCCCGGCCCGACCATAACAAAAACCTTTTTTGAAAACCCCTTGGAATAGTGGTTGGACCAAATTGAGTTGCTTTTATAGCTTTGACTCTTACTCAAACATGTCTCGCGATCCGTCTGAGCTCAGTCAAAGAGGGGCATCTGTAGACACCCCAATTTGGCCTAACGATTATTTCAAGTCCCACCTTGGGGACCATCCCGATGATGAAATGGATATAGTGATTGCTGATTGACTTCTCATGAACCCATGGGCTTATGGTAAGAACTTTGAGCCACTTAGAGGACCCAATCCAGAGCCATACAGCCTTTCAGACAGAAAATACAGAACCCTAGGAGAATCCATCTGTCGGCCGTAACATTGATCTCACGGCCTTAACATCCTTTCTTCACCCGAGTAACTTGTTGCTTGAAAATCTCCCTGAGGGATCAATCCCTCGGCCGCAAGATCTATCATTCGGCCGCAACATCCATTCCTCGGCCGCCAGATCCTTTCTACGACCGCCAGATCGTCTATTTTCCAGACTCTGGAACGTTCTATCAGATGTTTGATCCAACTACACTACCTTCCCGATGCGTTCGGGCTACGCCCAGAGATTATCACGAAGAGTTTGTATTGCATTGCAATTGCAATGGTGCATTTTGATTGGACGGAGTGAGTCACCAATTGCCTATATAAAGGGCCTTTGGGTTTTGAAAATACAACAACGAAAGTCACAAAATTCGTATACTTTCACACCCTCTCAAGCCACAAAACTCTACAGAAATACTCTCTCAAACCCTCTCTTCAAAAGCCCTAACCTCCCGAAGGCAGCCATCAATCCGACGATCAAACCCCGAAGTTCAAACCCTAACCCTAGGGTTTTCAAAGAAGCAATCAGTCAATCACAATCAATCCGAAGCAATCAAGCAACTGAGGGATCAAGGTGGTGAGGCCCAATGGCCTCTGGTTTGTTTTATTTACTGTATTAAATCTTAATCGTAGCGTTTTGATTATCTACTAACTTTTCTGTCTGGTGTGAGGAAGAACACCAACTGGGGCTTTGATCCCTCGGCCGGTACATAAAACAGGAGGATCCCTCAGCCGTGACATCCATTCACCGGCCGCGGGATCCATTTCCTTGGGACAGTTTGTTTTGCTCTTCTGCTTTTTGATGCATGCTTTAATTATCGCACTAGCTCACTTTACTTACTGTTTAAAGGCTTAATTAAACAGACTATGTGTTAGGATTAAACAAAGTATCTACATGTCTTATATTGAATAACTATGGGCCAGCCTCATGGCTGGGTAGAGAGGGATGCCTAACACCTTCCCCTTACTGTACTCTTGGCTCCCGTACCCAGAATCTCTATCTGTTTTCCTAGTTTTAATAAACTGGGTGGCGACTCTATTTTGATGATGACCGCTATCGTGTGGCGATGTTCCTAGCCATGGGAATGTCCACGATCTTGGTTTATGAAGCAAGCAACCAATCGAACAACAAACGATCAATCTGTATGGCGATACCCCGTTAGGGAGGTGTCTACAGTTCTGTTAATTTAAAGTATTTTTATTTGAATTTCCAAAAGTGCTATCATATTTATCAAACTCTGTTTTATTTCATTGGGTTGTAAGACAGTTAAGTAGTTTTGAATTTAGTATTTGAGATTTTCGCTGCTAAACTCTGTTTAATAAAATCTTATTTCTTAAATCAGTTTTATGGATTATTAAATCAATTAAAAATGATTTAATTAACGTGTCCAAAATTCGGGGCGTTACATATCTACCTCCGGTTCCGATCAAAACAAGCTTAAAACGGATTTTGGGAGTTTTTCGATTTTGCGAAGGAAATGATGGGTACGAGGCGTAGGGCTGGCTTCGGATGATTTGGGGCTGGTTTTGAGATGCTTAGGGTCGGTATGGAAGGTTAGAAGAGTTAATTCGGAGTTCGGGGTGGTGCAAGGGCAAAACCCACTTTTATCTCTTTTTGGTTTCTCTCTAAACTGCCATGGCTAGAGCTTTAAGCTCTTACTCTCCTACCTTCCTACTGGTTTCTGGACGCACAGAGGGTGAAAGAGAGTTGTGTTTGCTGTATAGAATTTGGAGGGTTAGAGGGTGGTATTTATAGAGGTTTGGAGAGGAGAGGAGAGAAGAGGGTGGTGACCGATTATGGAGGTGGTGGATGACTGGAAGTGGGCTTGCAGCAGCTGGAACATGGCTGGAGCTAGCTGTTTCTAGCTGGCTGTGGTAGGAGCAGGAGAGGGAAAGAGAGGTTACAGAGGGAGAGAGAGAGAGAGAGATTACGGGAGAGAGGAAATCTGGTGAAAGATTTTGAGAGAGGGAAAATAATCTAGTGCGAATGAGTGTAGGAGTTGGTACCAATATACGCAGAAACGAGCCTTGAGGTGTTTGATCGTTCAGTTTTCGTTTTCGGAAAATTCTAAGAATTTAATCGTAACATCGCAAAATCATTTCGATGCTAACCGCGGTCTTGCTTAGTGAAAAAGTAATCTCGATGATCATAAAATATTTTTTGTGAATTTTCGAAAACTCGATTTGATTTTAAGCGGTACTTAACTAATTAATATAGAATTTAATTAATTAAAACAATGATTTAAAGAAAAGCTAATATTACGGAATTTTTATATTATTAAAATTTTCAAAATATTACAATTATTCATAAAAATATTAGCCTCGATTGCCAATTTTTCGGACACCTGAGATTGATTGGGTAAGTTTCTAATCTTGTTTATTTTTTGGTATGTTGCATATTTCCAGTGATAAACAAATCCCGTTTCCAACATGTCACGCACTCGATTTTAAACATAATTAGCAATACACTTTTGATAAATGAAGTTCTCGCAGTAATACAGTTAATACCCAAAAGCCCTTTCTTTTCCTTGTTCTCAAGTAAAACTCAAATATTACATTTCGGCTCGACGGCCCCAAGTTATCAAAACACCAATATTCAATGGAAATAACATTACAGTTTACAATAGACATCTTTCCAAAAATACTCCTTTCAAATCAAATGCAATAGACTTCCTCTTGTATACCTTTGACAAAAAAATATGATCAACCATGCACAAAAAGCACTCCATGCCAACCTCCTTTTCTTTGAACCTGAAAATGATAGGGTTGAGCATACACATGCCTAGTAGAGAAATCTATGCTTGATTTATATGTAAATAAGATGATAAATACACTCAAGAGAATCAGAATATGACAAGATATCACCTCAACGACCTTGAGTCTTGTACCACGAATGATCAAACTACAACCTTGGGAATCAAGTTTTATGTATACGTATCCATAACGGCTCACACGTCATACCAGAAGCAATAACCAACATGAATCAATCTAATTTACCACAATCTGTTCTCATTCGTTCTCAACTGTTCATCACATTTCATTCGATACCACAATCCTTCTCGTTTGTCATTCGTTCATTACCACGTTATTTCATTTACTCATTCATTCTCATAAAAATACTCAATTCAACATTGCCAATTTTTAAACTTCTTTTCACATAAAACCTTTTCTTTTTATTTCAAAATCCTTTAACCAAACCCAAAATCTCTTTCATCAACTTCATAAATCAATTTCGTGTCATGTGTCTGAGCTTAAGCTCCTGCCGGGCCAATTAAAGGATCCCGATGTCCTCTGTCAGGCACCTTACCCATAAGGAGGTCATGAAGTAACCAATATGAGCATTTAGCTCCTGTCGGGCCAGTTAAAGAACCCCGATGTCCTCTGCCAGGCACCCACCCGTCGATGAGTCCTGAATGTTCTTGAAAAATCCTTTTTTGCTAACTAAAAACTTAATCAAGCAAAATAAAAGGAATTGAAAAGCAATAAACGATGAACAGTACCGAACACAAGATATACGTGGAAAACCCCTTAAATGGGTAAAAACCACGGGAAGGAAATCATGCACTATTAACTCATTGTACGGTTACAAACAAACCTATACTTGCAACCTAGAATCGCTCTCGGTTGACCAATGTTGATTGCCGAATCACTCGTTCACCGTACCCAATACTTGACCGCCATTGCCTTAAATCGCTCAAGCCTTCCAAGATACTTCCAGAATCCACTGGAAGAACAAATCACTCAATAGAATCAGAGTTTGAAAAGATCTCTTGGAGTTATTCTGAAAGTCTGATGATCAACGAATCATATGTTTACTCCAAGACACAAAACTAAAATCTCTCTTAGGTATTTCTCAGTTTAGGAGCAAAAGAGGAGCTGCACTCATATATTCGGTAACCTCGAAATCCTAGCCAAACCGTATATAAATAGATAGAGGTAGAAATGTCCAATTGCTCAAGCACAGGAAATTGATGCACGTTCCCTTATTTCCCCCACAGATTGCGAGATCCCATTTCCTTAGACAACTGCTGAGACCACCAATTCCTCTTGACAACTAATTTCCTTCCATACCAATTGCCTTGATAATCTCACCTTCCTTGATTCCCTTTCCTGATAAGCACGAAATCCTCTTGAAATTGAATTTCCTTCCAAGCCAATTTCTTTCTCTCAATTACACAATATTTGATTTCCTAAAAACAAAAGCTCTAGAAAGGAAACACAATATGGTTGGCTGGAAGGACTTTAGGTGGGATCAAATCAAAAGGGGTTTTTGTCATGGGATTTGTCAAAATATGGACCTTACAATCTCCCCCTTTGGCACTTCCATGACAAAACACATTCAACCTGCAAAATCAATAAATTTCTCCCCCTTTTTGTCACGAAATGACAAAGGTAGAGCACATATAAATGAACACCGTTTAAAACACTGAAGCAAGAGATAATAACAGCCATGGAAAATTTTAAAACAGTTTAAGTTAAACCAAAGAAGTCGAGAGAGCAACACGAAAAACACCCAAGTCTAGCAGTACATCCACTAAAGAAAAAAACAACGGCCACAACGGGCAAACACCAACATGAAGTACGGATACGCACAAACATAGCATAAGTTGAAGTAAATATATGAACTACTGAGGCTCAAAAAGAAGCATTTTGCTTTTAAATAAGCAGAGTTCAAAAAAAGTATGGCCCATTAGTAAAAAAGAGTTCATTTTTTTTTATATGGATGCTCTAGTAACTGCTGAGTATGAAGGAGACACTACCTTAGAGCCCTAAACAAAACGGAAAATTTTTATAGGATTAAAATACTCTGTTTGTTTGTTTTTTTTTTTAAAATTCGGGGAAGACAAACACATGGATGTAGAGATGAATACTCAACCATGAGAATCAATAAATGTCACTATAAGTTTTTGAAATGCATGAGTAAACTTGTATGTATCCCAAGCATGAAGAAATCTGAAATTAAGTACAACATTCAATATGAGACTATGACAATAGTGGGTGTGTGACACGTCAAAAATATTAAGACCATCATTTTCGGATACAAAATTTCTCGCGCTCCATGAGAATGACAACCACCCTTCCTTATGGAGTCAAATCAGACATAATGACACGAATGACATACCAAGACTTAGAAATAACTCCCCTCAACCAATGAGTATTCTGCCCGTTACGTTAACCCTACCCGTTTGTAACCCCCTCTGGACCCGAGCGAATATTGTAACCAAAGTTCTCTCCTCCTTTTCCAGTCCCGTGTTCGCCTCTCTCTCTTTTTTTTCTCTCTCTCTCTCTCTCTCTCTCAAGAAGAAGAAGAAGTAAGATGTGGAATAATGCAGAAGGAGGAGCAGCGGAGGTCACTCTCGAGACCTCCATGGGTTCTTTCACTGTCGAGGTATCCCCCCTCTATCTCTCTCTTACCCTCTCTTTCGCCATATGTGAATGTTTATTCGTGTATGAATTTGTAACATTGATTCATCGCTGTAACTGGTAATATTATGTAAAATTAGATGTACAAAGACCACGCGCCGAGAACTTGCAGAAACTTCATTGAACTCTCTCGTAGAGGTTACTACGACAATGTCAAGTTCCACCGTATCATCAAGGTATTCTCTCCCTCTCATATCGAGGAAGTCTAGGAACACAACAAGATACACAACATTGTGTACAACATGTCTCTGTGGCAGTGTGTCAAATTGGTAGCTGGAAATTAGCAATTTAGGAATGTTGTGCTTCTTCTTGTTGTATTCCTAAACTTTTCCCTGTCATCAAACATAGATGCACAAACTTCGATGTGATTTATTTGTTGTGCGTGCGCTACGTGTCTATGTCTTGAGTAGTTCACTGTTTGCATTGGTTTTCGTTTAGGATTTTATTGTGCAAGGTGGGGATCCCACGGGGACAGGAAGGGGTGGAGAATCCATTTATGGGTATGTTCTCAACCTATGATCTCCTTTTCGTACAATATGAACAAGAAAAGTTCCCAAATGCTGTTTTACCGGGAGTAGTTTTTTATTGGTATTGGAATTTGAAATTTTATAGGAAGGATAGACATTCATTCACTTTTACATGCATTTGGGATATTATACGATAGTCGTGACTCGTGACACTATCTTTTGCATCATCCATGGTTAGAAAGTGACACACAAAGATTTTAATTTTGCATCTTTAGCTCAACAATGGTTGAAAAGATATTAGTTGTTTAGCTTTCGACATCTAAGGTTTGCATTTTTTTGCATTTGTGCACACTTCAACCTATGAGTGAAAGGAGAATTCTGAATTTTGTCTATCATACTACAAGTTTTCAATTATCGTTCACCAATTGCCTTTTTCATTATCTTTCATCCATTGTACGAAGTGAGGTAACCCATGTTTGCCCAAAATTTCCCAGTATCTCATTCTATTCTCCAATATGAAACAAAAACAGGTCATTCTGTGGTATATGGGTCCCTCTTTCCTATTTACTTTAGCCTGCAGTCACCCTCTATTCGGTTCCATGAGGCCATTTTTAGGAGTTTTTGTTTTTTCATTTGCATGCCTGATAACCAATTCCCCTTTGATCAAAGTTGAAAATGTATTGACTCGATGGTTGTAGGTCTCTTATGAAGCACTGCGATCACTTGAGAACTTCAGCACGATGCTTATTTTGGAAAAGTGACTAGGCTAAGGGGATATTTCATAATCTCTCTTATTTTCAATCTGACTATAAAAGATTATACCCAACATGTGAATTTGCTTCTAAACATCTGCGTTGCCGAGCGCCTAGCAACTGCAATTGCAGTATAAGAGGTGAATGAAAGAGAATATTTGTTGGGAAATTGCTGATTTGAGCAGCCTATTCCTATTAATAGACAAGATTCTCTTATGCTGCAAATTTATTTTCTTTTCTTGTTGTCTCTTCAAAGTTGCGGCATCCAACAATCAATTCACACTGGGATTCAGTATTTAATGGTTTATCTGAAGGAAGACCCAAAAGCTTATCTGGAGTTGTACCTATTTTGCATAAGTTCATTTCCCAATAAGTTAGCGTCACATGTGTGCATTTCACAACGAAATGACAGTATTTGAAGGGGGCACTTCCTTGGGCCTCCTTTTGTTGTCTAGGTGCTTCTCCCACTTTTTATATCGTGTAAAAGCAATGTGTCAACGTGTCAAAAACTATTGCAAAATAGGAGGTGGGATTTTTTTTTTGGGGGAGATGCACGTTATTCGCCCTATTTGCTAGCAAATAGCAACTTAAGCTTTTGTTGGTTTTGGGAGGTATGAAATTCAATTCTCTTCATTTTCAATTCTACTTTGTATTTATGGCATTTGCATCTCCACCTCCACGTACAATATGAGGTTGCCCATGAGGTTGGGTGCTTGATATAAGTTGTTGGGCCCATTTCCTTGGCTTAGCTTTTTTGGCCAATTGGTGTCCCAACAATTTCCTCACCAAGAATAGTTGGACTAGTTGTCAAACTTGCATGGAAAACTCTAGTTATTTTAAAAGAGTAGGTGATGTGATCCAACTGGTTTGGAAGCAAGTTTGGTTGTGGCCCTGTGGGAATAATGAATAATTTAGAATCTCCACCAACAATTACATTCACTATGGACTCCTATTTATCTGTTGACATATTGCAAAAACGATGCAATTCGTCCCTTGACATATTTGTTGACCTGTTTATATTTGAAATTCAGTCAGCCGTTTTCCTAGTTTCTCAAAGTTTTGTTTCTGAATTATTGCCACGTTGCCAGAAAACTTGTGACACAGTAGTTGATGAGTCCAGGTTCAGCTTCTCTCCTGAGCAACTATCAGCATGTATGATGACATTTAAGTTCTGACTAGTTGTTGCTTATGTGGTCTACTGATTATTTCAAAATTCGAGGGCTAGTTTCATATGACTGCCCCAGATTTCTGAAACAGAAGGGAGCTATCAACTTTTGTTTTTGTTTAGGATCTATTGGTCCAAACATGTTTTGTAGTCACTATTTTATTGGCTAATAAAATCTCTACCCTGCCAGAAGGTAGAAATAAAAGAAGAGGTACAAAAAAATTCAGTCAGTTCAGGGAATTGCCTGATTGTGCTGTTGTGGGAAGCAAAATGTTGAATTATTATGGAGAAGCTGGTGATGAGTGGTTATTGTTGTTTGCTGACAAGAGTTGCATTTGTGTGGACGCACTGGACGGGTAGAAGGCGAACAACTGATTTCTCTCATTCTTCCTGAAGATCCTCCTTGCCACCGGAGATCTGATGGTTGGTTTTGAGAAACAAAAAAAAATTGGAGCAAGAGGGAATTGATGAATTGTCCAATCCCACAATCCACCCACTCCCTCCCCCTGCCAAAGTTGTGCCCAAAGGTTTTCTAGAGGTGAAATCTAGAGTCTTTCACCTCTATATTTCTGTGCCTAAAATGTAGAATTCGCAACTGAAAGTGTCATGATTTTGAACTCAATGCAGCCTCCTATTGACTCTCTTAGGAGGGAAGGATCCTCTAAGAGGGATTAACTCCAATGTACTAATGTAGGTGTCAAGGTCACGTATGATCCTTTGGAACTCGGGGTGTGCTATATCAAACCTTGGACACAAATCTTACCCCAAACCCAACACCCGGAGACAGGTTGACAGAAGGGAAGGTTCTGAATCTGTTCTATCTTAATCCTATAGTGTGTAAAAGATGTGAGGTTGGACTCACTGGAGAGTTGCTCAAGTTGGTTTGCTAAATAGTAGTGGGAAGACAGGTAAAACGTTAGCAAGTTTGTGGGGCTTGAGAAATGTAATTCATTTGACTCTTCCTGTTACCCTCCGTAGTCTATCAACAGCTGCCAAGTTTTTTAGTAATAGTATATTGAACTGTAGGAATTTAAAGCAAGTTAAGTGCATGTGAAATTGATTACTTACTTAACCATATAGCAGCTATTGTTAGAATCTCATTCCAAGTCTTACTGTGAGATTGATTACCCAAAAAAAAACATAATAATAATCTTCCTATGATTTGAATGAACTGTCGAGGCTACACTGTGTTGCCATGAAAGCATCAGTAACTGTAACTAATTACAAGGTTCACTGGTTTAAACTTTTGTTTTTATCTAAAATCTGCTTAGGTATACCACTCTTGGGAATTTCATTGGCTGGAACTTGGTTCACTGCTAGTATTGTCCACGTGGAAGTTTTCAGGCTTCAAATGTTTTGACTTATGGTTGACTTGTTTGTTAATTTATTGCAGTCAAAAGTTTGAGGATGAGATCACACCGAAATTAAAGCATACTGGAGCTGGTATTATATCCATGGCTAATGCTGGTCCAAATACGAACGGAAGCCAGTTTTTCATTACCTTGGCCCCAACACCATCATTAGATGGTAATCACATGATTCTGCTCAGTTACTAGTAGATTTATTTCTTGTATCTTCGATTGTTTGAACATGTGTACTTTGCATACTTATGATGCTCAAGTTGACAGGCTTTGTTCTTTCAATCTATTTACTTAGGTTATAGCTGTCATACTAGGTGGTGAAGTCTATTTATTAAGTATTATGTGACAAATCTATGAGAGCAAGTATATTTTCTGGAAAACTGTCCGTCATTCCCTTAGGAAGACCCTCTTCTTATACTCTTCATTATTCTATACAAGGAATGTTTACAACTATCAAATCCCAAAGTTTAAGCTATTTACCACCAATTCCCTAATTATAGCAATCATACAAATCAAAGATCCTACACCTGATTTGCTGGTCATAAGCAATCAGACCACTAAACAAATCATCTATTTTTGGTATGATAATCAGCTATTCAGCTCCATAAATTCAGCCTTGACAACCCCCTCAAATTGATGCGGGTGAATTGACTAGCATCAATTTAAGAACTGGTGGCGAGTCTTTGTCAATGCTTTTGTGAAAGCATTTGCGGTTTGAAATCCCGTGGACACATGAGGCAAAGTAATGATGTGATCCGTACAGGCTTCCCGAATGTAGTGGCAGTCCACCCCGATGTGTTTTGTTCATTCATGAAGTACTGGATTTTCAGCAATCCGTATGGCACTCAGATTATCAGCATGCAAAGGCGTGGGATTCACTTGTGGAAAGCCTAATTCAGAGAGCAAGCGACGCAGCCAAACAATCTCAGAACATGCAGAATACATGGCTCGATATTCGGCTTCAGTGGAAGATTTTGAAACCCTTTCTTGCTTCTTACATTTCCACGAAATAAGAGCATCGCCAAGATATATCACCACCCAGTTGTAGATCAACGTGAGTCTGGACATCCAGCCCAATCAGCATCACTATAAGCTGTAAGCTGGACAGATGAACCAACTTTGTAGAATAACCCACGCTCCGGAGTACCCAATAAATAGCGAATGAT
Source organism: Rhododendron griersonianum (assembly GCA_018127125.1). NCBI lineage: Eukaryota > Viridiplantae > Streptophyta > Magnoliopsida > Ericales > Ericaceae > Rhododendron > Rhododendron griersonianum. The sequence continues at coordinate 39,151,381 of CM030791.1, forward strand.
TAGTTTGACAGCTGCTAGATGAAGATGCTGAGGTTGGTGCATAAACTGACTCATCAAATTGACAGCATAGGAGATATCCGGTCTGGTCATTGTCAAGTAGACCAAGTTGCCTACTAGCTGTCTATATGCCGTAGGATCGGAGAGTAAATTTCCTTCATCTTTTCGATATTTGACAATAATGTCTTTTACCATATTTGGACTGATTAACAAAATCCCTTGAGTTGACTAAGTCCTAGGAAATAGGTGAGAGTTCCAAGATCCTTCATACGAAAAGAAGAATGTAAAGATTCTCGTAGCTGATGAATATCTTTCATATCTGCGCTCGTGATGATTATGTCGTCGACATATACAAGGAGAATAGTTATACCAGCACCGGAGCGATGAATAAACAGAGAAGGATTATTAGCACTTTGAGTTAAAGCAAGTTGATGAAGAGTCTTATGAAACTTTTCAAACCAAGCCCGCGGTGCCTGTTTTAGCCCATAAAGAGAGCGTCGTAGATGGCATACATCTGAAATAGAATTCCTTTGGACACCTGAAGGAAACCTCATATAGACTTCTTTGAGATCACCATGTAAGAAGGCGTTTTTCACATCCATTTGAAATAAAGGCCACGATTGAGAAGCTGCTACAGAAATCAGTGCACGAATGGTTGTCATTTTAGCCACAGGAGCAAAAGTCTCCTCATAATTAATGCCATACTCTTGTCTATTTCCAAGAGCCACTAACCAAGCTTTGTATCGTTCTTAGGAGCCATTTGCAGCCAATCGGTTTATGGTTAACTGGACAAGGGACAATGTCCCAAGTGTGGTTTTTCTCTAGAGCTTCCAATTCTTCCTGCATTGCTTTTTGCCAACATGAATGCCGCATGACTTGTGAATAAGTGGTTGGAATTGATGTCGGTGACGAAGTAGCTATTTATGACAAGCGTTCAAGTGGTCTAGATGGGCGAGTGGATCTTCAAAGTTGAGGAGGTTCAGGACTTGGATCAGGAGCTGGGGAGCATTCGCGGTTAGGACCATCTGGTGGAATGGTAGTTGTACCTCTTCGCTGATATACCATTCCAGGTTTAAACCTTGTAAAAGTTGGAGAAGTACTACCAAAGTCATGAAGGTAAGAGTATGATGATGGAGGAAAGCATGATGATTTTGGAAAAAATATTGAGTTTCAACAAAGACAACATGACGAGAAATGCGAATGCGACGAACGGGAGGATCATAACACAAAAATCCCTTTTGATTAGGCGCATACCCAAGGAATGCACAACGTGCAGGTTGTGCTGTTAATTTGTTCCGATTTGGTGTTCGCAAGTGAACAAAACAAAGACAACCAAAAGTATGCAATTGGTTGTAGTCGGGATGAGTTTTGTGCAACCGAAAGTGCGGAGATTTATTTTGAAGATTGGTTGAAGGCAGTTTATTGATAAGATGCACAGCCGTAGATAGAGCTTCCACCCCGAAATGAGTTGGAACAAATGCATCAAGAAGAAGTGTTCGGGTAACATCCAAAAGATGTCGATTTTTTCGTTGAGCAACCCCATTCTGCTGAGGAGTATACGAGCAAGTTCGCTGGAAATTTATTCCTTCACTTTGAAGATAATTTTGAAATCCATGATCTGTATACTCTCCACCAGAATCAGATTGCAAAACTTCTATAGATGTGGAAAATTGATTTTTTACATGAGCCATGAAGCATTTGAAGGAATCGGAAACACCAGATTTATGATGCAAGAAATAGATCCACGTGTAGCGACTATAGTCATCTATGAAGGTAACATAGTATTTGTGGTGAGAATGGGAGGAAATAGGTGCAATCCTCCACACATCTGAGTGAATCAAGTCGAAGAAATTGGTAGTTATGTCATTGTGAATTGGAAAAGGAAGAGCTTTACTTTTACCCAATTTGCAACTATCACAATGAAACAAAACATCTTGTAAAGCAACAGGATCTTTATTCAAGAGCAGACCAGATTTCAACATGAATAACAATTTTTTGGCATTAGGATGCCCCAATCTTATATGCCACATTTGATATGATGGAGTAGAGGTAGAACAAAGTAATGAAAACAAGGATTTATTCCTAGGATATCTAGATAAACGAATAGGAAACATCCTTCCACATTTAGGTCCCTTCCCAATCACTTTCCCTGACACCTGATCCTGCACAATGCAAGACATAAGATTAGAAGCCAAATGTGGTGTATGTAAAGACATTATGCAACGACAAAGTATGAGGAATATCACCCACTGATTTGATTGGCACAACTTCACCATTAGCAGTTTGAATTTGCAAATTACCCGCATATGGCTTTATATTTGACAGATGTGCTGACGAAAAGGTCATGTGAAGCACCAGAGTGAACATACCATATAGGAGATGAGGTAGTTTTACCTGTGAGGCAAAAAGCTGAGATTGCAGATTGAGTTATTTGTTGAACTACCTCTGGAGTTATAACACTGGAAGTGGTAGAAGAATGAGATGGAGTAGGAGCAGCATATGAAGCATTAGGAATCATGTGTGAACCCTCAGCAGCAGCATATAAAGCATTAGGATGTAGGAGATCGATTTTGAGGTTGTCGACGACATTCTGTGATCAAATGTCCAGGCTTCTTGCAGTAGGTGCAATACTTCTTTTTGCAAGTAATGGCTATATGGCCAAATTCTTTGCAGCTGTAGCACTGTTTTGTGCTCACATCCTTTCCTCTAGCCTGAGTTGTAAACGCTGAATCCAGTGGATTGGAGCTGTAGCACTGTTTTGTGCTCACATCCTTTCCTCTAGCCTGAGTTGTAAACGCTAAATCCAGTGGATTGGAACCAATGTCTTTCCGCTCGCGCGCTGTCTGTGTCAAGCATCGCTATTCTTCTTGAAGGAGTTCACTTAAGCAAGTCTCCAATGATGGAGTGGGTGCCCTACTCATCAGATTTGAACAGACAGGTTCATATTTGTGTCTCAGTTTCATCTCCTTGAGTAATTTCATGCACTGTTTGGAGAGTCTTTAAACCCTCAATCGAAACATTACCATAAACAAGCTCCTTATATTCAGCCCAAATATTAATAAATACAGAACAATATTCTTGAATAGACATAGCCCCTTGGGAGTACTCAGACATGTCTAATTCAAGCTTAAATCTTCTAGTTGGGTTATCTTGATTGTAAATCTTCTTTAGATAAGCCCACATATCTTTAGCACAAGGATAAGAATGCAAATTGAGAACAATTTTGGAATCTACTGGGCTTAAAATCCAAGTAATTACCTTGGCATCATTTTTTTGGAACCAAGCAATTTTATAAAAGGGACAGAAGCCCAACAAACAAGCAGGGAAAACCTGCAAAGCAGAATACAACCAAAACCTAGGCTACAAAGCTAGGCAAAAGAAAACCAAGAGGACCACCCTAGAAACACCCAAAGGAACAGAAACTATAGAAAAATAGAATCTGGGATCTCCCAGTACATGCAGGTATGGAGGTTATCCACTGTCCTGGGAACATTCCGCCATGAGCTAGCACAGGCCTTAACTTCTTCCAGAATTTGGTGCATCACTATCTCAGGATTATGCCCAATCTGTTGAAAGATACGTCCATTCCTCTCCCTCCGAATGTAGTAAATAGCTGCAGCTAGGCAAAGCTTGAACAGAGAAACCCATACAGATTTATTTTTGCAAGAAAGAGAAACCCAAGAAACCTCAGAAGCAAGAGACCTGTTAAAGCATCCAACTCCAAACCAATTGGCTAAGAGTGGAGAGGCCGCCCAGGCTCATATACTAGTTTTGGAGGAGATAATTAACCAATGTAGGACAAATCCCAACACTCCCCCGCACGTGCGACCCCCGACTCGCACGTGGAGAGATGAACAAAGGATCCATAACCACTTGGATCACAACAAACAACGGTGCACTTATGGCACAAATAAGGGGGAATAAATTCTCCAAAACCCTAGCTCTGATACCATGTTAAAGCATCCAACTCCAAACCAATTGGCTAAGAGTGGAGAGGCCGCCCAGGCTCATATACTATTTTTGAGGAGATAATTAACCAATGTGGGACGAATCCCAACAAGACCAATCATGAGTGAAAGAACTCAACTTAGCTCTGATCCCTAACCAGACTCGTGAGGAAAAATGGCAAGAGAAGAACAAGTGAGCATGTGATTCAACACTACCCAAACATAAGACACAGCTACTATCATGGACAATCCCCCAATCCTTTAACCTGTCTCGAGTATTCAGCCTCCCTAGAATAGTCACCCATTGAAGAAAAGACCACCTTGGAACATGCCTCTTGTGCCAAACCAAATGATACCATCCAACCTCAGAAACTGAAGATCTAAGAGCCTCCCAGGCAGACTTTGCAGAATAACACCCTGATGGAGACAAAGTCCAGATTACAGAATCCTCGTTTGCAGCATGAGATAAAAGAATAGGGTTAGTATTAGCAACGATATCTCTAACAATGGCAGACCTGCTTCTATGCACCTCGGCATCATTACTTTACCACTTTGCTTTTTCAGCATTTTTAGTTGGTTTAGGAATGGACCCATCTTTGTGTCCCCACAATTCTTTCCCTTTCACAAACATGCGAAATTGAAGCTCCCAAGAAAAATAATTTTTCCCATCCATCTTGATGGGCAAGATTTCTGATTTCTGACATTCTTAACCACAAAGGAAACTCTAAAAATGACAGGAAAAAATCTGACTGAGTACTTGAGAAAGATGATACCTCTAGAACAACGTTAAACTTCTAAAAACAAGACACCGTAGCTAGGGCTCTAATACCATGACAAATCTATGAGAGCAAGTATATTTTCTGGAAAACTGTCCGTCATTCCCTTTGGAAGACCCTCTTCTTATTCTCTTCATTATTCTATACAAGGAATGTTTACAACTATCAAATCCCAAAGATTAAGCTATTTACCACTAATTCCCTAATTATACCAATCATACAAGTCAAAGACCTACACCTGATTTGCTGGTCATAAGCAATCAGACCACTAAACAAATCATCTATTTTTGGTATGACAATCAGCTCCATAAATTCAGCCTTGTCATTATGCCTAAAGGTTGTGCAGAACCAACATGGTCTTTAACTTAATGTGATTACTTTGGCCCTTGTATGTGGGCTCTAAAATTCATATAAGCACTTGCCTTTTCCTGCTAATAGTCAGGTAGTTTCTGTTGTCTGGCACTTACAATGAATAATAAAATAAAGAGAAGACGGTAAATTTGTAATCTTCAACTAGTTGATGTTTTACCAGCTATAGGTGGGTTTCTTTGTTTGCTTGTTTAATTTCATGGTAGAAGCGAAAATTCTAGATAATGTGCCATTCATCAGTTTCTCACAAATACACTCATAAGTCATAATCAATTGTATGTGCCTATGTAGACACGCATGCAAGAAACATGTCTTCCCATGTCTTCTGGATATTTAGAGCTAGTGAGGTGTTTAAGAGTATTCGTGGAATTTGCCTGCTTGGGGTTCTCCTTCCACTTTAACTTCAACTATTGCTACTTCCTCGATCCGACCCCGAAATCTTGAATTCTTAACAGATAGACTGCCCCCACTTCCCTTAATTAGCTTGTTGAGGAACGTGCTTGACTATATAGCCCAAGTTTCTGTATTGGAGCAAGCACATGGCATGGAAAGCATGACTACTTGGTGAAACCTATGTTGGGAAATTTATTGGTGATCTAGAAACCTCTTAATAGTATGGTGTGTGCAGTCTCTTGTGGATTGCTACCTCTTGATGTAAACAAATTACATTGATATAAGTCTGAGAGTTTCTTACAAATAGACTCATACTCAGTTCGTATGAACATTTAAACACGCATGCAAGAAACATGTTTTACCTTGACAGTGTTTTAAAAACACCGTTTTGTAACTGATTTTCGAGAGTCTGACATGAATATGGACGGAAAAATGGTGATTTGGAAATTCACGTGAGTATCGGCCTATCGGCCATTACGTATCGCGTGTAGGTCCGTAACTCGTAACAACTAGTACACCCTTTTATGACACTGACAAAGCACTAAGAAAAACACTTTTTCTCCTCTTTTTTGTTCTTTTCCTAGAACTACATGTGATACTACAGTGCGTGAGATTCTTCTGGCCAGAAGACAGATTCCAGAATCAACCCCCTATTATTTCAACTGGGTCAGAGAACAAAGAGAAAAAACATCTACGCTATTGCCTTCACCAAAAGACCTCTGATTTACATAAATGGCGTCGATTCAGAGGCTATATGTGCGCAATTTCTATTATAATAGGGAGAAATAGCTTTGATTTCAACTTCTTCTTCGGCTTTGGCTTCGATTAGGTGAAAATCCTCAATATATTGTTTCTCTTTGATTTCTGCTTTGATTTGCATGTCTAGGCTGCGATTTAGGTTTTTATTGATGGATTAGGCGTTGATTTGGGGATTTGATTGAAGGTTTTGGCTCTGGGTTGGTGGTTGTGTTCGACGAAGGGTGGGTTTCTTTTGTTTTCTCCCTTCTGTTGACAATCGAGTAATGGGGGTGGGGTACTAGGTGTATACGTATGTAGGTATTTTGGTAATGAATGAGATTTTATACGGTATATGTTGTGAACTAAATAGTTTTGTACCCATTAGATTTGATATTTTTTCCTAGAAACTGATATTGGAAGCTATGTTTAAGAGTTCTTTTAAAAAAAATTCGAAAGGAAAAAGAAAAGTTTTGTAACTTCAGTTCAAGAAGTAAAGACCTAATAATTATAGTAGGAAAATGCTAAAATTAGTCTAATAAGTAGTATAAACATTATTTCTTAGAATTTAAACTCCATTGCCAAGATGAATTACTAACAATTTATTAATGTAAACTTGTGGAGTGATTAAAAAATACCATACCCCGTGATAAAGCAGCGGCAAAAACCAATGATGATATTGGATGGAAATTTGCAAATGTGGTGCCTGGTGATAGGCAGCGTACTTATTGTAAGTTATGTGGAAGGAAAATTTGTGGTGGGATTACTAGATTGAAGCAGCATTTGGCTTATATGAAAGGACAAGTTAGAGCATGTCCTAATGTCTCACTCACAGGAAATGATGAAACACCTCTCAAGTACCAAGGAAAAAAAAATGTTGAGAAACAGAAAGAGGGATGAAGTGATAGCATAATTCAACGATAGTATGATGATGAATATGATTAGGAATGCGATGAGATTATTGTTTCTAGTGATTACTCGGATCCCGAGCTGACAATAACAAGATGACAAAGTGCAAGAGAACACAGGGTATGGAAGGACCATCAAAGATTTAGAGCACAAGTTGAAGGGAGGTATGATGTTGGTAGTAGTAAATATTATAGTATAAAGTATAAACTACACTAAGACCCTTTTTGTTTATTAACATTACAGTTAACCCCCTCAAATCATTAACAGAACAATTATATAAACAACCATAAAAACATTCATAATTTTAATTAGTTTTGTGCAAAGAAAAGAATATTTTTATGACATAATTTTACGTATATTTATATAAATAATATAAATATTTTTATTTATGTATAACTATTCAGCGGATCCCCGCACCCGTGTCCAAATTCGGATACATATCCCTGAATCCTCAATTTTCAGTTTTGAGGTGTCCGACCCTTAGATATGTACCCGCACCCAATTCACGTACCCGTGTCCGTGTAACGTAGGTACCGCTCTCAAGTGGATTGATCCAAGCTCACCAGAAGCGATTAGTCGCAATGGATCGAGCTTTGAATCGAGGTAAAAGTTCCAAGTAACAACTGATATCTACAAGTAGGTCTTCGAGGACTAAGTTAGGTGGGATGGTTAGCCAATTCCTCATCTACGGTTGACATTCCACCAATGCAGTTGTAACCCTTGGTTTAGGCGAATGTTGGATGTTGTCATAGAAGTGGGACAAAATGTTGAACTCCCTACTCCCTATGAGGTGTCTGAAGTCTACTTACCTAAAAGAGTTTTAGGCGATAAAGAAATGGATTGAATCCCACAAGCCTATTTGGGAGGAGTGGGGCATGACTATAATGTGTGATGGGTGGACAGGGCCTACTAGTTTATGGCTATCGGGGAACAATTTTCTAAAAATCTATAGATGCCTCTGATGTAGCTAGCAGGACTTCGGAATATTCTTTGGGTCTACTTGACAAGGTTGTCGATGAAATAAAAGAAAAGTATGTGGTCAAAGTAGTTGCAGGAAAAAACTTATGGAGAAAAGATCGCATTTGTATTCGACGGCGAGTTCAACGCATTGCATGGATCTTATTTTGTAGGATATTGGAAAGAAAAAAGGTGTGGCAAGAGTGTTGGATGAGGTGAAAAAATCACAAGCTTCATCTATCAATCCAATTGGCTTGTTAATTTATTGAAAAAAATTCACCAATGGTAGAGAATTGTTACGTCTCTTTGTCACATGTTTTACTAATTACTTTTATCACGCGACGGTAGAAAGTCTTGTTAGGCATATGAAGGGCTTGGAAGAGATGTTTCTTAGTAGCAAGTGGAGAAACTCCAAATAGGACAAGATGAAAAGTGGAATGGGCAACAAGGTGAAGAAGATAATATACGAGACTTCTTTTGGAATAAAGCATCTGAGATTTCGAAGGTTCAAGAACCCCTTATAAAAGTCCTTTGACAGATGAAGTTCGACATATGAAGCTATGGATCGAGCCAAACTAGCTATTGAAAAAGAATGTGATATTACAAGGACTACTGGAAGATCGATGACAAAAGGTGGAATTTGTATCGGTCAATGTGTAACGGGAATCGAACATCTTTTTCTAGCACTATCAAATGCTATAAATTTCATTTATACACATGTTTTAACCTTATTTATGACAAAATTGAATGTTTCTAGAGATTTCAACCAATATTTGACTTTTAGAAGTAGTTTGTAAGTCGTAAGATTGGATCAAATGTTGCATTTTAAGACAATAAAGGTTGATATTTCAATAGGGTGTGGATTCTCACCATCTAGCGAACTAGGATTGGTAGGATGGATGACAAAAGTGTCTAGCCTAGCGTGATAAAGTTAGTAGCAAAACATGTGATGACAGGATGTAAAAAATTAAAAATCATCTACCGTTGGGAATTTTTCCCTTAATTTAACAAGCCAATTAGATTTATTGATGAAGCTTGTAATTTTTTCTCATCATCCAACACCCTTGCCACACATTTTACTTTCCAATATCCTCTAAAACAAAACTACGTAGACCCAAATAATGCTCCGAAGTCTTGGTAGCTACATCGGTGGAATCTATGGATTTTGAATAATCGTTCCCCAATTGCTATAAATTAGGAATTGATGAACTGTTTTCTAGTAGGTTTTGTCCACCATCACACGTTATAGTGACACCCCTCCCCTCCCATATGGTAGTTGAGTTTTGTTCACCCTCCACTTAAGAGGGGAAAGTGTTGAACATTACCCTCCTTCCTATTGGTTGAAATGGTGTGGATCCCACCACAAAGTGATGTCATGCTTACCAAAAAGTGTATTGCAGAGGTGAACATACACCATTTCAACCCAAGAGAGGGTAATGTTCACCCTCTTTTAAAGAGGGTGAACAAAATTGCACTCCCCAAATAGGCTTATGCATTCAATTTATTTCTTTATCACCTCAAACTCTTTAGGTAAGTAGACTTTAGACACCTCGTAGAAGTCGGGAGTTCAACATTTGGTCCCACTGCTACTGCAACATCCAACAATGGCTGAAACCAAGGGTTAAGAATTGTGTTGGCAGAATGTTGACTGTAGATGAGGAATTGGCTATCTGCCCTACCCAACATAGTCCTCAAAGTCTTCAACCTACTTGGAGAATTTTTTTGCTGCTTTGAACTTTTACCTCGACTCAAAGCACGATCAATGCACTAGCGAGCAGTACTAGTCTCATGAACACTAGCAGATCGACAATCCAAAAAAGACCAAGATGGACCAGTGACACCTGTCCCTCCTGATGGATTTTTTCTTTAACGTCCTCCCATTCTGCTACTACCACCTACGTCATACCTCCCCCCAACTTTCCATGCCCTATGGTCTCTTGCATGTTGTCGTCTTGCTATTGTCAACTTGTGATCCTAATCATCACTAAAAACAATAATCTCATCACATTCTCAATCATATCATACCATTGTTGAGTAGTTTGTGCTGCCACTTCATCCCTCTATTTCTGTTTCTCAGCTTTTTTTTTTCAATGGTACCTAGGATATGTTTCATCATTTGGCATCTGATTTCTTTTGAAATAAGGGGGGTTGGTTCTGAAATCTGTCTTTTGGCTCAAAGAATCTCACACACTGTAGTATCACATAGAGTTCTCCTCACTGCTTCGTCGGCATACAACCTTGGTAACAGGGTGTAATGGCCATTACAGACCGATATGCGGTACGTAACGGTCGTATCGGCTGAGATTCACGTGAATTTCCGTTACAATTTTCTTCTGTAACCATATTGGACCTTTGAAAACTCCTTACATAACGGCTGTTTTTTGAAACCTTGGGTACGACTCCATGGTTAAGAGAAAAACCATAAACATAAAGCAGTAGAGTGGAACTGCTAGATTGCATATTGAGCTCAAGAAGTTAACCAGGCTATGCATCAACCCTTATGATAGCTTCAAAGTTTACAAGAAAATTGTGCTCCACGGGGCAATTGGAGTTGGAACAGGTATTACCTAAGTCATAATTTGTCCCTCTAGGGTAGCGTACAGTGCTCTAGGTCATGGATTAGCAAACTGATATAAAGATCGTCCACATTGGCAGATGCAATTTGTTTAATAAGCAGACTGATAGCAAGTTCAATAGTTAAAGTGAACTCTTTCTCATTCTTGCTGTGAATAATATTAATTGATACTACTTTCGTCAACTGAAGCAAAATGAAAGGGTTATTTCCTGAAGAGCATGAGGTCACCTCTTCATCAATTGAAGGGTACCTTAATCCTGCTATTAGTGTGATTTATTGGGGTTCCTAGTACAAGGCTTTGTGGTCAATAAGTAATCCAACGGTCCAACCTCCCTCGCTCTCTTTCCTCAATTGTAATTTTCTTGTAATAGAAAGAAAACCCCAAATACTCAGAGATGAGCAAAAAACAAAGAAGAATTGAGTATGGCACTTGATAACTATGCAACCTCCAGCCCTCTTCCTTCTTCTAGTAAGCATGATAACTTTGCAATAATGGGCTATGGGAGTCTAACCTACTTCCACGACCCACTATTCCTCGCGACACTCAGCCACTCGTCTATCACGAATTCGCCACTTCAAGTACAAACCCAACACCTTAGGCCAAGGTTTAACAGACACCAAAGCTGTAGAACATGAGTGGTATTCAATGCACATGCAGCACATCATAAGAAGCTGTCCTTTCATTATGCAATTTTAGGATGTGATGCACGTAGCTATTTCTGCAGCTTGCATCATTGCCATTCGATCGTTCAAACTCAATATTTTATTTTAGCATTGTGCCATGCTTCTCTTCTTCAAGAAGTTAAACTAAGTACTCCCTCTGCCCTCAAATTGCTTGTCATATATCCCATCTTGGAATGTCGCAAAATGAAAGTCTACTTTGAAAACTCAAAGCAGCAAGTGTTTGTAACTTTTCAATTTTACCAATTATGAACATCTATAAATGTACTTGAATGTGGACAAAACTAGGAGCAAATCAGAAAACAATGTCGTTGATTTGAATTCAAATACATTAGTTGCATTTCCCCCTAAAAAGTTGAAAGTCCCATAAACAACAAAAATATGGGACAAGGGAAGTGTTAAACATGGTTTACTCCTATGATGCACCCACACTCCTAGAGTTCACCTTATGCATGTCCGACATGTCGAGACACGGGGAAATGGCAAAAAACGTATGGGACAAGCCACGTGATGTGTCCATTAAATTAAATTGTTAATTTTTAGGGGGACATGTTGGGACATGACAGGGGTTAAATATGCAGAAAACAATTTATTTTTGTGGGGAGTAAATGTGTATTACTTCAAAATACTTTGGGTTAAAAGTGTAGGATGATGTATATATGATGCTTGTTTATACATATTGATATTATTTAAAATGATACTCCCTCCGTCCCGAATTGCTCGTCCCTTTTCACTATTTGGGAATTCTCAAAATATTATCTATATCTTTTAATTTATATTACTCTCTATATTCGATATGGATCTTGTTCGATAAAACTCAATTAATTCTATTAAACAAAATTTTTGAAATCATAAAATACATTATAGATTGTGGAAGATAGACAATTGGTTGAGTGGCACGACTGCCCAAAAAGGATCAGCAATTTGGGACAGAGGGAGTATTATTTATTTGTTTATTTTTGTTGTGTCTCATGTTGTGTCCGCGTCCATATTTTATTTAGAAATCCCATGTGTTGTATCCGTACTACATAGGTTTACTCTAAGTAAAGATATATAATACAAACATGGACAAAAGTATTACTTTTACATGGTACAAATACTTAGAGCATTATTCCATGTAAAATTCATACATCAACCTTGTTAGAGTATTGGGTCTTGTCCCACATTGGTTAAATTAGTATTTTATTGTGTTCTCTCTTAATATAATATAAGTCATTGTGTTAGGGTGTAACACCCTAAACACTTCTCTTCTCTCTCCAAAAAAAAGTATTAGAGCGTTATCCTAACCCACCATAGATCCTAACCCTAACAGCCTCGGCCATCACTGTAGCAGTCGTGAACAACATCACGCGGCTGTGAACCCTAGCCCCCCAAAACCTCTCCTTTACGCCTAGGATCATGTCGCCTCCCATAGCCTACCCACCACCAACAACCCTTGCCCAACCACCGGCAACACTCGCCGGCCATCTCCAGTCACCGGCGACCCTCCAGCGACCCTCGCCTGAACCCCAAACCCCTTACCCAATTACCAACAGGCCTCAAAACTCCTCCATGTCTCTTACCCAGTCTTGTTTAACCCCCATTAGTGGCCCAACAGCCTCGTCGGTCCTCCTAAGCCTTGCTGGAGCCGTTATCCGGTACATTGATGCTTATAGTGCTGCATCTGTCCCCGCGATCTTTGTGTCAGGTTGTTTTAGTGACGATCTCACTGTTACAGTGATATTCTGTGCTATTTCTGGCTTATGAGGTAATGGGTATCCATTGGTGACAAGTATTCTTGTTAAAGCTGAATACTATGTTCATTGATCTTTTTGTGCGCCATCGGGATTGTGTTGTTCGATGTTTGCCTTCGGTCTGTGGATGTTGATGTTGGGTTTGCTGTTGGTTTGTGCCTAATTGGTTACTCGGTAGTGGCGGTTTACTCAATTAATTTTGTTGGTTCATATTAGTTGTTGTCTCTGTATTGTCCGGTATAATGTCTGAAAAGAAGTTTGAGTCTGTGGTACTAATTGTTTCACTAGCTCTTCTCGATCTCGAGATATAAACTGTCTATTACCTCCACACTATTGAATGGAAATAATTACACTGTTTGGGCGAAAGCAGTTGAAGTTTATTATGTGGGTGAGGCACAGTATCATTATTTGACCGATGATCCCCCGCAGTGACGGCTTCCACATATCAGATATGGGTATCTGAGGATGCCCAAATTCAATCTGATTTATGGAATAGTATGGAAGAACAGATTACTAACACGCTGATTTTCTTACGTACGGCCAAACAGGTATGGACACAGGTCCAGGAGATGTATTCTGGTGTTAACAATCTTCGTCGCACATACAATCTTCATCGGTCCTTCTTCTCTATCTCCTAGGGTGATTTATCGTTGGAGGCTTATTATGCTAAATTTCGTGGTATTTGTGAGGAACCAGTGTTCTAAATGGTGGCCTAGGCGGCGCTAGGCGGAGGGTCAGCGCCACGACTACCCCTTTGGCGTTTTGTTCGGCGGCCAGGGAGGCCAGGCGGGCCTTTGGCGGAGCTTGGCGGCCGCCTAGGCTGCTAGGCGTAGCTTGGCGGCTAGGAGACAGAGGGATAGAGAGAGAGCAGAAAGACATAGACGAGCGAGGGAGAGAGAGAGCAGAAAGACAGAGACGAGAGAGGGAGAGAGATGCGAGGGGGAGAGATGCGAGAGAGAGAGAGACGAGGCGAGAGAGAGAGAGACGAGACGAGAGATAGACATACCGGCCGGCGACGGCGGCCGGCGACGATCGGCGTGAAGCAGGCGAACTCCAAGGCGACGATCAGCGTGGGTCTCGATCAGATCTGGAAATGTTATACAGTACTGTATATAGCAGTATATATATGTGTGCAGCTATGGTAAATTACACAAGAAGTCCTTTTAGTATATGTTAATACCATAATATACACTAAAAGTATAAAAAATATCAAAAAAATACCAAAAAAAAAAACGCCAAACTCCTTGGCGCCGCCTAGGCGGCCTAGGCGCTTGGAGGTGGGTCACCGCCCTACTACCGCTGAGCGCCATTTAGAACACTGTGAGGAACTTAATATTTGTGAGCCGATTTCCTCTAATGTTCAGGTTATGCGATGCCAGCGTGAGCGTATGCAGGTTGCTCGGTTTATATTTGGTGTATCGTTCTTTTATGATCTTGTTAGTCATCAGCTCTTGGGGTCTCGGAACTTACCTTCTCTCAGCGAGGTTTTTAGTCGACTTCGTATTAGTGCCTGCACCACCACCTCCTGATCGTTCAGCATTAGCTTCTGCTGTTTCCGGTAGTTCTGGTTTGTCATTCAGCCGTGGCCGTGGTCGCGGCCGTGATTTTGGGTTTAGTGGTCGTGGCTGTGATTCTGGATTTAGTGGTCATGATTTTGGTTTTGGTGCTCGTGGGGGTCGCATGTCCCGGGGAGGTGGTCGTGGTTGCAGCCGTGATTCCAAGTTTTGTACTCACCATCTCTACGGCGTCATTTTGTGTGCTGATGTCACGTTTAATGAGTCAATACCATTCTTTTCGGGTTCTGTCACTACAGATGATTTACTTGTGGCCGAGTCTATATTTCCTATAGTCGTACCTTCTATTCTCCTCGTTCCACCTTTGAAAGTGTATACTCGTCCTCCGAAAGTTCCGCCAGAGCCACCTCTGCCACCTCTGTCAGCAGACCCACCTCGCTTCATCTTCCCCTTTGTTACGGGATCCGGACGACCTTCCTTCGCTCTTCGTAAAGGTATTCGGTCTTGCACTTCTCATCCTATTGCTCAATTTGTTTCCTATGATCACCTGTCTTCGTAACTTCGTGCTTTTACTACTTCTGTCCGTCCGTTTTCGTTACTAACACTGTTCATGAGACCTTATCTATTTCTGAGTGGCGGTAAGCTACGAAGGATAAAATGTCTGCCCTTCATCACAATGGCACATGAGAGTTGGTTCCTCTCCCTACTAGTAAAACCACTGTTGGCTGTCGTTGGGTTTTCACTGTCAAGTATCTTCCTGATGGCACGGTTGAGCCATTGAGCGCTATAAAGCTCGCCTTGTGGCCAAAGGCTACACCCAGTTTAGGTGTTGATTATTCAAAGACATTTTCCCCTGCTGCCAAACTTGGCTCTGTTCGGATCCTTATTTCTCTTGCAGCGAATCTTGGTTGGCCCTTGTTTCAGTTAGATGTCAAAAATGTCATTCTTCATGGAGATCTCCGCTAAGAGGTCTACATGGAGCAACCACCAGGGTTTGTTGCTCAGGGGGAGCGTCATTAGGTATGTCATCTTCGTGAAGCCCTATATGGGCTTAAGCAGTATCCTAGAGCATGGTTTGGCAAGTTTAGTGATGCAGTTTTGAGATTTGGCATGCATCATAGTCAGTTTGATCAACATCGGACCGAGGGAAAGTATTATTGATTGTCTATGTGGATGACATCATCATTACTGGTGATGATCAACGGGGTATTGATGAATTAAAAGCCTTCTTACATCAACAGTTTCATACCAAGGATTTGGGAAAATTACGGTACTGAGGTGGCACGATCCAAAGAAGGTATTAGCTTATCACAGAGTAAGTATGTGTTGGATATTCTTGAGGATGCTGGTTTGTCGGGAACTAGGCCTGTTGAGACTCCTTTGGATCCCAACGTTGAATTGTGTGTTGACCACTGCTTTCCAACCATGATCATTATCATTGTTTGGTTGGTAAGCTAAATTACCTTACGATTACACGTCCGGATATCTATTTTGTAGTTAGTATGGTGAGTCAATTTATGTCTAATCCTTGTCGTCTACATTGGGAGGGGTTTCTCAGAAATGTAAAGTATCTTAAGGCACATCCAGGACGTGGTTTATTTTATCGAGCCAGTGGACATTTACGCATGGAGGCATTCACTGATTCTGATTGGGTAGGAGGACCATCTGATAGGAGATCCACCACTGGATATTGTGTCTTTCTTGGTGGAAATCTTGTCAATTGGAAGAGTAAGAAGCTGATAGTGGTTGCCCGGTCTAGTGCAGAAGCATAATATAGAGCAATGGCGCACACAACGTGTGAGATTGTATGGTTGCGGTCGTTTCTTGAGGAGATAGGATTCAGTGTGCTCTGTGATAACCAAGTGGCTATTCATATTGCAACTAATCCAATATTTCATGGGAGGACTAAACATATTGAGGTTGATTGTCATCGAGTGCGTGAGAAGTTATTGGTGGTGTGATAGCTACTCTGTTCATGACTACGGGTGTTCAGTTGGTTGACATGTTTACTAAGTCGTTCAAGCCCCGGTTGGAGTTGTTATGTAACAAGTTGGGACTTTTTGATATTTATTCTCCAGCTTGAGGGGGAGTGTTAAGAGTATTGGATCTTGTCCAACTTTAGTTAAATTAGTATTGTATTATGTTCTCTCTTAATATAAAATAAGTCAGTGTGTTAGGGTTCATTAACACCCTAAACACTTCCCCTCTTCTCTCTCTAACAACAAACCTTAATACTTCATAAGTACCTAAAGGAATACAAATAGTTCAGTGTACTAGATATGAATTATTTTGTAAGAAATCATATATGGATTATTTTGTAAGAAATAATATAAACTATATGCGCTCTTTTGCAGGTTTCTCTGTACTCTGAATTTTGAGAATAGATGCTCTCACCCGCTCGCTCCCACTCCCATTGTTGCTACTCTTGCACCACATGCTTGTGACATGTGTTATAACTAATGCATGCGTGTTTTATCCTTTTGTCTGAGCAGAAACTTCATGCCTAGTTCCTGCTTCTGACTTTTAGCTGCCCAAATCTTCAGTTACTGGAGTTTTTGTTACAGTTGTTATTTTTCTAATCTTCATATAAGCCTTCAATTCTGGATATTCTCCAGCTTCAACTCAGATATGTACATTTACTCTTTTCAGAGAAACAGATCATAACATGCGCCTATGCGGTGTGGAGTAATATTCTAGTAACATTTTTTTGGTCATTCGTTGTGATTTTTGGATTAAATCTCTACATGGTTTGAAAATTGCCAGTTTGTTGTATTGATTTTCCGTTGAATCTTCATGAGTGTACGTATTGTATACTTTCCTTCTTAGCTGATAATTCCTAAGTTCCTGTTTTGCTGTTGGCCAGGGAAACACACAATATTTGGAAGAGTATGTAGAGGGATGGAGATTATCAAGAGACTCGGCAGTGTTCAAACTGACAATAATGATAGGTATGTTGAGTATGTCTTTTTAGTAATATTTTTTTATCCTCAAGTTGCTATTTTCTGTGCTTATTGCACCCTGCAAGCTCAGGGCCACCTGACTTGCCATTTCATCAAATACACGTCTAATCAGTGGATTAGTCTATCATTATAGAACAAGGTTCTATGTGGAGCATAGAGTTAGGGAGGGATTGACCAAGATAAAGAAAATACATGTATTAGCTGCTTTACTTAACATCTTTGCTTATCTTTTCTTTACTTTCCCCTCTCCCTCTATAACCTGTTTCTACGACTCTAATCCAAACACACAGCCAGACCAGAGGGTGTGCCTAAAATTATTTTGCATGTACTTCTATGTGAGGTTTGGAAATTTGGAATTGTCCTACAACTAACCTCATAAGAATTTTTTTTTCTTGCCAACGATCTGTCATTAAGAATCAGGTCTGTTAGTTATTCTACGATTCTATCCTCGCAAAAACTGATATATACATGATTGGGTGATGCATGTGTTGTGATGTGGAATTAAGGAAACGTGGCTGTTTTTCTTATACGAGAAGGAAAACTGGTTCTCAATTTCTTTGATACTACTAGTTTTGGATGTTTCTATTCAAATTTTTTTGTTTATTGTTCTTTCTTCTTACTCAGACCACTCCATGATGTGAAGATACTACGAACTGCAGTAAAAGATTAATAGCCTGTAGCTGCTGCTAAAGGGAAATCATGTGTTGTCGAAAAGGCTGTACTCCCATGAGGTGTATCTCTATTACTAGGGAATTGGATGAACTCCATACTTGCATTTCTTGTACTTGAACACAGGACAATACTCAGACACGATATTTTTGTTTTGTGAAAGTAACTTCTTCTAGATTTAGACACGAAAGTGGGTTAAAAAAGGGTCCCCGAAATGGCTCAACATGGTGAGTTCTCTTCCAATGTTTTTGTCCTCTATGTTGTTTTTTTTTTTTTTGTTGGGATAAATCAGCTTGAAATTAAAAAAGGCTAACTGAATATACAGCCTGCAAGGGGCATAACCCAGGAGGAAAAACAAAACAAAACAAAGATTGAGAAAATTGAAAATCTATGCCAAGTGGCTACGTGGAGTTGGAATATTAGAATTTAGCAAACTAATGAGATGGAGACAAAACAAATAACACGAAGAGAAGCCCCTAGATACATTTGTTTCCTAACCATCTACAAAAGGGATATAGCACCATTCCAATTTACTGAAATCTGGATTCCCAATGGGAGCAGTCCGGAGTAATGAACAGCATCCATAGGAAATAGGTCTCTGTGATATTCATTACCAAGGAGGAACCACCAGCAGCTGCTGCGAAGGGAGCAGCAGCTGCAAAACAGTAGAAGCAATTACACACGAACGAATTACCACACATCCAAATCGGGATGCTCTATGATGCCTTCACATCCAGCAGCAGAAATACAGCAGCATATATATGACAGGTTACAAAATACCCACAGCTTTTGGCAAAATGCAACATATGATAAAGGCAACAACAAAGGCAGCAAGCAGCAGCTATCCATCAGCAACTAGCAATCAAGCAACTACAGCAGCAGCAGCTGCAAATGAACAAGTCTACCAATAGCTAATGCACCTTTACCCAACCTGGGATACAGGTGAAACCAAAAAAAGAAAGAGTAGAGTAAGCTAGGGACAAGCCCCAAGCCCCCTAGAAAGGCTTAAACATCCCTAGGGACAACCCCATAGGGTAGGTACAAAACAGTCAGGGGCAGCCATTACAATGCCAAGGCCCCCCCCCCCCAAGGCTGAATCAGATTTGAGAGTCTAACCAACATTAACAGAGCTGAGTAGGACACTTTAACATATTTCAAAATATCCAACACGTGACCACACAACACAGGTTTTGATGCTATCTAAAGCTGCACCTGTATAAGAGTATACCAATTATAGGCCTAGAAAGGCAAATACAGATATTAAAATGGCCAAGAGGAAGGCCAATATAGATATTAAAATGCCACAAGAGACCTAAAATCAATGAGCACTCATGTTCCAGCAACAATATGGACTAGGTTATAGTAGCTAGAATGCAACCTGTACGTCACACTAGCATACAGTTGCCCAACAAACACCTCAGGTATGTTCAAATATGTTGCCCTTAGCACTATGTCCTCACTCTACAACACCTCAAGTATCCTCTATGTTGTTAAAAAATCCTATGGACACACTTGTGTGTGTAACTGTGTATTGTTGATCCTTTTTTTTTTTTACGAACAAACAAGATCATCCCCTTTATACTTCTATTAAAATGAAAAGATAACAACTACAATAATCAAAGAAAATACAACAAAACAAAACAAAGAAAAGCCTCAAGAAATCAGTATAGAGGTCGGATCCATCAGACACACTCGTGAAGGAGGGTGGAGTGATCAGATTTGCACATTATTGAAGCTCGTTCCAGCTGCAGGTTGAATGATCACCACCGGATCCGCTACCAACGCCACCATCGATGTTGTTGGAGAGCTCAAAAATCTTTTGTCAAGGTCAATAGGATTCAAGAGCCAAAAATTCAAACCTCCAGATTTGGGCCTCCTGAGTTCAAAAATGATGGGGAGAGGGAAGATCTTCCTCCCTAAGAAAAGAGTTTCAATCGACTCACAACCATGGAGTAGGAAAAAGAGGAGAGGAGAGAGAGTCTGAAGCTGAAGGGGGGCGGAGGGAGCAAGAAGGAAGAAGAGATTTGAGATGGGGGAAAAGGAAGGGGGAAAGAAGGGGAAGGCACATAATTTTCATTTCTTAAAATCAAACTTCATTACTGGCACATGTTTGCCACCTTTTGGCAAACATTTGCCAAGAATCCTCAAAATTCTCTACCTATAACCTAAATAATTCAATATTCTCACTAATTTACACAATCGAGTCCCACAGGTATTCATTTCTCTCTATTCCTTAAAATTTGCCAAGTATCCTCAAAATTCTCTTCATTTCTCTCTATTCCTTTTAGTCGTTTCTACCAAATATTTCAAACCATACAGGCTATTCATATCTTCCAAGGTTAAAATTTGCCAATTTTGTGACAAAAAAAAACATGGACTGCCCACAAGTTTCCTTTGGATGGTGTGCCCACAAATTTTCTTTCGGTAAAATATGCCGGGGGAGACGCAATTGGATCAACGATACTAGTGGAAATTGCAGGGACAAAGTCTAGATTTTAGCCCAAGGGGACCCAACTTAATAGACATGTTTTATCCAAATGTCTACTTATCGTAGAGCTTTTGCTTTTCAATATAATGCTTTTTTACAATGAAATTATTCTACTCAAATGCGGCATAAGTATAAAAGGCGTGGTGGGATAGATGGAAGTTCGTTGCTACAGATCTACCATTTCGTTGCCCTTTACAAATATCATCCCACCAATAACACTACACACGACACACCAATTCCGAATTTCTTTCTCTTGACACCCGTTGTAAAATTTTTCTTCCTACAACCATCGCCATCGCAGTTCACATTCTATTTTAAATAGAATCATTAGTTCAACACAAAGGGCATAGAAATTTGGACACATAAAGGACAAAAAGAAGGGCAGAACAGAAATGGATATGAAAGAGCTTTTCATCTAGTAAAAAATTAATATTCTCTTAGAGCACCCTAACAATTGGATTTATGTTTCAATTCTACCAATTACTCAAATTACGATTTTTAGAGAATAAAAAAATCTTATTGTACCCCAATCTTTCTCTTCATACCAATTTGATCGCCTCCCCCTTTGTCACGATCCAATTTTTATAAATCAATTATATTATTTTAAGTTCAATAAAAAAAATATCATCACCAAATAAATAAAAATAATTTCCTTTCATTCCATTTTATAAGTCTAACCAAAATTAAAAGAACAGCAATAAGTAATCCACTTTTAAATCTTTCAAAGTTTTCAATTCGGCACTAGGGCACCACGACCCAATGTGATGAGATTTTATAAAAGAAATCGAAAGGGGATGTTTGTTTCAAGGACTTTTCAAAATGGTCAACACTAATGACAAAACCTGGACATTTTCACATAAGACAAATGAGGTTTCTGACCTCTCCACCATTACAAAAGAAACATGCATATGTGAAATAGGTACATTAGACGATATAATTACATCATGTAGTAGCTCACATTTAATTATAAACTCCTTAAAAAAAAAAAAAGGTTCCTTGGCATGGGCCTTACAATCTTCAACTACAAAAGAAAGTACAAGTTTTCATTTCCATTTGAAAAAAAAATGGGGAGTGATTTTGCCACTCCTCTTTGTGTCTTTATTAAATGATTTATTTTGTGAGAGAAGGGGAGTGACATTAACAAAAAGGGGAATGACAAAATCAATTCCCAAAAAAATACATAGCAAAACATTTCTTGGGTAGAGTACTTTAACATTTTCCATTACATGCCAAAAAAATATCAACATCAACATCAAAATCCATGTTGTCCCCAATCATTGGGGGTATAGGCGGTGGAGGATTGGAGACAGACCTAACCTTTGACAATATGCACAAAGTGGCTGTTTTCAAAATACCACTGAAAATATACACACACACACATTTAGTCAAAAGATAGCCTTCAAGGCCCAACAAAACAACACTTCGATAAACTCGTCAAAGAACAAAAATTATCTCCACCACAATGTTCGTCAACGCTTATCCTTGCCCTTCGAACCTGTAAGGTAGGGGTGAGGACGACCGCACACACATAATCTACTAGAAACTAAAATACGCAAGTAAACATATTTGAAAATAATGAATGCTTGTACCCGGAGACCTCTTTTTATTATAACATAAATTTATGCTTGCTGGACACAATTCATAATGAATATAACCATGTTCAGAAAGATAAAACCAAAATCCTTCAAACATAAAACAAACCAAAATACTAAACTCAAGTAGGAGAAAATAAAAGCACATAAACCCAAGGTTCCAAATTATCAAAGTTATGTACCAATCCTAGGCGACTGATCAGGTCCCTAAATCATCCAAATTTATGGCTACTAACTCAAAGGCCTATGGGGCACCTTTTCCCACGCGGGTATACGGACTATACACCGACGGATAAATTCATTATCCATATGTTTCCGGCTATACAACAAGTATAAAATGGCATGGCCAAGCCGGCTTCCAATATATGGCTCACTAGCTCAAATAACTAGTAGCAAATCCAAATCCAACATGTAACTGCTATCAGTATCAAATTCTTAACATTCACCATAGAAATCAAGAAAATCCAAACCTCCAAAAATCAAATTTTATAGACTTACATAGAAATCCTCATTTTTATTCACTTAATCAACTCAACACTTTAACTGCTTTCCACTTTTGCGAAAATAAGATAAAACCCATATTTAAAATCCTCCAAACATGCTCTTCACAAAACACCGAGGAAAAAAAAAACACATCAGACAATCATATAAGGCTTTGAAATACCACTAGTATGAAAATGTGAAACATAATCCTCATGTTAAGAACCACAAATACTCTGAGGCATAATACTTTTATTGTTAGGCCTTGGGTGACCTCACCTCTTGTGAAAAAGTCTTTGTCATCTCTGTTGCCTGAGTCAATCGCTCAGCTCCTAGTCTGTCACCTCCACATGCATTCGGGTTGCACATGAGGGGGAGTATTAGACTTTGTTAGATTTATTCCACATCGCTCATTTAAGCCACCCAAACTTGATTAATAAAATCTAGAGGTTACTTTACCTATGGCCAATTGGTTTTAGGTGGCCTCACCTCTCGTGGGAAAGTCTTTGTCATTTTTGTCGCCAGAGTCAACCGCTTAGCTCCTGGTCTCCTAATTTGTCATCTCCATGTGCATTCGGGCTGCATGTGAGAGGGAGTATTAGATTTGTCTCACATCGCTTATCCAAGCCACCAAAACTTGGTTAATAAAATCTAGAGGCTACTCCACCTATTGCAATTGGTTTTAGGTTGAAACCCTCCAAATAATCTAACATGGTATCAGAGTTAGGTCTTGGGTGGCCTCACCTCTCGTGGAAAAGTCTTTGTCATCTCCATCGCCTGAGTCAATCGCTTAGCTCCTGGTTTGTCACCTCCACGTGCATCCGGGCTGCAAGTGAGGGGAAGTGTTAGATTTATTCCACATCACTCATTTAAGCCACCCAAGCTTGGTTAATAAAATCGAAAGGCTACTCCACCTATGACCAATTGATTTTAGGTTGGAACCCTCCAAGAAATCTAACAATATGTAAAATTTTAAACTTGCACCGTAGAACTCAAATTAGGGCTTTTTTTCTTGATTATCATGCTTGAACTCTCAACATTAATTATTTTCATACATGGTAACTTGCATTTTAAAGAGACTAGTAGAAAACCCTACCTCAAGAGGAGAAAACCCCCAAAATGCTAGGAAACCCTAGGTGCTCTAAGTTGATTTGTTGTAACCCTCCAAGAACAATCTCCCTCCTAGCCTTGCCAAAGATAGGGGCGGAGCTACCTGGTGGGGGGAGTGACATGTGCCAACACCATTCCAAAAATATAAACCCAAAAAAAAAATCTGAGTAACATGTTAAATATAAAGATATGAGAACTCTGGTCAAATGAGAACTTTGGCAGAGTTGGTAATGCACGTGCTGCCATGTATTGAACCTTGATCGCGGGAGTTCGATTCCAGAAGGTAGCAAAATATTTCCTCTTTGGTAAATCTCTCCCTCTCACATTGTTAATGTTTTTGCAATTTTTTCATTATTTGTACAAGGTAATTAGGATTTTCTTTTCACATTCGTAAATACCTAGTCAAACCACATTAATCTAAAGAAAAAATTATGTGTTTGAAAGTGACAAGTTTCGAACTACTAATTGTATTTCGTAATATTTTTTTATGAAAATCAGCATTCTCTCTCCCTATATGGTCGAGTTGGGTTGTAGGTTTTCGGCTAAAAACCCCAAATCACTTTCTTCTTCCTGTTTTAGGGTTTGGGAGTAAAAGTCCAAAATAACCCTCTTTTGGGCGCCAAAAAAGTTGGGTAAGGTTAGGCCATCATTTTTTTCATCCAAGGTGAGTTTTGGTCCAAGACATGGATGGAATGTGGAAATTGGCCTTAGTAAATAATCGATTGGTTAGTGTAAGAAGCAAACGTGTGCAATTTGATAATTAAAATATAAAATAAACAAAATTTGAATAATTTAAAAAGCAAGTCCATATTTTATTGAGAAAAAACATCTGAAATTTTCCATTTTAATTAGGCTAGTGATTTTGCCACACCCTTTTTTGTTATTGTCACACCCTGCAAGTATATTTTTTGGTGCAAAAATACACTTGCAGGGTGTGGCAATAACAAAAAAGGGTGTGGCAATATCATTTCCCATTAATTAAAGCGATTAGGGGAAATTGCAAATCAGTGGGTAAAGGGGCAAATAATGCCCAAGTGATGGAGTAGTTTTTAGGAAATTCATGTAAATATGGGAAGGAGAAAAGTATTTCCCAATACTGTAGACACCTCCCTGGAGCGGGGCATCGCCATATAGATTGATCGTTGTTTGCTCGTTTGGTTGCTTGCTTCATAAACCAAGATCGTAGATATTTTCATGGCTAGGAACATCGCCACACGATAGTGGTTATCATCAAAACAGAGTCGCCACATAGTTTATTAAAACTAGGAAAATAGATAGAGATTCCGGGTACGGGAGCCAAAAGTACAGTAAGGGGAAGGTATTAGGCACCCCTCTCTGCCCAGTCGTGAGACTGGCCCATAATTATTCAACATACGACTTAGACATGCTTTATTTAATTCTAACAAGTAGTCTGTTTTTAGCCTTTAAGCAGTTAATGGTGAGCCAAGACTGTAATTGGAACATGCATAGGAAAGCATAAATCAAAACAAACTATCCCAGGGGAATGGATCCCGCGGCCGGTGAATTGATGTCACGGCCGAGGGATTGAAGCCCTGGCCGATGTTCTTCCTCACACCAGACTGAACAAAAATTAGATAATCAAACGTTACGATTAAACATAAAAATAATAAATAAATAAAATCAGAGGCCCTTGGGCCTCACCACATTGATCCCTCAGTGGCTTGATTGCTTCGGATTGTGGGTGTTTTGACTGATTGCTTCTTTGAAAACCCTAGGGTTAGGATTTGAACTTCGGGGTTTGATCGTCGGATTAGCGGTTGCCTTCGGGAGGTTAGGGCTTTTGAAGAGGGGGGGTTTGAGAGTGTATTTCAGCAGGGATTCGTGGCTGATGATAATGATTTTGTAGGTGAATCTGATCTATTATTTTCGGAACCCAAAGGCCCTTTATATAGGCAATTGGTGACTCACTCCGGCCAATCAAAACGCACAACGGAAATTGGAGTTATAATGCATCTCAAACTCCTCATGGCTATCCCCAGGTGTAGCCCGAATGCATCGGGAAGTTTCGTGTTTGGATCAAACGTTTGACAGAACGTCGAGAATCTGGAAAATGGACGATCTGGCGGCCGAGGAAATGATGTTGCGGTTGTAGGATAGATCTAGCGGTCGATTGATCGATCTCCCAGGGAGATTTTCAAGCAATAGGTTGCTCGGGTGAAGAAATGATGTTAAGGCCGTGAGATCAATGTCACGGCCGTCAAGATGGATTCTCCTAGGATTCTATATTTTCTGTCTGAAAGGCTATATGTCTCTGGATTGGGTCCTCTAAGTGGCTCAAAGTTCTTACCATAAGTCCATGGGTTCACAAGAAGTCAATTAGCAATCACTGTATCCATTTCATCATCGGGATGGTCCCCAAGGTGGGACTTGAAATAATCGTTAGGCCAAATTGGGGTGTCTACAAATACATGGAAAGGTCACCTGAAAAGACTATTAAGCCCCTCATCAAAAAAACCCTAAACCTCAAACCCACCCATCCATTGTTCTCATTCAATTCCCCCCAATTCCCACACGGCTCTGAACAGGACGACCGACTGGAAGTGAACAACAAGAGGTAGGGTTTCTTCTATTTCTTTCCTCCTCTCGACCTCTTCTCCTTCATCTCTGACTTCATCTCTCTATGGTACAGTACTCTTTCCATTCCACGGAAGAAGAAGCAAGATCTTGTCCTTGACCAAACGGAAAACGTACGCATCTAGTAAGGAATGTTTTGGGTTGGGTGTTTCAATTTTTTTTGCAGTTTTCTCTCTTTTCTCTTCTCTCATTTCGTCCATGTGTCTTTGTTTGTAAGCAATTTGGTTTTTTTCGTTGTATGAGTGAGGAATAGAAGGGGCAATATTGAGACTTTGCCCATTAGTTCCCCCTAAGAGAAAAAAGGTACTATGTTAATACCAACATTTGATCCACCATTCTGTACTCCCATTGTCCCCATTGCAATGGAAGTTTGTTTTTTCAGAAAATATAATAGTTGCTCTTTAAGTCACCTAATGTTACTCCTTGTAAGAACTGCTGTTGCTCTCTATTTATGAAAGTATGCCCTAGACTGTTAAGGGCAGTCACCCATGTTTTAACTCACTGAATGGCTGTCCCTTTACCCTTGTGTGTTGGTCTGTATGAAATGTGGTTCTTCTTCAAGTTATGTAACATGTTTTTTTCCTGAAAGAGTTTTTGGAAACATCCCTCCCTCAAACTATACACCATTTGTTTACTTCGTCATCAAACTATCAAAAACGTTTACTTAGTCCTCCAAGTCTATGTTGTCCTCCTCTCTAACTTCTGTTAACTTTTAAACGGAAAACACACATGTGAGCAGCACATGCCCTAATTCCCCACAAGTGAAAGGGCAAAAATGCCATTCCAGATCAATCCAGAATTCCATGCACAAACCCCCCCCCTCATACTTTGTATACATAGCCTACTCATCACTCCACAGTCCACACACAAATCCATAATTTTGATCAATGAAGGCTTAAGGAGAGGAGGTGGCTGCAATGGACGATTTTTGTAGCTAATGACAATTGAATCCACACCATTCTTACACACACAAATCCAGAATTTTGTTACTAATAGCAGAACCAGAATGTTGTCTGTTTTTTTTTTTTTTTTTGTAGCTAATGACAATTAAATCTGAACTAGTTGAACTTACTTTAGTTTGATAGCTGCTGAATCTGTATTTGGCATTAAATCTGCACTTTCAGTTTAAGTTTTGTGTTATGCACTTTCGGTTTCAGCTTGATTTGCAATGATTGCTACACTTTGCTGCACTTTGATTGATGCACTTTCCTATACCAGTTTAGATGCAGCTTTGTTACCAATTTTGGAGTGGTGAAATCATTTCATTGCACAAACAAATGCAAGACAGTGGTGAAATCATTTCATTGCATTTTAAGACCCAAATTTTGGACATAGACACAACTTAGGACACAGTCATAACTTCAGTTTCAGCACTTCAAACATGGACACAACTTCATGGTAGATACTTTAGATTTGCAGCAGTTACACTCTCGTCAACCATAAAATGATCAATAGGGTACTCATTTAGAGTGTTTGAAGAGGAAGAGGATGAGGAATGCATGGCTGGAGATGGAGGGAGGTCACAGGAAGGGAGGGAAGTCACAGGAAGTGAGAGAGGTCAAGGGATGGACCCTAGTGGTGTACTTTTTGTGTTGTACTATGTTTTTTCTCGATTGTATGTCTGTATGTATACCCAAAATGGAGGGAACCCATTTCAATTTGGCACCAGATTGGTGGATTGATGTAGAATGACATTTCTGCCCCTTAAGGTGTGGAATGTGCTGCTCGCATGGGTGCATTTCGTTTAAAAGTCAATAGAAGTTAGAGATGAGGAAGACATAGACTTGGATTCAATAGTTGAAGGACAAAGTAAACGTTTTTGATAGTTTAAGGGATGTTTCCGAAAAAAACTCTTCCTGAAAATATAAAACTTGCTCTTTAAGTCACCTAATGTTACTCCTTGTAAAAACTTTTGTTGCTCTCTATGTAAGAAAGTATGCCCTAGACTGTTAAGGGCAGTCACCCATGTTTTAACTCACTGAATGGCTGTCCACTTTACCCTTGTGTGTTGGTTTGTATGAAATGTGGTTCTCCTTCAAGTTATGTAACTTGTTTTTTTCTGAAAACATAAAAGTTGCTCTTTAAGTCATCTAATGTTACTCCTTGTAAGAACTTTTATGTAAGAAAGTATGCCCTAGACCATTAAGGGTATTCACCCATGTTTTAACTCACTGAATGTCTGTCCCTTTAACCTTGTGTGTTGCTCTGTATGAAATGTGGTTCTTCTTCAAGTCATGTAACATGTTTTCTCCTGAAAATATAAAAGTTGCTCTTTAAGTCACCTAATGTTACTCTTGTAAAAACTTTTGTTGCTCTCTATATAAGAAAGTATGCCCTAAATTGTTAAGGGCAGTCACCCATGTTTTAACTCACTGAATGGCTGTCCCTTTACCCTTGTGTATTGCTCTGTATGAAATGTGGTTCTCCTTCAAGTTGTGTATGTCACGCCCTCGATTTTCAATATAAATAATAATACCATTTTAATTACAAATCCTCACAATAGTACATACGATACCCAAATTACAATGCAGTCCCCAAATACCACAAATCTGTCAAGCTGATACAGTAATCCAAAAATAGAGAAAATAGTACAATACAGTTTGATTTACGATGGAAGACAAGTACTTCAGAAAATAACTTTATCCTGTGATATCTGCATGCACTTCACACCCTTTAAGACTGTGTCCCTGTAGTGTACCTGAAAATAATAGGTTGAGCTACACTAACCCAGTAGAAAAATCTATACTCAAGCTATATGAAAATGCGATGAAATATGCACAAAGAGTGAAAGAATTCGATAAATGAGCCTGAGAAACGTGGGTTTATCACAATAGAAGGCAGAATACGGCCAAAGGGTTCCAAACACCTTGTAAGTATTTTTAACAATTTGCCCATCATGTAGAAGTTTTAATAAACTCACATCAATGAAAACTCATGTAGAAGCATTAATAAGCTCACATCAATGAAAACGTACTCACAATAGGTTTGCAACCATTTCGATACTCCTCATAATCTCAACACTTTGTATTTCCACCCCTTGCGTTGTAGTCTGCATTACCACCCCTTGCGTTGCAGTCAACATCACTCATTATCTGGGTCATAGCATTACCATCCCTTGCGTTGCATCCACTTCCTCATTTCAATTCTCAATTATAGCCACTCGAATCCCAACAATCGCACAACCCCTTCAACAAACACTTCTTATAATCTCATGACACAATAAAGCAAGTCAATCAAACCGACTTATAGGTTAAACACACATCGACAATCACATTTCAATGTATTCCAAACAATCAATCATAACAGAACATCGATTGATAAAAGAGTACATGCCTTTTTCTCTTAGTATATCACAATATAGTACTAACCTCATAGCGACCCTACAACATACTACTGTGGGCAGCATGCCCTTAAAAAGGATTCCGTTCCTTTCCAACGGCAAGGCCCTCGGATCGAGGGAGCGCGAGCGGAGAAGCAAGCGCTCGGAATACAGAGTCGCCACTCGGGTTTGAAGGTCCGACACCCAAGGAACCGTATTTCGAAGCACCTGCTGCGCTGTTTGATTTGAAAAAGTGAAAGCACCAATCCGTCATAACCATATCTGGGTTCGGGAGCCAGGTTACGAGAGGGGAAGGGTTTTAAGGCACCCCTCTCGCCCAATTCGAAGATCGGTCTCTACTTAGGCATTTTGAAAACATTGTGATTCTTCTTTTATTAATCAATTTTTAGCCAGTTAGGGTGGGGGAACAGTAAATCGGGGATTAAAACTGTAACAGTTTGCAAGATGTGATTGATATAGCATGGATGGATGGAATGTTTGGAAAACAAATGGGATAAAACCCAATACTGTGATTCAAACACCAAAACTGTGTCTTGTAAGAATTTGGCACAAGCAATGGCCAACTTGCATGCCTTGATCTACGTACATGCAAGCTGACTGTCGCGTGACAAACCCATACACTCGCGCGAGTGTTGATGCTTCACTCACAGTTTGAATTTTATCCCCTTCTGGGCTCTGGAAGGACCAGTGCTCACCCAGGGGGCAAACCAACCAGTTTATATGTGCTGAAAGTAAATAAATATTACAAACAGAACGAATAAAATTGATGTACAACCCCTAAACAGTGAGGGAAAATAAACAGGGGCCTAAGCCCTAGTTGCCCATGCAAGGGCAGCCACTGGAAATCAGAGGACCATCGCGCGACAGAGGGAGACACTCGCGCGAGGGTCTTGACTGGACTTCCAGGAATTGCTTTGCATGCTTGGGCTCTGACACACATACTCAGAAGCAACCCAAGGGCATTCCAAATCAAATAACATAGTAAAAGGGCCTAACCCATGGATTTTAGCATGCAACACAGTGATATAATATACAACATGCTTCAAAATGATTACAGGTATAAAATGAGCACAAAATAACCAGCATCCCATCCCCATGTGAACCAATCTCATGTAGACAGAAGTGTCGCGCGAGTGTTCGGGTCCATCGCGCGATGGTCTGCTAGGCCACGGCTTTTGAAACCTTGCTAGCTTTAGGGCCAGGACTGGTATTGATTACCAGCCTTAGCCCTGCCAGCCCCCCTCAGGGATCAGAACAGTAAGCAGAACAGAGGTGTTATACCCTTGGCTTTTTGAATTTGAATGTGCTTGAGCTTTGAGTTGAATTGAGGTTGAACAAAGTGATAGAGCTTGTAAAATGAGTGTATGGAAGTGGTTTGAGTGAGGGAGTAACAAGTATATTCAAGGTTGTATAGCCCTTTTTGCTAGAATTTTGGTACTTTCTCCTTTTTTTTTTTTGAACCCTTTTTGTAACGACCCTGATTTTTTGGTAAATAAAAATTTCGTTAAAAATTTGAATTTTATTTTTTACTACTTGGATTCCATTTAAATCCCAAAAATCAGTCGTTATTAATTCTAGACTTATGAAAAATAGTTTTCTTCATATAAAATTATTTGGTCATTTTCTAAAGACAAGTATGCTTATAAAAGCACTTGTATATTTTCCTAGTATTTGAAATAAAGTCTTAAAAATATATTTCTTGGCTAGAAATCCTACCGGGCAAATAGAATTAGATTCCAACTAGGATGCCCTAACCTTAGATGGACCATTTGAACCTTTTGGCCTTTATCCATTGGACGATAAATGCTAGGGAAATCTTTATCCCTTGGGCAATAGAAGTTAGTCTTGACAATGAAAGCCTAGGTTTGACAAGACAAGTCACTTAAGAATCCTTGAACCATAGGAAGCCATCATTTTGTTTCCAAAAGTAGAACACATGGCCTAAGGTAATCATCACCTTTTAAAGCAAGTTACTTTCCAGTAAAGTTACTTTCTAGGAAAGTTACTTTTCACCTTTAATCATTTCACCCCTTTTGCCTTTCCTTACTCTTTCTATATATAGACTTATATATATATATGTACCTAATCAAGTAGGAAAGAGAGAGAGAGAGAGAGAAAGAGAGAGAGAGAGGGAGAGAGAAGCCGTGAGAGGGGGAGAGAGAAGCCGAGAGAGAGAGAAGGAGAGAGAGTGAGTGTGTGCTTGTGTTGGCCACTCATGCAAACAAGATCTTACTTTAGCCAACCAAAGTACAACCCTTTTATGACTTCTTTTGTTCTTTTTAAAAGCCAACCAAATCTAGCTTACCAAAGCACAATCTAGCCTTACCACTTGTCCCTCCTCTTATGACAAACCTCTCATGATTACCTAGGACCTAACCTAAAAATGGAAGCCATGCTTGGCATGCTTTAAGCATGATTTGACAAGGCATGGCATGCTTGAAGGATGTGATATGACTACTCAATAGAGCAAAAAGATGAGAGGGAGGAGAGAGGAGAGAAGTTCGGATGGAGAGAGAGAGAGAGGGGCCGAAAGTTGAGGGAGAGGGAGAAGTGTGTGCTAGTGTCTTTTGGTTCTTACACAAGCTACCTAATAGCCTTAAAGCCTAAACCCCATTTGCCAACCCATCTTCTAGCCAACTTTAAACATGGGAAGACTACTCCTAGGCCTAGCTATCATTTCCCTTTACTTGCAAGACTTACCCACCTAGGTTATAATCACCTAGAATAGCCTTAAAAGCCTTAGAAAATCTCCATGATCACACCTAGGATGGATTGACAAGGCTTTGGCTTGTTTAAAGTAGTGATTGGACAATACAATGAAGCAAAAAGGTGAGAGAAAGAGAGAGAGAGGGCTAGCCGAAATTTTGAGGGGAGGGTGAGGTGTGTGCATGTGTGTTGAACACTTCATCAAGCTACAAGCTAGCCTTAAGCCTATTATCCACTTTCCAACCCATTTCTAGTCTTCCAAAGTACAACCTAGCCTTGCAAGCCAACCCATTCTAGGACAAGACTAGACCAAAACCCTTCATGAGAACCTAGTTCATTAGCCTTAAGCCTAAAAAGATTGGACAAGAGAAATCATGGAAAGCTTGGCATGCTTTCAAAGCTTGATTGGACAACACATTGGAGCAAATCCATGGGGAGGAGAGAGAGAGAGATTTCGGCCAAGAGAGGAGGAAGAGGAGCCAAGTCCTTGCCTATAAATAGAACCCCCTCTTGCCATTTAACTCACACCTTCACTTCTTGCTCCAACTTCTCTCTAGAAACCATTTCTGTTTTTCCAGACAGCTTACTGCCCTTCACAAAACTTCAATTTTCTCCTGCTTAAAGTAGTCCTTAGAACCAACTTCCTCCGGGAAAGTTGTAGAGCGCTTCGAGAGCTTCAAGTTAGACCCAAGAACCACCCTAATCGGTCAAGAAACGACAAAGATATCGACATCCGAAGTTCAGTGAAAATTCGGATTTCCAGATTTCCAGACAGCAAGCTGTCCCTTCCTTTATCACCATATTTCTCCTACCTAAAGTAGTTTCTAGGATCAACTTCCTTCACAAAAGTGGTAGAGCACTTCTAGAGCTTCGATGTCAACTCAAGAACGATCGTATTCGGCCAAATATTGACCGAGTTACTGCCATCCAAAGTTTGGTCCAGATTTAAGAGTTTCACCGCCCGTAGGATTTTCCAACTAGCTTATTCGGCCCCGACTAGTTTCGGATCAAGGTAGACTTCTCTTATACCTTTTATCTCTAAGTATAGAGTATGGTATGCGTATGATGTTAAACAAATGTAGATTTTCTATATCTACTTTCCCTATGTATATGTAGAATATTCTCATACACTTTAATCCTAAGTATACGTATACGTAGAGTTTTTCCGCACTTAATATCTTTAAGTATATTGTATGATTCTTGCATGTTGTTTGATGTTGAAATATATACGAACTTGAAAAGTGTTTTACTAAAGATTTGAAAAGGAAGGGGAGTATGTTGTATATCCCGACTTTATTTTTCGGAAAAACATATGCTGTTTTGAACTTCCTTAAAAGAAAGAAAGAACGACTTTTAAAAGATAGGAAATTATCGCTTAGTTTCAATCATAAGGATGGTGATGAGCTTGTTGTATGATTGCTTGACTACTTGTTGTTAATAAAGCATAAGTGGTTTACCACTCCAAAGGTGTCCGTCCATGTGGCACTATGCTTTAGTTTGTGTATTAAATGTTCGAGTATGACTAGAATGAGCATGCTAAGTAATATAGAGTTGAATGGTCTTGTTAGAAGTCAATATGTCCTGCCGCGGAGTCTATGCATGATAATGAGACACGAGAATCAAGGAAAATAGAAACATGACGCCTAGGGTGTGGCTAATGAAAAAGGTGTGTTCTTGGAAAAAGAAAAGTGTTTTGAAACCGCAATGTGACCGGACTTGCCCATTGTGTGGTGTGCGTGTGTAAAATAAAGATTTATGACATTGGATAAAACATTTTTGAAACTACATTGTGGCCGTTTGCCCAATGGGAGATTTGTGTGTGTCCCAATGGGAATCCATGGTGGCGGAACCATTGTGAGGTTGTGTGTGTTCCCATGGGATCCCGGAGCGGCAGAACCATGGTGAGGTATGGCTTGGTTATCCGTGGAGAGGAGCCAATGCAAATGTGTTCCAATGGAAATCCGTGGTGGCGGAACCATTGTGAGGTTGTGTGTGTTCCCATGGGATCCCGGAGCGGCGGAACCATGGTGAGGTATGGCTTGGTTATCCGTGGAGAGGAGCCAATGCAAATGTGTTCCAATGGAAATCCGTGGTGGCGGAACCATTGTGAGGTTGTGTGTGTTCCCATGGGATCCTGGAGCAGCGGAACCATGGTGAGGTATGGCTTGGTTATCCGCGGAGAGGAGCCAATGCAAATGTGTGCCAATGGGAACCCGGTGCGGCGGAACCATTGTGAGGATACTCGGGAACCCGAAACGGCGGAACCGAGGTTGGGTGTGTTCCAATGGAAATCCGTGGTGGCGGAACCATTGTGAGGTTGTGTGTGTTCCAATGGGACTCCGTGGTGGCAGAACCATTGTGAGGTTGGATGTGTTAAAAATGATTTTCAAAAATGTTAATTTGGGAAATGAAAGGTAAAATGGTGACACGGTCTACGAAACGCTGTGTAGAAGAAACTCTGATATTACAAACACCAACGATAGTTAATAGAGAATATGAATGTGTTATTGTTGATAGTTGTTGAATAAACATATACTGCATAGATATCATTATCTGTATGGCTTGTGTAAGTTATTGCGTAGATATCATTATCTGTATGGCTTGTGTAAGTTACTGCGTAGATATCGTTATCTATATGACTTGTTTTGTGTAAGTTATGGGTTAGCGGGTATAGGATTATTCTGATGAGCTTTCGTAGCTCATGGTGTTACCTCTGGTGACCCTGACATATTATATCGGTGGCGACGCTGGTATAATGTGTCAGACTTTGTAGATGATCAAGGGGAGCTGTGCACCTTGGAAGCCCTTGGAGCAGAAGAGCTGGCTAGGATGGAGAAGTAGGCGGAGCTGTAGTTAGGAACCCTAGATTTCCTTCCCTTTATGCAATGAAGGCACTCTGATGGAAATTTGATGTAATAGTGAGCCAGACTCACCTTGATTATTCAATAAAATTGCCCTTTTAATGTACCCAAATTTGGGGGCGTTACACTTTTAATGGAAGCACCATGGGGGTATATATAGGAGGAGTGGTGAAAATGGTGTATGGAGGAGAAAGAACCAACCAAGTAAAGGCTAACTTGGCTTGGTGGCCAAATTTCCCCCTTTGGAAAAGTTGGGTGATGCAAAGAGAGGAGTTCAACCAGTCCACGAGGCCTGGCTGAAACTGCATTGGTGGCCAAGCTTCCACCTTTTTCAAAGGTTGGTGGGGACTGACCATCGCGTGATGGAGCCAGTCTGTCGCGCGAGGGTGCGCCCTGGCGCGCGATGGTCAACGGTCAAACTTTATCCACATAGCAGTTTGACCATCGCGCGAGGGAGTGGGTCTGGCGCGTGATGGTTGCGCCCTGGCGCACGTCAGTAAGGTTTTTGACTTTTGGAAGTGGCTTAGGCTAGGTTAGGTTCAAGGGTTTTGCAAACACTCAAAGCTCAAACACTCAACATTCCCGAGGTGTTCTTGATCCGTTTCATCATCGGGTAATCAAATACCGTAAGTAAACTAATCTGGAAGCCCAGATTGAGGTGTCTACAACTACCCGCTAACATTAATACTTAGACGTCATGGAATGAGCGCTAAAAGAGTTTAAAGGAATCTGAATGATCAACGATTCATTGGAACTCGAGTAATCAAGCTTAGGGATGGTAACGATGTTTAATAGGGATTAAAAGTGATCGGGAATCAAAATAGACGAACGAGAAC
This sequence comes from Rhododendron griersonianum, assembly GCA_018127125.1. Lineage (NCBI taxonomy): Eukaryota > Viridiplantae > Streptophyta > Magnoliopsida > Ericales > Ericaceae > Rhododendron > Rhododendron griersonianum. The sequence goes on from CM030791.1 coordinate 39,187,604, forward strand.
TAATGGACCAAAACTGTCCCAGAGAGCAGTCAGTGTTCGACAATCCATTAAAAATTGCATACTCAATATTTTTCAATGATTCTAACGCCAAAACGTCACCAACTTACCAATCTTTCAAATCCATAAGGACCCATAACCAATAGGGTCGTTTAACCACAACAAACGTTGAAAAATGCAGCTCTGTTTGCTGCTCGAATTTCTAGATTACAGCTCAAACTCCTATAAATCACTATAAATCGAGTTTTTAATACTTTTAAACGATTCTAGTCCCAAAAGTTGTGTGATTGAACGAAGCTTAAAAGTTACAAAGGAACCCTTGTCAAATCTGCACAAAAGGGTGGTTAAACAGGGGTTTACCGAGGCTACATGAATCTGTCAAGCAGCATGACAGATTGACACACCTCCACTCAAATGATCATAATTTTCTGTGTACTAAGAGTTTTAAGACGATTCCGGTGGCAAATGAAAGCTGACTTCAAGACCTTCGAACCGATATCGGACGAGAAAGTTATGGCCGTTCGAAGTGGGCTGAAACCCAGAAAACGAGACAGATTGCAGACCAGTATTCTAAAAATCACCATAAATTCAATTCTCAACGGTTTCGGGTGATTCTTGCGGCATTAAAACGTGCTTTAAGTCTACTCTATTTCACACGAAGGTACCAAATTCAATTTCAAGTTTAAAAAGATGAAAACCCCCAAAAACTGAGACCCTATTCTGCAGATTCTCGAAAATGGAAGAAACAACATCAAATAACGAAACTAGGCACGATCTAGGTACATAAACACCGTATAAACACATAACAAGAGTAAGAAATCCCTACCTCATGGGTTTTGAGCAAAACCCGAGCCTTTGACCAAGTCAACCGAGCTCCCACGTGGTCCGATCATGATTTTTCTTGAATATTCCGAAAGCCCGTGCTCCGAATAGCAACTTTAATTCTTAGACTTCGTCCGGAATCACGCTCTAAGGTGTTGAAATCGAAGAGAGAAGAGAGGGAGAGTTTTCGGATGGGGAGGAGGAGAGAGAGACTGCCGAGAGTGAGAAAGTGAGAGAATGAGAAATATTTCTCCTCCCGGAGAAATAATAGAGGTGGGGGAGTAATTCCCTACTTTTCACACCACACACTCACACGTGCACCATTCGCTCAATTACCCTTTTATCCTATCACGAATACGCCACACAAAATATCCGCACCGTCTATCTTGGCGGGCCCTACGTTTACAAGAGAAAAAAAAAACCTCAAAATTACGGGTCTCTACAGTGTAACTTGTTTTTCTATGAAAATATAAAAGTTGCTTTTTAAGTCACCTAATGTTACTCCTTGTAAAAACTTTTGTTGCTCTTTATGTAAGAAAGTATCCCCTAGACCATTAAGGGCAGTCACCCATGTTTTAAATCACTGAATGTCTGTCCCTTTACCCTTGTGTGTTGCTCTGTGTGAAATGTGGTTTTCTTCAAGTCATGTAACATGTTTTCTCCTGAAAATATAAAAGTTGCTCTTTAAGTCACCTAATGTTACTCCTTGTAAAAGCTTTTGTTGCTCTCTATGTAAGTATGCCCTAGACTGTTAAGGGCAGTCACCCATGTTTTAACTCACTGAATGGCTGTCCCTTTACCCTTGTGTGTTGCTTTGTATGAAATGTGGTTCTTCTTCAAATCAAGGAACATGTTTTCCCCTGAAAATACAATAGTTGCTCTTTAAGTCACCTAATGTTACTCCTTGTAACAACTTTTGTTGCTCTATATGTAAGAAATTATGCCTTATACTGTCACGCCCTCAATTTTCAACATAGATAAATAATTCATTTCGATAAAAGAACCTCGCATATCATAAATAGTACCCAAAAGAGTCCCCATCAGATTAACTTTACAAACAAGTCCCCAGGTTTAAAGATTTACAACATTGGCACTACGGCCCAAATTCCATAGTTGGTCGAAAACGGTAAATTTAGAGATTACTTAATATCTGAAACGAAAGGGGTTTAAATAAATTTACAATACATCCTCAAAATGTCATGCGAAAGATGACGGAACCACTTCTCGGGGCGGCTTTCAAAAGAGATGAGATCAAGCATGCACGCCATGCACTCCGCATCAGGGTCCTTGAGATACACCTGAAAATGATAGGTTGAGTAACACTAGCCCAGTAGAAAATTCTATACTCAAGCTATATGTAAATGCGATGAAAACATGCTATAAGAATGAATGATTTCCAATGAACGATCAAAGATACAAGGGGCACTATGAACCGACGAACAACGACTATGGAATTCAATACGTCTTATAAAAATCCCTAACCACTCGTACAGCAACTAAGAGCAGTGTGGGCAGCATGCCCTGGAAATTTCGGTTTCCAAAATGCAAGGGCCCGGATCGAGGGAGCGCGAGCGCAGGTGGCAAGCGCTCAAAAATACAGAGTCGCCACTTGAGTTTTGAAGGTCCGACACTCAAGGAACCGTATTTCGAAGCACCTGCCGCGCTATTTGATTTGAAAAAGTGAAGGAAACCAGTCCGTCATAACCATATCTGGGTTCGGGAGCCAGGTTACGAGAGGGGAAGGGTTTTATGGCACCCCTCTCGCCCAATCCGGAGATCGGTCTCTACTTAGGCATTTTGAAAACATTGCGATTCTTCTTTTATTAATCAATTTTAGCCAATTAGGGCGGGGGAACAGTTAATCGGGGATTAAAACTGTAACATGTTTGCAGGATGTGATAGATGGCATGGATGAGCAGTTAGTATAGGATGATAACAGACTTCTGTGGGAGTTTAAACAGACTGGAAAGCTCCTGTCTTGGAGTATCGCGCACAGGAAGAAACCAGTATGCACTGATTAAGTCAATGCATGCTGACCAAACCTGCGCATTCTACTACAAGACCTGCGCACGCCAGTAAGCCTAAGCCCACAGCTCTTATTCTCAAACCTTCTGGGCTCTGGAAGGACCAGTGCACACCCAGGACAAACCAAGCAGTTTAAACTCTCTAGGCTCTGGAAGGACCAGTGCACACCCAGGACAAACCAAGCAGTTTATGCAGTCATAATATACAGTTTAAAGGCTGAAAAGCCTAATAAATAAACAAAAACAACCCATAAACAGTGTGGGGACAAAATAATAGCCTAAAATCAAGTTAAACATGCAAGGCCAGCCACTGATCGGGTATAAACAATCGCGCGAGGGTTCCAAACCGTCGCGCGACAATGCGCCCGGGCGCGCGATGGTTGCGCCCTGGCGCGCGACGATTGCGCCCTGGCACACTGGTCAACGCTCCATTTGACTATCGCGCGAGGGTTTGGGTGCAGCGCGCGATGGTTCGAGCCAACTTCCAGTGTCTGGTTTTGCACGTTTCTGGGTTCTGAGACAGGTCCAGAATGATCCCAAGGGTGCTCCAACAGAACAGAACTTAATATTGAAATGTAAAACTAACATTTCTAACAAAGGAAAGCAGTAAACTGGTTATTAACATGCTTCACAGTGACTTAATACCAAAATAAACTATACAACAACTATGGAAATAACCAAATATAAGAAATGACCAGCACCCTTTCCCCACGTGGACCAATCTCATGCAGACAGAAGTGTCGCGCGAGTGTTCGGGTCCATCGCGTGAGGGTTTGCTAGGCCACGGCTTTTGAAACCTTGCTAGCTTTAGGGCCAGGACTGGTATTGATTACCAGCCTTGACCCTGCCAGCCCCCCTCAGGGATCAGAACAGAGAGCAGAACAAAGGTGAGATATACCTTTGGATTTTGAGGTTTGAAAAGTGTTTGAGCTTTGAATTTGAGGTTGGGTTTGAGGTTTGATTGAAATGTGAAAATGGGGAGGAAGAACAAGCTTTGTTCTTATGGTGTCTTTGTATCTCTTTTATTAGCTTAAAAGAATACAAAGCAAAGACCCTTTGATTGTCAAAATTTGTTAACCTTTTGAAAGATGAACAAAGGGGGGTTTTTATAGGCTTAGCACCTTCCATTAACGGAAAGGCAGGTCTGGTCCAAAGAATGGAGGCCAGCCAGCCACGAGGCTGGCTGGGGGTTACTTGGTGATTAAGCTGCCAAGCTAAATAAAGGTGATGGGGACAGGTTCTGATCGTCGCGCGAGGTTCCAAACTGTCGCGCGACAATGCGCCCCGGCGCGCTGGTCAGTGCTCCGGTTGACCATCGCGCGATGGAGTCAAAACGTCGCGCGACGGTGCGCCCCGGCGCGCGATGATTGCGCCCTGGCGCACGATGATTGTGCCCTGGCACACATCAATAGGGTTTTTGGCTTTTGGAAGTGGCTTAAAACTAGGTTAGGTTCAAGGGTTTTGCAAACACTCAAAACTCAAACACTCGACATTCCCGGGGTGTTCTTGATCCATTTCATCATTAGGGAATCAAATACCATAAGTAAACTAATCTGGAAGCCCAGATTGAGGTGTCTACAAGCAGCTTTAAGCATCAATCAATCTAATCAACCCAACACTATTTCTCAAATCATTTTAAGACTCCACAAGTGAATGCTACCTTTACTTTCCTCATTTCTTACCATACCATCAAGCCTCCTTTATAAAAGAAAACATTTTCTTTTGGTTTCCAAAATAACTATGAAATGTGGTTCTTATTAGAGTCAAGTAACAAGTTTTCTCCTAAAAATATAAAAGTTATTCTTTAAGTCACCTAATGTTACTCCTTGTAAAAACTTTTGTTGCTCTCTACGTGAGAAAGTATGCCCTAGAATGTTAAGGCAGTCACCCATGTCCTAAATCACTTAATGGCTGTCCCTTTACCCTTGTGTGTTGGTTTGTATGAAATGTGATTCTCCTCCAAATTATATATCTTATTTTATTCTGAAAATATAAATTTGCTCTTTAATTCACCCAATGTTACTCATTGTAAGACCTTTTGTTGCTCTCTATGTAAGAAAGTATGCCCCAGACTATTAAGGACAGTCACCCATGTTTTAACTCACTGAATGGCTGTCCCTTTACCCTTGTGTGTTGATTTATATGAAATGTGGTTCTCCTTCAAGTTATATAACTTGTTTTTTTCTGAAAACATAAAATTTGCTATTCAAGTCACCTAATGTTACTCCTTGTAAGAAATTTTGCTGCTCTCTAAGTAAGAAAATATGCCCTAGACCATTAAGGGCCGTCAACCATGTTTTACCTCACTGAATGTCTGTCCCTTTACCCTTGTGTGTTGCTCTGTATGAAATGTGGTTCTTCTTCAAGTCATGTAACATGTTTTCTCCTGAAAATATAAAAGTTATTCTTTAAGTCACCTAATGTTACTCCTTGTAAAAACTTTTGTTGCTCTCTACGTGAGAAAGTATGCCGTGAACGTTAAGGGCAGTCACCCATGTCCTAAATCACTTAATGGCTGTCCCTTTACCCTTGTGTGTTGGTTTGTAAGAAATTTGATTCTCCTCCAAGTTATGTATGTTATTTTATTCTAAAAATATAAATTTGCTCTTTAATTCACCTAATGTTACTCATTGTAAGACCTTTTGTTACTCTCTATGTAAGAAAGTATGCCCCAGACTATTAAGGGCAGTCACCCATGTTTTAACTCACTGAATGGCTGTCCCTTTACCCTTGTGTGTTGATTTGTATGAAATGTGGTTCTCTTTCAAGTTGTGTAACTTGTTTTTCTATGAAAAGATAAAAGTTGCTTTTTAAGTCATCTAACGTTACTCCTTGTAAAAACTTTTCTTGCTCTCTCTATGTAAGAAAGTAATCCCTAGACTGTTAAGGGCAGTCACCCATGTTTTAACTCACAGAATGGCTGTCCGTTTACCCTTGTGTGTTGATTTGTATGAAATGTGGTTCTACTTCAAGTTATGTAACTTGTTTTTTTCTGAAAACATAAAAGTTGCTCTTCAAGTCACCTAATGTTACTACGTGTAAGAACTTTTGCTGCTCTCTATGTAAGAAAGTATGCCCTAAACCATTAAGGGAAGTCACCCATGTTTTAACTCATTGAATGTCTGTCCCTTTACCCTTGTGTGTTGCTCTGTATGAAATGTGGTTCTTCTTCAAATCATGTAACACGTTTTCTCCTGAAAATATAAAAGTTATACTTTAAGTCACCCAATGTTACTCCTTGTAAAAACTTTTGTTGTTCTCTACGTAAGAAAGTATGCCCTAGAACGTTAAGGGCAGTCACCCATGTTTTAACTCCCTGAATGGCTGTCCCTTTACCCTTGTGTATTGCTCCGTATGAAATGTGGTTATTCTTCAAGTTATGGAACATGTTTTCCCCCAAAAATATAATAATTGCTCTTTAAGTCACCTAATTTTACTACTTGTAAGAAAACTTTTGTTACTCTCTATGTAAGAAAGTATACCCTAGATTATTAAGGGCGGTCACCCATGTCCTAAATCACTTCATGGCTGTCCCTTTACCCTTGTGTGTTGGTTTGTATGAAATGTGATTATCCTCCAAGTTATGTAACTTATTTTATTCTGAAAATATAAATTTGCACTTTAATTCACCTAATGTTACTCATTGTAAGACCTTTTGTTGCTCTCTTTGAAAGAAAGTATTCCCCAAACTATTAAGGGCTGTCACCAATGTTTTAACTCACTGAATGGCTGTCCCTTTACCCTTGTGTGTAGATTTGTATGAAATGTGGTTCTCCTTCAAGTTGTGTAACTTGTTTTTCTATGAAGAGATAAAAGTTGCTCTTTAAGTCACCTAACGTTACTCCTTGTAAAAACTTTTGTTGCTCTATCTATGTAAGAAAGTAATCCCTAGACTGTTAAGGGCAGTCACCCTTGTTTTAACTCACAGAATGACTGTCCCTTTACCCTTGTGTGTTGGTTTGTTTGAAATGTGGTTCTCCTTCAGGTTATGTAACTTGTTTTTTTCTGAAAACATAAAAGTTGCTCTTTAAGTCACCTAATGTTACTTCTTGTAAGAACTTTTGTTGCTCTCTGTAGACACCCCAATTTGCCAAACGATTATTTCAAGTCCCACCTTGGGACAATCTCGATGATGAAACGGATACAATGATTGCTGATTGCTTCATTGAGGACCTTAGGACTTTCGGTAAGAACTTTGAGCTACTTAGAGGACCCAATTCAAAGCCATACAGCCTTTCAGACAGAAATACAGAAGCCTAGGAGAATCCATCTGTCGGCCGTGACATCGATCCCATGGCCCTTACATCATTTCCTCACCCGAGCAACCTGTTGCTAGCAACATCTCCCTGAGAGATCAATCCCTCGGCCGTAAGATCAATCCTTCGGCCGAGACATCCATTCCTCGGCCGTGATATCCTTTACTCGGCCGTCAGATCGACCTTTTTCCAGACTCTGGAACGTGTTCTATCAGACGTTTGATCCGATTACACTACCTTCCCGATGCGCTCGGGCTACCTTAGAGGATTGCCATGGAGAGTTAGAATCACACTATAACTCCAATTTTTATCGTGCATTGCGATTGGCCGGAGTGAGTCATCCCTATGCCTATATAAAGGAGCCTTTGGGCTCCGAAATTTATACACATTCACACTCTTTCAAGCCTCAAAACTCTGCACAAATACTCTCTCAATCCCATACTTCAAAAGCCCTAACCTCCCGAAGGCAGCCGTCAATCCGGCGATCAAACCCCGAAGTTCAAACCCTAACCCTAGGGTTTTCAATCAAGCAATCAGTCAAATCACGCCCAATCCAAAGCAATCAAGCAACTGAGGGATCAAGGTGGTGAGGCCCAACGGCCTCTGGTTTGTCTTATTTACTGTATTTTTGACTAACCGTAGCGTTTTGATCATCTGTTGATCTTTCTGTCGGGTGTGAGGAAGAACACCGACCGGGGCTTCGATCCCTCGGCCGGTATATCAAACCAGGAGGATCCCTCGGCCGTGACATCCATTCACCGGCCGCGGGATCCATCTCCCTGGGACAGTTTTGTTGCTTTCTCTGCTTTTTGATGCATGCTTCATTTATCGCACTGGCTCACGTTGCTTACTGTTTAAAGGAATAAATAAACAGACTATGTGTTAGAATTAATCAAAGCATCTTCATGTCTTATGTTGAATGATTATGGGCCAGTCTCACGACTGGGCAAAGAGGGGTGCCTAACACCTTCCCCTTATTGTACTTTTGGCTCCCGTATCCGGAATCTCTATCTATTTTCCCAGTTTTAATAAACTGGGTGGCGACTCTGTTTTGATGATAACCGTTATCATGTGGCGATGTTCCTAGCCATGGGAATGTCCATGATTTTGGTTTACGAAGCAAGCAACCAATCGAGCAAACAAACGTGATCAATCTGTATGGCGATGCCCCGTTTGGGAGGTGTTTACAGTTTTTGGCGACTCTGCTGGGGAATATGAGAGCCATAACCAAAAAGTTCAACATAAGACTAACACATGCCTTGTTTAATTCATTTATCATATGCATCGAGCAGACAACCCGTTGAGTTCACCTGATATCCCGGCATGACACGGGCTATGTTGGGGGTTCCAGCAAACTCCACAGTCACTCGTACCTAGTGGTATATCAAAAAGGAAATCACCCAATCGCCGCCTATGATGGGCTGGTGAGAGGATTGGTGCCCTTTGACAACGGAGCACCCTGAGACTACCAAAACCTTGCATGTTTTAGAAAGCCATAGAACTTATCAAACTAAGACATGAACCTACAGGCTAGGAACCTACTTGCATTTTGCTTCCAAGTTCTTCCTCACACCCATTATATATGTATCTTGTAAAATTTCTCTTTTGCAGGTTAAACCTTAGGAATCTCTCTAAGTCAAATAAACAGTAGGTAAAATTAATCAATCTAACTAAAGCAAAAACCTTTTCAGGAAAAATGGCTGCATCACTGTTCATGTCTGATTTGCACTTTCAAGTTGTCACCAAGCTGTCTGGTCCGCTCCACTTTGCTGTTGAAGACTTCAATCCCTCCGAATACATCACTCCAGTAAATCAACCAAAGCCTATGGTGGCTATCATTGAAGACAACCATGTCATGTTCGCTGGAACGGTTTATGAGGAAGAAATAGAAGACCTGATCGAAGAAAAAGGGCTTCGCAGGGTTCCAATCTATTTTTATGACCCCTATGCACCTACCGACGACTATTGGCCAATAGACGAGGTCAACAATCTCGAAACTGAAGAGGCAAAGGAAGAAGAATCTGTCGACAATGACCCACTAGACGAAATATCACTAAACCTACTCTTTGATGAGGGGGTCACCAACAATGAAATAAGGGTGATCCACCCCATCATAGATAGCTTTGGTAATTGGTGGGGCTTTGTTGGTACACGACGAGTCGACAACAGCGACGAAGCAGAGATTGAAGCTCAATTGGAAGAAATAACAGCGATAGCAAATCAAATGGCCCTCCAAGACTTGCAGGGTGACAATAATGAAAGTGCGAATCAAAGTGACAGTGAAGTGTTGGTGATCGACCTTGGTGATGAAAAAGACTGGTCTGAGCTGATTGTGGATGCTAAAAAAGGGGCTTACCCTAACTGGACCGTGGAACACACTTTGAAATACAAAATGAAAAGCGCTAATTCTGATCTTAGTTTTGATTCCGATTCCGACTCCGAGTCGACTCAGTCCGAGTCAAGCTTTTCATCTGTTGAAACTACTAAGTCTAGTGAGGAAAACCTGGTCAAAGTACCAAAGCATAACATTTACTTTGAGTTCGACTCTGAAATGTCTTTTGATAAACTTTGCAATGAGAAGGAAGATTTAGAGTATTTCACTTTGCCTATGATCAATTGTATGGATTCCGACAAATCATATTTTGAAGAAGAAATTCCAAAAGAAATTCTAGAATTCATCGAGAGAGAAGAGGAAAGGCACGCTAAACCTTTTTCTGAGGAAATAATCACAGCAAACATAGGCTCTGAAAACGAGCCCAAAATGGTTAAAATTGGTGCCGCACTATCCCCGCAAGAGAGTAAAAAACTAATCCTTTTGCTAAAAGAATACAAAGATGTTTTTGCCTGGTCCTACGAGGACATGCCTGGAATAGACCCTGAAATTGTTCAGCATAAAATTCCCCTTCATCCTGATGCAAAACCAGTTAAACAGAAACTGAGACGTATGCGCCCTGATTGGGTCTTAAAGATAAAAGAAGAAGTCACTAAACAAATCAACTCCGGTTTTCTCATAGTCACCGAATATCCACGGTGGGTAGCCAACATTGTTCCCGTACCAAAGAAAACTGGAGGAATCAGGGTCTGCGTAGATTTTCGAGATCTCAACAAGGCCAGTCCAAAGGATGACTTCCCATTACCTCACATAGACGAGCTAATAGATAACACCGCAGGCCATGCATTGCTATCCTTCATGGATGGATTTTCTAGGTATAATCAAATCCTTATGTCTCTTGAGGATAGAGAGAAAACTACCTTCACTACACCTTGGGGAACCTACTGCTACCGAGTGATGCCATTTGGGTTGAAGAATGCTGGAGCCACTTATCAGAGGATGGCCACAACACTGCTGCACGACATGATGCACAAAGAGGTCGAGGTGTATGTCGACGATATGATAGTCAAATCAAAGGAAAGGGAAGGACACTATGGAGCACTCCAAAAGTTCTTTGAGAGGATTAGGAATTACAAGCTACGTCTTAACCCTCAAAAATGCACTTTTGGGGTAACAGCTGGAAAGATGTTGGGATTCCTCATCACTCAAAGAGGAATCGAGGTAGACCCTTCCAAGATACAGGCTATCATGGAGATATCACCGCCTAGGACAGAGAAGGAAGTAAGGAGTTTCTTGGGTAAGGTACAATTCATCAGCAGGTTCATTTCCAAGCTCACAACCACCTGTGAACCTCTTTCCAAGCTACTGAAGAAAGGTGCTGATTTTGAATGGAGCCAAGACTGTCAGCAAGCGTTCGAGGCAATCAAAGAATATCTTCAGAATCCACCTGTACTGTCGCCGCCCATCCCTGGGAAGCCATTGATTCTGTATCTCTCAGTAACAGACACGTCCATGGGATGTATGCTAGCGCAAGAAAACGACGCCAAAGTAGAGTGCGCCATATACTACCTCAGCAAGAAAATGATGGATTATGAGACAAGGTACACTCCCCTCGAGAAAACCTGTTGGGGGCTAGTATGGGCCACAAAGAAACTGAGGCACTACCTGTTAGCACATCCGGTGGTGCTGGTCTCTCGTTTAGACCCAATCAAGTATCTTTTCGAAAAGCCAGCACTTATCGGAAAGCTAGCTAGGTGGTTATTGCTGCTAGTAGAGTTCGACCTCAAATACATGACAAGGAAATCAGTAAAAGGAAGAGCTGTGGCAGAATTCTTGGCAGATCACCCTGTGACAGAGGCCGAGGCAGAGGACTTCATGTTCCCCGACGAGGACATCTTATGTCTCTTGGATGACACCTGGCAACTTTACTTTGATGGAGCATCAAACCGATGTGGATATGGCATAGGGGTATTGCTAGTTTCCCCAAACGACTCCCACATCCCTTTGTCATATAAACTGAGGTTTGAGGTCACTAACAATCAAGCTGAGTACGAGGCTTGTATTGCTGGAATGGAGGCAGCCCTGGAGCTAGGGGCAAAGGGTAGAAGTCACTAGGGATTCAAATCTGGTGGTATCTCAAGCCAGAGGAGACTGGAAGGTCAAGGAAGATACACTGAAGCTATATCACTCTGTGCTGGAAGATCTAATTCCACAATTTGATTCTGTTATCTTCACACACACTCCTCGAGTGAGCAATAGATTTGCAGATGTACTGGCGACATTAGCATCTATGGTCGAAATACCCCTGGGATTCACAATGCGGCCTCTCATGATCGAACAAAAAGTTAAACCAGCATGTGAATGCACCTTTACCGAGGAAGGTGAAGACGATGGCAAGCCATGGTTCGAAGACGTGAAGGAATTCCTGGAAAAAGGAGAATACCCATCCGAGGCCACCTCGAAGGACAAAACGGCTCTGCGGAAGTTTGCTGCCCGGTTTGTAATCTGTGGAGGAGCATTGTACCGAAGGGCACTCTTGGGTCCAAGTCAACTTTGCGTCACAACGGAGGACAGCCGCAAGGTAATGGAGGAAATACATGAAGGAATTTGTGGGCCACACATGAATGGAGCAATGATGGCAAAGAAGATCCTACGTCAGGGATATTACTGGACTACAATGGAGGCCGACTGCGCTGATTATGTCCGCCGATGTTACAAATGCCAAACTCACGCTGATCGTATGCGTATTCCCCCTACGGAATTGTACAGCATGACATCCCCTTGGCCATTCTCCACCTGGGGGATAGACGTCATTGGAAGTATAAATCCAAAGGGAAAATACAAACATCAGTTCATTCTGGTGGCCATTGACTACTTCACCAAATGGGTAGAAGCAGCTTCTTACGCTACTCTCAAAGCCACTCATGTGGCCAAATTTATTCGCACTAATATCATCTATCGATATGGCGTACCTCACGAGTTTGTCTGTGACAATGGATTGCACTTCAAGGGGGCGACAAAGAAGCTTTTCGCCGAATTTGGAATACAGAATCATCGGTCATCTACTTACCGACCTCAAACTAATGGAGCAGTTGAGGCTGCAAACAAGAATGTCAAGAGGATTCTGCGGAAGACTACCGACACTTACACAGACTGGCCAGAAATGCTACCTCTGGCGCTATGGGGATATCGAACAACTGAAAGGACTTCGACTGGGGCCACTCCATACTCTCTGGTCTATGGAATGGAAGCTGTCTTGCCTATCGAACTGGAGTTACCTTCATTAAGGGTTCTAGCTGAGACTGGAATGACCGAAGAAGACTGGGTTCAAAACCTCTACGACGAGTTGGCACTACTAGACGAAAGGAGACTGAGAGCCTTATACCATGTACAAAGGTATCAACGCCGCATTGCACGAGCATTCAACAAAAAGGTGAAACCTAGGGACATCAAGGTAGGAGACATGGTGCTCAAAGCAATTCGTCGCCACGTCTCAGACCCAAGGGGCAAGTTTAGACCAAACTGGGGAGGCCTCTACCTTATCAAACGCATACTTTCTGGAGGAGCAGCATACATTGCAGACTTGGATGGAATGGAATTCGCAACGCCAGTCAACATTGACAAGTTGAGGAAGTATTACCCATGAGAGATGCTCGTTGGACCGAAAACCACAAGGGTGGGCGGATCCAAGCAAAAATTAGAGCGGCCTGCTAGGTCAAAAACCCGCAAGGGTGGCTTAGGCAAAAACTAAGGCATAAATAAAACGCTCGCTAGACCGAAAACCCGCAAGGGCGGTTTTAGGCAAAATTTAGAGCACAAAAGGAGAGGAAAATACCCGAGTGGACCCTAACTAAAAACAAAACAAATCCCCTTTGTTGGAACTACGTTTATGGCCTGATTCCCTCTATGGGATACGTAGGCAATCTCCAAGTTTGAGATTCGGCCACTGCTATCATCATCACTTCCAAAATTTCTAGGTCTATCCTAAAGCATGTTCGCTATCAAATCATGGCAATAACATCTTCAAATAAAATGACCAAATGTTTTATTATTTCCAAAGAGAAAGGACAAAGCAAACCTAAACAATTCTTAATCCATGAAAGCTAGAATCAAACAAACATCTTTTGAAAAACATAAGCAAAACGTCAATCTCTAGGTCTTCCTTCTCTTTGCACTACTATCCTCCAAAAGGTTTTTCTTCAACCAGCGTTTGTAAGAACCCGATAGCTTAACAACGAAGTTCTCAGCAACCTCCTGCATCACTCTATTTGGCCAAAGACGCAACATGTTGCGGCGGAAGTTGGCATCATGGATCTTAGAGACGGTATACTCAGGGTCACCTAGGATTGCGGTTTGTTCAGCCCCAAACTGCCTTTGAAAGCGAGCAGGAAAGTAGAAAACGACTCGAGCGATACCAATCACTGCTACACCAAAATGGTTCATGGTACTCACAGTCATACTCTCTATACCATACCAGGGGCAAACCCATTGAATCCAATCACCCCTGCAAGTCTTCATCCATGCTTCCCAAGCAGCCTCAGTTGGGAATTGCTTAATCATGCGACGCTCCGTGCATTGGTCCGGATTATAAGGAAGTCGCTCCGGCGCATCCCACACCTTTAGCTTCTCAAACAACCACACCTAGAGAACAAGGGGAAAATTGTGAGTTGAGAGAACACATGAGTCAAAACAAAAGAGTGATGAGTGAAAAGATAAACTTGACAAACAAACAAATAAAAGAGCGAACCTGCAATAGCAAGGGACTGCCTGAAAACTGAGCCGTAGGACTACCCTTCATCACATCTAGACCCATCAAGGTCTCTGCCAATACTAAGCCGGTGAAACCCACACGGTTTCCAATCTGTTGAGCAAGGCTAAGCAACATAGGATCAGTGTGGCCAGAGGAAGGGCCAAGCAAATAGTAGTGAAGGAGACAAATGCACAACGCATGAAAGCACGACTTCTGTAGGGGAACTTGGTGATGAGCCTCAGCTGTACCAAAACGCTGGATAAGTTGCCGAATCTCCAGCCTTCCTTTCACTAGGAAGAATTTAACTTCATGCTTCTGAACTTGGAGTAAATCCTTCAGGAGATCACTTCGGTTGAATAAAGGATTAGGGACAACAAAACCCTCTCTGTCTGAATGGCCCATAATGGCCGCAAATTCCTCGATAGTAGGACACAACTCCTCTATCTTAAAGCGAAAGACGTGAAAATCAGGGTCCCACAAACTAGTGGCTGCCCTAAGGAAGGCAAAATTCACGGGAATGAGACGAAGGGAAAAGAGGAAGTCCATGCCAAAGGACTTAAAGTGTAAATGGTCGAGGCCATTAAAGGAAATCAACCACTGATCAAGGACTGGTTGTGCCATATGTAAGGAATTGCTACTGACAACGCTATCGGGTTTATAGAACGCGTATTTATAGAACTAAGTCGAGTCTTAGTCCGAATCGGAATTGGATTCTTAATCCTCAGAATTTCAATCGGTCTCTCGGCCGATACTTCGATACGACGGCCGTAGGATCTATCCATCGGCCCGTGAAAATCAGGGTTGACTGCAAGTCAAACCCAGGCAGACAGAACGATCCTTCGGCCGCCAGATCGAAGCCTCGGCCGTGTAATCACTAAATCGGCCGCCAGAACGGCTATTTTACAGACTGTTCCCATGGTTCAGTTCGTTGCATTGGATTAACGAATATATCACACGCAAACGACGTAAATATGGCATACACAAAATCACGAGCAGAGCAAAAGGTTTTGTTTCATATAACGAAAGCTTTTTACATCACAAGGTGGATCATCCCGCATTTCCTAAACAAACTATACATCGATTTCCTGTCAAACTAACCTATGCAGGAAGAGAAACAAAAGACAAAACAAAAAGAAGAAGCAGGAGAGGATGCCGGACCCTCTGGTGCTCTAAACAACAGAGGCCTGCTGCAAAGAAACTAAAAAGAGGACACCCCTGGGGCGGTGTATACCGGAGGAGTACTACGGTGCAAAAGAGACACCACATGGCTCAGAAAAATCACCATACCGCGCACTGCCGCCACCCCAGGAGTTCCGCGTCACGGAAGCAAGCCACCCATGCGAGGGCCCCTAATCAAGCATACCCATGAGAGGGTCCCAAATCAAGCATCAAGATGGAACCAAAAGCAAACGCGGTCTCCCTCCGCGCACGCTAGCCACGTCAGCGTGTCATCCATAGCCCAGAGCTGTCAGGAAGGAAGAGAAACGGAAGAGGTCTTCGGTAAGGGTCTCGGACGCAGGAAAATGGGAGAGGAAAGAAAGGAAAATATAACGAAACGGTTGAGGCCGTGGCCTTTTATAGGCCCCTGGAAACAAACCGATTAAGCGGCTGAGGCATCGATTCCTCGACCGAGACATCAATTATTCGGCCGAGACATCAATCTCCTGGCCCTCCAATCAAATTTCCTCAGCAATATCAGGCCTTGCTATGTGCACTGACTCAAGCCACTATAGAATTCTGGGTCCGTGACCAACAGAAGCAAAATCAAATCAGCCTTGGGGGCATCCCCAAGCCAACACAATGTGATCAAAATTAGCCTTGGGGGCATGCCCAAGCATCGAAGCTCTCTCTCCACAAACTGCTGGCCAAAACAAGTCAAAACACCCAGCGGCTCTATGCTCGTATCCATTATCAAAGAACTCAGCAGCTCCATGCCCATGTTCACCCATATCAACTCACCTAGCAGCTCTACGCTTGCCATTCCAGCGACCATATGACCATCAACTTACTCAGCGGCTCTATGCCCATACTCACTCACTCAGCGGCTCCAAGCCCTCGACTCAGCAGCTCTACAAACAACAGGCTCTACGCCCGTTATCTCACCACAGCGGCTCCACGCCCACCATTTCAGCGGCTCGAAGCCGTAACAACCAATTCAGCGGCTCCAAGCCCACCATTTCAGCGGCTCCAAGCCGTAACAACCAATTCAGCGGCTCCAAGCCCACCGTTTCAACTGGCTCGAAGCCATAGCAATCAACTCAGCGGCTCGAGGCCCATTATCGACAGGCTCTATGCCTGTACTTATTCACTCATTCAGCAGCTCTACGCTTGCTATCACAATCTCAGCGGCTCGAAGCCCATTACTCCAACAGGCTCGAAGCCTGTATCTATCGTCTCAGCTGGCTCAAAGCCATAAACAACCAATCTTAGTGGCTCGAAGCCGTAACAACCAACCCAGCGGCTCTAAGCCCATTGTCTCAACTGGCTCGAAGCCGTACACAATCAAGTTCTTAACAGGCTCGAAGCCTGTGTTCATCATCTCAACTGGCTCAAAGTCGTAAACAAGCAACAGGCTCTAAGCCGCCCCATCAATCAAGACATCTATTCTCAGGCTCTACGCCTGAATGCTCAAAAATCTAACATTTTTGAATGCTCAAGCTCTACGCTTGTATGCCCAACCACTGTGTACTGGATGCTCAAGTTATACACTTGAATGCTCAAGCTCTACGCTTGTATGCCCAACCACTGTGTACTGGACGCTCAAAGCCTGTACTTTGAACGCTTGGATTCTGCCGTCCGAATGCTCGAGCTCTACGCTCTGAATGCTCAAGTCCGGAACTTGATAGAAGCTCTAAGCTTTAAAATAAACACACACGCACGGGCCCGTGCACATATTGCATTATCACATCGAGTCTGCATCATCATATCTATTCACATCTAACCAACCATCATCACACATATACACTCTGCATATCTCTCATGAAACAGGTCAACCCCGCAATCAACTGGCTCTACGCCTCGGTTTTATTGATCGGTTCAGCACCTCGATCCTTTGGCTCCACGCCAATGCTTATGATGAGAAAGCTCCATGCACAGACCATCAGAATGCAACCAGCTCTACGCTTTGGTTCAAATCACGTCAAGCTCTAAGCTCTGACAACTCAGGCCCTCGCCTCAAGACTGCAGCAGGCTCCACGCCTCAATCTAATCACCTCAGGCTCCACGCCTCAGTTCCTTCACCTCAGGCCCTTGCCTTGTACTAGCTCCGCGCTTCGGTTCATCACGTCAAGCTCAAAACTCTGACGCCACAGGCTCTCACCTTATAAACAATACCAGCTCCGCGCTTCGGTCCTATCCAATCACCTCAGGCTCTCGCCTTATGATCAACACCAGCTCTGCGCTTCGGTCCTATCCAATCTCTTCAGGCCTTCGCCTCAAGATTGCAACAGGCTCCACGCCTCGATTCCATCACTCTCCAGGCTCTCGCCTCATGACTACAACCGGCTCCGTGCCTCGGTTCCCTCATTCCCCGAAGCTCCGTGCTCCAGTTACTGGCCCTGCGCCCTCCTTATCTCAAAAACAAACGGCGTCCAACTCATCCCAACAGATGGTTTGGATTCCACCCCACTACATCAATTCCTTCCAGCTCATTCGCAAGGATAGGCTACTCTACCGAACTCCTTTCAGTCAAAGTAAGGATGATCAAGAAAAGCAAACGCACCTGCAGTGTACTGATCTATCCCAAAATACTAAGGAAGCTCTCCGCAAAAACTCCCCCGGCAGCCCAGCGCTCCCTCAACTATCTTCCGCTAAAACACTGGCTCAGTCTAGGTACGTCACACTACGGCTTTTTAAGCCCTAAGGTACGTCTTCTGTCTCTAACCCTCCAAACTTTTATTTTTCTTTATTGCCCGAACTACGGTTGGTCTGAATTTTCCTTGTGGAATACGTAGGCAGCCTCCCGGCCCGACCATAACAAAACCTTTTTTCGAAAACCCCTTGGAATAGTGGTTGGACCAAATTGAGTTACTTTTTACAGCTTTGACTCTTACTCAAACATGTCTCGCGATCCGTCTGAGTTCAGTCAAAGAGGGGCATCTGTAGACACTTAATTTGGCCTAACGATTATTTCAAGTCCCACCTTGGGACAATCCCGATGATGAAATGGATACAATGATTGCTGATTGCTTCCTTGAGGACCTTAGGACTTTCGGTAAGAACTTTGAGCTACTTAGAGGACCCAATTCAAAGCCATACAGCCTTTCAGACAGAAATACAGAAGCCTAGGAGAATCCATCTGTCGGCCGTGACATCGATCCCACGGCCCTTACATCATTTCCTCACCCGAGCAACCTGTTGCTAGCAAAATCTCCCTGAGAGATCAATCCCTCGGCCGTAAGATCAATCCTTCGGCCGAGACATCCATTCCTCGGCCGTGATATCCTTTCCTCGGCTGTCAGATCGACCTTTTTCCAGACTCTGGAACATGTTCTGTCAGACGTTTGATCCGATTACACTACCTTCCCGAAGCGTTCGGGCTACGTTAGAGGATTGCCATGGAGAGTTAGAATCACACTCTAACTCTAATTTTTATCGTGCATTGCAATTGGCCGGAGTGAGTCATCCCTATGCCTATATAAAGGAGCCTTTGGGCTCCGAAATTGATACACCTTCACACTCTTTCAAGCCCAAAACTCTGCACAAAAACTCTCTCAATCCCATACTTCAAAAGCCCTAACCTCCCGAAGGCAGCCGTCAATCCGGCGATCAAACCCCAAAATTCAAACCCTAACCCTAGGGTTTTCAATCAAGCAATCAGTCAATCACGCCCAATCCAAAGCAATCAAGCAACTGAGGGATCAAGGTGGTGAGGCCCAACGGCCTCTGGTTTATCTTATTTACTATATTTTTTACTAACCGTAGCGTTTTGATCATCTGTTGATCTTTCTGTCGGGTGTGAGGAAGAACACCGACCGGGGCTTCGGTCCCTCGGTCGGTATATCAAACCAGGAGGATCCCTCGGTCGTGACATCCATTCACCGGCCGCGGGATCCATCTCCCTGGGACAGTTTTGTTGCTTTCTCTGCTTTCTGAATGCATGTTTACTTATCGCACTGGCTCACTTTGCTTACTGTTTAAAGGAATAAATAAATAGACTATGTGTTAGAATTAAACAAAGCATCTTCATGTCTTATGTTGAATGATTATGGGCCAGTCTCACGACTGGGCAAAAAGGGGTGCCTAACACCTTCCCCTTATTGTACTTTTGGCTCCCGTATCCGGAATCTCTATCTATTTTCCCAGTTTTAATAAACTGGGTGGCGACTCTGTTTTGATGATAACCGTTATCATGTGGCAATGTTCCTAGCCATGGGAATGTCCATGATTTTGGTTTACGAAGCAAGCAACCAATCGAGCAAACAAACGTGATCAATCTGTATGGCGATGCCCCGTTTGGGAGGTGTCTACACTCTCTACGTAAGAAAGTATGCCCTAGACCACTAAAGGCAGTCACCCATGTTTTAACTCATTGAATGTCTGTCCCTTTACCATTGTGTGTTGCTCTGTATAAAATGTAGTTCTTCTTCAAGTCATGTAACTTGTTTTCTCCTGAAAATATGAAATTTATTCTTTAATTCACCTAATGTTACTCCTTGTAAAATCTTTTATTGCTCTATATGTAACAAAGTATGCCCTAGAACGATAAGGGCAGTCACCCATGTTTTAACTCCTGAATGGATGTCCCTTTACCCTTGTTTATTGCTCTGTATGAAATGTGGTTTTCATTCAAGTCATGTAACATGTTTTCTCCTGAAAATATAAATTTATTTTTTAATTCACTTAATGTTACTCCATGAAAAAACTTTTGTTACTCTCTATGTAAGAAAGTATGCCCTAGAACATTAAATGCAGGCACTCATGTTTTAACTCACTGAATGGCTGTCCCTTTACCCCTGTGTATTGCTCTGGATGAAATGTGGTTTTTCTTCAAGTCATGGAACATGTTTTCCCCTAAAAATATAATAGTTGCTATTTATGTCATCTAATATTACTCCTTGTAAAAACTTTTATTGCTCTCTATGTAAAAAAGTATGCCCTAGACCATTAAGGGCAGTCACCCATGTTTTAACTCACTGAATGTCTGTCCCTTTACCCTTGTGTGTTGTTCTGTATAAAATGTGGTTCTTCATCAATTCATGTAACATGTTTTCTCCTGAAAATATAAAAATTATTCTATAATTCAACTAATGTTACTCCTTGTAAAAACTTTTGTTGCTCTCTATATAAGAAAGTATGCCCTAGAACGTTAAGCGCAGTCTCCCATGTTTTAACTCATTGAATGGCAGTCCCTTTACCCTTGTGTATTGTTATGTATGAAATATGGTTCTTTTTCAAGTCATGGAACATGTTTTCACCTGAAAATATAATAGTTGCCTTTTTAAGTCACTTAATGTTACTACTTGAAAGAACTTTTGTTGCTCTCTATGTAAGAAAGTATGCCCTAGACCAATAAGGGCACTCACCCATGTTTTAACTCACCGAATGTCTGTCCCTTTACCCTTTTGTGTTGCTCTGTACAAAATGTGGTTTTTCTTCAAGTCATGTAACATGTTTTCTCCTGAAAATTAAATTTATTTTTTAATTCACCTAATGCCCTTCTTTGTAAAAACTTTTGTTGCTTTCTATATAAGAAAGTATGCCCTATAACGTTAAAGGCTACCCATGTTTTAACTCACTGAATGACTGTCCCTTTACCCTTGTGTATTGCTTTGTATGAAATGTGATTTTTCTTCAAGTCATGGAAATTGTTTTCCCCAGAAAATATAATAGTTGCTATTTAATTTACCGAATATTACTCCTTGTAAGAACTTTTATTGCTCTTTATGTAAGAAAGTATGCCCTAGACCAATAAGGGCAGTCACCCATGTTTTAACTCACTAAATGTCTGTCCCTTTATCCTTGTGTGTTGTTCTGTATAAAATGTGGTTCTTCTTCAAGTCATGTAACATGTTTTCTCCTGAAAATATTAAAATTATTCTTTAATTAACTTAATGTTACTCCTTGTAAAAACTTTTGTTGCACTCTATATAAGAAAGTATGCCCTAAAACGTTAAGGACAGTCACCCATGTTTTAAATCAATGAATGACTGTCCCTTTACCCATGTGTATTGCTCTGTATGAAATGTGGTTTTTTTAAGTCATGGAACATGTTTTCCCCTGAAAATATAATAGTTGCTCTTTAAGTCACCTATTGTTACTACTTGAAAGAACGTTTGTTGCTCTCTATGTAAGAAAGTATGCCCTAGACTATTAAGGGCAATCACCCATGTTCTAAATCACATAATGGCTGTCCCTTTACACTTGTGTGTTGGTTTGTATGAAATATGATTCTCCTCCAAGTTATGTAGCTTATTTTATTCTGAAAATATAAAATTTGCTCTTTCAGTCACCTAATGTTACTCATTGTAAGAACTTTTGTTGCTCTCTATCTAAAAAAGTATACCCTAGACTCTTAAGGGCAGTCACCCATGTTTTAACTCACTGAATGGCTGTCCCTTTACCCTTGTGGGTTGCTTTCTATGAAATTTGGTTCTCCTTCAAGTTGTGTAACTTATTTTTCTATGAAAATATAAAAGTTGTTCTTTAAGTCACCTAACGTTACTCCTTGTAAAAACTTTTGTTGCTCTCTCTATAAAAGAAAGTAATCTCTAGACTGTTAAGGGCAGTCACCCTTGTTTTAACTCACTGAATGCTTGTCCCTTTACCCATGTTTATTGCCATGTCTGTAATGTGGTTCTTTCTTCAAGTCATGGAACATGTTTTCCCCAAAAAATATAATAGTTGCTATTTAAGTCACCTAATGTTACTCTTTGTAAGAACTTTTGTTACTCTCTGTGTAAGAAATTATGCCCTAGTCTATTAAGGGCAGTCACTCATGTTTTAAATCACTTTTGGCTGTCCCTTTACCCTTGTGTGTTGATTTGTATGAAATGTAATTCTATTCCAAGTTATGTAACTTATTTTATTCTGAAAATATAAAAGTTGCTCATTAAGTCACCTAATGTTACTTCTTTTAAGAACTTTAGTTGCTCTCTATGTAAGAAAGTATGCCCTCGACTGTTATGGGCAGTCACCCATGTTTTAACTTACTGAATGGCTGTCCTTTTACCATTGGGTATTGCCCTGTATGTAATGTGGTGTTTTTTCAAGTCATGGAACATGTTTTCCCCTGAAAATGTAACAGTTGCTATTTAAGTCACCTAATGTTACTCCTTGTAAAAACTTTTGTTGCTCTCTATGTAAGAAAGTATGCCCTAGTCTATTAAGGGCAGTCACCCATGTTTTAAATCACTTTATGGCTGTCCCTTTACCTTTGTATGTTGATTTGTATGAAATGTAATTCTCCTCCAAGTCATGTAATTTATTTTGTTCTGAAAATATAAAAGTTGCTCTTTAAGTCACCTAATGTTCCTCTTTGTAAAAACTTTTGTTGCACTTTATGTAAGAAAGTAATCCCTAGACTGTTAAGTGCAGTCACCCATGTTCTAACTCAATGAATGGCTGTCCCTTTACCCTTGTGTATTGCTTTGTATGAAATGTGATTCTTCTTCAAGTCATGTAACTTATTTTATTCTGAAAATATAAAAGTTGCTCATTAAGTCACCTAATGTTACTCCTTTTAAGAACTTTAGTTGCTCTCTATGTAAGAAAGTATGTCCTAGACTGTTATGGGCAGTCACCCATGTTTTAACTTACTGAATGGCTGTCCCTTTACCCTTGGGTATTGCCCTGTATGTAATGTGGTGTTTTTTCAAGTCATGGAACATGTTTTCCCCTGAAAATGTAATAGTTGCTATTTAAGTCACCTAATGTTACTCTTTGTAAAAACTTTTATTGCTCTCTATGTAAGAAAGTATGCCCTAGTCTATTAAGGGCAGTCACCCATGTTTTAAATCACTTTATGGCTGTCCCTTTACCTTTGTATGTTGATTTGTATGAAATGTAATTCTCCTCCAAGTCATGTAATTTATTTTGTTCTGAAAATATAAAAGTTGCTCTTTAAGTCACCTAATGTTACTCTTTGTAAAAACTTTTGTTGCACTCTATGTAAGAAAGTAATCCCTAGATTGTTAAGTGCAGTCACCCATGTTCTAACTCAATGAATGGCTGTCCCTTTACCCTTGTGTATTGCTTTGTATGAAATGTGATTCTTCTTCAAGTCATGTAACTTGCTTTTTCTGAAAATATAAAAGTTGCTTTTTATGTCACCTAATGTTACTCCTTGTAAGAACTTTTGTTGCTCCCTATGTAAGAAAGTATGCCCTAGACTGTTAAGTGCAGTCACCCATGTTTTAACTCACTGAATGGCTGTTCCTTTACCCTTGTGTATTGCTGTGTATGAAATGTGGTTCTTCTTCAAGTCATGGAACATGTTTTCCCCTGAAAATATAATTGTTGCTCTTTAAGTCACCTAATGTTACTCCTTGTTTTTTTGAACTCGCTGCCTCGTTTGACTTACATGGGTTGAAATGCCATATCGTTCAGAAATACGACTTTTTTGTATGTTTCTTGATGTAATTTACAAACTTGGAAATATTTTGTGTCCATTCTTTGCTGACATGGTCAATGGTTATGTATTGCTAATCTAATATCTCGTTGTCTTACTTGGGTTGAACCGCCATATTGTTAACAAATACCTCTTGTTATGTATATTTGTTGGATGTAATTTTTAAGTCACCTAATGTAATAACTTTTTTTTGTTGCGGTTTGACACGTAATGTATTAATTTTTTTTTTGTGGTGTACATAACTTGGGTCATGAATTGAATACATTACCTACATTTTTACTTTTTAGGTATGGAGAATAGGGAGAAGAAAACATTGACAGGTTTTTGCTACTGGGGTGGAGAACGGAAGGTAAACGCCAATGGCACCTTCTTGTACAACGGTGGGATGTGTGTAGCTGTTCTACTTGAGGAAGGAAGTCAAGTAAATGAGTTGCTTGAGAAGGTTTATGGTGCCCTGAACATTAATTTGGAAGGTAAAATGTTTTTCTATAACACAAAGAGGGACAAGACGAAGTACGTAACTTTGAATGACGACAATGGTGTTGCAATGTTGTTTCACTTGAACGAAGATGATGTCGACTTGTTTGTAGAAGATATAGGGCAAAATAATGACCCTATCCACAATAACGCTTACAATTCAACAAGGTTAGATGACTTGTTTCGTTATAATTTATCTGTTTGCATATGAATAACCATATATATTTTAATTTGTTAGGGAATCGATGGTCACTGACAACATTACCTCGCTTGGAGGAATATTGGCACTACCTTCTTCCAGTCAGGTCAGCAATAGTTTTAGCCAAGAGATGGGGTTGGTGCCATACTTGCCGGACAATGCAAATGAGATTTTAACTGGGTCAACTATTTGAAAGCCTCGACCTTTTTCAAGCAATCAATGTTAGTATTTGCTGCATCGAACAAGTTCAGCTTCACTTACTTGGATAATAGTAGAGCCTACTACCGATTGGTATGTAAAGTAGCGGGGTGTCCTTGGAAGCTGACTGCAAAATGTGAGGGTTCAACTTATTTGGTTCGTGTCATAATGTTTAGGAATGAGCACCTACACAATGCAGAAGATGCTAGTAATTATAAGTTGACCTTTCGCAGTAAACAAGTGGGGTTGCTTTTCAAAAACCGAATTGTAGACAAGCCAGAATATTTGCCGAGGGATATTTGCAAGGACTTTGAGCATGCGTTCCAATGTTGTCTTAATTACGGTCAAGGATGGAGGGCGAAAGAAAAGGCTAAGGAAGCCATCACAGGACCTCCTTCGATGACTTTCCACCTAGTCCCATGGATGTGTCGGCGGCTTGTTGAAGCCATACCAAATACTAGAGCAATATGGACGTCAACAGATGCAGGCAAGTTCAAGCAACTTTTTGTTTCTTATGGTTGCTCCATTGCTACATTCTGATCAGGTTATCTAAGGCCAATTTTGAAATTGGATGCATGTTTCTTGACCGAATACTATCGAGGCCACGTTCTATCGGCTAGTGCACATGATGCGAACGATGGGTTGTACCCCCTAGCATATGCCATTGTGTCTAGTGAGAATGATGAAGACTGGTTATGGTTCTTGGTTAATCTTAAGGAAGTTCTTGGAGGATGTCAAGTCGTATTGGTCACCGATCGGAATACTTCTTTGCTCAATGGTGTAATTAAGGTTTTTGGCGGGGATTGTAATGCATGGTGTCTCCGTCACCTAAAGGAAAACTTCAGCAAGTTTGCCAGCTCAAAGAGGTTGAAAGCTGAAAGATGGAACACGGCTCTAAAGGTGGTTAATGATCTTGCGTACGCAAGGACGGAAGACTCATTCAAGTATCATTTAGGCAAGTTGTATGGAATTTCTCCTGATCTATCAAAAATGGGTGGAAGATAACAATCCAAAGCACTGGTCTAATGCTTTTTTCCCTTACAAGAGATGGGACAAGATGTACATGAATCTTGCTGAATGTTTCAATTCTTGGATATTGCCATTAAGGGAATTGGACATCATCCAATTTATGACGGGACATGTGTCGAAGACCACTGAATTGTTGCTCCTTAAGCATACCGAGGTTAGGAAATGGAAATTGCTGGTTGGCAAAGAAATTGAGAAGGAAATTAAGAAGTCTCAAGAATATGCTCGGAAATTTACGCATCGTAACTCCTCACTGACCGAGTTCATTGTCGCAAATGACACTAGAAAACTTTATGCAGTTAAGCTGATCCCTCGGCATTGCAGTTGTCTTGCTTGGCAGATGTCCGGAATTCCTTGCACTCATGCTGCTCGTGCTATTCAGAGCTCTGGTTTTTCTATTTATGACATGGTGGATCCTTTCCTCAAAAAGGAGATGCAAATGGCGATATATGATAATACCATGTCCCCAGTGTCGTTGCATGACATGCCTAGTGCATCATCATTTTTGGCTTTGAACGAGCTGAACGATAATAACGTCAATAACGGTGTTTCTTGTACTGATCCTTTTTTGCATCCCCCTGCTGTGAAAAGGCAGGCAGGTCGACTGAAACAGAGAAGGATTGAGTCACAGACACAAGACAAGGGCACAGTTTTTTGTAGCCGATGTCGCGAACTAGGGCACAACCGTAGCACATGCCAATCCGCAATACCGGGATGATAGGTACACTCACACAAATGTCAAACTCTTTTGCCTTATCTTTACTAACTACTCTTAGTTTGTTTCATTGGATATTATACAAACTTTGGAATACCCGAATGATAGTTATACGCACACAATTTTTTTTTTTTGGTTTTGGCCTTTACAATTTACTTCGACTAACAAATTTACTTGCAAAATTATCATATTTTCCGTTGGTGGAGCTTATGTGTTGTTTGGAGTTCATTTGGATCAGCGGATGCAGAGAGTAATACATGTAGCCTGTGAACTGATATGCTCCATTGGACATTTTTTAGAAATATCGAAACTAACAATAGAATCCTGCCTCAACTCCCATTTGTTCGAGTGAATTAATGTGCGCGTAATTGAAATCTGGTTTTCATCCTTTTTTTTCCCCATGTGTGTAGCCATTATTAAACATTAATTCACCTGGCACCATATCGATATTTTAGTGTGCTTGCACACACTTGTTTATGCTTTTGTGCTATGATCAAATTAAATTAACATGCTTATACGGATGTGTCCGTGCAGGTGCATTTTGGGGGAAAGTAAAGATGGCTGCAGAAAACAAGGTAAGATTCATAAGACTGGTTGTAGCAGTGTCTTTTGTTCATAAGTTTCTATTATAGCCATTTTAACTATTAAAGCCTTTGAATTGTCAAGTTTCTTTGCTTCATAGGGTTTGTTTGTTCATATCCTAGTTTAATAATTCCTTGATTGGGTAAGATGTTGTTGGTATTTCCAGTTGGATGACACGAATGGAGCGTGTATTTTATCCAAAAATATGCTCGTATACTAATCATATCATACGATTACTTTGTCGAAAAAAGTAGGACCTTATTTGAATAGTGGAATGGGCTTGTGAAAAAGTTAAAATCTCAGATGGAAATAGAATGGAATTGTGAAAAGTTCAAATTAGTTGTGAAAGAGACTAGGTTTGAACCTGGCTCTGGTATGAATGTCCTCAAGTTTTGCTGGATTAGTCAGAGCTCTGCAAATCAACGAGCTGGTCGTGCTGGGAGAACTTAACCGGGAAGGTGTTATAGACTTTATTGAAAGTGATTTTCAATTGATGCCACCTCATCATGAACCCAATAGATCAATTGGGTTCATCTTGGTGTGGCAATTTTTAGGATTGTTGCTTTCGACACAACTGATGTAACAACTCCGATTTTTAGTAAATAAAAATCTCGTTGTAATATTCGAAAATCCTTTATTTATTCTTGGACTGCTTTATAAATTTCTTTTTAATTTATAATAATCCGTCATAATTAGATTTGAGGCTTATAAAATTATATTACATCACACCGGATGATCTAGTCCTTTTCTAAAGACAAGTGTGCTTATAAAAGCACTAGTACATGTTCCTAGTAATTGAAATAAAGTCTTAAAATTATATTTCTTGACTAGAAATCCTACTTGGCAAATATAGTTAGTTTCTAACCAACTAGTTGAAGAAACCTAACTACCATTGCACTTAGTTACATACTCCTAACCCTAGATGAACCTTATGAACCTTTCAAACCCTAATGGAACCCTTTGGACCAAGGTAATTATTATATGTATATATATATATATATTCATTTGATTAGTCATTTCAAAGCCATACTTGTCACCTTTATCTCTTACCCATTGGATAATAAATGTTAGGGAAACTTTTATCCCTTGGATAAACCTAGACTTAAAGCCCTAAATCTAAGATTCCCACCAAAGTCAATTTCCTAGATTTTCCAAGTACACATATATGTTTATATATAGGTACTTGTACTACTTAGCCTATTATTATATTTCTAAGGAATCCTAGACCATACTCATAACCTTTACCCATTGGATAACAAATATTAGGGAAACTTTTATCCCTTGGATAATAGAAAACCTAGACTTGCCATTGACCACCTAAGTTATTGTTCCTAAGATTTCTAGGTACACATATATGGTTATATATAGGTATATGTACCTTATAAAGACAATTTCCTAGATTTTCTAAAGTACACATATATGTTTATATATAAGTACATGTAATTCTTAGCCTATTATTTATTCTAAGGGAATCTTGACCATATCTTCCTTATTTGACACTTGAAAGCCTACTCTATCCTAGACTAGATCACATAATACTTAATGTATACTTCTATATATATATATATATGCATAGATGTACATAGTACACAAGAGAGAGAGAGAGAGAGAGAGAGAGAGAGAGAGGGAGGGAGAGAGAGAGTGATGTGTGTGCATGTGTTTGCTCACTCAAACAAGTCATCTCTTTTAGCCAACCTCACACACAATCTAAGTACAACATGACAACCAAATCTAGACTTTCTTTTACCCTTCCATACAAGCAAGCCTCCTAAGTACAATACAAGACCAAAAACCCCTTATAATAACCTAAAGTATGTCCTAAGATGGAAGTACAAGGGAGGAAAGTCTTGGCATGCTTTCAAAGCATGAAATGACAACTCAATGGAGCAAATCCATGGGAGAATTGGAGAGAGGGAGGGCCGGCCATATGAGAGAGGGAGAGAGCTCAATGTTTTGCTATAAATAGCACCTCATTCTCACCATTCAACTCACACCTTCAAGCATTCCAACTTCTCTCTCTAGAAATCCTTGTATTTGTTCTTGTTCTTACTTTGTTCTTGGTGTTCTTGAGTTCTTCCTAAAGTTCTTCAAGAAACTCATCCAAGACCGCCACTTAGCCGCCGCTCAACCACCCTCTCGATCCAAAGAGCTTAAGTAGTTTAGTCAAGACCTAGTTTCGAGAGAAACCTTTCTCTTTCGAAGCTACCGTAAGCATTCCGTAGGAAGTTACTCCGCCCGATCACCGACGTACTATCCGTAGCCGCCCTACCGCCAAGAAGAAGGGTAGATTAATCTTAATCACTATCTCTAAGTATACATTGTTTGTAATGCATGAAGAATAATCTTATACACTCTAACTCTAAGTATAGTAGATTTTCCTTACTTTAGAAGTTTGTACATTACTTGAATGTTTGGAATGCATGATAATTGATAAAATGGAAGTATGAACATGTTCAATAATCACTTTTACTTCAATAAACATATGCTGTTTTGAACTTCACAAAAAGGAGGAAAGTATGGATTTTGAAAGATAAGAATTTATCGCTTGAATGGAAGTATTCGTATTTTGATCTTAAGGACGGTTATGAGCATGTATACATGATTACTAGGATTATTTGTCTTGATGTGTGATTAAGCATAAGTGGTATCCACTCCAAAGGCGTCCGTACATGTGGCGTTATGCTTAAGTAGTGATTTAAGCATGATTAGTAACATAGAGTTGGATGATCTTGCTAGTTTAGTTTCAAGATTACTGTAACGACCCGGATTTTTGGTAAATAAAAATTTCACTAAAAATTTGAATTTTATTTTAATTACTTGGATTCCATTTAAAATTCCTTTTAACATCCCCAAAAATCCGTCGTTACTAAATTCAAGATTATAACAATTTCGTCATGACAGTCAATACAGTCATTTTCTAAAGACAAGTGTGATAGAAAACCTTGAAGTTATGTTTCTTGGCTGGAAACCCTATCTAGCAAGCCTAGTTAGATTCTAACCAAGTCGTTAGGGTAACCTTCGACCCCTTGAAACCGTTTGAACCTTTTGAACCCTTAAACCCTAATGGGGCCCTTTGACCAAAGTCAACTTTGATCCTTGCCCATTGGTCAATAAAAGTTAGGGAAACCATTGCCCATTGGTCCATAACCTAGTCTTGCCACCTAGCACAAGACCTATTAGTTTAAGTAGATTCACCATGAGTCATTGTACTAGTATATATAGATTATATAAGAATTGTACTTACCATCCTTACCCATTGAATAATAAAAGTTAGGAGAATTATTAACCCTTGGACAATAGGTTAGTCTTCTACCTAGTACAAGTCTATTAGTTTAATTAAGATTCACCATGAGTCATCGTACTTGACTAGATAGAATATATAAGCCTAGATTTTCCATCCATTAACCATTGGATAATAAAAGTTAGGGGAATTTTGGTCCATTGGTCAATAAGGCCAAGTCAAGCCTTAGTACTAGGTTTTATTTAGTTAATTGCTTATTAGATATGATATGTACTTATTAAATTAAAGTATGAGATATGAATATGTCATCCTAATATTCTATGTATTAGAATATAGTTCATAAGTACATAGGTGGCAAATTGACATAGTTTAATATAGAATTTTGACTTAGAAAGTCTAGGATAAGATCATAGTACCTTGTACTTTTGTGTAGTCTTCTTTATATATGTATTTATATTAATCAAAGGAGGAAGAGAGAGAGGGAGAGAGAGAGAGAGAGAGAGAATTCGGGAGAGGGAGAGAGAGGGAGGGGCCGAGAGAGATAGAAGGATAGAAGAGAGAGAGATAGTGATGTGTTGTACTCTTATTCTTTCTCTACCATATCTAAGTTGTATATATATATATGTACATGTACCACTGAAAGAAGAATAATAGGAAGGACATGAGGTGGACTCTAGTACTAGGATTTTCTTACCAAATCCCTTACAACCCTTACACCTTAATCTTACTCTTTCAAAGTACCCTTACACCAACCCTTGTCCTTACAAGCTTAGGTGTCCCAAGTACCAAAGAGAGAGAGAGAGAGAGGGAGAGAGAGAGAGAATCCGAGAGAGGAGAGAGAAGGAGAGGCCGAGAGCGGGAGGTAGGAGAGAGAGAGATATGGTTGTACCTTTCTTGTTCTTTCTCTACCAAAAACCCTAATTCTATATATATAAGTACTTGTACTTAGGAAAGAAGAGAGATAGAATGACATGAGTGAGATTTCTAAGTACTAGATTTACTTACACTAAATCCTTACTCTTCCAAATCAATCCACCAACCCTTATCCTCTCATGCTTAGGTGTCCAATGTACCAAAGAGAGAGAGAGAGAGAGAGAGGGAGAGGCCGAGAGAGATGGAGGGAGAGAGAGAGAGAGAGAGAGAGAGAGGCCGGATGGAAAAGGAGAGAGAGGAGTGATGTGTGTGCAACTTGTACTCTTCCAAATCTAATCCATCCTTGATTGGCCATTTTTGTACACAATCCAAGTACAACCAAAAATCTAGTCTTTCTTGCACATGATCATCTAAGGTCAACCATATCTAAGTTTCTTATTCATTCAAAGGACTAGACAAGACTAGAAACCCATTAGAATAACCTAGATTTGTCCTAGATTGGAAGAAGAATCCTTGAAATCTTCCACCTTTGTACTTGTACATTGTACCATGGAGAGAGAGAGAGAGAGAGAGAGAGAGAGAGAGAGAGAGAGAGAGAGATGGCCGAATGGAGAGGGAGAGAGAGGGAGAATTCGGGAGAGAGGGAGAGAGATAGGAGAGAGAGAAGAAGATAGATTGTACCTTGCTTGACCTTCCTTGATCTTCTATGTACTTTGAGATCACCCAAGTACTGTATTCATCCTAGCCAAATCTTGTACAATTGTCCTAGTTTGTTAAACAAATGACCAAATCTTGTACAAACCTTCATCTTTCACTCCAAATCTTCCAAGATCAAATCCAAGTACCAAATCCAATCCATCAAGCTTTCAATCCACTTGAAAGATGAAAGAAAGCCAAGATAGGAGAGAGAGAGAGAAATTTCGGGTAGAGAGAGAGAGAGGGCATGCCTTGGCCTATAAATAGCAAGCTCACTTCAAGCCTTGAACTCACACCTTCACTTCTTGCTCCCACTTCTCTCTAGAAATTCAAGCATTGCTCCAACTTCTCTCTAGAAACCAATTCTGTTTTTCCAGACAGCCTACTGCCCTCCACAAAACCTCATCTTTCTCCTACCTAAAGTGGTTTCTAGGATAAACTTCCTCCGGGAAAGTTGTAGAGCACTTCGAGCTCTTCAAGTTAGACCTAAGAACCACCCTAATCGGTCAAGAAACGACAAAGATATTGACATCCGAAGTTCAGTCAAAATTCGGATTTCCAGATTCCAGACAGCAAACTGTTCATCCCTTTATCACCATATTTTTCCTACCTAAAGTGCTTTCTAGGATCAACTTCCTTCACAAAAGTTATAGAGCACTTCTAGAGCTTCGATTTCGACTCAAGAACGATCATATTCGGCCAAATATTAACCGAGTTATTGCCATTCAAAGTTCGGTCCAGATTTGTGCATTTCACCGCCCGTAGAATTTCCAACTAGCTTATTCGGCCCCGACTAGTTTCGGATCGAGGTAGAGTGTCCTTACTCTTTGTCCCTAAGTATATGTAGATTAATCTCTACTCGTTCTTCCCTAGTATAACGTTAGTTACGTTTGCTTATGACAAGGCTAGTTAAAGTATAGAAAACGTATGATCATGACTAGAAGCTAATTCATTTCCTACAATGTTTGGATGCGTACTTGTTTGACTAATGGTGGTAATAACATGTTGATTAACGATCCTTATTTCAATAAACACGTGTTGTTTTAAACTTAGGAAAAGAGAAAAACGAATTTTGAAAGATAATGTTCGTAGCTTAACTTCAAGTATAGCATATGGTTTGCGTATTTTGAAAGGAATGTAGAATACTCTTATACTTGCTAATTTTAAGTTTAACGATAGATTCATTCAATAAACAAATGTTGTTTTGAACTTATCAAAAAGGAAGAATGATTATGGATTAAACTGAAGTAATTGTATTTTGATCTTAGAATGATTATGAGCTTGTATACGCGTTTACTTGTCTTATTTGTTGATATGCGTGTAAGCATAAGTGATTTATCACTCCAAAGGCGTCCGTACATGTGGCGTTATGCTTTAATGTGATCGAGCATGATTACGTGATAATTTGAGCATGCTATCTAATATAGAGTTGGATGATCTTGCTAGTTTAGTTTCAAGATTACTTAAATTGTGGAATGAACTATCGCGGAGTCATGGCATGCAAACGAGACACAAAAACCGAGAAAGTAGAAACATGGCACCTGGGGTGTGGATAAAGGAAATAATTGGTCTTGGATAAAATATTTTTGAAACTACATAATGACCGGACGTGGTAGTATTATGTGGATGTGAAAACCTGCAAGGTGGCCGGACTTGGTAGCCCTTTGTATGGACTTGCGAAAACCGCAATGTGGCCGGACTTGGTAGCCCATTGTGAAGATTGCCAATGGGGCCGGACGTGGTAGTCTCATATGGCAATAAGGCTTGGTATCTGTCACGCCCTCGATTTCCAACATAAACAATAATAACATTTGATAATCAAAATCCTCACCAGGATTACGATAAATAACCCAAAAGATAGTTTAGTTCCCAATTCCATAAACCTGTCCAATAATTACAGAATTTCACAATAGAAAATACAATACAACGCAGTTTAGTTTACAAAGATAGCCAAAAGCTTCCGAAAATAGTTTTGAACAACAACAACATCAGCATGCACTCCAAGCATTCCATGACAGTGACCTGCAATAAACTTGAAAATGATAGGTTGAGCTACACTAGCCCAGTAGAGAAATCTATACACAAGTTATAGGAAAACATGCCAAGTTATGCACCAAGAGTGAGTAAGAAAAGACTGATATACCCAAAGTTTACATGGCTACCAACGAGCAACTCCCTGTGACCAAAGGGTTCTAGACAATTCTATATACTATGCCTATCACTTCGCACACCATACAAATGTCACTAACGTTCCCACATCAAACACGTTTAACCAATCTTTAGTTTATCAATTGATACTTCACTTCACATCCATCTCTACATTCGTTCTCATTTCACAATCTTTCGCGTTTATCATTTCATCACCAAACCCCGTTTCTTGTTAAACGATCATCTTTCCTTTCCTTTCTTTTCGTCAGATTTTTCCCATCAATGAACGTTAGGGTCACCTCGGGTCTATTTCCCTCGAGCGCAGGGTCACCCCGAGTCTATTCCCTCACTTATCATAATAATCAGTTGGGTCACCTCGGGTCTATCCCCTCGAGCGTAGGGTCACCCCGAGTCTTTTCCCTCAATAACAATAACCATATGGGTCACCTCGGGTCTATCCCCTCGAGCGTAGGGTCACCCCGAGTCTATTCCCTCAATAACGACCCCTTGGGTCACCTCTCACACTTTCATTATCGTCAACATCTCATAATCAATCTCATCATCAATCTATCGGTCATTACTTAACTCTGCAGACGTACATGCTCGTGTCTTTTCATTAGTTTACAAATCCGCATCCTACATAACGTATTGAGCCTATACGTATAATCCCACAATACTCTACTCATTTGCTTTCTACGCTTAAACCTCATTGGACGAGTCAAGAGGACTCAGGTTATAATATCATCCCAAAGAATTCTTCACAACCTCGGTTTCACTTTAAGCATCCTAAATAATCTACCAATCCACCACATTGGTTACATTTCAAACGTTCCAAATTGTCAACCATAACACCTCTTCGACTAATAAAATAATACACGCCATTTCCTTTAATTATACCCCAAGTAACGTACGAACCCGTCACCATCCTATGACATACCCCTCACTAACACCGACACCTAAACCTCATGGAACGAGTACCAAAGGAACTAACGGGAAACAACAAAATGATTCTTGAGAATATGGATTTTGAACCTACCTTTCAAACCACTAGACAACACCCATCTATCCATTCACACTCACCACGAGCCTCACATAACCCACGACTTCCTTATACGGTCTTACGATACATCCCCGTTGACAATGATACTAACGTTACGTCTTACGAGTGCCTCGAGAACGAAAACACTAATGAGTCAATAGAGATCGAACAATCGAGTTTAGAAATGGTCTAAAGACGTTTAAGAGGTGTTGGAAGTGATCAGGGGTCAAAACAATGGGTTTCGGAACAAAACAGTGAAAACTGTAAATAAGCTCACCGTATCGATACGGGCAAAATCCGTATCGATACGGATAGGCTTCGAGGCAGATCAGAGAGTGTTGTATCGATACGGGTTTTAGGCCGTATCGATACAGGATGCTTTCGAGCAGATTTTCTGCAGATTTTTGAAGTTTCAACTACAACATCAATCAACAATCTAAAGCACGATCAAGGCACTAACCCAACACGTAAACATATATCAAGCGCAAGAAATCCCTACCTCGATTATCAAAGTCGAACACACGAGATTCTTCGAGCCCTAGACTCCAAAATTGACACCGAGAGCAATACACCTCCTCCGAGCCCTAGCCAACGAAGCACGAGCCCCAAAACACGCGTAGAAGAAGGATTGGAGGTTGATTGCTATTGGGTTTTGAGTTTGGAGGTTGAATTTTGGTGGAGGAGCATGAGAGAGGGAGAACCGGACGGGAGGAGAGAGAGAGAAGGCTTAGGATTATTTTATCCCCTACACTCACACCTCTCTATATATACCCACACACCCACTAATTTACACAAGCACTCCCTCCAACTTTCGATTCTACCATTCGAACCCCAAATCAAATAACTCCACGAATTTTAGATTTTCCTCACTTTCTAATATTAATAGACCTTTAAATAATTTTCGAAAAATACGGGTCCTTACAGTATCCGCAGGAAGGAGCCAATGCAAGATTTGAATGGATTGCGGAAACCGCAATGTGGCCGGACTTGGTAGCCTCATTGGTAACGAGTGTTGAAAAGATATTCGAAATGTTGTTTTCGTAAAGTGAAATGGATGACACGGTCTATGAATTGTTGCGTAGGAGAGACACAGAGAATCATGACACCAACGTGAATAAGAAAGTGAATGTGGCTGCGTCATTGCTAATTATGTTGTTGAATGAGCATGTGTAATTGTTTATATGCTTCTTGCTTGTAAGTTAAGGGTTGGAGGGTATATGATTATTCTGCTGAGCTGTTGTAGCTCACGGTGTTATCTTCTTGGTGACCCTGGCATATTATACTGGGGGCGACGCTGGTATAATGTGTCAGACTTTGTAGATAATCAAGATAAACAGTACGCCTTGGAGGATTTTGGAGCTGAGGAGCTGGCTAGGATGGAGGAGCAAGCGGAGTTGTAGTTAGGAACCCTAGTTTTCCTTTCCTTTATGTAATGAAAGCACTCTGATGGGAATTACGATGTAATAATGAGCCAGACTCCATTTGATTTTATCAATGAAATGTTTATTTAACGTACCCGTAAATGGGGGTGTTACAATTACAATGAATGATTTATGATTCTTTCATAAGAAGTCCTACCGCGGAGTCTATGCATGAAAGCGAGACATGAGAATCGAGAAAGTTAGAAACATGACACCTAGGGTGTGGTTAAAGAAAAGGTGTGTTTTGGAAAAAGAAAAGTTTTTGAAAACCGCAATGTGGCCGGACTTGCCCATTGTGTGGTGTATGTGTGTGTGTGCGCCAATGGGAATCCGGTGCGGCGGAACCATTGTGAGGATACTCGGGAGACCGGAACGGCGGAACCGAGGTTGGGTATATGGCTTGGTTATCCGCAAAGAGGAGCCAATGCAAGGTTTTGTGTGCCAATAGGAACCCGGTGCGGTGGAACCATTGTGAGGATACTCGGGAGACCAGAACGGCGGAACCGAGGTTGGGTGTGTAAATAACGTTTTTGAAAATGTTGATATGGCAAATGAAAGGTGAATACGATGACACGATTTACGAGAAAGCGCGTAGGAGAAACTCAAAAAATCATGGACACCTACGTTAGTAAATAATGAATGTGGATATGTCATTCTTAACTGTTTCGTTAGATAAGCTTGTACTATGTGGAAATCATTATCTGTATGCTTTATTGTTATAAGTTAAGGGTTAGTGGGTATGGATTATTGAGCTCCTGTAGCTCATGGTGTTACCTTTTGGTGACCCTGACATATTATACTGGGGGCGACGCTGGTATAATGTGTCAGAGTTTGTAGATGAACAGGGTGAGCTGTACACTTTGGAGGCTTTCGGAGCCGAGGAGCTAGATAGGATGGAAGAGCAGGTAGAGCAGTAGTTAGGAACCCTAGTTCCCTCCCTTGTTTAAATGTACTCTTGTGAGAATTTTGATGTAATAATGAGCCAGACTCTATTAAAATTTCAATGAAAATGTCTATTTAACGTTCCCAAAAATAAGGGCGTTACAACTTGGTATCAAAGCTTTAGGTTCAAACCTCGGCCATGGGTAGAATGGGTAGAACCATAAGATAGTTTGACCGTTGCACAAATGTGAATTTGAGTTTAAGTTTACCGTCCCAAATTGGGTGGAATCTTGACAAAACAATCTTCGGATTGAAGTAAGATGTGGAAATTGGCAGTACCACCTAGCTGGGGATTTCCGAACAATTGGATGATGACTTAAATCAAGGATCAAATGTGGAACCTAGAAACTTGAAAGTTCCTTATTGTTAATAAAACCTTGTCTTAAAACGTTATTAATTGAGGTTAAAACTCTTTTCTTGTAGATGAATCACTCGAATCCTTACCAAATCAACCTACTAGCCGAAGCTCGCCAACTTGGAAGCACCCTCAGAGCAATGACAAACCAACTAGTAGGAGATCCCTATTTCCCCTATGCCTTTCCCTACACTTATTACTACTACCAAGAGCATGGCACCATCGTACTTCCCGAAAATGAGGAGGAAAATGATGCCGAAGCAGCACCTGTCCTAGTCCAAATAGCACCCCCCAAAGACGTAGAATTCATAATTGAGGGAGTCGAAGAAGATCCCGAGGAGGACCTCGAAGAAGACCCAGAGGAGATTGAGGAGGAAATTCCCGAGGTAGATCCTGAAGAGGATCCCGAGGAGGACCTCGATCCTGAAGAGGAGCCACTAATGGAGAATGAGGGCTGGCAGTCTGACGATGAGTAAATGGTGATTTGGGAGGAGGAGCCACCGGAGTGGGTTATGCCCGACTTCATGGACATATACTCTGACTCCGGTGATGTGCCACCACCACCCGTCGAAACCGACATAGGCGCATACAAGGCCCAATTTCCGGACATTTTCTAGAATAATTAGGAAGACTTAGCAGTGGTTGGACTTTTGTTGTAACCTTAGGCTGGTAAAGCCATCTATGTTGTACTCATTTATGTTTCAATGAAAACTTGTATTTCCCTTTCATTACATGATTGCTGCTTTATGTGCATACTTGTATTTATTATGTGATTACCTCTTTACACCGTTAAGTCTAATATATAATCCTTTTAAATGTTATAGATGCCGAACAAGAAACAAGGAGGATGCCCACACTTCACCCCAAGAGTCTTGGCCAACTATCGGTCATTACTAGCACCTGAGTACACGGGACCAACACCCCCATCCGAGAATGACATGGAACTTTATGAAGTCCCAATCACTTGGGAGATGCCCCCACCAGCTACAAACCCCGAGTACCTTCCACCTACCGAAGTCCCTGCACCACCTGTGGAGAACTTCGAGCAACCATTTAGCTTCCCTACGTGTGACATGGAGATTGATCCTGAGTTGGAAGCTGCAATGCTGGACCTTTCCCAGTACTATCTAGAACCATTGGAGGAGCCACCTATTCTAACTGAAGAGGGGCTGCTTGCGCAGGAGCGTAAACTCCTCGAGGAAGCCGAGACCATAGCCGAAAAGAACTTCAAAATGTGGCTGAGGGAGATTTACGGAATTGTCTTACCCTAGGGTGGAGTAGTAGCAACGTAGAATAAGGCTTAACAACCGGTAGAACCTTTTAGTAGGAGTATGAAGGATCGTTTCAACTTGTATTAGGAAAACCCTATCTTTTGTCCCTACTTGCCCTTGTAGTAGAACTCTATGCTTATAATTGTAATTCTCTGCTTATCTATGAAAAGCTCGCTTTATTTAAAAAGAGTACTGTTGCATACTATTTGACATATTGCTTTTGAATTTAGAAGGAAAAATTGTTTATAAAAGAAAATTGTTTAAATAGACTAAAACCCCCTTTTTAATTTCTACTCGTAGATGGTGAACAGACACAGCTGATTAGGATACGATAACGGAGAATTCCCTAACGCGAACCCCAACCTAACCCAAATCATGCAAGCATTTGTAGCCGCTTTGAACGCCAGCCGCCGAAACCACAACCGTGATGACGAACCAATGACCCGAACTCGAGCAATGAACGAATTCTGCAAACGCCGACTGCCGACTTTCCACGGAGATACCAACCCCACCGTGGCTGAAACATGGCTGAAGGAAATCAAGGTGATCCTTGACACCTTAGGGATTACCCAGGATGGAGATCGTGTAGCCTTAGCCACTTACCAACTAAAGGGAGAAGCCCGCTATTGGTGGGATCTGATGGAGGCAACCCACGCCATAGCCACCATGACTTTTGCCGAGTTTGAAACTCTATTCCTTGACAAATACTTCCCCACGCCTCTTCGCCTTGCCAAGGAACAAGAGTTCATGAATCTGAAACAAGGAACAATGACCGTTACCCAGTACGCGGCCAAATTTGAGGAATTATCCCGTTATGCCCCAACCGTTGTAGCAACTGAAGACAAGAAGGCAAGAAGGTTCGAGTGGGGGCTGACAACTGCTCGAAGGGCAGTGGTGGCACAAGCCTTCACCACCTATACCGGTGTCATAAAGTGTGCGCTCCGGCTAGAGAGCGAGGAGGCAGACTTTAAAACCCACTGGAGGAAGGCGACCGGTAGCACCGGTGGGCCAATCCGAACCCAACCATCCAACAATAATCGTGGACCCTACCCCACCAAACCCTCTAACCCGTCTCAAAACAGCCAACCCTGGAGGACTGCTACACCAGGACAGGGCGGACCGCAGAGGGGAGGCCAGAACATAGCAACAGTTCAATGCTTCAACTGTCAGGCTATGGGTCACTACAAGCGCGAGTGCCTCTAACCCCAGAAGGAGAAGAATGGGAGCTTTGGAAACTAGAGAGCTAAACAACCTGGACATGTCGGATTTGGGAAGCAAAACCTCGGAGGCCCATTGCAGCAGCAGAATGGGCAGAACAAAGGAAAGTAGCCCATGGGAAACCAGCAAAGCACCGGAGGGCGTATCTTTGCGCTGCAGACTGAGGAACAGGAGCAGGATCCCTCTGTGATCCAAGGTACGCTACTGCTATATAGTACTTGCATAAATGCCTTGTTTGACTCTGGAGCATCACATTCATTCATATCTACTACCTGCGTAACTGTTCTAGCACTAGAAACAGAACCCCTAAGTACGAGTACGAAAGTATCATAACCGTTGGGGGGGAGTATAACTGTTAGTCTAGTGTGTAGAAGGTGCGAGCTAGAAGTAGCCAACCTACGTTTGACCTGCGACCTTAGAGTGATCGACATGGCGGATTTCGACATAATCCTGGGAATGGACTGGCTATCAACACACCAAGCGGTCATAGACTGCCATCAGAAGATGGTGACGGCTTATGTAATACCCTGGGTCTTGATTCATGTTATAACTTAGTTATGCGTGCGTTTTAGTTGATTATGTGAGATGTGCTCAAAAGTCATTAAAGTGGTTGGTGTAGAGGGGTGAGGGAACAAGACAAACTATGGACATACATACACCAAATGATTTTTCCTTTGTTGGCTTGATAAAACAAGAAGGGCTATACGTGTTATCCTCTCCACTTCGTTCCTATCTCCATCTCTTGAGAGACAGAGAGAGAGTGTTCTACGTGACTCTTGTCCTTGCTCTAATCACCATTGGAGAGAGAGAGAGAGAGAGAGAGAGGACTGTAGAAGAAGAAGAAGGAATTGGGGGAAATCCTCTCTTAGAAGAGATTGAAGCCCTAAGAGGTAAAATACATGTTTCCTTGTCCCTAATTTTATATTTTAAGGTAGGGTTTTGAGTTTAGAGACCATGGGAACCTTTGTTCATAAAGTTTTGGGGAGTTCGTGGTGAACGTTTGAGGATTCATATGAATTTCAAAGTGATTACTTGGTTTTAAAAATTCTGCAGAATTGTGATCTTATGTCTGTCCTGATTTTAGGGAATTTTGTTGAGGTACTTCCAAAACTCGTAAAATCGTGAGATTATTACTGGGAGTTCCTCTACATGTCTTTTGTACGTGGTAAAAATGTCAGTGCTTAACTCGAATTATTGTGTTCTGTGGAAATTCGTAACCTAGCAGCACTCAAATTCGTTACTGTGCAGTCAGCACTGTCACACGTTAGGAAAACGGCCATATCTTTTAGCTCGAGTGATGAAATTACGAACCGTTTCCTGATTTTGAAACTAGACACATAGGCCTTTAAAAGTAGGTAAAGATTGTGCCTGAGCAAAATCAGTTTTTGGTTTGAAGTTGTCAAAATTGCAGATTCTGTAATTGTTCTCTCGAGGTTCGCTATTTAACTTCATATTTGATCCTAGAGTCTTGATTAGTAATACTTAGGACATCGAGGGATTAGGATACGATTAGAATATCTTGAATTGTATCTAATATATGTTCTTGATGCTTTTTGATATAGGAAGTTTTGTGAAAGCTTGGAGTTGAGGTGAGTGATTTAATACCTAAATTACATGGTTTTGAACTTGTTTTCCTTAACAAGTTTATTTGAACAAGTTTTATAAATTGTGTACTCCATGGAATAACAATGGAAGGTGGATCTATTTGTAAAATATTTGTGAATCTATTTAATGGCATTCCCAACGTCCGATCTTGCTAGGGGACGGCTTAATGGCTAGCAAGGGTGTTTGAGGTTGGTGTGTGTTTTGGGATAATGCGTAGATGTCTGGCTTATCCACTACCGGGGACGCCTGGTAGTTTTGAATTTTAAATAGCGGAATGTGCATTATATTTGGCTTATGGATTTGAGTTCTTTGTTTTGAAATACTATCAAATTATTTTGCATTGTCCATGGAGAGCATGTAAATTATGTATTTGTCACTCATACGAGCATTAGCTTATGTGTTTTCTCCACCTTTCAGGAATTGAAGAGTTAGATGGCCTGACACTTGTTTTGTGGAGTCAAGTCTTATGGTTATTTTGTAGACAGAAGATGTGTTCAGATTACTTGTTTAATTATGTAATCATTGTAAGTAGCTTGCTAAACCTTATTAATAAGCACAGCTCTTAGGCGTATTTGAAAATTATAGTTTCCCTTTTAAATGTAAGTTGTCCTTTAATTAGGTTATAGTGTTATACAGGATAAGCTTCCGTTGGTTACGCACTCTTGTTCCTTCCTATTATATGATTATGAGAATTTATATATTAGTTATGGCCTTGGTGATGGTTTCACCGGTGCTTTGTGATGGCTAAGACCTACAGGAGCGGGTTAGGGTCGTTACAAAGTTTTTTGGTATCAGAGCATGGTCCGACCGAAAGTGTGGAGGTTCACATCGCTAGGGACACAATCTTTGAGATTTATAGGACTTCACTAGAATTTGGAGCGAAAATGTGGTCTTGCTATGGAAGTATTTTGGATGGTTCCAGGGGTTATTTGAAGGGAATGTTTATCTTGACCAGAGCACTATTTATGACTACACCTACACGTGCCCTCAGAGCGATAGGATGAGTTTGCTTAGCTGGAAAATTGCATGCTTTGTGGTTATGTGTATCTTTAAGGGTTACATGTTGAGTTGTGTATTTTTATGAGTAATTGGTGATAACTAAAGGTGCTGAGATATTAAGTTATATACCTTGATATATATATGTTGTATTCTTTTTCTTAGTATTGGAAGTGGGAAAAAAAGAAAAAGAAATGTGTTATTTGTATCATTAATTGATATATGCGAGTTAAGGTTGGTATATTAGTTCTAAGAGATGTACATGGGGTTAATTTAGGGCGAATAATTATACCTTACCTATGTAGTTATTTGATCGGTATAAAATGTGTTTGTCTTTGTATATGTTTGTTTATGACCTTGTTCCTACTTAGTCGTAACCAAATTACTTGACCTTCTAAATTGCCTCAATTTCGTATGTGTTGTATTTTAGGATATCTGGTATGAAAATAGGAGAGTAGGGTGTTATGATTCATTTTATTGTGTTATCTTGAATGGTAAAGCTTATATTTACGATGCATCCAATATGTGCATGCTAAATGATATGTTGATTGCTAAAGATTAATGTATATGTCATAAGTGAAACACATTCCTAAAAATGTGAGAATCTACTTCCGGGTATTCAGTTTGAATTGCAACTGGCCACCGCGACTTCATGACTGAACATCTAGAGTAAAGACTCTTAAACAAGATAAAAGGGAAAGATTTACTTTTTGCTATGAAATGGAGTGACGATAGATTATGTAATGTCATAGCCAAAGATTCAAACCCACCTGTTGGTTGTATACTCTTGAATATGGGGTTATTTTGATGTGAAAATTTTAGTTGAAAAAAAAGAAAGAAAGCATATTACTTTGGACCTTGTTGCTACATAGTGTATGAATAAGCAAGATATTACTTAATCTCTTCTACACTAAAAAAAAGAAACAGGTTAACTATGATGCTTTCTCTCTAGAGATTAACTTAACATCTTGTTGAGAAGAGTTATGAAGGTTATGCATGTCTGATTAGTGTTGTCTGATATGTTTATCGAAAATATCAGTTTTT
This sequence comes from Rhododendron griersonianum, assembly GCA_018127125.1. Taxonomy (NCBI): domain Eukaryota; kingdom Viridiplantae; phylum Streptophyta; class Magnoliopsida; order Ericales; family Ericaceae; genus Rhododendron; species Rhododendron griersonianum. The sequence goes on from CM030791.1 coordinate 39,231,399, forward strand.
ATGCTTTAAAGAGGAACTTGTACGACCATTAATGAATAGGCAGGAAGAGTCGATGTTAGTGACTTTCGGAGATTCGACTTATTATCATGAAATGTTATAGCAAGTTATATCTGGAGTTGCAGAAATTGAACCGTTTGTTTGCTATATGTTGCTCTGAATTTTCTGTTAAAATAAGCATATCATGTTCGGGAAACATTTGGTGTTGGTGGGACTCCTCTATGTTTGTGTGATCAGAATCGTCGGCTAAATTGGTAAGTTATAAGGAATCTTAAAAGCCTCAAAGAGTATCTGAACCAAACAAGATTAGTTTTATAAATAGGGATACGGGAAATTTGACAATAAACTTTGGCAAGCTAAGCTCTAGTTCGCTGCTATGGTTACAATTAGGTGGATCATTAAGAACTAAAGGAAATGCAGAAGCAACCGAGGCCACTTAGAGAACATATTAGATCTAAATGCTGATATAGAATGATATGTTATTGTTTGTGATTTCTGTTAGTCTTGTGTAGACACCCCAATTTGGCCTAACGATTATTTCAAGTCCCACCTTGGGACCATCCCGATGATGAAATGGATACAGTGATTGCTGATTGCTTCCTTGAGGACCTTAGGACTTTCGGTAAGAACTTTGAGCCACTTAGAGGACCCAATTCAAAGCCATACAGCCTTTCAGACAGAAATACAGAAGCCTAGGAGAATCCATCTGTCGGCCGTGACATCGATCCCACGGCCCTAACATCATTCCTCACCCAAGCAACCTGTTGCTAGCAAAATCTCCCTGAGAGATCAATCCCTCGGCCGCAAGATCTATCCTTCGGCCGAGACATCCATTCCTCGGCCGTGATATCCTTTACTCGGCCGCCAGATCGACCTTTTCCCAGACTCTGGAATGTGTTCTGTCAGACGTTTGATCCAACTACACTACCTTCCCGATGCATTCGGGTTACGCTCAGAGATTACGACGTAGAGTTAGAGGTGCATTGCAGTTGCAATTGCCATCTCGTGATTTGATTGGCCGGAGTGAGTCACCAATTGCCTATATAAAGGGCCATTGGACTCCGAAAATAGACACACGAAATTCATCAGAGTATACACTCTCTCAAGCCACGAAACTCTGCCAAAATACTCTCTCAAACCCACTCTTCAAAAGCCCTAACCTCCCGAAGGCAGCCGTCAATCCGGCGATCAAACCCCGAAGTTCAAACCCTAACCCTAGGGTTTTCAATTAAGCAATCAGTCAATCACAATCAAATTCGAAGCAATCAAGCAACTGAGGGATCAAGGTGGTGAGGCCCAACGGCCTCTGGTTTGTCTTATTTATATTTTTCTGACTAACCGTAGTGTTTTAATCATCTGTTAATCTTTCTGTTTGGTGTGAGGAAGAACACCGACCGGGGCTTCGATCCCTCGGCCGGTACATCAAATCAGGAGGATCCCTCGGCCGTGACATCCATTCACCGGCCGCGGGATCCATCTCCCTGGGACAGTTTGTTTTGTTTTGCTTCTTGATGCATGCTTTATTTATCGCACTGGCTCACTTTACTTACTGTTTAAAGGAATAAATAAACAATACTATGTGTTAGAATTAAACAAAGCATCTACATGTCTTATGTTGAACGATTATGGGCCAGTCTCATGACTGGGCAAAGAGGGGTGCCTAACACCTTCCCCTTATTGTACTTTTGGCTCCCATATCCAGAATCTCTATCTGTTTTCCTAGTTTTAATAAACTGGGTGGCGATTCTATTTTGATGATAACCGCTATCATGTGGCGATGTTCCTAGCCATGGGAATGTCCATGATTTTAGGTTTACGAAGCAAGCAACCAATCGAGCAAACAAACGTGATCAATCTGTATGGCGATACCCCGTTTGGGAAGTGTATATAGTTTTTGGCGACTCTGCTGGGGAATATGAGAGGCATAACCAAAAAGTTCAACATAAGACTAATACATGCCTTGTTTAATTCATCTATCATATGCATCGAGCTGGCAACCCGTTGAGTTCGCCTGATATCCCGGCATGACACGGGTTATGTTGGTGGTTCTTGCAAACTCCACAGTCACTCGTACCTAGTGGTATATCAAAAAGGAAATCACCCAATCATCGCCTATGATGGGCTGGTGAGAGGATCGGTGCCCTTTGACAACGGAGCACCCTGAGACTACCAAAACCTTACATGTTTTAGAAAGCCATAGAACTTATCAAACTAAGACAGGAACCTACTTGCATTTTACTTCCGAGTTCTTCCTCACACCCATTGTATATGTGTATGTTGTAAAGTTTCTCTTTTGTAGGTTAAACCTTAGGAATCTCTCTAAATCAAATGAACAATAGGTAAGATTAATCAATCTAACTAAAACAAAAATCTTTTCAGAAAAAATGACTGCATCACTGTTCATGTCTGATTCGCACTTTCAAGTTGTCACCAAGCTGTCTGGTCCGCTCCACTTTGCTGTTGAAGATTTCAACCCCTCTGAATACATCACTCTAGTAAATCAACCAAAGCCTGTGGTGACTATCATTGAAGATAACCATGTCATGTTCGCTGGAATAGTTTATGAGGAAGAAGTAGAAGACCTGATCGAGGAAGAAGGGCTCCGCAGGATTCCAATCTATTTTTATGACCCCTATGCACCTACCGACGACTATTGGCCAATAGACGAGGTCAACAACCTCGAAACTGAAGAGGCAAAGGAAGAAGCGTCTGTCGACAATGACCCATTAGACGAAATATCACTGAACCTACTCTTTGATGAAGGGGTCACCAACAATGAAATAAGGGTGATCCACCCCATCACAGATAGCTTTGGTAATTGGTGGGGCTTTGTTGGCACACGACGAGTCGACAACAGCGACGAAGCAGAGATTGAAGCTCAATTGGAGGAAATAACGGCAATAGCAAATCAAATGGCCCTCCAAGACTTGCAGGGTGACAATGATGAAAGTGCGAATCAAGGTGACAGTGAAGTGCTGGTGATCAACCTTGGTGATGAAAAAGACTGCTCTGAGCTGATTGCGGATGCTGAAAAAGGGGCTTACCCTAACTGGACCGTGGAACACACTCTGAAATACAAAATGAAAAGCGCTAATTCTGATCTTAGTTCTGATTCCGATTTCGACTCCGAGTCGACTCAGTCCGAGTCAAGCTTTTCATCTTTTGAAACTACTAAGTCTAGTGAGGAAAACCTGGTTAAAATACCAAGGCATAACATTTACTTTGAGTTCGACTCTGAAATGTCTTTTGATAATCTTAGCAATGAGAAGGAAGATTTAGAGTATTTCACTTTGCCTGTGATCAATTGTGTGGATTCTGACAAACCAAACTTCGAGGAAGAAATTCCAAAAGAAATTCTAGAATTTATCGAGAGAGAAGAAGAAAGGCACGCTAAACCTTTTTCTGAGGAAATAATCACAGCAAACATAGGCTCTGAAAACGAGCCCAAAATGGTTGAAATTGGTGCCGCACTATCCCCTCAAGAAAGTGAAAAACTAATCCTTTTGCTAAAAGAATACAAAGATGTTTTTGCCTGGTCTTACGAGGACATGCCTGGAATAGACCCTGAAATTGTTCAGCATAAAATTCCCCTTCATCCTGATGCAAAATCAGTTAAACAAAAACTGAGACGTATGCGCCCTGATTGGGTCCTAAAGATAAAAGAAGAAGTCACTAAACAAATCAACGCCGGTTTTCTCATAGTCACCGAATATCCACAATGGGTAGCTAACATCGTTCCCGTACCAAAGAAAACTGGAGGAATCAGGGTCTGCGTAGATTTTCGAGATCTCAACAAGGCCAGTCCAAAGGATGACTTCCCATTACCTCACATAGACGAGCTAGTGGATAACACCGCAGGCCATGCATTGCTATCCTTCATGGATGGATTTTCTGGGTATTTTCAAATCCTTATGTCTCCTGAGGATAGAGAGAAAACTACCTTCACTACACCTTGGGGAACCTACTGCTACCGAGTGATGCCATTTGGGTTGAAGAATGCTGGAGCCACTTATCAGAGGATGGCAACAACACTATTGCACAACATGATGCACATAGAGGTCGAGGTATATGTCGACGATATGATAGTCAAATCAAAGGAAAGGGAAGGACACCATGGAGCACTCCAAAAGTTCTTTGAGAGGATTAGGAATTACAAACTACGTCTTAACCCTCAAAAATGCACTTTTGGGGTAACAGCTGGAAAGATGTTGGGATTCCTCATCACTCAAAGAGGAATCGAGGTAGACCCTTCCAAGATACAGGCTATCATGGAGATATCACAGCCTAGGACGGAGAAGGAAGTAAGGAGTTTCTTGGGGAAGGTACAGTTCATCAGCAGGTTCATTTCCAAGCTCACAACTACCCGTGAACCTCTTTTCAAGCTACTGAAGAAAGGTACTGATTTTGAATGGAGCCAAGACTGTCAGCAAGCGTTCGAGGCAATTAAAGAGTATCTTCAGAATCCACCTGTACTGTCGCCGCCCATCCCTGGGAAGCCATTGATTCTGTATCTCTCAGTAACAGACACATCCATGGGATGCATGCTAGCGCAAGAAAACGACGCCAAAGTAGAGTGCGCCATATACTACCTCAGCAAAAAAATGATGGATTATGAGACAGGGTACACTCCTCTCGAGAAAACCTGTTGGGGGCTAGTATGGGCCACAAAGAAACTGAGGCACTACCTGTTAGAACATCCGGTGGTGCCGGTCTCTCGTTTAGACCCAATCAAGTATCTATTCGAAAAGCCAGCACTTATCGGAAAGCTAGCTAGGTGGTTATTGCTGCTAGCAGAATTCGACCTCAAATACATGACAAGGAAATCAGTAAAGGGAAGAGCTGTGGCAGAATTCTTGGCAGATCACCCTGTGACAGAGGCCGAGGCAGAGGACTTCATGTTCCCCGACGAGGACATCTTATGTCTCTTAGACGACACCTGGCAACTTTACTTTGATGGAGCATCAAACCGATGTGGATATGGCATAGGGGTATTGCTAGTTTCCCCAAACGACTCTCACATCCCTTTGTCATATAAACTGAGGTTTGAAGTCACCAACAACCAAGCTGAATACGAGGCTTGTATTAGTGGAATGGAGGCAGCCCTGGAGCTAGGGGCAAAAAGGGTATAAGTCATTGGGGATTCAAACCTGGTGGTATCCCAAGCAAAAGGAGACTGGAAGGTCAAAGAAGATACACTGAAGCTATATCACTGTGGGCAGCATGCCCTCCGGATTCTGTTATCTTCACACACACTCCTTGAGTGAGCAATAGATTTGCAGATGCACTGGCAACATTAGCATCTATGGTCGAAATACCCCTGGGGTTCACGATGCGGCCTCTCATGATCGAACAAAAGGTCAAACCAGCATGTGAGTGCACCTTTACCGAGGAAGGTGAAGATGATGGCAAGCCATGGTACGAAGACGTGAAGGAATTCCTGGAAAAAGGAGGATACCCATCCGAGGCCACCTCGAAAGACAAAACGGCTCTGCGGAAGTTTGCTGCCCGATTTGTAATCTGTGGAGGAGCATTGTATCGAAGGGCACACTTGGGTCCAAGTCAACTTTGCGTCACAACGGAGGACAGCCGCAAGGTAATGGAGGAAATACACGAAGGAATTTGTGGGCCACACACGAATGGGGCAACAATGGCAAAGAAGATCCTACGTCAGGGATATTACTGGACTACAATGGAGGCCGACTGCGCTGATTATGTCCGCCGATGTTACAAATGCCAAACTCACGCTGATCGTATGCGTATTCCCCCTACGGAATTGTATAGCATGACATCCCCTTGGCCATTCTCCACTTGGGGGATAGACGTCATTGGAAGTATAAATCCAAAGGGAAAATACAAGCATCAGTTCATTCTGGTGGCCATTGACTACTTCACCAAGTGGGTAGAAGCAGCTTCTTATGCTACTCTCAAAGCCACTCATGTGGCCAAATTCATTCGCACTAATATCATCTATCGATATGGTGTACCTCATGAGTTCGTCTGTGACAATGGATCGCACTTCAAGGGGGCGACAAAGAAGCTTTTCGCCAAATTTGGGATACAGAATCATCGGTCATCTACTTACCGACCTCAAACTAAAGGAGCAGTTGAGGCTGCAAACAAGAATATCAAGAGGATTCTGCGGAAGACTACCGACACTTACACAGACTGGCCAGAAATGCTACCCTTGGCACTATGGGGTTATCGAACAACTGAAAGGACTTCAACTGGGGCCACTCCCTACTCTCTGGTTTATGGAATGGAAGCTGTCTTGCCTATCGAACTGGAATTACCTTCGTTAAGGGTTCTAGCTGAGACTGGAATGATCGAAGAAGACTGGGTTCAAAATCGCCACGATGAGTTGGTACTACTAGACGAAAGGAGGCTGAGAGCGTTATACCATGTACAAGGGTATCAACGCCGCATTGCACGAGCGTTCAACAAAAAGGTGAAACCTAGGGACGTCAAGGTAGGAGACATGGTGCTCAAAGCAATTCGTCGCCACGTCTCAGACCCAAGGGTCAAGTTTAGACCAAACTGGGGAGGCCCCTACCTTATCAAACGCATACTTTCTGGAGGAGCAGCATACATTGCAGACTTGGATGGAATGGAATTCGCAACGCCAGTCAACATTGACAAGCTGAGGAAGTATTACCCATGAGAGATGCTCGTTGGACCGAAAACCATAAGGGTGGGCGGATCCAAGCAAAAATTAGAGCAGTCTGCTAGGTCGGAAACTCGCAAGGGCGGCTTAGGCAAAAACTAAGGCATAAATAAAACGCTCGCTAGATCGAAAACCCGCAAGGGCGGTTCTAGGCAAAATTTAGAGCACAAAAGGAGAGGAAAGTACCCGAGTGGACCCTAACTAAAAACAAAACAAATCCCCTTTGTTGGAACTACATTTATGGCCTGATTCCCTCCATGGGATACGTAGGCAATCTCCAAATTTGAGATCCGGCCACTGCTATCATCATCACTTCCAAAATTTCTAGGTCTATCCTAAAGCGTGTTCGCTATCAAATCATGGCAATAACATCTTCGAATAAAACGACCAAATGTTTTATTGTTTCCAAAGGAAAAAGGAAAAAGCAAACCTAAACAATTCTTAATCCATGAAAGCTAGAATCAAACAAACATCTTTTGAAAAACATAAGTAAAGCGTCAATCTCTAGGTCTTCCTTCTCTTTGCACTACTATCCTCCAAAAGGTTTTTCTTCAACCAGCGTTTGTAAGAACCCGATAGCTTGACAAAGAAGTTCTCAGCAACCTCCTGCATCACTCTATTTGGCCAAAGACGCAGCATATTGCGACGGAAGTTGGCATCATGGATCTTAGAGACAGTGTACTCAGGGTCACCCAGGATTGCGGTTTGTTCAGCCCCAAACTACCTTTGAAAGCGAACAGGAAAGTAGAAAACGACTCGAGTAATACCAATCACTGCTACACCAAAATGGTTCATGGTACTCGCAGTCATGCTCTCAATACCATACCAGGGGCAAACCCATTGAATCCAATCACCTCTGCAAGTCTTCATCCATGCTTCCCAAGCAGCCTCAGTTGGGAACTGTTTAATCATGTGACGTTCCGTACATTGGTCTGGATTATAAGGAAGTCGCTCCGGCACATCCCACACTTTTAGCTTCTCAAATAACCACGCCTAGAGAATCAGGAAAAATTGTGAGTTAAGAGAACACGTGAGTTGAAACAAAAGAGTGATGAGTGAAAAGATAAACTTGACAAATAAACAAATAAAGAGTGAACCTGCAAAAGCAAAGGACTGCCTGAGCACTGAGCTGTAGGACTGCCCTTCATCATATCTAGACCCATCAAGGTCTCTGCCAACACTAAGCCAACAAAACTCACACGGTTTCCAATCTGTTGAGCCAGGTTAAGCAACACGGGATCAGCATGGCCAGAGGAAGGGCCAAGCAAATAATAATGAAGGAGACAAATGCACAACGCATGAAAGCACGCCTTCTGTAGGGAAACTTGGCGATGAGCCTCAGCTGTACCAAAACGCTGAATAAGTTGCAGAATCTCCAACCTTCCTTTCACTAGGAAGAATTTAACTTCATGTTTCTGAACTTGGAGTAAATCCTTCAGGAGATCACCTCGGTTGAACAAAGGATTAGGGACAACAAAACCCTCTCTGTCTGAGTGACCCATGATGGCCGCAAACTCCTCGATAGTAGGGCACAACTCCTCTCTCCTAAATCAAAAAACGTGAAAATCGGGGTCCCACAAACTAGCGGCTGCCCTAAGGAAGGCAAAATTCACAGGAATTTGACGAAGGGAAAAGAGGAAGTCCATGCCAAAGGACTTAAAGTGTAAACGGTCGAGGCCATTGAAGGAAATCAACCACTGATCAAGGACTGGTTGTGCCATATGTAAAGGAATTGCTAGTGACAAATGCTATCGGGTTCGTAGAACGCGTATTTACAGAACTAAGTCGAGTCTTAGTTCGAATCGGAATCGGATTCTTAATCCTCGGAATTTTGGTCGGTCTCTCGGCCGGCACTTCAATCTGACGGCCGTAGGATCTATCCATCGGCCCATAAAAATCAGGGTTGACCTACAAATCAAACCCAGGCAGACAAAACAATCCTTCGACCGCCAGATCAAAACCTCGGCCGCTTAATCATTAGGTCAGCCGCCAGAACGGCTCTTTTACAGACTGTTCCCATGGTTCAGTTTGTTTCATTGGATTAACAAGCTATTATACGCAAACGACGTAAATATGGCATACACAATCACAAGCAGAGCAAAAAGGTTTTTGTTTCATATAACGAAAGTTTTCTTTACATCACAAGGTGGATCATCCCATATTTCCTAAACAAACTATACATCGATTTCCTGTCGAACTAACCTATGCAGGAAGAGAAACAGAAAAACAAAAAAGAGGAAGCAGGAGGGGATGCCGAACCCTCTGGTGGTCCAAACACCAGAGACCGGCTGCAGAAAAGAAAAGGACACCCCTGGGGCGGTGTATACCAGAGGAGTGCTACGGTGCAGAAGGGACACCACATGGCCCAGAAAAATCACCACACCGCGTACCACCGCCACACCAGGAGCTCCGCGTCACGAAAGCAAGTCACCCATGTAAGGGTCCCTAATCGAAGCTACCCATGTAAGGGCCCCTAATCAAGCATCAAGACAGGACCGAAAACAACGCGGTCTCCCTCCACGCACGCTAGCCACGTCAGCATATCACCCACGGCCCGGAGCTGTCGGAAACAAGGAGAAGTGGAAGGGATCTCCGATGGAAGTCTCGGACGTAGGAAATAGAGAGGAAAGAAAGGAAAATGAAATGAAACGGCTGAGGCCGTGGCCTTTTATAGGCCCCTAGAAACGAACCGATTAAACGGCCGAGTATTCGATACCTCGGCCGAAACATCCATCCTTCGGCCGAGAGATCGATCTCCTGGCCTCCTAATCAATTCTCTTCAGCCCAAGCAGATTTTGCTCAGTGCACTGACTCAAGCCATTATAGAATTCTGGGTCCGTGACCAACAAAAGCAAAACCAAGTAGCCTTGGGGGCATCCCCGAGCCAATACAACGCCATCAAAACTAGCCTTGGGGGCATATCCAAGCATGAGGAAGTTCTCTCTCCACAAACTGCTGGCCAAAACGAGTCAGAACACTCAGCGGCTCTATGCTCGCTATCAAACACCGTGACTCCAGGTCCGCCACCTCCACAGGCTCAAAGCCATTATCTCAGCGGCTCGAAGCCCATCATCAACAGGCTCTACGCCCTTATTTACTCATTCAGCGGCTCTAAGCCTTCGACTCAGCAGCTCTATGCTCGTTATCGCAGCAACAGGCTCTACGCCTGTACACATTCACTCAGTAGCTCTACGCTCGCTATCACTCACTCAGCGGCTCTAAGCCCACTGTCTCAACTGGCTCGAAGCCGTAAACAACCAATCTCAGCGGCTCGAAGCCTATTATCAACAGGCTCTACCCCTGTACTCACTCATTCAGCGGCTCCAAGCCCACTATCTCAACTGGCTCAAAGCCATAACAACCATCATAGCGGCTCCAAGCCCATTATCAACAGGCTCTATGCCCATTATCACAACTCAACGGCTCAAAGCCCATCATCTCAACTGGCTCGAAGCCGTAAACAAGCAACAGGCTCTACGCCGCCCCAACAATCAAGACATCTATTCTCAGGCTCTACGCCTGAATGCTCAAAATCTAACATTTTGAATGCTCAAGCTCTACGCTTGGATGCCCAACCACTGTGTACTGGATGCTCAAGTTATACACTTGAATGCTCAAGCTCTACGCTTGGATGCCCAACCACTACGTACTGGACGCTCAAAGCCTGTACTTTGAATGCTCGGATTCTGCCGTCCGAATGCTCGAGCTCTACGCTTTGAATGCTCAAGTCCGGAACTTGATAGAAGCTCTAAGCTTTAAAACAAACACACACGCACGGGCCTGTGCACGTATTGCATTATCACATCGAGTCTGCATCATTATATCTGTTCACATCTAACAAACATCATCACACATATACACTCTGCATATCTCCCATGAAACAGGTCAACCCTGCCATCAACCGGCTCTATGCCTCGGTTTTTTTTGATCGGTTCAGCGCCTCGATCCTTTGGCTCTACGTCAACACTTATGATGGAAAAGCTCTGTGCACAGACCATCAGAATGCAACCAGCTCTACTCTTCGGTTCAAATCACGTCAAGCTCTAAGCTCCGACAACCCAGGCCCTCGCCTCAAGACTGTAGCAGGCTCCACGCCTCAATCTGATCACCTCAGGCTCCACGCCTCAGTTCCTTCACCTCAGGCTCTCATCTTATACCAGCTCCGCGCTTCGGTCCCATCAAATTCTGTCACCTCAGGCTCTCGCCTTATACCAGCTCCGCGCTTCGGTTCAGCATGTCAAAGCTCTGACGCCTCAGGCTCTCACCTTATGATCAATACCAGCTCCGCGCTTCGGTTCCATCAAGCTCTAAGCTCTCCTCAGGCCCTTGCCCCATAACCACAGCAGGCTCCATGTCTCGATTCCATCACTCTCAGGCTCTCGCCTTGTAACCACAATCGGCCCTGCGCCTCGGTTCCATCACGTCAGAAGCTATCACCTTAGGCCCTCGCCTCATGACTACAACCGGCTCCGTGCCTCGGTTCCCTTATTCCCCGAAGCTCCGTGCTCCAGTTACTGACCCTGCGCCCTCCACATCTCAAAAACAAACCGGCGTCCAACTCATCCCAGTAGATGGTCCAACTCATCCCAGTAGATGGTTTGGATTCCAGCCCACTACATCAATTCCTTCCAGCTCATTCGCAAGGATAGGCTACTCTACCAAGCTCCTTTCAGTCAAAGTAAGGATGATCAAGAAAAGCAAACGCACCTGCCGTGTACTGATCTACCCCAAAATACTAAGGAAGCTCTCCGCAAAAACTCCCTGGGCAGCCCAGCGCTTCTTCAACTATCTTCCGCCAAAACCCTGGCTCAGTCTAGGTACGCCACACTACAGCTTTTAAGCCCAAAGGTACGTCTTCTGTCTCTAACCCTCCAAACTTTTTATTTTTCTTTATTGCCCGAACTACGATTGGTCTGAATTTCCCTTGTGGAATACGTAGGCAGCCTCTTGGCCCGACCATAACAAAAACCTTTTTTAAAAACCCCTTGGGATAGTGGTTGGACCAAATTGAGTTGCTTTTTACAGCTTTGACTCTTACTCAAACATGTCTCGCGATCCGTCTGAATTCAGTAGAAGAGGGGCATCTGTAGACGCCCCAATTTGGCCTAACGATTATTTCAAGTCCCACCTTGGGACCATCCCGATGATGAAATGGATACAGTGATTGCTGATTGCTTCCTTGAGAACCTTAGGACTTTCGGTAAGAACTTTGAGCCACTTAGAGGACCCAATTCAAAGCCATACAGCCTTTCAGACAAAAATACAGAAGCCTAGGAGAATCCATCTGTCGACCGTGACATCTATCCCACAGCCATAACATCATTTCCTCACCCGAGCAACCTGTTGCTAGCAAAATCTCCCTGAGAGATCAATCCCTCGGCCGTAAGATCTATCCTTCGGCCGAGACATCCATTCCTCGGCCGTGATATCCTTTACTCGGTCGCCAGATCGACCTTTTCCCAGACTCTGGAATGTGTTCTATCAGACGTTTGATCCAACTACACTACCTTCCCGATGCGTTCGGGCTATGCTCAGAGATTACGACGTAGAGTTAGAGGTGCATTGCAATTGCAATTGCCATCTCGTGATTTGATTGGCCGGAGTGAGTCACCAATTGCCTATATAAAGGGCCCTTGGACTCTGAAAATAGACACACGAAATTCATCAGAGTATACACTCTCTCAAGCCACGAAACTCTGCCAAAATACTCTCCCAAACCCACTCTTCAAAAGCCCTAACCTCCCGAAGGCAGCCGTCAATCCGGCGATCAAACCCCGAAGTTCAAACCCTAACACTAGGGTTTTCAATCAAGCAATCAGTCAATCACAATCAAATCCGAAGCAATCAAGCAACTGAGGGATCAAGGTGGTGAGGCCCAACGGCCTCTGGTTTGTCTTATTTACTATTTTTCTGACTAACCGTAGTGTTTTAATCATCTGTTAATCTTTCTGTTTGGTGTGAGGAAGAACACTGACCGGGGCTTCGATCCCTCGGCCGGTACATCAAACCAGGAGGATCCCTCGGCCGTGACATCCATTCACCGGCCGCGGGATCCATCTCCCTGGGACAGTTTGTTTTGTTTTGCTTCCTGATGCATGCTTTATTTATCGCACTGGCTCACTTTACATACTGTTTAAAGGAATAAATAAACATACTATGTGTTAGAATTAAACAAAGCATCTACATGTCTTATGTTGAACGATTATGGGCCAGTCTCACGACTGGGCAAAGAGGGGTGCCTAACACCTTCCCCTTATTGTGCTTTTGGCTCGCGTATCCAGAATCTCTATCTGTTTTCCCAGTTTTAATAAACTGGGTGGCGACTCTGTTTTGATGATAACCGCTATCATGTGGCGATGTTCCTAGCCATGGGAATGTCCATGATTTTGGGTTTACGAAGCAAGCAACCAATCGAGCAAACAAACGTGATCAATCTGTATGGCGATGCCCCGTTTGGGAGGTGTCTACATCTTAACCATATAAGAATGAACTGTCTCAACCATGGTTTAAAATTAATCGTATTTATGTGTGATGATAGTAATACTGAATATGACCTACGAGTGTTGGATTGGGATTGAGTTGGTATGGTTGCAAATATATCAGGTTGAAAATCTTTAAAAAGCTTAGTATACTTCTTACGTTTTAGTAATTTTGATCTTAAAAAAAAAACACTTATCTTCCATTGCTTGAATTGCCTATTTGATATTATACATGAAACAATCCAGTAAAATAACCTTGCCAATATATTGTTCTCTGGGGGAGATTATAACGTACTAAGGAAGAAATCAAAAATGAAATTTACTGTAAGTTCAGATTGTACCTCTTGTTATAAAATCGTATTTGGTCTTGACGAACATTAATAAGTTTATTCAATTTTAGTGAAGATGACTAGGACTCTCATCTATCTGTTATGTGATTTGAATTGTATTTTGTGTTATAGCATGGGAAGTTTGATTAATTTCTTAGAGCTTTAATTCCTATTCTTTCAGATTGCGATTCTATAATTGTTTTGAATTTTCGGAATAGTGATATAAAGCTATGGGTAACTCAGATGGGTAATTAATGGTTTAGAGGATGTACTTCAGTTTTTTTTTTATCTTGGATTTCTAAGGAGCCTAGTAGCCTTTCAATTTTTATGTTGAGTTTTCGTGTCTTTATAATTCTCAAGCTAGTATTAGAATGGTATTCCTTAGGGTGCGAGGTAAGGAATCTTCCTTAAGACTGTTAGTCTAAATGAATCTACGCATATAGAACCAGTTAACATGGAAGAAATTAAAGAAGTAGGATTCTAGGGTGTTTGTATGGTGATGTTGTAGTTAATTCATCTTGGATTCTTAAAGTTTGAAATTGGTATGAACAGTTTAGCTTTGATCGTGGGAAACCCTAAATTGATGCATGTTAACCAATGTATAGATGGATTGTAAGCATGAATTTGTGGAATTTCAAAGTTGGTTGTTGACCGTATTCTTTAAGGAAAACTCTAGGAAATGGGGCAACCGGTAGAGTTGCGTTTTTCATCAAAATCATTATGGTTATACAATTTAATTGATTATGGGTTCTTGTGGGTCTTAAAAATTGTTAAGTTGGTAATGTTGTGGCATGGTAGTCATTGGAATATATTGACTATGAAAATTTTAATGAATTTCCAAGCACAGACAATTTTGCTAAAAAAATTGTATCCCCTGTACAAAATCTTTGAGTATGTGTGTGAATTTGACTCGATTTCCTTAGCTGTAAAAACCCGGGGAAAAATCAGGGATGAAATTTGATAGGATCTTAAGAGTTCTACCAAATCTCAGGTTGTGGTGATGCATATTCCAACTATGGTGGATTTTACAAGTGAGTGCGGCACCATTTAAAATAGTGTGTGCGCAGCAGGTGCTTTGAGCTCGTAGAAAAGGTTAAGTAACCGATTGGGGTTGTATTACTCTAATTTCTAAAACAATTGTTGTGCTATATGTTTAATGTGTTCCTACAAATTTATGGTTCTTAACCCTTTGTGAATAGTGTAAAAAAGTGGAACTTTGAGTCTTGTTTTTGAGAGAGACATACATCCCATACATTCATAAATTGTTTATACAGGTAAACTTGGTTTGCTATTCGTAAAGGTGATTAAATGATATCAATAGTGTATTAGGTGTTAGCAAAGTACCAAACACGTCCAAAATATGTAAGCTGTGAATGGCGTAATGATAGGTGCTGAAAAGCACCCATTTATTCCCATTAATTTAGGCTTTGTCGGTCCTATCTAGTGTTATTTAATGAGATATTGGATTGTGGTGTTTCAGAGCTTTAGGAGCATTCGGAAGGGATTTGGAGTAAGAATCGTGAGTTAAGGACGTTCTGCTGGAGTCCACGGCGAGAAGAGGAGCGAAACGGCGAAGGCTAGAAATCTGGTCCGGACCAAGGACTTGCTGGTCCGAACGACCAAGGCTGGAGCAGCAATCTGGACCTTCTGTTTTTCTGGTCCGGACAAAGGAGCCGCTGGTCCGGACTAGCGGGCAGCAGAAATAATTATTTACGTTTTTAATAAGGCTTACGTTTTTGGGCTGAGACTATAAAAGGAAGGCTTGGTTTATTATTTAGGGTACTTTATGTTTTCCAGCAAAAAGAGGCGTGAGGGAGAGAGGCAAAGCAACTTCAAGAAATCCTTCATGTTTTCCATGTCTTATTCAATCTCAATCGCATCCTTCTTCTCCATGGCCGGCTAAACTCCTTGTCTAGGGGGAAGATGAAACCTCGCACCAAGTAACTCTATTTTATGTATGGGTTTTAGGTTTATTATTCGGATCGATTGTATAACTGTTAGAAAAATGGGTCGGTTCGGACCGGACCCAACCCACATGGGTCGTCCACATGGGTTATGTGATTGAGTTAGTTAGAAGGATGAGACAAACTCTTAATCTCTATCTGTTAGGAGAGTTCAAAGATAATAGATCACCTACATCTATTAGGAGACTTTGAACTCTTGGACTTTAATCTATAAATATAGTCCTGCAGATATTTGGAGATACATACAATACGAAAGGGTTAGACGTTATCTCTCCTTCTCCTCCAGAAATATTCTCCTATCAATATCTTCTCTCTCTAGGGTTTCCATCTAAGAACCCTAGGATTTGTGGTGTGGAAATTAAGAGTAGACTCTAGTAGTCTTCTCTACTCGGCGAGATTAGAAGACGGTGGTGTCCGTGTTCGTTCCGTGTTCGAGTTCAAGTCGGTGTTCGACGTTCGTGCTTGTAGAGCGGGTCTCGGTTCATAGATCTTGAAAAGCCTGAAGTATTCCGCTGCGCTTCATTATGTAAGTCTTATGTGATTTACATGCTTTCGAATATGTCTAACAATAACTAAGAACCCTTTCCGTTTCAATTGAATGGAATGATTTTGATAGTTTTAATCTATTGAGTATTTGTATGCATGCTTTCAAATACGAGTTATACAATGGTTTTCATTGATTGTGGTTGGAGTTCTGAGATAGATTATACTCGTAAGACGGGCCGTGCCGTTAGGCGGCTAGACCGTACTTCTGAGACGGTCCGTGCTATGGGATAATCTATGCCTTTTAACAACTCAATAATTTTCTTGACGATTATTGCTAGGGTTTGCAAGCCCTCACAATAATCCTTTCTGATTCGAATAATTAATCTTGCCTATGCATGTTGGAGTTACGCGGTCGAGGTGGATTCAAACCCTAGATTTTCTCTCCAATCGTTACAAACTTTCCATTTAATTTATTCTCTTAGTTTAATAAACTTCCCAAATTCAAACAATCAATCTTTACTTTTCCGAATTAATCTAAAAATTAATCGAATTTGTCGCAACTCAGCCATACTGTCTCCGTCGGAACGATACTCGGTCTTAACCACTATTCTACGGAGTAGTAGTTAATTCTCAGTTTTATAAATTTATTTTTGACACGGAACGACGCGGTCACGTAACGGTGAATCTTTTGTGTCGCAAGGTAGAGGTGTTAGTTGTCAATTACCTTTGTCATTAGCATTGTGTTATGTGCATAATGTTTTACGTATATTTGCTCTAAGATAAAACTATTGAGAGCTATTATATAACAGTCATATGGGTCTTTCCATTGGACTTTTAGAGGGCATGAGTTCTTGTGACTGACTTGCTGAAATCGTTGTCGGAGAGGGATAGTTCCTACTGTTGGATCGTTAGAATATATGATATGAATGTTATTTTTCTTGTAATCTAGGATAAGTCAAGTTTGGAGGACCAAACTCTTATAAGGGAGGGTGTAATACCCTGGGTCTTGATTCATGTTATAACTTAGTTATGCGTGCGTTTTAGTTGATTATGTGAGATGTGCTCAAAAGTCATTAGAGTGGTTGGTTTAGAGGGGTGAGGGAACAAGACAAACTATGGACATACATACACCAAATGATTTTTCCTTTGTTGGCTTGATAAAACAAGAAGGGCTATACGTGTTATCCTCTCCACTTCGTTCCTATCTCCACCGCTTGAGAGACAGAGAGAGAGAGTGTTCTACGTTACTCTTGTCCTTGCTCTAATCACCATTGGAGAGAGAGAGAGGACTGTAGAAGAAGAAGAAGGAATTGGGGGAAATCCTCTCTTAGAAGAGATTGAAGCCCTAAGAGGTAAAAATACATGTTTCCTTGTCCCTAATTTCATATTTTAAGGTAGGGTTTTGAGTTTAGAGACCATGGGAACCTTTGTTCATAGAGTTTTGGGGAGTTCGTGGTGAACTTTTGAGGATTCATATGAATTTCAAAGTGATTACTTGGTTTTAAAAATTCTGCAGAATTGTGATCTTATGTCTGTCCTGATTTTAGGGAATTTTGTTGAGGTACTTCTAAAACTCGTAAAATCGTGAGATTATTACTGGGAGTTCCTCTACATGTCTTTTGTACGTGGTAAACATTTCAGAGCTTAACTCGAAGTATTGTGTTCTGTGGAAATTCGTAACCTAGCAGCACTCAAATTCGTTACTGTGCAGTCAGCACTGTCACACGTTAGGAAAACGGCCATATCTTTTAGCTCGAGTGATGAAATTACGAACCGTTTTCTAATTTTGAAACTAGACACATAGGCCTTTAAAAGTAGGTAAAGATTGTGCCTCAATTATGCCTGAGCAAAACCAGTTTTTGGTTTGAAGTTGTCAAAATTGCAGATTCTGTAATTGTTCTCTCGAGGTTCGCTATTTAACTTCATATTTGATCCTAGAGTCTTGATTAGTAATACTTAGGACATCGAGGGATTAGGATACGATTAGAATATCTTGAATTGTATCTAATATATGTTCTTGATGCTTTTTGATATAGGAAGTTTTGTGAAAGCTTGGAGTTGAGGTGAGTGATTTAATACCTAAATTACATGGTTTTGAACTTGTTTTCCTTAACAAGTTTATTTGAACAAGTTTTATAAATTGTGTACTCCATGGAATAACAATGGAAGGTGGATCTATTTGTGAAATATTTGTGAATCTATTTAATGGCATTCCCAACGTCCGGTCTTGCTAGGGGATGGCTTAATGGCTAGCAAGGGTGTTTGAGGTTGGTGTGTGTTTTGGGATAATGCGTAGACGTCTGGCTTATTCACTACCAGGGACGCCTGGTAGCTTTGAATTTTGAATAGCGGAATGTGCATTATATTTGGCTTATGGATTTGAGTTCTTTGTTTTGAAATACTATGAAATTATTTTGCATTGTCCATGGAGAGCATGTAAATTATGTATTTGTCACTCATACGAGCATTAGCTTATGTGTTTTCTCCACCTTTCAGGAATTGAAGAGTTAGATGGCTTGACACTTGTTTTGTGGAGTCAAGTCTTATGGTTATTTTGTAGACAAAAGATGTGTTCAGATTACTTGTTTAATTTTGTAATCATTGTAAGTAGCTTGCTAAACCTTATTAATAAGCACAGCTTTTAGGCGTATTTGAAAATTATAGTTTCCCTTTTAAATGTAAGTTGTCCTTTAATTAGGTTATAGTGTTTTACAGGATAAGCTTCCGTTGATTACGCACTCTTGTTCCTTCCTATTATATGATTATGAGAAGTTATATACTAGATATGGCATTGGTGATGGTTTCACCGGCGCTTTGTAATGGCTAAGACCTACAGGAGCGGGTCAGGGTCGTTACAGCTTACACCCCTAAAGGAACTCATTTCCAATTTAAGGGGGATAGACAGACGGCAAGTTCGACAACGAAGAGATCAAGTTGGCAGAATCAACTATTTGGCTCGCTATCTAGCCTCCAAATGGAAGAAACCGACAGGATGGAATTGGGATTACCACACATCGTTTGCGAGTACGCCGATGTTTTCCCTGAAGAACTTCCTGGCTTACCACCTCAAAGAGAGATAGATTTCTTTTATAGAACTCCAGCCGGCAACATCACCAATCTCTATGGCCCCGTACCGAATTGCCTCTGCAGAACTAAAGGAGCTCAAGACCCAATTGCAAGAGCTGTTAGACAAAGGGTTTATCCGGCCAAGTATGTCACCATGGGGAGCGCCTGCACTATTTGTGAAGAAGAAGGAAGGGACACTTTGTCTATGTATCGACTATAGGAAGCTAAACCAAGTCAAAGTCAAGAACCAGTACCACCTACCAAGGATCGATGACCTATTTGATCAATTGAGAGGAGCGACCTGCTTCTCTAAAATCAATCTCCGATCAGGATATCATTAGCTTAGAATCCGGGATGAAGACATCGCCAAGACAGCCTTCCGCACCAGATATGGACATTACGAGTTTGTAGTAATGCCATTTGGGCTGACGAACGCTCCGGCAGTATTCATGTGTCTCATGAACAAAATCTTTCAACCCTACTTAGACAAGTTTGTAGTGGTGTTCATTGATGACATCTTGATATACTCCGCCAATGAGGAGCACGAAGAACATCTTCGGATAGCACTACAAGTACTCCGAGATAACCAACTCTATGCCAAGGCAAGTAAATGCGAGTTTTGGCTGGAAGTGGTTATGTTCTTGGGGCACGTAGTATCCAAGGACGGAATCACGATGGATGAAAGTAAGGTTGAAGCAGTACTGAATTGGAAATAGCCAACCTCAGTATTTGAAATTAGGAGTTTCCTAGGATTGGCTGGGTACTATCGAAGATTCATACCAGACTTCTCAATTCTTGCCAAACCAATGACAAGACTGACTCAGAAAGGAGTGAAGCTGGATTGGAATGAAGCCTGTGAGAAATCCTTTAAGGAATTGAAGAAGAGACTGACCAGTGCACCGATACTCATCATTCCCGAGCGAGGCGTAGATTATACAGTCTACTGCGACGTGTCGAGAGACGGTTTAGGAAGCGTACTGATGCAGAATGGAAAAGTTGTAGCCTACGGATCTCGGCAACTCCGACCACATGAAAAGAATTACCCTACTCACGACTTAGAATTGGCTGCAGTAGTATTCGCCCTCAAAACATGGCGTTACTATCTGTGGGGAGAACAATTCGAGGTTTTTACCGATCATAAGAGCCTCAAGTACCTTTTCACTCAGAAGGAGTTGAACCTGAGGCAGCGCCGCTGGATGGAATACTTGGAGGACTACCAGTTTACGCTATAGTACCACCCCGGCAAGGCCAATGTAGTGGCTAACGCTCTGAGCCGAAAGGACAGGGCACAGAAAGTCAAAATTGCCATCAAGGAATGGGAAATGGTGGACACTCTCAACAAATTCAACCTGCGACCGTCGTCAGAAAATGGGAAAGCACAATTGTATGCTCTTGTTGCAGAACCGGCGCTCCACCGAGAAATCCTACTAGCCCAAACCTTTGAACAAGATTGCGAGTTCATTCGGTATCGAATTCGAGAAGGAAAAGCACTACCTGGATGGACAATCGAGAAGGACAACAGCCTGAGATTTAAGGGAAAGGTGTTCGTACCTAATATCGGGACCCTTCGAGAAGCTGTACTCCGAGAAGCTCACCATTCAAACTTTGCAGTCCACCCTAGCGGTACAAAGATGTATCATGACCTGCGAAGAACATACTGGTGGGAAGGAATGAAAAAGGACGTAGCCCGGTTTGTATCTACCTGTCTAGTGTGCCAATAAGTCAAGGCTAAACACCAGAAACTTGGAGGAGACCTTCAACCTTTACCAATTCCAACCTGGAAGTGGGAGCATATCTCAATGGATTTCGTGACTGGACTACCAAGATCCGCCAAGACCAACACAGCTATTTGGGTGATCGTGGATCGACTCACCAAATCTGTGCATTTTCTGCCCGTTAAGATGACGGAGAACATGGAACAGCTAAGTCTGTTGTACATTCGAGAAATTGTATGACTCCATGGAGTACCTATCTCGATAGTATCTGACAGGGACCCACGTTTTGTATCACACTTTTGGAAAGGATTGCAGAAAGCATTGGGAACGGACGTAAGGCTCAGTACGGCCTTCCACCCTCAAACAGATGGACAAATGGAGAGGACAATACAGACATTGGAAGACATGCTGAGAGCCTGTGCCTTGGATTTCTCTGGAAACTGGGAGCAGCACTTACCGTTGGTAGAATTTGCCTCCAACAATAGCTACCAAGCAAGTATAGAGATGGCACTGTACGAAGCTCTATACGGTTGACCCTGTTGATCCCCAGTCTTCTGGACAGATGCTGGAGAAACGGGATTGATTGGACCTGACATAGTAAGGGACACTACGGAGAAGGTCAAAACTATCAGACAAAGGATCCAAACCGCTCAAAGCCGACATAAGAGTTACGCGGATAAAAGAAGCCGACCGTTAACCTTTGCTGTGGGAGATCATGTGTTCCTGAAGATTAGACCAAAGAAAGGAGTCATCAGATTCGGGAAAAAGGGAAAGCTGTCCCCATGCTACATCAAACCCTTTGACATCGTGGAGAAAATCGGGAAGGTTGCGTACCGTCTAGCCCTACCGCCACAGCTAGATAGAGTGCATAACGTGTTTCACGTTTCAATGCTCCGCAAGTATCTCGCCTTACCCACACATGTCCTCAACTGGGAAAACATCACCATCGAAGAAGACGCGACGTACGAAGAGGAACCAATAGAGATTCAAGACCGAAGCGAGAAGATAATCCGGAACAAGACCATCAAATAGGTACGAGTTCTGTGGAAGCACCGTGGATCTAAAGAGACCACATGGGAGAGAGAAGAAACCATGAAAGCAAATTACCCTCACCTATTCGATTCCGAGCGTACACCTAATTTCGAGGACGAAATTGTTTAAGGGGGATAGGTTGTAACAACTCCGATTTTTAGTAAATAAAAATCTCGTTGTAATATTCGAAAATCCTTTATTTATTCTTGGACTGCTTTATAAATTTCTTTTTAATTTATAATAATCCGTCATAATTAGATTTGAGGCTTATAAAATTAGATTACATCACACCGGACGATCTAGTCATTTTCTAAAGACAAGTGTGCTTATAAAAGCACTAGTACATGTTCCTAGTAATTGAAATAAAGTCTTAAAATTATATTTCTTGACTAGAAATCCTACTTGGCAAATATAGTTAGTTTCTAACCAACTAGTTGAAGAAACATAACTACCATTGCACTTAGTTACTGTCACGTTCTCGATTAAATTAGGCTTTTTCAATGAAAGATCTTCGCATAACATAATTAATACCCCAAACAGTTCCCACCTGTTAAACTTTACAAACAAGTCCCCAAATCAAAAGAATATACAACTTTGGCACTCCGGCCTAAAATAGATCTTAAATGCTTGTACGAATAAACCAATAAGTTACAAACTTGTCTTTACCGAAAAGGAAGTCAATTACAAAAGATGACTAAGTAACTAGATTAGAGTTTGCTCCCAAAAAGGTCTTTTCACTTCCAAGCACGCAATTCATGTAAGTTACTGTCCAGCATTTGAACCTGAAAAGAAAGATTAGGTTGAGCTACACTAGCCCAGTAGGAAAATCCTTACCAATTCTATGTGCAAATACGATGAAGGATGCAGAGAAAGAAAGCAGGAGGGTACAGCTTAATCAATGGACAACAATCAACTCGTGAGCATACCAACGTTCAACTTGATCATTCTAAGTCATACTATTATCACAATATGCCACCTAGTCCATGAGACACGAGCAACTCTAACAATCCCGACATGACTATCACAAACCACCACCGACTGTATTTCCACCCCTTGCGTTACAGTATAACTTCCCGAGAGTTACCGTATTACCACCCCTTGCGCTACAGTGAACCCTAACAACTCGGATCATCGTATTACCACCCCTTGCGTTACGAGATCCACTATGAGTATCCGTATTACCACCCCTTGCGTTACGAGACTCCCTATCCCAACTTCCGACTCACAATAACTACTTTCGCACTCAAAATGCAAACCATGACTCTCTTACGATCAAATTTATAAGTAAAACACCACACGATATGCCAACAATGCTTCAACTATACCACAAACATTTCCAATAGTCAACCAATAAATAAGATGCATTTCAATACAGTTTTAATCAAGTAAACTCTTATTATTCCTACTAACGGAAGGTCAACGTAACAAGCCCAAGGTCATTTGATCATAGAGAATCAATTGAATATGATTGGGATAGGTTAGGAGATGTCCAAGAAGTGCTAGAAGTGCCCGGAGTTTCAAATAATTAAAGCAGGAACCGTTGTAGACACCCCAATTTGGCCTAACAATTATTTCAAGTCCCACCTTGGGACAATCCCGATGATGAAATGGATACAGTAATTGCTGATTGCTTCCTTGAGAACCTTAGGACTTTCGGTAAGGACTTTGAGCCACTTAGAGGACCCAATTCAAAGCCATACAGCCTTTCAGACAGAAATACAGAAGCCTAGGAGAATCCATCTGTCGGCCGTGACATCGATCCCACGGCCCTAACATCATTTCCTCACCCGAGCAACCTTTTGCTAGTAAAATCTCCCTGAGAGATCAATCCCTCGGCCGCAAGATCTATCCTTCGGCCGAGACATCCATTCCTCGACCGTGATATCCTTTACTCGGCCGCCAAATCGACCTTTTCCCAGACTCTGGAACGTGTTCTGTCAGACGTTTGATCCGATTACACTACATTTCCTATGCGTTCGGGCTACGCTCAGAGATTACGACGTAGAGTTAGAGATGCATTGCAATTGCAATTGCCATCTCGTGATTTGATTGGCCGGAGTGAGTCACCAATTGCCTATATAAAGGGCCTTTGGACTCCGAAAATAAACACGAAATTCAATTCCTCCATCTGATACCTCCAAGCTCTGCAGAAATCATCTCACATACTCCCTCTATAGAAGCCCTAACCTTCCGAAGGCAGCCGCATCCCAAACGATCAAACCCCGAAGTACAAACCCTAACCCTAGGGTTTTCGAGAAGTAAATAAGTCAATCACAATAAAATCCGAAGCAATCAAGCAACTGAGGGATCAAGGTGGTGAGGCCCAGGGGCCAATGGTTTGATCTCTTTTACGTTTTTATGCATTAATCATAGTGTTTTGATTATCTGTTAAATATCTGTTCTGGTGTGAGGAAGAACATCGGTTGGGGGATCAATCCTTCGGCCGATATATCAATCCAGTGGGATCCCTCGGCCGTGAAATCCATTCACCGGCCGAGAGATCGATTTTCCTGGGACAGCCTGTCTATTTTGTTTATTTCTGATGCATGCTTTCAATTACAGTCCTGACTCACCTTATTCACTGTTAAAGGCTTAATTAAACAGACTATGTGTTAGAGTTGAATAAAGCATGTACATGTCTTATGTTGAATAACTATGGGCCAGTCTCACGACTGGGCAAAGAGGGGTGCCTAACACCTTCCCCTTATTGTACTTTTGGCTCCCGTATCCAGAATCTTTATCTCTTTTCCCAGTTTTAATAAACTGGGTGGCGACTCTATTTTGATGATAACCACTATCATGTGGCGATGTTCCTAGCCATGGGAATGTCCATGATTTTGGTTTACGAAGCAAGCAACCAATCAAGCGAACAAACGTGATCAATCTGTATGGCGATGCCCCGTTTGGGAGGTGTCTACAGTTTTTGGCGACTCCGCTGGGGAATATGAGAGTCATAACCAGAAAGTTCAACATAAGACTAATACATGCCTTGTTTAATTCATTTATCATATGCATCGAGCGGGCAACCCGTTGAGTTCACCTGATATCCCGGCATGACACGGGCTATGTTGGGGGTTCCAGGAAACTCCACAGTCACTCGTACCTAGTGGTATATCAAAAAGGGAATCACCCAATCAACGCCTATGATGGGCTGGTGAAAGGACTAGTGCCCTTTGACAACGGAGCACCCTGAGACTACCAAAACCTTTCATGTTTTAGAAAGCCATAGAACATATCAAACTAAGACAGGAACCTATAGGCTAGGAACCTACTTGCATTCGCTTGTAAAAGTTCTTCCTCACACCTGTATCATCTGTTGTTGTAAATAACTTTTTCTGTGCAGAATGGTTGGGATTTTCAGCCCAAATCCTAACCCTACACAAGCCAAGTACTGACTTACAGGTACTTTACTTTTCAAAGCAGACACAATAAGTAAAACAAAGAAGCAACCACAACCAACTTTATACTCTTACAACACCCAAATCCACGCCAAACAGAGGTCTTTGTAGCCGTCCCGTCTGTCACTCTCACCGGCCAAAACACCTACACTGCTATGATCCCAATCACTTCCAGGGACTCCGCGGTCATCTCCTCAACAAACTCAATCATCTACCAAATCCAAAGCTTCATCAAGTAATCCTCCCACTCTCATGGCAGATGACGACGCCATCATTGCTAATCACCAAGCTCAAAGTCGCTACCTTACTAGCAGAGAAAGCAGCAAGAGATGCTGAGAACGAAGAGAAATCAGTGGAAGATGAGAATCCTCAAGAAATGGTATTGGCAGAAAACCCTGAATTGGCCAAACAAGTCAAGGAAATCAAACGTACTCTGGCCCGTTCACAAGGGGACCAAATTCTGGATTTTGAAGGACTCTGCCTTTTTCCAGATTCTCAACTACCTGAGAAGTTCAATGGAACTGGCAATACCACTAGCCATGTCCGCCATGTCATCAACACTCTGAAGCCAATGGCTTGAATGATGAGCTCATTGTTCAGTTATTTCAAAGGACTTTTACTGAAAGCGCTCTCGATTGGCTTCTCACTTTGGAGTTTGTGCACTATCATACTTGGATAGAAATTGCCAATGCTTCTGTCAAGCAATATGCATACAACGTCCAAATTGAGTTAACAACTCAAGATTTGGAAATGACTAAGCAGGAGTCAAACAAGGACTTTGCAACCTTTATGGCTAGATAGAGAGAAAAAGCCGCCAAGATGAAGAACCGCCCCTCTGAGGAAGATCAAGTGAGAATAGTTGTCAAGAGTTTGCAGCCCAAGTACCTCACGCACATTTACACTCAGGCTATCACTGATTTCAAGCGCCTGCATGCTACTGGGCTGTAGATTGAAGAGGGGATCAAGCTAGGCCTCATTGGGAAAGAAGAAACTCCTCCACCCAAGAAAACCTTCCCAACCCGTACATCTTCTGCCTCCGTCAACACCCTTAACTCAAACCTTACCATAAGACCCTTTTCAAATTAGCTCATCCCGAAGCTGAAATCGCTCCGGTCGCAACTTTGACCCTCTCTATATGACCTCATCTCAAGCCTCAGCCAAACTGAGCCGTTAGGGGCATCTCAAACCTTTAAACAAACCACTTCCTCAGCCACTCTATGGCCCAAACCATGATCCTAACAAACAGTGCGCCTACCACCAACACCCTAGGCATGAAACAGATAACCGCATGCAAGATCTCATTGATAGCCGAACTATAAAACTTCCAAAACCTGATGTGCAATCCAATCCACTTTCTACTCACAATGCTGAACCACCACCCCGAAACATGGATCTCATAAACCTATCTCACAACCCTACATACAATCCTGGCCAACACATTGTCCAAAACAATCAAGCCAAGCCAACCTTTACCTTCCCAGAGGAGGATGAATGTTTCATGATGGAGGAGGAAGAAAACAATGAGTCCGATCAATCGGAAGTGATCGATCCCGACATGTCTGACAAAAGTAATGAAGAAGAGCAAGCAAAGGGGAAAATGACTTTGACGAAATGGAAGGAGAATACAATGATCCACTCGATGGAATCTCCTTAGCATCACTATTCAATCAAGTGGAAATAGCTGACGACTACACAATCAATAA
This sequence comes from Rhododendron griersonianum, assembly GCA_018127125.1. NCBI lineage: Eukaryota > Viridiplantae > Streptophyta > Magnoliopsida > Ericales > Ericaceae > Rhododendron > Rhododendron griersonianum. The sequence goes on from CM030791.1 coordinate 39,258,229, forward strand.
GGAGGAAGAAAGGGTGATGAAAACCTAGACCAACACTTCCATTTGGGGACTACTCATGTCTCAAAGAAGTAGCCACCAGTGAAGATGGATCCAGTTCAAAGGCCCTGTTTGGCAAAGAAGAGGGTGGAAAAGAGTATAAAGTTGCGAAAGGCAAAGGTTTTGAAAACGACCTCGAAATGCTACAATAGCTAAGAAGTCACAACATGGCAAAGAACATTAAACATTGCTTTTATCAAGCTAAAACATGTTTTGAGCCCCTGCTTGGGCATTTAATTTCTACCAAGTGAATTCTTGTTTCATCCTCTAGACTATGCTTATTCAATGATTTACTTCCTAAATTGCAATTGCCAAACACTATAGTCTCTTTGCCAAACAAAAGAAATTTCAAGGAATCAAGTTCCTTGTGTCGCTGACAAAAGGGAAGGAAAGGATGAACTCTAGTTGCTTAAGAAACTAGGTTTTTGTCAAAACTTAGAAAGAAGACACTATCTCTGCGAGAACACTTAGGGTTAGCTCGCTCATTATGAAGGTACAAACACAACGGAGATTTAGAAAAATATCTCCATCAAATTCTTCTCCGAAACGCAGAAACCCTCTTGAGAGAAGTGCTCGTTGGGTAACCTGAAAACCCAAGCAAAAGTAAGAGCAAAGCCTGCTAGGGCAAGAAAATGCAAAAACACAACCTAGGCAAAAGTTAAGGCATTCAAAGAAAAGCTCGCTAGGGACTCAACCTCCATTAGGTAACCTAGGCAAAATCAAGAGCATGTGAGAAGAAAAACCAAGAGCGAAAATCCAACCTAAAAGGTGATGATTTTGGAACTACGTAAAAGGCCTGATTCCCTGATCAGGGATACGTAGGCAATCTCACATTGAGATGCGGCCCAAACATTTGGAGAGAAGGAAAAATATCAACAAATTTGTACTCAATGATAGGCATAGCTAACCCTGCGTATTGAGCTCGCAAAAGATGAGTATGCTTTTCTCGAAGAATTGGCAACAGCAATAGACACAAGAATTATTGCTCATCTTCTCTAACCTGAAGGTCATTAACACAATGAGCAGGATACCTCGAAAACTCTCGAGTTTGGCAATCGGACTATGGAACATGGCAAAAGCAAAAGGCAAGAAAATCAAAGCCAAGCATAAGAAGGAAGAGAAAAGAGGATGCCACTTGGCCAAAACAAAATCTACCTTTGGAAAATCAAAGTAACGGCCGAAGAATCTATACACCGGCCACAATATCGATTTTTCAGCCGAATAATCAATTCTTCGGCCAGTATTTCATTTTCACACAAATTACTGTCTATCAGCAGATACTTGTTCAAAAAGCCATGTTCTGACTATCGCATGCAAACTCAAGACATCTAGGGGCATAAAAAGCATTTCTCATTTCATGAACAAAAGCTTGCCTACAAAACCATCACTGTGGTTGCTTTCATTATACAAATACAGTTTCTGCTTCTTCCTTTACTAACCATGAACAGGAAGGAAAAAGAAAATCCTAAAGCTGGTCGTGACAACATCTTCAAGACAATCTCTGAGACAAAGAAAGGGATTGTTGGTTATCCTCCCCACTGACAGCTGGTGCTCATTCAACCTCAAGCTACAAGGAAAAGAATACAAAACAAGGGGCAAGCACCAAGCGCTTCTCTTCTCCGTCATCAGAATGGAAGGAGACAAAGGAAAGGGCCCGTGGCCAAACAGGAGCAAATGAAGGAACAACAGGCAGAACCAAGGAAAAATGGCAGTACTCCATACAGTCACCTGCCTAAAGAAGGAAACCCGCCTAGTCTCTGATCTGAGCATTCTCCAAGTCTACTTTAGACATCGAAGAAGTAGATCTCATCAACGCCGAAGGAGGAGGAGGAACAAACTAAAGATCCTCAGCACGCGAGCGCCACTGGCTGGCCACTCGATCACATAAGTACCAGGCTACGAGTACAATCTAGAACCCTGGAACGCGCAAGAGGGGTGTCCTCTGATACACCACTCCGAGGGTCGAACCTCGTCTACAAACAAAGTCTAAGTCAGCCACAGCACAGAGGAATGGAGATCTGAAGACAAGGAATGCAAGGGGTACCTGGTCAACCATCAATCGGTCCAAAACTTGTAGCCAAGGCTCAAAACTGGCAACCGTGGCTTCCATTGCCCCACCAACCATCGCTCGTAGCAAGGGAAAAATCACAACGAGAAAAGAAGAAGGATATACTTCAAGTACTCGGTAGTGACCACCAAGAGTCCTGTCCCGTGAACAAGCCCTAAGGAGGCCATACAAGTTGGCCAAGGCAGATGCTCCCCAATCAAGCTCCCAAATAGCCTCCAAATACTGCAAAGGGGCTAGAGGCTGCCTATGCACTGAACTATCCTTGTTGACAAACAAACGTTTGCCCAACGAGGTAGAGAAGAATGGCTCGTGTCAACTACTCAACACTCACTTGAGTCAAGATATCAACCTTCATAAAAGTCTTGATCAGCCAAGAGACGTCAACATGACCACGTGAGTGAAGAGGGGGCACCTTGCCCAAGAAACACTCCAAATCCCCTACTCGCTCCCAAAGCCTAGGGTTAACCCAAAGAGGAGCTCCACCTACTCATAGGCCAGTAAGCAAAGAAAAATCACCTGGCGCGATAGTCATCTCGCCAACAGAAGGAAAGTGGAACGTGTTGGGAGTATCCCACCACCTTTCAACCAGCGAGGTCATCAACGACCAATCCATCGGAAGATTGAGGCCCAAAACAGACGGCTCAAGACCAGCAGCATGTACTAACTCCTGAGTCTGCTCCGGCAACGTCACAAACCACTTGTGCACCTCTTTGCCTCCACCGCTAGCCTCCAGTCTCCTATTTCTCTACCAAGGACAAAAAGGGAGTTAATCTCACGATTGCATAAACAAATAAAAAGCTAGGGGCATCAAATCGACGTTTAAAAAGCATGCATTGCCTAAACAGGGGGCACAGTTATCTTAACTTCTTTAAACAGAACAACTTCGACCCAACCATGGGTCCTTCTCATTCATGCCCCTGGCTAAGAGGGATCTCATCCCGCAAATCAAAACCAAAAAACTCACTTTTGATCATGCAAGTTAAAACTCCGAACTAAAGTAAACCTTTTACTTTTCAGGAAGCTTACCGAAACATTGAGGACGCTCAAGTGCTGCTCAGCGGCTCTACGCCCACACCTCAACAGCCCTATGCCACGCTATGTGCACAACCTTGCGCTCAGCAGGCCAGCAAAACAATCCCGTGGCTTCCACTCAATGCACCCTCCAGAAGGCGTTTATATTGCTAGCTTCCAGAAAGCGTTTATGTTGCTAGCTTACAGAAAGCATTTAGTCACCAGAAGACATTTGAGTCGCTAGAAGGCGTTTGGCCTCTGGAAGGCACTCCCAGCAGTGGAGGTAATGGAAATCTCCCTAACAAATTGGAATATGGTCAAGAACTAGCCTTGGGGGCAATCCCGAGCATACTCAGAACTAGCCTTGGGGACAATCCCGAGCATGTGGAATCTAGCCTTGGGGGCAATCCCGAGCATACTCAGAACTAGCCTTGGGGACGATCCCGAGCATACTAAAAAAACTAGCCTTGGGGGCAATCCCGAGCATACTCAGAACTAGCCTTGGGGGCAATCCCGAGCATACTCAGAACTAGCCTTGGGGACAATCCCGAGCATACTCAGAACTAGCCTTGGAAGCATCCCGAGCGTGTGGAAACTAGCCTTGAAAGAATCCCAAGCATGAGGAACAAATCAAACCCCGTGGAAGATGGAAGATGGAATGCTCAACAACTCAGCAATTCTACAAACTCACTACTCAGCAAGATATCTATTCTCAAGCTCCATGTTTGAATGCTCAAAGTTCTACACTTTGGATGCTCGAAGCCCTTCGAATGCCCAACCACTGTGTACTGGATGCTCAAGTTCTACACTTGAATGCGCAAGCTCTACGTTTGAATGCCCAACCACTGCGTACTGGATGCTCGAACTCTATGTTCGAATGCTTAAGGTTTATACCTTGAATGCTCAAGCTCTACATTTGAATGCCCAACCACTGCGTACTGGATGCTTAAAGCCTGTACTTTGAATGCTCGGACTTTACCCTCCGAATGCTCGAGCTCTATGCTCCGAATGCTCAAGTCCGGAACTTGAAAGAAGCTTTATGCTTAAATCAAACACACACGCACGGGCCCGTGCACATAAGCATCAATTGCATCACAGTTGTTATCATCGAGTCTGCATCATCATATCTGCTCATATCTAACCACTATCATCATATACACACTATGCATATTTCTTATTCATGAAACAGGTCAATCCTGCAAATCAACCGGCTCTACACCTCGATTTTATTGATCGGCCTGGCGCCTCGATCCTTTGGCTCTATGTCAAAACTTATGATGAGAAAGCTCCGTGCGCAGACCATCAGAATGCAACCAACTTTATGCCTCGGTTCAATCAAGCTCCTCCAACCGGCTCCACGCCTCGGTTCCTTCATTCCAACGCTCCATGCTCTATTTACTGGCCCTGCGCCCCTCGTATCTCAAAACAAACGGCGTCCGATTCATCCCCAGCAGATGACTTGGATTCCACCCAAATTACATCAATTCCATCAAGCTGATTCGCAAGGATAGGCTATTCTACCAAGCTCCCCTTAGTCAAAGTAAGGATGATCAAGAAAAGCAAGCGCATCTGCCGTGTACTGATCTACCCCAAAATACTAAGGATGCTCTCCGCAAAAATTTCCCCGGCAGCCCCGCGCTCCTTCAACTATCTTTCGCCAAAATCCTGGCTCAGCCTAGGTACGTCACACTACGGCTTTTTAAGTCCAAAGGTACGTCTTCTGTCTCTAACCCTCCAAACTTTTTATTTTTCTTTATTGCCTGAACTACGATTGGTCTGAATTTCCCTTGCGGAATACGTAGGCAGCCTCCCGGCCCGACCATAACAAAATCTTTTTTGCCCGAACTACGATTGGTCTGAATTTCCCTTGTGGAATACGTAGGCAGCCTCCCGGCCCGACCATAACAAAACCTTTTTCAAAAACCCCTTGGAATAGTGGTTGGACCAAATTGAGTTGCTTTTACAGCTTTGACTCTTACTCGAACAAGTCTCGCGATCCGTCTGAGTTCAGTCAAAGACGGGCATCTGTAGACACCCCAATTTGGCCTAACAATTATTTCAAGTCCCACCTTGGGACAATCCCGATGATGAAATGGATACAGTGATTGCTAATTGCTTCTTTGAGAACCTTAGCACTTTCGGTAAGGACTTTGAGTCACTTAGAGGACCCAATTCAAAGCCATACAGCCTTTTAGACAGAAATACAGAAGCCTAGGAGAATCCATCTGTCGGCCGTGACATCGATCCCACGGCCCTAACATCATTTCCTCACCCGAGCAACCTGTTGCTAGTAAAATCTCCCTGAGAGATCAATCCCTCGGCCGCAAGATCTCTCCTTCGGCCGAGACATCCATTCCTCGGTCGTGATATCCTTTACTCGGCCGCCAGATCGACCTTTTCCCAGACTCTGGAACGTGTTCTGTCAGATGTTTGATCCGATTACACTACCTTTTCGATGCATTCGGGCTACGCTCAGAGATTACGACGTAGAGTTAGAGATGCATTGCAATTGCAATTGACATCTCGTGATTTGATTGGCCGGAGTGAGTCACCAATTGCCTATATAAAGGGCCTTTGGACTCTGAAAATACACACACAAAATTCAATTCCTCCATCTGATACCTCCAAGCTCTGCAGAAATCATCTCACATACTCCCTCTATAGAAGCCCTAACCTTCCGAAGGCAGCCGCATCCCAAACGATCAAACCCCGAAGTACAAACCCTAACCCTAGGGTTTTCGAGAAGTAAATCAGTCAATCACAATAAAATCCGAAGCAATCAAGCAACTGAGGGATCAAGGTGGTGAGGCCCAGGGGCCTATGGTTTGATCTCTTTTACGTTTTTATGCATTAATCATAGTGTTTTGATTATCTGTTAAATATCTGTTCTGGTGTGAGGAAGAACATCAGTTGGGGGATCAATCCTTCGGCCGATATATCAATCCAGTGGGATCCCTCGGCCGTGAAATCCATTCACCGGCCGAGAGATCGATTTTCCTGGGACAGCCTGTCTGTTTTGTTTATTTCTGATGCATGCTTTCAATTACTGTCCTGACTCACCTTATTCACTGTTAAAGGCTTAATTAAACAGACTATGTGTTAGAGTTGAATAAAGCATGTACATGTCTTATGTTGAATAACTATGGGCCAGTCTCACGACTGGGCAAAGAGGGGTGCCTAACACCTTCCCCTTATTGTACTTTTGGCTCCCGTATCCAGAATCTCTATCTCTTTTCCCAATTTTAATAAACTGGGTGGCGACTCTGTTTTGATGATAACCCCTATCATGTGGCGATGTTCCTAGCCATGGGAATGTCCATGATTTTGGTTTACGAAGCAAGCAACCAATCAAGCGAATAAACGTGATCAATCTGTATGGCGATGACCCGTTTGGGAGGTGTCTACAACAGTGGAAGAAAAATTGTCCATAAGGCTGTGGTATTTGGCTGTATCGATACAGCAAGCAAATCAGAAAAGTCCAAAAGTCTCTGTTTTCTTATGGTATCGATACGGCAAAAAGTCCCGTATCGATACGGAGTGATTTCGAGCAGGTTTTCTGCAGATTTCTGGGATTTCAACAACACCAACAACAACTAATATAGGCACGATTTCACACCAAATCAACACATTTACACATAAAGGAGGCAAAGAAATCCCTACCTCGATTCAAGGAGCAAAACCCAAGAAATTAGAACGAGCCCTAGCTCCCAACTTTTGAAATCAATCGAGATCTTCCTCCCGAGCCTCACCCAACGCGATACGAGCCCGGGGTTGCGTAGAGGAGGTGAAATGAGGATGGGTTCTTGGGATCTTTAAGGTATTTGGGTGGGTTTTTGAGAGTGAGCAAGAGAGAGAGAGAGAGACCGGTAGAGAGGGAGAGAGCCGGTGGAGAGGAGAGAGAGAGGGGAGATGAAATTATCTCCTACTCCTCACCCACCCCTATATATACTAGAATCCATGCAAATCACACAATCACCCCTTCTAGATTCTATTCTACCACTTCAACCCTCAATTTAATTAACCACTAAATAACCTCACACTCCAAATTAATCCTTTATTAAACATTTCAATAATTAAAGGAAATATGGGTCTCTACAGTCTAAGCTCTTTAAAGAAATTTCGTCCCGAAATTTACAACGCAAGCCAACTAAAAAAAAATCATGCATCAAGTAATCTTGCTCATGCTACCACACATACTACCAAACTATAAATCAATAATCATAAAGTCGAAATTTTAAAACTCACACTGATCAATTTGGAAATAATTGCGGGTACTTCTCTCTAACCTCGTCCTCCCTTTCCCACGTTGACTCCTCTTTCCCGAGATGACTCCATAGAACTCGCACTAACGGTATGGTTTTACCCCTCAAAACTTGCTCGCGCGAATCTAGGATACGTATCGGCTCTTCCCCATAAGACGCATCGGCTTCCAACTCAAGTTCGGACCACTCAAGAACGTGTGACGGATCCGGCTCATACTTCCGCAACATCAATACATGGAACACATCGTGAACGCTCGATAATCTCGGTGGTAAAGCCAATCGATATGCGACTTCCCCAATTTTCTCGATAATATCAAACGGCCCGATAAAACGTGGTGAAAGCTTGCCCTTTTGCCCAAAATGAGATAGTCCCTGACGCGGCGACACCTTAAGAAACACGTGATCCCCCACTTCAAACGATAACGGTCGGCGACGACGATCAGCGTAACTCTTTTGCCAACTTTGAGTGGTTTGTAATCGTTGGCGAATCGTTTTGACTTGTTCGGTGGTTCTCCTTTGTGCTTCTAGAAGATGTAGACGAATCGCTCTCATGCTCTCGAAAGTTTCTTGGATCAATTCCAGCCCAATCAACGTAGCCTCGCCCAACTCGGTCCAACAAACGGGTGATCGACACGGCCTCCCATACAAAGCTTCATATGGCGCCATCTCGATACTAGATTGGTAACTATTGTTGTACGCGAATTCGACTAACGGTAGGTGATCCTCCCAATTTCCCCGAAAATCCATGACGCAAGCTCAAAGCATATCCTCTAAAATTTGGATCGTTCTCTCCGATTGTCCATCCGTTTGAGGGTGATACGCGGTGCTAAATAAAAGACTTGTGCCAAGCGCGGCTTGCAAGCTCTGCCAAAAATGCGCGGTAAACCTTGGATCTCGATCCGATACAATAGAAACGGGAATTCCATGAAGGCGGATAATCTCACGAATGTATAAACAGCTAAGCGTATCAATCGAATCCGTAACCTGAATCGAGAAGAAGTGCGCTGATTTAGTCAATCGATCGACTATCACTCAAATGGCATCATGCCCCCTTGGCGACCTCGGTAAACCGGTAACGAAGTCCATGGTCACGTTCTCCCACTTCCATTCGGCCACTGGTAACGGCTGTAACTCCCCCGCGGGTCGTTAATGCTCGGCTTTGACTTGTTGGCACGTAAGACATTTGGACACGGAGATAACGACATCTCTCTTCATTCCCGGCTACCAAAACTGTCTACGCAAGTCTTGGTACTTTTTCATTCCTCCCGGATGTATGGCCAACGGCGAATGGTGAAATTCCCTCAAGATTTCCTCCCGACACGAAACGGGTACTAACAATTTTCCTTGGTATTGCAAACTTTGATCAGCATGAATCATCCACCCCTCTCGAGCATTCCCGCTAAGAGACTTAGTACAAAATTCCCCCGCTTCCTCATCTTGCTGTTGGGCCTCTACGACTCGAGTCGACAAAGTCGATTGAACGGTTAAGTTACACAATGTGACTCCTTCTTGAACTTCCTCAAAATGCAACGCATACGAGCCTAAGTCATTCATCGTTTTCCACTCATAGACGGCCAAACTCGCAATGTGTATCAATTTTCTACTTAACGCGTCTGCTACCACGTTCGCCTTGCCCGGATGATATTGCAACTCAAAGTCGTAATCTTCTAAGTGTACCATCCAACGGCATTGTCGCAAGTTAAGCTCCTTTTGAGAGAACAAGTATTTTTGTAACACCCCCAAATTTGGGTACGTTAAAGGGATAATTTTATTGAAAGGTAAATAGAGTCAAGCTCATTATTACATCATAAACCTTGCAAAAGTACGTTTATTCACTAAGGGCAGGGTACTAGGGTTCCTATCGACTACTCTTCTCGTTCCTCCATTCTTGCCAGTTCCTCGGCTCCAAAGGCTTCCAAAGTGTAGAGTTCACCCTGTTCGTCTATGAGGTCTGACACATTATACCGGCGTCGCCACCAATATAATATGTCAGGGTCACCAAAGGTAACACTGTGAGCCATAACGCTCAATAGAGAAATCCATACCCACTAACCCTTAACTTACACAAACAGTCATACAGATAATGATATCAATACAATACAAGTCATACAAGTAATGAAACGACTCAACAATAACATAACCATGTTTTCTATTAACTAGCGTAAGTGTCCGTGTTATCAGAGTTTCTCCTACGCAGCGTTTCGTAGACCGTGTCACAAATTTCACTTTTCTTTTACCCATTTAACATTCTGAAAACCATTTTAACACACCCAACCTCGATTCCGCCGCGCCGGGTTCTCGAGTATCCTCACAATGGTTCCGTCGCGCCGGGTTCCCATTGGCACACAAAATTTGCATTGGCTCCTCTCCACGGATAACCAAGCTACACACCCAACCTCGATTCCGCCGCGTCGGGTTCTCGAGTATCCTCACAATGGTTCCGCCGCGCCGGGTTCCCATTGGCACACACACACACATAATGATTCCCACATTGGTCATTATGTAATTTCAAAAGTATTTTACGCACGCGCACACACCACACAATGGGCAAGTCCGCCCCACATTGCGGTTTCAAAACACACCTTGTTTAACACACCCTAGGTGTCATGTTTCTACTTTCTCATTTTTGTCTCTCGTATTCATGCATAGACTCCGTGGCAGTATGTTTTGACTTTTTGAGATTTAACTAACAAGATCATCCAACTCTATATTACTTAGCATGCTCATTCTAATCATACTCAAACATTTAGCACACAAACTAAAGCATAGTGCCACATGGACGGACACCTTTGGAGTGGTAAACCACTTATGCTTTATCAACAACAAGTAGTCAAGCAATCATACAACAAGCTCATCACCATCCTTATGCTGAAACTAAGCGATTAATTCGTATCTTTTAAAAGTCGTTCTTTCTTTCTTTTAAGGAAGTTCAAAACAGCATATGTTTATTAAGGATAAAGTTCATTAATCCACATGCTCATATTTCAAAATAAATTACATATACTTAGGGAATAAGTAAGGCTATTCTACGTTTCAAAAGTATACACGTTTCTAATTATATTTAAGGAAGTAGATATGGAAATCTACCATTCTTCTTGGTGGTAGGTCGATCTAAGGGATTGGTCGTCGGTTTTGGTGGATCGGCGGCGTAACGTCGAAAGGAAGAGAGATGGATGTTCTCTTCCTAGAAACAACTTTGCTAACTAAACTAGACTACTTTAGAGATCTAGGGGTGGTTTTGGAAGTGGTTTGGTGGTTGCTCTTCAAGAACAAGGAAGAACACTCAAGAACAACAAAGAACAAGCAAGAACATTATGCTTTCTAGAGAGAGAAGTTGTAGAATGAAAGGTGTGAGTTGAATGGTGAGAATGGGGTGCTATTTATAGGCAAAGTCTTGGCTCTCCCCTCCCTCTCTTGGCCGGCCCCCTCTCTCTCTCTCTTGTCCTTTAGGCTTAAAGCTAAGCTTGTAGCTTGGTGAGGTGTCCAACACACAAGCACACACCTCACACTCTCTCTCTCCCTCTCTCTCTCGGCTCACTCTCTCTCTCTCCCCCTCTCCTTGGCCGAAAATCTCCCTTCTCTCTCTCTCCCATTGACTTGTCAAATCATGCATAAAGCATGTCAAGCATGGCTTCCAATTTTAGGTTAGGTCCTAGGTTATCATTAGGGGTTTAGTCATAAAAGGAGGGACAAGTGGCAAGGCTAGATTATGCTTTGGTAGGCTAGATTTGGTTGGCTTTTAAAAAGAACAAAAGAAGTCATAAAAGGGTTGTACTTTGGTTGGCTAAAGTAGGATCTTGTTTGCATGAGTGGCCAACACAAGCACACACTCACTCTCTCTCCTTCTCTCTCTCTCGGCCTCTCTCTCTCTCACGGCTTCTCTCTCCCTCTCTCTCTCTCCTACTTGGTTTGGTCTACATATATATATATATATAAGTCTATAAATAGAAAGGGTAAGAAAAGGCAAAAAGGGTGAAATGATTAAAGGTAAAAAGTAACTTTCCTAGAAAGTAACTTACTTTAAAAGGTGATGATTACTTAGGCCATGTGTTCTACTTTTGGCATGTCATGATTACTTCTATTGACCAATGGTCCTAGATTGCTAGGGAAAGGTAACTAAGTCAACTAGTACTTAGGTTAGGCTAACTAACTAGTTGGAAACTAACTCTAGTTAGTCTAGTTGGATTTCTAGTCAAAAGTAACTATAATTCAATACTTAAATACAATATTATGGAACATATAAGCGTTTAATAGCACGCTTGATTTCAAAAGAATGATCGGTCACTTGGCGACGAAAATCTATTTTATAAACATCGAACCTAACACTGACGGTTTACTAAGAACGATCCAAGGTTTTTAAGAGGAATCGAAAGGAATTTACAAGGGCACGTAAGAAGAATAAAAGGATTATTGAATAAACAACGAGATTTTTATTTACTGAAAATCGGAGTTGTTACAATTTTAGACTCTTATGATCGGAAAAGACTTCGAACCTCTCACCGTATAGGTAATGATGCCAACTCTTCAAAGCAAACATGACGGCTGCAAGTTCTAAGTCATGGGTAGGGTAGTTTCGCTCATGAGTTTTCAATTGCCGCGATCCATATGCCACAACACGCCCCAATTGCATCAACACACACCCCAACCCCTCTTTCGAAGCATCGCAATACACGGAGTAACCAACAGCCTATTCAGGCACAACTAAAATCGGCGCGGTAGTTAATCTCTTCTTCAACTCTTCAAAGGCTTTCTCACACGCGTCACTCTAAACAAAACGAGTCCCCTTACGAGTCAATTTAGTCATCGGAGCCGCTAAATGGGAGAAATCAAGTACAAAACGACGATAATACTCGGCCAAACCCAAGAAACTACGAATCTCGAATACATTCTTCGGTCGCTGCCAATTCGTCACAGACTCTACCTTCCCCAGATCAACGGACACTCCATCTTTCGATACAACGTGACCCAAAAACTTGACTTCGGATAACCAAAACTCACACTTACTAAGCTTAGCATATAATGGGTTCTCTCTCAAGAGTTCAAGGATGATAGAGAGATGAGATTGGCGTTCCTCTTCCGAAGATGAGTAAATAAGGATATCGTCCACAAAAACAACTACGAAACGATCAAGATAGGTACGAAAAATACGATTTATCAAATCCATGAAGGCTGCCGGTGCATTTGTCAATCCAAAGGGCATAACAATGAACTCATAATGGCCATAACGAGTATGAAATGCGGTTTTCGGAATGTCTTCCCTCTGAACCCTCAATTGGTGGTAACCGGACCTCAAATCAATCTTAGAGAAACAAGTGGCGCCTCGAAGTTGGTCAAACAAGTCGTCGATTCTAGGCATTGGGTACTTGTTCTTAATAGTGACTCGGTTCAACTTACGGTAATCAATACATAGGCGAAGCGACCCATCCTTCTTTTGAGCGAACAAAGCCGGTGCTCCCCACGGTGACGTACTCGGGCGAATAAACCCCAAACTCTCCAATTCTTGCAATTGAATCTTCAATTCTCTCAACTCGGCGGGCGCAAAGCGGTAAGGAGGTACGGAAATAGGAACGGTACCAGGAAGTAAGTCAATGGAAAATTCAATTTCTCTCTCGGGTGGTAAACTGGGTAACTCCTTCGGAAACACATCCGGAAAGTCACAAACAACTAGGGGTAACTCTCCACTTGCGGACACATCCTCATCTAAGGTCAAGCTCGCTAGCAAAGCATACATCGATTCACACTCCCGAGACTCTCACAGATATGGTTCTATCGGTTCCCAATGCTCCCCGAAGAACTCAAAACAGGCACCCCCAGGCGGACAAATACGGACCCGACGCTTGAAGCAATCTATGGTGGTGTGAAACGTAGACAACAAATCCATTCCCAAAATAAGGTCGAACTCCGACATGTTCAACACGATGAAATCAAAAGTAAAACGACGGTCTCGGATAATAAGTTCACAATCCCGGCATATGCGATCTAACGGCGACCTACCTCCTATAGGTGTGTCAACAAGGACTGATACTCTCGATTTCCAATTCCAAAGCATAAGCAAAAGATGCAGCAATAAAAGAATGCGATGCTCCTGAATCGAATAGTACTCTAGAAAAAGAGTTAAACAGTAGGAATGTACCCCTCACAACCGAAGTTTCCGGGGCCTGTGAAGTGACAGGAGGTGGAATGGTGGAAGTGATGGCAAAAGCCCTTCCCTGAGTGGTCTGACCCTGAACATGTCCACCCCGATGATCGAAACCCTGAGTAGGTGTAGACGAACTAGTTCCTCTCTCAGCCTGAGACCCCTGAACCGAAGTGGCTTGACGGAAATGAGACTGTTGCTGCCTCTGATTGCCTTGAAATGCTTGTCGACTAGAACCTTGTCCACCTCTTGGCTGCTGCACCAAGCCCGACTCACTACGCGCCCCTTCCTCACGTGGGCAATTTCTAGCAAAATGGCTGGTTTTTCCACAAGTAAAACATGTCCCCAAAAGCCGCGGACACTGAGCACGAATGTGCCCTGCTTGACCACACTCGTGGCATACGATCGAAGGTCTATTGGAGACTCCTCGAGTCCCGAACGAAGACGATGGTGGAGGCCTAAAGTTTGACGGACCCTGCGAAGTTGACATTTGATCTCGTTGTCTCTTTCTCCCTTGACTACCGAAACTTCCCGACGATGAACTCATACCCCCCACTAGTTGTCTCAGTTCCCAAACCTTAGGATTTCTGGGTGCCTCTCTCGGTGTCTCGATGCTCCTCACACACTCAACGACTTCAGAAAACTTCCCTTTGCGTTGTGCCACAACAAACTTCTTCACGGTATCATGCAAGCCCCTTTCAAATCACCTACATTTCCTCTCTTCGGTTGCCACCATCTCCGGCGCAAAACGAGACAAAGATTGAAACTTTACAGCATACTCCGACATAGTCATATCCCCTTGCTCTAACTTCTCGAACTCATTTCTCAATTGGTCATGACTAGTTTCCGAAAAATATTGCTCCTCGAAGAGCACCTCAAACTCGGCCCAAGTTATGTTCTCAACATCTGGCTCATTTGCCTGAGTCGCGGTCCTTGCCGCCCTCCTCGCATCCTTCCTTGATTCAAAAACCGATTCCCACCATTCGTTAGCTTCCCCGGTTAATTGAATGGCCACTATGTTCACCCGCAAGTCGTCCTCCGTAATCTGAAGAGCTCTAAAGAGTTTTTGAATTTGGGCCAACCAATGGTCGGCTACAAGAGGGTCACTGCTCGACCCATCAAACGTAGGTGGATTTCTTCGACTACACTCCCTCATAGCTATCATCACACGGCTGTCGTTACTGTGGGCACACGCCCCAAAATTTTACATTTTTGCATATAAAATGGATGCGCCCACTTAGAAAGCGTGACGAAATGCTTACAATTCAGAGTCGCCACTCGGGTTTCGCGGAAAATACCCAAGGAACTGAACTTGAAAACGCTTGCTACGTTGTTTGATTTTTTTTGAAAAGGCGTAGACTGGACCATCGTCACCTTCGATATCTGAGGTTCGGGAGCCAGGTTACGAGAGGGGAAGGGTTTTATGGCACCCCTCTAGCCCAATCCGGAGATCGGTCTCTACTCGGGCATTTTGTAAAACGTTTGCATTTTTCTCTCATTTGATCATTTTTTAGCCAGTTAGGGTGGGGGAACAGTTAATGGGGATTAAAACGGTAACAAGTTTGCATTATATGACAAAATGTGATGTATGTTTGGTTTGAATGAAGCTATGAATAATAGATTGAGAACAAGCACCTGTGAACATTTTAGACAAACTGGAGCACGTTGACCCAGAGTGATACACACAGGAACAAACCTGTATGCACTGGCCATGCCACTGCATACAGAGATGACCTGCGTGCGCCACACCAGTACTAGCGTGCGCCGATAGATCTAAGCCCACAGCTTCTGCACTCAACCCTCTGGGCTCTGGAAGGGACCAGTGCACACCTAGGACAAACCACGCAGTTATATCAACAATAATATACAGTTACAGACAGAGGGGGATGGATCTGAAGAAATAAAGGACATAAACACCCCATAAACAGTGTGGGGAAGTGGAAAAGGCCTGAATTAGAGATCTATGCAAGGGCCAAGCCACTGGATATTGATCCAACCGCCATATGCCAGTGGAAAGGGGGCCATACGCCAGTTGACCTCTTGTCCAATGCTTTGGCTTTGCACCACCTGGGCTATGGAACATGGCCAGAATAAACCCAGAGGCCTTACTAAGCAAGAATAACAGATAAATAAGCACATAGCTCTAAGTACAGAAAGCAGTAAACTGGTTATTATCATGCAATAAGGTGATCAAAGACAAAAGAAAGCAGAAAATAGATGATCAGTGATCCCCACGCCAGTAGTGCACATACTGCCATTACTGGCGTACGGCACACTTGTATTGGCGTGCGCCACCTTCCACCATAAACGATCTTTGAAACTTTGCCAGCTTTAGGGCCAGAACTGGTATAGATTACCAGCCTTGACCCTGCCAGCCCCCCTCAGGGGTCAGAACAGATAACAGAAACAAATGTGGTATACCTTTGCTTGTGAGATTGGAAGTGAGTTTGGACTTGAGCTTGAGGGTTGAGTAGTGAATGTGAGGGTGTTATAGACTGTGGAGTATTGCTCTCTTGCTTAGTCTTTCAATAAATGAAAGAAAAACAAGAGAAAACAAGAGAGAAGAAGGAGAACAAGGGTTTGCTTCCTTAATGGTGCTAACCCCTTGCAAATAAATGCAAGGGGATATTTATAGAGGAGAGAGGACTGGGAGAGGGGCAGTAACCACCTGGTTGGGGCTGGTTGGATTTGGAGGGAATGCTCCCCTCCCATAAATATATGGGACAAGGCTTGAAAGGAGTTGTAGAGAGAGGATGGAACATCTCCTGGCCGAATGCAATCATCAGGAGACTATAGCCGACGTCAGGGTGGCACAAAAGTCTCGTGTACGTGATCGCATAGAGTTGATTTGACTGGGCTTGTTTGGCATGCGCCAGTTCTCTACCTGCGTGTGCCAACAAAAACTAAGTCAACGGTCGATGACTGACACGTGGCAGTCTACCGGCGCATGCCAGTGTAGAACCAGCGTAAGCATGTAGGGTTTTGCTGTGGCCATTTGGTTCTGGCTTTGAAGGGTTTGAAATGGATTTTGATAGGGTTTGGATAAGGTTCAGGACGCTCAAAGCTCAAATGCACCAATAATCTCGAGTTGTTCTTGACCTTAATCATCATCGGGGAATCAAAGACCGTAAATAAACTATTCTGGAACGTCCAAAATAGGGTGTCTACAGTAGCCCCCCTTTGACGGCACTTGGAGCACCATTGTTTTGGTACAAGTAACGTCAAAGGTTTTCTAGACACCCTCTCAGGGCTATCCAGAAGAAATAGAAAATGCAGACATGTATTTAAAAATACCGTCCATTGAGAGATCGAAGACGGGCGGACCATCTCAAGATCGTTGGAAGAGAGTTTGAACTCTGTTGAAAAATGGGGATGGGTGGACCATCATTGAATACCAAGGCGGACTCTCCTGGGGAATAATCAGCTGCGGATAAATTCATTGCCGTTGGGGATCAAACCTCTTCGGCACAAAGAACTCCAACAATCATGGGTAGATCGCGTCAGGTAGGTGAAATTCCATCTATTGGGAATCAGAGCCAATCTCCTTATCAGGGACCATCCGAGACAGAGCAATAAGACTGTTGGGAAGATGCACTAGTGGTTGGACTGAAGTCGAACCAGCCATTCGGGATGGGCAAACCGTCGTTAAAGACTATTAAGATTGAGACAAGTGGACTGTCGTTTGAATACGAATGCTGGATCATCATTGAGGATGACTCTGGAACCATCGTTGAGTTGGACGGTGGGTCATCATTGAGGATGACTCGGGAACCATCGTTGAGTTGGACGGTGGGTCATCATTGAGGGTGACTCAGGAACCATCGTTGAGTTGGACGGCGGGTCATCATTGAGGGTGACTCGGGAACCATCGTTGAATTGAGACGGTGGGTCATCATTGAGGATGACTCGGGAACCGTCGTTGAGTTGGGACGGTGGATCATCATTGAGGATGACTCGGGAACCATCGTTGAGTTGGGATGGTGGGTCATCATTGAGGATGACTCGGGAACCATCGTTGAATTGGGACGGTGGGTCATCATTTAGGATGACTCGGGAACCATCGTTGAATTGGGACGGTGGGTCATCATTGAGGATGACTCGGGAACCATCGTTGAGTTGGGACGGTGGGTATTGAGGATGACTCGGGAACCATCGTTGAGTTGGGACGGTGCGTCATCATTGAGGATGGCTCGGGAACCATCGTTGAGTTGGACGGTGGGTCATCATTGAGGATGACTCGGGAACCATCGCTGAGTTGGATGGTGGGTCATCATTGAGGATGACTCGGGAACCATCGTTGAATCGGGATGGTGGGTCATCATTGAGGATGACTCGGGAACCATCGTTGAGGGAGTGAACTGACGATATTCTGATTGTCGTTGAAGGATTGAAAAAGGACGACATGGCTGATCGCCGGCGATGGATTGAAACGGACGATATGGCTTATCGTCGGTGATGACATGGTTGATCAACGTTGAGTGGATGACATGGCTAATCATCGTTGAATATGGATGACATGGCTGATCATCATTGAATATGGACGACATGACTGATCGTCCGTGAATTTGAACAAGACTGGCTGTCGTTGAGGATAAAGCTAACCATGGCACGGATAGTTCCAACAATCACGGGCAGGTCGCGTCAGGTAGGTTAAATTCCATCTGTTGGGAATCAGAGCCAATCTCCTTATTAAGGACCATCCGAGACAGAGCAATAAGACCGCTGGAAAATGCGCTATCGGTTGAATTGGAAGTTGGATGGACTGACCGTCGTTGATTGGAATTGGACAGACTGACTGTCGTTGATTGGAATTGGACGGACTGACCGTCGTTGATTTGGAAGTTGGACGGGCTCTGCTTGGGGAAATAGCAAACCGGGATGGAAACATGGATCAGGGCAACATGGGCTGCCTGTTGGGAATGGGCCTCAACGCTGATTTGATTTGATTTGCCAATGCCACAACACTGACGATAGAAACGCCTCAACGCTGGTTTGATTTGATTTGCCAATGCCACAACACTGACTGTAGAAAACGCCTCACCGCTGGTTTGGCTTGATTTGATTTGATTTGAAAGCCTCCACATGCTTTGGATTGATTTGATTTGATGCACTTTCCTGCTTTTGACATTTGATATACAATATGCAACAACAATATATGCTAAACACATATGTACAAATTGAAAATGCAAAGGCAGACTAGGGCTGCTTCTAGAGGACGGGACGACACAAACGATGACCAGGACAATTTTGACGATTGAGGGCTACCACTGAGCCACACTTTTGCTTTACTGCTTTGATTTGAGTTGCGGGCCTGTGTACCCAAGTAGATAACTTTCGAGCGGGTTAGAGCACCATGTGACTTGCTTGATTTGCTTTTGCGTTGGGTCAATGCATCCCTCTATTCTTGATGACTTGTTGCTATAACTATGCGTGCCGTAGCGGTGCTAGAAAAGTTGCATTACCTTTGGTTCATTTGAAAGAGAGCATAAACCAACCGCTAATATCCAACTTGCATTGACAAGTGACCTGAGTCGACACACAAACACACGCACACATATAGAGACTGCCTAGCTTGGGCTATAAAGGGAGAAGAGTCCCAGAATATGATGCGGACTCTTAAACACATGGAAAATAGTGAAATTTTGGGTATTAATAGGCCAAAATCCAAAACATCCTTAGACAGGTGAAACTGACACTTGCGTATGGTAAAATAAATGTACAATGACCTGTACGAGCAAACAACATCGAGAAGAAAGCCCCAGAATGGGAAACAGACCGAAAAACTAGAAAAATGTCGCAAAGATGGACAAAAGACGCAAATGGATGACTCATATAGTCCCGGACTGAAACCGACACCCCCGTGCAGTCACATTAGGTCCACATGACCTGCACGGCATGGAAAACTTGGCAAGAGCCCTTTGAATGACATTCGAGGTGCTTGAAATGTGCCCCCGAGAGGCCAAAGTCTTTGTTAGGCGATGGCTGCCCATGCTGTCTGTTGTAGGAATTGAAGAAGCGCATGCCAGTTTGAGACCAACGCACATCACTTTGAACAAATGCGTGTGAGCATCAAACTAGCGCGCGAGAGTGAAAAGTTACTGCAGCTACTCCAACTAGACTTCGCTAACTCAAAATAAACTGTGGGTCCACTGGACCACGCAAGCATTTCGTTCTGTTTTTGATGCTTCAATATATATATACATTTTTTTTTAGGCTTTGCTCAACTTTGAAATTGAAAGAAGTAGTAGTTGAAAAAAGATTGAAAGATGAAAGGTTTTCTCCCCTCTGTTCTAATGAAGCTTGTCTCTTGTTCTGACTACGGTGATGCACTAAAGCCTTGGATCAAATTGATAGATTGTGACCGAGTCTTGAAGAGAGACTGGTTACGTACCCCATTTAGGCGACCATTGCGGTGTACCAAAGCCGTAAACCTATGATCCAGTTGAATAGATTATGACCGAGTCTCGAAGACGGAATGCCTACGTATCCCATTAGGCGACCATTGCGGTGTACCAAAGCCGTAAACCTGTGATCCAGTTGAATAGATTATGATCGAGTCTCAAAGAGAGACTGCCTACGTATCCCATTTAGGCGACCATTGCGGTGTACCAAAGCCGTAAACCTATGATCCAGTTGAATAGATTATGACCGAGTCTCGAAGAGGGACTGCCTACGTATCCCATTCTGGGAAATCAAGTCAAAACGTAGTTCAGGCCAAGGTCCACTCATGTATTTTACCTCTCCTTTTATGCTCTAACTTTTGCCTAGAACCGCCTTTTCAGGTTTTCGGTCAAGCGAGCTTTCAACTTTTGCCTATTTATTTTTGCCAAGACCGCCTCCTTAGGTTTTCGGTCTAGCAGGCTGCTCTAACTTTTGCTTGGCACCGCCCACCCTTGTGATTTTCGGCCCAACGAGCTTCTCTCAGGGAAAAGTTGCTTTTGAATTGATCCAGGTTGACCAAGGTATTGAAGTTTTGTTGCCGTCGAGGTCGATGATCTTTGGTTGCAACCCCAGATGGCTTTGATAACGAAGGATCCAGAGGGCTTTAGTTGGAAATACCTCGCTCCGGGCCATTTTTGCACCTTTTGAATGCGCGCTCGATGGAGCGTTGCTGCTGCTGTTTTGAACATGGTACATGGCTTGGAGCCTTCTGAGTTTCTGCTTTCTGGCTTGGCATCCGGAAGCAGGGGATTCGATGCTTCATATGATCAATGCCAGGCGTGTCTTTGTGAGACCATGCCAAAACATCGACGAATTCTTCGAGCCTTTCTGACTAGGTGCAATGCTCCTTTAGGGATAGTGTTGAGCCAATTTCGAACCATCTGGGGGTCTACCTCATCTTTCAAGTTTATTGAAAGTACTACTTCTTTTAATTAGGCCGAGCATGCCTTTCGTCTTCCTTTTCGGCGAGGGAACACATTTTCTTGGGAATGATCCCATCGAAATCTATCCCTTCGTCGTCAGGGTCGACACAATTTCTATAAAAGCCGGCAAAGTACTTAGAAGCAAGATAGTGCATATCATAAAGAAAGCCCCTCGGGGTTGCCAATGTAACGCCCCCATTTTCGGGTACGTTAATTAAACATTTTTATTGAATTAAAAGGCTAAGAGTCAAGCTCATTATTACAACATGATTCCTAATAGAGTACTTTTATTACACAAGGGAAGGGAAAACTCTAAGGTTATCTATTGTTCCACTTCTTCTTCCATCCTAGCAAGCTCTTCAGCTCCAAAAGCGTCCAACGTGTACTGCTCTCCCTGTTCGTCTATAAGATCTGACCCATTATACAGGCGTCGCCACCAATATAATAAGTCAGGGTCACCAAAGGTAACACCGTGAGCTTATAAAGCTCAATAGAATAAACCATACCCACTAACCCTTAACTTACAACAAGAAGCATATAAACAATTACACATGCTCATTCAACAACATAGCTAGCAATTACACATCCACATTTACTATCGTTCTAGCGTTGGTGTCATGTCTTTTTGTGTTTCTCCTACGCGACTCATCATAGACTGTGTCATCAAATTTCCAATTTATTAACACTTCCAAAATCATTTTTGAAAATCACATTTTTAACACACCCAACCTCGGTTCCGCCGCGCCGGGTTCCCAAGTATCCTCACAATGGTTCCGCTGCGCCGGGTTCCCATTGGCACACACCCAACCTCGATTCCGCCGCGCCAGGTTCTCGAGTATCCTCACAATGGTTCCGCCGCGCCGGGTTCCCATTGGCACACAAAACACACTTTACTCCCATAATGACTCCATTCTTGGTCATTATGTAGTTTCAAAAATATTTTACGCACGCACACACACCACACAATGGGCAAGTCCGGCCACATTGCGGTTTTCAAAAACACACCTTGTCTTTAACACACCCTAGGTGTCATGTTTCTAATTTTCCTTGATTTTTGTGTCTCGTCATCATGCATAGACTCCGCGGCAGGACTTTTCACGTAATCATAGTAATCTTGAAACTAAACTAGCAAGATCATCCAACTCTATATTAAATAGCATGCTCACTTAATCACATCATCATGCTCAACATTTAATCATACAAGACAAAGCATAGTGCCACATGGACGGGCACCTTTGGAGTGGTAAACCACTTATGCTTGATCAACAACAAGTAGTCAAGTAATCACATAATCATGCTCATATTCATTCTAAGATCAAAATACGAATACTTAAAGCTAATCTAAGAACGTTATATTTCAAAACTCATGCTTCCTTTTCAAATTTCAAAACAACATAAGTTTATTGAGATTTTTCGTATACTTAGAGTAAGTAATTAGGAGTAAGGTCATTCCATATGAATACACGATTATCTATACTTAGGAAAAGTGAGTAGAGATTAATCTACCGTTCTTCTTGGCTGTAGTGATGACTACGGAGGAAAGACAGTACGTCGGTGGCCGGACGGAGTAACTTCTTAGGGTTGGCTTCCGGTAGCTTCGAAAGAGAAAGGTTTCTCTCGAAATCTTGACTAACACTACTAATTAAGACTTTTGGATCGATGGGGTGGTGGAGTGGCGGTTTAGTGGCAGCCTTGGATGAGTTTCTTGAAGAACTTGGAAAGAACTTCAAGAACAAGCAAGAACATCAAGAACAAGAGAGAATGCTAAGCTTTCTAGAGAGAGAAGTTGTAGAATGAAGGTGTGAGTTGAAATGGGAAGGAATGGGTGCTATTTATAGCCAAAGGGTGACCTATTATCCAAGGGGTAAATTTTCCCCTTACATTTGTTGTTCAATGGATAAAAATTTGTCTAGATTTGGTGGTACTTTGATGAGGTAGGATGATGGCTCAAAAGGACATGACTAGGCCCAAGAGTACACATGCACACATCACACAATCTCTCTCCCTCTCTCCCGGCCTCTCCTCTCTCGGTCATCTCTCTCTCTCTCTCTTTGGTTCAATGCAAGTACATAGGTGGAAAGGTTACAAGATTTTCTTTCCAATTCTAGGACAAATCTAGGTTATTCTATTGGGGTTTTGGTCTAGTCTAGTACTTTGGAAGATTGGATTGGATATGGAAGAGTAGAAAACCCTAGATTTGGTGGTACAAGATGAGGTATGAAGATTGGCCAAGGACTATGACTAGGTTGAGTGAGTACAAGTGCACACATCACCAATCTCTCTCCCTCTCTCATCCGGCCTCTCTCTCTCCCTCTCTCACTCTCTCGGCCTCTCTCCCCCCCTCTCTCTCTCTCTCTCTCTCCTCTTAGTCCAATGTACACCTAAGCATGCAAGGACAAGGGTTTGGTGTTTGACTTAGGAAGAGTATACGATTGTGGTGTAAGTTTGTAAGAGATTTTGGTACCCTAAAATCTATCTCAAAATCTTCATATCTTTCTTCTTTCATTAGTACAAGTACTTAAGTATATATATACTAAGATTTGGAAGAAAACAATCCAAGAGTACACCATATCCTCCTTCTCTCTCCTATCTCTCTCTCTCTCTCTCTCCCATCTCTCTTGGCTCTCTCTCCTCTCCCTCTCTCTTGGATTCTCTCTCTCTCTCTCTCTCTCTCTCTCTCTCTCTCTCTCCCTTGATTAGTTTATGAATTTAAAAGGATGACTAACTACAAAAGACAAGGGTACTATGTGATCTTCTCCTAGATTTTTAGGTCAAAATTCCTAATAGAATAAGCCTAAATGCCACCTATGTACTTATAAACTATATTCTAGGACTTTAAAATCTTAGGATGACATATACATATCTAATACTTTAAGTAAATAGGTACATATCATATCTAGTAAGTAATTAACTAAAATAAACCTAGTACTATGGCTTGACTTGGCCTTATTGACCAATGGACCAAAATTCCCCTAACTTTTATTATCCAGTGGTTAATGGATGGAAGAACTATGCTCATATAATCTATCTATATTAGTACAATGACTCATGGTGAATCTACTTAAACTAATAGATCTTGTACTAGGTAGAAAGATTAACCTATTGTCCAATGGTTAACAATTCTCCTAACTTTTATTATCCAATGGGTAAAGATGGTAAGTACTATACTTGCATAATGTATGTATATAAGTACAATGACTCATGGTGAGTCCATTAAACTAATAGATCTTGTGCTAGGTGGCAAACTAGGTTATGGACCAATGGGCGATGTTTTCCCTACCTTCTATGGACCAATGGATAAAAGGGCGAAGTATAATATTGGATTATTGTATATACATCTTCCTATATGATACTTTATAGAAGTACCTCAATAGAATAACTTAGGTGAAAGACCTATTGTCCAATGGATAAAGATTTTCCTAGCATTTATCGTCCAATGGGTAATAGTCAAAGATGATCTCGGTCGAAAGGGTTCCCTTAGGTTTTGGAAAGGTTCACAAGGTTCGACTAGGGTTGAGATTGGTCGTTAGGTCATCTCAATGAATCGGTTAGAAGCTAACTAGGCATGCTAAGTAGGATTTCTAGTCAAGAAATACGATTCTACGACTTCTCAATATTCTAGGCGCTTTGTCTTTAGAAAATGACCTTATGGCTGGAGTGAAGAATCTAATCATGACGGATTACTAAGATCGATCCAAGGTTTTTAAGAGGAATCGAAAGGAATTTACAAGGGCACTCAAGAAGAATAAAAGGATTATCGAATAAACAACGAGATTTTTATTTACTGAAAATCGGAGTTGTTACAGCCAAGTACAGCAAAAGACTCGAATAGAAGCTACGACATGGAGGGCCAAGAGGCACAAACTCCGACTCTGAGCTAGACTTAGACAACTTGCTAGACACCGTGTCAAACTCAGACTCAAAAGTGTCAATGCAAAATAGACGCAGTTTGAAAATGCAACTTTTTTAGAGTTACCCTTGGTTTCTTTGCAGAGAGGTGGGATCTAGATGATGTCAGGCCCAAGCAATAGCACTTCGGCTTCCTCAGCTTCTTTGACCAAGCCCACTTGAGAGAATAGCAACTCCGAATGCCCTTGAGTGAAGGACCTCAGCCTGTCAATCCGTTCCCTTGATTGATTAAGCATCTCATCACTGTCGATCTAAGTGCCATCAATGAAGACCTCAATTGCCCAATCTATGGCCGTCAGGTTAACCTCCGGTTTGGACAGGATTGATACGGTTGGTTTGGATTGATTTTCTGGGACAATGTAGAGGGTTGGGTTGAATATGGTGGAGCTAGGCTTGATTTGAGTGGAGGTGATGGATATCTGGCTAACATGTGGGCTGGAATCGTGTTGAGGCATGGAGTTGGAGATGTCATTGGCTTTTGATGAGTGCGGGGCTGGAATGATGCCATTATCAATGAGATCTTGAATGGCATGTCGGAGACGGAAACAGGCATCGATGAGATGGCCAGGCATTTGATGGAAAGCACAATAGGCGTTTGGGTTGTAGGATGCCGGGAATGTTCGAGGCGAAGGAGTTGGAAGGAGTGGCTTGAGGAAGCCAGTCTCAAGGAGCTTCTCATAAATTGAGGACAAAGGTGTGGCGAAGCAGGAGAAGGTCCTTGGTGGGTTCCGGCGATTGGATTGAGGGTTGGCAGAACTTTTACTCACTCCGCCACTAAAGCATTGTGCTGTCAAGGGAATGCACTCTTTCGGCACTGGGGATGATTTCTTTGTTGCGCATATCCTCCTTTCGGCACTGGCTTTGAACAAGGAACCAACGATCTTTGGGCGAGTTCTAGCTTCATGAAACTCAACTAGGTCTTTGAACATGTCTTTTGAGCACAACTCAGTTCCGACCGCAGGAGTGTGACAGGCCTGAAGAGGTTCTTTGGCTAGCCCCAGATCCGTCTTTGACATGATGGAGGTAAAAAGGTCAACCAGCCCCTGGACCATAACCATTTGCTTGTCCATTTTCTGGTTCATTTCTTGTACAACCCTCTTCAGCTCAGCTAGCTCTGCTTGTGCTGCCATTTTGGATTGATGATCGAGGAAGGTGATGGCCTAGAGCTTTGGACAGCAAAGTAAATGAGAACTCAGTGGCGTTCCTGCAGCAAGCTTTTTGCAAGAATGAAAATGCGCATGTCGTCGTCGGTGTCCTCCTAGACTCTACAACTAGAAGACAAGCTCGTCTCACGACGTTCGGACGCTGCCAAGATCCTCAGAATTCTTTTCGAGGGTGTATCCTTGATTGAATCGACTAACACTAAGAGATGTCAAAATAGCCTAAGCCTTTGACTATTCCATTCTCGAGGTCTCAACTTTGAAGGTTGGAACAACTCGGTGTAAATGACGTGATACTGGAACCGGGGCAGCGTTGTGGCAACACTCCACTTAGCCTGAGCGGTATAAGTGTTTAGCACTTAACCTGGGTGGTGTAAGTATCACAGCATTCACTTCGTTGTTCCTTGTTTTCTGTTTGAAACCTCGATCGGGTTTAGACAAGGACTTAGAAAGTCTCGATTTCCCAAAGTCTCGTTGACTCAAGGAACTTTGGAAGTTGATAACGTGCACCATCAAAATGCACGACTCTTCATCGGTCCAAGCAGCGTCCTAATAGACATAAGATGGGCTTGAAAGAGAGACAACCTAAAAGCCGCCCTACCATGCTCCTACGCAAAACGGTATGAATGAATGTACAGGCATGCGATAGGGAAAGCAGTAACACATAGACAGTTTATGGGGGTTAGATGCAAGTAATCCTACCCTGTGGGTTCCTGTCTTAGTTTGAAAGGTTCTAGTGCTTTGTACGCATGTAGAGGCCGGTTTTGGTTTAAGGGGGTTCCTCTGACTAGAGCCGCGTTATACCTCTCGCTACAACGCGTATAGCAAAGCAACAGTCGAATGGTAATACGACTCATCATCGTCCAAGGTTGTTGGGCGTTCGAGGACCCCGGGCTCCAGTAAACTGTGCCGGTTACCCAAAACACCTCAACGGGGCTGACCAACATCGATGCAAAATGGAGAATGCCAAAGAATGATCGAGTGAGAGAGAAATGTAACGTCTTGAAAAAAATGCCTTTTAAAGCTTGGCTCACTTTATTAATCAACACTTGGAGAAAACTACACAAGCGAACAATAATAAAAGCCCCAGTTCATAGTGGTCGGATGTAGAATCTTGTTAAGTTATCATTCAGTTCTTCAGCAGCGCGGAGCGTACTGTTTTGACAGACTTTTAAAGATTGTTCATTTATGTATTAATTTCCAAATGTTAATTACTGCAATGATCCCCAGCAGAGTCGCCACTGTGGGCACACGCCCCAAATATTACATTTTTGCATATAAAACGGGTGCGCCCTCTTAGAAAGCTCGGCGAAACGCTTACAATTCAGAGTCGCCACTCGGGTTTCGCGGAAAATACCCAAGGAACCAAACTTGAAAACGCTTGCTATGTTGTTTGATTTTTTTTGAAAAGGCGTAACTGGACCATCGTCGCCTTCAATATCTGAGGTTCGGGAGCCAGGTTACGAGAGGGGAAGGGTTTTATGACACCCCCCTCGCCCAATCCGGAGATCGGTCTCTACTTGGGCATTTTGTAAAACGTTTACATTTTTCTCTCATTTGATCATTTTTTAGCCAGTTAGGGCGGGGGAACAGTTAATGGGGATTAAAACGGTAACAAGTTTGCATTATATGACAAAATGTGATGTATGTTTGGTTTGAATGAAGCTATGAATAATAGATTGAGAACAAGTACCTGTGAGCATTTTAGACAAACTGGAGCATGCTAAGCTAGAGTGATACACACAGGAACAAACCTGTATGCACTGGCCATGCCACTGCATGCAGAGATGACCTGCGTGCGCCACACCAGTACTGGCGTGCGCCGATAGATCTAAGCCCACAGCTTCTGCACTCAACCCTCTGGGCTCTGGAAAGGACCAGTGCACACCCAGGACAAACCACGCAGTTATATCAACAATAATATACAGTTACAGACAGAGGGGGATGGATCTAAAGAAATAAAGGACATAAACACCCCATAAACAATGTGGGGAAGTGGAAAAGGCCTGAATTAGAGATCTATACAAGGGCAAAGCCACTGGATATTGATCCAACCGCCGTACGCCAGTGGAAAGGGGGCCGTACGCCAATTGACCTCTTGTCCAGTGCTTTGGCTTTGCACCACCTGGGCTCTGGAACATGACCAGAATAATCCCAGAGGTCTTACTAAGCAAGAATAACAGATAAATAAGCACATAGCTCTAAGTACAGAAAGCAGTAAACTGGTTATTAACATGCAATAAGGTGACCAAAGACAAAAGAAAGCAGAAAATAGATGATCGGTGATCCCCACGCCAGTAGTGCACATACTGCCATTACTGGCGTACGGCACACTTGTACTGGCATGCGCCACCTTCCACCATAAATGATCTTTGAAACTTTGCCAGCTTTAGGGCCAGGACTGGTATAGATTACCAGCCTTGACCCTGCCAGCCCCCCTCAGTGGTCAAAATAGATAACAGAAACAAAAGTGGTATACCTTTGCTTGTGAGATTGGAAGTGAGTTTGGACTTGAGCTTGAGGGTTGAGGGTTGAGTAATGAATGTGAGGGTGTTATAGACTGTGGAGTATTGCTCTCTTGCTTAGTCTTTCAATAAATGAAAGAAAAACAAGTGAAAACAAGAGAGAAGAAGGAGAACAAGGCTTTGCTTCCTTAATGGTGCTAACCCCTTGCAAATAAATGCAAGGGGGTATTTATAGAGGAGAGAGGACTGAGAGAGGGGCAGTAACCAGCTGGTTGGGGCTGGTTGGATTTGGAGGGAATGCTCCCCTCCCATAAATATATGGGACAAGGCTTGAAAGGAGTTGTAGAGAGAGGAGGGAACATCTCCTGGCCGACTGCAATCATCAGGAGACTATAGCCGACGTTAGGGTGGCACAAAAGTCTCGTGTACGTGATCGCATAAAGTTGATTTGACTAGGGTTGACTGGCGTGCGCCAGTTCTCTACCTGCGTGCGCCAATAAAAACTGAGTCAACGGTCAATGACTGACACGTGGCAATCTACCGGTGCACGCCAGTGTAGAACTAGCGTAAGCAGGTAGGGTTTTGTTGTGGCCATTTGGTTCTGGCTTTGAAGGGTTTGAAATGGATTTTGACAGGGTTTGGATGAGGTTCAGGACGCTCAAAGCTCAAATGCACCAATAATCTCGAGTTGTTCTTGACCTTAATCATCTTCAAGGAATCTAAGATCGTAAATAAACTATTCTGGAAAGTCCAAAATAGGGTGTCTACAGTTACCTTCCCTAGGAGCTGGATTCAAAAGATATGCAGCTGCAAGAGCCGCAACGAAGTCCCTAGCGAAAGGATTTTGAACAATCGGTACTTCCTCTCCCTGACCATGTCCGGCCCCATCCACCGGATTCCCATTCGGATTTTCTTCATGATGACTAACCTCATCCTCAACCGACGTCCCTCGGCCACGACCACGACCACGACCACCCCGACTTTCAGCCTCACCAGCTCTAGCACCTGTTCTCGGCGGCATCTTACTACAGTTTATAAAAAAGAGAAGGTTCATCAATAACAACATCATTTCATGAGGTCAAGCCCTAAACTATTCCAACATGGGTAAGCCAAATGATATCAATGCACACAAGCACACATATGTTATAAAAATGGCGTGACATTTTGAACCCATGAGACTAGAAGTCTCCCCACGGTCTCAAAGTATTCAAACCTAGACGCTCTGATACCAATTGGTCACGTCATCGATTTTCAACATATTTAAATAAGGCTTTTTCAATAAAAGATCTTCGCATAACATAATTAATACCCCAAACAGTTCCCACCTGTTAAACTTTACAAACAAGTCCCCAAATCAAAAGAATATACAACTTTGGCACTCCGGCCTAAAATAGATCTTAAATGCTTGTACAAATAAACCAATAAGTTACAAACTCATCTTTACCGAAAAGGAAGTCAATTACAAAAGATGACTAAGTAACTAGATTAGAGTTTGCTCCCAAAAAGGTCTTTTCACTTCCAAGCACGCAATTCATGTAAGTTACTGTCCAGCGTTTGAACCTGAAAAGAAAGATTAGGTTGAGCTACACTAGCCCAGTAGGAAAATCCTTACCAATTCTGTGTGCAAATACGATGAAGGATGCAGAGAAAAAAAGCAGGAGGATACAGCTTAATCAATGGACAACAATCAACTCGTGAGCATACCAACGTTCAACTTGATCATTCTAAGTCATACTATTATCACAATATGCCACCTAGTCCATGAGACACGTGCAACTCTAACAATCCCGACACGACTATCACAAACCTCCACCGACTGTATTTCCACCCCTTGCGTTACAGTATAACATCCCGAGAGTTACCGTATTACCACCCCTTGCGTTACGAGATCCACTTTGAGTCTCCGTATTACCACCCCTTGCGTTACGAGACTCCCTATCCCAACTTTCAACTCACAATAACTACTTTCGCACTCAAAATGCAAACCATGACTCTCTTACGATCAAATTTATAAGTAAAACACCACACGATATGCCAACAATGCTTCAACTATACCACAAACATTTCCAATAGTCAACCAATAAATAAGATGCATTTCAATACGGTTTTAATCAAGTAAACTCTTATTATTCCTACTAACAGAAGGTCAACGTAACAAGCCCAAGGTCATTTGATCATAGGGAATCAATTGAATATGATTGGGATAGGTTATGAGATGTCCAAGAAGTGCTAGAAGTGCCCGGAGTTTCAAATAATCGAAGCAGGAACAGTGGAAGAAAAACTGTCCATAAGGTTGTGGTATCAATACTTTTGGCTGTATCGATACAGCAAGCAAATCAGAAATTCCAAAAGTCTCTGTTTTCTTATGGTATCGATACGGCAAAAAGTCCCGTATCGATATGGAGTGATTTCGAGCAGGTTTTCTGCAGATTTCTGGGATTTCAACAACAACTAATACAGGCACGATTTCACACCAAATCAACACATTTACACATAAAGGAGGCAAAGAAATCCCTACCTCAATTCAAGGAGCAAAACCCAAGAAACTAGAACGAGCCCTAGCTCCCAACTTTTGAAATCAACCGAGATCTTCCTCCCGAGCCTCACCCAACGCGATACGAGCCCGGGGTTGCGTAGAGGAGGTGAAATGAGGATGGGTTCTTGGGATCTTTAAGGTATTTGGGTGGGTTTTTTAGAGTGAGCAAGAGAGAGAGAGAGAGAGAGACCGGTAGAGAGGGAGAGAGCCGGTGGAGAGAAGAGAGAGAAGGGAGATGAAATTATCTCCTACTTCTCACCCACCCCTATATATACTAGAATCCATGCAAATCACACAATCACCCCTTCTAGATTCTATTCTACCACTTCAACCCTCAATTTAATTAACCACTAAATAACCTCACACTCCAAATTAATCCTATATAAAACATTTCAATAATTAAAGGAAATATGGGTCTCTACAGTTACATTCTCCTAACCCTAGATGAACCTTATGAACCTTTCAAACCCTAATGGAACCCTTTGGATCAAGGTAATTATTATTATATATATATATACACACATATATATTCATTTGGTTAGTCATTTCAAAGCCATACTTGTCACCTTTATCTCTTACCCATTGGATAATAAATGTTAGGGAAACTTTTATCCCTTGGATAAACCTAGACTTAAAGCCCTAAATCTAAGATTCCCACCAAAGTCAATTTCCTAGATTTTCCAAGTACACATATATGTTTATATATAGGTACTTGTACTACTTAGCCTATTATTATATTTCTAAGGAATCCTAGACCATACTCATAACCTTTACCCATTGGATAACAAATATTAGGGAAACTTTTATCCCTTGGATAATAGAAAACCAAGACTTGCCATTGACCACCTAAGTTATTGTCCTAAGATTTCTAGGTACACATATATGGTTATATATAGGTATATGTACCTTATAAAGACAATTTCCTAGATTTTCTAAAGTACACATATATGTTTATATATAAGTACATGTACTTCTTAGCCTATTATTTATTCTAAGGGAATCTTGACCATATCTTCCTTAGTTGACACTTGAAAGCCTACTCTATCCTAGACTAGATCACATAATACTTAATGTATACTTCTATATATATATATATATATATATGCATAGATGTACATAGTACAAGAGAGAGAGAGAGAGAGAGAGAGAGAAAGGGGGAGAGAGAGAGGGAGAGAGAGAGAGTGATGTGTGTGCATGTGTTTGCTCACTCAAACAAGTCATCTCTTTTAGCCAACCTCACACACAATCTAAGTACAACATTACAACCAAATCTAGACTTTCTTTTACCCTTCCATACAAGCAAGCCTCCTAAGTACAAGACAAGACCAAAAACCCCTTATAATAACCTAAAGTATGTCCTAAGATGGAAGTACAAGGGAAGAAAGTCTTGGCATGCTTTCAAAGCATGAAATGACAACTCAATGGAGCAAATCCATGGGAGAATTGGAGAGAGGGTGGGCCGGCCATATGAGAGAGGGAGAGAGCTCAATGTTTTGCTAAAAATAGCAACCCATTCTCACCATTCAACTCACACCTTCAAGTATTCCAACTTCTCTCTCTAGAAATCCTTGTATTTGTTCTTGTTCTTACTTTGTTCTTGGTGTTCTTGAGTTCTTCCTAAATTTCTTCAAGAAACTCATCCAAGACCGCCACTAAGCTACCGCTCAACCACCCTCTCGATCCAAAAAGCTTAAGTAGTTTAGTCAAGACCTAGTTTCGAGAGAAACCTTTCTCTTTCGAAGCTACCGTAAGCATTCCATATGAAGTTACTCCACCCGATCACCGACGTACTATCCGTAGCCGCCCTACCGCTAAGAAGAAGGGTAGATTAATCTTAATCACTATCTCTACATATACATTGTTTGTAATGCATGAAGAATAATCTTATACACTCTAACTCTAAGTATAGTAGATTTTCCTTACTTTAGAAGTTTGTACATTACTT
Source organism: Rhododendron griersonianum (assembly GCA_018127125.1). Lineage (NCBI taxonomy): Eukaryota > Viridiplantae > Streptophyta > Magnoliopsida > Ericales > Ericaceae > Rhododendron > Rhododendron griersonianum. The sequence goes on from CM030791.1 coordinate 39,291,121, forward strand.
GAATGTTTGGAATGCATGATAATTGATAAAATGGAAGTATGAACATGTTCAATAATCACTTTTACTTCAATAAACATATGCTGTTTTGAACTTCACAAAAAGGAGGAAAGTATGGATTTTGAAAGATAAGAATTTATCGCTTGAATGGAAGTATTCGTATTTTGATCTTAAGGATGGTTATGAGCATGTATACATGATTACTAGGATTATTTGTCTTGATGTGTGATTAAGCATAAGTGGTATCCACTCCAAAGGCGTCCGTACATGTGGCGTTATGCTTAAGTAGTGATTTAAGCATGATTAGTAACATAGAGTTGGATGATCTTGCTAGTTTAGTTTCAAGATTACAATGAATGATTTATGATTCTTTCATAAGAAGTACTACCGCGGAGTCTATGCATGAAAGTGAGACACGAGAATCGAGAAAGTTAGAAATATGACACCTAGGGTGTAGTTAAAGAAAAGGTGTGTTTTGGAAAAAGGAAAGTGTTTGAAAACCGCAATGTAGCCGGACTTGCCCATTGTGTGGTGTATGTGTGTGTGTGTGCCAATTGGAACCCGGTATGGCGGAACCATTGTGAGGATACTCTGGAGACCGGAATGGCGGAACCGAGGTTGGGTGTGTGGCTTGGTTATCCGCGGAAAGGAGCCAATGCAAGGTTTTGTGTGCCAATGGGTACCCGGTGCAGCGGAACCATTGTAAGGATACTCGGGAGACCGGAACGGTGGAACCGAGGTTGGGTGTGTAAATAACGGTTTTGAAAATGTTGATATGGTAAATGAAAGGTGAATACGATGACACGGTTTACGAGAAAACGCGTAGGAGAAACTCAGAAAATCATGGACACCAACGTTAGTAAATAATGAATGTGGATGTGTCATTGTTAACTGTTTCATTAGATAAGCTTGTACTATGTGGAAATCATTATCTATATGATCTATTGTTATAAGTTAAGGGTTAGTGGGTATGGATTATCCTATTAAGCTCCTGTAGCTCATGGTATTATCTTTTGGTGACCCTAACATATTATACTGGGGGCGACGCTGGTATAATGTGTCAGAGTTTGTAGATGAATAGGGTGAATTGTACACCTTGGAGGCTTTCGGAGCCGAGGAGCTGGCTAGGATGGAAGAGCAGGCGGAGCAGTAGTTAGGAACCCTAGTTCCCTCCCTTGTTTAAATGTACTCTTTTGAGAATTTTGATGTAATAATGAGCCATACTCTATTTAAATTTCAATGAAAATGTCTATTTAACGTTCCCAAAAATAGGGGCGTTACAACTTGGTATCAAAGCTTTAGGTTCAAACCTTGGCCATGGGTAGAACCATAAGATAGTTTGTAGAACCATAAGATAGTTTGACCGTTGCACAAAGGTGAATTTGAGTTTAAGTTTACCGTCCCAAATTGGGTGGAATCGTTACAAAACAATCTTTGGATTGAAGCAAGGTGTGGAAATTGGCAGTACCACCTAGCTGGGGATTCCCGAACAATTGGATGATGACTTAAATCAAGGATTGAATGTGGAACCTAGAAACTTGAAAGTTCCTTATTGATAATAAAACCTTGTCTTAAAACGTTACTAATTGAAATTAAAACTCTTTCCTTGTTGATGAATCACTCGAATCCTTACCAAATCAACCTACTAGTTGAAGCTCGCCAACTTGGAAGCACCCTCAGATCAATGACAAACCAACTAGTAGGAGTCCCTATTTCCCCTATGCCTTTCCCTACACTTATGACTACTACCAAGAGCATGGCGCCATTGTACTTCCCAAAAATGAGGAGGAACATGATGCTGAAGCAGCACCTGTCCTAGTCCAAATAGCACCCCCCGAAGACGTAGAATTCATAATTGAGGGAGTCGAAGAAGATCCCTAGGAGGACCCCGAAGAAGACCCGGAGGAGATTGAGGAGAAAATTCCCAAGGGAGGTCCTGAGGTAGATCCTGAAGAAGATCCCGAGGAGGACCTCGATCCTAAAGAGGAGCCACTGAAGGAGAATGAGGGTTGGTAGTTTGACGATGAGGAAATGGTGATTTGGGAGGAGGAGCCACCGGAGTGGGTTATGCTTGACTTCATGGACATATACTCTGACTCTGGTGATGTGCCACCACCACCCATCGAAACCGACATAGGCGCATACAAGGCCCAATTTCCGGACATTTTCTAGAATAATTAGGAAGACTTAGCTGTGGTTGGACTTTTGTTGTAATAGGAAGCTTAGGCTGGTAAAGCCATCTATGTTGTACTCATTTCTGTTTCAATGAAAACTTGAATTTCCCTTTCATTACATGATTGCTGCTTTATGTGCATACTTGTATTTATTATGTGATTACCTCTTTACACCGTTAAGTCTAATATATAATCCTCTTAAATGTTATAGATGTCGAACAAGAAACAAGGAGGATGCCCACCCTTCACCCCAAGAGTCTTGGCCAACTATCGGTCATTACTAGCACCTGAGTACACGGGACCAGCACCCCCATCCAAGAATGACATGGAACTCTACGAAGTCCCAATCACTTGGAAGATGCCCCCACCAGCTACAAACCCCGAGTACCTTCCACCTACCGAAGTCCCTGCACCACCTGTGGAGAACTTCGAGCAACCATTTAGCTTCCCTACGTTAGACATGGAGATTGACCCTGAGTTGGAAGCTGCAATGCTGGACCTTTCCCAGTACTATCTAGAACCGTTGGAGAAGCCACATGTTCTAACTGAAGAGGAGCTGCTTGCACAGGAGCGTAAACTCCTCGAGGAAGCCGAGACCATAGCCGAAAAGAACTACAAAATGTGGCTGAGGGAGATTTACGGAATTGTCTTACCCTAGGGTGGAGTAGTAGCAATGTAGAATAAGGCTTAACAACCGGTAGAACCTTGTAGTAGGAGTATGAAGGATCGTTTCAACTTGTATTAGGAAAACCCTATCTTTTGTCCCTACTTGCCCTTGTAGTAGAACTCTATGCTTATGATTGTAATTCTCTGCTTATCTATGAAAAGCTCGCTTTATTTAAAAAGAGTACTGTTGCATACTATTTGATATATTGCTTTCGACTTTAGAAGGAAAAACCGTTTATAAAAGAAAATTGTTTAAATAGACTAAAACCCCCTTTTTAATTTCTACTCGTAGATGGTGAACAGACGCAACGGATTAGGATACGATAACGGAGAATCCTCTAACGTGAACCCCAACCTAACCCAAATCATGCAAGCATTCGTCACTACAACAAAAAAGGTCTAAGACGACGAAACAAATTCCTTGCCAATTGCATGCTTTTTGTCGCCAAACTGGTTGCCGATGAAAAATTTTTGTCGTCCCTTTCGTCGATCTTTGTTTCACGCGGAAGACTCCTCACGACGAAAAATACATTTTTCTCGGCAATGACTCCCCATGGCCGACGAAATAATTCCTCACTAATGTTTCCCATGGCCGACGAATTATTTCCTCGCAATATGTTCTCATTACCAACGAATTAATTCCTCGCCATACTTCTCTTTTCGTCGCAAAGTAATTTAATGCTTTTTTCCAAAAAAACAACAACGACAAAAATATTCCTCGTCCTTTAAAAACAATTATCTGGTAATTGAAGAGAATTTATTTCGTCGCTAATTTACAATTGGTGTTTTTTTGTTCACCCTGTTCATTTTAAAGCACTCCCAAATCCAATCAACAAAATTTTACACAAAAGGAAAAAAACGGCTGAACATAAGAATGCATCTTACAGAAGTCACTAATAACCTCTCTTTTTTTGGATAAACCAGCTTGAAATAAAAGATAGGCTAACCGAATATACAGCCTACAAGGGGCATACCCCAGGAGGAAAAAAAAGAAAAGAAAAGAAAAGAAAATTGGCAACGCCAAAAGGCTACATGGATGAACTGATAAGCGCTGTTTCCAATCCATCTAGTAAGAGGGAAGGAAAACAGCGCCTAAATGACCAAAACATTACAAAAGAGACATGGAACTAACTGTTAATATATAACAATCACTACTGAACTAAAAGTAGCAATAGGAAATAGAGGTGAGCCAACTTGTGGTATGAGCAAAAGCAAAGCATCGACTGCAGCAGCAAGTTGGAGCAACAGCAATTAGGCACTCAGCTTGAACTTGTTCTCCATGAGATTGGTGAAAATTCCATAGCAGCAGCTACTGGATTGACATCAGCAGAATATGGCAGCTGAACAAAGAGCTGACTTGCTGACTTGCTTAGCGCAAGAGATCTGTCAAGCTGCTGGCTGGAGATACAGCAGCAGATCTGCAGAAACAGAGAACCACAGCCATGGAAAAGAGCAGAACAATAGCAACATGGCAGTAGCCGTAGGATCCAAATAGTACAAATCAGTTCAGCAGCATAACAAATAGCAACAGAAACTGGTAGCAGCAGCAGAAAAACAGGCAGCCACAAAACGTCACTAATAACCTTCATATTACCATAAACAGCTAAACAAAGTAATAAAGGTTTCAAGGTGTCCATTCACTGTCCAAAAAGAACCAAGTTAACTGAACATAGATAATAACATAAGTGATGCACAGTGAGTATTGGTCGAAGACACGAAACAAAAAGGAACGGCCCATCAACACAAAAAGATCTTGGCCTTCTCATATATATATACCACCAACAAAAAGAAGTATCAACAAAAAAGATCTTGGCCTTCTCATATATACCACCAACCTTCTGCATATCCAATCTACAAACGTGGAATAAAAGAAAATCATTACTATGTTTAGATATCAACTACTGTACATATAATTACTTGAGCCTAAAGCCAATTAAAGATGAAACTTAATTATGAGCAAAACCTAATACATAGTAGATTCAATGCATGGTCATTAATGATTCAACCAGAAGCCCCTCTGACATTAGACTAGTCAAAAATAATTTCATCATATCCAAAACATAAGGTGCACATACAAACAAGAAAAAAAAACAATCCATTAGATAGACTCTCTTATTTGTGAGAGCACCCAACATGAAAGTCCTAAATTTTAAGTATTTACTGTTATACCTCGAAAGCCCTCCCTTCCCTTGGAATATAAACTTAACCAACTGCAACTGATTCACACGGGTCCCGGTAGGACCCTACCAACCAGAGACCTTCATATTTAAGTACGACTTTTAACCACACACAAAGAAGGGCCTGTATGTTTGGCATCAAAGACACGTTGACTTACAACTTTGCAAGATCAAAGACGTTTACCTTTTCGAAGGATTATGATAATAATGAAGCAAGTGTTAAGGTTAGGAAGTCACTTAGCCGTCTACAAAGGAAGGGATGGTGTCATGTCAGGTCACCGGAAGGATGAAGTCCACGAAACCAGAGAAAGATCATCATAACTCTATCCTTGAGCTCCTTTGGAGATCCTAGGGGTTTACTTGCAGAGGCATCCACGGAGGCAGTTATTCTACTGTATTCCTAGGATTACCTCGAGTCTTGCACTCTATAATCGATTAACCATGCGGGTTTACGATCGCTGGTCTAGACAAGTAAGGCCCACCTCCCCACGTCGAACGACTTTTTACGAGAAGCTTCAAAGACAGGGTGCAACATATATGGATAAATGAAGGAATGAAAACTTTATTTGACTTTATTAGAATTAGAGCGCTTTGGTACGCGGGCTTGGCTGGGGACTTTGGAAAGTCCCCGACGGTTGGTTGGATTCTAGAAAAGGGAGTTCTTGGTTGAGTTGAATCTTTTATTCGTGAATAAGCAACCCAAAGAAAACCTGAATCTAAAATGAGAAAAACCCAGAAATCTCAACCTATTAGTAGAAGGGTTGGACTCAGTAATAAGGACTTCACTGGCTTGCCTTTTGGATACTCAATCTCCTTCTCCATTCAAGTATTGATAGAGGCTTGACGGTGGAAGTAGGTGATAGAAGGTGATGGCGAAGACAAAGAATCAGAATTGCAATCTGACCAGCTTAGTCAAGTGGGTTCATCAAGCACGTATATCTAGGGGATTCATAGCGAGTTCGATCTCGACTTTAGACAAATATAGCCAAACAATAAATGAAAGCTCTGAACACTACAAAACATGAGAACAATATCAAATTTTAGAGGAAAAGCCAGAACTTCAATCACCCCTAGGAAATCACATTAAATCCAACAATGTATCTAATCAAACTATGAATGTCAGGATTTCACGTTCAAACACATTTATGTTTTTCATGGTTACTATCACTTTCACTTGCACATTCTAACATTCAAAATTTAACTCTTACTATGAGATTTTCACCCGACTTTTTACTGATATGAAAAAATTGAAGAGACCAACCTTGGGATGGAAGTCGGCGTTATTTGACCAACATAATTAGAGGTGCTAATTCTGCTCCGCACTTTATAAGATCCAAAAGAATTTCCAATCATATTGTAGTGCATGGTGTGGACTCTAGATATATTGCGTCTACCACTAGACTACCATGTCCAACGTTAGCTGCCAACAGCTTAATTGCATGTCCGGAATCCACATGTACTAGCAAAGTAATAATACAGAGAGGGAGGGGAGTTAAGGATACTTGCTAATGCAGTGACAAGGAGGAATGTGGAGTTTGTGGAGTTCGATCCTGTAGACACCTCCCAAACGGGGCATCGCCATACAGATTGATCATGTTTGTTTGCTCGATTGGTTGCTTGCTTCATAAACCAAAATCATGGACATTCCCATGGCTAGGAACATCGCCACATGATAATGATTATCATCAAATAGAGTCGCCACCCAGTTTATTAAAACTGGGAAAACAAATAGAGATTCTGGACACGGGAGCCAAAAGTACAATAAGGGGAAGGTGTTAGGCACCCCTCTTTGCCCAGTCGTGAGACTGGCCCATAATCGTTCAACATAGGACGTATAGATGCTTTATTTAATTCTAACACATAGTCTGTTTAATTAGTCCTTTAAACAGTAAGTAAAGTGAGCCAGGACTGTAATTGAAGCATGCATCAGAAAGCAGGAAACAAACAAAGCTGTCCCAGGGTAATGGATCCCGCGGCCGGTGAATGGATGTCACGGCCGAGGGATCCTCCTGGTTTGATATATCGGCCGAGGGATTGAATCCTCGGTCGATGTTCTTCCTCACACCAGACAGAAACGTTAGTAAATAATCAAAATGCTAAAATCATGATTATTGACAGGAAATAAAACAAACCAGAGGCCGTTGGGCCTCACCACCTTGATCCCTCAGTTGCTTGATTGCTTTGGATTGGGCGTGGTTGACTGATTGCTTGATCGAGAACCCTAGAGTTAGGGTTTGAACTTCGGGGTTTGATCGCCGAATTGACGGCTGCCTTCGGAAGGTTAGGGCTTTTGGAGTATGGGATTGAGGGAGTATTTGTGCAGAGTTTCGAGGTTTGATTGAGTGTGTAGGTATCTCAATTTCTGTGTGTTAAATTCGGAGCCCAAAGGCCCCTTTATATAGGCATAGGGATGACTCACTCCGGCCAATCAAATCACGAGATGGCAATTGCAATTGCAATGCATCTCTAACTCTACGTCGTGATCTCCGAACGTAGCCCGAACGCATCGGAAAGGTAGTGTAGTTGGATCAAACCAAATGTCTGACAGAACGTTCCAGAGTCTGGAAAAAGGTCGATCTGGCGGCCGAGCAAAGGATGTCGCGGCCGTGGAATGGATGTCTCGGCCGAAGGATAGATCTCGCGGCCAAGGGATTGATCTCTCAGGGAGATTTTGCTGGCAACAGGTTGCTCGGGTGAGGGATTGATGTTGTGGCCTTGGGATCGATGTTACGGCCGTCAGATGGATTCTCCTAGGCTTCTGTATTTCTGTCTAAAAGGCTGTATGGCTTTGAATTGGGTCCTCTAAGTGGTCAAAGTTCTCACCGAAAGTCCTAAGGTCCTCAAAGAAGCAATCAGCAATCATTGTATCCATTTCATCATCGGGATTGTCCCGAGGTGGGACTTGAAATAATCGTTAGGCCAAATTGGGGTGTCTACAGATGCCCCTCTTTGACTGAACTCAGACGGATCGCGAGACATGTTTGAGTAAGAGTCAAAGCTGTAAAAAGCAACTCAATTTGGTCCAACCACTATTCCAAGGGGTTTTCCGAAAAAGGTTTTGTTATGGTCGGGCCGGGAGGCTGCCTACGTATTCCACAAGGGAAATTCAGACCAATCGTAGTTCGGGCAATAAAGAAAAATGAAAAAGTTTGGAGGGTTAGAGACAGAAGACGTACCTTAGGGCTTTAAAAGCCGTAGTGTGACGTACCTAGACTGAGCCAGGGTTTTGGCAGAAGATAGTTGAAGGAGCGCGGGGCTAGCTGGGGAGTTTTTGCGGAGAGCTTCCTTAGTATTTTGGTGTAGATCAGTACACTGCAGGTGCGTTTGCTTTTCTTGATCATCCTTACTTTGACTGAAAGGAGCTCGATAGAGTAGCCTATCCTTGCGAATGAGCTGGAAGGAATTGATGGAATGGGGTGGAGTCCAAATCATCTACTGGGGATGAATTGGACGCCGGGTTGCTTTTGAGATATGGGGGCGCAGGGCCAGTGACTGGAGCTTTGGTGATGAGGGAACTGAGGCACGGAGCCGGTTGTAATCATGAGGCGAGAGCCTGGAGAGTGATTGATAGGACCGAAGCGCGGAGCTGGTGTTGATCATAAGGTGAGAGCCTGAGGTGATTGATAGGACCGAAGCGCGGAGCTGGTGTTGATCATAAGGCGAGAGCCTTGAGGGGATTAGATTGAGGCGTGGAGCCTATTGTGGTTTATGAGGCGGAGGCCTGAGGTGAGCTTAGAGCTTGATGGGACCGAAGCGCGGAGCTGGTATTGATCAGGATGAGAGCCTGTGGTGTCAGAGCTTTGAGCTTGACGTGATGAACCGAAGTGCGGAGCTGGTATAAGGCAAGGGCCTGAGGTGAAGGAACTGAGGCATGGAGCCCGAAGTGATTGAGGCGTGGAGCCTGCATGCAGTCTTGAGGCGAGGGCCTGAGTTTGTCGGAGCTTAGAGCTTGACGTGATATGAACCGAAGCGTAGAGCTGGTTGTATTCTGATGGTCTGTGCACGGAGCTTTCTCATCATAAATGTTGACGTGGAGCCAAAGGATCGAGGCGTTGGGCCGATCAAATAAAACCGAGGCATAGAGCCGGTTGATAGCAGGGTTGACCTGTTTCATGAGAGATATGCAGAGTGTACATGTGTGATGATGGTTGTTAGATGTGAACAGATATGATGCAGACTCGATGTGAAAATGTTGATGCAAATGTGCACGGGCCCGTGCGTGTGTGTTTGTTTTAAGCTTAGAGCTTCTAGCAAGTTCCGGACTTGAGCATTCGGAGCGTAGAGCTCGAGCATTCGGACGGCAGAATCCGAGCATTCAAAGTACAGGCTTTGAGCGTTCAGTACGCAGTGGTTGGGCATCCAAGCGTAGAGCTTGAGCATTCAAGTGTATAACTTGAGCATCCAGCACACAGTGGTGGGGCATCCAAGCGTAGAGCTTGAGCATTCTTGTTTACGGCTTCGAGCCAGTTGAGATGGTGGGCTTCGAGCCGCTGAGTTGTAATAGCGAGCGTAGAGCTGCTGAGTCGAGGGCTTGGAGCCGCAAATTGCTATGGCTTTGAGCCAGTTAAGATAGTGAACACAGGCTTCGAGCCTATTAAGAACTTGATTGTGTACGGCTTTGAGCCAGTTGAGACAATGGGCTTAGAGCCGCTGGGTTGGTTGTTACGGCTTCGAGCCAGTTGAAATAAGGGGCTTGGAGCCGCCAAGTTGAGTGATTACAGGCATAGAGCCTATTGCCGTGATAGCGAGCATAGAGCTGCTGAGATAAGGGGCTCTGAGCCGCTGGGTGATAGTAGACGGAGGCTTCGAGCCTGTTGAGATAATGGGCTTCGAGCCGCTGAGTAGAAGGCGTAGAGCCGCTTTGGTGAGATAACGGGCGTAGAGCCTGCTGTGTTGAGGGCTTAGAGCCGCTGAGACAATAGATATGATGGGCTTTGAGCCTGTCAGGATAGTGGGCGTAGAGCCGTTAAGTAGAGCCGCTGGGTGAATTGATATGGGCGTAGAGCCTGCCAATAATGGGCTTGGAGCCGCTGAAGTTTTGAGCTCAAGGCTGTTGAGTCTCTTGTTTTGCTGGCCAGCAGTTTGTGGAGAGAGATTTTCGATGCTTGGGCATGCCCCCAAGGCTGGTTTTGATCATGTTGCATTGGCTTGGGGATGCCCCCAAGGCTACTTGGTTGGTTGAGAACTCAGAAGTCTGTAGTGGCTTGAATTGGTGCACTGAGCAAAATCTGTTGTTGCTGCGGGATTTTGATTAAGGGGCCAGGAGATCGATCTCTCGGCCGAAGAATTGATGTCTCGGCCGAGAAATTGATGCCTCGGCCGTGAGAACACCAAAAGCCAGGAAATCGATTTAAGTTCAGTTAAATCGATCTCACGGCCCATTTAATCCTTTCTTCTCCTCCTCTCTCATTATCCTCCATTCCTCTTGTCCGACGACCGCCGTACGCCGCCGCCCTCCTCCACTACCGCCGACCCCCATTATCTCCGGCGATCATCCCCACCGTCGCCGTTTGCCATTGCTGCTGACTTCGGTTGTTTTGAAACCGTTGGTCTTTCCTCCCATTTTGGTTCAGACGTGATGGCCACGCCATCTTCAGGTGTCGCAGGTTCGTCCTTGCATCCTCCATGTAGGTGTGAGCATCCATCTTCCGATGAGGAGGCGATTGAGGAGCCCGATTTGTTTGATGCTGCTACCTACGTTCGTCCTTCGCGTAGGCTGGGTTATGGTGGTTTCCTGCAGTACCATCCTCCTGTTGGTGGCCCAGAGGCCGAGATAGTTCGCAGAGAGCCTGAGCATCATTTGAACGTTCTGAACATGCCGGTGAGTTTTCCTGAAAAAGTAAAAAGTTTACTTTAGTTCGGAGTTTTTGGAAATCCTTGTATTTAGAATAAAATTTTTGCTTGCGGGACGAAAATCCCTTTTGGCTAGGAGCATGAATGTGAGGAACCCATGTTGGGGTTGAACTTATTTTTGTTTAAGGAAACTAAAATAACTGTGCCCCCTGTCTAGGCAATGCATGCTTTTTAATGTTAATTCGATGCCCCTTAGCATTTCCTTTGTTTATGCAATCATGAGATTTACTCCCTTTTGTCTTTGGCAGAGAAATAGGAGGCTGGAAGCTCGCGGTGGAGGCAAGGAGGTACATAGGTGGTTTTTGAAGCTACCAGAGCAGGCTCGGGAACTAGTACGTGCTGCGGGTTTCGAGACATTCGTTCTGGGCCTCGATCTTCCAAAGATGGATTGGTCACTGATGACCTCGCTGGTTGAGAGGTGGTGGGACACCACCAATACCTTCCACTTCCCTGCTGCTGGCGAGATGACTATCACTCCGGGTGACTTCTCTTTGCTGACTGGCCTGCGGATAGGCGAGGTTGCTCTTCGAGTTGACCCCCGGCTTTGGGAGCGAGACGGTGCTTTGAAGTGGTTTCTGGGCAAGGTGCCCCCTGTCCGTTCTCGGGGTCACATTGATCTTGCTTGGCTAAGCAAGACTTTCGCGGTGGCTGATATTCTGACCCAGGTGAGTGCTGAGCAGTTGACGCGGGCCTTCCTTCTTTACCTCCTTGGGCAAACGTTGTTTGCTAACAAGGATGGTTCGGTACACACACAGTTTTTGGCCCCTCTGCAGCACTTGGGGGCCATTCGGGAGTTTGACTGGGGCTCGTCTGCTTTGGCCACTTTGTACGGTGGACTTGGAGCTTGTTCGCGGGACAAGAGTCCCATTCTTTGCGGCCACTTTCGAGTGCTTGAGGTACGTATCATTCCTTTGTACTTCTGTTTTCACTTTGGCTTTTTCCTAGTTCTGAACTTGTTTTGTTGATCCTGTTTTTCAGCTTTGGGCTTTTGAGCACCTTCTCCAGTTTCCCCCTGAGACCAGGCATGGTGACGCGGGCTGCATACCTCGTTACGAGCGATGGTTGATGGGGCAACGGAGGCCACGGTCACCAGTTTAGAGCCTTCCCGAGTGGCGACGAGTTCTGGACCGACTGACGGTTGACCAGGTACCCCTTGCATCCCTTGTTTTTAGATCTCCATTCCTCTGTGTTGTGGTTGATTTAGACTTTGTTTGCAGGCGAGGTTTGACCCTTGGAGTGGTGTATCAGAGGATGCCCCTCTTGCGAGTTCCAGGGTTCTAGATTGTACTCGTAACCTGTTCGAGGGTCCCTTTTGTTAAGCTTGGTACTTATGTGATCGGGTGGCCAGCCAGTGGCGCCTGCGTGCTGAGGATCTTCAGTTTGTTCCTCCTCCTCCTCCGGCGTTGATGAGGTCTACTTCTTTGATGTCTAAAGTAGACTTGGAGAATGCTCAGATCAGAGACTAGGCGGGTTTGCTTCTTTAGGCAGGTGACTGTATGGAGTACTGCCATTTTTCCTTGGTTCTGCCTGTTGTTCCTTCAGTTGCTCTTGTTTGGCCATGGGCCCTTTCCTTTGTCTCCTTCCATTCTGATGACGAAGAAGAGGCGCTTGGTGCTTGCCCCTTGTTTTTCCTTGTAGCTTGAGGCTGAGTGAGCACCAGCAGTCAGTGGGGAGGATAGCTAGCAATCCCCTTCTTCATCTTAGAGATCGTCTCGAAGACGGCGTCACAACCAGCTTTAGGATTTTCTTTTTCCTTCCTGTTCATGGTTAGCAAAGAGAGAAGCAGAAACTGTATTTGTATAGTGAAAGCAACCACAGTGATGATTTTGTAGGCAAGCTTTTGTTCATGAAACGAGAAATGCTTTTTATGCCCCTAGATGTCTTGAGTTTGCATGCAATAGTCAGAACATGGCTGTTTGAACAAGTATTTGCTGATAGACAGTAATTTGTGTGAAAATAAAATATTGGCCGAAGAATTGATTACTCGGCTAAAGAATCGATGTTATGGCCGATGTATAGATCCTTCGGCCGTTACTTTGGTTTCTCAAAGGTAGATTTTGTTTTGGCTAAGTGGCATCCTCTTTTCTCTTCCTTCTTATGCTTGGTTTTGATTTTCTTGCCTTTTGCTTTTGCCATGTTCCATAGTCTGATTGCCAAACTCAAGAGTTTTCGAAGTATCCTACTCATTGCGTTGATGACTTTTAGGTTAGAAGGGATGAACTATAATTCTTGTGTCTATTGCTGTTGCCAATTCTTCGAGAAAAGCATACTCATCTTTTGCGAGCTCAATACGCAGGGTTAGCTATGCCTATCATTGAGTACAAATTTGTTGATGTTTTTCCTTCTCTCCAAATGTTTGGGCCGCATCTCGATATGAGATTGCCTACGTATCCCAATCAGGGAATCAGGCCTTTTACGTAGTTCCAAAATTATTACCTTTGAGGTTTTCCACTCTTGGTTTTTCTTCTCACATACTCTTGATTTTGCCTAGGTTACCTAATGGAGGTTGAGTCCCTAGCGAGCTTTTCTTTGAATGCCTTAAATTTTGCCTAGGCTGCGTTTTTGCATTTCTTGCCCTAGCAGGCTTTCCTCTTACTTTTGCTTGGGTTTTCAGGTTACCCAACGAGCACTTCTCTCAAGAGGGTTTCTGCGTTTCGGAGAGGAATTTGATGGAGATATTTTTCTAAATCTCTCTTGTGTTTGTACCTTCATAATGGGCGAGCTAACCCTAAGTGTTCTCGCGGAGATAGTGTCTTCTTTCTAAGTTTTGACAAAAACCTAGTTTCTTAAGCAACTAGAGTTCATCCTTTCCTTCCTTTTTGTCAGCGACACAAGGAACTTGATTCCTTGAAATTTCCCTTGTTTGGCAAAGAGACTATAGTGTTTGGCAATTGCAATTTAGGAAGTAAATCATTGAATAAGCATAGTCTAGAGGATGAAACAGGAATTCACTTAGCAGAAATTAAATGCCCAAGCAGGGGCTCAAAACAGGTTTTAGCTTGATAAAAGCAATGTTTAATGTTCTTTGCCATGTTGTGACTTCTTAGCAATTGTAGCATTTCGAGGTCGTTTTCAAAACCCTTGCCTTTCGCAACTTTATACTCTTTTCCACCCTCTTCTTTGCCGAACAGGGCCTTTGAACTTGATCCATCTTCACTGGTGGCTACTTCTTTGAGACATGAGTAGTCCCCAAATAGAAGTGTTGGTCTAGGTTTTCATCACCCTTTCTTCCTCTTTATTGATTGTGTAGTCGTCAGCTATTTCCACTTGATTGAATAGTGATACTAAGGAGATTCCATCGAGTGGATCATCGTATTCTCCTTCCATTCCGTCAAAGTCACTTTCCCCTTTGCTTGTTCTTCTTCATTACTTTTGTCAGACATGTCGGGATCGATCACTTCTGATTGATTGGACTCATTGTTTTCTTCCTCCTCCATCATGAAACATTCGTCCTCCTCTGGGAAGGTAAAGGTTGGCTTGGTTTGGTTGTTTTGGACAATGTATTGGCCAGGATTGTATGTGGGGTTGTGAGGTAGGTTTATGAGATCAATGTTTCGGGGTGGTGGTTCAGCATTGTGAGTAGGAAGCGGATTGGCTTGCACATCAGGTTTTGGAAGTTTTATAGTTCGGCTATCAATGAGATCTTGAATGTCATGGCGGAGACGCATGCGGTTATCTGTTTCATGCCTAGGGTGTTGGTGGTAGGCGCACAGTTTGTTAGGATCATGGTTTGGGCCATAGGGTGACTGAGGAAGTGGTTTGTTTAAAGGTTTGAGATGCCCCTAATGGCTCAGAATGGCTAAGGCTTGAGATGAGGTCATGTAAAGATGGTCAAAGTTGCAACGGGGCGATTTGAGCTTTGGGATGAGCTAATTTGAAAAGGGTCTTGTGGTAAGATTGAGTTAAGGGTGTTGACGGAGGCAGGAGATGTACGGGTTGTGAAGGTTTTCTTGGGTGGAGGAGTTTCTTCTTTCCCAATGAGGCCTAGCTTGATCCTCTCTTCAATCTGCAGCCCAGTAGCCTGTAAGCGCTTGAAATTAGTGATAGTCTGAGTGTAAATGTGCGTGAGGTACTTGGGCTGCAAACTCTTGACAACTATTCTCACTTGATCTTCCTCAGAGGGGCGGTTCTTCATCTTGGCGGCTTTTTCTCTCTATCTAGCCACAAAGGTTGCAAAGTCCTTGTTTGATTCCTGCTTAGTCGTTTCCAAATCTCGAGTTGTTAACTCAATTTGGATGTTGTATGCATATTGCTTGACAAAAGCATTGGCAATTTCTGGCCAAGTATGATAGTGCACAAACTCCAAAGTGAGAAACCAATCGAGAGCGCTTTCAGTAAGAGTCCTTTGAAATAACTAAACAATGAGCTCATCATCCAAGCCCATTGGCCTCAGAGTGTTGATGATATGGCGGACATGGCTAGTGGGATTGCCAGTTCTATTGAACTTCTCAGGTAGTTGAGAATCTGGAAAAAGGCAGAGTCCTTCAAAATCTAGAATTTGGTCCCCTTGTGAACGGGCAGTACATTTGATCTCCTTGACTTGTTTTGGCCAATTCGGGGTTTTCTCGCCAATACCACTTCTTGAGGATTCTCATCTTCCACCGATTTCTCTTCGTTCTCAGCATCTCTTGCTGCTTTCTCTGCTGATAAGGTAGCGACTTTGAGCTTGGTGATTAGCAATGATGGCGTCGTTATCTGCCATGAGAGTGGGAGGATTACTTGATAAAGCTTAGGATTTGGTAGATGATTGAGTTTGTTGAGGAGATGACCGCGGAGTCCCTGAAAGTAGCAGTGTAAGTGTTTTGGCCAGTGAGGGTGACAGACGAGACGGCTGCAAGGACCTCTGTTTGGCATGACTTTGGGTGTTGTAAGAGTATAAAATTGGCTGTGGTTGCTTCTTTGTTTTACTTATTGTGTCTGCTTTGAAAAGTAGAGTACCTGTAAGTCAGTACTTGGCTTGTGTAGGGTTAGGATTTAGGCTGAAAATCCCAACCCTTCTGCACAGAAAAAGTTATTTACAACAACAGATGATACAAGGTGTGAGGAAGGACTTGGAAGTGAAAATGCAAGTAGGTTCCTTGCCTGTAGGTTCCTGTCTTAGTTTGATAAGTTCTATGGCTTTCTAAAACATGCAAGGTTTTGGTAGTCTCAGGGTGCTCCGTTGTCAAAGGGCACCAGTCCTTCTCCAGCCCATCATAGGCGGTGATTGGGTGATTCCCTTTTTGATATACCACTAGGTACGAGTGACTGTGGAGTTTGCTGGAACCCCCAACATAGCCCGTGTCATGCCGGGATATCAGGTGAACTCAACGGGTTGCCCGCTCGATGCATATGATAAATGAATTAAACAAGGCATGTATTAGTCTTATGTTGAACTTTCTGGTTATGACTCTCATATCCCCAGCAGAGTCGCCAAAAACTGTAGACACCTCCCAAACGGGGCATCGCCATACAGATTGATCATGTTTGTTTGCTCGATTGGTTGCTCGCTTCATAAACCAAAATCATGGACATTCCCATGGCTAGGAACATCGCCACATGACAATGATTATCATCAAATAGAGTCGCCACCCAGTTTATTAAAACTGGGAAAACAAATAGAGATTCTGGACACGGGAGCCAAAAGTACAATAAGGGGAAGGTGTTAGGCACCCCTCTTTGCCCAGTCGTGAGACTGGCCCATAATCGTTCAACATAGGACGTATAGATGCTTTATTTAATTCTAACACATAGTCTGTTTAATTAGTCCTTTAAACAGTAAGTAAAGTGAGCCAGGACTGTAATTGAAGCATGCATCAGAAAGCAGGAAACAAACAAAGCTGTCCCAGGGTAATGGATCCCGCGGCCGGTGAATGGATGTCACGGCCGAGGGATCCTCCTGGTTTGATATATCGGCCGAGGGATCGAAGCCCCGGTCGATGTTCTTCCTCACACCAGACAGAAACGTTAGTAAATAATCAAAACGCTAAAATCATGATTATTGACAGGAAATAAAACAAACCAGAGGCCGTTGGGCCTCACCACCTTGATCCCTCAGTTGCTTGATTGCTTTGGATTGGGCGTGGTTGACTGATTGCTTGATCGAGAACCCTAGAGTTAGGGTTTGAACTTCGGGGTTTGATCGCCGAATTGACGGCTGCCTTCGGAAGGTTAGGGCTTTTGGAGTATGGGATTGAGGGAGTATTTGTGCAGAGTTTCGAGGTTTGATTGAGTGTGTAGGTATCTCAATTTCTGTGTGTTAAATTCGGAGCCCAAAGGCCCCTTTATATAGGCATAGGGATGACTCACTCCGGCCAATCAAATCACGAGATGGCAATTGCAATTGCAATGCATCTCTAACTCTACGTCGTGATCTCCGAACGTAGCCCGAACGCATCGGAAAGGTAGTGTAGTTGGATCAAACCAAACGTCTGACAGAACGTTCCAGAGTCTGGAAAAAGGTCGATCTGGTTGCCGAGCAAAGGATGCCGCGGCCGTGGAATGGATGTCTCGGCCGAAGGATAGATCTCGCGGCCGAGGGATTGATCTCTCAGGGAGATTTTGCTGGCAACAGGTTGCTCGGGTGAGGGATTGATGTTGTGGCCGTGGGATCGATGTTACGGCCGTCAGATGGATTCTCCTAGGCTTCTGTATTTCTGTCTGAAAGGCTGTATGGCTTTGAATTGGGTCCTCTAAGTGGTCAAAGTTTTCACCGAAAGTCCTAAGGTCCTCAAAGAAGCAATCAGCAATCATTGTATCCATTTCATCATCGGGATTGTCCCAAGGTGGGACTTGAAATAATCGTTAGGCCAAATTGGGGTGTCTACAGATCCTATCAATAATGGAAAGCAAAATTGCAGGGTAAATTACTAACCATCCAACATGCTGTTCATGTGCTCCTTGAATTCTCAATATATTCGCTGAATCCATTCCCTTGGTGTTTCAAATACTCCATGATCGTAGCTGTCGTCAACTCCATCTGCTTGTTTGACTCTGAAAGCACATCTATCTTTTGCTGTTGTGCTTGCCATTCCTCTTGATATTCTTGTACCAGCGACTCGAGATGCGATTCATATTGACTATTGGCTGCAGATGCAACAGTGGTCCTAAGAGATGAGGAAGGCCTCATACCCAGTCTTTTAACGTATCCTGATTTTGCCTTGAGCGACTTGATTGAAAGCTCCTCTTGTGTGATCGGTGTCACACCAACCTCAGCATGTTCAGCCTCTACCTCTACGATCTTGCCCTTTTAAAATGTAAAACAACATAGAGTAATAAGATTTAAGCTTTAGATATTTTAGCAACTAAAGCAAATAACCAACTATACGTACATAGTTCTTCTCGTATTCTTCAGAGATCCACATTTTTGTATCTTCATTGAAGTGGGTAGATTTGTAAACTTCTTTCAAGTTCGGCACACGATTCCCATTGGTTTGCATCTGATCAATTAGTTTTTGAACCAATAAGTAGATTAAGCATATTTGCATTCTAACAACTACAATATTAAAAAAACTCACCATTGCATTTACCCTCACTGGGATGGACTTTGAACCACATCTATGTTTGGACTTCATTTCGCTCCGGTTCTTTATGTTTTTAGTTGTTTGTTCTAAAAAAAACAGCCAAAAAAAATAGAGAAACAAGAATTGCAATTGATTAATTGCCCATAGCATTACAAGCCGAAAAGAAAAGTACCATGCAAACAACATAACCAACCCAATTAAACTTGTTGAGACAAATGGCTGTATTCCACGTCTTCCTATTATGACTTTTCTTATACTATTAGCTTAATTTCCTTCTTGGGGGTTGAAGGTGTACATGATATGATAAAGAGAGAGATATGGATAGAAGCTGGGATAGTGGCGTTGAGATCTTTTCACTATTCATTGATAATCTACCAAAAGATACTCGGAAGATATGGATCTACAACTGATTCTCCAGATTCGGAAAAATTAGGGATCTTTACATCCCTAACAAGACAAGCAAAATCACAGGTCAGAAATTTGGCTTCGTCAGATTTGGGAACAGAAATGAAGCTATCAAAGCGGCAGAGGAAATCAATGGTTCGTGGATTTGGGGTCACAAACTCGTGGTGAATATTGCTAGATTTCAAAGACATAAACAACACCAGTCGAATTGGCAGCTACAACGTGGCAGCTACAATATGAAACTGGAGGAAGAAAAATGTGACGAGGCCACAGAGTAATAATCTGAACCGTCTCCCTCCTATTCAGTTTTCATCATGACAGAAAAGAGATTTGGGCAAAGAAAATCATGTCCATTAAAGAGTCAAAAGAGAATCAAAACAGGGAGAACGAAGATGAGGTGGATGGCAATGCAGACTGGGTAGAGGAGGTGGCAGAAACTGAAGGAAACAACGTGGATAGCTTGCCAGATGTCAATGCAACTTGTGCAGCCCACCCCTTGCCAAATGTAAATGCAACGGATGTGGCTCATGATGCTGAGAAGGTAAATCTTGAAAGCATGCAGTTGGCTTTATTTAAAGATAACAATAAAGTGTTGGAAGCTATTCAGGTAAAAAGGAAACTAAATATGTGCACTTCACTGGCCTGAAAATAAATTAGTTCGTGCATGCACTTCACTGACCTGAAATTTGGTATCACTCCATTTCTTATCAATTAGACCCACCCACTGTTCGTGAGTGACGCCAGATGGTGGGTGGCTTCTGGCATACTCTACCCCCTTAGTACTCTTAAGCTTCTTGTACTTTTTGTAAAGGTCATGGGTGTAATCACTCAGTCTATGCCCAAATTGTCTTGCCACTGCCTTCTCAACATCTACG
Source organism: Rhododendron griersonianum (assembly GCA_018127125.1). Lineage (NCBI taxonomy): Eukaryota > Viridiplantae > Streptophyta > Magnoliopsida > Ericales > Ericaceae > Rhododendron > Rhododendron griersonianum. Next base: position 39,310,770 of record CM030791.1, read on the forward strand.
GGATCTCCCTCCAAGTTAAATCGATCCTGCCAAATCCAATAGCAAAGGTATTGATTAATATGAATTGTGATTTAAGTAAATAAGAAAATATTGTAATTACCTTAATGCGTTGAAACATAGGTGCCTTCACACTTTCATCTACAGCTTTCCATCTACGAATAGTAAGATCTTCCAAATTTGTCCGAACCTCTACACCAATCTGTGTGGCAAGTTTACAAGCATACTTCTTGACAGGTGCACGAAAACACTGTGGGATGGGAACAAGAAGCTTTCCTTCTTTGTCAAATAATTGCTGAACCATCAAGCCTCGTGTCGGGCCACGAATAGGTCTATCAGCAACTATTGTTATAATGAAGCTATGTTAATATAGTAAGTGCCAAGCTTGAGCAAAAAAAATAAAGTGCCAAAAGTAGTGGTTAAATATACTGTCAAAAGAAAAATGTAAATAACATTTAAAGCTTACCGACAGGTGCTACAAAGGGGGCTGCCTGAATCTCCTGCTCGGGATCAAGAGGTTGTGGAGGTTGGGTACCCACATCTGGATGCGGGGTCGATCGGGTCACCCTCTCACGGACGGGGCTCGCGCCATGTTGGTTTCTGGTAGGGGCTCTTTGAAGATGCGATGTTCTAGGCAGCTGCATTTCAGGTACCACTTGGATCCTTACAACCTAAAATACCAAGAGACAATGCAAAAGTATGGAGAATGAGTAGAAGAAGAAACTTTGATGATAAAAAAAGTATAAGTACAAACGATAAAGCATGATAACATACGTCCATTGACTTGATTTTATTATTGATATATTATGTGCAGCCATAGAGTACCTCTTGTTCAAACGAGTCATCAGACTGATCAGAGTCGTTATCACTATCATCCTCATTACCAGGTGAGCAGCCCTGATTAGTTTGCCATTCCTCTTCATAGGTACGTAATGAACGAAAGCTGGTACATGCTTGAACCCCATTTTCATTCTCTTTGATTTTGTTGTCTCTCATCCTCTGGTATTCGTTTTCATTCTCTTTGACATTGTTGTTTCTCTTCCTCTTGTAACCATTTTGCTTCTGTTTTGCAAGGTCGCTTGGTTTCACCCATTGTTTATCGCTTTTGGACATGTTATGCACTATAAACAATAAAATCACAGATCATAATGTAGAGAAAGACAATGATCCCAACAAGACACGGATTAATATATTCTTTAGATTAACAAAAAAGTACATAACACAAACATTTGCATAAACAGCTTCATGAGTTCCACACGATTACTAATTACCAACAGGAAGACAAGGACATTCATTCACATATTGACATCAATAACTTTTCAAAACGATTACTAATCACCAACAAGAAGACACAAACGTTCATCCACATATAAAGCATAATAACTTTTCAAAACGATTACTAATCACCAACAAGAAGACACGAACGTTCATCCACATATAAAGCATAATAGATAAGTTAAAGATCATAATCCATATCAACATCCATATCATCCTCAAATATTTCTTGCTCTTCATCAGCTTCTGCCTCTACATTGTCTTCCAATATTCCATCTGATGGCACTACCCCCGAAATTATCTCAGCATCAACATCATCCCTATGACATCGGATATCACCTTGAATGTCAATTCGCACAGCTGATCCCATGTTCTCTTGTTGGAACACATCACCAGATTCTGGGGCATGAAATGTTTCAGCACTACCCACCTCTTGTACATCAAACACGCCCCTTTGTTGGACCCGTTCCACGACTTGCCAAGGTTCACCCCATTTTGTATCTTTTAGGTAAAACACTTGCTTTGCTTGACTTGGCAGAATAAATGGATCAGATTGATACCACCGACTTGTAACATCAATGCTAGTGCAATATGTGTCAGTTCGAATTGTTTTATTTCTGTCGGTATTGTTTGTATTATACCATTCACATTGAAACAATATTACACTATTCTGACACATATAATCGAGTTCCCAAACTTTGCTCAAGTGACCATAAAAGTTATACATCTTGCCATCATAGTTCCCTTCTGCAAGCAAACCACTATTCTGACTCGTTCGCCGATCATCTAGTTCTCTAGTATGAAACCTTACACCATTAATTATGCAACCTGTGTACTCTTTCACTAGCAAATTCGGACCATTAGCTAGCGACCATAATTCATCGGTTGCCTCTGGTGACTCCTCAACCCTCAGTGCATTTAACTACCACCACATGCAAGTTGAAAATAATAAGTAAGGTCAGCTATAATACAACTTGATAGTATTTAGCGCACAATGAAAAGGGAAAACATCTTACTCTCTCTTTGAACCACTTGAGAAATTCTTCCTGTTGTGTACGTGTTATGTCATGCCCACTTGGAACTTGTAATTGATTCTTGTGCTCCCTAATCAAAAGAATGTGATTACTAGGTAAAATACTATTAATATGCAACATCAATACTATTGAGAAGGGCAAGCATAAGTAAGAACACGTGAAAAAAATACTCTAAATACTTCTCCACCTTAGGACTATTGTACAACAAGAACCAGTGAGCCTTATGACGAAGCTCCAGTGACATCTCACCATCCCTTGTGACACGCCCAATAGGACAAGCAGTTTCCGTGAACACTGTCAAGCCTTGGCGCCTATCGCCCAAATCTTCATTCCTTTCATGTCGATTATGCACACTTTCGATCCCATCAAGATACATTGTGCAAAAAGTTAAACACTCCTTGACAATATACGCCTCTACAATGGAACCTTCTGGTCGGGCTCGGTTTGAAACGAACTTTTTCAAAGTTCCAAGAAACCAAAAAATAAATTCAGAATAAGATTACATATGCCATTTAAATTTTCAACATAATTATAGATTCAACAAGATTACCGTTCAATCGGGTACATCCACCGATATTGCACCGGTCCTCCGAGAATAGCCTCACGCGGCAAGTGAATTATTAAGTGGACCATCACATCAAAGAAGGCAGGAGGAAATATTTTTTCAAGCTTGCACAAGATATGGATCGCACGCTCCTCTAATTGTTCAAGTTTGCTTCGTGTCACTGTCCTAGAGCACAAGTCTTGGAAAAAGGTACCTAATTCAAATAGTGCTATGCTAATTTCCTTATCCACAAATCCACGCATTCCAATTGGAAGAATTCGTTGTATGAGTACATGGCAATCATGGCTTTTTAACCCAGTTAACTTTCCATTTGAAGTATTCACACATTTGGCTATGTTTGCTGCGTAACCATCTGGATACATGACAGATTTTAAGAATTCAAAGAAAGCCTCCTTCTCTTTCGAGGTCAAAGAAAAGGTCGCCCGAGGCTTGGCATATGACCCATTGGGACATTCTATAAGCCATAGGTCTTTTCGTATACCCCTATCTTGCAAGTCCCTTCGTGCCTTGTCTGTGTCTTTGTTCTTTCCCTCAATGCCCAACATTGTTCCAAAGATATTCTCACAAGCATTTTTAATCACATGCATTACATCAATGTTGTGTTGGAGCTTTCTGTTTTTAAAGCCTAATAGCTCGTACAAGATGCTTAGTTTTGTCCAATTTGGTACAAAACGAGGCCTTTTCTTCTTTCTTGGATCTTTTCCGAACTCGACCACTGGTAAAGAATCCAACTGTTGTATTTTTTCCACCGGTATCTCCAAGGATCTCTTTCCCTTCTCCTGTTTACCATTGTAAGCCCCCCTCTTTCGGCGTTTGGGGTGGTTCTCAGGTAAGTAGCCTCGATGGTTAATGTATGCTGTCTTACTCCTCAAAGATTCAAAATATGGTTCATCGTTGCAAGAGTAGCACGAAAAATGACCCTTCGTTCTCCATCCTGACACGTCACCAAATGCTGGCCAATCGTGAATTGTGAAAAATAATGTTGCACGTAACTTAAAAGTCTCCCCACTTGAGGCGTCGTAAGTTAATGCACCATTTTTCTCCAACTCCTTCAACTCGTCCACCAAAGGCCGCAGATAAACATCAATATCAATTCCTGGTTGCTTATCCCCGGGAATAAGCAATGACAACATGAAAAATGGCTCCTTCATGGCTAACCAAGGTGGCAGATTATAAGGAATAAGAATGACAGGCCACATGCTGTAGGAGTTGCTCATATTCCCAAAAGGATTGAACCCATCAGTTGCCAACCCTAGCCTCACATTACGAGGGTCTTGGGCAAACTCAGGATGTTGCAAATCAAATTCCTTCCACTCATCAGCATCCATAGGATGCCTCCATTTCTCCCCATCCACACGTTCCTCCTTGTGCCATTTCATGTCATTGGCTGTCTTCTCCTTCATGTACAATCTTTTCAACCTAGGAGTTACAGGAAGATATCGCAACACCTTATGGGGAATCTTCTTACCCCTGCCACGATTGATTTTGTACCTAGACGTATTACACTTTGGACATTTATCTAGCTTTGCATTCTCCTTCCAAAAGAGTACACAATCTCTCTCGCATACATCAATGAGCTCATACGACAAACCCAACTCACTTAGTATCTTCTTGGCTTCATAAGTTGACTTAGGAACCAAGTTACCTTGTGGTAAAAGTCTAGAAAGGAATTTTAAGAGCCTATTCACATAATAATTGATCGAACGGTTCATTACCTTCTCATTAAGCAACTCAATGACAAACTTCAACAAAGTATAATCTGTACCACCCGGCGGGAACAACTCACGTTGGGCATCATTCAACAATTTATCAAAGTTTCGCACTTCCTCTCTTTGGGTCGTATCCATTGAGTCCGCTCTTATTCGGTCTTCCACCAAGGCATCAATGCCGCCGAGATTCCCCTCCTCGCAAGTTCCCATTTCACAAGGATGCACCGTATCTGATACACGTGGTTCCCCGTGTTCATGCCAAGTAGTGTAACTTTGCACAATTCCATATTGAAACAAATGAAGGTGCACTTCTTGAAGATTTTGTCGACGACAGTTCACACATTTCCGACACGGGCACAAAATATTACCTTGCCGATCACCAACAGCTGCTGCATATTCAAGAAATGAATTGACGCCATCGAAATAAGGCTGACTTGTTCTACCATGAGCGGTGCTGCCCAATTTCATCCAACTCTTGTCCATTACTAAATGCAAAAGCATGGTCAGAGTTGAGATGTCAAAGTCATACTAACTGTGTCATGCATCAATTATTATCATTTCTATCATTTTTATTTGTATCAATAATTAAGGCTTCTCTAGTGATACAAATTTGAACGATGCCTAACAACTCTATGGTGCCAATAAGTAGAATAAGACACCAAAACTCCACATGAAATCAATACTTTGTAAATGAATAAGCTATCAAGTAACAACACAAGGAGGTATCAATTATTTTGCCCAATAGAACAAACATCAGAAGTAATTTCCTTTAATTAAACAAGTACAACATTTTTATTTTTACTCTCATACCTCACTTCTTGATCTTTTGAAGTCAACTTCTATTCAAGTATCTTTCAGCAGATTGCGCATAATCCTGAGATAGTGATGCACCAAATTCTGGATGAAGTCAAGGCCTGTGCTAGCTCGTGGCGGAATGTTCCCAGTACTGTGGATAACCTCCATACCTGCTTGTACTGGGGGATCCCCGATTCTATTTTTCTGTAGTTTCTGTTCTTTTGGGTGTTTCTAGGGTGATTTTCTTGGTCTTCTTTTGCCTAGCTTTGTAGCCTAGGTTTTGGTTGTTTTTCTGTTTTTGCAGGTTTTCCCCTGCTTGTTTGTTGGGCTTCTGTCCCCTTTATAAAATTGCTTGGTTCCAAAAAAAAAAGTATCGAAAACACAAAATACACATGACAACATAGGGACTGAATCCTATGAGCACAAGTCATAACCAAATCCCCATGTCAAATAAGAAATATAAGCATCAACCCACACCCCTACAGGATATTATTGAGTGTCACATGGCCATCTCACCCTCTCCCACAACCTAAGTCACATAATGCACAGGACCTTGCAGGAATGCGATTGCGATTGTGAAATCATCTTTCAAAAACTTTTCAAACTATTAAAAAATACGAGAACGAGAATTAAGTGTGCGAGCAAAGAGCGAGAATTAATTGCGCAGCTGTGGAGCGAGAATTTAGATCGCGAACATAAAAACCTATTGGGGTAGGCAAGGCATATACTAATTATGGGCCACATGCAAAGTCTTTCTAAAATGGGATCTATCAATTGAAGGCCCACAGAGTTGAATAGATTGTGTTGGAGGTGTAAAGGACTGGGGGTCTAACTGCCCTAACTTTTACAAGCTTTCAACTTGTGAGCCACTGGAATCGAGAAAACCACTAACAAAATTCATCGAATCAAATACTCCAATAAGCAACCCACATAATAAACTCTCAACCGTGTGATCCGTCGATTCCTGGAAAGAACACCCTGCTCCAACTTTGTGAATTCACGTTGCAGTGGGACAAAAATAGATTGCATGGTAGAAAAAAGGGGTGTGAAAAAAAATTACCCAAGAAAGATTGTTTAGTGCCCGGATTAATGTCCAGAAGTTCTTTCAGCACTGATTAGTTTGATTTCCACCCTAATTTGTATGGATTCCACAGTACTACTCCTATAATGCATTGAATACTCTATCATGGTATAGGGCTTGGACCATTAAAACCGTAGTCCAATTTTAAATGGCAGAGACTATGAACAAGTCAGATCCTACTACACAGTTAGGTAAATATTTCTAACAGTCATCAAACTAAAGATTTGGGAGAGAAAATTCAAGGGTACCCACTTAATTTTTCTAATCTCTACTTCCACTTCAGTTACATCTCTATTCGTAAATTCACCTCATGTTCTAACGAGAAGGTCAAAAAAAGAGGACGACCGCAAAAAGAAAAACAAAATAAGTACGTTGCTCGGTCGTGAAAGCTTGGGTCTCGCCCAACTTGAAAAAGGGCTCTGTTCCCCTTGTCGGGGGGAGGCGGGGAAACATATATGAGTATTCAACGGAATGGACTTGAAAAAATTCTGGAGTGTGGAGGGATGCATGACTCGAAACCGGTTCGTACACCTCTGGGCGCCCACTTTTCGCTTTCTGCAGCCCTAGCTATCACCGAGTCAGGGTTTTGGGTATTATAGATTGGAGAAATACTAACATATAAGTCCATATATATACACCGATCCATGTACAAACATATATATACAGGATTATGAGACCTTTCCCCCAAATAATCACAACAAATCAACTGGGTTTAGGATCTTTGGAGGAATATATGGAAAAGACAGAGAGAAACTTACAACCGTATCTCACGTACCTGAAATCTTAGACTCGAGCTATTAGAAAGACAAGGAGAATCCTGTTGTGCTTCTTGATGCTCCAATCGAAAAATAGTTCAGTGTGGCGAGCTATGGCGGATTCACCGAAGTGTTCTCTGCAAGTACTTCATCAGAGAAGAAGAGAGAGAGAGAAGCGGTGGGTTACGAGGGAATGAGGAGAGAGAAGGAAAAGTAGGAGTATATCCTTTATTTATGCCTAAACGGTGCCGTTTTAGCCCTTTTTGTCTGTTTTTTTTTCCCAGTCCCGCCAATCCTTATTTGTTGGGGTACCGCCAAAATATTTAATGTTTTTCGGATGCCGCCAAATTTTTTGAGGGAAACGGCGAGGAATATTTTTTTTTTTGTCGCTAACAGTAAAATTGGAACGGATAAATGGCGAGGAAAAATAGAGTTTCGTCGTCAAATTTGTTCAAACCGCGACGAACAAATATTTCCTCGCCTAATTGGACCCGCTCCCTTCATTTAGTGACGAAATTTTTTTTTCCTTGCAAATCACATACTATTACCGACAAAATAATTTTTCGTCGTCAATTTTCGTCATCTTAGACCACTTTTGTTGTAGTGCGTAGCCGCTTTGAACGCCAACCGCCGAAACCACAACCGTGATGACGAACCAATGACCCGAACTCGAGCAATGAATTGCAAAAGCCGACCCTCGACTTTCCACGGAGATACCAAACCCAACGTGGCTGAAACATGGCTGAAGGAAATCAAGGTGATCCTTGACACCTTAGGGATTACCCAGGATGGAGATCGTGTAGACTTAGCCACTTACCAACTGAAGGGAGAAGCCCGCTATTGGTGGGATCTGATGGAGGCAACCCACGCCATAGCCACCATGAGTTTTGCCGAGTTTGAAACTCTGTTTCTTGACAAATACTTCCCCACGCCTCTTCGCCTAGCCAAGGAACAAGAGTTCATGAATTTGAAACAAGGAACAATGACCGTTACCTAGTACGCGGCCAAATTTGAGGAATTATCCCGTTACGCCCTAACCGCTGTAGCAACTGAAGACAAGAAGGCAAGAAGGTTCGAGTGGGGGCTGACAACTGCTCGAAGGGCAGTGGTGGCACAAGCCTTCACCACCTATACCGGTGTCGTAAAGTGTGCGCTCTGGCTAGAGACGAGGAGGCAGACTTTAAAACCCGCTGGAAGAAGGTGACCAGCAGCACCAGCGGGCCAATCGGAACCCAACCATCCAACAACAATCGTGGACCCTACCCCACCAAACCTTCTAACCTGTCTCAAAACAGCCAACCCTAGAGGACTGCTACACTAGGACAGGGTGAACCGCAGAGGGGAGGCCGGAACATAGCATCAGTTCAGTGCTTCAACTGTCAGTCTATGGACCACTACAAGCGCGAGTGCCCCCAACCCCAGAGGGAGAAGAATGGGAGCTTTGGAAACCAGAGAGCTCAACAATCTGGACAGGTCGGATTTGGGAAGCAAAACTCGGAGGCCCATCGCAGCAGCAGAATGGGCAGAACAAAGGAAAGCAGCCCATGGGAAACCAGCAAAGCACCGGAGGGCATATCTTTGCGTTGCAGACTAAGAAATAGGAGCAGGATCCCTCTGTGATCCAAGGTACGTTACTGCTATATAGTACTTGCGTAAACGCCTTGTTTGACTCTGGAGCATCACATTCATTCATATCTACTGCCTGCATAACTGCCCTAGCACTAGAAACAGAACCCCTATGTACGAGTACAAAAGTATCATCACCGTTGGGGGGGAGAATAGCTGTTAGTCTAGTGTGTAGAGGGTGCGACCTAGAAGTAGCCAACCTACGCTTGACCTAAGACCTTAGAGTGATCGACATGGCGGATTTCGACATAATCCTGGGAATGGACTGGCTATCAACACACCAAGCGGTCATAGACTGCCATCAGAAGATGGTGATGGCTTACACCCCCGAAGGAACTTGTTTCCGATTTAAGGGGGATAAACAGACGACAAGTTCGACGACGAAGAGATCAAGGTGGCAGAATCAACTATTTGGATGGCTAGCTAGCCTCCAAATGGATGAAACCGACAGGATGGAATTGGGATTACCACACATCATTTGCGAGTACGCCGATGTTTTCCCTGAAGAACTTCCTGACTTACCACCTCAAAGAGAGATAGATTTCTCTATAGAACTCCAACCGGGAACAACACCAATCTCTATGGCCCTGTACCGAATGGGCCTCTATAGAACTAAAGGAGCTCAAGACCCAATTGCAAGAGCTGTTAGACAAAGGGTTTATCCGGCCAAGTACGTCACCATGGGGAGCGGCTACACTATTTTTGAAGAAGAAGGAAGGGACACTTTGTCTATGTATCGATTATAGGAAGCTAAACCAAGTCATAGTCAAGAACCGGTACCCACTGCCAAGGATCGATGACCTATTTGATCAATTGAGAGGAGCAACCTGCTTCTCTAAAATCGATCTTCGATCAGGATATCATCAGCTTAGAATCCGGGATGAAGACATCGCCAAGACAGCCTTCCGCACCAGATATGGACATTACGAGTTTGTAGTGATGCCATTTGGGCTGACGAACGCTCCGGCAGTATTCATGTGTCTCATGAACAAAATCTTTCAACCCTACTTAGACAAGTTTGTAGTGGTGTTCATTGATGACATCTTGATATACTCCGTCAATAAGGAGGAGCATGAAGAACATCTTCGGATAGCACTACAAGTACTCCGAGATAACCAACTCTATGCCAAGGCAAGTAAATGCGAGTTTTGGCTGAAAGTGGTTAAGTTCTTGGGGCACGTAGTATCCAAGGACGGAATCGCGGTGGACGAAAGTAAGGTTGAAGCAGTACTGAATTGGAAACAGCCAACCTCAGTATTTGAAATCAGGAGTTTCCTACGATTGGCTGGGTACTATCGAAGATTCATACCAGACTTCTCAATTCTTGCCAAACCAATGACAAGACTGACTCAGAAAGGAGTGAAGCTGGATTGGAATGAAGCCTGTGAGAAATCCTTTAAGGAATTGAAGAAGAGACTGACCAGTGCACCGATACTCATCATTCCCGAGCGAGGTGTAGATTATACAGTCTACTGCGACGTGTCAAGAGACGGTTTAGGATGCGTACTGATGCAGAATGGAAAAGTTGTAGCCCACGGATCCCGGCAACTCCGACCACATGGGAAGAATTACCCTACTCACGACTTAGAATTGGCTGCAGTAGTATTTGCCCTCAAAACATGGTGTTACTATCTGTGGGGAGAACAATTCAAGGTCTTTACTGATCATAAGAGCCTCAAGTACCTTTTCACTCAGAAGGAGTTGAACCTGAGGCAGCGCTGCTGGATGGAATACTTGGAGGACTACCAGTTTACGCTACAGTACCACCCCGGCAAGGCCAATGTAGTGGCTGACGCTCTGAGCCGAAAGGACAGGGCACAGAAAGTCAAAACTGCCATCAAGGAATGGGAAATGGTGGACACTCTCAACGAATTCAACCTACGACCATCGTCAAAAATTGGGAACGCACGATTGTATGCTCTTGTTGCAGAACCGGCGCTCCGCCGAGAAATCCTACTAGCCCAAACCTTTGAACAAGATTGCGAGTTCATTCGATATCGAATCCAAGAAGGAAAAGCACTACCTGGATGGACAATCGAGAAGGACAACAGCCTGAGATTTAAGGGAAAGGTGTTCGTACCTAATATCGGGACCCTTCGAGAAGCCATACTCCGAGAAGCTCACCATTCAAACTTCGCAGTCCACCTTGTCGGTACAAAGATGTATCATGACCTGCGAAGAACATACTGGTGGGAAGGAATGAAGAAAGACGTAGCCCGGTTTGTATCTACCTGTCCAGTGTGACAACAAGTCAAGGCTGAACACCAGAAACCTGGAGGAGACCTTCAACCTTTACCAATTCCAACCTGGAAGAGGGAGCATATCTCAATGGATTTCGTGACTGGACTACCAAGATCCGCCAAGACCAACACAGCTATTTGGGTGATCATGGATCGACTCACCAAATTTGCGCATTTTGTGCTCGTTAAGATGACGGAGAACGTGGAACAGTTGAGTCTGTTGTACATTCGAGAAATTGTAGGACTCCATGGAGTACCTATCTCGATAGTATCTGACAGGGACCCACGTTTTGTATCACACTTTTGGAAAGGATTGCAAAAAGCATTAGGAATGGACGTAAGGCTCCGTACGGCCTTCCACCCTCAAACAGATGGACAAACGGAGAGGACAATACAGACATTGGAAGACATGCTGAGAGCCTGTGCCTTGGATTTCTCTGGAAACTGGGAGCAGCACTTACCATTGGTAGAATTTGCCTACAACAATAGCTACCAAGCAAGTATAGAGATGGCACCGTACGAAGCTCTATACGGTCGACCCTGTCGATCCCCAGTCTGCTGGACAGATACTGGAGAAATGGGATTGATTGGACCTGACATAGTATGGGATACTACGGAGAAGGTCAAAACTATCAGACAAAGGATCCAAACCGCTCAAAGCCGACAGAAGAGTTACGCAGATAAAAGAAGCCGACCGTTAACCTTTGCTGTGGGAGATCATGTGTTCCTGAAGATCAGACCAAAGAAAGGAGTCATCAGATTCGGGAAAAAGGGAAAGCTGTCCCCATGCTAAATTGGACCCTTCGACATCGTGGAGAAAATCGGGAAGGTTACGTACCGTCTAGCCCTGCCGCCACAGCTAGATAGAGTGCGTAACGTGTCACACGTTTCAATGCTCTGCAAGTATCTCGCCTTACCCACACATGTCCTCAACTGGGAAGACATCACCATCGAAGAAGACGCAACGTACGAAGAGGAACCAATAGAGATTCAAGACCGAAGCGAGAAGATAATCCGTAACAAGACCATCAAATTGGTACGAGTTCTGTGGAAGCACCGTGGATCTGAAGAGACCACATGGGAGAGAGAAGAAACCATGAAAGCAAATTACTCTCACCTGTTCGATTCCAAGCGTACACCTAATTTCAAGGACGAAATTGTTTAAGGGGGATAGGTTGTAACAACTCCGATTTTTAGTAAATAAAAATCTCGTTGTAATATTCAAAAATCCTTTATTTATTCTTGGACTACTTTATAAATTTCTTTTTAATTTATAATAATCCGTCATAATTAGATTTGAGGCTTATAAAATTAGATTACATCACACCGGACGATCTAGTCATTTTCTAAAAACAGTGCTTATAAAAGCACTAGTACATGTTCCTAGTAATTGAAATAAAGTCTTAAAATTATATTTCTTGACTAGAAATCCTACTTAGCAAATATAGTTAGTTTCTAACCAACTAGTTGAAGAAACCTAACTACCATTGCACTTAGTTACATACTCCTAACCCTAGATGAACCTTATGAACCTTTCAAACCCTAATGGAACCCTTTGGACCAAGGTAATTATTATATATATATATATATATACATATATATATATATATAAATATTCATTTGATTAGTCATTTCAAAGCCATACTTGTCACCTTTATCTCTTACCCATTGGATAATAAATGTTAGGGAAACTTTTATCCCTTGGATAAACCTAGACTTAAAGCCCTAAATCTAAGATTCCCACCAAAGTCAATTTCCTAGATTTTCCAAGTACACATATATGTTTATATATAGGTATACTTGTACTACTTAGCCTATTATTATATTTCTAAGGAATCTTAGACCATACTCATAACCTTTACCCATTGGATAACAAATACTAGGGAAACTTTTATCCCTTGGATAATAGAAAACCTAGACTTGCCATTGACCACCTAAGTTATTGTCCTAAGATTTCTAGGTACACATATATGGTTATATATAGGTATATGTACCTTATAAAGACAATTTCCTAGATTTTCTAAAGTACACATATATGTTTATATATAAGTACATGTACTTCTTAGCCTATTATTTATTCTAAGGGAATCTTGACCATATCTTCCTTAGTTGACACTTGAAAGCCTACTCTATCCTAGACTAGATCACATAATACTTAATGTATACTTCTATATATATATATGCATAGATGTACATAGTACAAGAGAGAGAGAGAGAGGGAGAGAGAAGGCCGAGAGAGAGAGAGAGAGGGAGAGGCCGAGAGAGGGAGAGAGAGAGAGTGATGTGTGTGCATGTGTTTGCTCACTCAAACAAGTCATCTCTTTTAGCCAACCTAACACACAATCTAAGTGTGGGCAGCATGCCCTCGGAGAAGGATTCCGTTCCTTTCCGACAAACTTCCGGGGCAAGGGCCCTCGCTGGAATCGAGGGAGCGCGAGCGGAGAGGCAAGCGCTCAAAAATACAGAGTCGCCACTCGGGTTTTGAAGGTCCGACACCCAAGGAACCGTATTTCGAAGCACCTGTCGAGCTATTTGATTTGAAAAAGTGAAGGCACCAGTCCGTCATAACCATATCTGGGTTCGGGAGCCAGGTTACGAGAGGGGAAGGGTTTTAAGGCACCCCTCTCGCCCAATCCGGAGATCGGTCTCTACTTGAGCATTTTGAAAATGTTTACGATTCTTCTTTTATTAACCAGATTTTAGCCAATTAGGGCGGGGGAATAGTTAATCGGGGATTGAAAGTGTAACACGTTTTGCAAGATGTGATGAATAACATGGATGGATGAAATATTAAGGAAATAAATGGGACAAAGTTCAAAATATCAGTAAAACACCAAAACAGTGCTTGGATATGGGAATATCACAAACAATGGCCAACTTGCATGCATGGATCAACCTGCATGCAAGGGAACCATCGCGCGATACTTCCATAACGTCGCGCGAGTGTTGATTCCTCACCAACAGTTTGAACTTTATCCCCTTTTGGGCTCTGGAAGGACCAGTGCACACCCAGGAGGCAAACCAAGCAGTTTATAAATACTGAAAGTAAATAATTATTACAGACAGATTGGAATGAATTGAAAATACAACCCCTAAACAGTGGGGGAAATAAACAGAGGCCAAAAGCCTAGTTGCCCATCCAAGTGCCATTACTGGAAATCAGTGAACCATCGCGCGACAGATTAAAATACTCGCGCGAGGGTTCTGACTGGACTTTCAGGAATTGCTTTGCATGCTTGGGGCTTTGAGACATATTCAGAGACATCCCAAGGGCATTCCAAACTAACTGAAACAGCAAGCTAAGAGCTGGACCATTTAAAACCAAATTAGCCATGCAAGGGCAGCCTCTGGAAATCAATGGACCATCGCGCGACAGAGTGGAATACTCGCGCGAGGATTCTGACTGGACTTTCAGGAGTTGCTTTGCATGCTTGGGATTCTGAGATGTTCAGGAATATCCCAAAGGCAATACAAACTGACTAAAATGACAAACCAAGGAACTGAACTTATTTTTATGATGCATAATGGTGACCTATATATGAAGATAAAAACAGAACAAAGATGACCATGAATAAAACAAGAAATAACCAGCATCCCTTCCCCACGTGGACCAATCTCTTGCAGACAGAAATGTCGCGCGAGTGTTTGGGTCCATCGCGCGAGGGTTTGGCTGGTTATAGATTCTTGTAACCCTGCTGACTTTAGGGCCAGGACTGGTATTGATTACCAGCCTTGGCCCTGCCTGCCCCCCTCAGGGTTCAAGACAGGAACAGGTAAATTTTATACCTTTGCTTGAATGGCTTTTGAAATGGATTGGATGGAGTGATGTGACCTTGCAAGAGAGTGTATGGAGAACACTAGTTTGAAAGACTAGGAAGTGGTTTGGATTAGTGACTTTGTGCTAGATTTGATAACACCTTCTTGTTGAAATTTTGGTAATATTTGCAACCTTCTAACCCTTTTCACGGAAGAGCAATGGGGGTATATATAGGAGGAGTGAGTGGTGCAATGGGAGGTGGAAAACTAGGCCAAGTAACCAGCCAACAAGGCTGGTCACTCTTGCTTGGTGGAGAGACTAGCCACCAAGGTGAGTGGGGGTGGTTGTGAGGGTGTGAGGGTGAGCCTGCCAGAACGCTGTTCAGACAGAGAAAACGGGGTTCTAGCCCATGTGGCCCTGATGATCACAAAAGTCCAGCTGGATTAAGATGATGGGGACAGGTGGAACCGTCGCACGAGGGTTTGGAACCATCGCGCGAGGGTCAACAGTCAACCTTTGACTTTGACCAACACCTGGCAAGCTGACTATCGCGCGAGGAACAAGAAGTATCGCGCGACGGTCAAACTTCGGTTAGGGTTTTGACTGAAGGTTTTAGGGGTTCAAAAAGGGTTAAAAGGGTTCAAGAAGGGTTCCAAGTCCAATCCATTCCACATTCAAGCCCGCTTGATCCAATTTCATCATCGGGGAAACAAGAAACTGAAAAATAAAGTAAAACAAACGGGAGACCCAGATTGGGGTGTCTACAGTAGTCTCTCTTTGACGGCACGCGGAGCACCATTGACTGGTACGCGTAACGTCAAAGATTTCTAGACACCCACCAAATCCGCCCGAAAGCCGATTAAATGGAAAGTGCAGACTAGTATATAAAAATATCGTGCACCAATAGATAGATTGGACGGATGGATCGTCGTTGATTTGAGATTGGACGGATGGATCGTCGCTGATTTGAGATTGGACGGATGGATCGTCGCTGATTTGCGGGCGGACCACTGCTGGGGATGTAAAATTCCTCGGGATGGAGGCAAAACCTTCATATTGTCCCTCAAATTTATTATAAGAACAATATCAAGGCTTCACAGACCCGGAAGAGGGGTAAATGAGATTGGGCCAGGCCTAGAATCTAGATTGGGCCTGAGGCCCAAAAGAACTGTCGCGCGACAGATGCGAACACTCGCGCGAGAGTCCCTAGTTAGGGCTTGGATCTGAAAAAGCCCAGACTCGGCCCAAACCTGTTCCACTCGTTTAAAACGTTGCGGGGACGTTACAGCTACTGTATGAGGGCGGTTTCAAACCTTTCAAAATCCACCCAAATCTCATCTCTCCTCTCAATCCCTAATCCATCCACGAAATCAACACACTCATACACACCCATTATCATCCATGGCAGATTACGGTGGTGACGGAGGTGGTGGCGATGTTATTGATCAACCGGAGGACCGAGGAGGGCGAATGGGTCTTGAAACGGTCGATTAGACAGCGGCGGAGGTTGGTACAGACACCGGTGCAGCGGTGGTAGGCGGCGGCGAAGGCGAACAGGGTCGCGAGCAGGAGGCTAGTGGTGACGAGAACAGTCGCGCGACAGTGGGAGCTGAGGAAGCAGAGGCTGCTGTCGAGCCATTGGGGTCGAGCATGGTAGTGGAAGGGTCGGTGGTGACTGGGGTGAGTCCAGGAGATGCAGAACAGACTGGTACTGGAGAGCACCATCGCGCGACAGAGGAGGAGCCTCGCGCGAGGGTTGAAGCTGGAGAAGGCAGTGGCAGTGGGGCAGGAGATGATGGCGTTGAGCCAACCAGGTCCCCGCTGAGGGATTCGGCGAAGGGTAAAGGGGCCGTTGTTGAGGAGGAGACCACGGAGGTACCAATCCAGGAGGAAGACATATTGTTTCGGCCCGCGGCAACGTCGTCGAGTCATAGACCGATCACAAAACACGACGTCGCCGAGTTCTTGAGTGATGAAGCGTTGGCAAGGCTTCTTGAGGATAACCCCCTGATTGGGGAGTTGGTCTTGAAGGCCAGAGAGGATCGGGCGCGGGCGATTGAGGCGTCGGAGGCGGCGGAGAGAGCCGAGAGAGAGAGAAAGGAGAGAGAGGAGCCTTTGAGGGATATTGAGGCCGAGGAGAGGGCCGAAGTGGAGGCGCAGGGGCCTAGAGTGACAGCGGTGGTAGAGGCGAGGAACATGAGACGCCCTACTTTTTCAGCGAAGGCGTACGTGCCTCCCACGCCACACTTGTTCATACCGTCGGGCTTTGCGGCTTACGTACCGCTACAGAGAGACTATGATGACGAGCTCATGTTGAGGGACCCCCAGGCCCACATTGCCCGTACTTGGATGGAGGTACATTCCCAGAAAAACTCCTTTTGTAATTCAATTTCAATACCATGCTTGTTGTAGCTAGATTTCGATACTCGCATGAAAACACTTGAACTTAGAATTGCATGCGACATTCATGTGCCAAACCACGTCAAAACCATACACCATTGGCGACATAAACCTTGTATGAAGTAACACGAACTAGGCACACACCATAGGCTCCATTGATTACCCAGAACTTGAAAATTAAAACCCTGTATGCACAAGAATCTAGAACAACACACCATACTCTGAGTTTGAATCATGGCATGACGAGATAACCCCCACATCCCGTGTGCAACAGTTTTAGCCAAACACGTGCTATAGACATCATTGATTACCTAGAACTTGAAAATGAAATCCCTGCATACTGATAATATCCTTTGCTGCTTGTCTTTGCATTGGAAACAGGCGGGAGCGAGTCCGAGGGACATCCGCAGCTTTGGGGGCGCGTGTAGGTCCTTGGAGCTGTACGAGGCTTTACCAGAGAGGGTGAGGTTGGTAGACGAGGCGGGCTTTGGAGAGTTTGTACGGACGCTGACACGGGCGAGAGCCGATCACGCGGTCCTGGTTGCACTTGCTGAGAGGTGGAGGGATACCACCAATACCTTCGACCTACCTCCTAGGGAGATGACGATGACGTCTGTAGACTTTGCAGCGATCACGGGGCTTAGGGTTGGAGGCGAGCCCATCCCGTTTGACTCAAGGATCCAAGAGGATCGGGCTGCACTGGAGTGGTTTCTGGGCGAGGCGCCCAAGATTGAGGAGGGAATGGCGAGATACGATCAGTTCAAGAAGTACCTGAAGAAGAAGGTGACGAATGATCGGGAGGCGGAGCAGATGGCCCGGGCGTACTTGCTATACTTGTTTGGTGCCACTTTGTACCCAAACAGATGGAGCAAAGTGCATCTCTCCTGCTTGCCGGCGTTGAGGGACCTGAGGACGGCCTCACGCTATGACTGGGGCGGGGCTGCACTTGGCACAGCCTACCACTTCTTTGGTGACTCGTCGAGGGCGGGTCAGAGCACAACTGGCTACTGGAGAGCTTGGGAGGTACAATCCTGACCCTTTGCACAACACAATTTCAATTATGCTTGCTTATTTATTCACTTAGCCCGCTTGATTGCTTCAATTTTAGATATTGCATACCCTGTGACTAATGCTTGTACTTGTCTAAACATTGCACAGCTTTGGGCCTACGAGGTACTGCGGATGTATCTGCCGCAATGCAAGCACCCGGACTTGAGCACCCTTCCCCGCGCGCTGATATGGAGCAAGTCCAACATGGGGAAGAAGGAGGGGAGAGGCGATCTCAATGCCTTTAGACTATACTTGGACGAGCTTAGGGCTTCACAGGTATGACATAGAACATGAAACTTTCGATATGCAGTCCTTTCTTTGATTTCAATGCTGTCGCTGATCAATTGCCTGAATTGTCCGCTTGTCTTCATTGCAGGTCAATTGGGATCCTTGGAGAGGGGCGTGACCAGAGCCATAGTACTTGGCCAGGAGCAAAGCTGTTACAGCCAGCAGGGTGCTGTTGGAGTCGGCTTTCGGTTGGCAGTGGTACTTGGGGGACCGGGTGACACGTCAGTCACTTGGCCATCTCGAGTTCCAGGTGCCAGGGCCACTTCCGCCCTGGGCTTCACACACGGGAGAGTACACACGAGCTGAGCTGGAGAGGTACACGCGGCCGGACACCGAGTTGGCACACTACTTGCGTCCTGAGAGGGACTATACTGTTTACCAGAGAGACTTCCTGGCGGGCCCGCTTGGGATCCGTGGCCTTAGAGAGGTGCGGAACCAGGCCGCAGGAGCTGCTGAGGAGAGGAGAGCTGTTGGTGAGAGACAGAGGGGAGGCGAAGGCCGTGTGAGGCGGGGCCTAGGCGGACCTGTGGTTGGTGGACCTCCGGAGCTGCTTTGGAGGATTCCTGTGGTCGACAGCCAGGGGAATCCTAAAGAGATACAGTTAGTGCCTGCGAGAGCGGAGCACACCCCTATGACCGTTGCAGTAAGACTTAGCTTCCAGTATTGCTTTTCAATTCAACACGCTTGAATTACTATCGATTGGCCTGCTAAATCCAAATTGCATGCAGGTACCGACTGAATGGGTGAATGAGGCCGTGCGACGCATGCTAGCCCTGGAGAACGTATTGAGAAGAGCGGCGAGCGGCATGCCACTGGAGCTGCACTACCAGGCACCGACACCACAGCCGAGTCAGCCAGCCGTTGTTCAGAGGAAACAGGTACATAAACGATACATTCCTGCTTTCGATACATTCCTGCTTTTGATGCTTTCGATACATTCCTGCTCTTGATTATAGAATGTACCTGCTTTCAACATATGAAATACAATATGCACAATGCGTACTCATGCTTTGAAATGAAATGACAATGCAGGTACAGGGGAAAATGAATCCTAAGAGGAAGAGCGCGCGAGATCCGCCACCGAAGAAGGTGGTAGCGAAGAAACCCACGGCTCCGGCTAGCAGTTCACGGCGATAGACCAGGACTTTCGCTGCCAGCGGCTGCGGGTCGGGAGGCTGCTAGGCAGGCCGTTAGACATGCCGAGCTACAGTACCAGATAAAGATGCGAGAGAAGCCGTTGCGAGAGAAGCCGACACAAGAGGAGCCGCTTAGCCGCAGGAGGCGATTGGTCTTGCCAGACCCTCCCGAGGAAGAAGAGGAGGAGGAAGAAGAAGAAGAAGAAGAGGAAGGGGACGAGGACGAGGAGGAAGAAGAAGAAGAGGAAGAGCAACGTCCCTCTTCTAGCAGCGGCTCCGACGATTCTGTGGATGATCCCCCGTATAAGGACAACCCACGTGAGCAGTAGGGCGATGATAGCAGCGATGACTGGCTCGGACGGCACTGAGAACCACCGCGACGTCTCCTTTACTTTTGATTTTGATTCGGGCCTGCGCGCCCAAGTAGATAGTTTAGTTTGACACAGATACAATTTTTTGAGGGCCTGCGTGCCTTTTGATCAGCGGGCGTTTGTGCCCAGACTGCCTTGATAGCTTTTGATTCGGTCGTTGTGCCACAGATACAGCAGTTTCCTTTTGCTTGACATGGATAGATCATGGTTTAGCTATAAAAATAGCATTTATAGGCTTATTGTTTCTCATTATGAATAAGAGAAAGTAAAACCAACCACTAATACCAAAAACTTGCATTGACAACGCACCAAAATTGTTCACAAACACACGTGAATGCACAAAATGCGACCACACTGCAAAGAAAACGGAAATATACCCCAGGACACGGCTAGGATATGAGGATATGAGAAAATGGGCATTTATGGGCCAAAATTCAAAATAACCCGATCCAGACAAAACTAACTCTCATACAAGACCAAGTATGCCTAACATGACTTGTCCCAATTGACGAAATTGAAGGAGAATGCTCCGAAACAAGATTTGGACACAGAAATGCTCAAAAATGATGCAAAACGACCTAATCATGGTAAACATGACTCAATTATGTCCCGAACTGAAACCGACACCTCCATACAGTCACATAAGGTTCAAGTGACCTGTATGGCATGACCAACCTCGGTTAAAACCTCTAGAACGAGTTTCGGCCTCTCGAAACCATGATTTGAACTTGAAATGGGCCGTCGGGGGTCCAAAATCTTCGTTAAGCGCGACATTTTGAATCCGATGCTTGGATACAGTCACATATGCCCATAATGACTTGCCGGAATCACCAAAAGTGCAAAAAGACCCTCGAAACTCAAAGTGACCAAAACTGGACAGTAGCTTCTGAAAACTGTCAAAACTGCAGACAAACCCTCGCGCGAGGGTTTGGAATCATCGCACGATGGAAGCTATCTCGCGCGACAATTTGGAACAGTCGCGCGACAGTCAGACCCTGCCAAGCTGCTCTTGTTTGACCAAATCATTGCTTGAAGCCTTATCATCTTCCCCACGTCTTGCAGGCTACTCTGTGGTTTCAGGAAAGGATGTCCTTGCATGGCAAGGTGATAGAACACCTAAGCCTCAATCCTATCCTCCAGCACAAAAACCGAGGATGATATTTTCCAAATTTTGCCCATAAGAAGAAGGCAATAGGAGCAATGTAAGGCATAACCTCTCTCACCCCAAAATGGAAGACTCATTGATGGAAGTACTCGACCCTTGGCTAATGAGGGCCGAAACCATAAATTTGGAGAGCCCCCGGTCTCGGTGCCTATCCTCAATTCGTGATCTCTGATTCAGTAAACCGTGCGTTGAGCTTCTCCAAGCTGCGTTGGCCTTCTGGGACCCAGCCGTGCATGTCTTCCGATTTCATCAAGACGAGATGTGCCCAACCATGGAAGAATTCCAAGCATACGCCCCCGGCTTTGCCAATCTCGACGCCCTCACAGTTCCACCGTTTCAAGAGGACATGGAGCAATTCTCCAGGCAAAACTCAACATACCCGGGGAATTGACGGCAAGTATTATCCAAGACGGAGCACTCAATGTCATTCGCCTGATTGAGCTGTATGGTCCCGAGGGAGCCCTGGGAGATTATGTAGGGGAAGCTCACAGACGCTTCGTGTTGTCCATATGCGCGCTGGCCGATTTCATGCTGATCCCTGTTGAAAAGGTGAGTCCCAAACTGGTGAGCATAGCCTCACAAATGGATGCCCAGAAAAACATCATGCCCATAGTCTTAGCAGAAACACCTCTTGGCCTAGATATGGTGAAGCTCGGGCAAGCAGACTCATTCAGTGGGTGTCCTATCCTGCTCCAGGTAAGCTCTCACTCAACTCATCCTTTGCACTTTCATTTTTACCCGGACACGTAGATAATATCTGGTTTTTGACCTGTCTTCTAATCTCATGCAGCTCTGGCTATCAGACAAAGTGGGAGTTTTGGAAGTGCCACAGGCTGGCTTTGAAGGCTTCCCCAGGTTCTTGGTCGACAGACCGATGCTATTTCCTGAGTTGACGGTGGAGATATGGTTCGCATTTCTGAATGACATGCAATCTGAAGACATAGTCTGGCGATGTCCTTGGCTAAACCTTCCGGAAATGACGATCAATTTGGCTGGATTCGGCAGAGTGGTAATCGCTGGCTTGACAAGCTTCACCTTTTACATTCCAGGGCGTATCCTTCGGCAATTCGGGAGAAGCCAAGGGTATAAACGCTATGGTGCGGAAGACTTTGAGGTCCCCATATTTGATCGTGGCATCTGCGTTGCTATAAATGTAACTAGGATAACAAGGCTTTGAAAGGACCAATTCCGGGTTTCAAGACATGACTGGAAAACCGCTACGTGAGATGGCTTCATGCTGAAGTTGAAGCTAGGCTGAGGGGATATTTCTGAATCCCGTAGAAATCAAGTTTGTAATCGGAGAAAGCTCCAAAATCGACAGGCTGTCTGAGCTGCCTCTTTCACCCCTTTTTTAGTGTTCACTTGTAAGTTGCATGTCCCGTTGCCCGGCTCGACCGGCTAAGCAACAAGTTCGAATAAGAATAATCCGGACGTTATCCACCCGAAGGATTGATTTTATCACTGAATGCACGATTTGAACAAATGACGCTTCGACGTAGTCATAATCGTCCATAATGACCTACTGGAAGCATCGGAATCTCAAAATCTAGCCCGAGGCAAAATGCGATAAACCACCCTCCCAAAAGACAGTAGCCTGTCTTTCTGAGCCGAAATAAATTGAACCCTCGCGCGAGGAAGTACAACAATCGCGCGAGACTCACTCAGTCGCGCGATACTCCCGAACCGTCGCGTGATGGAGAGACTCTGTTACAGCTGCCAGCCTTGACTCATCTGGAAATTAAAGTGTGGCAGGCTCTGCCACCAGCTCTGGACGTGCAGGAACTCCTGGGTCATTACAGAGGTGTGCCCCTAACTTTGAAGACAAGGAGGACACCTTGCATGGATATTTCATCCAAGGCAAAAGATATCTATCCTTACTTGGCTATAAAGGAGGGGTTGCCTCCTGAATGAAGGGCATGACCTCCGTTAGAAAAAATCTCAGATACTCTTCTTCCAATGGCAAATCATCTCCCTACGTTAATCAGCCCATGGCTCGAAGAATTTGTTCCGAGCGACTGGCTGTGCTTCCGTTCCCACGGGCTGGCCGCCTTTCACTTCCTAAAAAGTGTGAGGCTCCGCCCCAAAATCCTGAGAGCGGCCCTGCAGTTTTGGGATCCAGACATCCACGTGTTTCGATTCAGAGACAACAAGCTATGCCCGACTGTGGAAGAATTCTAGGCGTACCTCCAAGGTTTTGCCTCGAGCGTGATTGTCGTGCCGCCTTATAGAAAGAGTATGCCGAAGCTCCTAAAAACCTGTCTGAACATTTCGAGTGGAGTGGCAGATAGCCTGTTGGCTGGCGGGCAAATAAACGTCCTGCGCCTGATGGATTGGTATAGGCCTGACGGTGATCCAGAGGATACTACCCTGCAGGTCCGACGCCGTTTCGCTCTGTCAATTGGGGTACTAGCCGCATACCTGTTGGTGTCCCCAAATGGACGGCCTGATCCCTCGCTGGTGGATGTGGCCATCCAGCTAGGAGCCAGAAGAAACGTGGTTCCTATGGTTCTTGCAGAAACGCTCATGGGTTTGAATTTGGTGGCTGCTGGCCAAACAGAGATATTCGGCGGTAGCCCACTCTTGTTGCAGGTAAACTCTCACTCGGCTCACCTTTTTCCAGTTTTCTCACAGTCTGCTTTTACCTCAACACTCGGCTAAGGCTATATAGAAGCTCCTTACTTGTTTTCTTTCGCTCAGGCTTTATATGGCTCCTTACTTGTATTTTCGCTCGTGCAGCTATGGCTATCCGACAAACTCAGGCTAATTGCAGCTCTTGAAGCGAACTGGCCTCATCTGCCCGGGCGAATGCATCAGAGAGAGATGTTGTATCCAGATATGTCTGCGGAGGAGTGGTATACCTTCATGAGAGAGATGTCCCCGCGTAAAATCGTCTGGCGACACAAAAGCCTGAACATTCCGGACATGGCTCTGAATTCCGCGGGTTTTGAATGGATAGTGATTGCTGGGCTATCCAGTTTCACCTTTTACATTCCAGGCCGTATCCTTCGGCAATTGGGTATGAACCAGGGGCTGCACCGAGCTGGGGTAGAGGATTTCAAGATTCCTGCATTCACTGCCCAACATCTGGCCGGGTATGAGCACAACTGGGGTTTGAGACAACTCGGTGGAGCAGAACAAGATTTCAGCACAGGACTCAAACGCCGCTACGTAGCATGGCTGAGAAAAGACATTGCAAGAAGACAAAATGCAAACTGACTTCTGACATGACCTGAATAATCTAGAATAAACTGTGAGCCCGTGAGGGCCTCTAGCATTTCGTTCTGTTTTTATGCTTACTGTTTTAAGGACTCTGCTCAACCTATGTATTAGAAATAGTAGTTTTGAATAAAATTGAAAGATGGTGAACTTTCCCTTTTTGGTCCAAGTGTTGAACACCGCACCGCTTGAATATCGAGGCACTCTTTGGGACCATGGATTGAGTTGATTGATTGTGACCGAATCTCACGGAGAGATTGCCTACGTATCCCAAGCTAGGGAATCAGGTCAGAACGTAGTTCAGGCTAGGGTTCGCTCGTGTATTTTAGCTCTCCTCTTGCACTCTAAATTTTGCCTAGAACTGCCCTTATACAGGTTTTCAGTCTAGCGAGCTTTGATCGAATGCCTATTTATTTTTGCCTAAACTGCCCCCTTGGGTTTTCAGTCTAGCAGGCTTGCTCTAATTTTTGCTTGGAACCGCCCACGCTTGTGGTTTTCGGCCCAACGAGCTTCTCTCAAGGATAGTAACGTTTAAGTTGATCCAGGTTGACCAGAGTGTTGAACTCGTTGCCGTCCAGATCGATGAGCTGAGCCGCCCCACCCGAGAGGATGGTCTTGATAATGTAAGGCCCCGCGCGCTTCGGGCGGAACTTACCACGTAGATCGAAAATGGGAGCCCGGATTTCCTTTGTAACCATATCCCCTTCAGCCAAGTCACGAGACTTCACTTTCTTGTTGAATGCCCGAGCAATTCTGCGGTGATACCCCTGAACATGATACAAGGCACGGAGCCTCCTCTCATCAAAAAGCATGAGTTCAACGAATCTCCCACTAAGTCATTCGGATTCCGTGAGTTCACATTCAGCCATGATCCTCAAAGTCGGTACTTCAAGCTCGATGGGAAGCACAGCTTCCATCCCATAGACTAGGGAAAAATGGGTTGCCCCTGTCGATGTTCGAATTGACGTACGATACTGTCACACCCTCGATTTTCAACATAAATATAAAGATTATCCATAAATAGAAACCTCGCAATATTCCGAATATTACCCCAAAAGAGTTTACATTTCCACCTCACGATTTCACTTCCTTCACCATGAGTATCCAAAAGATTACAATTTTCGGCATCGAGGCCCAAATTAACATAAACACCGAATGTCAAAAGAAAGTTTAGAAGTTACAATATTTCTTAATCAAATAATTGATAATAGAGTTACAAATACATCTTTCAAAAAAAAGATTACAAAGATGACTCGGTAACTCCACGATGTTAGCTTTCAAAACTATATCCACTTCCAAGCAATCCAATCATGCAGCTAGTGTCCCAAGTTAGCACCTGAAACGAAGGAAGGTCTGAGCTACACTAGCCTAGTAGAAAGCTCTAATCTAACAATATATGCATATGAAATGTAGGAAAGAAAATAAGATGATCAAGGCAACAAGATCTAACGGATGAGCAACAATAGCAATTTCATTTCAACAATCCGCTTTTATGGTCAACCGAGAGTTCCAATGTAAAGCATTTCAAAGCACCATGTGTCAGAACGTTTCTCGTACAAGTGTCATGAGCCGAAGCTCCTGCCGGGCCAGTTAAAGGACCCCGATGTCCTCTGCCAGGCACCTTACCCGTAGGGAGGTCCTGAAGTATCAAATATGAGCATATAGCTCCTGCCGGGCCAATTAAAGGACCCCGATGTCCTCTGCCAGGCACTCACCCGTCGATGAGTCCTGAGGTGTTCTCGTCGTGTTCGTGATGTATCAAAATTCACTTCACCATTTTGGAAATGCCACACAAAACGCAGCTTTGATTCATAAGGAGTGTTCGGAGAAAATCATGTCTAATGGAGCCCTTTTTAAAAAAAAAAAAACAAATCATGGACATGTTTGATGATGACTCACGGCATGGGTAGTCAAATTAGATCATTAGGGTAGTATTTAATTAAGCTAGGCATGACCAAGACTTCAATTAATGGAATGGGAAATCAAGTTACAAAACTGTCAGATTTAACGGGAAGGTATCGATAACAATAAAAATGTTATCGATACCTTTGGGTTAAGAATCATTCCAGCCGTAAGGGTAGCGATAACAAGGCAGTGGGTATCGATAACAACAGATTTTCTGGGCTCCGGAACAAAATGTTATCGATAACAATAAAAATGTTATCGATAACAATGGGTTTCGAGCAGATTTTTGACAGACAGAGATGGGTTTTTCGACCACAACATCAACAACAACAATCACGATCCAAGGTACAAATCAAGCTTTAGGAAACACATCATAAACATATTTTGATAGTTAGAACCTCCTACCTCAAAATCAAAGAACGAATTTGGAAGATTACTCAAGCCCTAGCTCCAATCTTCGAGTTCGAACGAAATACGCCTCCACCGAGCTCAAACCGGAGTGATACGGACTACAATGCGCGAGAGGATGAAGGATTGAAGGTTGGCTTGTGAGGGTTGTGGGTGGTTTTGTGAGAAATGGAGAGAGGGAGCCGAGAGAGAGTGAGAGTCGGGAGAGAGAGGGAGAACGGGGAGTGAGAGAGGAAAGGGGAATTTTTTGATTCCCTAGTTTCACACACCCACACATATATGCATACACTTCACACACTTCACACACTTCACACATTCACTCTCCAACTAAAACCTTTTAACACATTCATCCCCACACCTCAATTTCATCCTTTTATTTCTTTCAAAACCTTTAAATCAATTTCATGAAATTACGGGTCTTTACACTCTACCCCCCTTAGAAAAATTTCGTCCTCGAAATTCGAATAATCATGCTCGACTAAGACATGCTCCACACCAATATGCAACAAGCATAACCGTCAATACTATGCAACAAGTCAAATAGCATGAAACTTTGAATTCAAATACTCACATCGATTCATTCCGGAAAAAGGTGCGGATATTTCGTTCTAACTTCATCCTCTCTTTCCCACGTGGATTCCTCGCTACCTTGATTACTCCATGAGACTCGGACCAACGGTATCGTCTTACCCCTCAACACTTGATCGCGCGAATCTAGGATACGTATCGGCTCTTCCCCGTAAGATGCATCGGCTTCAAGTTCTAGTTCGGACCATTCTAACACATGTGACGGATCCGGTTCATACTTCCTCAACATAGATACGTGAAACACGTCGTGCACATTCGATAATCTCGGCGGCAAAGCCAAACGGTATGCAACCTCTCCGATTTTCTCGATAATGTCAAACGGACCGATATAACGCGGTGAAAGCTTTCCCTTCCTTCCAAAACAAGACAAGCCTAGACGTGGCGATACCTTAAGGAACACGTGATCTCCCACTTCGAACGATAATGGACGACGACGATCGGCATAGTTCTTTTGTCGACTTTGAGCGGTTAGCAACCTTCGGCGAATTACCTTGACTTGTTCGGTTGTTCTCTCTTGAGCCTCTAAAAGTCGTTGACGAATCGATCTCATACTCTCGGTAGTTTCTCTAACCATATCCGGTCCCACTAACGTCGCCTCTCCCAATTCGGTCCAACATACGGGTGATCGACACGGTCTCCCAT
The DNA here is from genome assembly GCA_018127125.1 of Rhododendron griersonianum. Classification (NCBI taxonomy): domain Eukaryota; kingdom Viridiplantae; phylum Streptophyta; class Magnoliopsida; order Ericales; family Ericaceae; genus Rhododendron; species Rhododendron griersonianum. The sequence continues at coordinate 39,338,773 of CM030791.1, forward strand.
ACAAGGCTTCATACGGCGCCATCTCGATACTCGATTGATAACTATTGTTGTACGCAAATTCTACCAACGGCAAATGTTCTTCCCAACTACCCTGGAAATCCATAACGCAAGCCCGAAGCATATCCTCCAAAGTCTGAATCGTTCGCTCGGATTGACCATCGGTCTGTGGGTGATAAGCGGTACTAAACAAGAGATTTGTGCCTAAAGCAGCTTGCAAACTTTGCCAAAAACGTGCGCTGAATCTCGGATCTCGATCGGACACGATAGATACGGGAATCCGATGAAGTCGAATAATCTCCCGAATATACAAACGGCTAAGCGTCTCTATGGAATCGGTAACATGGATAGGTAGAAAATGAGCGGTTTTGGTAAAGCGGTCCACGATAACCCAAATGGCATCATGGCCCCTCGGCGATCTCGGCAAACCCGAAACAAAGTCCATCGTCACATTCTCCCATTTCCACTCGGCTACCGGTAACGGTTGTAGTTCTCCCGCGGGTCGTTGATGTTCGGCCTTCACTTGTTGACACGTCAAACACTTGGACACAAAGATCACCACATCTCTCTTCATCCCCGGCCACCAAAATTGCCTACGCAAGTCATGATACATCTTCGTTCCTCCCGGATGAACGGCTAACGGTGAATGGTGAAACTCTCGTAGGATTTCTTCCCGACACAAAACGGGTACGAACAACTTTCCTTGATAACGTAAACTCCGGTCGGCGTGAATCATCCACCCTTCTCGAGCATTTCCGCTAAGGAATTTAGTACGGAGTTCTTCCGCTTCTTCGTCATTTTGTTGAGCTTCCACCACTTGTGCCGATAAGGTCGATTGAACGGTAAGATTGCATAACGTAACCCCTTCTTGAATTTCCTTGAAGTGCGAAGCATAATGGCCTAAATCGCTCACCATCTTCCACTCACGTATGGCTAAGCTCGTTAAGTACGTCGGTTTTCTACTCAACGCGTCCGCAACAACGTTCGCTTTCCCCGGATGATAATGCAATTCGAAATCATAATCTTCTAAGTGTTCCATCCAATGACGTTGACGTAGGTTAAGCTCCTTTTGAGAAAAGAGATATTTTAGGCTCTTATGATCGGAAAAGACTTCAAATTTCTCACCGTAAAGGTAGTGACGCCAACTCTTCAAAGCAAAGACGACGGCTGCGAGTTCTAAGTCATGAGTTGGATAATTTCGCTCGTGAGTTTTCAATTGTCTCGATCCATACGCTACCACTCGCCCCGCTTGCATCAATACGCACCCCAACCCTTCCTTAGACGCATCACAATACACGGAGTAGCCAACTCCACGCTCGGGCACAATCAAGACCGGTGCGGTAGTCAATCGCCTCTTCAATTCCTCGAATGCCGTCTCACACGAGTCACTCCAAACAAAACGAGTCCCCTTACGAGTTAGTCTAGTCATCGGTGCCGCTAAATGAGAAAAGTCAAGAACGAAACGACGGTAGTAACCGGCCAACCCCAGAAAGCTCCGAATTTGAAACACGTTTTTCGGTCGCTGCCAGTCCAGAACGGATTCTATCTTCTCCGGATCAACGGACACACCTCCTTTCGAAACCACGTGACCTAGGAATTTAACCTCGGGTAACCAAAACTCACACTTACTAAGTTTGGCGTACAAACGGTGTTCCTTAGAGTTCAAGAACAATGGCAAGATGAGTTTGGTGTTCCTCCTCCGTGGGTGAATAGATAAGAATGTCGTCGACGAATACAACTACGAATTGATCGAGGTAAGCACGAAAGATACGGTTCATCAAATCCATGAAAGTAGCTGGAGCGTTTGTTAAACCGAATGGCATCACGACGAATTCATAATGGCCATAACGAGTACGGAAGGCGGTTTTAGGGATATCCTCTCTACGAACTCTCAATTGGTGATAACCGGACCTCAAATCGATTTTGGAAAAGCAAGTGGCACCTCGGAGTTGATCAAACAAGTTGTCGATTCTAGGCATGGGATATTTATTCTTAATGGTCACACGGTTGAGCTTACGATAATCAATACACAAACGAAGCGAACCATCTTTCTTCTGAGCGAACAAAGCCGGTGCTCCCCACGGTGATGTGCTAGGACGAATGAATCCCAAATTCTCTAACTCTTGAAGCTGAACTTTCAACTCTCTAAGTTCGGCGGGTGCAAAACGATAAGGAGGAATCGATATAGGAGCGGTGCCTGGAAGTAAGTCTATCGCGAACTCAACTTCTCTCTCGGGAGGCAAACCCGGTAACTCTTCAGGAAATACATCGGGAAACTCGCAAACTACTAGGGGCAACTCCCCACGTGTAGACAAATCCTCATCTAACGTCAAGCTCGCCAACATAGCATAAACCGACTCTCTTTCTCGAGGCCCACATAGATACGGTGCTAACGGTTCTCGACGCTCCCCATGAAATTCGAAACAAACACCCCCAGGCGGACATATGCGAACACGACGCTTGAAACAATCGATCGTGGCATGAAACGTGGACAACCAATCCATTCCGAGAATGAGGTCAAAACCCGACATATCTAGCACAATGAAATCAAAGACAAAGCGATGGTCGCAAACAACTAGCTCACAATCCTTACAGATACGACTCAACGATGACTTTCCTCCTAACGGTGTCTCGACAAATAACGGCGTATCAAGATTCTCGGTGTCCAACTCCAATGCACAGACGAAAGATGCAGCAATAAAAGAATGCGATGCTCCAGAATCAAAGAGTACTCTAGCGAAGGAATTGAATAAAAGAAAAGTACCCCTTACAACCGATGCCTCTGGAGCCTGAGAAACAGAAGGTGAAGCATTGGTGTTGATGTTGAAAACACGACCCTGGGTACCCTGACCCTGTACAAAGCCTCCCCTCTGACCGGAACCTTGAGAAGGTGCGGACGAACTCGCTCCCCGGTCACCCTCAGAACCCTGAACTGACAATGTCTGTCGAAAATGAGGCCGCCGCTGCCTCTGAGTACCCCTGAAAGACTGCTGGCCAGTACCACGCCCTGCCCCTGGCTGCTGCACCGAGCCCGACTCACTACGCGCTCCCGCCCCTTGAGGGTAGCTCCAAGCAAGATGGTCTGTCTTACCACAATTATAACACGCCTTGAGAAGCTGTGGACATTGAGTACGAATGTGCCCGGGTTGATTACACTTGTAGCATACGGCTGGAGGCCTAGAAAAAGTACCCCGGGTTCCAGAAGAAGAAGGCACCTTAAAGCTCGATTGGTTAGATGGTTGCTGAGATGGTTCTCGTTGCCTCTTCCGCCCCTGACTTCCAAAACTACCTGAGGATGAGCTAAAATTCCCCACCGGTTGCCTTGGTTCCCAAGCCTTCACATTCCTTTGAGCATCCTTTGGAACCTCAATACTCCTTGCACACTCTATAACTTCAAAAAACTTAGTCCTACGTTGGACCATCACCATCCTCCTTACGGTGCTGTGCAAGCCTTTCTCAAACCGCCTACACCTCCTTTCCTCCGTCGACACCAACTCCGGAGCAAAACGAGACAAGGTTTGAGATTTCTGTATATACTCCGACATGGTCATATTGCCCTGCTCCAATTTCTCAAATTGTTCCCTCAAGTTATCACGAGAAGTCTCCGGAAAGTACTGCTCCTCAAAGAGCGCTTCAAACTCAGCCCGTGTCAAATCCTCCACATCCGGTTCGTTCACTTGAGCTGCGGTCCTTGCCGCCCTCCTAGCATCCTTCCTAATCTCTAGGACCGATTCCCACCATTCGCCAGCCTCCCCAACTAGTTGAACGGCCACGATACCCACTCGAATATTGTCCTCAGTGATGTTTAGAGTTCGAAAGAGCTTGCGGATTTGAGTCAACCAATGATCAGCTACCAAAGGGTCAGTACTAATCCCATCGAACACCGGAGGGTTTCTACGGCTAAACTCCCTCATTGCCACCATGGCACGATCCTCAACGTTCTCCCTAGGAGCTTGGTTCAAAAGATTTGCAGCCACAAGTGCCGCAACGAGGTCTCTAGCGAATTGGGTTTGATTAGGAGGTACCCATGCACCTCGACCGGCCCCAGCCCCCAGATTCCCACCAGGGTTCTCCCCGTGCTAACTAACCTCATCCTCTAGAGGCGCCCCACGGCCGCGACCACGGCCTCGACCACCCCGGTTTCCAACCCCACCTCGCCTAACACGCGGCCTCGGAGGCATCTAGCTACACAATATAAGAAAGGAAAGACTATTAACCACAATATCATAACTATAAGGTCAAGCCAAAACGTCCCAACACGGGTAAACAACTCTACACCACTCTATGGTAATGAAAATGCAATGTCACGTAGTCACATAAACGTTAGTCACACAAGCATGCACAAACGATGTTAGAAGGCGTGACGTTTTGAACCCATGAGGCGAAGCGCCTCCCCACGGTCTCTAGGTGTTCTAAACCTAAAGCTCTGATACCAAGTTGTCACACCCTCGATTTTCAACATAAATATAAAGATTATCCATAAATAGAAACCTCGCAATATTCCGAATATTACCCCAAAAGAGTTTACATTTCCACCTCACGATTTCACTTCCTTCACCATGAGTATCCAAAAGATTACAATTTTCGGCATCGAGGCCCAAATTAACATAAACACCGAATGTCAAAAGAAAGTTTAGAAGTTACAATATTTCTTAATCAAATAATTGATAATAGAGTTACAAATACATCTTTCAAAAAAAAGATTACAAAGATGACTCGGTAACTCCACGATGTTAGCTTTCAAAACTATATCCACTTCCAAGCAATCCAATCATGCAGCTAGTGTCCCAAGTTAGCACCTGAAACGAAGGAAGGTCTGAGCTACACTAGCCTAGTAGAAAGCTCTAATCTAACAATATATGCATATGAAATGTAGGAAAGAAAATAAGATGATCAAGGCAACAAGATCTAACGGATGAGCAACAATAGCAATTTCATTTCAACAATCCGCTTTTATGGTCAACCGAGAGTTCCAATGTAAAGCATTTCAAAGCACCATGTGTCAGAACGTTTCTCGTACAAGTGTCATGAGCCGAAGCTCCTGCCGGGCCACTTAAAGGACCCCGATGTCCTCTGCCAGGCACTCACCCGTCGATGAGTTCTGAGGTGTTCTCGTCGTGTTCGTGATGTATCAAAATTCACTTCACCATTTTGGAAATGCCACCCAAAACGCAGCTTTGATTCATAAGGAGTGTTCGGAGAAAATCATGTCTAATGGAGCCCTTTTAAAAAAAAAAAAACAAATCATGGACATGTTTGATGATGACTCACGGCATGGGTAGTCAAATTAGATCATTAGGGTAGTATTTAATTAAGCTAGGCATGACCAAGACTTCAATTAATGGAATGGGAAATCAAGTTACAAAACTGTCAGATTTAACAGGAAGGTATCGATAACAATAAAAATGTTATCGATACCTTTGGGTTAAGAATCATTCCAGCCGTAAGGGTAGCGATAACAAGGCAGTGGGTATCGATAACAACAGATTTTCTGGGCTCCGGAACAAAATGTTATCGATAACAATAAAAATGTTATCGATAACAATGGGTTTCGAGCAGATTTTTGACAGACAGAGATGGGTTTTTCGACCACAACATCAACAACAACAATCACGATCCAAGGTACAAATCAAGCTTTAGGAAACACATCATAAACATATTTTGATAGTTAGAACCTCCTACCTCAAAATCAAAGAACGAATTTGGAAGATTACTCAAGCCCTAGCTCCAATCTTTGAGTTCGAACGAAATACGCCTCCACCGAGCTCAAACCGGAGTGATACGGACTACAATGCGCGAGAGGATGAAGGATTGAAGGTTGGCTTGTGAGGGTTGTGGGTGGTTTTGTGAGAAATGGAGAGAGGGAGCCGAGAGAGAGTGAGAGTCGGGAGAGAGAGGGAGAACGGGGAGTGAGAGAGGAAAGGGGAATTTTTTGATTCCCTAGTTTCACACACCCACACATATATGCATACACTTCACACACTTCACACATTCACTCTCCAACTAAAACCTTTTAACACATTCACCCCCACACCTCAATTTCATCCTTTTATTTCTTTTAAAACCTTTAAATCAATTTCATGAAATTACGGGTCTTTACAGATACCCCCAAAGAGCTAGGGGCAACTGCTCGTGCCAGTCCCTGGCGGACTCTGCGGACTTCTTGATAATTGTCTCAACGTTCTTGTTGGCTGCTTCAACTGCCCCATTCGTCTGAGGGCGGTAGACCGTCGAGTGATGAATCTGAATCTTGAATTCCTCAAAGAGCTCTAAAACCCTGCCTTTGAAATGAACCCCATTGTCTGACACAAAAGCCTGAGGGACCCCGTACCGATAGATGATGTTCTTCCTGATGAACTGAGCAACCTGAACTGCAGTTAAAGTTTTGTAGGATTCAGCTTCAACCCGCTTGGTGAAATAGTCTATTGCCACCAAAATAAACCGATGCCCGTTTGAAGCAGACGGCCTGATCATGCTAATGACATCAATTCCCCAAACAGAGAAAGGCCAAGGTGATGACATGCCAAAAAGATTAGAAGGGGGAACGTGTATGAGGTTGGTATGGATTTGACACCTATGGCAACGGCGAACGTAATCCACACACTGGGATTCCATGGTAGTCCAAAAGTAGCCCTGCCGCAGGATCTTCCTGGCGAGGATGACTCCACTCATGTTGTAAGGACCCGTAATTTCAAAAATTATTTAAAGGTTTATTTATATTAGAAATTGAAGGAAAATATGGAATTTATTAGATTTAGTTGATTTAGGGCTAAAGTGATAGAATTGTTTGTGAAAGGGTGTCTAGTGTAATATGTTTTTGGGTGAGTATATATAGGAGGGTGAGAGAGTAGAGAATTATTTTCCTCCTCTCTCTCTCACCGGCGTCCCCCTCTCCCTCTCGGCTCCTTTCCCTCTCTCTTGCTCCTCCACCAAAATTCAACCTCCAAACTCAAAACCCAAAGAACCCAACCCTCTCATCATCTTCCTCACGGTGTCGATTTCGTAGCTCGTCCGGTTTGGCTCGGAGGAGGTGTATTTCTCTCGGTGTCGATTTTGGAGTCTAGGGCTCGAAGAGTCTCTTGGGTTCGGCTTTGATAAATCGAGGTAGGGATTTCTTGCACTTGTTATGTGTTTATGTGTTGGTTTTGCATATGGATCGTGCTGTAAAATGTTGGTTTTTGGTTGGGGTTTGGTTCTTGTAATTCTGCAGAAAATCTGCTCGAACACCCATTTGTATCGATACTGCTCAGATCAGTATCGATACAAGAATCTCTGGAACGTTTTTAAGCCCGTTTGTATCGATACTAGAATCGCTAGTATCGATACAAAGTGCCTTAAAATCAGCTTTTGCTGTTTTGTCCCAAACTTCGTTATTTTGATCCCCGATCACTCCTAATACCTTTTATGCACCATTAAACCATCCTAATACTTGGTTGCTTGTCCTCCAATGACTTGTTGCTCGATTCCATGTCTTAGACACTCATAAATTGAAATCTTAGTATCGTTGTAACGGAGGATGTATCGTATGATCGTTTAGGGAAGTCGTAGGTTATGCGAGGTCTCGTGGTAAGTATGATTGGGTAGATTAGTGTTCGTCTAGTGATTTGAAAGGTAATATCGAAAGCCATGTTCTCATGATCCGTTTGTGGTTCCCTTTTTAATTCCTTTGGTACTCTTTCCATGAGGTTTAGGTGTCGGTGTTAGTGAGGGGTATGTCGTAGGATGGTGACGGGTTCGTACATTACTTGGGGTATAATTAAAGGGAATGGCGTGTATTACTTTATTAGTTGAAGTAGTGTTATGGTTGACGATCAGGAACGTTTGATAGGTAGCCAATGTGGTGGATTGGTAGATTATTTAGGATGCTTAAAGTGAAATCGAGGTTGTGTAGAATTGTTTGGGATGATATTATAACTTGAGTCTTCTTGACTCGTCCTATGAGGTTCAAGCATAGAAAGCAAATAAGTAGAGTATTGTGGGATTATACGTATAGGCTTAACATGTTATGTAGGATGCGGAGTTGTAAACTAATGAAAAGACACGAGCATGTACGTCTGTAGAGTTAGGTAATGACCGATAGATTGAGGATGAAATTGATTATGAGATGATGACGATTATGAAAAGTGTGAGAGGTGACCCGATGGGTCGTTCTTGAGGGAATAGACTCGGGGTGACCCTACGCTCGAGGGGATAGACCCGAGGTGACCCAAATGGTTATTGTATTGTGGGAAAAGACTCGGGGTGACCCTGCGCTCGAGGGAATAGACCCGAGGTGACCCAAAGGATTATTATGATTGTGAGGTAATAGACTCGGGGTGACCCTGCACTCGAGGGAAGTAGACCCGAGGTGACCCTAGTGATTATCGATGGGAAATATCTGACTAGAAGAAAGGAAAGGAAAAAGGATCTTTTTATAAGAAATGGGATTTGGTTATGAAATGAGAAACGTGAACGATTGCGAAATGAGAATGAATGTTGAGATAGATGTGATGCGAAGTACCGACTGACAAACTAAAGATTGGCTAATTGTATTTGAGATAGGAACGTTAGTGACACTGGTATGGCGTGTGAGGTGGTAGGTCTTGTACATAGGATTGTCTAGAATCCTTTGGCCGTTGTGAGTTGCCTGTTGATAGTCATATAAACCTTGGGTATATCTGTCGTTTCTCATTCACTCTAGATGCATCACTTGACATATTTTCCCATAACTTGTGCATAGATTTCTCTACTGGGCTAGTGTAGCTCAACCTATCGTTTTCAGGTTTATTGCAGGTCACTGTCATGGAGTGCATGCTAATGTCATGGTTTAAAGCTATTTTCAGAAGTACTTTTCAATCTTTGTAAAATAAAATTTCATTGTATCGCATTTCCTATTGTGGAACTTTGTAAATACTGGGCCGGTTTGTGGAATTGGGAATTAAACTATCTTTTGGGTTACTTATGGTAATTTCGGTGAGGATTTTAATTATTAAATGTTATTATTGTTTATGTTGAAAATCGAGGGCGTGACACATGTGAGGGCCGCAGACTCCCTCATGGATTTCTTCCATTATCCTGATGGCCTTAGCGCCGTTAACACAAAGCTTGTGCATCCCGCAGTGTGATCTCCAGTACAACTTCCCTCTACAGAGAATGTATTGCACAGCCAGCCTTCGTAGAGCGGTTTGATCCTTCTTAGTGGCGTCCGGTGGGTAACTGCCATTCTCAATGAAATTCCATATGTCATGGTACCAGGGTAGGCCATCATCGACAGCGTTGACATATTGATAAGCAGGCAAGTCCCGTTGTTCAATAAGGATCGGACGTAGCTTGACTCCCAATGGGAGTTCGACCATGGAAGCCAAAGTTGCCAAGGCATTGCTCCAAGGCATCAGCAAACTGATTCTTTAAACGGGGAATGTGCGTGAAGGTCACCTTGTTGAAGCGAGGAATGAGATCCTCCAGGTCTTGATGATAAGGCTTCAATCTGTCCTCCCAAACTTTCCAGTCCCCGTTGGCCTGAGACACAACAAGATTGGATCGCCGATGACCTCAAGCTTTTCAACACCAAGCATGAGGGCAGCTTCCATGCCAACAATACAGGCTTCATACTCAGCTTGGTTGTTAGTGACATCGAAATTGAGTTTAAACGCAAGCGGAATATGAGCACCATCCGGAGTTATCAACAAAACCCCAATCCCATATCCTTTCTGATTAGCCGCTCCATCAAAGTAAAGAGTCCAGGTGTCTTCGACAACTACTAGCACCTCCTCATCTGGAAACACAAAGTCTGAGTCTTCTGGCCCATCGACGGGATGATCGGCCAAGAATTCTGCGACCGCACGCCCTTTGACAGACTTCATAGTGACATATTCGAGATCAAACTCAGCGAGCAAGAGCAACCATCGCGCTAGCTTACCAGTAAGCGCAGGCTTCTCAAACAGATACTTGAGAGGATCCATTCGAGAGACTTCACTGGGTAAGGCAGCATGTAGTGTCTCAATTTTTTAGATGCCCACACGAGAGCCCAACATGTCTTCTCAAGAGCAGTGTAGCGTTCTTCGGCGCCAACCATCTTCTTACTCAAGTAGTAAATGGCCTTCTCGACCCCCTTGTCTCCTTCCTGAGCCAATAAACATCCCATAGAAGAAGGATTCACCGACAGATAGAGTATCAAAGGCTTCCCAGGAACCGGCGGCATCAAGACCGGTGGGTTTTGCAAGTAGTTCTGAATAGAAGTAAAAGCCGCCTGACACTTGTCTGTCCAAATGAAAGGGGTATCCTTCTTGAGTAGACGAAACATCGGCTCGCAAGTCAAAGTTAACTTGGCGATGAATCTGCTGATAAACTTAACTTTCCCCAAAAAGCTGCGCACTCCCTTTTCAGATTCTGGAGGCTTCATGTCGAGCACAACCTTAATCTTAGATGGATCGACCTCAATTCCACGAGAAGTGATCATGAAACCAAGCATTTTACCTGCCGTAACACCGAAGGTGCATTTCTAGGGATTAAAACGCATGCGGAACTTACGCAACCTCTCAAAGAACTTCCTAAGAACAGGAACATGGCCTTCTCGAGTTTTGGATTTGGCGATCATGTCATCGACGTAGACCTCGACTTCTTTGTGCATCATGTCATGCAAGATAGTTGTAGCAGCCCTCTGATAGGTTGGTCCGACATTCTTCAAACCAAACGGCATGACCAAATAGCAATAAGTTCCCCACTCAGTAATAAACGTAGTTTTCTCACGGTCCTCAGGTGCCATAAGAATTTGGTTGTAGCCAGAAAAGCCATCCATGAACGAGAGCAAAGCGTGCCCCGCAGTATTATCCATAAGCACGTCGATGTGTGGCAGGGGAAAATCATCTTTGGGGCTCGCCTTGTTCAAGTCCCTGAAATCAACACAAACCCGAATTTGCCCATTTTTCTTAGGAACAGGGACAATGTTGGCCACCCATGTGGGATATTGAGAAACCATGAGAAAACCAGCGTCGATCTGCTTAGTAACTTCCTCCTTGATCTTCTGAACCCAATCCGGCCTCATCCGTCTGGGTTTCTGCTTCACAGGTTTAGCATCTGGCAATAACGAGATTCGATGCTCCACGATCTCGAGGTCAATACCTGGCATATCTTGATGAGACCACGCAAAGACATCACTGAACTCAGTGAGCAACTCCTTGAAATCACAATGCTCCTCTGGCGAAAGCGTGGAGCCCACTTGAACCATTCGGGGATGATTCTCATCTTTCAAGTTTATAGAAACTACTTCTTCTTTTATTGGCTGAACATGCCTTTCGTCTTCCCTTTCAATGAAGGCACGGATTTCCTTGGGAATATCCCCATCAAAATCTATCCCTTCATCGTCAGGGTCGACACAGTTGTGGGCAGCGTGCCCTTGGAAAAAGGATTCCGTTCCTTTCGCCATTGCGGCCCTTTTTTGAAAATCGAGGGAGCGCGAGCACCGGTGGCAAGCGCTCAAAAATACAGAGTCGCCACTTGAGTTTTGAAGGTCCGACACTCAAGGAATCGTATTTCGAAGCACCTGCCGCGCTTTATTTGAAAAAGTGAAGGAAACCAGTCCGTCATAACCATATCTGGGTTCGGGAGCCAGGTTACGAGAGGGGAAGGGTTTTATGGCACCCCTCTCGCCCAATCCGGAGATCGGTCTCTACTTAGGCATTTTGAAAACATTGCGATTCTTCTTTTATTAATCAATTTTAGCCAATTAGGGCGGGGGAACAGTTAATCGGGGATTAAAACTGTAACATGTTTGCAGGATGTGATAGATGGCATGGATGAACAGTTAATATAGGATGAGAACAGACTCCTGTGGGAGTTTAAAAAGACTGGAAAGCTCCTGTCTTGGAGTGTCGTGCACAGGAAGAAACCAGTATGAACTGATCAAGTCAATGCATGCTGACCAAACCTGCGCACGCTACTACAAGACCTGCGCGCGCCAGTAAGCCTAAGCCCACAGCTCTTATTCTCAAACCCTCTGGGTTCTGGAAGGACCAGTGCACACCCAGGACAAACCAAGCAGTTTAAACTCCCTGGGCTCTGGAAGGACCAGTGCACACCCAGGACAAACCAAGCAGTTTATGCAGTCATAATATACAGTTTAAAGGCTGAAAAGCCTAATAAATAAACAAAAACACCCCATAAACAGTGTGGGGACAAAATAATAGCCTGAAATCAAGTTAAACATGCAAGGCCAGCCACTGATCGGGTATAAATAATCGCGCGAGGGTTCCTAACCGTCGCGCGACAATGCGCCCGGGCGCGCGATGGTTTCGCCCTGGCACGCGACGATTGCGCCCTGGCGCGCTGGTCAAATGGAGCGTTGACCATCGCGCGATGGTTTGGGTGCAGCGCGCGCGGGTTCGAGCCAACTTTCCAGTGTCTGGTTTTTCACGTCCTGGGTTCTGAGACAGGTCCAGAATGATCCCAGGGGTACTCCAACAGAACAGAACTTAATATTGAAATGCAAGACTAACATTTCTAACAAAGGAAAGCAGTAAATTGGTTGTTAGCATGCTTTACAGTGATCTATAAACAAAGAAATGCATAAAACAACAAGGCACCCATCCCCACGCTGTCCTGTACGTGCAAACACGAAGTGTCGCGCGAGTATGTGGGACAGTCGTGCGCGGGTCCTTGCCACTACGGTTTTGAACCTCTGCCAGCTTTTGGGCCAGGACTGGTATTGATTACCAGCCTTGACCCTGCCAGCCCCCCTCAGGGATCAGAACAGAGAGCAGAACAAAGGTGAGATATACCTTTGGATTTTGAGGTTTGAAAAGTCTTTGAGCTTTGAATTTGAGGTTTGATTGAAATGTGAAAATGGGGAGGAAGAACAAGCTTTGTTCTTAGGGTGTCTTTGTATCTCTTTTATTAGCTTAAAAGAGTACAAAGCAAAGACCCTTTGTAATGCAAAATGTTGTTAACCTTTTGAAAGATGAACAAAGGAGGGTTTTTATAGGCTTAGCACCTTCCACTAATGGAAAGGCAGGTCTGGTCCAAAGAATGGAGGCCAGCCAGCCACGAGGCTGGCTGGGGATTACTTGGTGATTAAGCTGCCCAGCTGAATAAAGGTGATGGGGACAGGTTCTGACCGTCGCGCGATGGTTCCAAACTGTCGCGCGACAATGAGCCCTGGCGCGCTGGTCAATGCTCCGGTTGACCATCGCGCGATGGAGTCAAACCGTCGCGCGACAGTGCGCCCCGGCGCGTGATGATTGCGCCCTGGCGCGCAATGATTGTGCCCTGGCACACATCAATAGGGTTTTTGGCTTTTGGAAGTGGCTTAGGCTATGTTAGGTCCAAGGGTTTTCAAACACTCAAAGCTCAAACACTCGACATTTCCGGGGTGTTCTTGATCCGTTTCATCATCGGGGAATCAAAAACCGTAAATAAACTAATCTGGAAGCCCAGATTGGGGTGTCTATAGTAGCCCCCCTTTGACGGCACTTGGAGCACCATTGACTTGGTACAAGTAACGTCAAAGGTTTCTAGACACCCCTCAAGGCAATCCAGAGCAGAACATGCTAGCAAAGTAGACACGAATACTTAAAGAACCTGATTGGTTGAATAGACGGACGGACCGTCGCTAGGGATGGAAGTAGAAGTGGACGATTGCATCGCCGCTTGTTGATTGAATTTGGACAGGACAGGCTGCCGCTGCAGATGTTGACGGGATCGGCCGTCGTTGCTGGGGATCAAGCTATCCTCGGCACAAAGTATTCCAACAAACACGGGTAGGTCGTGTCAGGCAGGTTGAATTCCATCTGTTGGGAATCAGAGCCAATCTCCTTATCAAAGACCATCCGAGACAGAGCAATAAGCCTGCTGGAAGATGCACTTTCGGCTAGATTGAGGGTGATTGTCGTTCGAGAAGGGCCAAGGCGGACTCTCCTGGGGAACAATCAGTTGCGGATGAACGGACCATCGAACGATGTTCTGGTCGTTGTTTGTGGATTTGACAGGACCGGCTGTCGTTGATTGCGGACGGGGAGATCATTGTGCTGAGTGATCTCAACGCGCTTTGATTTGCCAATGCCTCAACACTGATTGAAGAACGCCTCAACGCGCTTTGATTTGCCAATGCCTCAACACTGACTGAAGAATGCCTCAACGCTGATTTGATTTGCCAATGCCTCAACACTGACGGTTTGAATGCCTCGACGCTGATTTGATTTGCCAATGCCTCAACACTGACGGTTTGAACGCCTCGACGCGGATTTGATTTGCCAATGCCTCAACACTGACTGTTTGAACGCCTCGACGCGCTTTGATTTTTGAACGGACAAATCATCAGTATAAATGATCGAACCGTTGGGGGAATTGACAATCTGTCGTTGAAAGCGGACGGGAGATCATTGTCGAGTGATCAAGCCGTAGCGGGAATTGACAGGATCAGCTGTCGAAAGCGGACGGGGAGATCATTGTGCCGGTGGGGAAATTGACAGGATCAGCTGTCGGTGAAAGCGGACGGGGAGATCATTGTGCCGAGTGATCAAGCCGCTGGGGAAATTGACAGGATCAGCTGTCGGTGATTGGGGACGGGGAGATCATTGTGCCGAGTGATCAAGCCGTTGGGAACTTGGACGGGAGGATCATCAGTATAAATGATCGAACCGTTGAAGCCTGGATGGGAGGATCAACAGTATAAATGATCAAACCGTTGAAGCCTGGATGGGAGGATGAGCAGTATAAATGATCAAACCGTTGAAGCCTGGATGGGAGGATCAACTGTATAAATGATCAAACCGTTGAATGACCGATATGGCTGACCGTCATGGATGATATGGCTGACCATCGTTGAATTGGGAGGGCGGATCGCTATAAAAAGTGATCGAGCCGTTTGAAGTTGGACAGGACCGGCTATCGTTGATTGAGACGGCGGATCGCTATAAAAAGTGATCGAGCCATTGAGGTTGGACAGTACCGGCTGTCGTTGATAGAGACGGCGGATCACTATAAAAAGTGACCGAGCCATTGGAAATTGGACAGAACCGGCTGTCGTTGACGGAGACGGCGGATCGCTATAAAAAGTGACCGAGCCATTGAGGTTGGACAGGACCGGCTGTCGTTGATAGAGACGGCGGATCACTATAAAAAGTGACCGAGCCATTGGAAATTGGACAGAACCGGCTGTCGTTGACGGAGACGGCGGATCGCTATAAAAAGTGACCGAGCCATTGAGGTTGGACAGGACCGGCTGTCGTTGATAGAGACGGCGGATCACTATAAAAAGTGACCGAGCGATTAGAAATTGGACAGAACCGGCTGTCGTTGACGGAGACGGCGGATCGCTATAAAAAGTGACCGAGCCATTGAGGTTGGACAGGACCGGCTGTCGTTGATTAGAGACGGCGGATCACTATACAGAACGATCTAGCCACTGAAGATTGGACAGGACCGGATGTCGTTGTGTTGATCCAAGTAGCACAAACAGTGGATAACATGGATAGAAGCAAGGCGGACTGCAGTTGGGGAGAAATTGGTGACAACTACTGAGCTGTTTACTTGCTGCCTTCGATACCGGGCAGGCTTGCTTTGTCGTTTTGATGGATTTTTCCTGCGTTCAACATTTGATATACACACAATATGCAATGATATGTATAACATATTGAAAATGCAGATGCAAACTTAGGGCGGCTCCTAGGAGGACAACGACGCCTAAGGACTACCACTGAGCCTCATTACTGTACTGTCTGTGCTTCTGAGATATGCACCCAGATAGAAAGACGCTGAACGGGCTGGCGTGCCCCAATTGACGTTTGAGTAATGACATTGGGCCTGCGTGCCCCCTCTCTTCGATGCTTGGGTGGATGTGCCCCAGAGATGCCTTGCTTGGCCTTGGGCTGACGTGCCCTTTCTGCTTTACGAGATTCCACTGCTTGCGGATTACAGATACTAGGGTAGCAATGTAACAATTGCGTTTTCCAGTTTATTGACTCTCTTTTGCAAGTATTGAAGAGAATGCAAAAAAACTAACCACTAATATCTAATTTGCATTGACAAGTGATTTGAATCGACACACAGACATGCGCACGTATGTACAGACTCGCCTAGCTTGAATGAAAAGGGAGAAAGAGAATCAGGTTTCAATGCGAACCCTTAGACACACAGAATACAATGAAATTTTGGGCATTAATGTGCCAAAACTCACAATATTCCTGAACAGGTGAAACTGACACTTATGAAAATTGGAAAAGGTACAAAGACCTGTACAAACAAAATCGAGAAAAGCATCCCGACATGACAATTGATTGAAAAACTGGAAAAATGTCGCAAAAACGGACATAAGACGCAGATTATGACACGTATAGGCCCGGACTGAAACCGACACCCCCGTGCAGTCACATTAAGTCCATATGACTTGCATGGTATGACAAGACTTGGCAAAAGCCCCTGGAACGACATTCGAGGGTAGTAGCTAACTGCTACTGTCTGCTGCAAGAAGTGTGCGCAGGTTTGAGACCAACGCGCATTACTTCGAACAAACGCGTTGCGGTTGCTTACACCAGACTTCGCTGAACTTAGAATAAACTGTGAGCCTGTTAAGGCCTCGCCAGCATTTCGTTCTATTTTTGATGCTTTAGTTATTTTTTAGACTTATGCTCAACCTGTAAATTGAAGAAGCAGTTTGTAATAAAATTGAAAGACGAAGGTTTTCCCCCTTCTGGTTCCTCCAAAGCAGCTTGATCTGATCCTCGATCCTCTTTGACCTTTGATGTGTACCAAAATGTCAACCATGGATCCAATTGATAGATTGTGACCGAGTCTCAAAGAAAGACTGCCTACGTATCCCAAGCTAGGGAATCAGGTCAAAACGTAGTTCAGGCCAAGGGTTAACTCTCGAGTATTTACCTCTCCTTTTACGCTCTAACTTTTGCCTAGTACCGCCCATTCAGGTCTTCGGTCTAGCGAGCTTTTGAATATTGCCTATTCATTTTTGCCTAAACCACCTTCATAGGTTTTGGTCTAGCAGGCTGCTCTAACTTTTGCTTGGAACTGCCCACCCTTGGGGTTTTCAGCCCAACGAGCTTCTCACAGGGAAAAGCAACATTTGAATTGATCCAGGTCGACCATGGTATTGTTGCCGTCGAGGTCGAAGACCTTTGGCTGTTGCCCCAGATACTATGGCTTTGATGACAAAGAGTCAAGAAAGCTTCGGTTGGAAATGCCTTGCTCCGGGCCGTTTTGTACACTTTCTCATTTATGCTTGGCAGAACGCCATCATCATTGCTTTGAACATGGTACAAGGCCCGGAGCCTTCTGTGCTTCTGCTTTCTGGATTGGCACCCGATAACAGGGGATTTGATGCTCCTTTGTCTCAAAATCAAATGCGAGGCGTGACTTGGTAAGACCATGCCAAGACGTCTATGAATTCTTCGAGCCTGTCTGACCGGGCACAATGCTCCTCTGGGGGCGGCTTTGAACCAATTGAACCTTTCGCGAGGTTATACTTGTCTTTCAAGTTTATTTAAAATTACTTCTTCTTTTAATAGGCTGAGCATGCCTTTCGTCTTCCCTTTCGGCGAGGGAACACATTTCTTTGGGAATGATCCCATCGAAATCTATCCCTTCGTCGTCAGGGTCGACACAGTTTATATAAAAGCCAGCGAAGTACTTAGAAGCAAGATAAAACATATCATAAAACCCTCGGGGTTGCCAAGTACAACAGACTCAAAACTTGAAACAAAAGCCACGACGTGGAGGGCCAAGAGGCACAACCTCCGACTCAGAGCTAGACTAGACAAACGCAAAAGACTCTGTGTCAGACTCAGACAAGATGCCAATGCAAACTAGATGTGGTTTTGAAAATGCAATTGTTAAAAAGCTACTCATAGCTTCCACAAAAAGAGGTAGGATCCAGCGGGTGTCAGACCCAAGCAACAGCACTTCGGCCTTTTCAGCTTCTTCAACCAAACCTACTCGGTGCTCTTTTGATCAGTGGGCCTCAGCTGGTCGGTCCACTCCTGTGCAAGCCCCTCATTACTGTCAATCCAGATGTCGGCAGTGAAGACCTCGACTGCCCAACCTACAGCCATCATGTTAACCTCCGGTTCGGATGGGACGAATACGACGGGTTTGGGTTGGTTTGCTGGGATGATATAGTGGCTAGGGTTGAATATGGTGGAGCTCGGGTTGATTTGAGTGGAGGCGATAGATACCTGACCAACCAGAGGGTCAGGCCCGTGTTGAGGCAAGGAGTTGGAAATGACATTGGGCTTTGGTGGAACTTGAACCGTGCCATCATCAATTAGATCTTGTATCTCGTGTCGGAGACGCAAGCAGTTATCAGTGAGATGGCCAGGCATTTGGTGGAAGGCACAGAAAAGGTTGGCATTGTAGTTGGTCGGAAGGACTTTGGGTGGAGAAGTTGGGGTCAAAGGTTTGAGATACCCAGACTTGACAAGTTTCTCCAACACTGCAGACAGAGATGCCTCGAAGGCAGAGAAGCTTCGGGGTTGTGTTCGAGATCGGAGGCTTTGAGCGCTTCGAATTTGGTTGATATCGGCGGCACGATTGGAGTTGGAAGCTGGAGCATCGCTCCCACTTATAGCCCTTGGCTTATCCTTTTGAGTGATGGAAGAGGACTCGCCCCTTGGCAGGATTCCAGCTTGCAGCGCATCCTCGATGGCTAGGCCAGAATCGAAGAAGATCTCAAAGTTGGCGGTCGCTTGAGCGAGTACCAAGTGCCTGGCATAGTCTGGCTGAAGATTGCGGGAGATGATGCGGAGTTGGTCTCTTTCGTTTGGGCGCTCAGTCATTAGAGCGGCTTTGGCTCTCCACCTTTTAACAAAGTCCGCAAAGGACTCATTGGCTTCCATCTTCGTGGATTCCAACTCTCAAATAGTCATCTTGAGTTGAGAGTTGTAGCTGTACTGAGAGACAAAGGCAGCCCCTATATCTTCCCAAGTTTTTCGTTTGGAGATGTCGACTGATAGAAACCAATGGAAGGCAGGCCCAGAGAGGGTTTGAGGGAAAAGTTGAGACATGGCCTCACTTTCCACACCCAGCAGCTTCATTGCGGCATGGTAGCCATAGAGATGAGTTTTGGGGTCACCGCTCCCGTCAAACTTAACCAAGTCAGGCATCTTGAACTTGTCAGGGAGCTTGGCATTAGGGTACAAACAGAGACGATCCAAGTCAATTCCTCCTGCGTTGATCTTTTCAGACTTTGTGACAGCCTCTTCCAGTTTAGCCATCTTGGCCATGATAGCAGCCATATCCGGATTCAAAATAGGCTTGCCACCTACCGGATTTGTGTTTGCAGCAGGTGCGTGAACCTCATTAGGGTTGAGCTGAACAATGAGACGCCCCTCGTGATTCGGATCTGGGACCAAGACAAGTTGTTCACGAGCATCCTCATCGTCCTCGCCTTCCTCTTCGAGAGGAGGTGGAAGACGAGTGTTGATAAGGTCATTCAGGCGAGCAATATTGGTATCTGTCTGAGCTGCCCTCTGTTGCATGGTGGTGATGCTATCCTGAAGGTTCATAAGCATGGTTTCCAGAGTGAGCGGTTGATCTGCCATAGCCGGCCTTGAAGATGTTGAAGAAAGGGAAGCCGACGGCGTGGCTCTTTGTAAAATTGATGGCGAACCCGACTGTAGGGCGGCCAACAATGAACCTGGAGAAGCCTCCGTTGCAACTGACTGAGTTTCTAGCCTGACAAGTCTTTGAACCGGATTCTGAAGACGCTCCCAAGTAGGTTTGGCTCTTCTTTTCGGTACTCTCTTGCTCGGTGCAATGGCTCCAAAACTACACAGTAAAGTAAGAGAAAGCTTAGTGGCGTTCCTGCAGCAAAATGCAATGCATACATCGTCGTCGGTGTCCACCTTAGACTCTAGAACTAGAGACAAGTCTGTCTCATGATGTTCGGACACTGCCAGAATCCTCAGATTTCTTTTCGAGGGTATATCCTTTGGAAAGATCAAACTGATCCTAAGAGATGCCAAAACAGATTAAGTCTTTGGCTAGTCCCTTTTGAAGATTCGACTTTGAATTAGAAACAACTCGGTATTGATGGCGTGACACCTTTACCGGGGTGGCGTGAGCGACAACGCGCTTTAGCCGGGGCGGTGTACGTGCGAAGCACGATAACCAAAATGACATCAATATCACGACATCAACACTTTGTGGTTCCTTATGTTCGGTTGAATCCTCAACCGGGCATGAGCCAAGGATTTAGTAAGGTTTGATTTCTCTAAATCTCGTTGATCTAAGGACTTTTGAAAAACTAAAAACGTGCACCATCGAGATGCACGACTCTTCATCGGGTTATAGCAGCGTCCTAATGAGCATAAGACAGACTCGAAAAAGAGACAATCCTAGAAGCCGCCCTAAACATGCTCCTACGCAGAACAGAATTTATGCATGCATGCACAGAACCAGAGACGAGTTTGCCTCACAAGTTTCAGACGTTGCCGGAATCCTCAGAATTCTTTTCGGCGATGTGTCCCTGAGTAGATCGACAGATCCTAAAAGATGTCAAAATAGACTAAATCTTTGGCCAGTCCCTTTTGAGGACTCAACTTTGAATTTGGAACAACTTGGTGTTGATGTCATGGCACCTTAACCTTGAACACGGCGGTGTATAGTGACAACGCACTTCAACCTGGGTGGCGCCAGCGACACGACATCACCACTTTGTTGTTCCACATTGTAGGTTGAATCCTTAAACGGGCATGAGCCAAGGATGTAGTAAATTTTGATTTCTCAAAGTCTCATTGAACTAAGGACTTTGCGATTGATAACGAACATTCAACAGAATGAACGACTCCTCATCGGGTCCAACAATGTCTTAGACAGTGTAAGACAAACTCGAAAGACAAAACAGCCTTAAGCATGCTCCTATGCAAAACAGTGTATGTACAGTGCATGCGATAGGGAAAGCAGTAACACATAGACAGTATATGGGGTTAGATGCAAATAGATCTTAACCTGTGGGTACCTGTCCTAGTTTGGAGAGTTCTAATGCTTCGTATATGCAAAGGCTGGTTTTGGTTTGTAACAGGTTCCTCGGACTAGGGCCACAGATATACCTCCCGTTACCCGCGTTTTTCGCAGAATAACAGTCGAACGGTAGCATGACCCATCATCGTCGAAGGTTGTCGGTCATTCGGGGTCCCCGGGCTCTGGTAAACCGTGCCGGATTGCCAAAACGATCCAACGAGGCTTATCCCACATCGATGCAAATGAGAATGCTAGAAATTGATTAAGAGAAGAAGAATCGCAAAATGCCTTTTTCAAATTTGGCTCACTTTATTTAGTCCATCTTTAGAGGAAACTACGCAAGCGAACAATCGAAAAAGCCCCAGATTAGAATGGCCAGACACGAGGTCCTGTTAAATCACCATTCCAACCTTCGGCAGCGCGAAGCTAACCGTTTTGATAGACTTTTAAGGGATTGTTCCCAAGCATATTAAACTCTAAGTATAGATTAATATTGGTTCGATTCATCCCCAGCAGAGTCGCCACTGTGGGCAGCGTGCCCTTGGAAAAAGGATTCCGTTCCTTTCGCCATTGCGGCCCTTTTTTGAAAATCGAGGGAGCGCGAGCTCCGGTGGCAAGCGCTCAAAAATACAGAGTCGCCACTTGAGTTTTGAAGGTCCGACACTCAAGGAACCGTATTTCGAAGCACCTGCCGCGCTTTATTTGAAAAAGTGAAGGAAACCAGTCCGTCATAACCATATCTGGGTTCGGGAGCCAGGTTACGAGAGGGAAAGGGTTTTATGGCACTCCTCTCGCCCAATCCGGAGATCGGTCTCTACTTAGGCATTTTGAAAACATTGCGATTCTTCTTTTATTAATCAATTTTAGCCAATTAGGGCGGGGGAACTGTTAATCGGGGATTAAAACTGTAACATGTTTGCAGGATGTGATAGATGGCATGGATGAACAGTTAATATAGGATGAGAACAGACTCCTGTGGGAGTTTAAACAGACTGGAAAGCTCCTGTCTTGGAGTGTCGTGCACAGGAAGAAACCAGAATGCACTGATCAAGTCAATGCATGCTGACCAAACCTGCGCACGCTACTACAAGACCTGCGCGCGCCAGTAAGCCTAAGCCCACAGCTCTTATTCTCAAACCCTCTGGGTTCTGGAAGGGCCAGTGCACACCTGGGGGGAGTTTGAATTTTATCCCCTCCTGGGCTCTGGAAGGACCAGTGCACACCCAGGACAAACCAAGCAGTTTATGCAGTCATAATATACAGTTTAAAGGCTGAAAAGCCTAATAAATAAACAAAAACACCCCATAAACAGTGTGGGGACAAAATAATAGCCTGAAATCAAGTTAAACATGCAAGGCCAGCCACTGATCGGGTATAAATAATCGCGCGAGGGTTCCTAACTGTCGCGCGACAATGCGCCCGGGCGCGCGATGGTTTCGCCCTGGCGCGCGACGATTGCGCCCTGGCGCGCTGGTCAAATGGAGCGTTGACCATCGCGCGATGGTTTGGGTGCAGCGTGCGCGGGTTCGAGCCAACTTTCCAGTGTCTGGTTTTGCTCGTTCCAGGTTCTGAGACAGGTCCAGAATGATCCCAGGGGTACTCCAACAGAACAGAACTTAATATTGAAATGCAAGACTAACATTTCTAACAAAGGAAAGCAGTAAATTGGTTGTTAGCATGCTTTACAGTGATCTATATACAAAGAAATGCATAAAACAACAAGGCACCCATCCCCACGCTGTCCTGTACATGCAAACACGAAGTGTCGCGCGAGTATGTGGGACAGTCGCGCGCGGGTCCTTGCCACTACGGTTTTGAACCTCTGCCAGCTTTTGGGCCAGGACTGGTATTGATTACCAGCCTTGACCCTGCCAGCCCCCCTCAGGGATCTGAACAGAGAGCAGAACAAAGGTGAGATATACCTTTGGATTTTGAGGTTTGAAAAGTGTTTGAGCTTTGAATTTGAGGTTGGGTTTGAGGTTTGATTGAAATGTGAAAATGGGGAGGAAGAACAAGCTTTGTTCTTAGGGTGTCTTTGTATCTCTTTTATTTGCTTAAAAGAGTACAAAGCAAAGACCCTTTGTAATGCAAAATGTTGTTAACCTTTTGAAAGATGAACAAAGGAGGGTTTTTATAGGCTTAGCACCTTCCACTAATGGAAAGGCAGGTCTGGTCCAAAGAATGGAGGCCAGCCAGCCACGAGGCTGGCTGGGGATTACTTGGTGATTAAGCTGCCCAGCTGAATAAAGGTGATGGGGACAGGTTCTGACCGTCGCGCGATGGTTCCAAACTGTCGCGCGACAATGAGCCCTGGCGCGCTGGTCAATGCTCCGGTTGACCATCGCGCGATGGAGTCAAACCGTCGCGCAACGGTGCGCCCCGGCGCGCGATGATTGCGCCCTGGCGCGCAATAATTGTGCCCTGGCACACATCAATAGGGTTTTTGGCTTTTGGAAGTGGCTTAGGCTATGTTAGGTCCAAGGGTTTTCAAACACTCAAAGCTCAAACACTCGACATTCCCGGGGTGTTCTTGATCCGTTTCATCATCGGGGAATCAAAAACCGTAAATAAACTAATCTGGAAGCCCAGATTGGGGTGTCTACAACAGTTTATATAAAGATCATTGAAATAGTCAGAAGATGCCTCGTTCATTTCACAAGACCCTGAAGGGTCGCCAAGTACAAGAGAATCAAACTCGAAATAAAAGCTATGACGTGGAGGGCCCAGAGGCACGAACTCCGACTCAGAGCTAGACTTAGACGACTCAACAGACTCTGTATCTGACTCAGACTCGGACTCAGAGGTGTCATCAATGCAAGTTAGGCGCGGTTTGAAAATGCAATTTTTAAGGCTACCCCTAGCTTCAACAATGAGAGAGGTAGGGTCCTCGAGGGCGTCGGGCTCAAGCATGAGCACTTCAGCTTCCCCAGCCAAACCCACTTGGGAGAATTCCTGGAACAGTAGCTCCAAATTCCCCTGATCGACGGATCCCAGCCAGTCAGTCTTGATCTTCACCTGATTAAGCTTCCTCTTGAATTCTGCCCTTGCTGGCTCATCATCACTGCTTGACCAGGTGTCATCAGCGAAAACCTCAAACCCAGGCAGCAGCTCCCCGGTTTCGGAATGAACAAATGGCTCAGGCTGTCCAGTGTAAGCGGCATTTCCTGCCTCACGCACAAAGTTGGGACCACCGCAGAGGGTCCGAGGTTTTCCCGTATATTTCCTCCTCTTGGCATCTTTGGCAGAGGCAATATACCCCAAACCAAAGCGACCCTTGTTGAAAGGAAAAGTAGGGAACTCCAGGACCCCTTGTCGGCGAGAACCCAAACCTACGCCCGGAAAATACGACATCCTCCTCATGATGTCCAGCGCGACAGAGCTTATGAGGAAGTACCCGTCCACGTTGATAGCCATCACAGTACCCGAAGTATCAAAAGAAAAACCCCAAAGGTCGACATCCTCCTCACCGTGCTGAATTCCCAGGACAGGAGTCCCATCCTCCTTCAGCGGGCGAATGCCAGAATCCCCGCAAATGGTCAAAGTACCGGTAGGTAGTCCCAGAATAACCTTTTGGTGGAGAGTAGATGGTACAGCCATGATGTCAGGTCGATGGAGCCATGGCCTGCCTAGCAGAAGATTGAAGGTTGCGGGAATGTCCACGACATGGAATTCCACATCCATCTCAAAACCCTCAGCGTCGAGTTTGAGCATTAAAATACCCTCGACTACGCGACGGGTGCCGTCATATGCCTTAATAGCCAAGTTAGAAGGTGCAAGATCCTTCTTGGTGAGTCCCAAACGATAAGCAACCCTCAGGGGGCAGACGTTGATCGCCGAGCCGTTGTCAATAAGAACAGTCGGGACCCAGAGTCCTCGACACTTGACGGTAATGTGCAAAGGGCGGTTGTGGTCAACTCCTTCGACTGGCAGATCCTTGTCTGTGAAGATTACAGTATGCTTGGAGGTCAGACGGAGGATGAGAGATATCATTGCATCCGGCATGACATTGGCCTGAACCTCAAGGCGGGATAGAGCATGACAAAGCCTCTGACGGTGCTCCTTGGACGAACAGATCAGTCCCCAGATCGAAATAGCAGCCGGAATGCGCTCCAACTGTCGTTGAACAGAATCAGCAGTTGGTGGCCCAGTTAAAACCTCAGGAAGTGCAGACCTTGGGAAAGCAATGGGTTCGTTCCTTTGATTAGAAGGATTGGACGAACTCCCGGCCTGCAGATTAACAGGCTGAAAAATCCGTCCACTCCTTGTAACATTGTGAACGTTCCCCACGGAGGGCACGACCTGAGGGTCTTCATTCACATCCCAGAGATTAGCAGGAACATCTCCCAGTTTGCGCTTTCCTCTGTCAGTAGTTGGTGCAGAGACGAGCACTTCCATGTCTAAGCCTAGGTCCTCAGCCAGATCTTTCATCAGTAGGGAGTCCCAGAAGTTTAAGTCTTTCACGGCAGCCACTTCAGCAACAGGCTCCGGATTCGCAATGAAGGGAACATCCCAAAGACCAGTGTCAGCCAGGGAACGATTGACTGCCCAGACTTCATTCCCGACTTGGACATCCACTATGTCATCAACTTCCCAAAGGTTAGCAGGCGGAACAAGGTTAGTAACCCTGATGCTACAATCCTTGTTATTCGGATAAGGCACCTCAGGACGCGGGCATTCTTCATTAACAATGTAAGAGCAAGGGTCGAAGTCAGTGTTGGGATCAGTATGACAAACCGAATCAAAGACCGAACTAAAGAGGGAGACATGGTCTCCCAGGGCTCGTGGATCTTCCTGAACAAGCTCGTCCTCTGTGTAGTGAAGCATGTAATTCGGTATAGCATAGCCTTGAAGGGGATTAGGATCGATGTCCATGGGAGCATTCCAAGTTGGCTCGGGATCCCAGAGGTACTCTTCTTCGGGAACCAATGGCTCGATTGGGTGAAACAGCATGTATAAGGAGAAGCCATCCAAAGGATCGAGCATGGCCGCTTCATAACCAGCCAACCAGCCATCATACCAGGCTTGATCAAATGGAACATTTTCAGGCTGTGGAGGAAACCCGTCCGCTTCCAGGCTTGACCATTCATTGAGCAGCGGAATGGCGTAGTCCAGGTTGTCCGCAATGGCCCAGCCAGTGGCCTGCATGCTGTCTTGGGGTGGAGTTTGAATGGATCGAGACTGATCCACTGGACCGAGAGGCAAATTACCCATATTTCCATACGGGCTGTCAAGCGAGGAAGCAGAATTGATCTGCACAGCAGGGATTGACTGATGGAAGAGAGAGCTGACAGACTCATCGGAGACAGGTGATCCGGTTTGCAAAGGTTCCGAGGGTGCATCGGTGTCAACAATCCGGCCTTCGACCACATGTATGTAAGAAACCTCGGCAGAAGATTCGAGCGGGAAAGGTACAATGGGCCTGGGTTGATCGGCTGAGGCTATATAGTCGGTGGGGTTGAATATGGTGGAGCTGAGGGATATCTGGTTGATGTGGGGAGCAGCATTGTGTTTGGGAAGGGAATTGGCAATGACGTTAGGGTTTTGTGGTGGTGGAGGGGTTTCCAGCGTGCCATCGTCAATGAGATCTTGGATTGCATGACGGAGGCGAAAGCAGGAGTCGGTGAGATGACCCGCTCCTTGATGGTAAGCACAGTAAAGGTTGGCTTTGAAGCCAGGTGAAGGGTTCTTGGGTAAAGGAGTTGGATCTAGGGGCTTGAGATGCCTTGATTTGACCAACTTTTCCAAGACCGAGGATAGAGGCGCCTCGATAGCGGAAAAGCTGCGGGGTTGGTTCCTAGGCCGGTTATTCTGCGGAGCTTGGACCTGATTGACGTCCGCAATGTGGTTGGTTGTAGTGGAGGAGGTGGCGTTGGAACCACTGGTTGCCGCATTGGAGTAAGTCCCTGTTCCAAACAGTGCATTGGCATTCCCAGAGTATGCTCGAGTCTTGGCTTTAGGTGGATTAGAGGATTCCCCTTTTGCTAGGATCCCACTCTGCAGTGCATCCTCGATGGCCAAGCTAGAATCGAAGAAGGTCTCGAAGTTTGCAGACGCTTGAGCAAGCACCAGATGCCTAGCATAGTCGGGCTGAAGGTTGCGAGAGATGATACGGAGCTGATCCTTCTCGCTGGGGCGATCTGTCATCAAAGCGGCCTTGGCCCTCCATCTTTTGACAAACTCAGCAAAAGACTCTTTTGCTTCCATTTTGGTGGATTCGAGTTCCCGGGTGGTCATTTTCAGTTGGGAGTTGTAGCTGTACTGCGAAATAAACGCAGCCCCAATATCCTCCCAGGTCCTCCTTTTGGCGATGTCGAGCGACAAAAACCAATGGAAAGCAGGGCCGAAAAGGGTTTGAGGGAAAAGCTGAGACATGGCCTCCGGCTCAACAGAGAGTAGCTTCATGGCGGCATGGTAACTGTAAAGGTGGGTCTTGGGATCGCCGCTTCCATCGAATTTGGCCAAGTCGGGCATTTTGAACTTCTCGGGGAGCCTGGCGTTAGGATACAAACAGAGACGGTCCAAATCAATCCCTCCAGCGTTGATCTTTTCAGTTTTGGAAATGGATTCCTCCAACTTGGTAATCTTGGCCATGAGTGCGGTCATGTCAGGGTTCTGAGCTGGCCCTTCTTGGTTTGGAGGAAGTCTACCACCTGCAAGGTTTGCAGCGGGCCTGCGGCCTTCCCTTGGGTTCAGTACCATGAGACGTCCTGCGTGAAGCGGATCCGGAACCAAAACGGGTTGTTCCTGGTCAGACTCATCGTCCTTGCCTTCCTCTTCGAGAGGGGGTGGAAGGTGAGTGTTGATAAGGTCATTCAGGCGGGCAATGTTAGTATCTGTCTGAGTTGCCCTCTGTTGCATGGCGGTGATGCTGTCCTGAAGGTTCATGAGCATGGTCTCCAAGGTAAGAGGTTCTGGCTGTGGCTGTTCCATTGTGACAGGAGGTTCGGAGATGCTTGATGCGGATGATGGGGTAGTTAGACACCCTTCCTGTGAGACCGGTGGCGAACCTGACTGTGAACCTTACTGAGAATCTGAGTGTTGTGCTGCCGAAGGTGAGCGCGGAGAGTCTTCCGTGATGACTGACTGGGACTGTAACCTGACAAGCCTTTGAACCGGACTGAGTTGCAGACGTTCCTAAGCGAGTTTGGCGACTCGCTTCGATACTTTCCTTGGCGGTGCAATGATTCAGAACTTTGCAACAAAATAAGAGAAGGCTTAATAGGGGTCCTGCAGAAACTTTAATCTAAATAAAAGACTAAAGTGCGGATGCAACCAGCGTCGTCGGTGTCGCCCTAAACTCTAGAGCTAGAAGACAAGTCTGTCTCAAGACGTTCGGACATTGCTTGAGGCCCTCAGAATTCTTTTCGAATGTGTATCCTTATTTGAAACGAGCGGTCCTAAAGGATGTCAAAAGAAGTCTAAACCTTCGTCCATCCCGCCATTTGGGATTTTGTAGACACCCCAATTTGGCCTAACGATTATTTCAAGTCCCACCTTGGGACAATCCCGATGATGAAATGGATACAATGATTGCTGATTGCTTCCTTGAGGACCTTAGGACTTTCGGTGAGAGCTTTGACCACTTAGAGGACCCAATTCAAAGCCATACAGCCTTTCAGACAGAAATATAGAAGCCTAGGAAAATCCATCTGACGGCCGTAACATCGATCCCACGGCCACAATATCAATCCCTCACCCGAGCAACCTGTTGCCAGCAAAATCTCCCTGAGAGATCAATCCCTCGGCCGCAAGATCTATCCTTCGGCCGAGACATCCTTTCCACGGCCGCGACATCCTTTGCTCGGCCGCCAGATCGACCTTTTTCCAGACTCTCGAACGTTCTGTCAGACGTTTGGTTTGATCCAACTACACTACCTTTCCGATGCGTTCGGGCTACGTTCGGAGATTACGAGGTAGAGTTAGAGATGCATTGCAATTGCAATTGCCATCTCGTGATTTGATTGGCCGGAGTGAGTCATCCCTATGCCTATATAAAGGGGCCTTTGGGTTCCGAATTAACACACAGAAATTGAGATACTTACACACTCTCTCAAGCCACGAAACTCTGTCAAAATACCCCCTCAATCCCATACTCCAAAAGCCCTAACCTTCCGAAGGTAGCCGTCAATCCGGCGATCAAACCCCGAAGTTCAAACCCTAACCCTAGGGTTCTCGATCAAGCAATTAATCAATCACGCCCAATCCAAAGCAATCAAGCAACCGAGGATCAAGGTGGTGAGGCCCAACGGCCTCTCGTTTGTCTCAATTTATTGCGTTTATAACTAATCGTAGCTTTCTGATCATCTGTTAATCGTATAGTCTGGTGTGAGGAAGAACACCGACCGGGCTTCGATCCCTCGGCCGGTATATCAAACCAGGAGGATCCCTCGGCCGTGATATCCATTCACCGGCCGCGGGATCCATCTCCCTGGGACAATTTTGTTGCTTTTCTGCTTTCCAATGCATGCTTCAATTATCGCACTGGCTCACTTTGCTTACTGTTTAAAGGAATAACTAAACAGACTATGTGTTAGGATTAAACAAGGCATCTATACGTCTTATGTTGAATGATTATGGGCCAGTCTCACGGCTGGGCAAAGAGGGGTGCCTAACACCTTCCCCTTATTGTACTTTTGGCTCCCGTATCCAGAATCTCTATCTATTTTCCCAGTTTTAATAAACTGGGTGGCGACTCTATTTGATGATAACCGTTATCATGTGGCGATGTTCCTAGCCATGGGAATGTCCATGATTTTGGTTTATGAAGTGAGCAACCAATCGAGCAAATTCAATGTGATCAATCTGTATGGCGATGCCCCGTTTGGGAGGTGTCTACAGTTTTTGGCGACTCCGCTGGGGAATATGAGAGCCATAACCAGAAAGTTCAACATAAGACTAATACATGCCTTGTTTAATTCACTTATCATATGCATCGAGCGGGCAACCCGTTGAGTTCACCTGATATCCCGGCATGACACGGGCTATGTTGGGGTTCCAGCAAACTCCACAGCCACTCGTACCTAGTGGTATATCAAAAAGGAAATCACCCAATCGCTGCCTATGATGGGCTGGTGAGAGGACTGGTGCCCTTTGACAACGGAGCACCCCGAAACTACCAAAACCTTGCATGCTTAGAAAGCCATAGAACTTATCAAACTAAGACAGAAACCTAACATGCTAGGAACCTACTTGCATTTTACTTGCAAAAGTTCTTCCTCACACCTGTACCATTTGTTGTTGTATTAACTCTTTTCTGTGCAGAAGGGTTGGGATTTTCAGCCCAAATCCTAACCCCATACAGCCAAAGTACTGACTTCCGGGTATTCTACTTTTCAAAGAAGCACAATAGGTAAATCAAAGAAGCAACCACAGCCAACTTTGTACTCTTATAACACCCGAAGCTACGCCAAACAAAGGTCTCTGCAACCCTCCCGACTATCGTCTTCATCCGACAAAACACCCTCACCACAACAGTTCCGACCGCTCTCGGAAACTTCCCGGTCATCCCCTCAAAGGACCCCGTCATTCACTAAATCTCAAGCTTCGTCAAGCAACCCTTCTACCTTCATGGCAGACAACGACGCCACTATTGCCAACCTCCAAGCTCAAAGCGCTACACTACTAGCAGAAAAGGCAGCTAGAGATGCTGAAGATGAGGAAAAATCAATGGAAGACGAGAACCCCCATAAAGTGGTATTGGCAGAAAGTCCTGAGTTAACCAAACAAGTCAAGGAAATCAAGCAGGCTTTAGCTCGTTCACAAGGGGACCAAATTCTGGATTTCGAAGGACTTTGCCTCTTCCCAGAATCCAAGCTACCTGAGAATTTCAAGATGCCCAACATTGAGAAGTTCAATGGAACTGGCAACCCTACCAGTCATGTTCGCCATGTTATCAACACCCTGAAGCCGATGGGCTTGAATGACGAGCTCATCGCCCAGTTGTTCCAACGAACTCTCACCGGAAGTGCCCTCGACTGGTTCCTCACTTTGGAGTTTGTACATTATCAAACTTGGCCAGAAATTGCCAATGCTTTCGTCAAGCAGTATGCGTACAACGTCCAAATTGAACTAACAACTCGAGACTTGGAAATGACCAAACAGGATTCCAATGAGGACTTTGCTACCTTTGTGGCAAGGTGGAGGGAAAAAGCTGCCAAGATGAAGAACCGTCCCTCCGAGGAAGACCAAGTGAGGATAGTTGTCAAAAATTTACAACCCAAATATCTCAGGCATATTTACACACATGCTATCACCGATTTCAAGCGCTTGCATGCCACTGGGTTGCAAATCGAAGACGGAATCAAGTTAGGACTCATTGGGAAAGAAGAGGCCACTCCTCCATCTAAGAAAACCTTCTCTAGCCGTACGTCTCACGCCTCCGTGAATGCCCTTGGCACATCCTTGTCTCAAGACCCTTTCCAAACTAGCCCATCCCGAAGCTCAAATCGGCCCCGCCGCAACTTTGATCCTCTCTATATGACCTTATCCCAAGCCTTAACCATTCTCAGCCGTCAAGGGCATCTCAAACCCCTAAACAAGCCACTTCCTCCGCCGCCCTACGGTCCAAACCATGACCCAAACAAGCAATGCGCCTATCACCAACATCCTGGGCACGAAACAGACAATTGCATGCGTCTTCGTCACGACATTCAAGACCTTATTGATAGTCGAACCATAAAGCCACCAAAACCTGATGGGCAAACCAACCCACTCCCTACTCACAATGCTGAGCCGCCACCTCGAAATATCAATCTCATAAATCTATCTCACAGCACCACATACAATCCCAGCCAATACATTGTCCAAGACAACCAAACCAAACCTACCTTAACCTTCCCCGAGGAGGACGAATGTTCCATGATGGAAGAGGAGGAGGATGATAATTCTGATCAGTCAGAAGTAACTGATGCCGACATGTCCGACATAAGCAGCAAAGATCAGGCAGAAGAGGTAAAGCTAATGAAGTGGAAGAAACACTCTTGGGCGAAACATAATTTGGAGGATCCAGACATTCCATTTGTAGAGGATGACGAATGGCTTCGTATCTGGTTTGAGAATAGGAAAAAGGAAAAAGAAAGGGTCATCATGATGAGAAGGCACGCTCGCTTCGAGCCTGCCCAAAAAGTGGTACGCATCAACCGTCCCAAAATTCCAACACCGCCCATTGATTGGGAGACAATCAATCTCATTGAGAAAGTAGAGGAGTTCCAAATGCAACCATGGGTCAACCCTTACGATGAATACGACTATAGTCAATGGATAGAGGAAAGAGAAGATCTGGATTTCATGTACACAGAACCCTATAAAACAGGGGAAAGCGACTTTGATGAAATGGAAGAAGAGTGCAATGATCCACTCGATGAAACCTCCTTAGTATCACTATTCAATCAGGAGGACATAGCTGATAACCACGCAATCAACGAGGAAAGAGAAAGGAGTTTCCTGCCAACACATCCATCTGGGGATTACTCATGGCTCAAGGAGGTAGCCATCGCACAAAAGATGAACCCGGTTCAAAGGCTCTGTTTGGCAAGGAAGAGGGTGGGAAAGAGTACAAAGTTGCAAAAGACAAGGAAAATGACCCTAGCTGAGAAGTCACAACATGGCAAATAAGAAACGTTAAAACATTGTTTTTGCTTTAAACAAACTAGAACGAGTTTTGGGCCCCTGTTTGGGCATTTTATTTCTGCTAAGAGAATTCCTTTTTCATCTTCCAGATTATGCTTATCTAAATTCAAATTTCTAAATTGCAATTGCCATGCACTATACTCTCATTGCCAAAACAAGGGAAGAATTCGAAGGGACCAAAATCTTTGTGTCCCCGATAAAAGGAAAGGAAATGATGAACTCTAATTACTTAGAACTAGGTTTTTACCAAAACTCGGAAGAAGACGCTATCTCCGTGAGAACACTTAGGGTTAGCTTGCCCATTGTGAAAGTACAAACGCAACAAAGAGATTCATAAAAACATCTCCATTAGATTCCTCTCCAAAACACAAAACCTCTTGAGAGAAAAATGCTCGTTGGGCAACCCATACACCCAAGCAAAAGTAAGAGCAAAGCCTGCTAGGACAAGAAACGCAGCCTAGGCAAAAGTTAAGGCATTTGAAGGAAAAGCTCGCTAGGGACTCAACCTCTATCAGGTAACCTAGGCAAAACTTAGAGCATGAGAGAAAGAAAAACCAAGAGTGAAAACCCAACCCCCAAAGGTGGTGATCTTGGAACTACGTAAAAGGCCTGATTCCCTGATTGGGATACGTAGGCAGTCTCACATCGAGATACGGCCCAAACATTTGAAGAGAGGAAAACATCAACATGTTTGTACTCAATGATAGGCATAGCTAAACCTGCGTATTGAGCTCGCAAAAGATGAGTTAGTCATTTTCCAAGGAATTGGCAAAAACAAAGACACATAAGGATTACAGTTCATCTCTTCTAACCCAAAAGTCATCAAACGCAATGGGTATGATCCTTCGGAAGACTCTTAAAGTTTGGCAATCAGGCTGAAGCATGGCAAAAGCAAGAAACAGCAAATCGAGGACTAAGCATAGGAAAGGATATGAAACAGGATGCCACTTGGCTAAAGCAAAACCTATCTTCCTTGGGAAAATAGATGTAACGGCCGGACAATCGATACCTCGGCCGCAACAATAATCCTTCGGCCGAGTGATCGATTCTTCGGCCAAATATTTTTCACACAAAATAACTGTCTATCAGCAAAAACTCGCTCAAAAAGCCATGTTCTGACTATCGCATGCAAACTCAAAACGTTTAGGGGCAGGAAAGGCATTTCTCATTTCTCAAACAAAAACTTGTTTACAAAATCATTGTTGTGGTTGCTTTCACTATACAAATATAGTTTCTGCCTATCTACTAACTATGAACAGGGAAAAGAAAAGCCCTAAAAACTAGGCGATCTCTGAGAAGAAGGCAAAGGCTGCTCACTGGTCCCCATGTTCCCCTCAGCAGCCGGTACCCTCTCAGCCTCAAGCTGCAGTCAGGGAAGATATAAACGTTCAGAATCAAGGGATAATACATAGCAGATAAAGCTTATGAAGAGAGTCATACCTCTAGGATCCTATGGCGCTGTCTCCGGACCAAGACCTCTGTACTCTGGTAGGCGCGAAGCCACTCCTGCACTATCTCGGCAGGCACCTGTGGAACAGCCAAGTATTACAAACATCTAAAGCAAGAATACAATGCGAAGTGATGAAAGCTAAACGCAAGAATACCTGTGAAGCCCCAACTGGCAAAGAGTAGAGCGGGGTCGTGCAAGGAGTCAGCGTCAGGCGCTCTTCCTCCCCATCGCCTGAGTAAAAGGAAACAAACGAAGGAGCCCGTGGCCAAACAGGAGCTACGGGAGGAGCCTCGACAGAGGGGGTCAAGAAAAGACGGCAGTACTCCATATAGTCACCTGCCTGAAGGAGTAAACCTGCCCAATCTCTGATCCGAGCATTCTTCAGATCTTCCTTCGACATCAAGGAAGTAGACCTCATAGATACTGGAGGAGAAGGAGGAACAAGCTGAAGAGCCTCAGCACGTGATCGCCACTGGCTGGCCACTCGATCACCTAAGTACCAGGCTCGGCAAAATGGACCTTCGAGCAAGCTACGAGTCCGATCTAGGACTCTACAACGAGCAAGAGGGGCGTCCTCTGGTACACCACCCCAAGGGTCAAACCGTACCTGTAAGGGCAAGGACAAATCAGTCTCGATACAAGAATATGGAAGCTTAAAGGACAAGAGGAACAAAAGGAAAGGTACCTGATCGACCGTCAGTCGGTCCAAAACTCGCCGCCACTCGGGAAGGCTCAAAACTGGTGACCGTGGCCTCCGTTGCCCCATCAACCATCGCTCATAATGAGGTGTACAGTTCGCGTCACCATGCCTGGTCTCAGGGGGAAACTGGAGAAGGTGCTCAAAAGCCCAGAGCTGAAAAGCAGGATCAACAAAGCAAATTCAGAACCAGGAAAAAGCCAAAATAGAAGTACAAAGGAATGATACGTACCTCAAGCACTCGAAAGTGGCCGCAAAGAATGGGACTCTTGTCCCGCGAGCAAGCTCCAAGACCACCGTACAAAGTGGCCAAAGCAGACGAGCCCCAGTCAAACTCCCTAGTAGCTCCCAGGTGCTGCAGAGGAGCCAAAAACTGCGTGTGTACTGAACCATCCTTGTTGGCAAACAACGTTTGCCCAAGGAGGTAAAGGAGGAAGGCCCGTGTCAACTGCTCGACGCTCACCTGGGTTAGAATATCAGCCACCGCGAAAGTCTTGCTTAGCCAAGCAAGATCAACGTGACCCCGAGAACGAACAGGGGGCACCTTGCCCAGAAACCACCTTAAAGCACCGTCTCGCTCCCAAAGCCGAGGGTCAACTCGAAGAGCAATCTCGCCTATCCGTAGGCCAGTCAGCAAGGAGAAGTCACCCGGAGTGATAGTCATCTCACCAGCAGCAGGGAAGTGGAAGGTATTGGTGGTATCCCACCACCTCTCAACCAGCGAGGTCATCAGTGACCAATCCATCTTCGGAAGATCGAGGCCCAGAATGAACGTCTCGAAACCTGCAGCACGTACTAATTCCCGAGCCTGCTCTGGCAGCTTCAAGAACCATCTGTGCACCTCTTTGCCTCCACCGCGAGCTTCCAGCCTCCTATTTCTCTGCCAAAGACAAAAGGGAGAAACTCACCGGCACGTTCAGAACGCTCAGATGAAACTCTGGCTCTTGACGGACCACTTCAGCCTCTGAGCCACCAACAGGAGGACGGTACTGCAGGAAACCACCGTAACCCAGCCTACGCGAAGGACAAACGTAGGTAGTGGCATCAAACAAACCGGGCTCTTCAATCGCCTCCTCATCGGAAGATGGATGCTCGCACCTACATGAAGGGTGCGAGGATGAACCTGCCACACCCGAAGACGGCGTGGCCATCACGTCCAAGCCAAGAAAGGGAGAAAACCAACGGTTTCGGACAAACAAAGTCGGCAGCGACAGTAATGACGGCGGTGGTCGGAGAGGATGGTCGCCGGAGATGATGGTGGCCGACGGTAGTGGAGGAGGGCGGCGGCGTACGACGGTCGTCGGGCGAGAGGAACGGAGGAGAATAAGGGAGGAGGAGAAGAAAAGATTAAATGGGCCGTGAGATCGATTTAACTGAACTTAAATCGATTTCCTGACTTTTGGCGTTCTCACGGCCGAGACATCAATTTCTCGGCCGAGACATCAATTTCTCGGCCGAGACATCAATCCTTCGGCCGAGAGATCGATCTCCAGGCCTGCCAATCAATTTCCTTTAGCAATGTCAGATCATGCTCAGCGCATTAATTCAAGCCACTACAGAATCCTCAACCAACCAAGTAGCCCTGGGGGCATCCCCAGGCCAACACAATATGATCAAGACTAGCCTTGGGGGCATGCCCAAGCATCGAAGATCTCTCTCCACAAACTTCTGGCCAGCAAAACAAGACACTCATCAGCCCTGAGCTCAAAACTTCAGCGGCTCCAAGCCCATTATTGGCAAGCTCTACGCCCATATCAATTCATCCAGCGGCTCTACGCCTTCAACTTAACGGCTCTACGCCCACTATCCTGACAGGCTCAAAGCCCATCATCTCTACGCAACTCAGTGGCTCTAAGCCCCCACCTACCAATTCAGCAGCCCCGTGCCCATCATCTCTAACACAACTCAGCGGCTCTACGCCCGCCATTTCATCAACCCAGCTCGAAGCCTATGTCTACTATCTCGCAGCTCTATGCTCGCTATCACGGTAATAGGC
Source organism: Rhododendron griersonianum (assembly GCA_018127125.1). NCBI lineage: Eukaryota > Viridiplantae > Streptophyta > Magnoliopsida > Ericales > Ericaceae > Rhododendron > Rhododendron griersonianum. Next base: position 39,375,484 of record CM030791.1, read on the forward strand.
TCTACGCCTTCGCCTATCAACTCGGCTCGAAGCCCTTACTCCAACAGCTCGAAGCTGTACCTATCATCTCGGCCGGCTCTAAGCCCTCAACACAGCGCTCTACGCCCGTCATCTCACCAAAGCGGCTCAAGCCCATTTTGCCTCTACAGGCTCAAAGCCTTTATCACCCAGTGCTCCAAGCCCTTTATCATAGCGGCTCTACGCCCGTATCAATTCAGCGGCCCCTGTGCCCATCGTCTCTACACATCTCAGCGGCTCCAAGCCCCTTATCTCAACTGGCTCAAAGCCGTAAACAAGCAATCCCAGCGGCTTGAAGCCCTTTATCTCAACAGCTCTATGCTCGCTATCACGGCAATAGGCTCTACGCCTGTTATCACAAACTCAAGCGGCTCAAAGCCTACTATCACCCAGCGGCTCAAAGCCGTGAACAAGCAATCTCAGCGGCTCGATGCCCATTATCGACATGGCTCTACGCCCATATACACTCATTCAGCAGCTCTACGCTCGCTGTCACAACTCAGCGGCTCTAAGCCCACTATCTCAACTGGCTCAAAGCCGTAAACAAGCAATCCCAGCGGCTTGAAGCCCTTTATCTCAGCAGCTCTATGCTCGCTATCACGGCAATAGGCTCTACGCCTGTTATCACAAACTCAAGCGGCTCAAAGCCTACTATCACCCAGCGGCTCAAAGCCGTGAACAAGCAATCTCAGCGGCTCGATGCCCATTATCGACATGGCTCTACGCCCATATACACTCATTCAGCAGCTCTACGCTCGCTGTCACAACTCAGCGGCTCTAAGCCCACGTATCAATTCAGCGGCCCTGTGCCCATCGTCTCTACACAACTCAGCGGCTCCAAGACCGCTATCTCAACTGGCTCGAAGCCGTAAACAAGCAACAGGCTCTAAGCCGCCCCAACAGTCAAGACATCTATTCTCAGGCTCTACGCCTGAATGCTCAAAAATCTAACATTTTTGAATGCTCAAGCTCTTCGCTTGGATGCCCAACCACTGTGTACTGGATGCTCAAGTTGTATACTTGAATGCTCAAGCTCTAGCTTGGATGCCCAACCACTGCGTACTGGACGCTCAAAGCCTGTACTTTGAATGCTCGGATTCTGCCGTCCGAATGCTCGAGCTCTACGCTCTGAATGCTCAAGTCCGGAACTTGATAGAAGCTCTAAGCTTAAAATAAACACACACGCACGGGCTCGTGCACATTTGCATCAACATTTTCACATCGAGTCTGCATCATATTTGTTCACATCTAACAAAGCATTGCACATATACACTCTGCATATCTCTCATGAAACAGGTCAACCCTGCAATCAACCGGCTCTATGCCTCGGTTTTATTGATCGGCCCGACGCCTCGATCTTTTGGCTCCACGTCAACACTTATGATGAGAAAGCTCCGTGCACAGACCATCAGAATACAACCAGCTCTACGCTTCGGTTCATCACGTCAAGCTCAAAGCTCTGACACCTCAGGCTCTCACCTTATAATCAACACCAGCTCCGCGCTTCGGTTCAATCTAGTCACCTCAGGCTCTTGCCTCATGATCAACACCAGCTCCGCGCTTCGGTCCTATCAATCACCTCAGGCTCTCGCCTTATGATCAACACCAGCTCCGCGCTTCGGTCCTATCCAATCTCCTCAGGCCTTCGCCTCAAGATTGCAACAGGCTCCACGCCTCGATTTCATCACTCTCCAGGCTCTTGCCTCATGACTACAACCGGCTCCGTGCCTCGGTTCCCTCATCACCAAAGTTCCAGCCACTGGCCCTGTGCCTTCCCTACATCTCAAAAACAAACCGGCATCCAACTCATCCCCAGCAGATGGTTTGGATTCCACCCCATTACATCAATTCCTTCCAGCTCATTCGCAAGGATAGGCTACTCTACCGAGCTCCTTTAAGTCAAAGTAAGGATGATCAAGAAAAGCAAACGCACCTGCAGTGTACTGATCTACCCCAAAATACTAAGGAAGCTCTTCGCAAAAAAAACTCCCCGGGCAGCCCCGCGCTCCTTCAACTATCTTCCGCCAAAACCCTGGCTCAGTCTAGGTACGTCACACTACGGCTTTTAAAGCCCTAAGGTACGTCTTCTGTCTCTAACCCTCCAAACTTTTTACTTTTCTTTATTGCCCGAACTACGATTGGTCTGAATTTCCCTTGTGGAATACGTAGGCAGCCTCCAGGCCCGACCATAACAAAACCTTTTTTGAAAACCCCTTGGAATAGTGGTTGGACCAAATTGAGTTGCTTTTTACAGCTTTGACTCTTACTCAAACATGTCTCGCGATCCGTCTGAGTTCAGTCAAAGAGGGGCATCTGTAGACACCCCAATTTGGCCTAACAATTATTTCAAGTCCCACCTTGGGACAATCCCGATGATGAAATGGATACAATGATTGTTGATTGCTTCCTTGAGGACCTTAGGACTTTCGGTGAGAGCTTTGACCACTTAGAGGACCCAATTCAAAGCCATACAGCCTTTCAGATAGAAATACAGAAGCCTAGGAAAATCCATCTGACGGCCGTAACATCAATCCCACGGCCACAATATCAATCCCTCACCTGAGCAACCTGTTGCCAGCAAAATCTCCCTGAGAGATCAATCCCTCGGCCGCAAGATCTATCCTTCTGCCGAGACATCCTTTCCACGGCCGCGACATCCTTTGCTCGGCCGCCAGATCGACCTTTTTCCAGACTCTCGAACGTTCTGTCAGACGTTTGGTTTGATCCAACTACACTACCTTTCCGATGCGTTCGGGCTACGTTCGGAGATTACAATGTAGAGTTAGAGATGCATTGCAATTGCAATTGCCATCTCGTGATTTGATTGGCCGGAGTGAGTCATCCCTATGCCTATATAAAGGGGCCTTTGGGTTCCGAATTAACACACAGAAATTGAGATACTTACACACTCTCTCAAACCTCGAAGCTCTGCACAAATACTCCCTCAATCCCATACTCCAAAAGCCCTAACCTTCCGAAGGTAGCCGTCAATCCGGCGATCAAACCCCGAAGTTCAAACCCTAACCCTAGGGTTCTCGATCAAGCAATCAACCAATCTCACCCAATCCAAAGCAATCAAGCAACTGAGGGATCAAGGTGGTGAGGCCCAACGGCCTCTGGTTTGTCTTAATTTACTGTATTTCTGACTAATCGTAGCATTTTGATTATCCATTAATCTTTCTGTCTGGTGTGAGGAAGAACATCGACCGGGGCTTCGATCCCTCGGCCGGTATATCAAACCAGGAGGATCCCTCGGCCGTGATATCCATTCACCGGCCGCGGGATCCATCTCCCTGGGACAATTTTGTTGCTTTTCTGCTTTCCAATGCATGCTTCAATTATCGCACTGGCTCACTTTACTTACTGTTTAAAGGAATAACTAAACAGACTATGTGTTAGAATTAAACAAGGCATCTATACGTCTTATGTTGAATGATTATGGGCCAGTCTCACGGCTGGGCAAAGAGGGGTGCCTAACACCTTCCCCTTATTGTACTTTTGGCTCCCGTATCCAGAATCTCTATCTATTTTCCCAGTTTTAATAAACTGGGTGGCGACTCTATTTGATGATAACCGTTATCATGTGGCGATGTTCCTAGCCATGGGAATGTCCATGATTTTGGTTTATGAAGTGAGCAACCAATCGAGCAAATTCAATGTGATCAATCTGTATGGCGATGCCCCGTTTGGGAGGTGTCTACAGATTTCAAACTTGAAGTCAGAACAACTCGGTATGAATATCATGATACTATAACCAGGTCGGCGTGAGCAGCACTGTGCTATTAGCCGGGCGGTGTAAGTGACGAGGCACTTGTTACCTTTTGGTGTAAGCATCACGATATTTTACTCTGTTGTTCCTCATTTTCTGTTTGGAATCCTAAACAGGTTTAAAACGAGGGTGTAGAAAGGCTTCTGATTTCCTAAAGTCCCAACGTCCGAAGGACTGGGGAAACTGAAAACGTGCATCATTGAGATACACAACTCCTCATCGGGCCAACATAGTGTCCTAATGATTTTAAAGACAGACCTGGAAAGATCGAGGACCTAAAAGGCGCCCTAGACATGCTCCTACGCAGAACGGGATGTATGTACAGTTGATGCTGTAGGGAAAGCAGTAACACGTAGACAGTATATGGGGTTAGATGCAAATAGATCTTAACCTGTGGGTACCTGTCCTAGTTTGGAGAGTTCTAATGCTTTGTATATGCAAAGGCCGGTTTTGGTTTGTAACAGGTTCCTCGGACTAAGGCCACAGATATACCTCCCATTGCCCGCGATACGCAGAGCAACGGTCGAACGGTAGCATGACCTATCATAGTAGAAGGTTGTTGGTCATTCGAGGTCCCCGGGCTCCGGTAAACCGTGCCGGATTGCCAAAATGATCCAACGAGGCTTATCCCACATCGATGCACAGGAAATGCTAGAATTTGATTAAGAAAAGAAGAATCGTAATTTTGCAAAATGCTTTTTCAAATTTGGCTCACTTTATTTGGTTCATCTTTAGAAGAAACTACACAAGCGAACAATCGAAAAAGTCCCATATTAGATTGGCCGGACACGAGGTCCTGTTAAATCACCATTCCAACCTTCGGCAGCGCGAAGCTCACCGTTTTGATAGACTTTTAAGGGATTGTTCGCAAGTGTATTAAATCCTAAGTATGAATTAATATTGGTTTGATTTATCCCCAGCAGAGTCGCCACTGTGGGCAGCATGCCCTCGGAGAAGGATTCCGTTCCTTTCCGACAAACTTCCGGGGCAAGGGCCCTCGTGGGAATCGAGGGAGCGTGAGCGGAGAGGCAAGCGCTCAAAAATACAGAGTCGCCACTCAGGTTTTGAAGGTCCGACACCCAAGGAACCGTATTTCGAAGCACCTGTCGCGCTATTTGATTTGAAAAATTGAAGGCACCAGTCCGTCATAACCATATCTGGGTTCGGGAGCCAGGTTACGAGAGGGGAAGGGTTTTAAGACACCCCTCTCGCCCAATCCGGAGATCGGTCTCTACTTGAGCATTTTGAAAATGTTTACGATTCTTCTTTTATTAACCAGATTTTAGCCAATTAGGGCGGGGGAACAGTTAATCGGGGATTGAAACTGTAACATGTTTTGCAAGATGTGATGAATAGCATGGATGGATGAAATATTAAGGAAATAAATGGGACAAAGTTCAAAATATCAGTAAAACACCAAAACAGTGCTTGGATATGGGAATATCATAAACAATAGCCAACATGCATGCATGGATCAACCTGCATGCAAGGGAACCATCGCGCGATACTTCCATAATGTCGCGCGAGTGTTGATGCCTCACCAACAGTTTGAACTTTATCCCCTTCTGGGCTCTGGAAGGACCAGTGCACACCCAGGAGGCAAACCAAGCAGTTTATAAATATTGAAAGTAAATAATTATTACAGACAGATTGGAATGAATTGAAAATACAACCCCTAAACAGTGGGGGAAATAAACAGAGGCCAAAAGCCTAGTTGCCCATGCAAGGGCCATTACTGGAAATCAGTGAACCATCGCGCGACAGATTAAAATACTCGCGCGAGGGTTCTGACTGGACTTCCAGGAATTGCTTTGCATGGTTGGGGCTCTGAGACATATTCAGAGACATCCCAAGGGCATTCCAAACTAACTGAAACAGCAAGCTAAGAGCTGGACCATTTAAAACCAAATTAGCCATGCAAGGGCAGCCTCTGGAAATCAATGGACCATCGCGCGACAGAGTGGAATACTCGCGCGAGGATTCTGACTGGACTTCCAGGAGTTGCTTTGCATGCTTGGGATTCTGAGAGGTTCAGGAATATCCCAAAGGCAATACAAACTGACTAAAATGACAAACCAAGGAACTAAACTTATTTTTATCATGCATAACGGTGACCTATATATGAAGATAAAAACAGAACAAAGATGACCATGAATAAAACAAGAAATAACCAGCATCCCTTCCCCACGTGGACCAATCTCTTGCAGACAGAAATGTCGCGCGAGTGTTTGGGTCCATCTCGCGAGGGTTTGGCTGGTTACAGATTCTTGTAACCCTGCTGACTTTAGGGCCAGGACTGGTATTGATTACCAGCCTTGGCCCTGCCAGCCCCCCTCAGGGATCAAGACAGGAACAGGTAAATTTTATACCTTTGCTTGAATGGCTTTTGAAATGGATTGGATGGAGTGATGTGGCCTTGCAAGAGAGTGTATGGAGAACACTAGTTTGAAAGACTAGGAAGTGGTTTGGATTAGTGACTTTGTGCTAGATTTGATAACACCTTCTTGTTGAAATTTTGGTAATATTTGCAACCTTCTAACCCTTTTCATGGAAGAGCAATTGGGGTATATATAGGAGGAGTGAGTGGTGCAATGGGAGGTGGAAAACTTGGCCAAGTAACCAGCCAACAAGGCTGGTCACTCTTGCTTGGTGGAGAGACTAGCCACCAAGGTGAGTGGGGGTGGTTGTGAGGGTGTGAGGGTGAGCCTACCAGAACGCTGTTCAGCCAGAGAAAACGGGGTTCTAGCCCATGTGGCCCTGATGATCACAAAAGTCCAGCTGGATTAAGATGATGGGGACAGGTGGAACTGTCGCGCGAGGGTTTGGAACCATCGCGCGAGGGTGAACAGTCAACCTTTGACTTTGACCAACACCTGGCAAGCTAACTATTGCGCGAGGAACAAGAAGTATCGCGCGATGGTCAAACTTTGGCTAGGGTTTTGACTGAAGGTTTTAGGGGTTCAAAAAGGGTTAAAAGGGTTCAAGAAGGGTTCCAAGTCCAATCCATTCCACATTCATGCCCGCTTGATCCGATTTCATCATCGGGGAAACAAGAAACTGAAAAATAAAGTAAAACAAACGGGAGACCCAGATTGGTATGTCTACACTAAGTACAACATGACAACCAAATCTAGACTTTCTTTTACCCTTCCATACAAGCAAGCCTCCTAAGTACAAGACAAGACCAAAAACCCCTTATAATAACCTAAAGTATGTCCTAAGATGGAAGTACAAGGGAAGAAAGTCTTGGCATGCTTTCAAAGCATGAAATGACAACTCAATGGAGCAAATCCATGGGAGAATTGGAGAGAGGGAGGGCCGGCCATATGAGAGAGGGAGAGAGCTCAATGTTTTGCTATAAATAGCACCCCATTTTCACCATTCAACTCACACCTTCAAGTATTCCAACTTCTCTCTCTAGAAATCCTTGTATTTGTTCTTGTTCTTACTTTGTTCTTGGTGTTCTTGAGTTCTTCCTAAAGTTCTTCAAGAAACTCATCCAAGACCGCCACTAAGCCGCCACTCAACCACCCTCTCGATCCAAAATGCTTAAGTAGTTTAGTCAAGACCTAGTTTCGAGAGAAACCTTTCTCTTTCGAAGCTACTGTAAGCATTCTGTAGGAAGTTACTCCGCCCGATCACCGACGTACTATCCGTAGCCGCCCTACCGCTAAGAAGAAGGGTAGATTAATCTTAATCACTATCTCTACGTATACATTATTTGTAATGCATGAAGAATAATCTTATACACTCTAACTCTAAGTATAGTAGATTTTCCTTACTTTAGAAGTTTGTACATTACTTGAATGTTTGGAATGCATGATAATTGATAAAATGAAAGTATGAACATGTTCAATAATCACTTTTACTTCAATAAACATATGCTGTTTTGAACTTCACAAAAGGAGGAAAGTATGGATTTTGAAAGATAAGAATTTATCGCTTGAATGAAAGTATTCGTATTTTGATCTTAAGGATGGTTATGAGCATGTATACATGATTACTAGGATTATTTGTCTTGATGTGTGATTAAGCATAAGTGGTATCCACTCCAAAGGCGTCCGTACATGTGGCGTTATGCTTAAGTAGTGATTTAAGCATGATTAGTAACATAGAGTTAGATGATCTTGCTAGTTTAGTTTCAAGATTACAATGAATGATTTATGATTGTTTCATAAGAAGTCCTACCGCGGAGTCTATGCATGAAAGCGAGACACAAGAATCGAGAAAGTTAGAAACAAGACACCTAGGGTGTGGTTAAAGAAAAGGTGTGTTTTGGAAAAAGGAAAGTGTTTGAAAACCGCAATGTGGCTGGACTTGCCCATTGTGTGGTGTATGTGTGTGTGTGTGTGCCAATGGGAACCCGGTGCGGCGGAACCATTGTGAGGATACTCCGGAGACCGGAATGGCGGAACCGAGGTTGGGTGTGTTGCTTGGTTATCTGCGGAGAGGAGCCAATGCACGGTTTTGTGTGCCAATGGGTACCCGGTGCGGCGGAACCATTGTGAGGATACTCGGGAGACCAGAATGACGGAACCGAGGTTGGGTGTGTAAATAACGGTTTTGAAAATGTTGATATGGCAAATGAAAGGTGAATACGATGACACAGTTTACAAGAAAGCGCGTAGGAGAAACTCAGAAAATCATGGACACCAACGTTAGTAAATAATGAATGTGGATGTGTCATTGTTAACTATTTCGTTAGATAAGCTTGTACTATATGGAAATCATTATCTATATGATCTATTGTTATAAGTTAAGGGTTAGTGGGTATGGATTATCCTATTGAGCTCCTGTAGCTCATGGTATTATCTTTTGGTGACCCTGACATATTATACTGGGGGCGACGCTGGTATAATGTGTCAGAGTTTGTAGATGAACAGGGTGAACTGTACACCTTGGAGGCTTTCGGAGCCGAGGAGCTGGCTAGGATGGAAGAGCAGGCAGAGCAGTAGTTAGGAACCCTAGTTCCCTCCCTTGTTTAAATGTACTCTTGTGAGAATTTTGATGTAATAATGAGCCAGACTCTATTTAAATTTCAATGAAAATGTCTATTTAACGTTCCCAAAAATAGGGGCGTTACAACTGATGTACAGAGTTTAGATTTTATTGATGCTTCTAATGCAATAGCTATTGACATGGCTATTAGAAATCTTATCCAGTTAGGAGCTATTTTATTGAAGAATGATGTTTTGAATTTAACAACGAACGGGCTGAAATTGGTTAGATTGGGCATTGAACCTTGGTTGGGAAAATTAATTCTTCAATGGTTCGAGCACCGCTTTGGTAAAGAGGGTCTTCGTTCTGGCTGCGATTATGCCAAATGCCAGTACCATATTTTGCAAATTAAGTGGGTAATGAGGAAGATAAGCTTAAATTTAATCACTATAAGGTGCAATATTGCCATCCCAATGGTGACCTTTTGACTTTGCTCTCTGTTTATAAGGAATGGGAGGGTGTGCCTCAAGAAAAGAATAATACGTGGTGTTGGAAATCCAAATCCATGCCAAGATGCCAAGACATTGTCTGTTGATTGGAAACTTGTCTTCAGCATGAGATTAATCTTATTATTCCAAGTTACTGGCGTTGGTATGCACGGGTGTGTTCTTACCCGTGAAACTTGTCTCTCTTCACATTCAGAGAATGTGGCTATGTATTCCGGTTATGATCAACTTGGATATGAGGTCGCATTGACTGGAAAGCATGTTCGGTTATATCCTTCATGTTAAGTGCTAATCTTTGGTCAAAGGCCCAGTTGGGTGGTTTTTGGGGATATTCTCTCTATATTCAATCAAATTTATGTTATGTAACTAACGCAAATTTCTAATTCTGACGAAATAACAATTTTGTAATTGTGTTCCAGGTAGCAAAGGTTGGTTCGGCTGATGATCGGTATCCTACTATTGGCGTACCAGGGTGCAATCGCACGATGGGGATGCCATTTCTGAATTGTGTCAACTTCATTGTACTAAACCCTTTTAAATTGAACTATTGATTGTTTATTTTTTTGTATGCTAATTAGCCCCCCCTCTCTCTGTCTAACTATTGTTGAGACTAAAAGTGTAATGGTCATATGTTCTAACCATGGTACTTAATAGTAGACTCTTTCTTTGTTCTAGTGATTGGTTTTCGTAGCTTTGGTTGTATGTGTTAATTAGGTGGTTTTGTAGTTGATTATGAAGGATATCCCATTGGGCCTTCCGTTTGGTTGGTAATGTTGGTTATAGAAGTAAACTTTATTTGTTTTGCCTTTGTAATTAAATTCTGGGAAATATAGTGGTACGTGGATTTAAGTAACACCAATGCCTTAAACTCGGGTCAGAGTATTTATTTAACTTATTTAAATTCAATTACAGCAGTGACAGGCCATATCAAACTTTCTTGGTGTTTTGAGTAACACCAAAACCTTAAATATTACGTGGTTGCACCTTGTATGAATACGAGACAACATCTCCATTCACGTGCAAATGCGAGTAAAATTAATAAGTTTCGAAAAGTCTTCCAATTTGCGTTAATAGGAATAATTAATGACATAACCCATGACAATAACCTCGTACAATAATTTGAACTACAAGCATGACTACTTAAAGGTAAAATAATACACACGAACTACAGTTATATGGGAACAATTTATTTGTTTCCCTTATTTTTTCATTGTAGCAGATTCACAACGCGGCGCTCATAACCTTTACGGGTCATTGTCACATTGATCTCCTGATTCTCATGCACCTCCATTTCCACTTTTACGTTTTTGCCTATGTAGAGGAACCATGCATTGCCGCTCACGAATATTGCCCCCTCTACCGCATGTTGGCCTACGAAGCCCATGTTTGTTAGAAATTCCCGATGAGTTTCAATGGGATATGGGGCCTGCAAAATAATTAATAAGTCGATGTTAACCATGCCAACCAAATTTGAAATCACGTCCTCGATGTTTGGGATTGGTTTGTCCCATTGTATACCGCAACAATAGACAATGATGTCAAAGCTGCTATTGTTTGAATGGTAATGCAGTATTGCATCATCGTCCCACCCCATTATACTTCGAATTGCATTTTCTTGTTCTTGTATTGAACCTTCGGCATGGACTCCTACTTTATAATATTGTGGCTCCCAATCGAGAGCCCACTAAAAAGGAGGCACTTTCACATTGATGGAAACTTGTTTGACTTTGTAGCCCATGGAAATCATGTAGCATGCAGGGATGTTGTTCATGATATCAGCTCCGAATGCGCTTTCAGCATCAACACATGCTTTGATAGCTTCTTCTAAAGCTTCCATTACAAACTTCTGAATATATGGAAGAGTTGTTTAGATGGAATTTAACTAACAAGGTAATGTGGGTAAAGAAAAGGGGCTATGGACTTCTCAACTAGGTGGTATTGTCATTTATATAGGACATAAGGCCACATCAAATAATGAATTTTGTAATAATTTAAAGGTTTGTTTTCACTGAATGGCTGTCCCGTCACAGTTGTTCTGTCAATTCACCTAAGTGGCTCTGTCTGTAAAATAAAGTTGCCCATTCTGGCAAAGAAGTTGCCCTACCTATAAATCACACATACGAATTTATTATTACACACATACGAAAATAAAAAATGGAACCCATCAAATGGCAAATCTATTTATTGTCACAACTAAATGTTTCTTCGAACACGTGACTTCAACTTCTAGTTTCCCCAATCAACAAAAATACGGCGCCATTTGATGAAATTGAGAAATTGCATGTCTCGATAACGTCTCATCTGTGGCTGATCCTACATAAAGTTTGGAAAATCATTTATATAATTTACTAAAACATGAGACAAAATCGTATTTACTAAACAGGACTTTATAACATTTTAACTTACTCGGATGACGTCATTCTAATATGCATTCCACCGAAACCCACGATGCTCAAGCAAAGATTCAAGATACCTCCAATCCCTCTTCCATGTTTTCATCTTTGTAACGATATGATTCCGTTCAAAACTGGCTTGGGGAAATGAAACTCGCATCTGGTTTTCAAGAACTGTCAAGTAGGCGGGATGCCACCTACCGCCCTCGCCTTGCCAAATCCCTTCATCTACAAGGTTTGTAACATTTATTAGTAGCATTTGTTCCTCCGCCTCGGTCCAAGCTTGGCGTGCCATCAAAGAGGTTGACAAACAAATTTACAAACTAATTCTTTTGATGCAGATGAAATGTGGTATGAGAAGAGTACCTTCCACAATTTATGAGAAATAAGGTCGGTGGCAGCTATTCAATAGGTCTCTGAGAATCTGACTACAAGTCTCTTACTACAAGTTTCTTACTACAAGTCTCTAGGAATCTTACTACAAGTCTCTTACTGGGGCCAGTGAATGGACATATCACCATTATGTTTTTTCACCCGTGACACTTGCTCTGTCAGTCCACATATGTGGCTCCTTTATGATATTAAGTTGCCCCATCTAGAAAATATGTTGCCCCATGTATGAAAATAAGTTACACCATATACACGACAAGGGGGCCCATTGAAATGTCATGGCACCTTTTTGTTATCTTACCCGTGACAACATGATGACCAACAATGCAACAACAAAACCCCATTCATGCTACAGCCATAATACAACGTCCTTTTAACCAAGCCAAGAGATTTTAACTAGGGAATGCAAAATAAGCACAAAACTAATCGCAATAATAAGCCAAAAATATGAAAAACTAAGTTTTTATTCGATATTGTTCCAGACCCAACAAGATCTTATGGCCATTGGCATAGATACTCCGAACTTAATTAAACCATTAAACCAACACCGATGACCAAACCACCGGAAATAGCTCAAAACCCACCACGGAGACGGAGGACAAGATGCAGGGTGGACTCCTTCTGAATGTTGTAGTCAGCCAAAGTCCTTCCATCTTGAAGCTGCTTCCCAGCAAAGTTCAACCTCTGCTGATCCGGGGGGATACCCTCCTTGTCTTAGATCTTGACAAAGATCTGCATGCCACCCCTGAGACGCAGCACCAAGTGGAGGGTGGACTCCTTCTGGCTGTGGGGTGAAACAAAAGTATGGTTTACGAGGTTAGGGTTTTGGGCCAGGAGGAGAGAGAAGAGGGACGGGCATGACAGAAATTTTTTAATCTAGGAAGCCAGTACCGGTACTGGCCAACTCCCAGTACCGGTACTGGGTTCCTCAATTTCTGATTCTGCCAAATGGGTATTGGTACTTGGCAATTTATAGTACTGGTACATGGTTACTGAATTTCTGATTCTGAGTTCTGCCAAGTGGGTACCGGTACTGGGAAACTCACAGTATCGGTACTGGGCTGAAAAAATTCTGAACTTCTGCCCAAGGGGGGCCCGTCACAGTTGCTCTGTCAATTCCTATAAGTGGCTCTTTCTGTAAATTAAAGTTGCCCATTATGGAAAATAAGTTGCCCTTTATATGACAATAAGTTACACCATATAGACGACAAGGGGGCCCAGTGAAAGGTCCCTTCCCCCTTTTCTGCATTAGGGGCCCGTGACAATTGCTCTGCGATTTGGTGTTTTGTCCATGGATAAAGGTCTGGACACTGTAACATTTTGGTTGTAATGTAACATTTACTTAAAAAATATTGCATGAAGAGACCAAATCACCAAAAATTCAATATAAAATGTGCTACAACACAGGCCGGTAATGGGTTCAACATCTAGGTAAATCACACATACGAATTTATTATAACACACATACGAAAAAAATAAAAATGGAATCCATGAAATGGCAAATGCCTGTAACAGTTGCCCTCGGCTTGCGAAATCCCTTTATCTCCAAGGTTTGTAACGTGTGTTAGTAACGTTTGTTCCTCTGCCTCGGTCCAAGCTCGGCGTGCCACCAAAGACGTTGACAAACAAATTTATGAACTAATTCTTTGAATGCAGATGAAATGTGGTATGAGAAGAGTAACTTCCACAATTTATGAGAAATGAGGTTGATGGCAGCTATTCAATAGGTCTCAGAGAATCTTACTACAAGTCTCTTATTGAGGCCAGTGCATGGTCATATCACCATTATGTTTTCTTACCCGTGACACTTGCTCTGTCACTCCACATATGTGGCTCCTTTTATGAAAGTAAGTTGCCCCATCAGGAAAATATGTTGTCCTGTGTATGAAAATTAGTTACACCATATACACAACAAGGGGGGCCAATGAATGGTCATATCACCTTATTGTGTTCTTACCCGTGACACTTGCTCTGTCACTCCACATATGTGGCTCCCTTTATGAAATTAAGTTGCCCAGTCAGGAAAAAATGTTGCCCTGTGTATGAAAATAAGTTGCACCATATAGACGACAAGAGGGGCCAGTGAATGGTCATATCAACTAATTGACCTGTCTATATACTCACTTGCTCGACCATTGATGAAGCATTCAAAACAATTACGATATGGATCCAAACTATCCTTTTGGAAGAAGACTAGAAAAGGGAGAGAGTTTTGGTTCTCATACACGGGCACAGGCACATACACGTACACGTACACCCCCACTTGTTCAACATCCAAACATCCGGCCTTCGTTAGGTTCAGCAGAAGATCACAAACTACATTGTTTACTTGAAACAAGAACTATGAGAGTTCTCACAAACGGGGAAGTTGTGGAACGATCGATAGACGAATATGGTGGATTACCAATCCAAGTGTTGCCACCAGTACACCCCACACCTATTGATGTACCGAACAACTCCCGTTTCCGTCGTTTCCGACTACCAAGTGAGATTGATGAAGGGGACGATCTTCGACATTCGCGGCTTTCTGTTATGGATGCTTGGTTGGCTGACTTTAAAGCAAGGACTCGTGATGATTTGCCCGTAAACCATATGCATGGGTACCACGGGGTCATGTCGCGCAATTCATTTCATAAGTGGCCGAGGACAAGCAGTGAACTGCCATCGCCAATGGTAAGTCCACATGAAGATCAACGGCTCCTTCCTAGATTGGACTATACGCTTGCTATATACGACAAGCGTGGCAAACGATAATTTTTTGAACCTTTGTTGCAATACAATGCAAGTGAATATGCTTATTTCAAACTAGACTGGAACCAATCTTCATTTGAGGGTGAAGCCGGTGATTTACTTAATTGGCCTAACATGTTTGTACAGAGGAACAAGTTGGAAGCAAAATGTCGTAAGTACCTACTTAAGGTGCCTAAAGCACGGTCAGCACAGATGATGGCCAGAAGGAGGACAAACCGTCTCCATAATGACGTGTGCGAAAGGCTACAGGTGGAGATTAATGCAATGTGCAGGCGACTAATCCATCAAGGCCTGATAGTTAAGAAAGTGAGGGAAGCTGAAAGGGACGGCTTCGACCCTAGAGAGTCTATTAGAGGAATTAAGAGGGATCCGCAGTATGCATCCGACCCCGAAGTACCTGATTATTCCGATGACGAATAGGAGTAATTGTATTTTATTTCATTCTTGTATTTTATTTTATTGTTGTTGGATCTATGGAAGAACTTTATGTTTTGTTGCCAGAGACAGTTGCTCCCGAAGACAGTTGCTATGTGAATCCACATATGTTGCTCCTTCTAGTTGCTCTGTGAATCCACATATGTTGCTCCTTCTATGAAATAAAGTTGCCCTTTGTGGAACTTAAATTGCTCTCTCTATGAAATTAAGTTACACCATATACACGCCAAGGGGGGCCAGTGAAGGTAGGTTAGATAACGGTTTGTTGGCCACGTAGGCCATAACTACCAATGATCTTGAATGATCTTGAAAGCCACAGGAATACTTCAATGATCTTGCATGCCACAGGAAAGACATCATCTGGGAAGATGAACAAGATGGGGAAGCAATTGAGCTTGCCTTTAGCAAGAAGAAAATTGAAGCAAGAAAGAATTGGCTCCGACACTTTGAGGTTGGACGTTATATAACGTATTCCTCAAATTTGTAAGTTCTCTTTTGTTTTGCAAAAGTTGTGTTTTGTAATGGGGACAACACTTTCTTTGTTTTTGTCATTGCAGCCTGGTACTTACCTTGATCAGAAGGAGAAGCTCATCAAGTACAGTGACTTTGTCAACAAAGAGCTTATACTGTTTTCAATGGCATATCTTCAGCGGTCAATACCTTCGATTACAAGTGGTACGTACGTATACAGTCCACATCTTTTTTTACGAGTTTTACGAGATTCCTGTTCCCCAAGGATGATGATATCCTTCTTGACTACTTGAATGAAGATGGGCAATCTATTGAACATACTTGGTATGTTTTTTGAGTAGTAGTAAACAATTACTATTACGATGAAGTTGTTTGGCATGTTGTATATTCATTTTCCATTTTCTAAAGGTACATGCCGATGATACCGATGCTAGTAGTCAACGGAAGTGAGGGAATTGGGACAGGATGGAGCTCCTATATTCCAAATTATAGCCCAAGGGATATAGTTGCAAATGCGAGACATTTATTTTAGGGGACTGATGATGCCACGAAGTGTTTTTTTAATGCCACGACTGTTCATGTTGTGTGACAAAATTACCCATGAGCAATACTAACATTTATCATAACCATTATCTTCTTTTTCCCTTCTTTCTCGCCGCTTTGTCCCTCTGTTCTCGCCAACTGTTGAGCCACCCACCTCCCCCCCTCTCTCTCTCTCTCTCTTTCCCTCCCTCCCCGGAGGCCATTGGAAAGAGGGTGCATGTCATTCTCTTTAATCTATTTCGCGACCAATCCGTTGTCTGGATTCTGGACCCAATGTTTTCATTTCATCACCAATGGTGATCGCAACATTGTAGTACCTATCATTCAATCTCCTGTACTTAATCTATATAGAAACCACAGGCTTAATTTGTAGAATAAAAATGATATGTCACAACTGGGTTGTGGCATTGTTGGTTTTATGTGATGTGATTCATGTAAATCTTGTCTTCATCCTCTCGAAAATGGAAAATTCGATTAAGTTTTAGAGAAAAACTAAACATAAGTGTGTTATTTGCATTCAATACACAACGGGCTAAGCGGAGATCGCTATCTAGAGAGAAAATGAGATGGAAGGAAAATGGACATGGAATGTTGGATGGAGGAGGTGGATCTCGCGCTCAGTCGAAATTTCAGGGATTGACAATGGGTGTAATCAAAGCAAGAAAGCCGGAGAAGAGAGGGAGGAGATGGAGGTGGGTATGCCATGTGTATGGACGGCAAGGAATGAAGAGAGAGAGAGATGGCCATGGGTAAAATTGTAAGATCACTTCATATGTCGTGGCATTAACCGCACCCTTATTTTAATGGTGAGACAATAGAAGTTATAATCCGGGGTTAGTTACACGATTAGTGGACTAATAAAGGAAGTCAATGACACCACACTCAGGAATTCAGAGCTGCCAATCTGTCGAGGAACTGAAGATTACAAGGAATTTCTGGAATCAATTACGACAGGGAATGATAAAATCAAACATACTTTATGCAGTCAATGTAGAGACCTGTAAATTTCTCTATATAATTTTAATGTTTCATAAAAGGATAAATGATGGTTTAATGTGGAAAATGTGGTTATGGGTTAATGTGCAAGGATTTGAGAAATGTGGGTGTTAGTGCAATATGGCGTATACATGTGTGTGGCAGGGGATTTCATTTTCCCATTTTCCTCTTCCTCTCACTCTCGGCTCTCTCATCTCTCTCGGCTCTCTTGCTCTCTCTCCGTCTCTCTCACCCAATCACCCAAAACCCGAACTAACCAACCTTCAATCCATCATTTACTTGCGTATTGGAGCTCGTACCTCGTTGGATAGAGCTTGGATCGGTGTATTTTGCTCGATTTGGATCTTGGGAGCTAGGGCTTGCTTGTTGGAGTTCGAGTTTTGTTCTTTGACTTTGAGGTAGGGATTTCTCACTTCTATTATATGTTTATGTGTTGATTTGGTGTTTGAATCGTACCCTAAATCGTTGGTTTCGTTGTTAGAAATGTTCTGGTGAAGTCTGAAAGTCGTGCACTGAAAACCTAAGTCCTACCGGTAGAAGATCAAGTCCTACCGGTAGAAATGCTGTCCAGTAGTGTCATTTTGTGAAATTTTGGTCTTCTACCGGTAGGAGATTAATGTCTACCGGTAGGTATTGAAAAAATCAGCATTTTTGGAAAAACTTCGAACGAGCATAACTTTTTCATCCGAACTCGCTTTTAGGCAAATTTTATATCAAAATTCATGTACCGGAGATCTACTTTCCAATGGTGGTGGTCTCATCTCCCAATTCTTAACCGTTAAGGTTTGGTAGCCAAAATAAGATAGGTACGTTCGTAAACGTGGAGTAATCCTTTTTCCTTAGGATTGTTTGGGGGAGACACGGATGTTCCTAGGTTCTCTTGAGTATTTAATTGAATGGTATGACGAGGCTAGTGGTATACTAGGGTTTGTAGTGGTCGTTGGGTTCCGTATGAGTCATTTGACACCGAAACGAGGGTTTAGAGAACATAAGGAATATAGGTAGGTGAAGGTTGTATGTGTTGACATGCGATGTGAGGAATAAATATGTAGATCACTCTTTTGAGTTAAACAATGCTAGGCGTGAATACAAGGGACAATTCTTTTATGTTTTATATGAGATACATTTCTTGCGTAACTTGTACGGTTTTATGAGTTGCAAGGTGGAAATCTATGAATCGTCGTTAGAGAATATCTCTTGATATGTGAGTACTTGTATGATAATGAGAAGCTAATAACGTAATAAAAACGAGTTGATTGAGGTGAAATTATCCATGCTACATCTATGTGAATAAGTCTCCGTTGTGGATTCATTATGTGTGATTGAGATGAACGGCTGAGTTGTAAAGTGTGTTGGAGAAATTTTGGGTACGATGACCTATGACGTGTGACTTGAATTAGTTCCATCAGTGAGAGAGGTACTAGTGGGGAGTATCGGGGCTCCGTAAATGGCCCGGCAGGAGCTTTTGCTCATGACATAGAACAGAAAGGAAATTGTGACATAATGTGATTGGAAATGGGCTATTATTGTGAAAGTACGAGTGATATGAAAGACATCGGAGTTGCGGCTCTTTGATTATGACGGTTTCATAAGTCAAGATAGTGGATAGGAGATTTGAAATAAGATGAGGGGTAGTGACAGTCATGAGAGAATCGTATAAATAGTAAGTCCTCGTGGTTGAACTAGAGTCGTGATGTGTAGTCGTGAACTAGAGTCGTGAGTGATATGAAAGACATCGTATAAATACTAGTCGTGTTTGTTTCTCCTTGAGATACCGTACCTTGTTACTGTTATTCATTCTACCTGTCATCCCATTTGCATATAATGGTTGTGTAGATTTGTAACACCCCCATTTACGGGTACGTTAAATAAACATTTCATTGATAAAATCAAATGGAGTCTGGCTCATTATTACATCGTAATTCCCATCAGAGTGCTTTCATTACATAAAGGAAAGGAAAATTAGGGTTCCTAACTACAACTCCGCTTGCTCCTCCATCCTAGCCAGCTCCTCAGCTCCAAAATCCTCCAAGGCGTACTGTTTATCTTGATTATCTACAAAGTCTGACACATTATACCAGTGTCGCCCCCAGTATAATATGCCAGGGTCACCAAGAAGATAACACCGTGAGCTACAACAGCTCAGCAGAATAATCCTATACCCTCCAACCCTTAACTTACAACCAAGAAGCATATAAACAATTACACATGCTCATTCAACAACATAATTAGCAATGACGCAGCCACATTCACTTTATTATTCACGTTGGTGTCATGATTCTCTGTGTCTTTCCTACGCAACAATTCGTAGACCGTGTCATCCATTTCACTTTACGAAAACAACATTTCGAATTTCTTTTCAACACTCGTTACCAATGAGGCTACCAAGTCAGGCTCCATTGGCAACGCACACAATGGGCTACCAAGTCCGGCCACATTGCGGTTTCCGCAATCCATTCAAATCTTGCATTGGCTCTTTCCTGCGGATACCAAGCCTTATTGCCATATGAGACTACCACGTCCGGCCCCATTGGCAATCTTCACAATGGGCTACCAAGTCCGGCCACATTGCGATTTTCGCAAGTCCATACAAAGGGCTACCAAGTCCGGCCACCTTGCAGGTTTTCACATCCACATAATACTACCACGTCCGGTCATTATGTAGTTTCAAAAATATTTTATCCAAGACCAATTATTTCCTTTATCCACACCCCAGGTGCCATATTTCTACTTTCTCGGTTTTTGTGTCTCGTTTGCATGCCATGACTCCGCGATAGTTCATTCCACAATTTAAGTAATCTTGAAACTAAACTAGCAAGATCATCCAACTCTATATTAGATAGCATGCTCAAATTATCACGTAATCATGCTCGATCACATTAAAGCATAACGCCACATGTACGGACGCCTTTGGAGTGATAAATCACTTATGCTTACACGCATATCAACAAATAAGACAAGTAAACGCGTATACAAGCTCATAATCATTCTAAGATCAAAATACAATTACTTCAGTTTAATCCATAATCATTCTTCCTTTTTGATAAGTTCAAAACAACATTTGTTTATTGAATGAATCTATCGTTAAACTTAAAATTAGCAAGTATAAGAGTATTCTACATTCCTTTCAAAATACGCAAACCATATGCTATACTTGAAGTTAAGCTACGAACATTATCTTTCAAAATTTGTTTTTCTCTTTTCCTAAGTTTAAAACAACACGTGTTTATTGAAATAAGGGTCGTTAATCAACATGTTATTACCACCATTAGTCAAACAAGTACGCATCCAAACATTGTAGGAAATGAATTAGCTTCTAGTCATGATCATACGTTTTCTATACTTTAACTAGCCTTGTCATAAGCAAACGTAACTAACGTTATACTAGGGAAGAACGAGTAGAGATTAATCTACATATACTTAGGGACAAAGAGTAAGGACACTCTACCTCGATCCGAAACTAGTCGGGGCCGAATAAGCTAGTTGGAAATTCTACGGGCGGTGAAATGCACAAATCTGGACCGAACTTTGGATGGCAGTAACTCGGTTAATATTTGGCCGAATATGATCGTTCTTGAGTCGAAATCGAAGCTCTAGAAGTGCTCTACAACTTTTGTGAAGAAAGTTGATCCTAGAAAGCACTTTAGGTAGGAAAAATATGGTGATAAATGGATGGACAGTTTGCTGTCTGGAATCTGGAAATCCGAATTTTGACTGAACTTCGGATGTCAATATCTTTGTCGTTTCTTGACCGATTAGGGTGGTTCTTGGGTCTAACTTGAAGATCTCAAAGTGCTCTACAACTTTCCCGGAGGAAGTTTATCCTAGAAACCACTTTAGGTAGGAGAAAGATGAGGTTTTGTGGAGGGCAGTAGACTGTCTGGAAAAACAGAATTGGTTTCTAGAGAGAAGTTGGAGCAATGCTTGAATTTCTAGAGAGAAGTGGGAGCAAGAAGTGAAGGTGTGAGTTCAAGGCTTGAAGTGAGCTTGCTATTTATAGGCCAAGGCATGCCCTCTCTCTCTCTCTCTACCCGAAATTTCTCTCTCTCTCTCTCCTATCTTGGCTTTCTTTCATCTTTCAAGTGGATTGAAAGCTTGATGGATTGGATTTGGTACTTGGATTTGATCTTGGAAGATTTGGAGTGAAAGATGAAGGTTTGTACAAGATTTGGTCATTTGTTTAACAAACTAGGACAATTGTACAAGATTTGGCTAGGATGAATACAGTACTTGGGTGATCTCAAAGTACATAGAAGATCAAGGAAGGTCAAGCAAGGTACAATCTATCTTCTTCTCTCTCTCCTATCTCTCTCCCTCTCTCCCAAATTCTCCCTCTCTCTCCCTCTCCATTCGGCCATCTCTCTCTCTCTCTCTCTCTCTCTCCATGGTACAATGTACAAGTACAAAGGTGGAAGATTTCAAGGATTCTTCTTCCAATCTAGGACAAATCTAGGTTATTCTAATGGGTTTCTAGTCTTGTCTAGTCCTTTGAATGAATAAGAAACTTAGATATGGTTGACCTTAGATGATCATGTGCAAGAAAGACTAGATTTTTGGTTGTACTTGGATTGTGTACAAAAATGGCCAATCAAGGATGGACTAGATTTGGAAGAGTACAAGTTGCACACACATCACTCCTCTCTCTCTCTCTCCCTCCATCTCTCTCGGCCTCTCCCTCTCTCTCTCTCTCTCTTTGGTACATTGGACACCTAAGCATGAGAGGATAAGGGTTGGTGGATTGATTTGGAAGAGTAAGGATTTAGTGTAAGTAAATCTAGTACTTAGAAATCTCACTCATGTCATTCTATCTCTCTTCTTTCCTAAGTACAAGTACTTATATATATAGAATTAGGGTTTTTGGTAGAGAAAGAACAAGAAAGGTACAACCATATCTCTCTCTCTCTTTCCTACCTCCCTCTCTCAGCCTCTCCTTCTCTCTCCTCTCTCGGATTCTCTCTCTCTCTCCCTCTCTCTCTCTCTTTGGTACTTGGGACACCTAAGCTTGTAAGGACAAGGGTTGGTGTAAGGGTACTTTGAAAGAGTAAGATTAAGGTGTAAGGGTTGTAAGGGATTTGGTAAGAAAATCCTAGTACTAGAGTCCACCTCATGTCCTTCCTATTATTCTTCTTTCACTAGTACATGTACATATATATATATATACAACTTAGACATGGTAGAGAAAGAATAAGAGTACAACACATCACTATCTCTCTCTCTCTCCTATCCTTCTATCTCTCTCGGCCCCTCTCTCTCTCCCTCTCCCGAATTCTCTCTCTCTCTCTCTCCCTCTCTCTCTTCCTCCTTTGATTAATATAAATACATATATAAAGAAGACTACATAAAAGTACAAGGTACTATGATCTTATCCTAGACTTTCTAAGTCAAAATTCTATATTAAACTATGTCAATTTGCCACCTATGTACTTATGAACTATATTCTAATACATAGAATATTAGGATGACATATTCATATCTCATACTTTAATTTAATTTAATAAGTACATATCATATCTAATAAGCAATTAACTATATAAAACCTAGTACTAAGGCTTGACTTGGCCTTATTGACCAATGGACCAAAATTCCCCTAACTTTTATTATCCAATGGTTAATGGATGGAAAATCTAGGCTTATATATTCTATCTAGTCAAGTACGATGACTCATGGTGAATCTTAATTAAACTAATAGACTTGTACTAGGTAGAAGACTAACCTATTGTCCAAGGGTTAATAATTCTCCTAACTTTTATTATTCAATGGGTAAGGATGGTAAGTACAATTCTTATATAATCTATATATACTAGTACAATGACTCATGGTGAATCTGCTTAAACTAATAGGTCTTGTGCTAGGTGGCAAGACTAGGTTATGGACCAATGGGCAATGGTTTCCCTAACTTTTATTGACCAATGGGCAAGGATCAAAGTTGACTTTGGTCAAAGGGCCCCATTAGGGTTTAAGGGTTCAAAAGGTTCAAACGGTTTCAAGGGGTCGAAGGTTGCCCTAACGACTTGGTTAGAATCTAACTAGGCTTTCTAGATAGGGTTTCCAGCCAAGAAACATAACTTCAAGGTTTTCTATCACACTTGCCTTTAGAAAATGACTGTATTGACTGTCGTGACGAAATTGTTATAATCTTGAATTTAGTAACGACGGATTTTTGGGGATGTTAAAAGGAATTTTAAATGGAATCCAAGTAATTAAAATAAAATTCAAATTTTTAGTGAAATTTTTATTTACCAAAAATCCGGGTCGTTACAAGATTTCTCTACTGGGCTAGTGTAGCTCAACCTATCATTTTTCAGGTGTGATCCCGGAGCAGTAGCTTGTAGTGAAGTGCATGCATTCAAGTGCATCTTTTTTGAAGGAATTGGTAAAAGTGACTCATGGATAATTTTGGGTAAATCATGTTTTGGGAATGTAATAAAACTTTAACTCTAGTTCTTTTAATGATGTTATATATTCAAACTCTTGGAGTTAGATTTGTAATTTAATGACCAGGACACGGTGAACTCTTTTGGGGTATTATGTATGATAATGTGAGGAGTTTTATTTATGAAAAGCTATTTTATTTATGTTGAAAATCGAGGGTGTGACAATCAAGGTATATAGATGCTGAAGTTGGTTGCAGGATTATAGAAAGCATAATGAAGACACCACTGTCCATTTTCAAGGCAGCAGCAAGTGCTAATGCCTCTAAACCTACTGTAAGGAAAAGAGGGCCGGCCAGCTAAACCATGCATTTTAAACTTCCAATGAAACTATAAATGAAAAGAAAACAGTTGCTTTGACTACATGGAAAACATATCGGACGATTATTTGCTGCTATTGAACAACTTAACACAATGGCATCAGACTGAATTTGAGCGTAGAAAGTAGATATTGCCTATTCCCTACTTGAATGGCACTTCCATGGCAAGACGCACGATTTGAAGACAGCATTGAAACCATTTAAGTGGCAAAAAATGATTTCAACTAATCCCAAAGTAATATAAACAACTCACACCAAGAGGTGGAGGGATACAAAATGACACTAAGCCCATCAATATCAATCTTCCAACCATCACCGTCTGGGTAGATAATCAGGAACCCACGAACAATAAGGAACCCACGAACCCACAAAATCACTTCAAAGTATCCTGCACACAATCCACAGGAGAATCAAGTACACGAATTTGACCACCAATACCCCATAATCTCCAAGTATGAAATTTGAACAAGGCTAAATGATATATCTTTGAGAGTCCATGTACCAAGGGAAACAAAGAAAAAACATAAATGAAAATTGTACAATAGCACAGATGATATCAGAAAGTATTTCTTTCTTGCTTTGGATTGTACGTGATTACGTCTGATTACATATTATGATGACAACAGATGTCCAGGGTTGGAATGGACAAAACAACAACATATGCAATGAAGGTTTGTCAAGTTCAAAGAGTTGAGTAACATGAGTACACCAATCTCTTGGTTTAGGATGTTTTGGTTTGTGCTGTCTAAGTAATATGGGTCCCTATTATACACGATTGGTGTACTCATGCAAAGTTCATTTCAACTTAAAATGGTTTCCAAAGGCCAAGGGATGCTTTGAGAACTGCTCTAAATACTACCCCAACAACCGAACAGCATGAATAATACATTACCATTGTAGTTTTATTTTTTTCTAAAAAGAGCCTAAATAGCGTATGAACTAATATTAATGCAAATCTCACTCTTAGAACATGGCTAAAGAGATACTCATTTTGAACCGGTTAAAAAGTGATTCACACCAGCAAAAGAAACTTAACTTGTTACCATCCATTGCACCAAGATGAAAAATTTATACTTCAAATTCATTTGTTTAGGTAATATATTTCCATTTCTAGTGTCTGAATTTCCTTCTTCCCATATATATAAACCACAAATCATTTCATACCACTTCGGTGGAACTCACTGCATCCTTTTGACAGTTGAATTAAATCCAGCCATCCAAGGACGAAATAATTCTCAGATTTACTGGTTAAGACCAGAAAAGGCAGCTGATGCACTATCCATGAAGCAAAAAAGCAGAAGTGTAGACAAGAAAAACATGTGCATGACAAATGAACTGACCTGAATGCGAGCTGTTAAAAATCCTGCAAGAACATGGACATCGATTCAAGGTCCAGAACAAGAATAATTCTTTCTCCAAAATAAAATATGAAGGTAGGGGTTAGTAGAACATGAGCAGCCATATAGATACTGACAACAAATGATATAGAAAAGAGCAATCACGTTATCTGTGTAAGTGCAGAAAAACTAAGAAGGGTTTAAGCAGCACAAGATTGTAACGGCTACTTCGTGATCCTCGCCGGAACCCTAATGCGTCGCCGGAGTTCTTATCTGCAAAACAGACAAGGGGTGAGCGCACCTTTGCCTCTCGTGGCAAAGGCCCTCCGATGCCTAAGTTAGTATCACATACTAATGGAAAACCCTAATTAAGCATAAGAGAATGCGTATAACTGTAATGTATTGTGTACCTTTTTCCTCTCGGTTTGCCTTGTATTTATAGGTTTATGGATGCTTGCTGCCCAAGTATCCATGTTGCCCAAGGTTTCCTATCTCATATAGGAAACCCAGAATATCTCGGATTCTCGTTCCCTTATCAGTTCATTACCTTAGTCCTTTTAGGACTCCTTTCCACAGCTGGCCGAACTTTCCATTCCCATTGGGTATCTCTCCAAGATCCTATTTTATTGGGATCTTATAGTAAACACGGAATATCCCTGTTTCCAGAACCTTCTGGAACGTTTCTTGCATCTGGGACTGCTTTTCGTACAAATCCCCTCCTGTTCGGCTCTTTTGTTGCCGAACAAACTATTTGGACCAATGACTTCACATGTCACTGGTCCTTTGTCAATTCCTTGGTCCAATTCTCTCTCGTGTTACTAGACCTTGACCCAGTACTGACTCTCTGGACCAATGATCCTTCATATCACCGGTCCCTATCGCCGATCACCGTCTCTGCACGGCGACTGTTCTTATCATAACTATATCGTGGTCCTACATACCACGTGTTCGGGATTTACTCCCTACAATCGCTCCGCAGCTTTACTCGTTATACCTTCGTATATGACGAGCAAAGCTTCTCAAGATCTGAGCAACTTTTCTTTTGCTCCTGCACCTATTAATTCTAAAAATTGGTGCAAATACCATCATTGAGCCAGCCCAAGGATACGTCTCATCGTCTAGGCTGGACAGGCTTTTCCTGCCTCTTTGTTTTACGCGTGGCAGCCATCGTACCGTCCGCATTAAATGCGAATGGACTTTCCTTGGAAAACGGAACGCCCAAACGGCTCTTTGGATGACGTTTCGCTTACGCCTTCCACTAAAAAATGGGGTACATTTGGGTTTTCACCCCATTTTGAACCCTCACTTCTCTATCCAAGTTCCCTCTGCAAAAACGTAATCAAGGCTCCCGCCATTGAAGCTCTGTTTACCAACTCGAAGGTCTTCATTCGTGCACTTAGAACTTCGACCGCCACACTCGTAAGTCATCGTTCCCCTTTCTGCCCCATTTTTCTCGTTGCTTTAGGGCTTCCTCTGTCCACACTTAGGGTTTCTTCATACCCATACCTTCGTCTGTAAAATTTCACAAAGGTCCGCCTTTCTCGTATAAAATGGGGCGATTTAGACGTCACTACAACACCCCTCAAACCATGGCCACGTTCAGATCTCATTACGAGATCCCTGACAACGTGGCCACTGCACTGGCCCACGAGGATGCCCTCCGAGAGAGCCCTGACAACGATACCCTTCATATCCCAGTAGTCGCCGTCGTAGAGGGCGGCGTTAGATTCCCCTTGGCCCCATTACTCCGACAAGTCTTAGCCCACTACAGACTATCTCCGATGCAGGTTTCAGCCAATTTCTTCAGGGTTGTTATGGGAATCAATGCCATAAATCATATGCTAGGCACATCCTTAGGTCTGCACGACATACACCACTTGTACAGCATTTCTAGAACCGGGGATGCCCTCACCTACTATCTAAAAAGTAGGGATTCGAGGAAAAAACTCGTCCTTGAGCTTCCTGACTCTGCACGGGGAGACGGCGATGATTTTTTGATCGTTACGGGGGTTTTCGAGCCCAGAAATGAGGATGGCTGTGTGATTGGTTTCCATGCCCCTCACAGATTTGGGCAACCACGTTAGTTTCTCTTAACTGAAAGTTTTTCGTACTTTAATTTTTTAATCCCTCGGCGCATAACATGCTATTTTCTTCTGCAGCTGAAAATGTCAACCTAGGGTATAACATCATTACCCCACAGGTTCACGTGGCCGACATCACTCGGGCCCTTGCGTTCAACGGTCAGGGTACTTACCTAGCTGGCCGAGTAAGAGCAGCACAGGTGCTCCTGAGTTACAGGGCATCTTACGGCGGGTTTATTGATCGGAGGACCCGAGCAGCCGACAACCCAGCACCACCTGGACCCTCCAATCTGCAACCCGAGCAAGAGGAAGAGAGGCAAGAGGAAGAGAGGCATCCTGGAACTCCGCCAATTCCTGACGATCTGATCGATATTACTGAGGAAGCCTCTACCTCATCCTCCCAAGGTTATTTCCCTTCTCCTCCTCCAGAAATGAACCAGCCCATTGACCTCAACAGCCTTCTCACCATCCCCGGGGCTAGCCGTGGAAGGGGCCGCGGCTCTACTCGTGGCCGTGGTCGCTCTCAGAGCCCCCAGCCGTCTCATGGCCGTCGTGGGCCTGCGCAATTGAGCACTCCTCCTGGTTTTTCCCTAGAAGGAATCGAGGCAGGTCACCGAGACAAACGCCCACGACTGGAGTCGTCTTCAATAGAAGGGCCTCAGCCTCAGGCTTCCAATGTTCCAATTCCAATATGGGTACCACAACTTACCCATGGTGGACGCCCTGTGACAATTCGTGACAGCGTGGCATCCGAGGGGACTGCCCTTGCCCTATCCCAGGCCTTCATGCTGCCTGGGGATATGCAAAAGGTGGTGACCAGCTCCCCTGACAACCTCCTTGGGTCATTCATGACCAACAGCGCTCAGGTAGATTTCTTTCGTTCGATCAACAATGTTTCAAACCGCTGTACTTAGTTTTAATCTAATTGTCTTCCATGTATCTCAGGCAATGCAGAGGATGGTTGTCATGGCAAAAAAGCTGGGCCAATCCGAGCCCCAGCGAGCCAAGCTGGTAAGCGAAAATGCTCAACTGCAACGCACAATCATCCGATTAGAGAAGGAGAGGGACCAAGCCCGTGGGCAGGTGAACGGGCTGAAGACGAGGTTGGAGGGTGCCGAGGATAGCCTAAATCAGATCCTCACGGAGTTGGAGGCGAGCAAGAATGAGGCCAAGGCATCCTACCAGCAGGGCTTCAATGATGGAATCAACGTAGCAACCGAAAGCTACAAAAGCCAAATGCCTGGAATCCAGGAACAGGTATTTGCTGCTGGGTGGACGGCCTGCCTTAAGAAATCTGATGCAGCAGAGTCATCCCTTCTTTGGACAGAGATTGATCTTCCAAGTGTCATGGCCGCTCAAGAGGAGGATGGAGTCGTGGTGGAAGAAGATGATTTGGACGGGGAATCTACCGCCAATGTCTCCGAGCAGCGTGATACAGATGCCGGCCTCAATGTCGAGGAGGCCAACCCTGGCCAGAAGGAAGCCAGCGGTGGTCCAACTGATGGTAGCACGGCTGTGGAGACTATACCTGCACATGTCTCTTCTTCCATTGTTGAAAACCCTACTATTGACCAACAGGTATGAATCCCCCTTCCTTGGAACACTTCCAAATTTTGACTAAAATATTATGGTGGCCCTGCGTGGCTGTAAGGCTTGCCCTGCGTGGCACAAGTACTTTTTTAATACTTTAAACTTAAGTATTTGGCCCTTTGTGGCGTTTAACTTTGTTTTGCCCGGCCCCTCGTGGCCCATAAGTATCTCGTACTTGGGTAAACCGAGTATTCCTTTAACTTTGATGGGGTGCTTCCCAAGTTCACTCACTTGGATATCTTAGCTAAGTTGATTCATACTCTAGCTATTGATGAGCATGTTTTCGTATGCTCTCTGAGTTTTGCTCATGATCGAAAATAAGTTCTAAATGGGTTCATACTTAGATAATTCTGCACTTACTCGTGTGCTGCCCAATTTTCATTGGTTTGGAATGTAACTCTCTAAGTCTATTCGTACTTTAGATAATTCTGCATGTATTCGTATGCTGCCCAATTTCCATTGGTTCGGAATATTACTCTCTAAGTTTATTCGTACTTAGATTCCCAAATGTTTTCGTATCTGGGGAAGCTATGCATATTTTCGTATGCACGCCAAATGTTCGTTCTTAAATCTAAGTGTATTCATACTTAGTCTACCCAAATGTTTTCATATTTGGCGAAAGTGTGTATATTCACGTACGCACACCAGGTTTGTTCATACTTGTATCGTAGCCGAGTATATTCGTACTTGCAAAGTTTTGAATTTGCTCAAATATATTCGTATTTGGCACAAAGTTTTGAATCTGCTCAAATATATTCGTATTTGGCATAAACCTATCCCTCTGCTCCCCAATATGAAGTGAGGAGCAAGGACCAGGACTAACTTCGTATTCTAATCATCACGGAAATAAAAAACAACGTCTTATATTAAAACCAGAATTTTATTCATAATTCAAAAACTCAAGGGGGCGTTATGCGTACCCCTTGCAACTAATAGGAACAAAGGAATTTTATTCGTAATTCCCACACAATCACGATGTGCATCCTAACACAAAATAAAAAATAAACTAAAGTTGTTTCAAACAAAAAACTTCCTCAAGTTGTGGACATTCCATGGCCTCGGCACCGGGTTCCCGTCCAGGTCCGCCAAACGATAAGCCCCAATGCCCACAATCTCTGTAACTCGATATGGGCCTTCCCAGTTTGCCCCCAACTTGCCCTCGTTGGCCACCTTGGTATTGCCGAGCACCTTACGAAGCACAAGGTCTCCAATACCAAATTCTCGGGGGTGGACATTTTTATTGTAGCTCTTCATCAGCTGCTCCTGATATGAGGCCAAATGCACCAGAGCCCTTTCTCTCCGTTCCTCGGCAAGATCCAGTTCAATCTCCAGGGCTCTGTCATTACCTCCACTTTCAACTAAGGTGGTCCTGTTGGTCGGCAGACCAACCTCCAATGGGATCACAGCCTCCGTCCCATATGCCAATGAGTAGGGGGTCTCTCCCGTAGACCTCCTAGGAGTTGTTCGGTGCGCCCATAAAATGAGTGGCAGTTCGTCGGGCCACTTCCCCTTTGCCTTGTCCAACCTCTTCTTGATCCCGTCAAGTATGGTCTTGTTGGACGCCTCTGCCTGCCCATTACTCTGTGGGTAGGCTGGGGTCGAATAATAATTCCTTATCCCATACTGGGCACAAAAAGCCTTGAACTTTTTCTGAAATTGGGACCCGTTATCCGTAATCAGTGAATAGGGGACCCCAAATCGAGTAATTATGCTCTTCCACACGAACCTTTCTATCATAGGCTCAGTGATCTTAGCCAATGGTTCTGCCTCAATCCATTTGGTGAAATAGTCTGTTGCTACCAACAGAAATTTCCTATTTCCTGTTGCCTTGTGAAGTGGACCCACGATGTCCATCCCCCATTGTGCGAAGGGCCAAGGACTTGTCAAAGGCACCAGATCCTCGGCTGGTGTTCGGATCATTGGTGAGAATTTCTGGCACTTCTCATAAATTTTCACATACACCTTTGCATCTTCCTGCATGTGAGGCCACCAGTACCCTTGGGTTATTGCTCGGTGGGCAATGGACCTACCCCCAGCATGACTTCCACACGTTCCCTCGTGGATCTCGTGGAGGAACTTCTGCACCATCTCTGGGTGCACACAAAGTAAGTATGGACCAGTGAAAGATTTTCTGTACAACTTCCCTTCTGGTGACAGCCAAAATCGTGCAGATTTTGTTTTTATCTTATGAGCCTCCTTTTTGTCTGTGGGGAGTGCCCTATCTCGTAGGAACTCCACTATTGGGTCCATCCAACTTGGTCCTTGGTTCACATCCAAGACCAACTCCACACTTCTTCCAATGCTCGGCTCAGCAAGATAATCTACTGCCACACGTCTTTTGGATTCTGTTGGTACAGCTGCAGCCAACCAGGCAAGAGAATCAGCATGGGCGTTCTGCCCAGAACTTATCTGCTCAATATACACATTCTCGAAAGCATCAAGCAGATCTCTGGCGGCCATCACGTAGGCAGCCATCTTCTTGTTCCGAGCCTCGTATTCCCCGGACAACTGGTTCACCACAAGTTGTGAATCACAATGTACTCGTATTCTTTTTACCTTCAGGGTCTTTGCACTTCTTAACCCTACCAAGAATGCCTCGTACTCTGCCACGTTATTTGAAGCACTGAACCCCAATCGAAGGGACAGTTCCATCATTGCTCCTTCAGGAGGGAAAAGTACCACGCCAATTCCTGATCCCATGTTACATGCAGAGCCATCAACAAATAATTTCCACTCCATGGGATCTTGC
Organism: Rhododendron griersonianum; assembly: GCA_018127125.1. Lineage (NCBI taxonomy): Eukaryota > Viridiplantae > Streptophyta > Magnoliopsida > Ericales > Ericaceae > Rhododendron > Rhododendron griersonianum. The sequence goes on from CM030791.1 coordinate 39,407,202, forward strand.
TCGGCCGGAGCTTTCTCTTTTCTCGTTGTTTGCTCCTTTCCCTGTTCCTTTCTCTGCTCCTGTCTCATAGGAGGCTGGGGAGCTACTGCGGGTGAGAACTCTGCCACAAAGTCTGCCAGTACTTGCCCCTTTATTGCGGTGCGTGGCTGGTAATCTATATCATATTGACTCAACTCGACTGACCAAGTTGAGATGCGTCCCGAGAAGTCTGCCTTTCGTAGCAAAGACTTTATCGGGAACTCAGTATACACCACAATTCTGTGACTCTGGAAATAATGGGGCAATTTCCTTGCCGCCGTCCTTAATGCCAGGACTAACTTTTCGAGGGGCAGATATCTCGTTTCTGCATCCAGCAATGTCTTGCTCATATAATAGACATGGACTTGCTCGGATCCCTTATCCCTCAATAACACTGCACTCACAGCATGCTCAGAGACCGCTAAGTACAAAGTCAGAGACTCACCTTGTTCGGGTGTGGACAATAGGGGAGCTGTTGCCAAGTACTTCTTCAGGTCTTGGAATGCTTGCTCACACTCTGCTCCCCATTCGTATCCTTCCCTCTTTTTCAGTAATTGGAAGAGAGGTCTACATTTGTCACTGGACCTGCTGATGAATCTATTTAGAGCCGCTGCCATCCCTGTTAACCTCTGGACCTCCTTCGTGGTCCTCGGACTTTGGAGCTTTTGCAACGCTGTAATTTGATCGGGATTTGCCTCTATCCCTCGTATGGTCACCAAATGCCCTAAGAATTTTCCTGAGTTTACCCCGAACGCACACTTCGAGGCATTGAGTTTCAGCTTATATTCCCTCAGTATCTCAAAGGCCTCCTTCAAATCAACAATGTGGTTTTCCTTCTCCCTGCTTTTGACCACCATGTCGTCTATGTAAACTTCCATGGTCTTGCCGAGCAACTTCTTTAGCATAATCGTTGCTAACCTCTGGTATGTTGCACCTGCATTCCTTAAACCAAAGGGCATGACGCTATAACAGTACAGCCCCCTTGGTGTGATAAAGGAAGTCTTCTCTTGATCGGGATCGTACATGGCTATCTGGTGGTACCCTTGATAAGTATCAAGGAAACTCATCCGCCCATACCCAGCCGTTGCATCAACAAGTTGGTCTATCCTGGGAAGGGGGAAGCTATCCTTGGGACACGCTTTGTTCAAGTCGGTGAAATCGACACAGACTCGCCACTTCCCATTTTTCTTCTTTACCACCACGGTATTGGACAACCATTCTAGGTAATATACCTCCCGTATAGCTTTCGCTTCGAGAAACCGGTCCACCTCCTCGATGACAGCGTCCACGTGCTGTACGGCAGACCGTCTCTTTTTTTGCATCACAGGCTTATGTTGTGGATCCACATTTAAGTGGTGACAAATCACGTTTGCATCCACTCCAGGCATCTCCTCGGGCACCTAAGCAAACACATCAACATGCTCCTTGAGGAACCCCAACAATTCTTTCTCCTCGGTCTAATTCAGGTTCTCCCCAATCAGGAAATACCTTTCCGGATCATTCTCGTTGATCTGGATCTTTTTCAAGCCTTCCACCACCTTCTCGGTGGGGTTCCCTCCGACATCCTCAATGGTCGGCTGATCCGGGACCTCGACTGCTTGGACTAGCTTTGCTTTGGGTGCCTTCTTGATTATAGAAATCAAGCACTGCTGGGCAACCTTCTGATTCCCCCTTATCCTCTCTATACCATTCGATCCTGGGAATTTCACCATCTGGTGGTAAGTGGAAGAAACCGCCTTCATCTTGTGCAGCCATGTTCTTCCAATAATCGCGTTATAAGAAGATGGTACATCTACCACTAGGAAATCGGTCCTCAGCACGACTGTTCCTGCCTGAATAGGAAGAGTTATTTTGCCCAAGGGCCAGACTGCTCCTGCACTGAATCCGACCAAAGGGGTTATTGATTGCACCAAATCCGCTTGTGTCAGCCCCAACTTCTTGAACGCGTCATAGTACAGTATCTCTGTGCAGCTTCCTGAGTCCACCAAGATTCTTTCTATGTCATACTCCCCAATTCGTAGGGTTATGACCAGGGCATCATTATGTGGCACCTGGATTCCACCCAGGTCCTCATCCGTGAAGACTATGCCTCCATTGCATTCTTCTCCCTCGCGTCCTTGTTTCTTTCCCAACTGCATTACATGCTGGTCGTGTTTTACTTGTCTCTGGAGCAACCTCACCTCATTTCTCGTATAAGGCGTGACCAACCCATGTATCATATGGATTACGCCCCTTGGATTTTGCTCGTAATCCAATTCCAATGCTTTCTCTGCACCCTTGTGCTCTTCCTGAATAAACTCTTTCAGGTAATCACGCGAAACCAGATCATCGAGGTGTTGCTTGAACATCTCACAACTTCCGTCATGTGCCCCCAGTCTTTGTGATAACTGCAATGCTGGCTCGTAGCCCTTTTTGCGTCTTTATCTCCTTCCATCCTTGGGGGCCACTTAAAATATGGACGATTCTTTATTTTATAAAGAATTCGATAGATTGGTTCCTTCCAAACCGTTGTCACCGAAAAGAAAGACTTAGGGTCTGGAGCATGTTTCTCTTTGAACGGCTCTTTCTTGACCTGCCCGTATTCCTTCCTCTCTTTATAGGTTTTGGGCTCCGGTTTGTCTGTTCTCTTCGGCAAACCCTTCCCCTGTTCGGCGACCATTCTGTTATCCTCTCACAATATGTCATCCTCGTTTCTGGCATGCTGCTCGATTCGTTCCATCAGTCTTGCCAATGTACCTACCGGGGTCATGTTCAGGGATTTACGGAGTTCTCCCCGAACAGGTAACCCTGTCTTGAAGGTGGCTATCGCATACTCCTCACTGCAACCTTCAATCTCATTGAAAGTCTCCTAGTATTTCTTAGCGTAGTCCCTGATCGGCTCGTTCTCACCTTGTTTCATGACAGAAAGGCTCTCAAAGGTTTTTGGTGCTTTCCTGCTCGTCAGAAACCGAGCAGTAAATTCTTCAGCTAGCTGTCTCCATCCTCGTATGGTGTTCGGCCCCAGTTTATGGAACCAAGACAAAGCTACCTTTCCCAAACTCGATGGGAACATCTTGCACATGATCGCATCATCTCCGTCGTGCATGAACATTGCATGTCGGTAATGCTGTATGTGGGCCACGGGATCAGTATTTGTTTCGTAAAGAACGAATGCCCCGTGCTTCACCCTGCTCGGAAGCTTTGCCTCTTTCAATCTCCTTGCAAAAGGGGATGAAGCTATATTGCTGAGGGCTTTCCGTGCTGCTTCTCGTGCAGACATGGTTCCCTCCTCTTGTTCTTTTGCCTTCTTGGGAGTACTTTTTTCCCAATCAAAATCAGGCCTCTCGTACCTATCCCTGTGGTGTCTTCTAATCTCTCCTTCTTCGGGGGTAAGGCTTCTGCTCCTTCTTTTTCATGAAGAAGCCCTTTTCTTCCTCGGAGTAGGGCTTTTGGACCTGCTCCTCCTTGCTCGTGAAGGAGCCTTCTTGTGTTCCACTATTGCCAACCTGTCTCCTCTGGATTTTCTTCGTGACAGTCCAGAATCCTCCGGATGTTCTCGTATCCGTTGCAATTCCTGGATCTCATACTCTCATTTTTTAATCAAACGAGCGTACTCTTCGATCTCTTGTCTCTTTTTGTCCAAGACATCGTCACGGTTGTGTGCACTCCTTGAATGTGCCACTGATTCTCCCTCACGACGGGACTTACTCCTTCTCGTGGATCCTGTGGCCGTCCCTCCCTCCTTGTTCTTGGAGTCGCCATGGATGGTCAGGGGGTTACCCTTGCTTGTGGGCTTCTTGGCTTGCCCACCATCGGGTTTTCTTGGAGGATCCGGTGGGGACTGGTCGCCTCCTCCACCCAACTGGTGTTTTGGATCATGTGGTGTCTTTGGGTCTTCTTCCATCAAGGTCGCTTTTCAGAGGGATCTCTTTCGTTTCCCACAGACGGCGCCAATTGTAAGTGCAGAAAAACTAAGAAGGGTTTAAGCAGCACAAGATTGTAACGGCTACTTCGTGATCCTCGCCGGAACCCTAATGCGTCGCTAGAGTTCTTATCTGCAAAATAGACAAGGGGTGAGCGCACCTTTGCCTCTCGTGGCAAAGGCCCTCCGATGCCTAAGTTAGTATCACATACTAATGGAAACCCTAATTAAGCATAAGAGAATGCGTATAACTGTAATGTATTGTGTACCTTTTTCCTCTCGGTTTGCCTTGTATTTATAGGTTTATGGATGCTTGCTGCCCAAGTATCCATGTTGCCCTAGGTTTCCTATCTCGTATAGGAAACCCAGAATATCTTGGATTCTCGTTCCCTTATCAGTTCATTACCTTAGTCCTCTTAGGACTCCTTTCCACAGCTGGCCGAACTTCCCATTCCCGTTGGGTATCTCTCCAAGATCCTATTTTATTGGGATCTTATAGTAAACACGGAATATCCCTGTTTCCAGAACCTTCTGGAACGTTTCCTGCATCTGGGACTGCTTTTCGTACAAATCCCCTCTTGTTCGGCTCTTTTGTTGCCGAACAAACTATTTGGACCAATGACTTCACATGTCACTGGTCCTTTGTCAATTCCTTGGTCCAATACTCTCTCGTGTTACTGGACCTTGACCCAGTACTGACTCTCTGGACCAATGATCCTTCATATCACCGGTCCCTATCGCCGATCACCGTCTCTGCACGGCGACTGTTCTTATCATAACTATATCGTGGTCCTACATACCACGTGTTCGGGCCGTTCTTGCACCTGTTCGGGATTTACTCCCTACAATCTGCATGATGCCCAACCTACATTGCTGAATTCTGTTATTCGTCAAGAGGTAAAACGTTCAGAACTGTTTTTGCAGGATGATATTGGATTAGAAAATTGGAACACGAGGCTTGGTTTGCTTCGGTTTGGTTTGGTTTTGGTGGACAAAAAGTATAACTGACTTCTCAGTATCACCTAAAATGGTCTATCAGAGCATCAACATGTGTGGGACTCACTATTCAACTTTAAATCACCAGGGCCACTTGTTGAAGAATTTGTCCCCCCTAAAGAAAGAAAGAATGGTAGAGGTTGAGGAAGTTAAAGCTCCTTTTAGTGCTTGATGTTGTGGACGCACACAATGGGGACATGGCAAAAAATAACCTCGAGTACATGAGTGTGTATATACAAATGTTTATGGTTGTTACACATATATTTATTTAGTATGCGTACAAACATTGTTCCCACATACAACTAAAGCTACTGGGAACTAACACTAAAAGAAGAAATAACTCTCAAAAAATCACAGGTCTAAAAATGATGGAAACTAACCAAGATCAACCCTTGTTAGCCAGAGCTATAGATCCGCGTTTTAGCTGTGAAGGTCAGATGAGAGATACATAGGGAAGGAATAAAGAGATAGGGCTCTGAATCTCAACTTAGGCTGGACGGGCTGGTCGAATATAGATACGACTCATTCTATTTCTCTAAAATGCCATCCTATATGCTTCTAATATAGCACGTGACATGCACATACAACTCTAAAACTTTGTTTTCTACTAATAGTACAGTTCTCTAAAACTTTCAACATACAATTTTTCTAATGGTACAATTTGACAACTTTATAAATTATTCTCTTGCAAGATATCCAAGACGGGTACCAGATGCGTCCCAAGCATGTATGATACATATGTACTGAACAACAACAAAGGAAATTAAATGGACACGATTGCTACATGTTTGATACTTATAATAGTTGCTCTTTATGCCCTATTATACATGATTGGTACAAGTCTCCTAATTTTTTGAATGTGATTCCTGAACTGGCTTATGTTAACCACCATTCTCTAAAATTGGTTGTACAAAGCAACTACTATCATTCACAAGTGAACCTAATTAAGGGATTCATGTAAGTTCTGAACATAGGTCTTAGCTCAATCGGTACATAAATATTGACAACCTTTGGTTCAATGCAAATAAGCGGGAATGGAATGCTCATTCTCCCGGAACCAATCTTCATTAAGACATTGGGGATTTGCTAAAAGGACGTCATAACATGGATATCTGTAGACACCCCAATCTGGGCTTCCAGATTAGTTTACTTACAGTATTTGATTCCCTGATGATGAAACGGATCAAGAACACCCCGGGAATGTCGAGTGTTTGAGCTTTGAGTGTTTGCAAAACCCTTGAACCTAACCTAGCCAAAGCCACTTCAAAGAGCCAAAAAACCTACTGACGTGCGCCGGGGCACAACCATCGCTCGCCGGGGCTCACCGTCGCGCGACGGTTTGACTCCATCGCGCGATGGTCAAACTGCCAGGTGGTGGTCAACAGTCAAAGCTTGATCGTTGACCATCGCACGCCAGGGCGCACCATCGCGCGACGGTCCAAGCTGTCCCCATCACCTTTATCAGCTGGGCAGCTTAACCACCAAGTAACCCTCAGCCAGCCTCGTGGACTGGCTGAGCTACTCTCTTTGCATCACCCAACCTTTCCAAAGGATGAAATTTGGCCACCAAGCCAAACCAACCCTTGTTTGGTTGGTTATTTCTCCTCCATTCACCATTCCTTCCCCTTCTCCAATAAATACCCCCCCATATGCTTCCATTTAAAGGGTTCAAAAAATCCATACACCTTGGGTTTTCAAGTGTAATCAAGAAAGGTTACAAAATCCTACAACCATTTTCACACCTCAATCAAGCACAACCACCTTGTTATTAAACTCAAACATCTATCATTCAATCCCAACCTCAATTCAAAGCTCAAACACCCATTCAAACTCAAAGGCCAAAGGTATAGCTTATCTTTGTTCTGCTCTCCGTTCTAATCTCTGAGGGGGGGCTGGCAGGGCCAAGGCTGGTAATCAATACCAGTCCTGGTCCTAAAGCTGGCAAGGTTTCAAAAACCGTTCTGGTAGGAACCAGCGCGCGACACTCCGTTGCTGCGCGCGATGGACCTCATGGGGATTGGTGTCCTACAATTTTATGCATTTCTTTGTATATATCTCACTGTGAGCATATTAATAACCAGTTTACTGCTTTCCTTAGCTTAAACTGTTAGTTGTATTTCAATACGCATTTCTGTTACTGTGGAGTACCCCTGGGATCTTTTTGGACTTGTCCCAGAACCTAGAATGAGCAAAACCAAACATTGGAAGATTGACCCATACCCGCGTGCGCTACACCCAAACCCACGTGCTATGGTCAAATGGAGCGTTGACCAGCGCGCCAGGGCGCAACCGTCGCGCACCGGGGTGCACCATCGCGCGACAGACTGACTTCCTCGCGCGATGGTCAGCCTATTTCTAGTGAGTGGCCTTTTCTTTGGTAACTTTGCCCTTGGCCTTTGTTCATGTGGGCAGCATGCCCTAAAAATGGGAGAAGGATTCTGTTCCTTTCCCAAGGCAATGGGCCCGGATTGAGGGAGCGCGAGCGCAGGTGGCAAGCGCTCAAAAATACAGAGTCGCCATTCGGGTTTGAAGGTCCGACACCCAAGGAACTGTATTTCGAAGCACCTGCCGCGCTATTTGATTTGAAAAAGTTAAGGAACCAGTCCGTCATAACCATATCTGGGTTCGGGAGCCAGGTTACGAGAGAGGAAGGGTTTTATGGCACCCCTCTCGCCCAATCCGGAGATCGATCTCTACTTAGGTATTTTGAAAACATTGCGATTCTTCTTTTATTAATCAATTTTAGCCAATTAGGGCGGGGGAACAGTTAATCGGGGATTAAAACTGTAACACGTTTGCAGGATGTGATAAATGGCATGGATGAGCAGTTAGTATAGGATGAAAACAGACTGATGTGGGAGTTTTAAACAGACTGGAAAGCCCCTGTTTTGGAGTGTCGCACGCAGGAGGTAACTAGTATGCACTGATCAAGTCAATGCATGCTGATCATACCTGCGCGCGCCAGTAAGCCTAAGCCCACAACTCTTATTTTCAAACCCTTTGGGCTCTGGAAGGACCAGTGCACACCCAGGACAAACCAAGCAGTTTATGCAGTTATAATATACAGTTTAAAGGCTGAAAAGCCCAACAAATAAACAAAACACCCCATAAACAGTGTGGGGACAAAATAATAGCCTAAAATCAAGTTAAACATGCAAGGCCAGCCACTGGTTGGGGACAAACAGTCGTGTGAGGGTTCCAAACTGTCGCGCGATGGTGCGCCCTGGCGCACGACAGTTGCGCCCTGGCGCGCTGGTCAACGCTCCATTTGACCATCGCGCGAGGGTTTGGGTGCAGCGTGCGATGGTTAGAGCCAACTTTCCAGTGTCTGATTTTTCACATTTCTGGGTTCTGGGACAGGTCCAGAATGATCCCAGGGTCACTCCAACAGAACATAACTAAATATTGAAATGCAAGCTAGCAATTTAAGCCCTAAGAAAAGCAGTAAACTGGTTTTTTGCATGCTTAACAGTGAGATATATGTAAGTAAAGTGTAAGATAGTAGGACACCAATCCCCACGCGGTCCATCGCGCGCTGGCACGAAGTGTCGCGCGCGTATATGGGACCATCGCGCGCTGGTTCCTACCATGACGGTTTTGAACCTCCACCAGCTTTTGGGCCAGGACTGGTATTGATTACCAGCCTTGACCCTGCCAGCCCCCCTCAGGGATCAAAACAGAGAGCAGAACCAAGGCAAGCTATACCTTCGGTTTTTGAGTTTGAAAGGTGTTTGAACTTTGAATTGAGGTTGAGGTTGTATGAGTGGAAGAACAAGCTATGTTCTTGAGTGCTAGGTAGGAAACCAAGTGTTCCACTTGCTAATGGAGAAGAGATAGACAAAGGGTTAGGGTTAGAACCTTTGTGCTTTTAGTTTTTGGAACCCTTTGAAAGAGAAACAAAGGGGGATATATATAGGCATGGAGGGTGAATCTGGTTGGTCCCAGGAGAGGAACTCAGCCAGCCACGAGGCCTGGCTAAGGTTGCATTGGTGGCCAAGTTTCTGCCTCTGGAAAAGTAGGTGGGGAACTGACCATCGCGCGATGGTATGGAACCGTCGCACGAGGGTACGCCTTGGCGCGCGATGGTTGCACCCTAGCGCCCGATGGTCAACGGTCAAACTTTGTCCACCTGTCAGTTTGACCATCGCGCGAGGGTTCGAGTCTGTCGCGCGATGGTGCGCCCCGGCGCGCGATGATTGCGCCCTAGCGCACAATGGTTGCGCCCTGGCGCACGTCAGTAGGGTTTTTGGCTTTTGGAAGTGGCTTAGGCTAGATTAGGTTCAAGGGTTTTTCAAACACTCAAAGCTCAAACACTTGACATTCCAGGGGTGTTCTTGATCCGTTTCATCATCGGGGAATCAAAAACTATAAGTAAACTAATCTGGAAGCCCAGATTGGGGTGTCTATAGTTCACCCCCACTGTTTAGGGGTTGTAAGTTAATTTTGTTTATTCTGTTTGTAATAATTTACTTTAAGTAAATATAAAACTGCTTGGTTTGCCCCCTAGGTGTGCACTGGTCCTTCCAGAGCCCAGAAGGGATTAAAATTCAAACTGTTGGTAAGGTATCAACACTCGCGCGAGTGTATGGGTCTGTCACGCGACAGTCAACTTGCATGTACGTAGATCCATGCATGCAAGTTGGCCATTGGTTGTGCCAAATTCATACACGGCACTGATTTGATGCTTGATCACTGGTTTGGACTTTATTCCATTTATTTGTTCAGCTTTCCATCCATCCATGATATATTGATCACATTCTGCAAAGTGTTACAGTTTTAATCCCCGATTAACTGTTCCCCCGCCCTAATTGGCTTAAAATTGGTTAATAAAAGAAGAATCGCAATGTTTTCAAAATGCCTGAGTAGAGACCGATCTCCGGATTAGGTAAGAGAGGTGCCTTAAAACCCTTCCCCTCTCGTAACCTGGCTCCCTAACCCAGATATGGTTATGACGGACTGGTGCTTTCACTTTTTCAAATTAAACAGCGCGGCAGGTGCTTCAAAATACGGTTCCTTAGGTGTCGGACCTTCAAACCCGAGTGGCGACTCTGTATTCCGAGCGCTTGCTTCTCCGCTCGCGCTCCCTCGATTTTGGTCCCTTGCTCCGGGCAAAGGAACGAAATCCTTTTTCCAAGGGCATGCTGCCCACAGTGCCGACTCCGCTGGGGATATAATCGAACTGATATTGATCCTGTAACGACCCTGATTTTTGGTAAATAAAAATTTCATTAAATATTTGAATTTTATTTTAACTACTTGGGTTCCATTTAAAATTTCTTTTTAAATCCCAAAAATCAGTCGTTATTGATTCTAGACTTATAAAAATAGTTTTCTTCATATAAAATTATTTAGTCATTTCTAAAGACAAGTATGCTTATAAAAGCACTTGTATATTTTCCTAGTGAGTAAATAATGTCTTTTAATTATACTTCTTGACTAGAAATCCAACTTGACTAGTAGAATTAGCTTTCAACTAGTTAGTTAGCCTAACCTAAGTACCAATTGACTTAGTTACATCCTCCTAGCATTGTAGAACCATTGGTCAATAGAAATGATCTTGAGCTTTCCAAAAGTAAGACACATGGCTTGGAGTAATAATGACTTTTATGACAAGAATCACTTTCTAGGAAAGTATGATTCACTTTAATCTTTACCTCTTCCAAGTCTATCTTTTACCCATTGAATTATAATTGTTAGGGAAATGATTATCCTTAGGGTAATAAGAGTAAGGATGAATAACCAAACTTGACTAGACAAGTCAAAACCAAACCTCATCATTTTGCTTCCAAAAGAAGCAAGCCTTGCCATGCATGCACACCTAGGTTATAGCCTTAAGCCTAATTAATTTAGGACTACTTTCCTAGATGTATATATATATATATATGTACTTATATATGTGTGTGTGACAAAGTACAAGGAGAGAGAGAGAGAGAGAGAGAGAAAACCGTGAGGAGAGAGAGGGAGGCCGAGAGAGAGAGAAGGAGGGAGTGAGTGTGTGTGCTTGTGATTTTGGTCACTCCAACAAGTTAACCCTTACTTTTGGCCAACCAAAGTACCACCTTTTATGATTCCTTTTGATCTTTTGCAAGCAAGGCTTTTCTAGGAAAAGACAAGCCATAAAACCCCTCATGATAACCTAGGACTTGGCCTAAAATGGAAGTAACAATGCTTGGCATGCTTGTAGGACTTGGATTGACCCATGAGCCATGCATTCAAGCATGATGTGACAAAACAATGAGAGAAGGGGAGAGAGGGGAGAATTCGGCCAAGAGGGGAGAGAGAGGGCCGAGAGTGAGAGGGAGGGGTGGAGTGTGCTTGTGCTTTTGGATACTCAAGCAAGCAACCTAATAGCCTTGGACCTATTATCTTCTTTACAACCCAACCTAAGTCTTCCAAAGTACAATCTAGCCTTGCCACTTGTCCTACCTTTTATGACTAAACCAAAAACCCCTCATGATAACCTAAGCCCTAACCTAAAAATGGAAGCACCATGCTTGGCATGCTTTCAAGCATGATGTGACAAGACAATGAGAAGGAGGAGAGAGGGGAGATTTTCGGCCAAGAGGGGAGAGAGAGAGCCGAGAGAGTGAGGGAGAGAGTGAGGTGTGTGCTTGTGTGTTGGACACCCCATCAACCTACAAGCTTAGACTTAAGCCTAAAACTCCATGTGTCAACCATTCTAGTCTTTCCAAAGCCAATGATTAGATCTCTTCTTACAAGCCAACCATTTTAGACAAGACAAGGCCATGAACCCTCCATAATAACCTAGGTTTTTAGCCTTAAGCCTAAAGGGTTGGACATGACAAGTCATGGCATGCTTTCAAAACCATACCTTTCAAAGATTGCCCCTTGGACAATGATTGTTAGGGAAAAATTTATCCCCTGGATAATAAGCCAAGTTTTTGCTATAAATAGGACCTCATGCTTGCCATTCAACTCACACCTTCACCCATTCAACTTCTCTCTCTAGAAAATCTAGTATTCTTACTTGTTCTTGCTTAGTTCTTCCTTGTTCTTGAGTTCTTCTTGTGTTCTTCAAGAAACTCATCCAAAGCCGCCACTAAACCGCCACTCAACCACCCTTCGATCCATAAAAGTTTAGAAAGTTAGTCAAGATTTAGTTTCGAGAGAAACCTTTCTCTTTCGAAGCTACCGGAAGCTTACCGTAGGAAGTTACTCCGTCCGACGTACTTTCTTTTCGTAGCCGCCCTACTGCCAAGAAGAACGGTAGACTTTTTCTATACTTTCTAACTCTAAATATATCGGATGATAAGCGTATGTTGAAATGAATGTAGACTTTTCCTATGACCTTTAACTCTAAGTATACATAGTATTTTCCTTATCCGTTTAAAGAGAAATGATATGTTACTTGTATGTCCAAATGCATGATGATAAAATATTTTGCTAAAGGAAGCATGAACACGTTAAAATAATGGACTTTATTCCGAATAAACATATGCTATTTTGAACTTCCCTAAAAAGAAAGAAAGAACAACTTTTGAAAGATAGAAATTTATCGCTTAATTAGAAGTATTTGTATTTTGATCTTAGTATGGCTACAAGCATGTATACGTGGTTATTAGGATTACTTGTCTTGATGTGTGACAAAGCATAAGTGGTTTCCACTCCAAAGGCGTCCGTACATGTGGCGTTATGCTTTCGATTGTATGTTAAATGCTTGAGTATGATTACGTGGAATTAAGGATAAAACGAGCATGCTAAATAATCTATAGTTGGATGACCTTGTTTCAAGATTTCAATGAATGATTTATGATTTCTTACATGGAAAGTCCTGCCACGGAGTCTATGCATGATAACGAGACACGAGAATCAAGAAAAATAGAAACATGACGCCTAGGGTGTGGCTAATGAAAAGGTGTGTTTTTGGAAAAATGAAAGTGTTTTAAAACCGCAATGTGGCTGGACTTGCCCATTGTGTGGTGTGTAAAAGAAAGATTTTTGACATTGGATAAAATATTTTTGAAACTACATTGTGGCCGTTTGCCCAATGGGAGATTTGCGTGTGTTCCAATGGGAAACCATTGTGAGGTTGTGTGTGTTCCAATGGGAATCCGTGGTGGCGGAACCATTGTGAGGTTGTGTGTGTTCCCATGGGATCCCGGAGCGGCGGAACCATGGTGAGGTATGGCTTGGTTATCCGCGGAGAGGAGCCAATGCAAATGTGTTCCAATGGGAATCCGTGGTGGCGGAACCATTGTGAGGTTGTGTGTGTTCCCATGGGATCCCGGAGCGGCAGAACCATGGTGAGGTATGGCTTGGTTATCCGCGGAGAGGAGCCAATGCAAATGTGTGCCAATGGGAACCCGGTGCGGCGGAACCATTGTGAGGATACTCGGGAACCCGGAACGACGGAACCGAGGTTGGGTGTGTTCCAATGGGAAACCATTGTGAGGTTGAAAACCCTCATGTGGCCAAACGTGGCAGCTCATTGTGTGGATAGATTTTGAAAGCAGCAATGTGGCCGGACTTGGTAGCCCATTGTGTGTGTGTCACCAATGAAGCCAGACGTGGTAGCTTCATCGGTGACATGATTTATCTATACACTCAATAGGGACCTGGCGTGAAAGCCCTTGTGTGGATTTTGAAAACCGCGATGTGGCCGGATGTGGTAGTCCATCATGTGTGGTATTTGAAAACCGCAATGCGGCCGGACTTGCCCATTGTGTGGTATGCGTGTGCAAAAGAAACGATTTTCGAAATGTTGATTTGGCAAATGAAAAGTGAAATGGTGACACGATCTACGAAACGCTGCGTAGGAGAAACTCTGATAACACGGACACTTACGCTAGTCGAGTAATGAATATGTATGTGTTATTGTACATCTCAACGTGAAGTTATTGAATGCACCTGTGTTAGATTGTTATGTGTAAGTTAAGGGTTAGTGGGTATAGGATTATTCTGCTGAGCTCTCGTAGCTCATGGTGTTACCTCTGGTGACCCTGACATATTATATCGGTGGCGACGCTGGTATAATGTGTCAGACTTTGTAGATGATCAAAGGAAGCTGTACACCTCGGAAGCCCTTGGAGCAAAAGAGCTGGCTAGGATGGAGGAGCAGGCGGAGCTGTAGTTAGGAACCCTACATTTCCTTCCCTTTATGTAATGAAGGCATTCTGATGAGAATTATGATGTAGACTCTCCTTGATTATTCAATAAAAATTGTCCTTTTAACGTACCCGAAATTGGAGGCGTTACAGATCCACACTTAGAGTTTAATACACTTGGGAACAATCCCTTAAAAGTCTGTCAAAACGGTGAGCTTCGCGCTGCCAAAGGTTGGAATGGTGATTTAACAGAACCTCGTGTCCGGCCATTCTGATCTGGGGCTTTTTCGATTGTTCACTCGTGTAGTTTCCTCTAAAGATGGATTAAATAAAGTGAGCCAAATTTGAAAAGGCATTTCGCGATTTTTCGATTCTTCTTCTCTTAAATCAATTTCTAGCATTCTCATTTGCATCGATGTGAGATAAGCCTCGTTGGATCGTTTTGGCAATCCGGCACGGTTTACCGGAGCCCGGGGACCTCAAATGACCAACAACCTTCGACGATGATAAGTCATTCTACCGTTCGACTGTTGCTCTGCGGTTACGCGAGCAGCGGGAGGTATATCTTGGCTCTAGTCCGAGGAACCTGTTACAAGCCAAAACCAGCCTTTGCATATACAAAGCATTATAACTCTTCAAACTAGGACAGGTACCTACAGGGTAAGATCTTTGTGCATCTAACCCCTATACTGTTTATGTGTTACTGCTTTTCCTATCGCACGCACTATACATGCACTGTTTTGCATAGGAGCATGCTTAAGGCGGTTCTTTCTTTTGAGTTTGTCTTACGCTGTCTAAGACGTTGTTGGGCCCGATGAGGAGTCGTTCATTCTGTCGAATGTTCGTTATCAATCGCAAAGTCCTTAGTTCAATGAGACTTTGAGAAATCAAAATTTACTAAGTCCTTGGCTCATGCCCGATTAAGGATTCAACCGACAATAAGGAATAACAAAGTAGTGATGCCGTGTCACTGGCGCCACCCAGGTTGAAGTGCGTTGTCACTATACACCGTGGCGTTCAAGGTTAAGGTGCCACGCCATCAACGCCAAGTTGTTCCAAGTTCGAAGTTGAATCTTCAAATGGGACTAGCTGAAGATTTAGTCTATTTTTGACATCTTTTAGGATCTGTCGATCTAATCAGGGATACATCATTGAAAAGAATTCTAAGGAATCCGGCAATGTCTGAAACTTGCGAGACAAACTCGTCTCTGGAACTGTACATGCATACATTCTGTTTTGCATAGGAGCATGTTTAGGGCGGCTTCTAGGTTGTCTCTCACTTTTGAGTCTGTCTTATGCTTATTAGGACGCTGCTAGACCCGATGAAGAGTCGTGCATCTCGATGGTGCATGTTGTTAATTTTCCAAGTCCTTAGATCAGCGAGACTTTGAGAAATCAAACCTTACTAAGTCCTTGGCTCATGCCCGATTGAGGTTTCAACCAAAAATAAGGAACCACAAAGTATTGATGTCGTGATATTGATGTCATTTGGATTATCGTGCACAGCACGTACATCGCCCCAGCTGAAGTGCGTTGTCGCTAAAGCCACCCCGATAAAGGTGTCACGCCATCAATACCGAGTTGTTCCAAGTTCAACGTCGAATCTTCAAAAGGGACTAACCAAAGATTTAGTCTGTTTTGACATCTCCTAGGATCAATTTGATCTTACTAAGGGACACACCGTCAAAAAGAATTCCGAGGATTCTGGCAGCATCCGAACATCATGAGACAAGCTCGTCTCTAGTTTTGAAGTCTAGGAGGACACTGACGATGATGATCTCTGCATTTTCGTTCTTTCAATTCTTTCAATAAACTGCTGAAAGGACGTCACTGAGCTTTCATTACTTTACTGTCAAAGCTTCGGGCCATTGCATCATCGGAGAGTACCAAAAAGAAGAGCCAAACCTGCTTGGGAGAATCTGCCAGGGCTGTTACACCTTCGCTTCCAAGGTTATATCACCTACCTCGTTCATCAATTCAGAATGGTAGTACAAATGGAGCTGGCTGAGCTCAGGAAAGCTGTAGAGGAATCGGGTCACAAGATGGACAAACAGATGATTATGGTCCAGGGACTCGTTGGTCTTGTTACCTCCACAACCTCGCAGCCAGATATGGGGCTAGTCAAAGAACCTTCTCAAGCCTACCACCCTCCAACGGTTGGAATCAAGCTGTGCTCAGGAGACATGTTCAAAGACCTGGCTGAGTTTCATGAGGCCAGGACTCACTCGAAGGAAGATGTTGATTCCTTGTTCAAAGCCATTGCCAAAGGGGAGGACATGCTTAGTGATGAATTCAGCCCCAAAGGCAAAGGAATGCATTCTGTTGATGAGTCAATGTGTTGAAACTGTAAAGCAAACAAGGGTCCTGCTTTGAATTCTCAATTCACTTGTCGGAACCCACCGAGGGTTTTCTCATGTTTCGCTGCACCTTTAGCCTCAGTTTATGAGAAGCTCCTTGATGCTGGTTCCATCAAGCCCCTCAATCCAACTTCTGCCAACTTCAAATATAATCTCTATTGCACCTACCATCAAATGCCTGGCCATTCTACCAATGCCTGTTTTCGGCTTCGACATGCTATTCAAGATCTCATCGATTATGGCATCATCCTAGCCCCATCTCCACCAAAAGTTACCACATTCAAACCTATCATCCCAGAAAATCAACCCCAGCCAACTATACCCATCCTGTCCGAGCCCGAGGACAGCCTGCTAGCCGCTGTTTGTGCGAATGAGACTTTCTCTGCCAACATCTGGATTGACAGTGATGAGGGGCTTGCAAAGGAGTGGACTGACCAGCTGAGGTCCGTTGATCAAAGGAGCACCGAGTAGGTTTGGTCGAAGAAGCTGAGGGAGCCGAAGTACTGTTGCTTGGGCCTGACACCCGCTGAATCCTACCTCTTTTGTGGAAGCTATGGGTAGCTTTTTAAAATTTTCATTTTCAAAATCGTGTCTAGTTTGCATTGGCATTTTGTCTGAGTTTGACACGGAGTCTTTTGTGTTTGTCTAGTCTAGCTCTAAGTCAGAGGTTGTGCCTCTTGGCCCTCCACGTCGTAGCTTTGTTTCAAGTTTCGAGTCTGCTGTACTTGGCGAACCCCGAGGGTTTTTATTATGATATAATTTATCTTGCTTCAAAGTACTTCGCTGGCTTTTATATAAACTGTGTCGACCCTGACGACGAAGGGGTAGATTTCGATGGGATCATTCCCAAGGAAATGTGTTCCCTCGCCGAAAGGGAAGACGAAAAGGCATGCTCAGCCTATTAAAAGAAGAAGTAATTTCAAATAAACTTGAAAGACAAGTATAACCTCCCGAAAAGGTTCAAATTTGGTTCAAAGCCACCCCTAGAGGAGCATTGCGCTCGGTCAGACAAGCATCAACGTCTTGGCATGGTCTCATCAAGTCACGCCTTGCGTCGATCCTGAAGATAAAGAAGCATCAAATCCCCTGCTACCGGGTGCCAATCCAAAAAGCAGAAGCTCAGACGGCTCCAGGCCTCGTACTGTGATAAAAAAAAAAAAGCAACAACAGTCGCGTTTCACCAAGTACAAATGAGAAAGCATACAAAATGGCCTGGAGCAAGGCATTGTCAACAGAAGCACTTTTGACCCTGCGTCATCAAAGCCATTATAACTGGGGCTGCAGTCAAAGGTCTTCGACCTTGATGGCAACAAATTCAATACTTGGGTCAACCTGGATCAGTTCAATAGTTGTTTTTCCCAGAGAGAAGCTCGTTGGGCTGAAAGCCCCAAGGGTGGGCAGTTCCAAGCAAAAGTTAGAGCAGCCTACTAGACCAAAACCTATGAAGGTGGTTTAGGCAAAAATGAATAGGCAATCAATCAAAGCTCGCTAGACCGAAGACCCGAATGGGCGGTTCTAGGCAAAAGTTAGAGCGTAAAAGGAGAGGTAAATACTCGAGAGTTAACCCTTGGCCTGAACTACGTTTTGACCTGATTCCCTAGCTTGGGATACGTAGGCAGTCTCTCTTCGAGACTCGGTCACATATCTATCAATTGGATCCATGGTTGACGTTTTGGTACACATCAAAGGTCGAAGAGGATCGGACATCAAGACAAGCTGCATTGGAGGAACCAGAAGGGGGGAAACCTTTTGCCTTTCAATTTTATTGCAAACTACTTCTTAAATTTACAGGCTGAGCATAAGTCTTAAAATATTTGAAGCATCAAAAACAGAACGAAATGCTGGCGAGGCCTAACGGCTCACAGTTTATTCTAAGTTCAGCGAAGACTAGTTTTGAGCAGCTATAGGAGCTTTTCAGTCATGCGCGCTAGTTTGAGGCTCACGCGCGTTTGTTCAAAGTGATACGTGTTGGTCTCAACCCTGCGCACGCTTATTCAATCCTGCAGCCTGCAGCAGAGTGTAGCAGTCGGCTACTGCCCTCGAATGTCGTTCCAAGGGCTTTTGCCAAGTCTTGTCATGCTGTGTAAGTCATATGGACTTAATGTGACTGCACAGGGGTGTCGGTTTCAGTCCGGGCCTATATGAGTCATCATTTGCATCTTATGTCCGTCTTTGCAACATTTTTCCAATTTTCAATCAATTGTCATGTCGGGATGCTTTCCTCGATTTTGTTTGTACAGGTCTTTGTACCTTTTGCACTTTTCGTAAGTGTCAGTTTCACCTGTCTAAGGAATGTTGTGAGTTTTGGCCCCTTAATGCCCAAAATTTCATTGTGTTCCGTGTGTCTAAAGGGTTCGCATTGTATCCTGGGATTCTTTCTCCCTTTTCGTTCGAGCTAGGCGAGTTTGTACATAGACGCATGTCTGTTTGTCAATTCAACTCGTTCGTCAATGCAAATTGGATATTAGTGGTTAGTTTTTGCATTCTCTTCAACACTTGCAAAAGAGAGTCAATAAACTGGAAAACGCAATTGTTTCATTGCTACCCCTAGTATCAGTAATCCACTAGCAGTGGAATTTCGTGAGCAGCAAGGGCACGTCAGCCCAAGGCCAAGCAGAGCATCTCTGGGGCACATCTGCCCAAGCATCGAAGAAATGGCACGCAATCCCAAATCCGTCAACTGGGGCACGCCAGCCTGTTCAGCGTCTTTCTATCTGGGTGCGCATCTCAGAAGTAACAGATAGTACAGTAATGAGGCTCAGTGGTAGTCCTTAGGTGTCGTTGTCCTCCTAGGAGCCGCCCTTAGCTTGCATCTACATTTTTAATATTTTATACATGTCTTTGCATATTGTGTATATTAAATGGTGAAAGCAGGAAAGGAACCAGAATGGTCGCCATCATACAATTTGTTTGCCAAAGGATGCGATGCAATCTCTTGCGTTATTGATTCTATTTGGTTAGCGGAGGCGATGGAAATCTCCCTAACTCTCGATTTGTTCGCCAAAGGATGCGATGCAATCTCTTGCAGAACCAATTCAACGACAGCTGGTCCTGACCAACCCTAGTGGCTCGATCACTTTTTATAGCGATCTGCTAGTTCAAATCAACGACAGCCGGTCCTGCCCAACCTCAATGGCTCGATCACCTTGTATAGTCATCCATGACGGTCACGGTCAGCCATATCGGTCATTCAACGACGGTCAGCCATATCATCCATGACGGTCAGCCATATCGGTCATTCAACGATGGTCAACCATACCATCCATGACGGTCAGCCATATCATCCATGACGGTCAGTCCTATCGGTCATTCAACGATGGTCAGCCATACCATCCATGACGGTCAACCATATCATCCATGACGGTCAGTCCTATCGGTCATTCAACGATGGTCAGCCATATCATCCATGACGGTCAGCCATATCGGTCATTCAACGATGGTCAATCGTATCATCCATGACGGTCAATCATATCGGTCATTTAACGATGGTCAGCCATATCATCCATGACGGTTAGCTATATAGGTCATTCAACGATGGTCAGCCATATCATCCATGACGGTCAGCTATATCGGTCATTCAACGATGGTCAGCCATATCATCCATGACGGTTAGCCATATCAGTCATTTGACAGCCAGTCCTGTCAAAGTTCCCTCAACGGCTTGATTATTCCTCACATTTATCTGTCCGTCCACATTCACGACAGCCGGTCCTGTCAAATCCCTCAACGGCTTGATCATTCTGCACACTGTTCAGCCCGTCTCCTGTCACAATCCCTCAACGGTTTGATCATTCAGCACATTGATCTCCTCGTCCGCATTCACGACAGCCGGTCCTGTCAAAGTTCCCCAACGATTTGATCATTCAGCACATTGATCTCTCCGTCCGCCTTCACGACAACCAGTCCTGTCAAATCCACAACGACGATCAGATTATCGTCCGATGGTCCATTCATCCGCAACTGATTGTTCCCCAGGAGAGTCCGTCTTGGCCTGTCCCGAACGACAATCACCCTCAGTCTAGCCGCAAGTGCATCTTCCAGCAGCCTTATTGCTCTGTCTCGGATGGTCTTTGATAAGGTGATTGGCTCTGATTCCCAACAGATGGAATTCAACCTGCCTGACATGACCTACCCGTGTTTGTTGGAATACTTTGTGCCAAGGATAGCTTGATCCCAAGCAACGACGGCCGATCCCGTCCAAAGCTACAGTGACAGCCTGTCCTGTCCAAATTCGATCAACAAGTGGCGATGCAGTCATCCACTTCTTCTTCCATCCCCAGCGACAGTCCATCCGTCCTTTCAACCAATCAGGTTCCTTAAGTTTACATGTCTACTTTGTTAGTATGTTCTGCTCTGGATTGCCTTGAGGGGTGTCTAGAAACCTTTGACGTTACTTGTACCAAGTCGATGGTGCTCCAAGTGCCGTCAAAGGGGGGCTACTGTAGACACCCCAATCTAGGCTTCCAGATTAGTTTACTTACGGTATTTGATTCCCTGATGATGAAACGGATCAAGAACACCCCGGGAATGTCGAGTGTTTGAGCTTTGAGTGTTTGCAAAACCCTTGAACCTAACCTAGCCGAAGCCACTTCAAAAAGCCAAAAAACCTACTGATGTGCGCCAGGGCGCAACCATCGCGCGCCAGGGCGCACCGTCGCGCGACGGTCTGACTCCATCGCGCGATGGTCAAATTGCCAGGTGGTGGTCACCAGTCAAAGCTTGACCGTTGACGATCGCACGCCAGGGCGCACCATCGCGCGACAGACTGGCTCCATCGTGCAACGGTCCAAGCTGTCCCCATCACCTTTATCAGCTGGGCAGCTTAACCACCAAGTAACCCTCAGCCAGCCTCATGGACTGGCTGAGCTCCTCTATTTGCATCACCCAACCTTTCCAAAGGATGAAATTTGGCCACCAAGCCAAACCAACCCTTGATTGGTTGGTTATTTCTCCTCCATACACCATTCCTTCCCCTTCTCCTATAAATACCCCCCATATGCTTCCATTTAAAGGGTTCAAAAAATCCATACACCTTGGGTTTTCAAGTGTAATCAAGAAAGGTTACAAAATCCTACAACCATTTTCACACCTCAATCAAGCACAACCACCTTGTTATTCAACTCAAACATCCATCATTCAATCTCAACCTCAATTCAAAGCTCAAACACCCATTCAAACTCAAAGGCCAAAGGTATAGCTTATCTTTGTTATGCTCTCCGTTCTGATCCCTGAGGGGGGCTGGCAGGGCCAAAGATGGTAATCAATACCAGTCCTGGTCCTAAACCTGGCAAGGTTTCAAAAACCGTTATGGTAGGAACCAGCGCGCGACGGTCCCAGTCTCGCGCACGACACTCCATTGTTGCGCGTGATGGACCGCGTGGGGATTGGTGTCCTACAATTTTATGCATTTCTTTGTATATATCTCACTGTGAGCATATTAATAACCAGTTTACTGCTTTCCTTAGCTTAAATTGTTAGTTGTATTTCAATACGCATTTCTGTTACTGTGGAGTACCCCTGGGATCTTTTTGGACTTGTCCCAGAACCCAGAATGAGTAAAACCAAACACTGGAAGATTGACCCATACCCGCGCGCGCTGCACCCAAACCCACGCGCGATGGTCAAATGGAGCGTTGACCAGCGCGCCAGGGCGCAATAGTCACGCGGCGGGGCGCACCATCGCGCGACAGACTGACTTCCTCGCGCGATGGTCAGCCTATTTCCAGTGAGTGGCCTTTGCTTTGGTAACTTTGCCCTTGGCCTTTGTTCACCTCCACTGTGTAGGGGTTGTAAGTTAATTTTGTTTATTCTGTTTGTAATAATTTACTTTCAGTACATATAAAACTGCTTGGTTTGCCCCCTAGGTGTGCACTAGTCCTTCCAGAGCCCAGAAGGGAATAAAATTCAAACTGTTGGTAAGGTATCAACACTCGCGCGAGTGTATGGGTCTGTCGTGCGACAGTCAACTTGCATGTACATAGATCCATGTGTGGGCTACCACAGCCCCAGGTGGATCGGGGCGGCCCGAAAAACACACATTTTTTAATCAAATTGAAAAATTTGAAGAGTCGCCACCCGGATTTGAGGTTTGCCACCCGATAAACCGTTTTTTATTGAAAATGATTATTTGAATTGAAAACCAGAGATTGTGTGAGGGTTCGAAAGCCATGTTACGAGGGGGGAAGGGTTTTACGGCACCCCTCTCGCCCGAAACGGGATCGGTCTCTACTAAATATTTGTGGGATTTTTTAAAAGATCTTGTTTCATTAGACACATAGCAAGTATCCGCAAGTATAACAAGTAAGAAGTGTATGCTGGTGCTAGTGTACATGCAAAGGGTGAAATAATGATGAACAAATGCATAACAGAAGAAAATTGGTCACTGCCACTGGTTTCACTCCCGAGCGCTCGAGAGTGCCACTGGCCATTCCTGCAAAACTTGTTAGGTACGAACAGAATATGATACTGAAAATGAATGATAAGATTACTTATGTAATGCCCCCAATTTCGGGTACGTTAAAGGGACAATTTTATTGAAAGATAAATAGAGTCAAGCTCATTTATTTCATCATAAACCTTGCAAAAGTACTTTTATTCAATAAGGGAGGGTACTAGGGTTTTTATCGACTACTCTTCGGTTTCCTCCATTCTTGCCAGTTCCTCGGCTCCAAAGGCTTCCAAAGTGTAGAGTTCCCCCTGTTCATCTATGAGGTCTGACACATTATACCGGCGTCGCCACCAATATAATATGTGAAGGTCACCAAAGGTAACACCGTGAGCCATAATGCTCAATAGAGAAATCCATACCCATTAACCCTTAACTTACACAAACAATCATACAGATAATGATATCAATGCAGTACAAGTCATACAGGTAATGATACGTACTTAGCAATAACATAACCACATTCTTTAGTTAGCGTAAGTGTTCGTGTCATCAGAGTTTCTCCTACGCAGTGTTTCGTAGACCGTGTCACCAATTTCACTTCTCTTTTATCCATTTAACATTCTGAAAATCATTTTAACACACCCAACCTCGGTTCCGCCGTTCCGGGTTCTCGAGTATCCTCACAATGGTTCCGCCGCACCGGGTTCCCATTGGCACACAAAACTTTGCATTGGCTCCTCTCCGCGAATAACCAAGCCACACACCCAACCTCGGTTCCGCCGTTCCGGGTTCCCGAGGATCCTCACAATGGTTCCGCCACACCGGGTTCCCATTGGCACACACACACCACCCAACGGGCAAGTCCGGCCACGTTGTGGTTTCCAAAATCACACACCACACAATGGGCAAGTCCGGCCACATTGCGGTTTCAAAACACACCTTGTTTTAACACACCCTAGGTGTCATGTTTCTATTTTCTCGTTTTCGTGTCTCGTATTCATGCATAGACTCCGCGGCAGGACGTATTGACTTCTTGAAATTAAACTAACAAGATCATCCAACTCTATATTACTTAGCATGCTCATTCTAATCATACTCGAACATTTAACACACAAACTAAAGCATAGTGCCACATGGACGGACACCTTTGGAGTGGTAAACCACTTATGCTTTATCAACAACAAGTAGTCAAGCAATCATACAACAAGCTCATCACCATCCTTATGATTGAAACTTAGCGATCAATTCCTATCTTTTAAAAAGTCGTTCTTTCTTTCTTTTAAGGAAGTTCAAAACAGCATATGTTTATTGAGGATAAAGTTTGTTACTACAACATGCTCATACTTTTCTTAGCAATTAATTTACTATTATGCATTCGGATATACAAGTAAAGCATCGATTCTTATTTGACGGATAAGGAAGTTACTACGTACTAAGATTAATCTATATTCCAAAAGTATACGCATATCTAATTATATAAAAGGAAAGTAGATATGGAAATCTACTATACTTAGGGAGTAGGTAAGGATAATCTACCGTTCTTCTTGGCGGTAGGTCGATCTAAGGGATTGGTCGTCGGTTT
Source organism: Rhododendron griersonianum (assembly GCA_018127125.1). Taxonomy (NCBI): domain Eukaryota; kingdom Viridiplantae; phylum Streptophyta; class Magnoliopsida; order Ericales; family Ericaceae; genus Rhododendron; species Rhododendron griersonianum. The sequence continues at coordinate 39,431,509 of CM030791.1, forward strand.
TGGTGGATCGGCGGCGTAACGGCTCCGGATTGCTTCGAAAGGAAGAGAGATGGATGTTCTCTTCCTAGAAACAACTTTGTGAACTAAACTAGACTACTTTAAGGATCTAAGGGTGGTTTTGGAGGTCGTTTGGCGGTTGCTCTTCAAGAACAAGGAAGAACATTCAAGAACAACAAAGAACAAGCAAGAACATTGATCTTTCTAGAGAGAGAAGTTGAAGGATGAAGGTGTGAGTTGAATGCTTGGGCAAGGGTCCTATTTATAGCAAAAGTTTGGCTCCCCCCTCCCTCTCTTGGCCGGCCCTCTCTCTCTCTCTTGTCCATTGGATTTTGCTCCATGGCTTGTCATTTCAAGCATGCAAGCATGCCAAGGCTCGTCATTTCCAACCTTTTAGGCTTAAGGCTAGAATCCTAGGTTATCATGGAAGGTTCATGGTCTTGTCTTGTCTAAAATGGTTGGCTTGCAAGATAGGATCTAATCATTGGCTTTGGAAAGACTAGAAATGGTTGACACATGGAGTTTTAGGCTTAAGGCTATGGTGTAGCTTAATGAAGTGTCCATCACATAAGCACACACCTCACACTCTCTCTCTCCCTCTCGGATCACTCTCTCTCTCCCCCCTCCTTTGGCCGAAATCCCCCCCCCCCCTCTCTCTCCCATTGCCTTGTCAAATCAAGCTTTAGGCATGCCAAGCATGGCTTCCATTTTTAGGTTAGGTCTTAGGTTATCATAAGGGGTTAGTCATAAAAGGAGGGACAAGTGGCAAGGCTAGTTGTACTTTGGAATACTAGATTTGGTTGGCTTGCAAAAAGGGCAAAAGAAGTCATCAAAGGGTTGTACTTTGGTTGGCTAAAGTAAGAAGGTTACTTGCATGGGTGGCCAAACACAAATACACACTCACTCTCTCTCCTTTCTCTCTCTCGGCCTCCCTCTCTCTCTCTCTCACGGCTTTCTCTCTCCCTCTCTCTCTCTCTCCTACTTGGTTAAGTCTATATATAGAAAGAACAAGAAAAGGCTAAAAGGGTGAAATGATTAAAGGTGGAAACTTACTTTCCTAGATAGTAACTTGCCATAAAAGTAATGATTACTCCAAGCCATGTGTTCTACTTTTGGCACCTCATGATTGTTTCTATTGACCAATGGTTCTAAATTGCTAGGGAAGAGTAACTAAGTCAAATGGTACTTAGGTTAGGCTAACTAACTAGTTGGAAGCTAATTCTAGTTAGTCAAGTTGGATTTCTAGTCAAAAGTAACTAAGATTTAAATAACTAAATACAATACTATGGATCATATTGGCGTTTAATAAGTATGCTCGATTTTAAAAGAATGACCGAGTCACTTGGCGATGGAAATCCATTTATAAACATCGAATCTAATTATGACGGCTTATTCGGAGTTTAGCAAGAAATCTAATAGGAATTTCAATAAAACCAATTATTACAACGAGATTTTTATTTACTAAAAATCGGAGTTGTTATAACTTAAACATGAAGTAGGCTCAGTAGAGGGCTTGACTAGTTAAGACCACACTCTAATCCACCAAACCATGCCTCCTTGCCTTTGCAAGGTCAGATCTGCATTCTTAAGGGAAAATAGACACGTCCCTGCGTATGAAATATCAGAGGCATGGCAAGATAGGGGGGAGTAATGAACTGCAGTAGCATGCAGACACTCCCTAGCGCTCGGGAGTGGTCTCAAGCGCTTGGAAGTGAGATGCATGACAGCTTGCTTTCAAACAGGAAATGATCTTATTTTGGCATGCAGACATCCCAGTTTTGATCTTCCAAGAATAAAATCTCCTTTTTAACCTTGGAAAATCTTGTTTTAGCTCGAACTTTGATAAAAAAAAAAACATTTCCACTTGGAGGAAGTGGGTTTTCTACGTTTGCATTCCATGATAAGACCATTTCATTTAGGAATGCACTTCACCCCTACCCACTGTCTACCAAAAATGCAAGGAATGGAACTGGAAACAGTCCCGAGCGCTCGGGAGCACTCTCGAGCGCTCAAGAGTGTTTCCAGTGGGTTTTTGAAAAAAATGTTTCATGGTCCCTTTGCTCTTGTATTAAAGACTGGGACAGGCTGAGAGACCTCCCTCAGAAGGGAAGAACAGCCACTTGCTTGAAATCAAAGTAGATAGATTTCTACCTTCAATGAGAACCTTGCTTCTTGAGAGATTTTGAGAAGTGAGGAAAGAGGGAAAAATGCTAGAAATTAGAGACCAAAGGTATTCTGAACTCCCAACATCTTTTTTGATCTTTTGCTTCTTGCAAGCTTTGCTTTGAAAATCAAGTGTTTTTGCAAAAAAAGGAAAAAGAGTGGTTGCCCTTTTTTTTGAACAATGAGAGAGTTTTTAGAGAGAGAGATTTCCTCCCCCTTTCTCAGCAGAAGTGAGGGCATATATATAGGCAATATAACCTAAGGTTTCATTTGAGAAATGAAATTGAAATGAAATCTTTTCTTGGAGGGAAGATCTTCAGGCCTGACCCTCTCTGACTGAGGTTGAGTGTTGCCTCAAGCATCAGCCGGCTCAAATGGCTGTAATGATGGGTTGCATGGATAGTGGGAAACTTTATCATCCATTGGGCATCACAGAGGTCTCGAGCGCTCGAGAGTGAGCCAGGCCAATGGTTTTTGAAAAATGGTTTTGAGCGCTTGGGTCTGCTCCCAAGCACTTGGGATTGATTTTGACCATTTATTTTCCCTTTTAAGGTCCCTCAAGAAGCATTGTTCTGATTAATTCAAGGCTCGTTTTAATCCGAATTCATCATCGGGGAGCCTCAGGGCCACAAATTAAGGGAATTTAAAGAGTCCAAATTGGGGTGTCTACAGTTGCCCCTCTTTGGGCGTCATTCGGCATCATGTCTGGATACGAGTGACGTCCAAAGATTGAGACAGCCCAATTTGAAACCAAATCAAATCCTTAATTTCAAAAGACAAATGCGAGTAGAAACATTCAATGCATGAGGTCGCGTCCTTCCGAACTGCCTACGTACCCTTTTCTGTAGGGATCAGACCAGCGTAGTTCTTTGGGGCAAATGCAAACATGCATGCTGTAGAAGGCATAAAGACATGCTAGCAAATAATTGACAAGATAAATTGATTGAGAAGCGCCCACCGATTGCTTTGTCTCAGTGGGTAAGCGAAAAGATTGTAAACGTAACATAGAATACATCGTGAGGGGTGCCATCCAACTGGACAAGTTAGTTTGTCTCGAAAGGATAAAAGATGAATGCATTGTGAAGGGTGCTGTCCAATGTGAATAAATCTTGAGGGGTTCCATCCAACGGGACAAGTTCGTTTGTCTCGAAAGGATTTAAACCAAATCTATGGTGAAAGGTGATTGACAAAAGGTGATTGAAGGATGTCACTCAGGACGATGCCAAATCTATGGCGGAAGATGAATGAAAGATGATGTCCCAGAGGACGGTGCCAAATCTATGGCAGAAAATGATTAAAAGATGTCCCGAAGGACGATGCCAAATCTATGGCAGAAAATGATTGAATAATGTCCCAGGTGACGATGCCAAATCTATGGCAGCAGATGATTGAAAGATGTCCAAGAGGACAATGCCAAATCTATGGCGGGATTTGATTGAAAGGTGTCCCTCAGGACAATGCCAAATCTATGGCGGGATTTGATTGAAAGGTGTCCCTCAGGACAATGCCAAATCTATGGCGGGATATGCTTGAAAGATGTCCCAGAGGACGATGCCAAATCAATGGCGGAATTTGATTGAAAGATGTCCCTTAGGACAATGCCAAATCTATGGCAGAAGATGATTAAAAGATGCCCCTCAGGACGGTGCCAAATCTATGGCACAAAATGATTGAATGATGTCTAAGAGGACAATGCCAAATCTATGGCAGCATGATTGAATGATGTCCAGGAGGACGATGCCAAATCTATGGTAGTAGATGATTGAATGACGTCCAAGAGGATGATGCCAAATCTATGGCAGAAGATGATTGAAATATGTCCCTCGGGATGATGCTGTAAGTGCAGAAAAACTAAGTGTGGTTTGAGCAGCACGAGATTGTAACGGCTACTTCGTGATCCTTGCCGGAACCCTAATGCGTCGCCGGAGTTCTTATCTGCAAAATAGACAAGGGGTGAGCGCACCTTTGCTCTCGTGGCAAAGGCCCTCCGATGCCTAAGTTAGTATCACGTACTAATGGAAAACCCTAATTAAGCATAAGAGAATGCATATAACTGTAATGTATTGTGTACCTTTTTCCTCTCGGTTTGCTTTATATTTATAGGTTCATGGATGCTTGCTGCCCAAGTATCCATGTTGCCCTATGTTTCCTATCTCGTATAGGAAACCCAGAATATCTCGGATTCTCATTCCCTTATCAGTTCATCACTTTAGTCCGTTTAGGACTCCTTTCCATAGCTGGCCGAGCTTCCCATTCCCGTTGGGTATCTCTCCAAGATCCTATTTTATTGGGATCTTATAGTATATACGGAATATCCCTGTTTCTAGAACCTTCTGGAACGTTTCCTGCATCTGGGACTGCTTTTCGTACAAATCCCCTCCTGTTCGGCTCTTTTGCTGCCGAACAGACTACCTGGACCAATGACTTCACATGTCACTGGTCCTCTGTCAATTCCTTGGTCCAATACTCTCTTGCGTTACCGGACCTTGACCCAGTACAGACTCTCTGGACCAATGATCCTTCATATCATTGGTCCCTATTGCCGATCACCGTCTCTGCACGGCGACTGTCCTTAACATAACTGTGTCGTGGTCCCACGTACCACGTGTTTGGCCCTATTGTGTGCCTGTTCGGGATTTACTCCCTACAATTGCTCCCCAGCTTTACTCGTTATTTTCTCGTACATGACGAGCAAAGCTCCCCAGGAATTGAATAACGTTTCTTTGCTCCTGCATCCATTAATTCTTAAATTTGGCGCATATATCATCATTGAACCTGCCCAAAAAATGTCTCGTCATTGGGCCGGACAGGCTTTTCATGCCCCTTTCTTTACACGTGGCACCCATCGTACCGCCCGCATTAAATGCGAATGGACTCTTTTCAGAAAACAGAACGCCCAAACAGCGCTTCGGATGACGTTCTGCTTACGCCATCTACAGAAATAGGGTACGATTGGGTTTTCACCCCATTTCGAAACCCCATCCTTCGTTTTGATTCCCTCTGCAACCAGAGCACTTCAAGCGTACCCGCCATTTGAAGCCCTGTTCATCATCCCAAGATTTTTTTCCCTAGTGTACCTAGGACTCTGATCACCATAATCGTAAGTCATCGTTCCTTCTTCCCTTTATCTCTCGTCGATTTAGGGATTTTTCAAGGTTTCTTTGTACCTCTTTACTTATCTGTTTAGAATGGGGAGATTCCGCCGTCACTGTAACACACCTCAAGCCATGGCGACATTCAGGTCTCGTTATGAGATCCCTGATGATGTCGCCACTGTACTGGCCCATGAGGACGCCCTTCGGGAAAGCCCTGATAATGACACCCTTCACATTCCCGTGGTGGCTGTCGTTGAGGGTGGTGTTAGGTTCCCCTTGGCCCCATTACTCCGCCAAGTTCTAGCTTTCTATAGGTTGTCACCAATGCAGGTGTCCGCCAATTTCTTTCGCGTCGTTATGGGCATCAATACCCTAAACCAGATGTTAGGCACATCCTTAGGTCTGCACGATATTCATCACATGTACAGCATTTCTCGGACCAAGGATGCCTTGACCTATTATTTAAAGAGTAGAGATTCCAGGAGACGTCTCGTGCTCGAATTGCCTGACTCCGCTCGTGGAGACAACGATGATTTTCTAATCGTCACTGGGAACTTCGAGCCCCGGAATGAGGATGGCAGAGTGATAGGATTCCATGCCCCTCACAGATTCGGGCAACCACGTTAGTTCTTTTTTCCTCGTAGAATCACTTAGCAATTTTTCATATTGCATTTTGATCACTTATTTTCTAACTGTCAACTTCTCGTGTTGTAGCCGAAAACGTCAACCAAGGGCACGCCATCATCACTCCCCAAGTTCATGTAGCACATATCGATCAGGCCCTAAATTTCAACAGTCAGGGTACCTATTTGGCAGGCCGAGCAAGAGCAGCACAGGTGCTCTTGAGTTACAGGGCATCATACGGGGGCTTTATTGATCGGCGCATCCGTGCAGCCGACGACCCACCAGTTCCTGGGCCTGCTGCCGCACAGCCCGAGCAAATAGAAGAGGAAAGGCGTTCTCGGACTCCTCCATTCCGTAGCATATCTGTGGAAATTGTCGAGGAAGCATCCACATCATCCGACGGCTATCCTCCATCCCTACATTCTCAAGAGATGAACCAGCCAATCAACCTTGAAAGCCTCCTCACAATTCCAAGAGCTGGCCAAGGAAGAGGCCGCGGCATTACTCGTGGCCGAGGTCGCTCCCAGAGTCCGGCGCCGTCGCATGGCCGCCGACGACCTGATGCCCCTCCCGGATTCTCTCCCGAGGAAGTTGAAGCTAGCCACAGGGACAAACGCCAACGTTTGGAAGCACTTGAAGGGCCCTCGACTCAGCCGCCCATAACCCCAACTCCAATCTGGGCTCCCCAATTTACTCACGGCAACAAGACTGTCACTGTCCGAGATAGTGTGGAGTCTGAAGGGACTGCACTGGCCCTGTCCCAGGCTCTCATGCTTCCAGGGGACATGCAGAAGGAGGTGGTCAATTCGCCGGACAACCTGCTCGGGTCGTTTATGGTGCACAGCTTTAAGGTGGTTTTGTTGTTTTCTTATCGTTCATAACTTTGCCCTTTCTCAATTGTATTACTGAGCCACTAATAATATGTCTAGGCTGCTCAAAAGATGGTGGCCATGGCCCAAAAATTGGGCCACTCAGAGCCCCAGCGTGCAAAATTGGCCAGTGACAATGCCAAGCTCCTAAGCACCGTTGCCCCGCTTGAGAGAGAGAGAAACCAGGCTCGAAGTGCAGCAAATGAACTGAAGGTTAAACTGGAAGGTGCCGAAGATAGTCTGAACCAGACTTTGATAGAGCTGGAAACAAGTAAAAGTGAGGCCAAGGCATCTTACCAGCAGGGCTACAATGAAGGAATCAATGTAGCTACTGAGAGCTACAAATGCCAGATGCCTAGGATCCAGGATCAGATATTTGCTGCTGGGTGGACTGCTGGCCTCAGGAAGTCTGGTACAGCTGAATCTTCTCCCCTGTGGACAGAAATTGATCTTCCGAGCACTATAGTGGCCCAAGACGAGGAGGAGTATGCTGAGGAAGGGGATAATCTGGATGAGGGGCTCAATACTGACGCCTCTGAGCATCAAGATGCAGAAGCTGTTATAAATGTGGAAGAGACCCACCCTGGCCAAAAGGAAGCCAGTGGAGGTCCAGCTGACGAGAACACAACACGGAGGCTACCCCTGCACAGATTCCTTCCCCCATCGTCGAGAACCTTACCGTCGAGAACCCTACCGTTAACCAGCAGGTATGACTTCCCTTCTCTTGGAACTTTTCCCAATCATGTTTTTTGGATACTTATGGTGGCCCTGCGTGGCACAAGTACATTTTCAATACTTTAACTTAAGTATTTGGCCCTTCGTGGCTTCTTAACATTGCTGGTGGCCTTTTTCGTGGCCAATCGTTTAATTTCGATTGCCCAAGTATCTCGTACTTAGGTGTTCTGAGTATGTTCTCTCTTCTTCTTTTATTTTATCTTGCTGGGGTGCATCCCTATGCTACCCAAGTTTATTCGTACCACTGAACAACATGTTTTCGTATGTTCTTCCGAGTTATCCTCGTGTTTGGAAAAAGTCCTGAGTGTATTCGTACTTAGACAATATCGTATGTATTCGTATGCTGCCCAAGTTTTCCTCGTACTTGGAAATAATTCTAAGTGTGTTCATACTTAGATAAGTTTGCACACCTTCGTTTGCTCCCCATTTTTCATTGGTTTGGACTAGAAACCATCTAAGTTTACTCGTGCTTAGATTCCCAAATGTTTCGTATTTGGGGAAGCTATGCATATTTTCGTATGCACGCCAAACGCTCGTTTGTTAGTCTAAGTGTATTCATACTTAGTTTACCCAAATGTTTTCATATTTGGGGAAAGTGTGTACATTCACGTATGCACACCAGGTTTGTTCATACCTGTATTTGTAACCAAGTATATTCGTACTTGCAACATTTTTGAATCTGCTCAAATATACTCGTATTTGGCGTAAACCTATCTCTCTGCTCCCCAATATGAAGTGAGGAGCGAGGACCAGGCCTAACTTCGTATTCTAATTATCATGGAAATAAAAAACAACGCCTTATATCAAAACCAGAATTTTATTCATAATTCAAAAACTCAAGGGGGCGTTACGCGTACCCCTTGCAACTAACGAATCAATAAAAAACAAAGGAATTTTATTCGTAATTCCCACACAATCACGATGTGCATCCTATCACAAAATCAAATGAATAAAAAATAAACTGAAGTTTTTTCAAACAAAAAACTTCCTCAAGTTGTGGACATTCCATGGCCTCGGCACTGGGTTCCCGTCCAGGTCCGCCAAACGATAAGCCCCAATGCCCACAATCTCTGTGACACGATATGGGCCTTCCCAGTTTGCCCCCAACTTGCCCTCGTTGGCCACCTTGGTATTGCCGAGCACCTTACGAAGCACAAGGTCTCCAATACCAAATTCTCGGGGGTGGACATTTTTATTGTAGCTCTACATCAGCTGCTCCTGATACGAGGCCAAATGCACCAGAGCCCTTTCTCTCCGTTCCTCGGCAAAATCCAGTTCAATCTCCAGGGCTCTGTCATTACCTCCACTTTCAACTAAGGTGGTCCTGTTGGTCGGAAGACCAACCTCCAATGGGATCACAGCCTCCGTCCCATATGCCAATGAGTAGGGGGTCTCTCCCGTAGACCTCCTAGGAATTGTTCGGTGCGCCCATAAAACGAGTGGCAGTTCGTCAGGCCACTTCCCCTTTGCCTTGTCCAACCTCTTCTTGATCCCGTCAAGTATGGTCTTGTTGGACGCCTCTGCCTGCCCATTACTTTGTGGGTAGGCTGGGGTCGAATAATAATTCCTTATCCCATACTGGACACAAAAAGCCTTGAACTTTTTCTGAAATTGGGACCCGTTATCCGTAATTTGTGAATAGGGGACCCCAAATCGAGTAATTATGCTCTTCCACACGAACCTTTCTATCATAGGCTCAGTGATCTTAGCCAATGGTTCTACCTCAATCCATTTGGTGAAATAGTCTGTTGCTACCAACAGAAATTTCCTATTTCCTGTTGCCTTGTGAAGTGGACCCACGATGTCCATCCCCCATTGTGCGAAGGGCCAAGGACTTGTCAAAGGCACCAGATCCTCGACTGGTGTTCGGATCATTGGTGAGAATTTCTGACACTTCTCACAAATTTTCACATACACCTTTGCATCTTCCTGCATGTGAGGCCACCAGTACCCTTGGGTTATTGCTCAGTGGGCAATGGACCTACCCCCAGCATGACTTCCACACGTCCCCTCATGGATCTCGTGGAGGAACTTCTGCACCATCTCTGGGTGCACACAAAGTAAGTATGGACCAGTAAAAGATTTTCTGTACAACTTCCCTTCTGGTGACAGCCAAAATCGTGCAGATTTTGTTTTTATCTTGTGAGCCTCCTTTTTGTCTGTGGGGAGTGTCCCATCTCGTAGGAACTCCACTATTGGGTCCATCCAACTGGGTCCTTGGTTCACGTCCAAGACCAACTCCACACTTCTTCCGATGCTCGGCTCAGCAAGATAATCTACTGCCACACGTCTTTTGAATTCTGTTGGTACAGCTGCAGCCAACCAGGCAAGAGAGTCAGCATGGGCGTTCTGCCCAGAACTTATTTGCTCAGTATACACCTTCTCGAAAGTGTCTAGCAGATCTCTGGCGGCCATCACGTAGGCAGCCATCTTCTCGTTTCGAGCCTCGTATTCCCCGGACAACTGATTCACCACGAGTTGTGAATCACAATGTACTCGTATTCTTTTTACCTTCAGGGTCTTTGCACTCCTTAGCCCTGCCAAGAGTGCCTCATACTCTGCCACGTTATTTGAAGCACTGAATCCCAATCGAAGGGACAACTCCATCATTGCTCCTTCAGGAGGGAAGAGTACTACCCCAATTCCTGATCCTGTATTACACGCAGAGCCATCAACAAATAATTTCCATTCCATGGGATCTTGTTCGGCCGGAGCTTTCTTCTTTCTCGTTGTTTGCTCCTTCCCCTGTTCCTTTCCCTGCTCCTGTCTCATAGGAGGCTGGGGAGCCACCGTGGGCGAAAACTTAGCTACAAAATCTGCCAGAACTTGCCCCTTTATTGCAGTGCGCGGCTGGTAGTCTATGTCGTACTGTCTTAACTCGACCGACCAAGTTGAGACTTTAACGGGAATTCAGTATAGACCACAACCCTGTGACTCTGGAAATAATGGGGCAACTTTCTCGCCGCCGTCCTTAATGCCAGGACCAACTTTTCGAGGGGCAGATATCTCGTTTCTGCGTCCAGCAATGTCTTGCTCACATAATAGACGGGGACTTGCTCGGATCCCTTATCCCTCAATAACACTGCACTCACGGCATGTTCAGAAACTGCTAAGTACAAGGTTAAAGACTCACCTTCTTCGGGTGTGGATAATAGGGGAGCTACTGCCAAGTACTTCTTCAGGTCTTGGAACGCTTGCTCACACTCTGCTCCTCATTCGTATCCTTCCCTCTTTTTCAGCAATTGGAAGAAAGGTCTACATTTGTCACTTGACCTGCTGATGAATCTATTTAGAGCCGCTGCCATCCCTGTTAACCTCTGGACCTCCTTCGTGGTCCTCAGACTTTGGAGCTTTTGCAACGTAGTAATTTGATCGGGATTTGCCTCTATCCCTCGTATGGTCACCAAATGCCCTAGGAATTTTCCTGAGTTTACCCCGAACGCACACTTCGAGGCGTTGAGTTTCAGCTTATATTCCCTCAGTATCTCAAAGGCTTCCTTCAAATCAACAATGTGGTTCTCCTTTTCCTTGCTTTTGACTACCATGTCGTCTATGTAAACCTCCATGGTCTTGCCGAGCAACTTCTTTAGCATAATCGTTGCTAACCTCTGGTATGTTGCACCTGCATTCCTCAAACCAAAGGGCATGACGCTATAACAGTACAGCCCCCTTGGTGTGATAAAGGAAGTCTTCTCTTGACCGGGACCGTACATGGCTATCTGGTGATACCCTCGATAAGCATCAAGGAAACTCATCCGCCCATACCCAACTGTTGCATCAACAAGTTGGTCTATCCTGGGAAGGGGGAAGCTATCCTTGGGACATGCTTTGTTCAAGTCGGTGAAATCGACACAGACTCGCCACTTCCCATTTTTCTTCTTTACCACCACAATATTGGACAACCATTATGGGTAGTATACCTCCCGTATAGCCTTTGCTTCGAGCAACCGGTCCACCTCCTCGATGACAGCGTCCACGTGCTGTACGGTAGACCGTCTCTTTTTTTGCATCACAGGCTTATGTTGTGGATCCACATTCAAGTGGTGACAGATCACGTTCGCATCCACTCCAGGCATCTCCTCGGGTACCCAAGCAAACACATCAACGTGCTCCCTGAGGAACCCCACCAATTCTTTCTCCTCCGTCTCATTCAGGTTCTCCCCAATCAAGAAATACCTTTCCGGATCATTCTCGTTGATCTGGATCTTTTTCAAGCCTTCCACCACTTTCTCGGCGGGGTCTCCTCTGACATCCTCAATGGTCGGCTGATCCGGGACCTCGACTGCTTGGACCAACTTCACTTTGGGTGCCTTCTTGATAATAGAAATAAAGCACTGCTGGGCAACCTTTTGATTCCCCCTTATCCTTTCTATACCATTCGATCCTGGGAATTTCACCATCTGATGGTAAGTGGAAGAAACCGCCTTCATCTTGTGTAGCCACGTTCTTCCAATAATCGCGTTATAAGAAGATGGTACATCTACCAATAGGAAATCGGTCCTCAGCACGACCGTTCCTGCCTAAACAGGAAGAGTTATTTTGCCCAAGGGCCAGACTGCTCCTGCACTGAATCCGACCAAGGGGGTTATTGATTGCACCAAATCCACTTGTGTCAGCCCTAACTTCTTGAACGCGTCATAGTATAGTATGTCTGTGCAGCTTCTTGAGTCCACCAAGATTCTTTCTATGTCGTACTCCCCAATTCGCAGGGTTATGACCAAGGCATCATTGTGTGGTACCTGGATTCCACCCAGGTCCTCATCCGTGAAGACTATGCCTCCATTGCATTCTTCTCCCTCACGTCCTCGTTTCTTTCCCAACTGCATCACATGCTGGTCGTGTTTTACTTGTCTCTGGAGCAACCTCACCTCATTTCTCGTATAAGGCGCGACCAACCCATGTATCATATGGATCACGCCCCTTGGATTTTGCTCGTAATCCAACTCTAATGCTTTCTCTGCACCCTTGTGCTCTTCCTGAATAAACTCTTTCAGGTAACCACGCGAAACCAGATCATCGAGGTGTTGCTTGAACATCTCACAATCTTTCGTCATGTGCCCCCAGTCTTTGTGATAACTGCAATGCTGACTCGTAGCCCTTTTTGCGTCTTTATCTCCCTCCATCCTTGGGGGCCACTTAAAATATGGACGATTCTTTATTTTATAAAGAATCCGATAGATTGGTTCCTTCCAAACCGTTGTCACCGAAAAGAAAGACTTAGGGTCTGGAGCATGTTTCTCTTTGAACGGCTCTTTCTTGACCTGCCCGTATTCCTTCCTCTCTTTTTAGGTTTTGGGCTCCGGTTTGTCTGTCCTCTTCGGCACACCCTTTGCCTGTTCGGCGACCATTCTGTTGTCCTCTCGCAATATGTCATCCTCGTTTCTGGCATGCTGCTCGATTCGTTCCATCAATCTTGCCAATGTACTTACCGGGGTCATGTTCAGGGACTTACAGAGTTCTCCCCGAACAAGTAACCCTGTCTTGAAGGTGGCTATCGTATATTCCTCACTGCAACCTTCAATCTCGTTGAAAGTCTCCCAGTATTTCTTAGCGTAGTCCCTGGTCGGCTCGTTCTCACCTTGTTTCATGACAGAAAGGCTCTCAAAGGTTTTTGGTGCTTTCCTGCTCCTCAGAAACCGAGCAGTAAATTCTTCGGCTAGCTGTCTCCATCCTCGTATGGTGTTCGGCCCTAATTTATGGAACCAAGACAAAACTACCTTTCCCAAACTTGATGGGAACATCTTGCACATGATCGCATTATCCCCGTCGTGCATGAACATTGCCTGCCGGTAATGCTGTATGTGGGCCACGGGATCAGTATTTGTTTCGTAAAGAACGAATGCCCCGTGCTTCACCCTGCTCGGAAGCTTTGCCTCTTGCAATCTCCTTGCAAAAGGGGATGAAGCTATATTGCTGAGGGCTTTCCGTGCTGCTTCTCGTGTAGACATGGTTCCCTCCTCTTGTTCTTTTGCCTTTTTGGGAGTACTCTTTTCCCAATCGGAATCAGGCCTCTCGTACCTATCCTTGTGGTGTCTTCTAATCTCTCCCTCTTCGGGGGTAAGGCTTCTGCTCCTTCTTTTTCGTGAAGAAGCTCTTTTCTTTCTCGGGGTCGAGCTTCTGGACCTGCTCCTCCTTCCTCGTGAAGGAGCCTTCTCGTGTTCCACTATTGCCAGCTTGTCTCCTCTGGAGTTTCTTCGTGACAGTCCAGAATCCTCCGGATGTTCTCGTATCCATTGCAATTCCTGGATCTCATACTCTCGTTTCTTAATCAGACGAGCATATTCTTCGATCTCCTGTCTCTTTTTGTCCAAGACATCGTCACAGTTGTGTGCACTCATTGAATGTGCCACCGATTCTCCCTCACGACGGGACTTGCTCCTTCTCGTGGATCCTGTGGCCGTCCCTCCCTCCTTGTTCTTAGAATCGCCATGGACGGTCAGGGGATTACCCTTGCTTGTGGGCTTCTTGGCTTGCCCACCATCGGGTTTTCTCGGAGGGTCCGGTGGGGACTGGTCGCCTCCTCCTCCCAACTGGTGTTTTGGGTCATGTGGTGTCTTTGGGTCTTCTTCCATCTTGGTCACTTTTCAGAGGGATCTCTTTCGTTTCCCACAGACGGTGCCAATTGTAAGTGCAGAAAAACTAAGAAGGGTTTAAGCAGCACAAGATTGTAACGGCTACTTCGTGATCCTCGCCGGAACCCTAATGCCTCGCCGGAGTTATTATCTGCAAAACAGACAAGGGGTGAGCGCACCTTTGCCTCTCGTGGCAAAGGCCCTCCGATGCCTAAGTTAGTATCACGTACTAATGGAAAACCCTAATTAAGCATAAGAGAATGCGTATAACTGTAATGTATTGTGTACCTTTTTCCTCTCGGTTTGCTTTATATTTATAGGTTCATGGATGCTTGCTGCCCAAGTATCCATGTTGCCCTATGTTTCCTATCTCGTATAGGAAACCCAGAATATCTCGGATTCTCATTCCCTTATCAGTTCATCACTTTAGTCCGTTTAGGACTCCTTTCCATAGCTGGCCGAGCTTCCCATTCCCGTTGGGTATCTCTCCAAGATCCTATTTTATTGGGATCTTATAGTATATACGGAATATCCCTGTTTCTAGAACCTTCTGGAACATTTCCTGCATCTGGGACTGCTTTTCGTACAAATCCCCTCCTGTTCGGCTCTTTTGCTGCCGAACAGACTACCTGGACCAATGACTTCACATGTCACTGGTCCTCTGTCAATTCCTTGGTCCAATACTCTCTCGCGTTACCGGACCTTGACCCAGTACAGACTCTCTGGACCAATGATCCTTCATATCATTGGTCCCTATTGCCGATCACCGTCTCTGCACGGCGACTGTCCTTAACATAACTGTGTCGTGGTCCCACGTACCACGTGTTCGGCCCTATTGTGTGCCTGTTCCGGATTTACTCCCTACAGATGCCAAATCTATGGCAGAGAATGATTGAATGATGTCCAGGAGGACGATGCCAAATCTATGGCAAAAGACGATTGAAAGACGTCCCACAGGACGATGCCAAATCTATGGCGGAATTTGATTGAATGATGTCCAAGAGGACAATGCCAAATCTATGGAAGCATGATTGAATGATGTCCAAGAGGACGATGCCAAATCTATGGCAGAGAATGATTGAATGATGTCCAAGAGGACAATGCCAATTTTATGGCAGCATGATTGAATGATGTCCAAGAGGACGATGCCAAATATATGGCAGAGAATGATTGAATGATGTCCAATAGGACAATGCCAATTCTATGGTAGCATGATTGAATGATGTCCATGAGGGCGATGCCAAATCTATGGCAGAGGATGATTGAATGATGTCCCGGAGGGCGATGCCAAATCTATGGCAGAAAATGATTGAATGATGTTCCGGAGGACGATGCCAAATCTATGGCAGCAGATGATTGAATGATGTCCCGGAGGACAATGCCAAATCTATGGCAGAGGATGATTGAATAATGTCCCGAAGGACAATGCCAAATCTATGGCAGAGGATGATTGAATAATGTCCCGGAGGACAGTGCCAAATCTATGGCAGAAGATGATTGAATGATGTCCAAGAGGACAATGCCAAATCTATGGCAGAGGATGATTGAAAGATGTCCCGGAGGACAATGCCAAATCTATGGCCGAAGATGATTGAATGATGTCCAAGAGGACAATGCCAAATCTATGGCAGAATGTCAAGCAGTGATGTTGACAAATATGATTGATGAAGGTGACCATAAGATGTCGAGGCTAGAGAGTGAGACCCGTGTTTCGACATTTGACAACAACGATGATTTTTTATTTTTTGAAAAACAAAGGACATGTCTGAGTACCCTTTTTGCTTTACTGTTTTTGGCCAGCAGGTTGGTATTTTCAGGACCTTGGGATTTGGGCTGGAGTTTGTCTTTGGATGGAAATTGGGTTTGAGCTGGATCCAGGGCTTGAGCTGGAGTTGGTTTGAGTTTTATTTTGATCAGGGTTTGAGTTTTGAGCATTCATGCCCCAGTCTCGAGGTCGGCTGTATGCTTGGTATGATTGATGACATTGGGCTGATGTGCCCCAGTGAGTGACAGACCTCAGTTCTGATTCTTTCCCTTGATTCCACTAATAGTTTCGGCAACCAGTTTTATCATGAGTGCAAGCGCGGGTTCTTCCATGTATTGAAATTTCTCTCATGAGTTGGGGCCTTAAGATCAATATGACTTGACTAGACAGGTGACCTTGCGTGAATTTGGGCAAGCCCCAGATGACTCGAAGGACCATTTATGAGAGGACTAACTTTCAATGATGACCTTGACTCGACGAGGAATTTGATTTGACTAGACGAGGAACTTGATTACTTGAGGGATCGAAAAATGGCAAGCATGCCCCACAATTGATGTTTGAAATTGTCATGATAAAATCAAGTTTCGATGATTTTCCCATTCGGGGCTTTGAAATTGTTTTAGCACCATCAAGTGATGCTCATTTAGGATTTTCTTTGATCTTGTTTTGTCAAAACACGAAATATTTTTACCACGAACCGTGCCCCAGATTGCTGATGACAACCCATGGATTTTGAAAATGCCCCATCTTGGATTTTGCGGGATTCACAAAATGCATGCCTTGTCGCTCCTTCTTGTTTTCTCCTATTGTCTAGGATTTTTGTTATCAAGTTGTGTTTTCCAATCTGAAAGGACTTTATTCGGGTTGTAACGTGGCCAAGGTTTGGCTTAACAAAGAAAGGATAATAGGCTCAAAAATTTTCATTTTTTTTGGGTTTCGAGAGCTAGCAGCCATCTTGAACATTTTTGCTCCTTTTTTGCTTTTGCATCTCATTGTGCGCCAATGATAACCATGTGTTTGGCACATTTTTCCTCCTTATTTCACCCCAGTGTGGGGGATAGCTGCCTAGCTTGGTTCTTTCAAAGAAATTGATTTAGGCTCGAAGGGGTTATCAATGGATATATATCTTCAAGCGTTTGATAAAAGAAAAGAATGCCTTTCTTCATTTTGAATTGCACAACTTGATAACTGGATCCTAAATGCAAGTTAAGAGATTTGTGTGCTCTAACTTTTGCCTAGATCACATTTTGATGTTTTGATCTAGCGAGCTTTTTCTCGGGCCAAGGTGTTGCTTCTCGACGGCGTCAGGGAGTGCTCCCATGAAATTCTTCTTCTTGCAAGGGCGAAGTATCTCATGTTTTGATTCCTCAATTGATGGTGAAAATCAATTCCAAGTTAAGGGATTATCACAAAACGCGAGTTTATTATCACAATTTCGACACAAGAGGCTTGATGTTGAAGACAAGACTTGACCCACAAAGGATTGACTCAAAAGATCATGACCGAATTTTGGGAGCGACTCAAATGAAGATGACCGGGCCTCAGGATGAGGCTGCCTACGTATCCTTCTTGTTAAGGAATCAGGTCATAACGTAGTTCGGGACTATGAAACTGACTCTCTTTTTGGTTTTTCTTCTTTGACTACAAATTTGAATTTGAAAACATACAGACACGAAAGCATGAAAGACTCGAAGTACAAACTGACTCGAAATTGACTTGAAGAAGACTCGACTTGAAACTTAAAAGCTTTTCAGACTCGTGAGAAATTCCATTCATGGACTGCACTCAAAATCCTCCTCCAGATCTGAGGTCTGGCACTGGGATGGTTCCGTCGTCGATTAGGTCTTGGATCTTATGGCGGAGATGGAAGCAGTTATTGGTGGAATGGCCGGTATATTGGTGAAAGGCACAATAGACTTTTGGGTTGTGGGACGCCGAGAGCTTTTAAGGTAGGGGAGTTGGAGGGAGCGGCTCGATGAGGCCGGCTTCGAGGAGCTTCTCATAAACTGAGGACAAAGGTACAGGAAAACGGGAGAAGATCCTTGGTGGGATTTTGCAGCTGGGTTGAGGGTTCATGGTGGTGCTGAGTGGGCCTCTGGTGAAAGCCTTGCTTGCTTCGCAACTGCATAATACTCTTTTGCTTTTGGGGTTGATCTCATCAATGTGCGTGTCTTGCCTCTCAGCACTAGTTTTAGACAAGGATCCAATATCCTCCTTTGAGTGAGTCTTGGCGTCATGGAATTTGACCAGGTCTTTAAGCATGTCCGAGAGCTTCACTTTTGAGCATATTCTGACTGTTGGAGGGTGGAGGATTTGTAGAGTTTCTTTGATCCTGGCATCATCAGCATTTAGTCCCAGATCTGGATTCGACATGGCGGAGGCGAAAAGGTCAATCAGCCCTTGCAATAGAGTCATCTGCTTATCCATTTTCTGACTCATTTCCTCTATAGCCTTTTTCAGCTCAACCAGCTCTGTTTGCCCTGTCATTTTGAGGTGGTCGAAGAAGGTGGTATGGCTTTGTGTAGGATGAGCGGCCCAGTGCTAACAGTAAGTAAAAAAAGCGAACTCAAAATGTGCCCCTGTTGTGATTTATTGAAAAAAAACGTGTATGAATAAAAGAATTGTTATTCATGTGTTGTCATCGTCGACTCAAGGGATCAAACTTTACAGATAGTTCCAACAGTCACGGGTAGGTCGTTGTCAGGCAGGTTAAATTCCGCACATTGGGAATCAGAGCCAATCTCCTTATCTAAGACCATCCAAGACAGTGCAATAAGACTGCTGGAAGATGAACTTAAGGCTAGACTGAACTAGAGGGAGCCGTTTGGGCACGGCGAACACCGGAGTTATCCCAAACTCCATGGATTTATGGTCTCCTAGACCTTGACTCGAGAAATGATAACCTGCGAAGGATTGCCTTAGTCCTCAGAGATTGTTTTAAGTGTGTATCCTTTGCTTAGGAATGACAAGATTTGAGAGATATCAAGACAGATTAAGCCTTTAACATTTTTCACTCAAAATTTCTGTTTTGGTTTCAAAGACCGTTTAGCGTAAATGACATGATACCGTAACTGGGGTGGCGTAGGTGGCATGGCGCCATTAGCCTAAGCGGTGTAAGTGACTTCGCACTATAACCTGGGTGGTGTGGGTATCACGACATTGTAGCCTAATTGTTTCGTTAATTTTCGTTGAATCCATGATTGAAAAATGTATTGAAGATTTAAAGAATTTTGATATCCCAAAAACCTCATCGTTCCAAGGACTAATTAATTTTGACAACGTGCCATTTAAAAGCACGACTCTTCATTGGTCCAGGCAATCCAAGCCGCGCGGGCGAGTCTAAGAGTTCTATACGCGACACGAACGCAAACCGATAGCATAAGATGCAAGGTGCAATGTGCAAGCGGGATAAGATTACGGTCTTTCGAAGGTTGCCTCATTCCTCAGAATTTCTTTTAGGATGTATCCTTTGTCTAGAACGAAAAGTTCTAAGAGATGTCAAAATGAACTAAGTATTCAACTAGTCCTCGTTCGAAGCTTCAATTTTGAACTTAGAATAGCTTAGTATAGATGGCGTGATACCATAACCAGAGTGACGTCAGTGGCATGGTGCCATTAGCTGAAATGGTGTAAGTGACGTGGCGTCACGGCATCGTTTCCTTGCTATTCCTTATTCTCTGTTGAATCTTTGATTAGGCATTAGTCAAGGACTTAGTATGTTTTGATTTCCCAAAGTCTCATTGTTCTAAGGACTCATGTAGTTTAGACAACGTACACTAGGGTGCACGATTCTTCATCGGGCCTTGGCAACCTTCTACAGACCGCGCAAGTAATTTAAGAGCACAGGACTTGAAATTGAACAGATAGCATGATGGCATGACATGGATGTGATGCATGGTGAGATGCAAAAAGCAGTAACATGTAGGCAGGATATAGCACATAGTCCTACCTTGCGGGTTCCTGTCCTAGTTTGGAATGTTCTATTACTTTCTACACATGTACAGAGGCCGGTTTTGGTTTAAAGAGGGTTCCCCGGACTAGAGTCAAAGTATACCTCCCGATATTGAGCGTACACTCAATAACGGTACAAAAGGTAGGTACGACTCATCATGGTCGAGGGTTGCTGAGCATTCCGGGATTCCCTATCACCGGCAGGCCGGGTAGGATTGCCAAAACACAACAGCGGGGCTGAACAAGATATATTTACAAGAGATAGACAATGAAACAAAATAATTTGAAAATCCCACAAACATTTTTCAAGCTTGGCTCACAAATTTAATTGATGCTTAAGGAAAGCGGACCGTTTTGACAACATACCCACTTTTTCTCAAGTATCAATTAAACATCCCCAGCAGAGTCGCCACTGTGGGCTACCACAGCCCCTGGTGGATCGGGGCGGCCCGAAAAACACACGTTTTTTAATCGAATTGAAAAATTTGAAGAGTCGCCACCCGGATTTGAGGTTTGCCACCCGAGAAACCGTTTTTGATTGAAAATGATTATTTGAATTGAAAACCAGAGATTGTGTGAGGGTTCGGAAGCCATGTTACGAGGGGGGAAGGGTTTTACGGCACCCCCTCGCCCGATACGGGATCGGTCTCTACTAAATATTTGTGGGATTTTTCAAAAGATCTTGTTTCATTAGACACATAGCAAGTATCCGCAGGTATATCAAGTAAGAAGTGTATGCTGGTGCTAGTGTACATGCAAAGGGTGAAATAATGATGAACAAATGCCTAACAGAAGAAAATTGGTCGCTACCACTGGTTTCACTCCCGAGCGCTCGAGAGTACTTCCGAGCGCTCGAGATTGCCACTGGCCATTCCTGTAAAACTTGTTAGGTACGAACAGAATATGATACTGAAAATGAATGATAAGATTACTTAAACATGAAGTAGGCTCAGCAGAGGGCTTGACTGGTTAAGACCACACTCTAATCCACCAAACCATGCCTCCTTGCCTTTGCAAGGTCAGATCTGCATTCTTAAGGGTAAATAGACACGTCCCTGCGTATGAAATATCGGAGGCATGGCAAGATAGGGGGGAGTAATGAACTGCAGTAGCATGCAGACACCCCCGAGCGCTCGGGAGTGGTCTCAAGCGCTTGGAAGTGAGATGCATGACAGCTTGCTTTCAAACAGGAAGTGATCTTATTTTGGCATGCAGACATCCCAGTTTTGATCTTCTAAGAATAAAATCTCCTTTTTAACCTTGGAAAATCTTGTTTTAGCTCGAACTTTGATAAAAAAAAAAAAAACCATTTCCACTTGGAGGAAGTGGGTTTTCTACGTCTGCATGCCATGATAAGACCATTTCATTTCGGAATGCACTTCACCCCTACCCACTGTCTACCAAAAATGCAAGGAATGGAACTGGAAACAGTCCCGAGCGCTTGAGAGTGTTTCCAGTGGGTTTTTGAAAAAAATGTTTCATGGTCCCTTTGCTCTTGTTTTTACACTAAGGTCTCCCAACCATGCACCCAGTATTAAAGACTGGGACAGGCTGAGAGACCTCCCTCAGAAGGGAAGAACAGCCTCTTCCTTGAAATCAAAGTAGACAGATTTCTACCTTCAATGAGAACCTTGCTTCTTGAGAGATTTTGATAAGTGAGGAAAGAGGGAAAAATGCCAGAAATCATAGACCAAAGGTATTCTGAACTCCCAACATCTTTTTTGATCTTTTGCTTCTTGCAAGCTTTGCTTTGAAAATCAAGTTTTTTTGCAAAAAAAGGAAAGAGAGTGGTTGCCCTTTTTTTTGAACAATGAGAGAGTTTTTAGAGAGAGAGATTTCCTCCCCCTTTCTCAGCAGAAGTGAGGGTATATATATAGGCAATATAACCTAAGGTTTCATTTGAGAAATGAAATTGAAATGAAATCTTTTCTTGGAGGGAAGATCTTCAGGCCTGACCCTCTCTGACTGAGGTTGAGTGTTGCCTCAAGCATCAGCCGGCTCAAATGGCTGTAATGATGGGTTGCATGGATAGTGGGAAACTTTATCATCCATTGGGCAGCACAGAGGTCTCGAGCGCTCGGGAGTGAGCCAGGCCAATGGTTTTTGAAAAATGGTTTTGAGCGCTTGGGTCTGCTCCCAAGCGCTTGGGATTGATTTTGACCATTTATTTTCCCTTTTAAGGTCCCTTAAGAAGCATTGTTCTGATTAATTCAAGGCTTGTTTTAATCCGAATTCATCATCGGGGAGCCTCAGGGCCACAAATTAAGGGAATTTAAAGAGTCCAAATTGGGGTGTCTACACCATGCATGCAAGTTGGCCATTGGTTGTGCCAAATTCATACATGGCACTGATTTGATGCTTGATCACTGGTTTGGACTTTATTCCATTTATTTGTTCAGCTTTCCATCCATCCATGCTATATTGATCACATCCTGCAAAGTGTTACAGTTTTAATCCCCGATTAACTGTTCCCCCGTCCTAATTGGCTTAAAATTGGTTAATAAAAGAAGAATTGCAATGTTTTCAAAATGCCTAAGTAGAGACCGATCTCCAGATTGGGCGAGAGGGGTGCCTTAAAACCCTTCCCCTCTCGTAACCCTTAAAACCCTTCCCCTCTCATAACCTGGCTCCTGAACCCAGATATGGTTTTGACGGACTAGTGCTTTCACTTTTTCAAATCAAACAGCGCGGCAGGTGCTTCAAAATACGGTTCCTTGGGTGTCGGACCTTCAAACCCGAGTGGCGACTCTGCATTCCGAGCGCTTGCTTTTCCGCTCGCGCTCCCTCAATTTTGGGCCCTCGCTCCGGGCAAAGGAACGAAATCCTTTTTCCAAGGGCATGCTGCCCACAATATCCCATATAGATTCATCATTAACCAAAAAGGTAAATGGCCATTCCACCGTAAGGCTAGGGAAGGGACACTCTGAGTGCTACTACAAAGGGATACACCAATGTGAACATCTTCAAAACAAATACCCTAATAACATATTTACTTCAGGATCCCTTTTTTCAATTCCCCTGTTTTCATATTCTTCGAACCAGCAATGTAGAGACTCGTAAAATTTTTGTATTTTCTTTAATCGTTTAAATAAATGGAAGATCGTATTTTGATTAGGTTGTATGTTTATTAATGTGGGAGTACGAATTTACGTCTACCGTTGTGTATCGTACATTCGAAGAATAGTTGGACTTTGAGCTTCGGGGTTGAAATGACATGTGGAAGTGGTGTGGAAGTGGTGGTAGTAATCGGGGTTTGATTCGATGAAAGTTGGCAAAAATTTTGACCTAGATTTATTAGTTAATTCATTACTAGTCCCATTGGATAATAGGACTAGTACTAAGATATATTAGTTAATTCATTATCTAGATTTCCCATGGGATTCCCTCATTAAAGAATTAGAAGAGTACCAAATATTATATTAACCTAGGATTTCCTATGTACTTATTACAATATGATAAAGAAAGATGTGTCAAATTGGGCTAGTATAATATAAAATTTTGACTAGATATCTACCTAGATCATCTAGTACATGCCTAAATATTACAATAGGACACTTGTACACCTACTCCTATATAAAATAAAGATAGAACACATGTGTCTAATTGATTTGTTTAATAGGTAAATCCTTCCCTTTCAAAATCCCAATTGTTTATTAATACCTTATGTACTTCTATATTTTATTAGGTATATATATATATATATACATATATATTAGATAGTACAAGGGAGAGAGGGAGAAAGAGAGAGAGAGAGGGGCGGAGGAGGAGGAGGAGAGAGAGAGCCGAGAGGGAGAGGAGAGAGAGGGCCGAGAGAGATGAGAGAGATAGGAGAGAGGGAGCAAGATATGTTGTACCCTTTGATCTTTCTTCTACCAAATCCTAGTTAGATATATATATATATATATATATAAGTACATGTACTAGTGAAAGAAGAAAGATAGGAAGATATGAGGTAGATTTAAAGTACAAGATTTACTTACAAACTCAATCCTATACTCTTTCTAAGTCAATCACCAACCCTTGTCCTTCCATGCATTTGATATATACATAAGTACATTGTACTAAGAGAGAGGGAGATAGAGAGAGGCCGAGAGAGATGGGGTAGGGAGGGAGAGAGAGGGAGTGATGTGTGCACTTGTACCCTTCCAAATCTAGTCCAATCCTTGGATCATCTTCTTACATCATCATGTACCACCAAAATCTAGTCTTTCTTGCTCTTGTATATCTAAGGACAACCAAATCTAGATTGCTTGCTCTTCCTTAATCAAACAAGTACTAGACTAGACAAGTACCCCAATAGAATAACCTAAAATTGTACTAAAATGGAAATAAAGAAAGGGGAAAATCTTTTGTAGTCTTTCAAGCCTTGACATGACAAGATATGGAGCAAAAATCCATTGGATATAGAGAGAGAGAGGGGCTGGCCAAGAGGGAGGAAGGGAGAGCCAATCCTTGCCTATAAATAGGACCCCATTCTCACCATTCAACTCACACCTTTCATTGCTCCAACTTCTCTCTAGAAAACCTAGTGTTCTTGCCTTGTTCTTTCTAGTTCTTCTTGTTCTTGAGGTTCTTCCCAAGTTCTTCAAAGAACTCATCCTAAGCCGCCACTAAACCGCCACTCAACCACCCTATCGATCCAAAAGTTTTAGTAGTGTTAGTCAAGATTTAGTTTCGAGAGAAACCTTTCTCTTTCGAAGCTACCGGAAGCCATTCTTAAGAAGTTAATTACTCCATCCGACCACCGACGTACCATCTTTCTTCCGTAGTCGTCACTACCGCCAAGAAGAACGGTAGATAGATTTTACCCCCTAAACTCTAAATATAGCGTATTGTATGCGTATTTTGAAATGATGGTAGATCTTTCTTATACCTTCTAATCCTAAGTATAGTTAATTGTATGATCATGTAGATTTCCTATATCTACTTCACCTATGTATACGTAGAATTCCCGTCTACACTATTTCTATATATACATAGAAATTCAATAAACATATGTTGTTCGGAACTTTTGAAAGAATGAATGAATTTTGAAAGATAATGTTCGTAGCTTAACTTTAAGTATTCGTTTTTTGATCTTAGAATGATTATGAGCATGTATACGTGTTTACTTGTCTACTTGTTGCTGATAAAGCATAGGTGGTTTACCACTCCAAAGGTGTTCGTCCATGTGGCACTATGCTTTACTTTGTATGATTAAATGTTGAGCATAAAGATGTGATAAAGTGAGCATGATACTTAATATAGAGTTGGATGATCTTGCTAGTTTAGTTTCAAGATTACTATGATTACATGAAAAGTCTTACCGCGGAGTCTATGCATGAGAACGAGACACGGAAACCGTGAAAGATAGAAACATGACACCTAGGGTGTGTGAAAAGGCGTTGCCTTGATAAAATATTTTTGAAACTACATAATGACTAGAAATGGGGAGTCACTATGGAAGTATGGTGTGTTGGTGTGCTAATGGGAACCCGGCGCGGCGGAATCGAGGTTGGGTGTGTGGCTTGGTTATCTGTGGAGAGGAGCCAATGCAAGATGTGTGCCAATGGGAACCCGGCGCGGCGAAACCATTGTGAGGATACTCGAGGACCCGGTGCGGCGGAATCGAGGTTGGGTGTGTTAAAATCAATTTTGGAAGTGTTAATGAAGTGGAAAATGGTGACACGGTCTACGAAATGTCGCGTAGGAGAAACACGAAAAAGGCATGACACCAACGTTAGAAAGATAGCAAATGTGGTTGTGTAAATTGCTAACTATGTTGTTGAATGAGCATGTGTAATTGTCTTTGTGCCTTTTTGTTATAAGTTAAGGGTTAGTGGGTATGGTTTATTCTATTGAGCTTTGTAAGCTCACGGTGTTGCCTTTGGTGACCCTGACATATTATATTGGTGGCGACGCCGGTATAATGTGTCAGATCTCATAGATGAACAGGGTGAGCAGTACACATTGGAGGCTTTTGGGGCCGAAGAGCTTGCTAGGATGGAGGAAGAAGTGGAGCAGTAGATAACCTTAGATTTCCCATCCTTTGTGTAATAAAAGTACTCTCGTAGGAATCATGTTGTAATAATGAGCCTGACTCTTCGTCTTTTAGTTCAATAAAATGTTTACTTAACGTACCCGAAAATGGGGGCATTACAGGCCACTTATACGTCTTTAAGGTTTCAAGGTCGTCGGCAACCACCCCCAGGAACAATCTATTCCCCGCAACTTCCTTTGTGGTGGGGCACAACAAGCATCCCAATGTAAATAGCATGTAAGCCCTATGAAACCTCCCATCAGTATGGCCTTTCTTAATCACATTTTCCAATTTCAAGATTTCAATCCCCTTAAAACCTCCGTTAAAGTCCCCTTCAATTTTTTGTATGTGTGATTCAAGGCATTCTGTGGGCACGGGTGTATCCCCTATCGGCATCCCCAAAACTCTTGCAACATCTTCTTCAGTAATATGAACATCTACTCCCCTCCTAAATTCTATGTTGCAAGTTTCAGGATTGAAACATTGCACCAAATGCATAGCAAAGGCTTTGTGCATATGGCCACACTTGACATCAAGTAATGTATGGAATGGATTAAATGCTTTGATTGCATCACGTTGGTCTGTAGTCAATGTACGAATCAAGGAAACAAATTTCCTAAGGGAACATCTCATCTTTATAAAAAGCTGTAAGTATAATCAAACGAAAAATTATATAAGCATGCTAGTAATTTCATTATCACAAAAGGTAGCAAACATAGCAGGTATTGGGTGGTCATTTTGTTAGTATGCAACGTTTACATGTTAAAACAATCAAAAACTGATTTGTGATAATGAATTAAGTAGTTGTGTTATAGTGGGGCTAAACTTAAATTGGATAAGACCACAATGAAAAATGATACATATTCAAAGGCATAACTACCTATATATGGACGTAAATGCACATAAAGGTCAAATCCCATGATTAAGCATTTGAACTCTTAACTACGCTACAAAGCATCGTTAGTTATTGACATACTGACACTTTCTTCTTCTTTTTACTCTCCCCTTTACTCTTCTTCTTCTTCGTTGGACGGGGCGGACAAATGTCGCCCTCTTCTTCGCTCAATTCCTCATCATTCACCTCCTCCTCCTCATTCCCTTCCTCACCGTTTGATCCCTCATAGGTTTTGTCGTAGTATTTTCACAAGTATCCCTCATGCCACCATTCTGACATGGCTGCCACCACCTACATAGGAAATGAATATCATAGACAACATTAAAAATTGGTACTGATAAAATAAATACAATTTCTTTCCATCCCTCAATCCTAACCTCTGTTTGTTTTATTATATTGTCTTCTTTAAATATTTTCTTTAAACCTCGAGTAAAATCCTTCTTGCATTTAACCAAGGATTGGGTGGTCAATACATAAGCGGGATAACAAAAGACATTAAATATCATCTATTAAAACTCACACATAAACAACGAAACCACTTGGTTTCCGTTGCTCCTTTTGTGAACTACTTCCCTCATTAACTATTGCACCTTTCTTGACCTGCACTTTCATAGGTGGTACTACTAATTTCCTAGCTTTGGCCTTTGAACGTGCCATCATAGAGATAACTGCACATGAAACCAGGAAGTTTACGCATAAAACCATAATAAGCAACCTGTGAAGTAGAAATCTTGAAAATATGTTTCAGATCATCTTAGTTTCCTAGGGCCAGCCAAAACTATTTCACACTTAGCCAAATTGCATTGCATTGTTAATGGAAGAAGACAATGCAATGCAATTTCAAACATCAACATCAACTACTTTGATTTGCAAACATCAGCATCAACTGAGGTGAATGAGCAGAAACAGCAGCAGAAAATATCATCAGCATGATAGCAAAACAGGCTATAGCAGATAGCAGATAGCAGATTGGAGCTGCCAAAATAGAAAATACAAAACAACAGAACAGCATTTTGCAGCTGATAGCACCAGCAATGTAGCAGCAGCAGCAACCATAACAGAGACAGCAGTAGCATCCACAAAGCAAATAGCAGTAAGAACTAGGGACATGCCCCCTAGAAAAGGCCTAAACACTCCAAGGGACAACCACCCCTACAAAAGGCCTAAACATTCCCATCAGTACAAACTGGGAACGAGAAATATTTACAAAAATGTGATCAATAACATCGTCCAGAAGAAAAGGAATATTGGAACCGATCGTCTCTAGGAATGCAAAGTACCCTGATACAAGTTGTATGAAAGATGCTTTGATAATTTCACTGTCTGGGCGATCTCCTATCTTGTCACCAAATCCCATGTGAAATGACTTGCTGAGCTCCAAATACAAAGGAGAGTTATCCCAAGTAATCTTCATTTACAAAGTTATAGTTGATGGTAAGCAGCAGCTCTTGAGGTACCTAGTGTAGTAGGACATACTATAGTGCGATGTATATACCCCATCTCTTTCTTGCTTTAATTAGGTTACTTACCAAAAAAAGGTTGTTTTAAATACATTCGATGTTGATCTATGAGTATAAGAATGTGCATAGTAAGCTCAAACAAATTCTATACGTCCTAGACTCTTAAAGGATGGTCAAGGATAGTTACCATTATGCTAGTAACACCTATAGAAGCTACAAAACAATTCATTACTTCCAAGGATCTAAATTGTAGACACCTCCCAAACGGGGCATCGCCATACAGATTGATCGTTTATTGCTCGATTGGTTGCTTGCTTCATAAACCAAGATCGTGGACATTCCCATGGCTAGGAACATCACCACACGATAGCGGTTATCATCAAAACAGAGTCGCCACCTAGTTTATTAAAACTAGGAAAACAGATAGAGATTCTGGGTAAGGGAGCCAAAAGTA
Organism: Rhododendron griersonianum; assembly: GCA_018127125.1. Lineage (NCBI taxonomy): Eukaryota > Viridiplantae > Streptophyta > Magnoliopsida > Ericales > Ericaceae > Rhododendron > Rhododendron griersonianum. The sequence continues at coordinate 39,460,108 of CM030791.1, forward strand.
CAGTAAGGGGAAGGTGTTAGGCACCCCTCTTTGCCCAGCCATGAGGCTGGCCCATAGTTGCTCAACATAAGACATGTACTTGCTTTATTTAATTCTAACACGTAGTCTATTTTTAGCCTTTAAGCAGTTAATGGTGAGCCAGTGCGATAATTAAAGCATGCGTCGGAAAGCAGAACACAAAACTATCCCAGGGAGATGGATCCCGCGGCCGGTGAATGGATGTCACGACCGAGGGATCCTCCTGGTTTTATGTATTGGCCGAGGAATCGAAGCCCCGGTCGGTGTTCTTCCTCACACTAGACAGAAAAGTTAGTAGATAATCAAAACGCTACGATTTCGCATAAATACGGTAAATAAAACAAATTAGAGGCCATTGGGCCTCGCCACCTTGATCCCTCAGTTGCTTGATTGCTTCGGATTGATTGTGATTGACTAATTGCTTCTTGGTAAACCCTAGGGTTAGGGTTTGAACTTCAGGGTTTGATCGTTGGATTGATGGCTGCCTTTAGAAGGTTAGGGCTTTTGAAGAGGGGGTTTGAGAGAGTATTTCTATAGAGTTTCGTGGCTTGAGAGGGTGCGAAAGTATATGAATCTGATTGATTTCGTGGGTGTATTTTTGGAACCCAAAAGCCCTTTATATAGGCAATTGGTGACTCACTCCGGCCAATCAAAATGCACGATTGCAATTGCAATTGCAATGCAATGCAAACTCTTCGTGGTAATCTCTGGGCGTAGCCCAAACGCATCGAGGAGGTAGCGTAGTTGGATCAAACAATCGACAGAACGTTCCAGAGTCTGAAAAATAGACAATCTGGCGGCCGTAGAAAGGATCTGGCGGCCGAGGAAAGGATGTTGCGGCCGAAGGATAGATCTTGCGGCTGAGGGATTGATCTCTCAGGGAGATTTTCAAGCAACAGGTTGCTCGGGTGAAGAAAGGATGTTAAGGCCGTGAGATAAATGTTACGGCCGACAGATGGATTCTCCTAGGATTTTGTATTTCTATCTGAAAGGCTGTATGGCTCTGGATTGGGTCCTCTAAGTGGCTCAAAGTTCTTACCATAAGTCCATGGGTTCACGAGAAGTCAATCAGCAATCACTGTATCCATTTCATCATCGGGATGGTCCCCAAGGTGGGACTTGAAATAATCGTTAGGCCAAATTGGGGTGTCTACAGATGCCCCTTTTTGACTGAGCTCAGACGGATCGCGAGACATGTTTGAGTAAGAGTCAAAGCTGTAAAAGCAACTCAATTTGGTCCAACCACTATTCCAAGGGGTTTTAGAAAAAGGTTTTTGTTATGGTCGGGCCCGGAGGCTGCCTACGTATTCCATAGAGGAAATTCAGACCAACCGTAGTTCGGGTGGGCAGTAAAGAAAAATAAAAAGTTTGGAGGGTTAGAGACAGAAGACGTACCTTCGGGCTTAAAAAGCCGTAGTGTGACGTAGCTAGACTGAGCCAGGGTTTTGGCGGAAGAGTAGTTGAAGGAGCGCGGGGCTGCCGGGGAAGTTTTTGCGGAGAGCATCCTTAGTATTTTTGGGTAGATCAATACACGGCGGGTGTGTTTGCTTTTCTTGACCATCCTTACTTTGACTGAGGGGAGCTCGATAGAGTAGCCTATCCTTGCGAATGAGCTGGAAGGAATTGATGTAATGGGTTGGAATCCAAGCCATCTGCTGGGGATGAATCGGATGCCGTTTTTGAGATATGGGGGCGCGAGGCCAGTAACTGGAGCACGGAGCGTTTGATATGAGGGAACCGAGGCGCGGAGCCGGTTGTAATCATGAAGCGAGTGCCTAAGGAGTCAGAGCTTTGAGCTTGCTAAAACCGAAGCGCAGAGCTGGTGTTGATTATAAGGCGAAAGCCTGAGGTGTCAGAGCTTAGAGCTTGACGTGATTTTGAACCGAGGCATAGAGTCGGTTGCATTCTAATGGTCTGTACACGAAGCTTTCTCATCATAAATTTTGGCGTAGAGCCAAAGGATCGAGGTGCTGGACCGATCAATAAAACCGAGGCGTAGAGCCGGTTGACTGCAGGGTTGACCTATTTCATGAGAGATAGATATGCAGAATATGTGTATGTACGATGATGATTGTTAGATGTGAGCAGATATGATAATGGTGGTGCGGTTGATGCAGACTCGATAATGCAATGTGCACGGGCCCGTGCGTGTGTGTTTGATATAAGCGTAGAGCTTCTTTCAAGTTCCGGACTTGAGCATTCAGAGCGTAGAGCTCGAGCATTCGAACGGCAGAATCCGAGCATTCAAAGTACAAGCTTTGAGCATCCATACGCAGTGGTTGGGCATTCAAGCGTAGAGCTTGAGCATTCAAGTGTAGAACTTGAGCATCCAGTACACAGTGGTTGGGCATTCGAAGAGCTTTGAGCATTCAAAATGTTGGATTTTGAGCATTCAAGCTTTAAGCTTGAGAGTGGATGATGTCTTGATGATTGAGGCAGCGTAGAGCCTATTGAGATAGTTGTTACGGCTTCGAGCCAGTTGAGATTGCTTGAGTATGATTATAGGCGTAGAGCCTGCTGCTGGGATAGTGAGCGTAGAGCTGCTGAGTTGAGGGCTTGGAGCCGCTAAGTTGGCTGGCGTGGAGCCTATTGAGGTAGTGATGAGTATAGGCGTGGAGCCGCTGAGTTGATAGGTGAGGGCGTAAAGCCGCTGAGATGGTGAATACGGGCATAGAGCTGCTATGATAATGGGCTTCGAGCTGCTGAATTGGTGGGATAGCGAGTGTGAGGCTGTCGAGGTGACGAGCGTAGAATCACTAAAAAGCTTGATGATAGTGATAATGGGCACGGGGCCTGGAGCTTGAGGTTTGTAGTTGGTCGAGTGACCAACATCTAGTGAGCTTACTGCTATTGAGAGAGAACTTTGATGTTTTTCCATGCTCGAGCATGCCCCCAAGGCTAGTTATGATCATATCGCATTTACTTGGAAATGCCCCCAAGGTTGACTTGACTTTGCTTTGGTTGGTCACGGACCCAGAACTTCATAATCGCTTGGATTTTGGTGCACTTGAGCAAGATCCGGTATTGCTGAGGGGAATAGATTGGAGGGCCAGGAGATCGATCTAGCGGCCGAAGGATCGATGTATCGGCCATGATATAGCCATCAGTCAGAAAATCGATTTAAGTTAAATTTAATCGATCTCACGGATCATTCTATTCTTTCTTTCTTTATCCCTCATTCTTCTCCCCCATTCGAGCGATCGCCGCCGCTCCTTTCTCTCTCTCCCCATCGGCCACCGCCATTTCCCACCTTTCCGCTGTTGTTCTTCCGACCACCACGGTTCTGGCCATCATTTTCTTTGGCTGCCATGGCCTCATCGCCGCCTCCTCCTCCATCTTCCACCGCTGTGCCGAAAAATACGGGCAAGGCTCCGGTCATTGAGGCCTCGATTCTTGGCGGGGTTTCAAATACCCGTGTCCTACATTCAAGTCGGCATAAGCCGATTGTTGAGGGGGATTCTTCGCAACCAAATCCCCCTAATGCCGAATTTGAGACTCCTTCTGATGCAGGCAACGATTCCTTGCCGCCGTTTGATGCTGCCACGTATGCCCCTTTAGTTCACATAATCGGGGGTGGTGGTTCGCTGCGATATCGTCCTCCTCTCAGTGATGCTTCATCTGAGGTTTTGCATTGGGAGTCGGAGCAGCACTTCAGCTTTACGAATGTGAAGGTAAATTTTGTCCTGCCAATGATATTGTTTGTATGAGAGTCCATGAAAGTAATGATTGATATTTTAGAATGAAATTGAACTTTTTAGAAATTGCCCCCATGTGTAGGCGATATTTTTGTGTGTTTGTTTTGATCTTTTATAGCTTTGCCAGGTGAATGAGAAGCTGCGCATGTGGGGAAGTGGTCCCCAGGTGTATGAGTGGTATGAGAGACTTCCTCGAGATGCAAAAGACGTAGTTGCTCTGGCTGGCTTTGAGCAGTTAATACTGGGCTTTCATCTTCCGAAGGCGGAGCTGGGTTTGACTACAGCGCTTGTGGAGCGGTGGTGGGATACCACAAATACTTTCCATCTTCCCGAGGCTGGAGAGATGACGATCACCCCAGGTGACTTTGCTTTGCTCACAGGTCTGAGAATTGGCGGCGATCCTCTTTCGATTGACCCACCACTGCTACAAAAACCTTAAAAGATGACACTCAAAAAATTGAAACAATGACAGTTTTTGTAAAACTGTCATCGAAAATATGATGGTAGACTTTTGATGACAGTCCATCTTACAAACTGTCATCTTTGCGATATATGATGACGGTTTAGAATAAAAGTGACATTATTATCTTTTTCTTTAATGTCAGTTTTTGCTTAAAACTGACATTAAAACATGGCGCTTCCGGAAGCCCATATGGGAAACCTTTTAATGACAATTTTCCTTAAAAGCGACATTGAAACTAAGCCCTTTTAATGACAGTTTTAATTAGAACTGACATTGCAGTTGATCATAAAAGATGACAGTCAAAAAGCGTTATAAAAACATATAAGATGATAGTTTAAAACTGTCATCTTATACTTTCAATGTCTACGATGACAGTTTCATCCAAAACTGACATTAAAAGTGCTCATCTTAAAACTTTCGAAAATATAGTATACATATTTTTGTTTGTCTTTTGTTAACAATAAGCATGCCAGCTCAGTTGGTAACATGCGCGCAAGGAACTTAAGTTCTTGAGTTCAAGTCCTGGGGCAAGCAAATATTTGCTGGCCACACAAGTGCTAAGTAGGCTACACACAAGTGCCACTGGGCGACCATGTGAGAAGCACGTGGGTGGCACGTGGGTGGCCACACATTTGAAATAGAATTGGTTTTTTTTTTTCTTGAATGGAGAACAAATAAGATGACAGTTTAAATCCATCATCTTTCCGATTAAAGATGACGGATTAAAACTATCATCTTTTATCACAAAGATGACAGGTTTAAACTGTCATCTTATGTGTTTAATGACAGTTTTTTATTGTCATAACAAATCTAGACTTTTAATGACAGCTCCATAGATGACAGTTTCAAAACTGTCATCTTTCACATTTAATGACACTTTTAAACTGTCATCTTTTACGATTATTGTAGTAGTGCACGGTTCCATGAGCGAGAGGGTGCTTTTGAATACCTTTTGGGGAAGGTCCCTCTTGTGTCAGAGAGTGGTCACATTACCTATTCCTGGCTTCGGGAACAGTTTGATCGAGATGGTGTTCTGACGGAGATTTCTCTTTCCCAACTGGTACGAGCTTTCCTTCTTTATCTCCTTGGGCAAACTCTGTTTTGCAACAAGGAGAACTTGGTGAATGTCCAGTTTTTGGCCGCTTTGGTCAATTTGGAGACTATAGCAGAGTTCGATTGGGGGACCCCTGCTTTGGCCACGTTGTACGGGCATTTGAGTGCCTGTTCTCGAGGTGTTAGCCTCTCGCTAGGTGGGCATCACCGCGTTCTCGAGGTATATGCTTCAGCTTTCTTTGTCGTTCCTTTGTCGCTTTGTTTTCTGTATCTCATGCTCGTCTTTTATCTTGTAGCTCTGGGCTTTAGAACACTTGTTGCAGTTCCCTCCTCCGACTAGGCATATTGTGCCTAGGTTTGTCCCACGGGCGGCCCGCTGGCTGAAAGGAGTTCGGAAGACGCGGTTGCCTGCTATGGATTTGTTAGCTTGGAGGCGAGTTTTTGACTGTCTGACGGTGGACCAGGTATGACACGTTTTGCTCCTTCTTTCTCATTCCTACTTTGTTGTGCTGATGTTGCCTTGCCCATAATAGGTGCGTTTTGATCCCTGGGATACTCTGCTTGACAGTGCTCCTTTGGAGCTGACTTCCGCTCGGGCTTTGGACAGCCAGCACTTCCTCTTGGAGGGGCCCTTCTCGAGAACTTGGTACCTTGGGGAGAGGGTAGCGAGTCAGTACTTCCCACGCTTTGAGGCGTTGCAGCTTGTTCCTCTTCCTCCTCCGGCTGGCATGAGGTCTACTCATCTTTTGACAGGAGAGGGTTTGCTTCTTGCTTTTGAGAGACAGCCAACCATGAGTTTTCTCCGGGCGGGAGATTACTCAACCTTCCGTTTGGCCTTGCTAGACCAGCCTACTACAACTCCTACTGCTGCTACTCCTGTTTGGCCACGGGCCCCCAGTTTCATCTCCTTCCATAATGTTAATGGAGAAGAGGAGCGTTTGATGCTGACACCATGTGCTTCTCAACTGTACGTGCTTCCTACCGGAGTTCAACAGGTAATCATTGTGGGCTTTGTTTTTGGTTTCTTCCGGTATGACTACCATGTTTCGTTATTTATATGATCATGTCTTTTGCAGGTGCCTGCTGATGTTGTTCAGGAGTGGTTGCGTGCATTTCAGAGTGCATAGGCCTTGGCTCGACGGCAGCGAAGTTGGATAGTTGCCGTACGTATCCTCTGATTTCTTTTCTTTCCATCTCACATTTTATGTGAAGCTGAATGTCCATATTCTGTGCTTTGCAGCTTGAAGCGGAGCGGGTACCGACGGTGTCGGTTACTCAGAGTGTTGGAGTTAGCAAGGGTGGGAGTACCAGGGCTGGTGATGGAGATGCTGGAGCTAATGATGGAGGCGAGGGACAGAGGATCAGTGTCCCAGTTCCTGAGCGTTTTCGTCTTGCGCCTAAGAGGGGTCGTGGGCAGTAGCTTACCTTCTTTCCTTGTACCTGTATTTGTCAGTTCTAAAAATAGATAATGATATTGTATTTTTATGAAGCAACTTCGGCATGTTTGGCAAAATGTTATGATTTGTGTTTTGTCTCGAGATACTTCAGAATTGTATGCAATGGTTTAAAGCTTTATGAGTGTTAAAACAATTTTCTAACAGATTAAAACATGGGCCGAGGAATGGATTGCTCGGCCGAGACTTCCATTCTTCGGCCGTTACTTCTATTTCCTAAAGAAGTTGGACTTTTTAGCCAAGTGGCATTCTTTCCTTCTTACGCTTGAATTTGATTCATGCCTTTTATCTGCTTTTGCCGTTTCCACAGTCTCTTTGCTGTGTTTTGGGAGTTTTAGGATATCTTGTCCTTTATGTTGATGACCTTTGAGTCAGAGAGGACAAGCGATGATTCTCACGTGCTTTTGTCTTTGTCAATTCCCTGAAAAATGACTAACTCATCTTTTGCAAGCTCAATACGCAGGGTTAGCTATACCTATCATTGATCACAAATCTTTTGATGTTTTTCCTTCCCTCCAAATGTTTGGGCCGTATCTCGATGTGAGATTGCCTACGTATCCCAATCAGGGAATCAGGCCTTTTATGTAGTTCCAAGATCACCACCTTTGAGGTTGGGTTTGCACTCTTGGTTTTCCTTCTCACATGCTCTAAATTTTGCCTAGGTTACCTGATGGAGGTAGAGTCCCTAGCGAGCTTTTGAATGCCTTATCTTTTGCCTAGGCTGGATTTTTGCATTTTCTTGCCCTAGCAGGCTCTGCTCTTACTTTTGCTTGGGTGCCTTAGGTTACCCAACGAGCATTTCTCTCAAGAGGCTTTCTGTGTTTTGGAGAGGAATTTGATGGAGATATTTTTCTGAATCTCCTGTTGCATTTGTACTTTCACAATGGGTAAGCTAACCCTAAGTGTTCTCACGGAGATAGCGTCTTCTTCCTAAGTTTTGACAAAAACCTAGTTCTTAAGTAATCAGGGTTCGTCCCTCCCTTCCTTTTTGTTAGCAACATAAAGAATTAGATTCTTAAGATCCTTTCCTCTTTGGCAAAGAGACTGTAGCGTATAGCAATTGCATTTAAAGATTGAATCATTTAACAAGCATAAGATGATAAAAAATGGGAATTTATTTAGTTATAGAAAATGCCCAAACAGGGGCCCAAAACGTGTCCCAGCTTGTCTTTAGGAAATGAAAGTAATGTTTTCCTCATGCGATTTACTGCAGTATCTCGGGAGTTGCTCCTTTTTCTTGCCTTTCACAGTTTTATACTCTTCTTCACCCTCTTCTTTGCCAAACAGAATCTTTAGGTCAAACTTAGCTAGCACCTCGATCTAATCTTTGGGAATAGGAGGCGAATTTGTTGGTTCTTCTTCCATATCACTGTCAATCCATTCTTGATCAAAGAAGATTTGCATTCCAGGATACCTTTGCTTGGTAGTTTCATCTTCCCATGTTTCTGCGAAACCGCAAAATGGGAAGTCTTCTCCTTCTCTTACAAACCAACCGTTGAGTGTTTTGGGGGTCATGAGTTTCCCTTCTTTGATCCTGCTTCCTCTTGCCTTAACTTTTTCCATGCTCCTCTTCTTTTCTATCTCGTCTTCTGTCGGGGTGTAGCCAAGACCAAAGGCGTATTGATTATGCGGGGGATCAATCATTTGCGGGATACCTTGTGATCTTTTGCCTAAACCCAATCCAGGACAGTAGTTTTGCTTCTTCATCATCCATATGGCAGGGGTACTTATGTAGAAGCTTCTTTCAGCCATTAAAGTTTGCACAGCAGTTGCTTCCTCAAGACTGAATCCAGTAAGGAAGGTTTCCTCGGTCCCTACCTCTTGGACAGGTGTGTCGGAATGAGCTCGGATTGATGAATCCCCTAGAATGGTTATGACTCTTCCATCTACTGCAAATTTGACCTTCTGATGCAAAGTGGAAGGTACCGCCCCAGTGTCATGTAGCTAAGGTCTTCCTAGTAAAAGATTGAAGGTGGCTGGTATATCCATCACATGGAACTCTACGTCTCTTTTGATCTTTTCCACTTCTACTGGCAGTGTAACGCACCCAACCACTCTTCTCTTTGAGTTGCCATAGCCTCTTACACCTTGGCTTGAGGGGCGTATATCGGCAGCGCCTGCCCCTAACTTGTCGAGGGTCATTTGAGGACATACGTTCAAGGCAGACCCATTATCCACCAAGACCAGTGGGATCCACTTAGTGAGACATTTGAGTGAAATGTAGAGTGGTTTGTTGTGTGCAGGGCCTTCAGGAGGCAGATCCTTGTCAGTGAAAGCTATTGTTGGCTTTAGAGCTTCGGATGTCATTAGGAAGCCTACCTCCCACTGGTCTTGGTGGATAATGGGTCTGCCTTGAACGTATGTCCTCAAATGACCCTCGACTTAGTGAGACATTTGAGTGAAATGTAGAGTGGTTTGTTGTGTGCAGGGCCTTCAGGAGGCAGATCCTTGTCAGTGAAAGCTATTGTTGGCTTTAGAGCTTCGGATGTCATTAGGAAGCCTACCAGATCTTCAGGGGTGATGTCGATGGGAACTTTAGCTTTACCCAATGTTTTGAAGAAGGAATTGCGATGCTCGTAGGAGGACATCAGCAATCCCCAGATAGAGATATCAGCTTGGATTTTCTTCAGTTGTCTTAGCACTCTGTCTTCCTCAGGTTCGGTCCTTTGGCTTTCCTCTTCTTCTTCTTCCATTACTTGTGTTGAGGTTGAACTTTCTCTGTTTAGTTTAGGAGGTTTGTACACTCTTCCGCTTCGAGTGAGATGACCTATTTCTTCTACTTGGGTGCCCCAGGGATCAGCGGGCTCAATTCTTCCAACTTCCCAATCACTTGGCAGGGCTTGGCGTATGTCCAACCACCAATCCCCATCATCAATGGCATAGATGTGGGGTTCTCCTCCTTTTGTAAAGCACTCATCGTTCTTAGAGAAGATTAGGGATGGTTTGGCTTGGGTGTTTGGGACAATGTATCGGGTAGGATTATATGTGGGGCTATTGGATAGGCTTATGAGATTGATGTTTTGAGGCGGTAGTTCGGTATTGTGAGTGGGAAGTGGATTAGTTTGCACATTGGGCTTGGGTGGCTTTATAGCTTGGCTATCGATGAGATCTTGGATATCATGACGGAGGCGCATGCAGCGGTCTGTCTCATGTCCAGGGTGTTGGTGGTAAGCGCATCATTTACTGGAGTCATAGCTTGGGCCATAAGGTGGTTGAGGAGGTGGATTATTCAAGGGTCTGAGATGCCCTTGACGACTTAGGATGGCTAAGGCTTGGGATAAGGTCATGTAAAGGGGGTCAAAATTGCGACGGGGGCGATTTAAGTTTTGAGACGAGCTAGCCTGGAAAGGGTCTTGAGGCAAGGATGTACCAAGGGTATTTACGGAGGCGTGAGATGTACGGCTGGAGAAGGTTTTCTTAGGTGGAAGAGGAGTTTCTTCTTTCCCAATGAGCCCTAGCTTGATTCCATCTTCAATTTGCAACCCCGTGGCATGCAAGCATTTGAAATCGGTGATAGCCTGTGTATAGATATGCCTGAGGTATTTGGGTTGCAGATTTTTAACAACTATCCTCACTTGATCTTCCTTGGAGGGGCGATTCTTCATCTTGGCAGCCTTTTCCCTCCATCTTGCCACAAAGGTAGCAAAGTCCTCATTGGATTATTGTTTGGTCATCTCCAAGTCTCGAGTATTTAACTTAATTTGGACATTGTATGCATACTGTTTGACAAAAGCGTTGGCGATTTCTGGCCAAGTCTGATAGTGCACAAATTCCAAAGTGAGGAACCAGTCGAGAGCGCTTCCAGTGACAGTTCGCTGGAACAATTGGGCGATGAGCTCATCATTTAAGCCCATTGGCTTCAGGGTGTTGATGACGTGGCGAACATGGCTAGTAGGGTTGCCAGTCCCATTGAACTTTTCGATGTTTGGCATTTTGAATCGTTCAGGCAGCTGAGATTCTAGAAAAAGGCAGAGTCCTTCGAAGTCTAGAATTTGGTCCCCTTGGGAACGAGCCAAAGCGTGTTTGATCTCCTCGACTTGTTTGGCCAATTCAAGGTTCTCTGCTATTACAACTTCATGAGGATTTTCTGCTTCTTCCTCGTCTTTCTTGTCTTCAGCATCTCTTGCTGCTTTTTCGGCTTGTAAATAGGTAATTTGGGCTCGGGGCTCAGTGATAGTCGGGTTTGTTTGATGAATTTGGGATGAAGGTAGGAGGATTGCTTGATGAAGCTCGGGATTGGGTAGATAGTCGGGTTTGTTGAGAAGACGACCGCGAAGTCCCCAAAAGTGATTGGGACCGTTGCGGTGAGGGTGTCTTGACAGGCGAAGGTGACAGATGAGATGACTGCAAAGACCTCTGTTTTGTGTGACTTCGGGTATTGTAAGAGTATAAAACTGGCTGAGGTTGCTTCTTTAATCTACCTATTGTGCCTGCTTTGGGAAAGTAGAATACCTGAAAGTTAGTATTTAGCTTGTATAGGGTTAGGATTTGGGCTAAAAATCCCAACCCTTCTGCACAAAAAGAGTTATTTACAACAACAGATGATACAAGGTGTGAGGAAGAACTTTTGCAAGCAAATGCAAGTAGGTTCCTAACTTGTAGGTTCATGTCTTAGTTTGATAAGTTCTATGGCTTTCTAATACATGCAAGGTTTAGGTAGTCTCAGGGTGCTCCGTTGTCAAAGGGCACCAGTCCTTTCTCCAACCCATCATAAGCGGTGATTGGGTGATTTCCTTTTTGATATACCACTACAAGAAATTTTGTGTTTGGTGACGAATTAAATTGTCACAAAATGCACATTTTTTGTCGCCAAAAGTTTAGAGACGAAAATACTTTTGTCATCTAAAGGTTGTCTCAGAAAGTCACGTGGTGACGAAAATCATGTTTCGTCACCTATAGTAATTTTTGGAGACGAAATTTATCGTCACCAATTTATAGATTATTCGTCACCCTTGTCCAGTTTCGTCACTAATAGTGAATGAATATTGACCAAGAAAACTACATACGTGACAAAAAAATTCGTCTCCAAAGATTTTAATTTAAATATTATAAAATAGTAAATGTGACAAATAATTTCGTCTCCTATAATTGTAAAATTAATGACAAAAAAAAATTCGTCTTTGAAATGCTTCTACAAAAATCCTTGAGTGACAAAAAATCGCCTCGCGCTCTTATAAATACCATATCCTGTGCATTTTAGAATCCAATAGATCTCAAACAAGAACTATAATACATCTGAATTGCACTAAATAGTAAGCCCATTCTATTTTACCATAATATCCAACACATCGTCATACCCAACATTCATCCACACCAAAATAATCCACACTTAGGATGTAATGCATCTATGTACGAATGTCAAAAATAACCAAACTAGACCATATACATTGTTCATCATAGTTCTTATCCTATGAATCATCAAAAAAGAAGAGTTCTCGTAGCATCATCAAAAAAAAGAAGACTCTGAACTTCATCCAAAAAGAAGTCTTCATAGAAAAGCATATATCATCTTCTGCTACAAACCTTCTACATAGTCAATCTGCAAATTAACATAAAACAAGATTCAGAAAATTTTGTTACAATATTGTTAATAGAAATACGAAACATCATGTAAACTTAAGTTTTATGCCAAAATCAATGAACTAAAGTGTAATGCCTTCATTTTGTGCTTCATAAACATTGACACGTATGCAGCAAAAAATCTAACAATAGAACTGGAACATTACTATTTGGACGGACAATGGACAGAGTATGCAGCAAACAACTTGGATAGATTATAGAGTGTCCCCGGAGTGTCCAAGCAAAAAACATTGACCAAAAAAATAGGAAACTTCGGATTTGAGTGTCGGACGCATGTCTAGAGAGTGTCGGTGTTCGACAATTGTCCGACACCCATAAGTGGCCTCCAACGAAGTGTCCATGCTACATAGAGTGACTATTTACATCCACATGCTTTAAGGAAGAGTTGCAGTAGTGATGTGCTTAATTTTTGGAACGATTTCTGCTGCTAAATCCAACTTGCTGTTTCATGTAATTATAGTAGTGGACTTGAGGCATTCGTGCTTTACAACAAATAAAACATAAATACATTTAGAAAAGTGAAAGGAGACGCAAAAAACATAAATACATTTTAGGTAAGTTACAAGTGGCACCAATCAAAGAGATAAATAAGAGCAAGTAGAGTTGAGCAATCCAACTTCTGGGTAGAGGTGTGGGGAAAAATCAAAGAACAAGGCTCCGAAAGGTGAGGGTTGAGGGGTAATGAAAGGGGACATAATCAGCCTACCCATTAGCAAAAAAAGCGGTAGTGGGCGTAATTGGCTTAGAATCAATTCATGTTATGGCTGGATGGAGCCTATACGGGGAAATGGATCCATCTAGATTCTAGACAACTCGTACTGATTGGGAATAACGCTAACTGAGTCAAGTTGAGCTTGACTTTGTTGCTTGGGAGATGAAGACGAATGTTCCCGAGGAATACTGGTCTCAGTTCTCAATATAGATACTGCTTTCTTATCCCTTTGAAAGAAAAGAAGAAATACTAAAAGCTTTAAAGGGTCACAGAGATGTTCAACTTCTCAGAAAAGCTGCCAAGGTATATACTGGTGATCTAAGTTCATGCAGTAAAAAGTTCAACTTTTCGGAAAACTACTAAGGTATACGACTAAATCTGATGATCTAAATTCGTGTACTCATGGTGGGTTGAGTCAAAGAACCACTCAAGAGTTGCTGGTCAAGTAGTGTGCTGTAAAAAAATCTAATGCCAAAAAATATAACCAAAGTTGAAGACGAAGTGCAACTGAAACATAAGTGCTTTCATTTTGTGCAATTGATACAGAAATCAAACTCTAGAAGGTTTTCAGTTGCAAGAGGAGGGGAAGGGTCTGGTCGTCATCATTGGAGCCCATTTAATGTCGTCTTGCGGCTTTGGATTCAGCTAGTATTCACAGTAGGCCAAATTATTGCAGCCATTTGTGTTTTGTCTGTATCAACAAAAGAGTACTCGCAAACTCGTTTGTTGGCTTGGATTGTGGGCTATGCAGTTGGGAGTACTGCAAGCCTTCCTGTAATCTACTGGCGTTATCTTCACCAAAACCAAGGTACTGAACTAGCCGCTACAGTTCTATCTCCACCATAATATGTTGCAATTCCTTTTGTTGGAACTTTGAGTTATTACGTAAGTATTTCATTGCTATCTCTTTAGCTCGGTCCTCTGAAACGGAGGGTGGTCAGACTACATCTTCAGGTTCTTGGAATGGTCAGACATTGAGAGTTCCAAATGCTAGGTAACGCTTCTCCCTGTATGTTGCTTATGAGACATAGAATTTCAAGCTTATAGTACATAGAATGTAAGACTTTACTAGTTTTGAGTCAATGTGGTTTAGTAGCTTGACTGACGAGCTGTTTTGTTCAGTTGCAGTTTTAAGCAAATCTTGGCTAGTTGGATGTGTTATACAACTGTTATCCCACCCGCCTCCCAACAAAACATTCACCATAACCCACTTAAAGCACAATCCTTAACAAGCACATGTTACATAAGAAAAGTTAGAGATGTTATGCCTGAACTAAAGTTTGTGACTACTCAAGTGTCCATACCGGCTAAAGTGTCAATACCTAACAAATTTCCATAAGTGCTGCAACTCAACATATCACCAGCAAACAACAAAAAATAGACCACATAACTGTCTGTAACTTGAACATAGAACCATAAACCAAAACAGACCACAAAATTGGTTCATAACAAGTCTAATGCTGTAGCAAGTAAAACCAAAAAATACACAAGCAGAACATACTTGAAACAGAAATGCATATGCAGAAATCAAAACCTACTAATCCTACACTGAAACCAAAATACCAACTGGGGGTCTTATGACTAAACTTTTGCGGCTCTTATTGGGAACACTTCTCAAATCCACTAAAGGTGTGTGTTGGTGTGAGTTGTGCGTGTTGTGTCCACAAAAGGTGTGGTGTGTCCTCTAAAGGTGTGGATTTCATTACTGGTGTGTGTTGTGTGGGTGCCAAGTTAATTGGAATGCAAAAACAGCCAAAAACCATTAGTAAAGATCAGCCAAGCAATCCAGAAAATTAAGAGCAAAAATACAAAACAGAAGTATAGAGTGAAATGGTTGGCTTTAGGAGACCAAAACTCTAAGTACTTTCACCAGAAAATGTGTTCCCATAGAGCTAGAAATACAATTCTAATCTAGCCATTCAATCTAAGGTTGCAGTTCATTTCAGAGATCAGTTGATTGCTCCAGTTACAGAGCATGAAATCCCGCTATCCAAGTTATTTGGTTAAGGACATTGAAAGCACTCTCATGGCATTTCTTTGGTCTAGATTTGAGCTCAAGCATTCAAGGGAAAAAGTGAAGTGGGATCAGCTATGTTGTCATAAAGAGGAAGGTGGTTTGGGATTCAAAAGGATTAAAGAATGGAATAGGGCTGCCATGCTGTAACTTGAACATAGAACCATAAACCAAAACAGACCACAAAACTGGTTCATAACAAGTCTAATGCTGAAAAAGGGCAAAAAATCAAACCAACAAAAATATATAGCCCACTCCAAGTTTTCTCATTAAGAATATAAATAAGGAAAGCATGATGTACTAACCAGCAAGTTGTTAACCGGTGAATCCTTGTTGTTTAAGAAACGCCATAACACTAGCCAAAGTCTTCCCCTGTTCCTCTTTTGCCAAGGCAAGCTCGTCTATCTTATTGTTTGCTGCTTCAATAAGACTACTTGTTTGAGGTGTTTTTTTCTGATCGCTCCTACAAGACCACAAACCAACAGAGAAAACCATAAGGGTTTCAAGTTTAGGATGTGGTTTTTTCAATAAAATCCAAAAGCAACATGCTATAAGAAGAACCATGACTATTTCTCCAGTGAACGAGATTACCAGCCATTTTGGAACAGTCCACTTCTTAGTGACTAAGCTCGCCCACTGCTCTGGATTGACACCAGCTGGTGGGTTGTTTCTAGCATACTCTTCCCCCCTCGTTTCTTTAAGTTTCTTGTACTTTTTGTGCAAAACGAAGTTGTGATTGCTCAACCTCCGTCCACATTGTGTTGCCACTGCCTTTTCAACATCGATTGGATCTCCTTGCAAGTCAAACTTATCCTGCAATATTTGATAATTTTAGTAATGACTTGATCCTAATTTACAGAATTAATACCTTATTTGTAAACTAAGAACTGCTCTAGGTTGACAGCGGCGAGTTTGTGCTATTGTAAAAAAATCGTGTACAAGCCTTCATTTGTACAGTACTATACCCCATTAAAAGCTCAAACTAAATAATGAAACAAAAGACAGTTGGTGAATAAATTTAGAAACCTCATAACTTTGGTACACTATACCCTATTAGAAGCTCAAACTAAGAGCAGCTGCAATGAAAGATTAACTGCTGGAAATACTCAGAGTTTACCATTATGCGCTGAAGTATAGGCGCTTTAACACTCTCATCTACTGCCTTCCACCTATGGACGCCAAGGTCTATCACATGTGTGCGAACCTCGACACCAATCCTTGAGGCTAATTGAGCAGCATGCTTTCCTACCGACGCACGAAATAGTTGTGGAATGGGAACTGGAAGCTTTCCCTTTTTATCAATGAGTCGCTGAGCCTGAATACCTCGCGTAGGTCCACGGGTTGGTCTATTGATTTCTGTCACAAACACATACTAATAAGTTGGTAAGTCAACAAAATTAGTTGAGGTTTTTGCAGCACTGCTGCTGGTCTGACAGAACAGCAGCAGCAGTAGGCTTCACACAACAGAGCAGTAGCAGCAGCTGTAGGAAATTGCATTTTGCCTTGGCTTGAAAAACAGTAGCCATAATAGAAAACAGTAACCAAAACTTAGTGACTTCACTATGACAAACTGGCAGTGAGGGACACTATTTGTATCCTAGTCTTCTTAAGCATTTACAAAAGAGATGGCAATAAATGGTAGTTGTCACGACCCTGTCCTGCCCCGAAGGGATTAAGTCATAACAAAGCGCCGGTGAAACCATCACCAAGGCCATCCATATCCATAAGTCACATTATTACTTAATTAGCAGAATTAGATTACAAACCAGGAAAAAGTATTCGTTATGGGTTTTAATCAAATGATAATCCACATTTACAAAGGCCTAAGATTCCTAAATACGCCTCAGAGATGCGCCTAATAAAAAGGTTTAACAAGTTACTTACAATGACCATAGAATTTAACAAGTAGTCAGAATATATCTCTTATCCACAAATTGACTACATGTCCCAAATCTACCAAACAAGTGCCACGTCCTCTTATTCCTCAATTCCTGAAAGTCATAGAAGTGAAAAGCTTGCAATAAACCATGTGTTTTGGGTATTAAGTCACTCACCTCGATTCACGAACTCACACGAACCCCCTATAACAATTAAGCAAGGGAAATATAATTAGTCAATGTCAAAAGTGTCTGACCATGCTTGGGATGAGGTCCTAGAAGTGTGTGAGATTAAACGTGAACATAGCAAAATTTCCCAAAAACTGCCTAGTTGCTACATGTAGTGCAAAAACCATTCTACCTGTAGGAACTAGGTTTTTCAGAAAAAAAATGGTTCAACCTTCCCTTCGATTCCCAACCTCTCAAGCTACTCCCAACACCTCAAACCCACTCTAAAACCTTAGAGATTCATGCTCAACTACAGATGTTTACAAGAGCTACTCCTAAAACAACTAGTTCATGGTTCATATCACCCTAAAACACCCAAATCAAAGGAGTTTAGAAGAGAATTCGAGAGTTCCAACAACTCTACCCCGAAACCCAATTCAAATAGAGATTAAACTATCAAAAGCATGATCCTAGCTAGCAAAAGATGGAATTCATAACTCAAAACATGAAATTTACCCGATTAAGCTTCCAATTTAATCACCCAAGAACCCTATGGATTTTGCCTTTTCCTTCCACTTCTTCTTCTTCTTGTTGCCGTCTCTCTCTCTCTCTCTCTCTCTCTCTCTCTCTCTCTCTCTCAAACGGTGGAGATAAGAACGAGGTGGAATGAATAACACATATAACCCTCTTGTTTTATCAGACTCCTAGGAATATTATTAGGTGTACGTGTGCCCATGGGTTATCATGTGCTCCTTCCTTAATAAGGAATATAATTAAGTCAATAGCTCACGTAATTGATCAAGACACAACACTAAGTCACATTCCAAGCACCACTGAGGTCAGGGGTATTATAGTAGTAACTGATAGCTGGTAGCAGTTCGGACAGTCCATTTGCAAATGGATGGAACAGCAGCAGCAACAGATAACTAACTATTGCTATTTCAGCAGCAAACAATAGCAGCAGCAGCAGTAAGCATCAAACTATAAAAGCAAACAGCTACGTACAGCAAAGAGCAGTAAGCAAAGAGTAGTGGCAGACATGACAGGCAGGCACAACGCAGCCACACTTCTTCTGGCAGCAGAATATAAAAGCTATTAAAAGAAAACAGCCATGTACAGCTAGAGTCATTCAAAGCAGCCAAGCAAAGACCAGCTGCTCTGAATATGCTCAATCAGACCAGTTACAATAACAGCTGCCAGAACAACTAATATACACAGTATTAGCAGAAAAATCTAGCACATTGAAGTATCATATACTTGGGACACAAGCACATGCACTTTCCAATAGCACATAAGCACATACATGCTAACAATGGAATTGACAAGAAGTTAAAGTAATAGTAGGTGCACAAGTGTCCTGAGCACAAACCTCTTGGGATATCACATTACAAATGCCCACCAATGAAAACCAAAAACACCTCAGGTATGATCAAGTGATATGAGGTTAAAGTAAGTATGATACAGTTATCACAGCCATGCATAGAAACAATCAAAGAATGAAACCCTTGGTACACAACCAGCTATCACATTACTTTTTCTTTTTCATAAGGTTATCAGTCAATTGTTCTTTTTTCCACAGAAAGTGTACCAAGTCATAATTTTATGTAGACTACATAAAACAAGCTAATGTAACTGTAAAAATAAACCATATATTACATTACTCACCGCCATTGTTCTCAGGTAGCACCTCATTTTGTGGCTGAGCAATGGGAGGCAGTGAGGCTTGGCTTTCCATGATGGGATGTGGTGTTGATCGGGTAACCCTCTCAAAGATCAAAGTGGCACCACATTGTGGCTCTGTATGCGATTGTGCTGGTAGACCACTTGATGGTAACCCTCTCAGAGATCAAAGTGGCACCACATTTAAGCTTTCCTAGGGGGCTTGTCCCTAGCTTCCTACATTCTCTTTTGAGTTTCAAACTATGTCCATGATAGATCTCTGTGTGCCTTGCTGCTGCTGTTTCCGGCACAGTTTGGATATGCTTAACTGCCTTACTGCTACTGCTGTAGTTCGGTAAGTCCAGCTGCTGCTGTTGTTGCTGTTTGCTACTATCATGGTAGCAAGTAGCTGCTGTTCTGCTACTCTCTACTACTGCTACTGGTTGTCTCCAGCTACTTGACAAAGTTTGTCATGGTGAAGTTGCTAGTTGCTACTACAGTACCTGCTGCTTATTGATGTGTGGTAGTGAGACTACTACTGTTAATAGTCACTAGATGCCTCTAATCCGGTTAGCTACAGTGTTAACCACCCTCTCATGGTGGCCTCTCATGCTGCTGACTAAAAGCTACACTGCTGACTAAAATCGTGCTATGTCGTTGTGTTTGTTATGCAGTTCAGGCCAGTTTTCAATTTTCAATGTTCAATGCCATGTGTTTCTCTTCCATCTCTTAGATGGAATTGAAACATGTGGATGTTCAATGTAACCTTAGACGTAAATCAATGTAGCCACTTGGCTTCAATCATTTTTCTTAATCTTTGTGCATTGACAAAAAACTCTCTATTAGCATGAATACTCTTCACAATTAGCTATGCATAAAGCAACACAATACATTAGGTAAAATGCATACTTCAAGCTTAAAAGTTCTGAATACGTGTGCATGTGGAAGAATCACCGTCTTCTACTACCTCTTAAAGTAAAAAAAGCAAACATGTAAATACTACATTAAACAACTATTGGTCAAAAGGTCATCTACAACACTTTGGTTAAGATTTAGTATGCCTTCCAGTCCTCACAACAGCTTTTATTTCGAAGGATTGTTTAGTCCCAACATATTTCTATACCTCAATGGCTACTCTTGTTTCAGTGATTCCTACGTACAAGCTTGGTGGCGGTAGCTGCTGTACCATATAATAAGAGGGTTTAGTTGAACCCCTAGTTTCCAAAAATATGAGCTGTACCTATGAAGTTTTAAGTACGAAGAAGGTTCGATTGAACCCGCTGAATTCTGTTTAAACCACATGAATGTTCTGAGTTAATGGTGAAAATTCAGAATTCCTTTGTCCAACTAAGGACAATTCCCTCTACCCCATATAGGCTGTCCCTATTACTCCTAACCCCTCTCCTCTATATAGAATGCTAATTACCAATACATGCTCTCTCAAGTTATGGGAGTAAGAAAAGAATATAGTCCAAAGAAAAATGCCTACATGAAGGGGGAAAAAAACCACCTAAGACCCTACAAAAAAAAAAACCCTAAAACCCGATGAAATAAACTCTGAAATCATCTCTAAAACCAGTCCCAAAACAGCCCCCAAGCAGCCATAGCCCCACCCTTATTCCTCCTCTATTATCTAGAATCATGTTTGACTTGAAGAATATAAAACGTTAAAAAAAAAAATGCAGTTAGCTCCATTAAAAAAACTAGGGCATAAGACATAAGGGTACGAGTATCTGAATAAAGAAATGCTAAACAATCTCATTGTGTCGGCACCCAAAACGAACAAATAAGATAAACAAACCAATGAATTTTGATTACAGAATAAACTAATCACAGTATGGGAAATCTATATAGCAAACATAGAATAGGTTACAATGACTTTATGAAGAAATTGAGGGCGGCTACAGGATATACTCGGGATTACAGATCTAGGGCTTTACAAATACTCCAAAGTAAGAAATTCGGAACCTAATCAAGAAAAATAGAGAGAGAGAGAGAGAGAGAGATTCTGCGAGAGAGAGAGCTCACCAGAATCAGAAATTGATGACTGATGATGCCGCTGAAAAAAAAAAAAAGGAACGCAGTAGAGGTTAGAAATCGGGGGAGGAAAGTGATGAAGGGGATCCACAGAGGAGAAGAGAAATAGGTTGAATAACATACCTTGAGAGAGAGATTCGGAGTTACAGAGATGGCAGGGGGAGCGGTGTGAGTGATGGAGTTGCAGAGATGGAGTGGGGTGCGGTGTGAGAGACGGTGATGGGTTTTGGTGTAAAAAATTAGAACGAACAAGGGGTTTTCAGTGCCCAAAATTTTGGGATCAACGCCCAAAATCTTCAGCGCCCTTTTCACCCGCCAAAATCCCCCCTCAACGACGACAAAAAAATTTCTCACCCAAACCCTTTACTTTTGTGAGGAACTAATTTGTCATGTATTGGTTGTAAGCAACTGTACAGATTATGAAGGGAACAAATTAGTGACGAAAAAATATATTTCATCACCTTTTATTTATTTTGTCAATCCTTTAGGTGACGAAATTTATATTTTCCTCACTAATTAACTATTTTTGGTGACAAAATAAAATTTCCTCACCTTAAATTTGTCTATTCTCTTAATTGGTGACGAAAAAAAAAATTCCTCACAAATAGGCACAATTGGAGACAAAATCTATTTTCCTCACCAGCAATTTCGTCACTTATTCTCTTTTTTGTTGTAGTGTACCACTAGGTACAAGTGACTGTGGAGTTTGCTGGAACCCCTAACATAGCCCGTGTCATGCCGGGGTATCAGGTAAACTCAACGAGCTTGCCCGCTCGATGCATATGATAAATGAATTAAACAAGGCATGTATTAGTCTTATGTTGAACTTTCTGGTTATGGCTCTCATGTCCCCAGCAGAGTCGCCAAAAACTGTAGACACCTCCCAAACGGGGCATCGCCATACAGATTGATCGTTTGTTGCTCGATTGGTTGCTTGCTTCATAAACCAAGATCGTGGACATTCCCATGGCTAGGAACATCGCCACACGATAGCGGTTATCATCAAAACAGAGTCGCCACCCAGTTTATTAAAACTAGGAAAACAGATAGAGATTCTGGGTACGGGAGCCAAAAGTACAGTAAGGGGAAGGTGTTAGGCACCCCTCTCTGCCCAGCCATGAGGCTGGCCCATAGTTGCTCAACATAAGACATGTACTTGCTTTATTTAATTCTAACACGTAGTCTATTTTTAGCTTTTAAGCAGTTAATGGTGAGCCAGTGCGATAATTAAAGCATGCGTCGGAAAGCAGAACACAAAACTATCCCAGGGAGATGGATCCCGCGGCCAGTGAATAGATGTCACGGTCGAAGGATCCTCCTAGTTTTATGTACTAGCCGAGGAATCGAATCCCCGGTCGGTGTTCTTCCTCACACCAGACAGAAAAGTTAGTAGATAATCAAAACGCTACGATTACGCATAAATACGGTAAATAAAACAAACCAGAGGCCGTTGGGCCTCGCCACCTTGATCCCTCAGTTGCTTGGTTGCTTCGGATTGATTGTGATTGACTGATTGCTTCTTGGAAAACCCTAGGGTTAGGGTTTGAACTTCGAGGTTTGATCGTCGGATTGATGGCTGCCTTCAGGAGGTTAGGGCTTTTGAAGAGGGGGTTTGAAAGAGTATTTCTACAGAGTTTCGTGGTTTGAGAGGGTGCGAAAGTATATGAATCTGATTGATTTCGTGGGTGTATTTTCGGAACCCAAAAGCCCTTTATATAGGCAATTGGTGACTCACTCCGGCCAATCAAAACGCACGATTGCAATTGCAATGCAATGCAAACTCTTCGTGGTAATCTCTGGGCATAGCTCGAACGCATCAGGGAGGTAACGTAGTTGGATCAAACAATCGACAGAACGTTCCAGAGTCTGAAAAATAGACAATCTGTCGGCCGTAGAAAGGATCTGGCGGCCGAGGAAAGGATGTTGCGGCCGAAGGATAGATCTTGCGGCCGAGGGATTGATCTCTCAGGGAGATTTTCAAGCAATAGGTTGCGCGGGTGAAGAAAGGATGTTAAGGCCGTGAGATCAATGTTATGGCCGACAGATGGATTCTCCTAGGATTCTGTATTTCTGTTTGAAAGGCTGTATGGCTCTGGATTGGGTCCTCTAAGTGGCTCAAAGTTCTTACCATAAGCCCATGGGTTCACAAGAAATCAATCAGCAATCACTGTATCCATTTCATCATCGGGATGGTCCCCAAGGTGGGACTTGAAATAATCGTTAGGCCAAATTGGGGTGTCTACATAAATGCTTATCTAAAACGAATTTATGTTAAAAACGAGAGGCATAAACCTATTTCCTTATTCATAAAACCGTTTCTCCACTGAGTTCTTAGTTTCCTCAACAAAAATATAGCGTCCACTCAAACAACCACTGTCATTTGTCTCGTATACATTTGCACTTGATGGTTTCTTCATGAACTAGGGAGCAAAGACAAACTTGGTCCTCTTTAACCACTCTACTTCACCTATCTATCTGAAATAAATGCTGCTTGAAGACAACATATCAAGGTCACAGTTTCCTTTCAAAAAAAAATAAAGGTCACAGTTTAAAACAATCAAGTTTCATTGTCCAATGATGGTCATAACTTAATGGATGAATGCATCTCAATGATTTAGAAGTATGCAATATCACTTCCAATAAATGAGCACCAAGCTAAGTAACAACCAATATTTTACATGCACTCATGTGCGAGTGTTGGCTACAAGTTTGTGTTCAAGCGCATCAAGATTCATCTTATTTTCATCTTAAGACTCAAAGACAAGGGAACACTACAAAGTACTCATATTTCTAAATATAATTCATCAATTCTTTTAGGATTTTGTGTATAAAAGGTATCACAGGCCATTTTCATGCACAATTGTAAGAGTTTTATACATAGTTAAGCAGTAACCAAGAATACTAAACATATTTTGAAGAAGCACCTTACTTCCGCTCCATTTCTTCCATTTCCTCCCAAGTGGAGGGGAAGAAATGGGACAAAGAAATGGTTACAATTTTTTTACCTCCTCACAACTCCTCCATATCCCTCCCTCCCTTCCCCTCCTAAAAATCAACCCAAACACGCAACAACTATATTTTCACCTCTAATCCTTCACTACTCCTCCAAAGCCCGCATTCCAAACGGAGTGTAGAGTGTTCAAACCGCGTACTTCATACATTCTGATGAGTCATGCAACATTGGTAATGACTAACTAAAAAACGTTCAACCCCTAAACAACATTCACAGTCCAATAATTTACAAGTTGTTTTGGTCAACTAATTGAAAGGGTCTCATATAGTCTCATACATAACCATCACAGAAGCCAATTGAAGTACCTAAACAACAATCATATTCCCAATTTAGCACATAAGGCAACCAAATGAGCACTAAAATTACAAGATCACACAGATTTAGGTTTTGAATCAATCAATAAAACCTATCTTTTCGGAAGCAAGGGGATTTCGGAAGTTCAAACCTAGATAAACAAATGCAAAAAAATCAAAATAAAAACAAAAAATAAGTTAGCTAACTTTTCAAATTAGGACATAATAATTCCTCTGAAAAGGTATGCAGGCGGTAATTGATTCCTCTGAGAAGCTGAAAACAAATTTGTTTTACTCTCACTCCAGTATTGATTGATCTATGCGCAAAATTTGTTACTCCAACAAGGAGTAATGGTTGATTCCTCTGGTCATTGGATGTTCTCGATAAAATTGAAGAATGTGGCAAAAACACCCATAAAGCACTGGCACAAATAATAGTAAGTACGTGACATAGAATTGAAGTTGTGTAGGTCAAGAACTCTTACCCGGACAAGGATGGAAGTCGAGGAATGGGCTGCTCTATGGTCGTCGGTTGGCAACAAAGAGAGGAGGAATCAATGGAGCAACGAGATGGAGGGAGAGAGTAACACACACAAACAAAGAGAGAGAGAGAGAGAGAGAGAGAGAGGGTTGCTCTGGTCGTCGGCAATTCTACAAATAGAGGAGGAGAGAGGGAGCAACGAGATGCACGGAGAGAGCAACACGCAGAGAGAGAGAGAGGTTTCGGTTTCAGAGTGATTTGGGTGGAGGGTTTCACGTTTGGGTAAGGAATAGAGCGAATGAAGGGCAACGACTTTGTGTGTAGGAGAAGGGGTACTTTTGTCCAAGTCTATTTTGGATTCCATGTATTGCTCTCTATTTTTCTCCTTCCCATGACTTTTGAATTCCTAAAAACTACTCCATCACTTGGGCATTATTTGCCCCTTTACCCACTGATTTGCAATTTCCCCGAGTTTAATTGCATTATGTAACTATGTCATCCAGTTGAGCGGTACTGGAAAAAAATTACTCTAACAAGGCAATCAAAAGTGTTGTGTAAAATGGCAATTCCTCAACCCAAAACACATCTACTGAGGCAGTAGATGTTGCCTCCAAAACAAGGACTTATGTGGCACATTAGAGTGCCTTGTAAAACCCTATAACGACGTCCTAAAGTACCCTGAAAAATGGATGTCGAGGCCCGTCAAACTACCACCTTATAAATGCCGCCTTAGGTCTATTGATGCATCGATAGATGCAGCACTATTGTACCAAGAGGTGTCTTTTAGAGGCAGTTTTAACTGCCCTAATAGGTCATTTTTATTGTACTGTCTATATTTCTTTTGGCCCCAGGAGTAGTGCTTGATCCATCAAAATGCAATGAGTTAAGTATGAAGGAAAAGAGAGAACTTGTTTATCAAGTATGAAAGTGGCGTCATGCCCCTGAAATGTTACAATCATGGAGCTGACAGGAGATTTTACAGATACTATGTGCGGAGATGGGAAAAGAAAGGAAATATACTGGCTTGACGAAGTAGAAAACCTTTTCAAAATTGCATCTGAAAAAGAATTCAGAGGGGAGTCAGGCTGCAACAAACCTTGAACCACACTCTTCACCTACAGTTGAGCAAAGAGCTTCCAAAAGGCAGAGAAAAGCTCATCACCCTAATCGGGTTCCTGTTGAAGTGAAAAATGGTTTAATCAACAATGTTGAAAATGATATGGCTAATATTATATAATGCAAAAACTCAGCTTGCAGGGCTAAATTAAGTCGAGAGCATAAATTTTGCAAGAGGTGTTCATGCTACATCTATTACTAGTATGATGTCAACAAGGACCCTAGATTGTGGTTAAATTGCAGCTCTGAGCCTCCCTTTTTTGGCAATTCATGTGGCATGTCATGCCATTTGGAATGTGCTTTGAGGCATGGAAAATGTGGGATTGCTAAAGAAGGGATGGATGAGAGTTTCTTCTATGTGTCGTGCGGGAAAATGAATGATTTGCTCAGGTAAATCCCATGTTCCCTATCTTAGATTGTTCCATTTCTTACATTTTTTTATAGAATTCACTTCTTTATTAAAGTTTCATGTTTCTTTGCTAAGATGTTTGCTTTTATTTTCAATTCCTTGTATCCTTACAAGGGTGATAACAAAGAAAACCCACACAAAGATACTTTTTGAATGCAATTTGGCTACCATGTAGGATTCAAATGACGTATAATGGAGAATCTAAATAACTTGGTTAGTCAAGAAACATTGAATTTATGTTACTTGAAATAACTCAAATAAGTGTTACGGCTATTTGTTTTGCTCAGAAAATGAATTCTATCGATGCATTAGGTTTTCAAACCTCTCCATGTATTAATTATATTGAATTAGCTGAGTGAGGTCTTCTGGTTACCCTTAACCCTAAGTCATAAGATAAATAAGGATTTTTTCACATAATTTATAACTCAAATGTCATTGTCGCAATTTTTGGATTCGTCAAACCATTTGGATGAATGCTATGTGTCATATTATCGAATAAGGCTAACAAAATAGAGGTTATGGATAAAAATATACACAACATAGTGTCCGTCAATGGTCCTTGTCGTTTTAGTGCTTTCAGTGTGGGGACAAACAAAAAGCTATGATTGTAAAGTGACTTCTTTTCTGAGATCATTTTAATTGAAGTGCGGAGAACATAGTAAAAGGAGATTTGGTACATTAAGTGGCACATTTAAATTAAACCCTAAATCTAGTTTGGGATATAATCAACCAATCTTGTATTTGTCACCTTCAACAGTTCTGAACCCCTTTTCATAGACTTTGCTCACCCTTCTCAATAAGGGTTCTATCATTTATTTCCAAACCCACACAACGGTAAAATGCTTTAAATTAAATAACCAAACCACACATGCACCACAAATGGCATACGAAAAAGAGATGGGAAACTAAATATCAAAGTTCTATACATCCATAAACAACTAATCATCATAAACAAAATACCTGTTACAAATGGCAACAAACAGTAAAAAAGATCTCCAACCCAGGCAGGGGATTTCAGAAGCAAAACAGTGCTGGAAGTTCAAACCCAGTCAATTCCGAAACTTGATAGAGGTCTCCAGTGGCCGGAAAAGGACAGAGATGGTCGGCCAATTCCAAGGTCGCCTGAGGTCAGCGGCTAAAGAAAACAACTGTTTCTGGAGATTCAAGACCAATGACAACGTCGAGGAAGATCGACGAAGAGAGTTGGGGGAATTGCTGGTCGTCGGTTGGCAAGAGAGAGAGGAGAAGAGAGGAGCAATGAGATGGGTTTCAGAGAGCAACAGCGAGAGAGGGGGGGTTTCACTTTGCTAGGGTTTGGATGTGATTTGGAGGTGGGAGAGATATGGGTTTTGGGGAGAGGGATTCCAATGACGTCGTGTAGGGAGAGGGGTAATTTTGTCCACATATATTTTCCAGACCATGTATTAGGAATTATTTTCCTCCTTCCCATCACTTATGAATTCCTAAAAACTACTCCATCACTTGGGCATTATTTGCCCCTTTTCCCACTGATTTGCAATTTCCCCAAGCGATTACGGCTTATCTGCTCTGACGTCCCCCTTATCTTTACTCGTTCCCTTCCAGTATCGATCTGAAAATTTTGATCGATCATTAGCGCGCGTTCTATTTCTCTTCTCCCGTTTTTACAAATCCCGTACAAACTTGTACTATATCCTCCTAAAACATAAATATACGTAACCTATACTATATATTTCCTATCATATCTATCTGCCTGTTGGAATCAGGAGAAATGACGATGACCATCGAAGGTACGAAACTCTTTCTTCTTGTCCGCAACTATGAATTGTGTTCGGTGTTTGTTTTTTTTTTGTTTCCTCAATTATGGATTGAAATTAGTTTTTCTCAACCCTAGCTTCATGGTGACGTGTAGAAAGTTGAAAATAAAAAATCAAGTATTCCGTAGTTCA
Organism: Rhododendron griersonianum; assembly: GCA_018127125.1. NCBI lineage: Eukaryota > Viridiplantae > Streptophyta > Magnoliopsida > Ericales > Ericaceae > Rhododendron > Rhododendron griersonianum. Next base: position 39,488,078 of record CM030791.1, read on the forward strand.
ACGAATGTGAAAGTATCTATAATTAGAAGGTCAACTGGTTTAACTTCCTCGCTCAATATGATGAGTCTTTGTGGTGGGAGCAATGATGACCATATTTGGGTACCACACCGGGGCGAGGGCCTCTCTTTTGCGAAAGCTCAAGCTAGGGAGAGGAATAGAAGGGTTGGCTCTTTTTCCTTAAGATCTTTCAAGTACTCCCACAATTCCTCTCTAGAAGCTGGATTAGGATTAGTGTAAATGGCGGTAAAGAGACAATCAATTTCCCTTATGTGAGCAAAGTGCCTACCACTTATTCCCCGCGGATTTGTGTGCTATCCATACTGCAAAATAGATGGAGCTGCTGGCATTACAAAAGGTACTAGTTTGAAAGGCTTGTTGGAATTGATCCGCTACGAGATGTACATTATACGCATCTTCTTGCTCCGGATACGAGCCATAAGAGTATTCTCTGAGATAGGTAGCTATCTCAGTAGAATCTATAGTATGAAGAGCATAGGAGAGTGAGCAAAGAGTAGCTTGTATTCTTTTGACAGACAGCCTTATTAGTGTATTGTCACGCCCTCGATTTTCAACATAAATAGATAATCCATTTCTATAAAAGTTCCTCACATATCATAGATAAATACCCAAAAGAGTTTCCACCTGTTTAAGTTTACAAATAAATCCCCAATATTAAAGGAATTACAACATTGGCACACCGGCCACAAAATTTACCTAGGTACAGGTACAAATCTGTTTAGAATCTCACAAACGTTTGAATTAAAAAGAATTCAAGAATATTCCGTTACAAAGCCATCTTTGATCAAACGTAAGACATTACGAGATGATAATGTAACTAAATGAAATTAGCTTCCAAAAATTCTTCCACATCCCATGCACACATTGAGTGAAGCTACCATCCGGCATTCGAACCTGAAAAGAAGGATTTTGTTGAGCTACAAAGCCCAGTAGGAAAACCTTAACCAAAATTATATGTACGCGTGTCGATTGATGCAATAGAAAGAAGGTATGGAAACAAAGCTCAGTACTCAAGATCAATCGATCCACAATCTAAACCTCGACTTAGAATATGTGCATCAATTACGAGACTCAACAATTTAAACATCCCAACTCAACTCACCAAACCAAACTCCCATCATCGGTATTTCCACCCCTTGCGTTACCATACACCATTACGAGGGTTACCGTGTTACCACCCCTTGCGTCACAGTGATCCCTAGAACACCGGGTTACCGTATTACCACCCCTTGAGTACGAAACCCTTGTGTGTCACCGTGTTACCACCCCTTGTGCACGGGACTCCCTAAACCACCATCCGACCTCAAACGACCCAATTCTCAACTAACATGCGAGCTATGACTTCCCGAGATCACATTCTTAAGCGTAATGTCATATAACATGCCAACACTATCACAAGTGCATCACAACCGATCACGTATACCAATTATCAACCAATAAGCAATTAACAATGTTTAACCATGTAGTTCCATGTTCAATTGTGTCAACGGAAGACCAACGGGCAAGGAAAACATTGAAAAGTCGCAAGAAGCCAAAAGAACGAGCTTGAGATCAATTAGGAGGTGTTTCAAGGGGTTTAGAAGTGATAGAGAGCCAAAACAATCAATAAATGGTCAACAGGAACAAAATCTGGAGATAAGCTTCCCGTATCGATACGCATAAAATCCGTATCGATACGCGTTCAACTGATCAAAAGATAAGCAAATGGTATCGATACGCCACTAAAACCGTATCGATACAGATTGGCTTCGGGTAGCGATTTCCAGCAGATTTTCAGAACTCAATGCTCAACCAAATTCAACAACCAATAACTCGATTTCACACCAAATCAACAAGGAAACATATAAGAGAGGTCAAGAAGTTCCTACCTCGATTCAAGGAACGAAACCCAAGCAAGTAGCACGAGCCCTAGCTTCCAACTTTTGAAACCAACCGAGATCTACTTCTCGAGCCTCACCCAACGCGATACGAGTCCGGGGTTGCGTAGAGGAGGTGAAATGAGGGTGGGTTCTTGAGATCTTTACGGACTTTGGGTGAGTTTTGAGAGAGAACAAGGGAGAGAGATAGAGCCGAGAGAGAGAGAGATGGAGATCGGCTGGGAGAGAGAGAGAAATGGAGATAAATGATCTCCTACAATGCACACACACACCTTATATACTCTCATAACTTCAAACTACACATCCACTCCCTCCATCTCTTATTCATTCACTTTAGCCCTCAATTCATTTAATCACCCTATAAACTATATTTTTTTTCCAATTAGGCATTTACTAATAATTTCAATAATTAAAATTATACGGGTCTCTACATGTATTCCTTCTGATGCGAATGTGCTCCGCTCTATGACATATGGGGCACATTCCACCAATACTTTGTTGACATATGACATGATACTCAAAATGTGGTCACAAAGTGTTAGTGTTGTGGTGGTGGGGTTTGAAGTTGAGGAGTCATGATTTTATTTCCCATGATAATATTATCACCCCAAGCGGTTGGCTTGGTGGTCAAGGCATGAAACTTGGGATTTGCTCATTCCTAAAGTCTCATGTTTGAAACCTCCCATGTACTACCTTGTGGGGCTAGTCTGTATGGGACTTTGTCGGTAGTGGCGTAGCCAGGATTTGGATTGAGTGGGGGCACCATATACCATTAGGTTAGGGAAATTTAATTTTCTTTGGTCAAGATGTAATCAAGTGAAACACATTTTGTATGTCTATAAGGAAGTTTAGCTCAAAATCAACTAAATGAAAGAAATTTTGAGAGTAAATATATCAAAACTCTTTTAATATTATAAAGCACCATAGTAAACTATTATACACTAACACTAACCAAGAGAACCTTAAGCAATGTAAGCAAGGTTCTAAAAGATGCTAGGCGCTCCCAAGTCGACCGGGTACCGCCTAGCACCTAGGCGGGGGACTAGTCGGCCACTTAATCGCCTTGGTGTTGGGCCCCCACTTGGCGCTTAGGCAGTGACTAATCGGCCCTAGGCGGGGACTTTTAGAACGTGTGAAAGTGAAAAAAAAGAAAGAAAGAATCAATAAAACAACTAGATAGATGAAAATTCATAGTAAAAATCAGTACTCATCAATGGCTAGAAAATAACATATGAATTAGTACACTGAACAGAATCTCAGCAACATAAACTTTTGTAGGGCAGTGGTTGCATAAAGGGAAAGAAAACATGAAGCATTACTCTTACATGAGATAATATATAACTAAAGGGGGTAAACTAGAATAGTTCCTAAATATTGTAGGCAAACCTGTAATTATGGAAAGTGGAGTGGGGACACGTGCCCCCACTGGTCTTCATGTAAATCTGCCAATGTTTGTCGGACTTTGTCCCAGCTTTAATTGGACTCCGTGGATAGTGGGATTGGGTTCGTAGGGTTTAGTCGATGTGCGCATCAGCTGGCTCGGACACCTTGAGACTTGAGTTATAAAAAAAACTCCAAAATACATAAACTGTCTCGTTACCTCACAAATTACCAATAGGAAGATCCCTTTTTACTTTATTTAGTCAGATAGGGTATAGTTATCTTGTTCCCTAGGAAATTAGGCTATAATGGATCTGAATATGGGGTACAAACTTAGACGCATTTACATATACGATTGTATTGTACTATATGGTATACAAAATATAAATTAAACGTAACCTGTACTATATATTTCCAATCCTATCTGCCTGATGAAATCAGGAGAAATGATGATGACCTACGAAGGTACAAAACTCTTTCTTCTTGTCCATAACTATGAATTGAGATTGGTGTTTGTTTTTTTCTCGATTGTGAATTGAAATTAGTTTTTCTCAACCCTAGCTTCAAGGTCACGTGTAGAAAGTTGAAAATAAAAATCAAGTATTTTGTAGTTAACAACTGTGACAATGTATTGGTTTTACTTCCCTGCTCAATATGATGAGTGCCATCTTTGTGGTGGTGGGGTTTGAAGTTCAGGAGTCATGATTTGATTTCCCATGATATTAACAATAACCCGAGCGGTTGGCCTGGCGGTCAAGGTTTGGAACTTAGGTTTTGCTCCTTCCTAAAGTCTCTGGTTCGATATGTCCCAGGTACTATCTTGTGGGGCTAGTATGTATGGGACTTTGTCTCGGATTTGATTGGAATCTCTGCTAGTAGATAGTGGGACTGGTTCCAGGGATTAGTCGAGGTGCGTATAAGCTGGCTCAGACATCCTGAGTTATTAAAGAACATCCGGTTACCTGGCAAATTACCAATAGGAAGATTACTTTTTACTTTATTAATATTCAGTCAGATAGATTATAGTTATCTTTTTCCCCAGGAAATTAGGCTGTAACGGATCTGAATATGGGGTGCAGTTGGGCCAGATCTCAGAAACTTGTCCTCTTGTGGGCCGAAAGATGTTATACTAGTGTCATGACAAGTTAAATACGCCTGTACATGAAGATTTGACAAGTTACAATGCGTTGTAGTTGCTTGGAATTTAGGGTACAGGAGTTTGCCAACTATTAGTATGTGATATGACCTTATGTATCTATATACTATATGGGAAATTTACGGTCAAGCAATGATTAAAAGGGAGGTTTATAGTATATGGTTCTAAACACAAATATAGTACTACATATGAGACACTGCAAAAAATGCAAAGCTACTTAGAGGAGTTCTGTTGCTTTCATTCAGGTTTCAGAACTTTCATGGCGATAAAAATCTCTTTCCAAAATAGCATGACACCATTTTAGGAATCACAAGGGCATGTTGTATTCATAGCATGAAAGGCTTATTCAAAATTTAGTTTTTAATTTTGCATAAAGAGATAGCCCGTGCCTTCCCCCTGCTCCTTGACCTATGCCTGTTGTGAAAATTCTAGTTAGGAGTTCTATGGCAACCACATGATAGAAATAAAGGAGTCTGGCTTCAAGTTTGAACTTAATTTAATGTTAAAGTAAGGTTGTCACACACATCTAGATAACAACCTCCGAAGAGGATCGGGTACTTATATTCTATTAAACCTACTACCTTTGGTTATTGGTTATGCAATGTAGGAATGGAAGGTAGGAGGGAAGAAAGAAAGGAGGGAATGGGAGGTAGATTCCTAGTTATGATTGGGCAGGAGGAAATAAAAGAGGAAACAAGTGGGCACAGTATCAAATTGTGACCTACTTTTGGAGGGAAGATGGTTATTATAGGCATTTTCAAAGGGCAGAGCTTGTTTCCTTAAACTCATCCTCAAAAAATGGACGGGTTCACTATAGGGGCAAGTAAAAAATAGCCTCCCTCTCCCCTGTTCTTCTGCCCAAGCTAAGAGGCTGTTCTTGTTAATGGCACCAGTTTTGAAATCTTTGGTTCCTTCGAAGCACCTGATATTGCATCTAGAGTACTGTTTCTGCTTTGACAACATTTTCTGCTGTAGGAAGCACTCATCAGTGTGCCATCTGCACAACTACACTAGTGCATTGATATTGCCATCAGATTGGAACCCAAAACCACCATTACCATCATGATACATGGGTCTGTATGAAACTTTCATCAATCAGCCAAATTCAGTGAAATATTTTCTTCATATATGTGTATATACTCAAAATTCCTGTTCTTTGGCATACTCCGATTGGCAATTTGATCAGTGTTCTAAAAGTCGGCGCCTAGGCTGACTAGTCCTCACCTAGGTGCTAGTCAGTGGTCCAATGCCTAGAGTAGGTAGCTGACTAGTCGGCGTCTAGTCCCCCCAGGCGCTAGGCGCCCTTTTCCTGCTTGTCTAGCGCCTAGCAATTTTTAGAACATTGGATGTGATGAATATCTCATCTTCTTTATTAACTTGATGGTATTCTTCCACTATATTTTAGAAGTTTGTGATGAATTGTTCAATTAAATGACTAATGGAAATATTCACATTTCAACTATGTTTGGCTCTGACTGTTCCTTCTTTTGTTGCTACTGCATGTTGTACTCTTGAATGATGGTGCTGTTCTTGGCCTCTACAGTGTATGTTGGAAATCGTCTCTTAATTTTCCTTTATTTTTCCCCTTCCCCCTTCCTCTGATTTGAATAAATCTGCTCCAACGTTCAAATTTGCAGACTTGCTGGGCTTGCTTTTATGTTCTCAGCGAGCATCCTGTTGCAGATCCTGGTAATGTTTTGAATCATACCCTTTTGGAAATTTTTGACTGTCATGTTGTAAATTGTCACAGAATTTTAGTTCTTGTAAAATTAGTTTCATTTGTGCATACCTTCGTGTATCTTAGGGTTGGGGAAGCTCACCTTCAGCTGAAGCCAAGGAGAGAAATCATTTTAATGTGGTGTTTCCTACGTTACATGGACTCGGGTGCGAGTATCGGGTGCGGGTGCAAGTCCAAGCGTCGGACCTTCCTAAACTTAAATCTTAGGATACGTGGATATGTGTCCTCAACTTGGGTACGGGTACGGGGACACGTCCTGAACTCTTGTTTGTATTATATATAGTATAATTTTATCAGATTATGCACCATAAACTATGTTTACAAATGTATTTAAACAAGAAAGGGTTAAGAAAATTATATTTTTGCTATTTCCCTATTTCATGTCTATGTGAAATATTCAAAAATATCGTTTTTCTAGCTAATTTGATATTCCTTTTCCGTAAGTATTTTAACAATTAAAGGATCCAAGTGTCCAAAAGGATACGGGTGTCGGACACATCGACACGGGTACTTGAGCCAAAATGCAGGATCCATGTAACATAGGGTGTTTCTGATTGCATGATTTAGAAACGATTTGGTATGTGTTGAAACATGAAGGAAATAGAAAAAAAGAACTTTGAAATCATGATAATGTTTAGAAACATAATCTCGAACCTGTTTTGTATGCGTCAAAGCTCTCCTATTTATTCGTCCAACATTTTCAATTCATACTTGTATTCATAAAGAACAAGTGTAGAATCAGAAAGGGAAGGTTGATACGTACTGAAAGTCACTAATTAATCCCAAACAAATCAATGTTATCAATCATGTTAATGTGGTTTTTCTGATTGCATGATTTGGAAACGATTTGGCATGTGTTGAAACATGAAGAAAACAGAAAAAAGGAACTTTGAAATCCATAATAATGTTCAGAAACATAATCTCAAACCTGTTTTGTATGCATCAAAGATCTCTTATTTATTCATCCAACATTTTCATTTCATACTTGTATTTTATTCATAAAGAACAAATATAGAATCAGAAAGGGAAGGTTGATAAGTACTGAAAGTCACTAATTAATCCCAAATTGATCAATGTTATCAATCTCACATGACAAGGCTGATAAGTACTGAAAGTCACTAATTAATCCCAAATAGATCAATGTTATCAATCTCACGTTGTCACAAGTATGCTATTTTGGAGTTGCTTAAGATCTCAATGAAATGAGGTTTAGAAGTTTGCTAGCGTAATAGTTTGTAGCTACACTACATTTATTGTTGGACGCCTTTTATTATTTCCCATTGTCAAAATAGTTCCGAACACTGAAAACAAAATTGTGTGACATTCATCCTTATTGCATAAGATTAGTAGTGGGATCCTTATAAAATGGGTGCGCTCCCAAGCCGGGAGCTCGAATCGGTGCTCCCAAAATGGGAGCTTGACGGGAGCTCGCTCCTAACTAAGATGGGAGCTTATCGGGCAATTAAGGCAGTTATTCTCCTACTTTTAAGGGAGTTATGCTCTTGTGGAAATAAGAATATAAAAATCATATTAGTCAAGAAGTTTTGCAAATTAAAAATATCTAACTTCCAATAATTACCTGTTAAGATCGGAAAAATTCTCAATAAGTATCACTTTTCCTTCAATGGTTAAGTATTTAAAGATATTTTATATACGTTTTTACATGTAATTTATATACGCTCCTTAGGCGCTCCCAACCTTAGGAGCTTCTAGGTGCCTCCGCTCCCGCCCCCACTCCTACTTCGTGCTACTAGGTGCAAAAGTGCAGGTACACTATCAACAAGCTTCCACTTCTTGAGCTTCTCCTTAGTTCAAGCTTCTTGTGAAAAGCCAAATCCTTCAATGCATCACAACGAGCACATTTCTATACGGATCTTTAATCTTTTATGTATTTTAGTGAAGCGAACATCGCAGGGTACTCCAAAGGAATCGTATTATTTAAGATGTATCTCATCTTTGCATATGATGCAATATTTTGGTTTGAAAAATCTAGCTGTAGATGCTACCTTCTTTTGCTATGTAGAGTTTCCAGTTGCCTCTGTACTAAGAAGCATAGGCTCGGACGCAGACACAGACATGTACACTGGACACAACAGTTCTAAAGTGCGGAGATGTACACACCATTATTGCTCATATCAATTTGGCATTTGGAATAAGCAAAACTAGTATTAGAATTTGTAATTTGTAATTTTTTCTTCTAAAACATTAAAGTCTACACAATGTTTATTGGGTAGAAAAAAATTTTAAATTTTTTTCTTTATAATTTTTAATTATTATAAAATAAGTTTTTTACATTATGAAGTGATCCTTGCTGTGTCCCTAGTCGTGCCTAACTTGAGACACGTGCATCTCGTGCATGTCCTATGCATCTCTTGCTTAAAAATGTACAAATTAGGTCGACATACACATCCTGGTGTGTCTGTAAGCATGTTGTTTTGATATCTAATTGACAAAAAGAAGTGTCAAATTAAGAACTTGTGCTCAAAGTGTAAGTAGCCCCTCATGGTGGCTTTGGATTGAGTTACAGTTGCATTTCATTCTTCCCCAACATGCCCGATTGGATCTTCCCTATGTCACCAGACCTATCTTCCCCAAGTCTAGGCTGCACTCAAACTTGCAATGCTACATGGAGGTGGGTACGTGAATAGGACTTAGGTGTATATTTAAGCCTGAAAATAAAGGATTCGTGGGTATGTATCCAAATTTGAAAACGGATACTGGAATACACCTTCAATTTTTGAAACATTTGTTAATGTATCTATATATGTGAAAGAAACACTTGATTTTCATTTGCCGAAGTAAAAATAAAGACTTGTTTCCCCAATGTTTTAAAACCCAGATCTGAAGCCTAATTTAATTAAGAGCTCAAATAAAATGAGAAAAATGATACACGATTTGGTGCCCGATTGGACAACACTGGCTGTGCCTGGAAATAGATTTGGAAAAGAAAACCAGTTTGTGCCAAACAATTGAAGGAGAATGAGCTCTAAGGGGCGGATCAAAAGAAAAAAAAGAAGCTCTAACGGCTTTCCAGGTGGCTGAGGCATCGTATTTGTGAGCTGTACAGCTCAACACCATCAGAAAAAGTACACAGTACTGCTGAAAGGAAGGCACTAAGGAAGGAGAAAAATGCCAGGTCCGTTAACCATTATAGGTGATAGCAGAAACCTTAGCTGTGAGAGGGATACCAGAATCCCTAGCAATGAGAGGGCCAAAAATATCTGTAAGGGAGCCATGGGAAGCAGGTCTAAGTTTGATAATTTCCTCCAGGTTCAGGCACAATTAGTAAGGGCAGGCGAAATCCAAAAAAAGTGAGAGCCAAAGTGATTGCGGCTTGGACCGGAGAGCCCAAATATGTCTGAATGTCCATGTTCCAGGCTTCCATGGAGTTAAGTTTCTGGACTTGGTGTATATCAAAATCTTATCACTCTTGCCTCATGGGTTGCAAATATCTCTTAGCTTGGTAGAAAGTTCAGGGGAAAGTTTTTCCTAAGGATATAACCCAGATGCTATCATATCCCACAGTCGGGAAGAAAGAAATTGGTGGATCCTTATACAGTTCCACATACCTCCTGCCTATTTGCTTTGCTTGATTGTCTTTGATGTACAAACTAAGGCATCTCAGTTTCCGTTGGTTAAAACATAAAAAGCACTAGTCTTAATCTGTTTCTATGTCAATGGTGGTAATTCTTTATGAGGGTTCTAGGATTCTTAGCCCACTAGAATGCCTTCTTGTGGGTTGTGTTTTCTTTGGTTTTGGAGGGATGCCGTCTTGATACATATGCTCCTTGTTCTTACTATATTTCTCATTTATCATAAATAAAATTTTTGTGCTGGATTGTAAATGTGTTGTTTCTACTGAGTAGGTGAGTTTCTGAGCTGTTAAAAGTTTGTCCGACATCGGTTAATTGTCTCCTCCAAAACTAGTATATAAGCCTGGGTAGCCTCTCCACTCATTGCCAATTGGTTTTGAGTAGGATACTTTAACAGGGGTATTTCACCAAGTTTCAATACGTGAATGTTTACACTATGATTCTTGTTGATTGAGAAAGAGAAAAGTGTTTAGGGTGTTAACCAACCCTAACACAAGTAAGCTTTATTTATATTATGTGGTGACTAGTTACATAACATAAGCAACCAATGTGGGATTTAGTCTAACTCTATTCTAACACTCCCCCTCAAGCTGGAGAATAAATATCACAAAATCCCAGCTTGTTACATAACGACTCTAAACGTGGTTTAAATAAAGGTTTGGTGAAGATATCTCTGCCAACTGAGCTCCTGTAGACACGAAAGGGGTAGCCAACACGCCACTATCTATCTTCTCCCGAACGATATGACAATCTACCTCGATATGTTTGGTTCTCTCATGAAATACCGAATTCGAAGCGATATGTATTGCTGCTTGATTATCACAATACATAGGAATAGGTAATTGTACACCAAACCCCAACTCTTCGAGCAAAGCTCTCAACCATACAACCTCGCAAGTAGTATGAGCCATGGCACGATACTCTGCTTCAGCACTGGACCGAGCAACCACAGTTTGTTTCTTGCTCTTCCAGGTAACTAGATTTCCACCAACAAAAGTACAGTACCCAGCTGTGGACCGTCTATCAGATGGTGATCCCGCCCAATCAGCATCGGTAAAAGCCTCAACATGCAAATGACCATTTGAACGATAAAAGAGGTTACGTCCAGGATGAGCCTTGAGATACTTCACAATACGAAGAAAAGTTTCCCAATGTGGAAGACGAGGGGCTGACATGAACTGACTTACTATACTGACAGCAAATGAGATATCAGGACGTGTATTGGTGAGATAATTCAGCTTGCCTACCAAGCGACGATAACGGTCTGGGTGAGAAAATATCTCCCCTTGATCAACACACAATTTGACGTTTGGATCCATAGGGGTCTCTACAGGCTTTGCTCCCAATAAACCAGTTTCCTCTAGAATATCTAGTGCATACTTTCTTTGGGACAAACTGATCCCTTCTTTAGATCTTGCTACCTCAATACCCAAGAAATATCGAAGCTTGCCCAAATCTTCGATGTGAAACTGACACTGTAAAAACTGTTTTAACTCATCAATACCTTTCTGATCATCCCCAATAATAATGATATCATCCACATACACAATCAACACTACTTTCCCCCGATCTGACTTAATAGAGAAGACAAAATGATCAGAATGGGAGCGACACATACCAAACTTCAACACAGCATCACTAAACCTACCAAACCAAGCTCGAGGTGACTACTTAAGACCATAGAGGGCTTTGCGAAGGCAACACACCTGAGAACGCTCCCCCTGAGCAAGAAACCCAGGAGGTTGCTCCATATACACCTCCTCGAGTAGGTCACCGTGTAGAAAGGCATTCTTCACATCCAACTGAAACAAGGGCCAGCCAAGATTGGCGGCCAAAGATATAAGAATGCGAACAGAGTTAATCTTGGCCACCGGAGAGAAAGTCTCGGCATAATCAACTCCATACATCTGGGTATAGCCTTTGGCCACAAGACGAGCCTTGTACCGTTCTACGGTGCCATCCGGATTATACTTGACGGTAAACACCCACCAACATCCAACGGTAGACTTCCCTGGCGGAAGAGAAACCAACTCCCAAATGCCATTGTCATGGAGAGCAGACATCTCAGCCTCCATAGCTAGCCGCCACTCAGAAACAGTTAAGGCCTCCTGAACAGTGTTAGGAACAAAAACGGACGAAACAGAAGTAGTAAAAGCACGAAGTGACAGAGACAGATGAGTATAGGAAACAAACTGAGTAATAGGATGAGTAGTGCATGACCGAATACCTTTGCGAAGAGCTATAGGAAGACCGGATGACGGAGGGGGCGGAGGTGGTGGTGGTGGTGAATCGGGATCTTGAGACGGAGGAGGCGTGGCGGCAGGCACTGGTGGGGCGGTTAATCTTGTCCGTTGATGAACATATACTTGCAAAGGTGGCACAGGAACAGGAGGAACATCTATAGGAATAACATACTCGGACTCAGAAAGGACATACTCGGACTCAGGGGTTCCCGAAAAAAAAGGCAATGACTCATTAAAGGTGACGTCAGCACACACAAAGTGACGACAAAGAGAGGGTGAATAACACTTATACCCTTTTTGAGTGCGCGAATAACCGAGAAAGACACCGGATCGAGCGGGGATCAAGTTTGTCCCTGTCAGGATCTAGTGCATGAACATAGCACGTGCACCCGAATACCCGAGGGGGTAATGAGTGGAGAGGACGATTAGAAAATAAAACCTTGCGAGGTATCTGACCACCAAGAACAGTGGAGGGCATACGGTTAATCAAGTAACAAGCTGTAAGAACAGCATCACTCCAGTAAGATTAAGGACCTGCATTTGGATTAACATGGCACGCATAACTTCAGATAAGTGTCGGATCTTGCGTTCGGCAACCCCATTTTGCTGTGGAGTCCGAGCGCAAGAAGACTGGTGAATTATTCCATGATCATAAAAAAAACGAGAAAGAGCATTATGAAAATATTCACGTGCATTATCAGAACGAAAAATACGAATGCAAGTATCAAATTGAGTTTTTATTTCTGCATAAAATGACTGAAAGACAGAAGACAACTCTGATATCGTTTTCATAAGATAAAGATATGTAACACGAGAAAAATCATCTACAAAAATAACATAATATTGAAAACCAGCTAAAGTGGGAACATGAATAGGTCCCCAAATATCTGAATGTACTAACTGGAAAAGACGCGACGCACGACGCTCAACCCTAGGATAAAATGACACTCGACGGTGTTTACTAAACTCACAGACTTCACATTGCAAGTCCTTAACATTACTACATGATGGCACCAGGTGCTTTAGATTCTGAAGTGAGGGATGGCCCAGACGACAATGTTGTTGATAGGGATAAACGGATGAATGAAGAGCAACAGACGCAGGATAGATGTCATCGGTAAAGTAATATAGGCCGCCACGTTCAGTACCCCCAGCAATCTTCCTCCCCGTCTTTAGATCCTGAAACACACAACCTTGAGAAGAAAAAGTGATGGAGCAGTTTAAAGATTTCGTAAGTTTACTAACAGACATAAGATTAAATGGAAAACTAGGAATATGGAAGACAGAGTCCAAAGTAAGAGATGGAGTAACAGAAATGGAACCCAAACCAGTAATTTCAGAGGTAGAACCATCAGCTAAGGTAAGACGAGATGGTGTACCAACAGACCGATGACTAGAAAAGATAGTAGATATACCAGTCATATGATCAGAAGCACCAGAATCGATAACCCAAGGAGTGGAAGAACGAGAAGAGGCAACACAAGCAACGGAGGAACCGATTTGAGCAACCATAGCAGTAGAGGATGAAGTCTGATTTGACACAAGGCGCTGATACTCTTCTGCAGAAATAGTCATCACAGGGTCGACAGGGTGAGGAAGTGGCTCAAAATCCTCAAAAATAGCAGCCTGATGAGCCTGAGGGAACCCATGGAGATCATAGCAAGTCTCCACGGTGTGATTGGTTCCCCCACAATGAGTACACGATCGGGAATTACGGCGACGACCACGACTACCTCCCCTTGACATGCGCCCACCAAAACCACGACCAAAACCACCAATACCAGAACCACGATTACCCATACTAGAATCACGCCCACCAAAACCACGGCCAGAACCACGTCCACTAAATCCAGAGTCACGACCACGATTGTTAAAACCAGACTCACGGCCGCGGCCACGACCACGGCTAAATGAAGTACTAGAAACACCAGAAACAACGGAAGCCAATGCTGAACGATCAGGAGGTGGAGCAGACACAGATACAGAAGACTGACGAAGGCGACTAAATACCTCACTGAGAGAAGGAAGATCGCAAGACCCCAATAGATGATTACGAACAGGACCATAGGTGGATGATGCATCAGATATAAACCGAGCAACCTGCAAACGCTCATGTTGGCGCCGCATGACCTAAACATCAGAGGAAATCGGCTCACATATATTAAGCTCCTCACAGATACCACGGAACTTAGAATAATAAGTCTCCAAAGATAAGTCACCCTGTGAGATAGAAAAGAAGGACTGATGAAGATCATATGTGCGACGGAGATTGTTAACACCAGAATACATCTCCTGAGCCTGTGAAACCAGCGTGCTAGCAATATGTTCTTCCATACTATTTCATAAATCAGACCGAATATTAGCATCCTCAGATACCCAAGTCTCATATGTGGTAGCAGTCGCGGCGGGTGGATCATTTGTCAAATAATGATAAAGTTTCTGACCCACATAATAAACCTTGACGGCTCTAGCCCAAACAGCATAATTCTTACCATTCAAAGGGGTGGAGGTAATGGACAACCTCTCACGTAACCGAGAAGAGCTAGCCAAATGATCAGTACCAACAGAATTAGAAGCAGACTCAGACTTTTTTTCAGACATTATACTGGACAATAGAAAGACAACAACCAATATGAATCAACTATTTCAACTGAGTAAACCACCACCACCAACTACACACCAACCAACAGTAAACCCAATATCAACATCTACTGACCAAAGCTTTAACAGCAGGACTACTTATCATCAACAAATACCCAATACCTCATAAGCAACATATACCAACTTATGCAAGTGATTATACTGTCCACATCAAAACAACAACCCATAAACCACCAACATATACCCAAGTCTCATATGTGGTAGCAGTCGCGGCGGGTGGATCATTTGTCAAATAATGATAAAGTTTCTGACCCACATAATAAACCTTGACGGCTCTAGCCCAAACAGCATAATTCTTACCATTCAAAGGGGTGGAGGTAATGGACAACCTCTCACGTAACCGAGAAGAGCTAGCCAAATGATCAGTACCAACAGAATTAGAAGCAGACTCAGACTTTTTTTCAGACATTATACTGGACAATAGAAAGACAACAACCAATATGAATCAACTATTTCAACTGAGTAAACCACCACCACCAACTACACAGCAGGACTACTTATCATCAACAAATACCCAATACCTCATAAGCAACATATACCAACTTATGCAAGTGATTATACTGTCCACATCAAAACAACAACCCATAAACCACCAACATATACCCAAGTCTCATATGTGGTAGCAGTCGCGGCGGGTGGATCATTTGTCAAATAATGATAAAGTTTCTGACCCACATAATAAACCTTGACAGCTCTAGCCCAAAAAGCAGACTCAGACTTTTTTTCAGACATTATACTGGACAATAGAAAGACAACAACCAATATGAATCAACTATTTCAACTGAGTAAACCACCACCACCAACTACACACCAACCAACAGTAAACCCAATATCAACATCTACTGACCAAAGCTTTAACAGCAGGACTACTTATCATCAACAAATACCCAATACCTCATAAGCAACATATACCAACTTATGCAAGTGATTATACTGTCCACATCAAAACAACAACCCATAAACCACCGACTATATTAATCCGACAAGAACCAAGCATAGAAATACTTTACCGAAGCGAGGAAACCATCACAAAAGTTACGAACTGAGAATCAAAAGGACATAGGCCACTGTAAAGCCACAAATAGGTCACGAAAACACTTGTAGCAGGCAGACTGATGCCCAACAATGTTCAGAGATGCTGGGTAAGACTTTTCGAGCACCAACAGAGACTGATTTCCATTGGGTAAGGACTTGTAATGATTTTCGAGCACCAACAGAGACTGGGTCAGTAATTTTGAGGGATTTCAAGGGTTTTCGGGGGTCATAGGACTGCAGATCTGGTACAGACGAGGGTCGCCGGAGTCGGGCGAGGGTCGCCGGTGGCTGGGTTTAGGTTCTGAGGCGTAAAGATGAGGGATTTGGGGCTAGGGTTTGCAGAAAACACTGTTCACAGCTGCGTGGTTACTGTTCACGACTGCTAGAGTGGTGGGTGATGATGTTAGGGTTAGGCTCTATGGTGGATTACGCTTTGATACCATGTTGATTGAGAAAGAGAAAAGTGTTTAGGGTGTTAACCAACCCTAACACAAGTAAGCTTTATTTATATTATGTGGTGACTAGTTACATAACATAAGCAAACAATGTGGGATTTAGTCTACTCTATTCTAACAAT
This sequence comes from Rhododendron griersonianum, assembly GCA_018127125.1. Lineage (NCBI taxonomy): Eukaryota > Viridiplantae > Streptophyta > Magnoliopsida > Ericales > Ericaceae > Rhododendron > Rhododendron griersonianum. Next base: position 39,504,356 of record CM030791.1, read on the forward strand.
TCTGTTATTCCATGGGTGTTTCATATCAGTCTCTAGTAAATGGAGATGTTTCGATTGTTTTGATGGAAATTCTGAAAATAACAATAGTTCGTTCCTTGGCGTAAGCATGTACTTAATAAGGAATTCGGATGCTAATTTTGTTTTCATTCGCACCCCCATCTTTTGTGTGAATAGCTGTACCTATTATATTAGTGTGCTTATTTTAATTTATGTGTTTGATCACGGTGCAGGCTTGTGCATTATACAACAACTGGTGGCCAATGTTATCAGGTGTGCTAGCTTGTTACTACTTTGTTTTGGGTAATTCGAACAAGGGTTGCCTTTCAAAGGTTGATATCTTGATGTTTACTTGTTGCAGCTCTCATGTATGTTTTGGTGCCTATGCCCTGTTTGTTCTTTGGAGGTGGCTCCACTCAATTCTTAATTAGCCGGGATGGTGGGGGGTGAGTACTTCGTTAGTCTAGCCCTTTGATATTAAGAGTTTCCTAGGACTAGTGTTATTACTGTTACTTCAATGCTTCTTTCGTATCCCTAATTGACTAAATTTTCTTAAATCCAAGAAATTTTAGGTCTTGAAATTTTGTTCCTCCCATTCTCTTGTGTCGTCGCCATTTAAACATGATGTTGCACCAAAAGTGTAGACGGAGAAAAAGAAATGGGAAGAAGAGAATGAAGTGAAAGAAGAAATGGGGATACGGATTCTAAATCACTATCTCCATATTCAAATCATCAGTCTACCTGTAAACATTACTTAGGGGCCAATTTATAGCCAACCAACTTAAAGGATAACTTCGATAAGGTAAAAGGTAAGAATAAGAAATAAATGCTGAACAATAATATTCCTCTATCAGATGGTTTATGTTCTGTCGGTTTCTGAAATGATTGTTGTATCATGTTCCTCTTTTGGTGAACTAAGGAGAATTGTTTAATGTTGTCAATGGACTGAAACAATGGTACCATACAATAGGTACCATATGCACCTATTGTATGGTTGATTCATAATATTTTGGTGTGTTTCGTAACTTTTGTTCTAAAACTCGTAATCTTTTAGCTATAGGATTCAAAACATTTTCACTATGATTCATATCATTTTGGTTCATCTTGTAACTTTTATACTAAAAAATCATAACTTTTCTGTAATAGTATTTGTAACGTTTAGGATTCGTAACATTTTCACTCGGATTATAACATTTTGGTGCGTCTCGTAACTTTTGGTTTAAAATCGTATTTTTCATAACATTTCTTGAATGAATCATAACATGTTGGGGGTGTGCATATAATACCCATCCAAATAAGGGTGTATTGTAGCCTTTCCCTATTTTCTATTGTTTTCGACTTTTGTTTGTTTGTTGGAAGTAAAATTGATTTTTTTTAAAGTTTGGGAACTTGATAGACATTGAGTGTAAAGTTTTGGGGGTATTTTGAAATTTTTCCTGCAACAAATTGGGATGAAGGGAGTACCTTATATCCTCTTGGAAATTCCACCCTATCAATTGCCTCATTATAAGGTTTTCGATAGGGTAGGTCTTCCCAGGTCTGCAACACGGGGCCAAACTGGTATTGGACAAACTCCATGACCTGGTCTCTATTCAGGAGAACTGGACCTTGCTGCTTTAGGATTGGAATTGGACCTCTTGGTTGGAAACCTCCATGATCCCCTTGGGGATTATTGAATAAAGGGTTGGCCTCCCTCCGTCCTTCTGGTGTCTCTCCTTGAACTTCCCTATTCACAATTGGCCTTCTTCCACCATGTTCGCCTCCTTGCCCCCCGGTGGAGGAGTAGTCGATGATGATGCCTGGCCTCCTGTAAGAACAAACCCTTGAGGGCCTAGCATCTTCAATGGTTCGGCAGTTGAACCTACACCCTATGAAGCACCGACACTCCAAAAGGGCATCGTATCCACGTGTATTAAGAACAAACCCTTGAGGGCCTAGCATTTTCAATGGTTCGGCAGTTGAACCTACACCCTATGAAGCACCGACACTCTAAAAGGGCACCGTATTCACGTATTGGACACGGGGACACGCTGGGGCACGTATTGGACACGCTACGTGGCGTGTCCAATAATTTTTTTAATTTTTTGATACGGGGCACGCTAGGGACACGGCTGGGGGTCAAAATATAATATTTTAAATTTTTGGAGGTTAATATGAAATTATTCAAAACATTTGGGTTAAAATGTAACTATGCCTTTGAAAAAAATTATACAATGTCTATAAAAAAATTATATATATTTTTTTTATTTATACATGTGGCGTGTCCCCCGTCGTGTCCGTATCTTCATTTTTTTAGAATTGCCTTGTTCTGTGTAAGTATCTGTATCCGTGTTTGTGCTAAATAGCCTACACCTACTACTGAAACAGCAGGTGCTAGCTTCTCATCAAGCATAACCATCATCTCCTTGATGGTTTTGATCAGATCATCCTGAGAGTCGAATCTCCTGAAGTGGAGTGGCTTGGGACTCTTGAAGGCCCACTAACAAACTGGCATTGGCCTCCAAAATCACATATCTCATTCCAAGAGCCACATCCTGGAAATCCTCCTGATAAGCAGGTGCTTGATTGAGAGCAACGGCCTCAGGCGATCCTTCTCCAAATACTGCTTTCTTTCTTTCTTCTTTGTTACCAGCTCCAGCCGTTTTGTTAACTTAGACATCTGTTGTCCCACCGGCGTGCCAAAAATGTTGATGCACTTTTCTCCAAAAAGTAGGAGAAAGAGAGCCCTAATGAAAGTTGACGTGTGACTGAAATCGCCTAGTGTAACCAAAGGAAAAGTGCAGGGCATGCCAGGAGCATAGAACTCCAATAATAAACTAGAAAAAAACAAAGTGCTAAGAGAAGAAAAACAAAGTAACAAACTAGATTCAAATTGCCTCAATGAAGAGGACTTAAAATTCAACAGAAACCTAAACTAAATTAACAAGTGCTAAGGGAAGAAGAATTTTGCTTTATAATGACTAAAGTGATTGAAAGAAAAAACGTCTAGCTAGATTACTAGGAATGATATTGAACTAAGAAAAGGGTATGGCTGCTATGAGCTTTGTTGGTGCGTGGACCCCTTCAAAAATCGTCCAAGTCTTGTATTTATAGGCCCCAACTATTCTGCTGGAATGGCTGAAAGGAAGCTGGTCCATAATGCATGATTTCTGCCCATGATCCCCTGAAGTGCTCACAAACTGCCATGTGTCCCCTTGACCTAGTCCAAGATCCTTCTTATTCCTTGAAAGCAAATGAAAGACCGCCGCATGCCCCACTCTTTCCTCAACTGTTTGAAACCGTTACGAACATGGGTTGAAAGCCCACTATTATGTACACGGCCAAAATAATAAAGGTAAAATTAAATTAGAAAATTAGAGGCCGGTCCTCCTTTCTAGCCTCGGTATGATCCCAACCCTGAAATTTTCCCCCGAAGCTGGATGGCTCGGGTATATTGGGTGATGGACGTTTTTGCCCTTTTCCGGGTTTACTATATATAGGCTTGTTTTCAAATCGAAAAGAATATTGGCCGAGAGAGAAGACGGAGAGAGAGAGAGAGAGAGCGATCGCTATTGCGATCGTGAGAGCGATCTCGAGAGAGAGAGATCGAGATCGAGATCAAGATCTAGGGAGAGATTGCGATAGAGGGAGCGATTGACGTCTAGCTTGAGCGATTGATGTTCGATTGAGAGGAGGAATTGCGTTGGATTGAGATTCAATTGAGATTCAATCGATCTGTTGAGGTATTTTTTGTGTATGTTGTTAGATTTGATTAGTTATTCAGTTAATGTACTTTTCATTTAGCAGTGATGTATGTTGCTTTGTGATTCGTTGTAGCTTTGTGGTGCTTGAGGAGATGCCGGTTGATGGAGTCGAGCAGATGAGGTATTTAATGTCGTTTTTGTTGTTAGATTTGATTATTTCAGTGTTTATGTGATTGTTTTGATATATGAGAACTGTTTTTAGATCTATGAGAACTGGTTTCTGAACTACGAGAGCTGGTTTCTGAACTATGAGAACTGGTTTTGAACTATGAGAACTGTTGTTAGATTGAGGCCTAGCTTGAACTATTATTGTGTTTGTTGTTAGATTTTGATGTGAACAGTCTTTTCGTGTATTTTTCATGAGAACTGTGTTTATTTATATGAGAACTGTATTTATTTATATGAGAATTGTGTTTATTTGATATATGAGAACTGTTTTTAGATCTATGAGAACTGGTCTCTGAACTATGAGAACAAACACAATAAATAAACAGTTCTCTATGTGAACTGGTCTCTTGTCTCTGAGCTGGTTTGTGAACTATGAGAACTGGTTTCTGAACTATAGTTCTCATATGATTTTTGATGTGAACTGTCGTTTTGTGTATTTTTTCATGAGAACTGTTTAAATGTCGTTTATTTTGATGTGAACTGTCGTTTTGTGTATTTTTTCTGAACTATTATTGTGTTTGTTGTTAGATTTTGATGTGAACTGTCTTTTTGTGTATTCTGCATGAGAACTGTTTTATGAGAATTGTGTGTTTTTTATATGAGAATTGTGTTTATTTATATGAGAACTGTGTTTATTTAGGGAAATGGAGAAATCGTTGATCTTGTTTTGTAAATACAATGGATTGTGTGCTGGAATAAAGTTGTCTCGGTCTTCGAGAATCGGAGATTTTATGAAGATATTGTGTGGCAAGTTCAGTGAGTTGAGAAGACACTCATTGCAACTCTTTTATGCTATACGTGATCATCCTAGCACCATGTTATATAATGATGAAGATTTGGAGGTGATGTTTGCTGTAGCTGATAGTATTGGATTGAATTGCATTGAAGTTACAGTTGTAGATAGTCATGGTTTTGATAGTGGTACTAGTGGGTGTGGTGGTGATGTTGGTGTTAATAGTATTGGGTTTTTTGATAGTGGTGGTGATGTTGGTGCTAGCACTAGTAAGGGCATTTCTTTCAGTGGGCAAGGGTTAGTCGTCCATCGATTGGAACCAATGGGAGATGTAGGTAAAGAGGATGATTTGGGAGGTATGTTTTGCCCGCATCAGCAGCGTCCAAGGTTGTCCGATGCGTGGAAAGAGCTTATTAAAAGTGTTGGTCAGTTGTTTGTTGGGGGTTCGGAAGGTTTTCGTGATGCATTGCGGAAATATTTAATTGTTCATTCTTTTGAGTTTGACTTTGTAAAGAATGAAACAGAGAGAGTGACTGCAGTTTGTAAGGTAAAATCTTGCAAGTGGAATATCCATGCTAGACTTGACAAGGTCAGTGGTTGCTTTTACATCAAGAGGTATTATAATGTTCATTCTTGTGGTGTTGCTGGGCGTACGACAAAGAACTGTCATGCTAATTCAACTCTGATTACTCAATTGATAAAGGATGATGTTCGAGACAAGCCAAAGAAACGTCCTGTTGATGTTGTTGATGATTTGAAGGAGTATTATGGGGTGGATGTGTCATATAATCGTGCTTGGTTAGCTGTCCAGAAAGCCAAGTTCAGTGCATTTGGAGATTATTCAGATTCTTTTAATCAACTTCAATGGTATCGTAATGTTGTTTTGAATTCGGATCCTAGAAGTGTTTTTGATGTTGAGTGGGATCAAATCACAAATCGATTTTTGAGGTTGTTTGTAGCGTTTGATGCCTCTGTACAAGGATTTAAGCACTGCAGGCCTGTTTTGTCCGTTGATGCAACATTCTTGAAGGCAAGGCATATGGGATGCTTGATGTCTGCTTCAGCTAAAGATGGTAATGCAGGTATGAAATAGATCACATATACAATTCTCATATGACTATAACATACAGTTCACATAGGCTATAATGCACTATGAGAAATATGAGAACTGTTTTCAGAATTATGTGAACTGTTTTCAGAATTATGAGAAATGGTTCCTGAAGTATGAGAACTGGTTTCTGAAGTATGAGAACTGTTTTCAGAACTATGAGAACTGGTGTCTGAACTATGAGAACTGGTTTCTTATAGTCATATATGATGCTTGATGTCTGATTGAACTGGTTACTGAATTATTTTTTACTTCTCAGGTCTATTTCCATTGTGCTTTGGTGTGGTTGATTCTGAGAATAATGATAATTGGCTCTGGTTTATGGAGAAGTTGCATGGTATTTTGGATGAAGAGAGAAGGGTTGTTTTTATATCTGACCGTCACAGAGGAATAAAAGAGGGTATTGCTAAGGTGTTTCCTTCAAGCTTTCATGCTTACTGTCTCTATCATTTGAAGGGTAACTTGCGTACTGCTTTGGCGCCCACAAATGTCAAGTATAAAGAGAGTTTGATCAGAGTTTTTTCGAAATGTGCTTATGCTCCCACTGTGGCAAAGTTTAATCAGCATATGGGTAATTTGCTGAAACACGGTGGTGCAGCAGTTGTTCATTTTCTGTCGGAGTTGCCTAATGAGCGCTGGGTGAATGTTTTTTTCCCGGGGCAACGTTATGGAGCAATGTCCTCTAGTCTAGCTGAGTGCTTTAACTCATGGATATTGAAAGAGCGTGAATTGCCCGTGTTGGATATGGTTGATCGTATTAGGAAGAAGATGATGAAATTAATGTGTTTGAGGAGAGAAAGGGCAAGTAAATGGGAGCAGGTGATTTGTCCTTATGGGGAGTCTCGGTTGGAGAATTTATATGATTAAGTTAAAACATGGAAAGTGATTCTTTCAAGTGCTGATATATTTGAAGTTGACACCGATCCGTCTGTATGTGTTGATATTGGGAGGCGTACATGCAGTTGTTGTTGGTGGCAGTTGAATGGATTTCCTTGTTGTCACGCTGTCTGTGCTATCAAATATAGTGGTAAGGATTTGAACTTGTATGTAGAGCGTTATTTTCATGTTGAGAGTTATCGTCAGGTGTATTCAAAACCAATTTACCCGGTTGCATCATTGTTGAAAGGTGATGTGGTTGATTGTGGTACTAGTATTCTGCCACCCTTGTCAAAGAAGCCTCCAGGGAGGCCTAAGAAGAAGAGGATTCGTCGAATGGGGAGAAGGTCAGAGAAATGAAGTGTGGTAGGTGTGGGAAGATGGGGAATCATAACAAACTTACTTGTAAGGAGGATTTGAGGCCTAGTTTTTAGATTTTAATAATTGAGTCATACAAAAAACAATGTTATTGGATTTGATCTGTGAAATAATTGTTGAGAATAAGAAAAAATTTGGGATTTTGTTACTAATTCTGTGTTTGATCTAGCACTTTTCATTTTTGGATTTTTGTCACTAATTTCATTTTTTGGACTGTGTATTTTCTATGAGAAGTGTTTTTTTTTGTCTGCGAACTGTGTTAAGGCATATGATGACTATGTATTTTCTATGAGAAGTGTGTTTTTTCTATGAGAAGTGTGATTTTTTCTATGAGAAGTGTTTATTTTTCTATGAGAAGTGTTTATTTTTGTATGAGAACTGTGTTAAGGCATATGAGGACTGTGTACTTTCTATGAGAAGTGTGTATTTTTCCTACGAGAAGTGTGTCTTTTCCATGATAAGTTAAATTCTAACACAACATGCAGCAGATTAACATACACCAAACCATACTAACAAATAGGAAACGAATTTTAACATAGATGAAATCAACTTTAACATGCAGAAAATCCTAATTATCATCAGAGTCAGATAGGAGTCATTACAGCATCACTAGTTTGACCCAACTACAAACCCTAATTTTCATCAGACTTAGATTCCATAATCATTTGAGGACGTAGCCAAAAAGGAGCAAAAAAATCCCCAAAATGATGATGAACCCCAACTACAAACCCTAACTTTCCAAAAAAGTAGTTGGGGCCACCAAATCCTAACTTCTACTGTGCATCTTCGAGCTCCTTTTCCTGTTCTTCTCTGTGAGCGTCCATCAATGCCTTCATCTCCATCTTGAGGCAGATAAGATCTATGCTCTGTATCCTGTGCAGGCGGTGCATGCGATCCACTTCAGCTTTGAGAGGAGCCACATGCTCCTCGATGATCTTCTTCACTGCATCCTCCATCGGTGAGATTATTGGAGCGTTGTTCGGTGGTGTGTTGGTCGGAGCGTTCTGATTTGTTGCTGCCATAGTAGTTTGCCTCAGAGATTTCTTCTCTCTCTCTCTCTGAGGAATAGGGACAGGTGTGTGCAGTTGTGTAAAACTCTTCAGGTATTTATTGGAGTGGGACGGCGGTAGTGGTACACGTGGTGAGTCGTTTCACTTTTTTTTTCGGTGAGTCGTTTCACTTTTTTGGCAATTTGTTTAATATGAATGAAATGAATTTCCGACGTACAAAAAAAAACGAATGAAATGAAATAAAGAAGGGAAAGCATCCAGATTTATAAAACACACATCCTAGATGGAATTGATTGATCCAAATACAAGGAGACGTCATACAAAGAAAGCACCATACTTAAACAAGATATCTACTAAGAAAGAAAAAAAAAACAGCCAGATTGGAAAATATAATATCCCTAGTTAGTTGGTGGTTGTCTTCTTGGTCGCACATTTCTGCTGGATGTGGCTTCTTCGGTTTCCTTTGCCAAAATTTTGGCAAGCTTCCCATCTTTGCAGATCTGCACTTGCTTCTTGAGAAGGTCGATGTTGTCCTGGTTTTCCAAGGATCGGCCTTGGGTTTCATCAAGTTTTTCACGGGTCTCTTTGAGTGATGCATCAACGGCATCTTTGATGAGTCTTGCCAAGTTTTCTGCCATTTTGTAGGAGTTTTTTTGGGTGTAGTTGTGATGAGGGTGGGAAATGAAGAAATTGGAAGAGGAAGAGTGGTATTTATAGGCTATAGAAAATAGGATTTCACGTTTAAGATGTAATTTACAAAAATATCCTTTACATTTTTCTATGAGAATTGGTTATTTTCTATGAGAATTGTGAATTTTCTTATGAGAACTGTGTTTTTTCTATGTGAATTGCAAATTTTTCTATGAGAACTGTGTTTTTAATCTATGCGAACTGCAAACTGTGGACAATGAACAATGGAGTTCAGAGAAAGATGATTTCATATCTTCATTAACTTCACATTTTTCATTGCATTTGCTGTCCTTGTGTTATATTCATTAACCACTATACAATTCTTGAACAACACCACTACCAACTTTGATGAGTAAGTTGAATCTATGCCTGTTTTTCCTTCTCTTGAAGAAGCTCCTGGTCGTCATAAAATTTTTGCAGTCTGAGATTTTCTATCCTGTTATGATAGATCTCTGGAGTCCATGATCTATTCGGGTCACTGACAAATGCTTCCACAATATCAGCTCTCATTTGAAGGCATTGTTGCTTTGATAGGTCGCTTTGAATTGGTTGTTTCATTAGCTTTTGGCGAATGATGTAGGCAACAACAACTGCACAATCAACCCTGTGAATACAAGACTAATGTTAGGATACTTACAATCAACCCTGTGATGAGTTTTGGAAGTTGAAAGGATACTTACGAGCCTGGTTCTTGTTGTGGTGTATTGTTGAGGAGCTTTGCGGAGGTTTTAATCTTCTTATTGCTGTGTTGGTTGATGTAGTTCGTGACATTATTTCTCTGTTACAGAATATGATCATGGATACATTAACGATACACACTTCACATAGTCTGTTCACGTAGACTACAATACACAGTTGAAAGAGTTCATACCAGAGTGGCAGTTGCTTCACAGTATTTATCTCTTCTCCCTTGTCTGCGGATGGAGTTGTAGAACCTCCATTCTTGGTCAATGGTGTCTAGCTCAAGCAAAGTATAATGGCTTGAACCATATATTGGGATAAGGATTGTTCTGGTTTTCAAAATCTTTGAGCTGACGGAATCAAGTGCTCTTTTAGCTGAGTTTTGATCACCTCCAAGGAAGGTCTGTTTGGTAAGAAGATAATTAGTCAACTTCTTTAACTGTGAGTGTATGCTACATGAATTGTGAGAGAGTGCTTCCTTTTCTTACTGATGAAAAGCTATTGAAGACATACGGCATATCTTGTTGGTAATCTTCTATTCCCAATGAAAAGGATGGTCCAGATGTTGGTGGTAGTAGTATTGTAGTCAGCAAGTGGACATAGGCATCTATTGGCTGTATCAGAATGTAAAAAGAATTTGTTTATCACGTACAGTTCTGATAGAAAAAAACACAGTTCTCATACAAAAGCACAGTTCTCATATACACTTCTCATAAAATACAGAAAGAGAGTTGCTTGTTTTTGTGTGTGTGTGTTACCTGGCCTGTTAATTCTTGATCACATAGCAGAAACCTCACATCTTCTTGATATATGCGCAGGTTAGGGTCTTCACAATCCCATATGTGTGTACTGCATGATATACATAACATTAGGTAATCTGAAATGATTTAATGACAGTAAATTGTTGGGTTTAGCATTTTTACCATCCCTCCTCGAGTTCCCAAAATTTTCTGATTGTTTCTTGGCATTGGTCAGGTAGCAAGGCAAGGACAATGCGTGCCTTCTTTTCTAGGGGAGCAATCTTGTTATCAAGTTTCTTGATTTCTGCTTGTGGCTCGTCAGTTTCTTCAAGGACAATTGGTTCTTTTTTGTGACCATCCTTTGTGATTGAACCGTAGTAATAGTTTTCATCTTTGTTTTGCTTTCGTGGTCTTTGTTTTGCATTGTCATCTTTGTTGTCTCCTTTAGACTTTTTCTCGGCAAGAGCGTATAGTTGTGTAACTTCATGCACCACTTGCTCAATCTTCTGATCAGTGTACGTTTGTGTGATGTTATGTATTGATTCCTCACTTCTTTGTGTGAGCAGAGAGGAATCAGTCTCGACAGCTGGTAAATGCTTTTGAGGTTCTTTGGTATGTCGCGGTTGGATGGAAAGCTTGTTGGTTAGGCTGCGTATTTCTGCATCTTTTTGAACAATTATAGCCTTTTGCCTTTGTTCGGTTGTGTTCAAATACTTTTGCAGCTGGCCCTTTTCAGTTGTTAGGGATTCAATTTGCATTGTAAGTGCCTTTTTGTTGTTGTCGGACATAGCATCCGTATTCTGTAGCGTTTCTTTCAGTGAATCCCTTTCTTTTCTCATTTCCAGGAGCTGATTTTCCATTTCATCCCTGTACTTTTTCAAAACGTTGGACAAAGTATCCATCTTCTGTAGCTTTTCTTCTGCCTTTTTGTTGTTGTCGGACATAGCATCTGTATTCTGTAGCGTTTCTTTCAGTGAATCCCTTTCTTTTCTCATTTCCAGGAGCTAATTTTCCATTTCATCCCTGTCCTTTTTCAAAACGTTGGACAAAGTATCCATCTTCTGTAGCTTTTCTTCTAGTGAATCTCTCTCTTTTTCCATTTCCAACAGCTGATTTTTCATTGCATTGCTGTCCTTTTCCAAGTATGCAGTCTTCTCTATAAGGACCTTGTGTTGTTCTTGGGTCTGTAATATTGTGTTGGACATAGTAACCATCTTCTGCAGCTTTTCTTTCAGTGCATCCCGTTCTTTTTCCATTTCCTCCAGTTGATTTTTTATTGCATCCTTGTCCTTTTGAAGTCCGTGGTTTTGTTGTTCAAGTATTTGTTTTTTATTCTGAAGATATTGGACTTGTTGCTAGAGATCCTTGATGATAACTTGATCATTGTCCTCCAGTAAGCTGTCACAGAATTTACCCATCTGGCTGTGCTCTTTAATTACGCCTTGACTGAAATTAATGGAGTCAAGAGGTTGGTAGGTACTTGGAACCATAGTCTCGCCTGATTGTGATTGTGAGAACACTGCTTGTTGTTGCTGAGGAGATGATGTTGACACAAGAGGAGATGTTTGCTGTTTTTCAGTTAAGTGTATCTCATCAAGTCGTTGTACTGCCGGACTTTGAGGAGATTGTGTATGCTGCATCATCTATGATATAGTTTCCCTGTCATTGTCATCTACAACTTCTGGGTGTGCCATGCTGTAGACTTGAGCCTCTTGACATGTTTCTTGAAGTTCCTCCTCATATACCTGAAAGATGTGAACTCACAATCAGAGGAAAGATGTGAACTCACAATCAGAAATGTGTATTTTTTTGTATGAGAAGTGTGTTATCATAGAAAAATACACAGTTCTCATAGTAAAAACACAGTTCTCATAGGAAAATACATAGTTCGCACAGTAAAATACACAGTTCTCATAGGAAAATACACAGTTCTCATAGACAGTTCTCATGTATAATACATAGTTCTCATAGAAAAATACACAGTTCTCATAGAAAAACACACAGTTCTCATAGTAAAACACACAGTTCTCATAAAAAAATACACAGTTCTCATAGTAAAATACATACTTCTCAAAGGAAAATACACAGTTTGCTCAGTAAAATACACAGTTCTCATAGGAAAATACACAGTTCTCATAGACAGTTCTCATAGTAAAACACACAGTTCTCATAGTAAAATACACAGTTCTCATAGTAAAATACACAGTATTCATAGTAAAACACACAGTTCTCATAGAAAAATACACAGTTCTCATAGAAAAACACACAGTTCTCATAGAAAAATACACAGTTCTCATAGAAAAATACACAGTTCTCATAGTAAAATACACAGTTCTCATAGTAAAACACACAGTTCTCATAGAAAAATACACAGTTCTTATAGAAAAATACACAGTTCTCATAGACAGTTCTCATAGAAAATTACACAGTTCTCATAGAAAAACACATAGTTCTCATAGAAAAACACACAGTTCTCATAGAAAAACACACAGTTCTCATAGTAAAATACACAGTTCTCATAGGAAAATACACAGTTCTCATACCGTAATTTTGACATTGCTCAAATCATCAAAATCATCAAAAAAAAATTTCAGGTCTGAGGTGTTCCAATTTAGTAGCCTTGGAATTGCTTCATTTTTTGGTCGTGGAATCAAATCTGTGTGTTCGCAAATCCAGTACTGCAAAAACAGGTAAAAGGAAATTATTAAAATAAAAGAAAATTATTAGAATACACAAAAACACTTCTCACAGCAAAAATAGATTTAACTTACCATCAATGCCACCACACATCCTGTTGCATCTCTTGGTTTGTCATGGAACTTGTGCATTGATGTATTCAATGTTTCTGCAATGGATTGTGCCCAGTCATAGTCTTTTATTTCTTCTATTTTTTCCATGCAATGAACATATGTCCATGCAATGGTGACTCCTGATGTGGAGAAGAACAACGTCAGGCAAATGAATATGCATATGAGGCGGACTACATCTCGGATGTCTTCATCAGTTATGGATTCCTCTCTTTTTTGCAGTATTTCGTTTATCATGTCTTTCATCTTTTTACTACCAATCCTTGCTTCCTGGATCCCCTTTCTTGTTGCAAATGCAACATCACTTTTCTTCTTGTTCAAATCTCCTATTGGTTTGTTCCCATAAGCTATTCCAAAGATTAGCTTGATGTCATTCCTTGTTATGGCAACCTTTTTACCACCAATGAGGAACTTGCTGTCATTGGTATCATAGTTCTCAATGATACTCAGGATGGGTTTATCGTGCTTCATGCAAGCTTTTTCGGCCAACTTGCCTTTCTTAATGGCATCAATCAGCATCCAAAACGGTGTTTGTTTCAACAGCTCTAAGTGGGCATTGTTCAAGTTCAGTTTTGACAATAGCCCAAGCGTTCCTATTACATTGGATCTGAATGTGCATTGCTTTTGGGTTTGGGTTGGGGAGTCTGGTTCTGGTTCAGATTCTTGGGTAATCCTTTGGCGTTTCTTGGCAATGTTTTTTTGTTTTGGGCTTTGTCTTTTCTTTCCCCGAGTTTGCGAAGGGGACTGGGATGCTTGGCTAACCATTGAGGTTGCTGGCCTGTCAGGTTGAGTTTTTAATCTTGTAATGACTCCTGCCTCCTCCATTGTTAGTGTTCTTGGTCTGATCTCGTAAGAAGTTTTTAAATCTTGTGTGCAAGTCTTCTTGTGCCCTGTTAAATATATGAACAAAAGTGAGATAGAGTGTTTATGTTGGCTCATCATAGGTATAGCACACAGTTTGCATAGACAGTTCTCATGGAGAAATACACAGTTCTCATACAAAAAAACACAGTTCTCATAGAAAAATACACAGTTCTCATAATAAAATTTACACAGTTCTCATAGGAAAATACACAGTTCTCATAGAAAAATACACAGTTCTCATAGTAAAATTTACACAGTTCTCATAGGAAAATACACAGTTCTCATAGGAAAATACACAGTTCGCACAGTAAAATACACAGTTCTCATAGTAAAATACACAGTTCGCACAGTAAAATACACAGTTCTCATAGTAAAATACACAGTTCTCATGTATAATACACAGTTCTCATAGACAGATTTCATGTATAATACACAGTTCTCATAGTAAAATACACAGTTCTCATAGAAAAATACACAGTTCTCATAGGAAAATACACAGTTCTCATAGGAAAATACACAGTTCGCACAGTAAAATACACAGTTCTCATAGTAAAATACACAGTTCGCACAGTAAAATACAATGTTCTCATAGTAAAATACACTGTTCTCATACAATGTTCCAGTAGAAAAATACAATGTTCCAGTAGGAAATACAGAGTTCTCATAGAAAGATCTCATGTATAATACACAGTTCTCATAATAAAAAATACACAGTTCTCATAGGAAAATACACAGTTCTCATAGTAAAAATACACAGTTCTCATAGGAAAATACACAGTTCTCATAGTAAAATACACAGTTCGCACAGTAAAATACACAGTTCTCATAGTAAAATACACAGTTCGCACAGTAAAATACACAGTTCTCATAGTAAAATACACAGCTCTCATGTATAATACACAGTTCTCATACAAATGTTCCAGTAGAGAAATACAATGTTCCAGTAGGAAATACAGAGTTCTCATAGAAAGATCTCATGTATAATATACAGTTCTCATAGACAGATCTCATGTATAATATACAGTTCTCATAGTAAAATACACAGTTCTTATAGAAAAATACACAGTTCTCATAGGAAAATACACAGTTCGCACAGTAAAATACACAGTTCTCACAGTAAAATACACAGTTCTCATAGTAAAAATACACAGTTCGCACAGTAAAATACACAGTTCTCATAGTAAAATACACAGTTCTCATGTATAATACACAGTTCTCATATACATACCGTTCTTTGCCATATTGAAAATGTTGTTGCCTGATCGATTCCACGAGAGAGAGAGAGAGAGATCGAGCGAGAGAGAGAGCACTGTCGAGCGGTAGAGTTAGGTTGTGTAGCGGTAGAGTTAGGGCGGTTCTGTAGTGGTAGGGAGAGAGTCAGGGTTTTGTTTAGCCGTAGGGAGAGGGTTCTGGAACGTGACCTGCGAGGTGTACTTTTTACCCGCGAGAGGATTCGGGATGCTTGTTTTGACCCGCGAGGGGTATTTTTGTCCACAATGTAGCGCCGGGACTAAAGGGGGTATAGAATATTTTGTGCTGGACTGAATTAGGTCCGAGCCTAATATTTTGGGCCGGCCTCAAAATTTCCCAAATTAAATTAACTCTTAAAACATAGGAACTAATTTAAGATTATCCTCATCATCTCCATAAAATGTGGGATCCTCCAACCTCCCACCTCAGGAGGCCAGTGTTCTAAAAGGCGGCCGCCTAGGTCGATTAGTCCCCGCCTAAGCGCTAGGCGGTGGTCCGACGCCTAGATTAGACAACCGACTAGTATGGTGCCTAGTCCCTGCCAAGGCCCTAGGCGGCTGACTAGTCAGCACCTAGGCGCTAGGTGCCCCTTTTCCGCCCGACTAGCGCCTAGCGATTTTTAAAACATTGCAGGAGGTACACTTCTTCTAGCCGAATTAATTAATTAAAACACGTAATTAATTTGGGAAATCCCAAATATGGCCCAAACAAAAACAGAGATGCTTTGTTTGTTGCAGCAACAGTTTTCCTTCTTGTTTAATTAGCATTGTACCCGTTCGATGCACGGGACAATAGAAAAAAGGGTTCACGTTGATGTTTGTTTTTGTTCCTCATGCATCGAACGGGCACAATGCTAATAAAAACAGAAGTACATGCGTAGGTAGTTTGGAGATTAAAACCAACCTTTCAACATAATTGGTATGCTCTACGTGAACAGATTCTCAGAACAATTATAGTCAACTTGGTGCCAAAAAATCCATGAACAAATTCTCGCTGAACTTGGTATTCAAAAATCTATGAACAAATTCTTGGAATAAACGGAGCCGAACTTGATACTTAAAATTACGCGAACAACTTCTCGTAGCAAAGGGAGCCGAAGAATATGAGAATGGCAGTGGTACATCAGATTATGTGGAATGTGAATTGCAGTAACTATTACTAATTCTTTCACTTATTGCTTTCAAATGGGCAACGGGGGGAGACTTCTGAGTGTAATTGCTGAAAACGGCTTCTTTGTTGGAGGAGGCACCCCGTGCAGGCTGGCAGTTCCGTCCCCATTTTGCGTCCGTCTCAATAATCGGGTTCGTTCACATTGTAGATAACCTGAACAAACATAAACCCATTCTAGCTTGAATGCTGCACCTCTCTTGAATCAAAACCTGTGGATCATGTAGATTAATGGGAAATGGAAATGTTAGGAACAAAAAATATTTTGAAAAAGTTGCTTTATATATATGGAGCGACTTTTTCTAATACCCATTCTTCGCTTCTTTGCTTCAAAGTTAACTATCCTTCTTTATGGATTAGAATCCCATGTGCACGGTCTAATCTTCACCATTAGTGTCATATTTTTGGTGATATACTTTTTGAAGCAAAGACTTTAATCAAATCTGAAGGTCTTTTGGAGTACGAAATTCGCAAACAAATTAAATATGCCTGGCACCGTGAACAAATTCTTATAAGTTAACTAGATGCATGGCGGCGTGCAAAGCACGCCCGTCATGCCCGTTGTGGAGATCTTTTTGTGGTCGCTCTTAATATTCTGGATGTAGTTGCTCGTAGCAGAAGTTATATGCATTAATTTGACCAAGTATTTGATCATAGCAAAAGTTACATGTACCAGTCATGGTTTAGATATGTTGCTGTATTTGGTTGCTAATTGCACGATTGTGGCTACAAGTTTTTTTATACAACTGCAAAAGGCAGAGTTCGTGCAAGTTAGATCAAGCAAAAGTCTTTTGATGGGGATTTTTTCGTGCCAAAAGCTTTCAAAGTTCTGCAGCTTATGGATGCTGATTATTTGATCCTGCTGGGGCTGTTGGAAGTTTCTTATGTTGTTGGAGTGTATTTTGTTGGGCTGTTGTCTACTGGAGTGTTGATTGCTGGGCGGAGGTTGAGCTGCTTGATTCGTGCTCCCCTTCCTTGCTTTTTTTATTTGGAGTGTTTGGAGGCAAAGCAAGAAGTTCTTCTGAACAGTTTGTTGGTTCTGAGAGGTTTTCGGCAGACATGGAGTGCACGTTGAAATTTATTTGGCTGCACCTTGCATAGTTGTGCATGTAAGCCTTCAATATCATGATGCATTTCCTTGGTTCGCCTTGTTTATGAAGCACTGAGAGAGCAAGTTTTTCCTGCATTTAGTAGTTAGTTAGGTTTTTTTTTTTAAATGTAGAGTGTTTGAGTTCTGTGTGAATGAAGTGGTTTTTCTTACATCTATTGCATCTGCTGGTGTAATGCTGTAGGCTTCTGCTGCAACTTCTGAAAAGACTGTTGCGTCGATGCTTCCAGTTGCGTCTGTGATCTGGATATTGAATTTGATCCTGCAAATTAGGAAGATTTATTTAGTTGTGTAGGGATGGTGTGGTTTCTGTTTTGAATTACAAATTGCATGAAGGTAGGGGAGAAGGTTTTTTACTTTATCAGGGCTGGTACTTTTTTAGCACAGTAGTTGCACCAAAAGTCTACATTTCCGTATGCATTTGTTGCTCTCTTGCAGATTGAGCAAGCCAGGTAGTAAAAGCTTTGCGCGAAATCGGTGACCTTTGTTGTGCCTTGGACATTTAGTTACTGTGTTTGCATAGGAAGAGTTTGAAAGTAAGGTTAAGGGTAGCTGATTGTAGAGTGATAGTGTATGGATACTATAATAGCACAGTTAGTAAGTATTTCAAAAACTATGCAAACCAAATATGACTGTTGCTAAAATATTTCGCAAGTGAGCAATTTGAGAAGGCAAGAGAGCACTTCAAGCATGAAACAAACATAAAACTTGCACTGTCTTTCAATGATCAGCAACTTGCATGCCCATAGATCAAATTTCAATGAGACACATAAATCCTGTAACTTAAAATTTTGGCAGCTGGATCAATTCTAGGTAAGCAATATAGGGAAAGGGAAACCAACCTTCAGACGGCGCTGATCATGAATAACCTGTTTAGCACGGGCCCTAATTTCATCAGGATCTATTTTAGATTGAGGGCGAACTAAGAAATCCAGTGGCATGGCTTCAGGCCTAGAAGCATGTTGTCTGGAAGAGGACTGCCCAGACTTTCTTTCCCTGTATTTCCCTCAAAAATTTCAGCATTCAAATTCAAACCATGGTGCAGAACAAACGAATACCTAATCAAACTTGACTGCCTAATTTGGCACAAACTAATTATATTCAAACTTGACTGCCTAATTTGGCACAAACTAATTATATTTAATTAAGACAACTTACTGTGAAAACTCAGCCAAATCAAGATCATCATCTCTAGACTCCATTCCTGAAGCTTTATTCGCAGGCCTACAGAAAATAACCAAGAAATTCTACATGTAAGAGTAGTTTAAAATGGAAACAACCATATCAACATTGCTCAGTCAAACATCAAATGGGAAAAGGAAAAACCTTTTAGCAGTCAACTCTGAAGTTTATTCACTGAACGACCATACATCAGGTGAGGATTGGTATTGTATATTATCTAACAGGAATGGTTTTGGCTTTCGAAGAAAAACTTAGATCAACATCATTACATTACAATTTCTTTTCATTCTTCTTTTTTTCAATTCGGAAGATAAGCTTTGGTAAAAATCTTGGAGAACAGATCTTCATGTGAGCATCAATGAGGAAAAAAAATTTACCGGCCATTTTGTCACCTTCCTACCATGTACTCTGGCATACAAATACTGCAAACTTTTCAAGCTACAAAGAGGAATGTGAAGACTGATTGATAAATGGATGCAAGTGAAGAGAGAGTAAAAAATCAATTACCCATTTATCAACCAAATCTTTCGCAAGTTTTTTGTTGGTAGTCTCCTCGTCAGACTTTGACAAAAACATAATAACCTGCATACAAAAAAATGATAGTTCACAGTTAACAGACAGGCCAGAAACATTACTGATGTGCAACCACTGCCACATAATCTGAACCCTAACCTTCGCAAGACCACTCTTCTTCAGTTGTTCTCTTCTCTTGAAATGCTCTAGATCAATTGGAAACTGCATAAAATACACAACAAATCAGTGACAACATAATCTCCATAAAGGAACAACAGCAATTCCAAATATCCCACTGGAGGACATACGTTAGTTAAGATCTTCAATATTGCTGCACGGATGTTTATATTTGGTAATCTTCCATCTGGAAGGGGTTCAAACCAATTTTTCAGAAGGGTTAATACTCCATGATCTAGGAATTCTGGTTGAAGCTGTTTCCTACACCAAAATAATTGAAACACGAAATGAAAATAAGAACTGCAGTTAAAAAGGGGCAAAAAAAGGTATCTATGAGAAAAATGAAGGGCAATCATCTTACTTTGAGAGAACTTCGAGGAAGCTTTTTGAGTTTATTAATAGCAGGTTTAGACTCCATATTCAGTCGTGCATCTTCTTCAGCAACGACATCCACAACTTGCATTAAAAATCCACCTCCGCTCACTTGTTACAATAAGCTTATAATTAGTTGTCATGGCATGAGTTGTACGCAACTCACGCCAACCATTCCGCATCACAGCATCCACAACTTGAATAGGCCAAGCTTTACATCCATGTCTTATAGTTCCAAAATAAAGCGACAAAATCGAACATGCAACAGAAATCAGTAAAACAGAAAACATCACCAACTAAGAACAACAGCCCAAAATGAATCCACACGCACAGATCGAGCACAGACACAAACTATTCTCAATAAAAAGTCAAAAAACAAAAAACCAGAGGAACAAAAGCAGCAAATCCGAAGAGATACTCCATGATTTCCAAACAATGAAAATGCGAGAAATCATCAAAACACTACATGTTAGAGAACGTGCCGACCCATCTTAAAGTTACAAAAGTACACATGCAACTCGAATAGAATCCGGAAAAGAGATGAAAAATTAAAAACACAGGGCCTGCATAAGTCTCCAAACACAAATCAAACACAAAAACTACAAAATCAGAAAACCCAAAGAACAAAGCGCTGTACAAAATACTGAACCAAACAACGCAAACCACTCAGTAAAAGCAGAGGTGAACGAAAATCATCTATTGAAATGAAAGAACTCAAATATCTTACAGATGAAGGATGCGCCATAAACTTTGTATGTAGCTTAACAACCTTCATCAAATCTCTGAGACCCAAACTTCCCAATGACCCCCTCCGACCGGATCTTCGGCGGCAAAGTCCAAAACCTCCTGAAACTCCATCGCCGTCGAATTCGAAATCGCCTGAAACTCTTGGGTGAAATCTTGGGCCACAAAAGAGACGCAAAGTGGGTTTTTTTTCCAGATTGAAGGCGATTACTGAGAGGTGTGGCTCGCCCAAAAACCTCTCTTTCTCTCTCTGTTTTTCTCTAACCAGAGGAAATGAAGACCACTCCATATATTTTCCCCTATCACACCACATGCCACGTACCCCACAATGTAAAAGTAGTAAAATGACAATTGTGGACAATCAACCAAAGGCAGCGCCCCACCAATGGAGGGGCAAAATTGTTCAAATTGGCACAAAATGGCAAGCGATTGAATTGCTAAAGTGATTCTTCTTAAGGAGAGTTAGGAAATAGCCACAGGAAAAATAAGATTTTGAAAGAACTTAAAGAACTAAATCAAATATACAGGCTTTAGAAGTACGACCAAATATGCCTAGCACCGTGGTAAAACCTTTGTAAATGCGTACGTACGTAGTTTGGAGATGGAAACCAACCTTTAAGCAAATGTGCTTCATGAACAAATTCTCATAACAATTAGAGTTGTACTTGGTACTCAATAATCCGCAAATAAATTCTCGTAAAGAATGAAGCTGAACAAATTCTCGTAACAAACGATGGAGTGAGATGATGGAAATCATCAATGGGGACATAAGTTTGAAATGTTTTCATCAGTCGGGATGAATGTTAGAATTGCGAGCAATGATAATTTTGAAGAATGTGGGATTTGCTATTAGAGTTTGGAGTTGGGGATAATATAAGTGTTGTGGGGAAAAAAAACTTGGAGCTAACTGTTTTTTGGGCAACGTGGGGGCAGACGTGGGAGTGGCATTCAAGCACATGAGTAGTGGGTGGAGCACGTGTAGAACTGTGGGTGGGACACGTGTTGGCTTGGAGAAATGGATCCGTGGGTTCAAGGTTTTTGATTTTTAAAGAAAATGAAAAATCTAGGAATTAAGGATTGGGGTTTTGGAGGCTTTGGGGGTTGGAACACATTTCTATAATATATTGGTAGATTCTTTTAATCTTTATTTTTTATTTTGTTTTTTGCAGGTGGATAGATGCTGCTAAGTTCTTAACAGGGGCATCATCAGTAGGCAGCATAGCCATTCCAATTATCCTCAGGCACGCAGATTTGATTGGGACAGGAGCCATGTTGATTGAGTTCTTCTCCTTCTTCATATTTGTTTGCACTGTCATGTGTTTTCATCGTGCTAGCCTTGATGATGAGTGGTGATGAAGATCCAGCCCCTCAGATATTATACTCTGTGAGTTGGATTTCGTTGATAACTTCTATTCGTGTTAAACCCATCATCTTCATCTGATGTGTCCATGGTAAGGTTAAGAGTGCTTACTGTTAGTAACTAGGAAGAGAACAATTGAGGAGAAATTTCTGCCAAGTATAGCTGGAATTACTGTTGTACATTGAATGACCAATTGACTCGGTGTATTGAGTCTTTGGCCAACGTCTTATGACTTGGGTGAAAACTTTATTTTATGAGGAACAAAATCTTTCTGAGTGATGCAGATGTGTATACAAACTCTTGTCATATATAATTAAACACAACCACAGTTGCGCTGAGTGATGCATCCGAGGGTAACACCGTATAAAAGTTTACATAGAAAATGGCTCGCATGACTGATAATGTTGGTATAATCACGATGCCATAAGGGTTCACATTCTTGTAATTTTGTACTCGCAACGTTGGAGGTCTGGATGTATTTGCGGGTTTTAGCTTTCTTTATGTTCGATTTGTAAGGTTTTGTTTTTATTTTAAAACATAATTGCTCACTCTAACGCAGTAATTTAACCTAGCTCGTTGATTTACCTAGAGGAAAGATGTACCTAGTTCTTTAGGTGGTCTGCGGTTGTTTTTCCCTGGCAATGCAGGTACTGGGTAGCATATTTGGTGTTTCTCTTAAAAGTTACTCCCTCCGTCCCTTATTTAGAGTCCAGTATTCCATTTTGGGCTACCCCTTAATAAGTGTCCATTTTGTAAAATTAAGGGGTAAAAGTCGGTGCATTGTCTATTTTGTTCCTAAAAGTATGTTTCATTTTGAAAAGTTAGTGATTAAAAGTGTAATGATGATACGTAAATAGGGAAAGTGGAGGAAAAAGTTGATGTGAAATGTGTTATGACTAGGAATTGCCCGTGCCTGAAGGCACGGCTCGAAATTGGTATTCAACTAATATCCAATTTTGAAGGCCAAGTTACTTGAATCGACACATAAAAGAACTAACAAACTAATAGCTGTAGCTCCCGGGCCTGTACCTGAAAACACTTATCGTCAGCTATTTAAATTCGCAGCCAGTTCGACCACACTACAAATTACGGATCACAACTGGCAAAACCCAACTGTAATCACAAAATTCACTTTATGTCCTTAAAAAAATCAAGCTTCAGAATGTAAGAATACAAAACCAGTAATTAAACTTAATGATAATATAGTAACATCTAGTTTTTATTCATCAAGTTTTTCAAAATTAAGAAGAAAAGACAAAACATAATCAGTCTTTGAATTAAATATAAAAATGTATTTCTATTTCTACTGAATCATTGATAACAAAGTTGTAGACTTTCAAAACTTCAAGCTCCAACCAACTTGGTTTCTGTTACTGGTTAGCCGATGCAACCTGCTAAAAAAACAAATGGCGCTTCAGCTCATATACCATTTCAATCACCAAGCTAGAAAATTTAACGTCATACAACCTGTCAAAAAAAGAAGTAAACAACGGCAAACCGTGACAACGGAAAATTATCAAGTGTTTTTTTCCCCTTGATCGAGGAGTGTGTATTCAAATTCTAAAAATGGTCCAACTTTCGAAGGTCTGAAATCTGAGGAGTGCAACTGTGCTTGTGCCAAAAGTCACTAATGCAAAAACATTAACATAAAATAATGAAAAATTTTCATGCACCCTCGCAATAAAACTGCTTAAACCCAAGAAAATGAAAAATTGTCATATCAAAATAGGAAGTTGTTATTCAAGATTACATCAACAAAACAACTAAAAAAAAACCACTCGTACAATGAAGATCCCTCCTTCATCTTCAAAGCACCAACTTAATCACTTTTGTACATAAAATAGATTATCAAGGAAGCTAACTATTTTTCTTGCAAAAATCTGAAGCCAAAATAAATTATCAAGGAATATAAATCCTGCACTTGAGAAGTAAAACGGCGACTTAATTTACCTTAATATGATATCCCCATCGTAGTAGTCTTGTTGTATCTTCTCTTTAATTTCAATCCTACAATGAAGCTAACTATTTTTCTTGCAATAACCTGAAGCCAAAATAAATTATCAAGGAATGTAAATCCTGCACTTGAGAAGTAAAACGACAACTAAATTTACCTTATAATGATATCCCCATCGGAGTAATCTTGTTGTATATTCACTTTTCATTCTCATCCTACAAATTTTAATAGACCACAAATGAATAAATTATTTGATCACGATAAATAAAGTGTGAATACATAAAATAGTTGTACCTCTACTGTAACAAAACTTCAGGATACACAATGTTTGTCGTTGAATTGGATGCATCACTTGAGAGAAGGACACTTGTATGATCACCAGATGTGCACCTAGATAACGCTACGTACAGTTGCCCATGACTGAAGACTGGTGTGCGCAAATCAACCTCAACAAATTTTACAGATTGTCCTTGCAATTTATTAATTGTCATTGCATATGCCAACCTGACCGGAAACTGACGCCTTGTCATTTCGAAAGGAAATTCAGAAGAAGATGGTGTTAGGAAAATCCTCGGAATGAAGACCAAATTGCCAAATTTATCTCCAGTTAAAATTTGAGCTTCAATTACGCGAGCTCCACATCTTACAACTATTAATCGCGTGCCATTACATAGCCCAGCCTTTGGAGGAATATTTCTCAATAACATTATTGGACAACCAATTTTCAAGTCTAACTTGAAAAGAGGTAAACCAGAAGGATTCAATGAGTTTAAGAACTTAGGAGGATACCGATTTGTAATAGTGCGATCATGTTCATCATCATTGGACATTTTATCAGCTGCGAAATAACTTGTTACATCTCCTGGGAAAGCATTCAAAGCAGCAATATTGATGGCACTAACGTCGTCATTGCGAGCAGAAAGAATTGTGCGTTCAGTTTGAAAGTCGATGTCACTGTACCCGTCACATCCAATTGCGGGTAGTCCATAAAAACGGGTAGAAACTTGCCGAATAAGAAACTAATTTTTTGTTTAAACTTTCCATAATCAACGTCTTCGTGCAAGAGACGATTCATTGAATTCTCTCCATAATCAGTCATCTATAAGAATTGATGCAGGCCATTTACGTGCAACTGAAAAAAAAAACTCTAAAAAAGTGAAATATAAACTAATCAAATTGCTTTGCACTAATGTTACTCCACTAATGTTCTAAAAAAATTTGACGGGGATCCCAAATAACTCAAGCAGTAAAAAGCATGGACATGCCCACTGATGGGTTAATAGTGTTGAGACTTTGCTTTTACAAAAACATCTTGCATGCTTTTTGTCTCCCATGCTTTTACTCACAGCCATCGAAACATGATACTGAATAAAAAAGAGAACAAAGAGACATACCTCTGGAGAAAGGGCGAGAGTCTAGGAGAACTGGAAAGAGGAGAAACGATTAGGAAGAGTGTGAGAGAGAGAGAGAGAGAGTAATTCGTTCACCAAAACGATTAGGGAGAGAGAGAGAGAAATTCATTACCAAAAACTGAAATAAGAATATTATTATCAAAAATTGCCTAGACTAAAAGAATCAGCAATTATAGTCATTATAGTCAATTATAGTCACGGCAATTATAGTAAATTAAATCACGGCAATTATAGGAACTTTCCATGATAACTGAAGTCATTATAGTAAATTATAGTCATAGCAATTATAGTCCAATCAACGGCAATCAAGACTATAATGACTGAATCTCATTACCAAAAATTCGACTGAAACCATATCGAGCAACTGATCAACGGGTAGGATTTATGCAGAAAAATGTGTACTAAATTAAACGACCAAGATTTATGCAGAGAAAATGTGTAGGCCACCACACCGTCGCGAATTATAATATAGATGATGTCTTTTTAATAAATTGAAGATATGAAGCAGGACACTTAAAAATGGACGGGGGAGTAAAACAATGTTGGTTAAATTGTTTCGTAAATTGTTTTACGGAGATAAATGGTGGTTTCTCAACACTTGCTCATTATTTTATTACCTACCTTCGAAAAGAAGAATGTTGCTTCTGTAACTTAAAATCCCCTAATCTACTCTTAGAGCATTTCAAGCAGCCTCACCAAAACCCAATATTCGTCAAAATGGCGACAAAAAGGGGGAAACATCACACCCAGCAGCCTCAATAGAGACCACGCCATTTTAATATTTGCTACAGGACCAGGTGGTGAGGTTTTCTGGCTCGCTTTGCGCTCTCTCTCTCTCTCTCATCTGGATCTCAATCTACGCTAGTGTCGCCTCAACCGTTAGAGTTTCCTGACGAAGGCTGTCGGTTTACAGGCGACAGAGAAACTCTGGAGAGCCAGGGACTTGCTCTCTGATCGGGAGAACAAGTCGTCGATGAAAAGGTGGACCTTCGCGCTGTTGTCAAAAGAAGCTGTACATGGCGGCAATACAGCTGCAAATGAAGGGCCCCTCCAATTTCTCAAACAGAATAGTGGGACTTGAGAAGGCTTGTCTTTCTTGGTGACAAGCAGAATCTTTCAATAAGAGGAACTCGTCGCACAGTTATTTTTGGAAATTGAATTCCACACTCCTTTTTTTGACATCTACACTCCTTTTTTGGATTTTAGTGTTGAAAGAAATAATTTTTTTGCTAGAAGACAAAAAATGAGTGTAGATGTTAAAAAAGGGAGTGTAGAATTCAATTTCCTTATTTTTCTAGAGAAGGAACGAAGAAATAATGAGAGAACTCAGTACTATGCTTGAAATTCAGAAAGATTGACGCTTTGTTTTATCGGAGAGAAGTCACCGACGAAACGGAACATATTTGTGGTTTCCGATCTGAATCGGTGGGTTTCAACAGTACTGGTTCAGGTGTTTTGGGAAGGGAACTCATTTAGTGGCTAGCTAACACAATTTTCCTAACCAAAATGGCTAGAAATTAGGTTAGACTGTTGGAGATGCTCTTATTAGTCTCAATAAGGCTATCCTTACTGCATTAGGCTTATATATTGCTCCATTGACCGCACCACTCAAACGGTGTCGTTCTAGTGGTTTTTTTTTTTTTGCCTTTCTCAATTCTTGTGTAAATGGGCATAATTATTGATGATTTTGTGGGGCTCATTTTAGGTCCCAAAAATATTCAAACCGCCAGTTATTTTTAAAATATTATTTTATGGGTTCTTATAAAAAATTACCTCAATCCGATATTCGTAAATGCTTTTTTAGCATTCGTTGGGGCTCTACGAATTTTGAAAGAGCCCTTAACGATTATTTGATGATTTTGTAGAACCCATTTTGGGTCCAAAAGAATAATTCAAAACGCAAGTTATTATTAAAGTGCTTTTTTTTATAGGTTCTTGTAAAAAATTAGCTCAATCTGAGTAAGGGCTTTTTCAGCATTTGTCCCCTTACGAATATCAGATTGAGCTAATGTTTTACTAAAATCCAAAAAGAATATTTTAAGAATAATTTACTAAGAACCCGAAATGGGCCCCACAAAATCATCAATAAATTGTTTAGGGTTCTTTCAGAATTTGTAGGATCCCAATGAATGCTCAGATTTGAGCTAAATTTTTACAAGAACCCATGAAAAATATTTTAAGAATAGCTTGCTTTTTGAATTTCTTTTTGGGACCAGAAATGGGCCTTACAAAAATATCAATAAATCGTTGAAAGCTCTTTCAGAATTCGTAGAACACCAGCGAATGCTGAAAAAGCCTTTACAGATATCGGATTGACCTATTTTTTTACAAGAACCCATAAAAAAAATAGAATTTTTTTTCTTTTTATCCCCTAAACTATGCACATTTTCTCTACTTAGTCCATGAACTATCAATTTGGCGATTTCATCCCCCCAACTATCATTCTGTTACCTACTTAGTCCAATAGATAACGGAAATTAAAAATTTGGACAGAAAATGCCACGTAAGGCCCTGTTTGAGACCCTATAGACCAGTATTTTATTATAACAGCTCTAGAGATAAAAATTAATTATGATCCTTTAGAATAAAAAAATCAAAAAAATAGGACATTTGCACCGGTTCAAACATATTGAAAATTGGAGCATTTAATTTTTTTTTACGAGGTTCATATATCAAGATCTTACATGGCACTTTATAGAGACTAACAAATATATATTTTTTCCAAAAAGATTGACCTCCTTATATAGAATTTAGACTGTTTATATATTAAAAATATGGTTAAAAAGTAAGTGCTCTAATTTTCAATCCATGTGAATTGGTGCAAAAATCTTATTTTTCTGATCATTTTATCCTAAAAGGTCATAGTTAATTTTGTCCGTAGAGCTCTCATAATCAAGTATCTGCTCTAAGGGTTCTCAAATAAAAAGTAGATAATTAACTATGAAAGCCTTAGAGAAAAAAATTAATTATGACCCTTTAGAATAATACGATTAAAAAAAATAAGATTCTCGCACCGGTCCAAACGGATTGAAAATTGGAGCACTTAAACCTTCTAAAAAAATTAAGTGCACCAATTTTCAATCCGTTTGAACCAGTGCGAAGGTCTTATTTTTTTGATCATTTTATCCTAAAGGGTCATAATTAATTTTTATCTCTAGGGCTGTCATAATCAAGTATCTGCTCTACAGGGTCTCAAACAGGGCCTTATGTGACATTTTCCGTCCAAATTCTTAACTTCCGTTATCTATTGGACTAAGTAGGTAACAGAATAATAGTTGAGGGGATGAAATCGTCAAATTGATAGTTCAGGGACTAAGTAGAGAAAAAGTGCATAGTTTAGGGGATAAAAAGAAAAAAAACTCAAAAGGATATTTAAGAATAACCATGGAAAAATGACGGTCCAAGACGTGTTTTGATAATTAATACTCTCTAAGGACAAACTGAGAATATTTGTTAATGCTGAAAATGTCGTTGGCGGGTATTAATTATCAAAACACGTCATTTGCCGTCATTTTCCCAATAACTTATGGTTTGAATAATTTTTATGAGACCCGCCCACAAAATTATCGATAATTATGCCCATTTACACGAGAACTGAGAAAGGAAAAAAAAAAACCCACCATAACGGCACCGTTTGAGTGGTGCGGTCAATGGAGCGGTATGCCTAATGCGGTAAGGATAGCATTTTTTGTATTAGTCGTCGGGATGGGCACAGGAATCCCGGACATTGAGGAGACGGCGGTAGTGATACCAATCAATTCATATTATTGGTATGGAAACGATGAAAAATGTAAGGGGAAAAAAAATAGAAAATTAGAGGTCAGTCCTCCTTTTTAGGTTCGTTTTGATCCCAACCCTGAATATTATTCCTGAATCTAAATAGGCTCGGTTATGTTACATTAAGACTTTTTTGCCCAAATCAACTGCTCCTGTGATCATTTTCTCTGCTCCACTCACTCTCTCTAAACCCCTCCCACCCCTCGCACACTCTCTCTCTAAACCACTCCCAGCAACACCAACACCTCTCCTTGTTTCTCTCCCTCACTCCACCAATGGAGCAGCTCCGACCACCTCCGCCGCTGCTATCTCCTCTTCGACAACGTTGTTGTTGCGCCGCCATGCCTGGTCCTTCTTTGCCACATCATCGGAGGAGATCGACGAGACCATGATCGACAACTAGAGCTCTCCGAGTCAAGATCTGACTTCGTCACCACCCTCTGCGGCGATGACGACGTTCTAAATCCTTCGCCGATCACAACAGCCAGAATTTTGAAAGCGTCGCCGGCGTCGAGAGACTCGATTTTGATAAGTATCGATCTTGATCTATCAGATCTAGTTTTGACTCAGATTTTTTGAGGAAATTAATGGACAGTTTCATCGTCGAGCTCTACGGGTGACGATGTCATCATCACTGATCTCGGAAGATTCAGATAAGTATAGAGAGAGAGCAAATATTTTTCCCCAAAGTTACTTGAGCAATTGAATTGTAATCAGTGTATAGCAAGGCTTTGGAGCACATAAAGCTAACTAAAAATTCAATTCTAAATCAATTTATTTCCTATGTGAACCATTACTTTTTTACTTTGATTACTTTTTGAAGACATGGCGGTGAGAACATTTATAACTATATTTGATTTTGATTACCTTCTTTGTTTTGTTCAATTTTTGTTCGTGTGTGTATTTTCTATGAGAACTGTATTTTTCTTTTAGAACCGTGTATTTTCTATGAGAACTATATATTTTTTATGAGAACTGTGTATTTTAGTGTGTGGTAAGACTATGTAAATTACACATAGTCCAGTTCTCATAACCAGTTCACAAAACTAGTTCTTTATGAGAACAGTCAGTTCTCATAAAACTGACTATAAGAATTGGCAGTTCACATAGCCAGTTCTCATAACTTAGTTAAAAATTCAATTCTAAATCAATTTATTTCCTATGTGAATTATTACTTTTTTACTTTGATTACTTTTTTAAGATATGGCGGTGAGAACATTAATAACTATATTTGATTTTGATTACCTTTTTATTTTTGTTCATGTGTGTATTTTCTATGAGAATTGTGTATTTTTCTATGAGAACTGTCTATGAAAATGTGGGCAGCATGCCTTTCGGAGAGAAAGGATTTCGTTCCTTCCCGCCGTTTGCAGCCCTTCTTCGAAAAATCGAGGGAGCGCGAGCGCCGGTGGCAAGCGCTCGAAAATACAGAGTCGCCACTTGAGTTTTGAGGGTCCGACACTCAAGGAACCACATTTCGAAGCACCTGCCGCGTTGTTTGTTTGAAAAAGTTAAGGAAACCAGTCCGTCATAACAATATCTGGGTTCGGGAGCCAGGTTACGAGAGGGGAAGGGTTTTAAGGCACCCCTCTCGCCCAATCCGGAGATCGGTCTCTACTTAGGCATTTTTATGAAAACTTTTGTGATTCTTCTTCTTTTGATTAATTTTAGCCAATTAGGGCGGGAGAACAGTTAATCGGGGATTAAAACTGTAACAATTTGCAAGATGTGATCAAATGATAGTGTGGATGGATGGTATGACGAGTAATAAATGGGATGAACTTAAAAACAGCGATCAGATGCCAAAACTAGGCTCGGGACAGATTTGCCCTGCACGATGGCCAACTTGCATACATGAACAGATCTGCATGCAAGCAAACCATTGCGCGAGACACACTGACCCTCGCGCGATTGTTGTCATCTCACCACAGTTCCAAGTTCATCCCCTTCTGGGCTCTGGAAGGACCAGTGCACACCCAGGAAGCAAACCAAGCAGTTTATATGGAACTGTAAGAATACTAATTATTATAGATTGCTTCATGATGAGCGCAAAATATTGACATGTGGAGATACCTATATCGTATATTGTTAGTTCTTTATATTGTGCTTAATTAGACTAGTTATTATCTTTTTGATCATTTTACTTTGGATTATTAATTTGCAGGAAAAATATGATAACTACTTAATGTTTCGGCCGTTGGATTAAAAAGCGCGAAGTCGATTGTTATTTGGTTTCAAAACATGGCTCTGTGACGAATTAGTCTAAGTGGTTGGTCCATCTATTATTTTGCTCAAGCAATTGCAACAAAGTTAATTCCTTGGAGAAGGCAGCACTACAACCCATGGCTTGCACGTGATCTAGACTACTAAAGGAAAGAGCCATATTAGTTGTAGCCAATTAGGCAAACTAAATAATGGGGAGATTGAGTTAAAAAAGGAATCGAATTCCTTACGGCAATTTTCGGCATTATAAATAATCAAGGCCATATCATTCACGAGGGAGAGGACGACGGATTACGAGTTTGACTTGGTGAGCCACGGCTGGGAACACAAGAATAAGAGCAGAAGAAATCTTTGTGAGCTTTATTATTTTCATGGATTCTAGCCGAATAATTGATACAATGTTTTTATCCATGAGCAACTAAACTTGTGAACTAGGGTTGAGGATGAAACCCCATAAGTTTTATTGATTAATGTTATGTGTATGATTTTTCCTACTTGCGCGCTTTCATAGTTTATTGTTCTGATCTCATTAATTAATTTGGTTGAAACTCGGATATGGATTCAATCGGAATGGGTTTTTTCCATGATTTGATATCACCTTATTAATCGAATTGCTTGGTTTATCAAAAGTTTATATTTAAGTACGGGATATCTACTGTGATTTGTTCATACGGATACAGTTGATGATTTTGGCTTAAACTTGCGAAGCAGAGGAGGAACATATTGTCGATATAAATAAAAAGGGCTTAACGACATATTATCCATGGTGATTAAGATTAGCTTCTAAATCATTGTGTAGAAATTATAGGAAAAACCATTGCATAAGATTAGTTGCTAAATATTTGTGGGTGTGGATTCCAAAACCTTAGTTACTTTTCTCAACCGGCAATCTCACTATTTTTCCGTGCTAGTTTAATTATTCTTTTGTTATTGCTTTATTTAAATTCTTAGTTTAAAAATCAATCACAACTTTTTGTCAACTAGGTTAGGGTTAATCGATTTAAGTTTATTTAGTTTTCCTACAAAAAATCACCAAGTCCCTGTGGGTTCGACCTCGCTCTTGCATTACTATACTTCGGTACGATTCGTGCGCTTGCGAGTACATTAAAATTACACATCAAGTTTTTGGCGCCGTTGCCGGGGACTTAATTATTTTTTTTAGGAAATCTAGAGATTTGAATTGATTTCACTCTTCTACTAGTTTAGTTAGCATTGAAAAAAAAAAAAAAGAACCTTCATCACGTGAATTTGCTATACCGTGCATCTTTGATTAGTAGTAATTGCTTTTTGTCACAAAGTATTTTTGTGGTTGCTGTCACACAGTAGAGCTGCCTTTTTATTTGTTTTTATCGGCCGAGATTTCCAAGTCGGCTACAGATTCTTGATTGAAATAATTTTGGGAACCACTGTATTTACCGTGCACAACGGTGGTTGGAGTTAGAAGCAACAAGTCACAGGTTAGTCTCTAATTAATCTTAATTCACTTTTGCTATTGATCTGTTTTTGTTTTCTTTTTCAAGTACTTAGTAAGTTAGTGTGTAAAAAAAAACGATTTTCATTCTACTCACCGTTTGCTTATCATAATTTACGTTTGTTAGTGCTTTTAACAATAAAATAAACTACTGTAGGTTTTCATTTTGCTAAGTAAAGCATTCAGTAATCATTCTTAAAGCCTTGAACTTTTTGTCTTAAAAAAAAAAAAGAATATCTTTTTAGTTTGCGTCAGACACTTCTGTTGCATTTTATTTTTATTTTCGGCTGTTTCCCTTATTTGCTTTCATTCATAAGTTTATGTTTGGTTGCCGTTCGACAAACTTAGAATTAATACCTCTTGATCCGGAAATTGAGAGAACCTTTAGACACAATTTAAAAATTCAAAGAGTAGAACGTAGTCAATTAAAAATGGGAGAACTTGTAGAAGATACAAAACCTTTAAGAGAGTTGTTCTCACCCGTGACTACAAATCCTCCTTCTTGTATTGTGTTACCCACGACAAATGCAACACATTTTGAGCTGAAACATCACATAATACAACTTCTTCCTCAATTTCATGGGATTGAACGAGAGGATCCATACATGCATGTCAAAGACTTTCTTGAAATTTGTGCTACCTTTAGATATCAAAATTTTTCTGAGGAGTCTGTTAAATTGCGTCTTTTTCCCTTCTCACTGAAAGATAAAGCAAAGGCATGGTTAAACTCTCTACCCTCTGGCTCAATCACTTCATGGGACATCCTCGTTAAAAAGTTTCTTTCAAAATTCTTTTCAATGTCTAGAACTACTACTCTAAGGAGGGAGATTACAGATTTTTGTCAAGAAGAACATGAAAAATTTTATGAGAGTTGGGAGAGATTTAAAGATCTTATTTTAAAGTGCCCCCCTCATGGTTTTGAAACATGGAGACTGGTTCAATTTTTCTATAATGGTTTAACTCAGTCTAATCGCAATATGATTGAATCAATGAACGGTGGTGATTTTCTAAATCTTAGGGGTGATGCAGCTTATGAGTTTCTTGAAAATTTGTCCGAGAGATCTCAACAGTGGGATTTTACTTCTCATCGAGACAAACCAACTTCCACACCTAAGAGAGGGGGATTATATGAGGTGAAAGAAGATTCAGATATGAGAATAAAGTTAGATAATCTTACTCGAAAGGTTGAGGCGTTAGTTTTAAGTAGAACTATGGAGTCGGCCAATCAAGTTCAAAGTGAGGTGTGTTCTCTTTGCGGTAATCACATGCACACAACACAAACATGTCCTTCCATTATTGGATATTCTGAAAGCTATGTTGAACAAGCAAACGCACTTAATAATTTTGGAAAATCATTTGCTAGTCCTTTTTCGGAAACATACAACCAAAATTGGTCAAAACATCCGAACTTTTCATGGCGTCAGAACCAACCTTCTACTAATGTAGGTGGGCAACCATTCCATTCACAAAATCAATCTCCCCCAGGTTTTCATCCTACACAATCATATCCTACTCAATCTCAACCTTTTTATGCTTCAACTCCTGTGTCCCAACCGAATTTCCAATCTATTACACCACAGCAACAGTCATCCTTAGAGGACACCCTTAAAGCAATCATGGCTAAAATTGAAAAAAATGACGCTAAAATTGAAAATTCAACTCACTTGCATGCTCAAGCCATCGCTAAACTAGAAAATCAAATGGGTCAATTGGCTAGTCAAATGGCAGAGAGAGAGAATGGAAAGTTTCCTAGTCAACCGATACCTAACCCAAAAGGACAATTTGCCCTTAGCAACCCATCTAACTTGTAGAGACCCGTAATAAATTCTTTTAAATTCTAAATGTTTTCACTTGAGAAATAATGGAAAGGAGATGAAATATTGATTTTATGTGATTTGAGGCCTAAGTGTTGGAATTGATTGTGGAAGGGGTGTAAGTGTAATAAGTGGAATTTTGAGTATAAATAGGAGAGTGAGGGAGTAGGAGATTATTTTCACCCCACTCCCCCACCGGCTCACTCTCTCCCTCTCACGGTCTCTCTCTCTCTCTTGCTCTCTCTTCAAATTCCACCCAAAGCCCACCAAATTAACCTCCAATCTTGCAACTCTACGCGTATTGTGGTCCGTATCCCACCGGTTGGAGCTCGGTGGAGTCGTCTTGCTCTCGGTTTCGATTCTTGGAGGGCTAGGGCTCGAATCTTCTTGGGTCTCGTGTCTCGGCTTCGAGGTAGGGATTCTACCTCTCAATACATGTATTAGACGTGCTTCTATCCTTGAATTCATGCTTGTAGTTGTTGTTGTTGTTGATGGCATTGAAACCCAGA
Organism: Rhododendron griersonianum; assembly: GCA_018127125.1. Classification (NCBI taxonomy): domain Eukaryota; kingdom Viridiplantae; phylum Streptophyta; class Magnoliopsida; order Ericales; family Ericaceae; genus Rhododendron; species Rhododendron griersonianum. The sequence goes on from CM030791.1 coordinate 39,539,185, forward strand.
AAATCTGCTGTTTTTCTGCTCGAAACCACTCCGTATCGATACGGGGTTCACTCCGTATCGATACCCCATTAACACAGAATGGACTTTGCTGATAAGCATCCTGTATCGATACAGCCATTTTGGCCGTATCGATACCAGTTGCTTATGGGCAGTTTTCACTGCTTTGTTCCAAACTTCATCGTTTTGACCCCCGTTCACTTCTAACTTGTTCTAAACACTTCCAAATCACCTTATAACATGATTAATCGTATCCGTTGAGTTCGAGAGATATCTATGCTCCTTTTGTTCTTGTTCGGTGAACCTTGCTCAAGTTCCTCATGTTACTATAGAAACGGGAAGACACGATATGAGAATTTGTGATACGTGAAATCTTGTTGACACAACGCGCGAACACTCAGGGCCCATCGACGGGTGGGTGCCTGGCAGGGGATATCAGGGTCCCATAAATAGCCTGGCAGGAGCTAATGCTCATATAGATTATTCAAGACCCAACCTACACGGTGGGTGCTTGGCAGGGGATATCGGGGTCCCATGAACAGCCCGGCAGGAGCTTTGGCTCACGACACATAGTGCGATACGGTTTGGACACGTGGGATATGAAAATGGTTTAAAGTTGAGATGTATATTTAAACTCATGGCTCGTTTGTCGGATTGTTGAACCTTATCGATTGCCTATTGCTTGAGCTACCATTGGACGTGTCGTATCCTCATTCTCGCATTTCTATTGCATATATCGTTTGTGTAGAATTTCTACTGGGCTAGTGTAGCTCAAGCCTTATTTCTTTTCAGGTACTAATTCTGTCATGACTGGAGTGCTTGGATTGTGGACACGATATTTTGAAAGCTAACACAGTAGAGTTACTTAGGCATCTTTGTAAATTTCTTTTGAAGATGTATTTGTAACTAAATTAATGGTTTATTTGATGATGCGACGTCTGTAAACTCTGAAACCTCCGGGTTTTTGACGTAAGATCGGATTTGGGGCCGTTGTGCCAAAGATGTCATATTTTGAACTTGTGGACTTGAAGTATGGTTATGGGAAATTAATGATCTTTTGGGTATCGTATGGACCGTTGAGAGGTATTTTCTTACGTAATTCCTTTATAATTTATGTTGAAAATCGAGGACGTGACAACTTGGTATCAGAGCATAGGTTTAGAACACCTAGTGACCGTGGGGAGGCGTTTCGCCTCATGGGTTCAAAATGTCGCGCCCTCTGACATAATTTGTGCATGCTTGTGTGACTAACACTTATGTGGCTACGTGGCATTGTACCTTTTGTTATCGTAGAGTGGTGTGGAGTTGTTTACCCGTGTTGGAGTGTTAGGGCTTTGATCCCTTAGCCGTACTGTTGTGGTTAATAGTCTTTCTTTCTTATATCCTTGTAGTAAGATGCCTCCGAAGACGCGCGGTAAGCGGAGCGGGGTTGGAAACCGGGGTGGTCGAGGCCGTGGCCGTGGCCGTGGGATACCTCCTGAGGATGAGGTTAGTCAGCATGGGGAGAACCCTGGTGGGAATCCGGGGGCTGGGGCCGGTCGAGGTGCAGGTGTGCCTCTGAATCAGAATCAATTCGCTAGGGATCTTGTCGCAGCACTTACGGCTGCAAACCTTCTGAACCAAGCTCCGAGAGAGAATGCCGAGGATCGAGCCATGGTGGCAATGCGAGAGTTTAGTCGTAGGAATCCTCCGGTGTTCGATGGGATTAGTACCGACCCTTTGGTAGCTGATCATTGGTTGACTCAGATTCGCAAGCTCTTTCGAGCTCTAAATATTACCGAGGACAACATTCGAGTGGGTATCGTGGCCGTCCAGCTAGTTGGTGAGGCTGGCGAGTGGTGGGAATCTGTTCTAGAGATTAGGAAGGATGCTAGGAGGGCGGCAAGGACCGCAGCTCAAGTGAACGAACCGGATGTGGAGGATTTAACATGGGCTGAGTTTGAAGCGCTCTTTGAGGAGCAGTACTTTCCTGAGACCTCTCGTGATACCTTGAGGGAGCAATTTGAGAAATTGGAGCAAGGTAATATGACCATTTCGGAGTATGTGCAGAAGTTTCAAACATTGTCTCGTTTTGCTCCGGAGTTGGTGGCAACGGAGGAAAGGAGGTGCCGACGGTTTGAGAGGGGTTTGCATAGCACTGTGAAGAGGTTGGTAGCAGTCCAACGTAGGACCAAGTTTTCTGAGGTTATAGAGTGCGCTAGAAGCATCGAGATACCGAAGGAGGCGCAACGAAATAGGGGAGTTTGGGAACCGAGGCAAACAAATGTGGGCGTAAGTTCATCGTCGGGGAGTTTTGGGAGTCAAGGGCGGAAAAGGCCGAGGGAACCATCTCAGACACCGCAGGGTAACCCATCGGGCTTTAGGCCACCATCTTCAGGGACTCGGGGAGCGTTAACTAGGCCTCCACCTGTATGCTATAAGTGCAATCAACCGGGACACGTGCGTGCTCAATGTCCACATCTTGAGAAGGCTTGCTATACTTGTGGGAAGATGGATCATCTTGCGAGGAATTGTCTTCAGGGTTCGGGAGTGCGTAGTGAATCGGGATCCGTGCAGCAGTCAGGAACGGGGCGCAGTGTGGGCCAACAGTTTCGGGGTACTCAGAGGCAGCAGCAGCCTCACTTTCGCCAGACTACGTCGGCTCAGAGTTCCGGGGTTGATAAAGGGGCGAGTTCTTCCGCGCCTGCTCAGAGTATGGGTCAGGGTACCCAGGGGCGAGTCTACAACATCACTACTGCCATTCCAACCACCACTTCTCAGGCTCCAGAGACTCCTGTTGTGAGGGGTACATTCCTTTTATTCAACTCCTTTGCTAGAGTTCTCTTGGATTCTGGAGCATCACATTCATTCATTGCTGCATCATTTGTGTGTACTTTGGAATTGGAAATGGAGAGTCTTAGTCCTCCCTTGTTCTTTGAAACACCTCTAGGGGTAGGACACCGCTTGATCGTATCTGTCGAGATTGTGAGTTGATTATCCGTGACCGTCGTTTTGTATTCGATTTCATAGTTCTGGGGATGTCAGGGTTTGATTTGATTTTAGGAATGGATTGGCTGTCCACCTTTCACGCTACCATCGACTGCTTTAAGCGTAGGGTTCGTATTTGTCCTCCTGAGGGTCCTTGTTTCGAATTCTTTGGGGAGCGTCGAGAACCGTTGGAGCCGTATCTGTGTGGGCCTCGAGAGCACGATTCTATTTATTCCTTGTTGGCTAGCTTGACGTTAGATGAGGATGTCACCTTGCGTGGGGAATTACCCTTAGTGGTTCGTGACTTTCCGGGTGTATTCCCAGAAGAGTTACCCGGTTTGCCTCCTGAGAGAGAGGTAGAGTTCACCATTGAGTTACTTCCCGGTACCGCACCTATTTCCGTACCACCGTATCGTTTTGCCCCCGCCGAATTGAGAGAGTTGAAAACTCAGCTGCAAGAATTGGAGAGCTTAGGGTTTATTCGTCCGAGTACGTCGCCATGGGGAGCACCGGCACTTTTCGCACAGAAGAAGGATGGTTCACTCCGCCTATGTATCGATTATCGTAAACTAAACCGAGTCACTATTAAGAACAAGTATCCTATGCCTAGAATCGATGATTTGTTTGATCAACTTCGAGGTGCCACTTGTTTCTCCAAAATCGATTTGAGGTCCGGTTATCACCAGTTGAGAGTTCGAAGGGAAGACATTCCAAAAACCGCATTTCGTACTCGTTATGGCCATTACGAATTCGTTGTTATGCCTTTTGGGTTGACGAACGCTCCAGCTACTTTCATGGACTTAATGAATCGAATCTTTCGTGCGTATCTTGATCGTTTTGTGGTCGTGTTCGTTGACGATATCCTTATCTATTCACCAACGGAGGAGGAACATCAATCCCACCTTGCCATTGTTCTAGAACTCTTGAGAGAACACCAATTGTATGCCAAGCTTAGTAAGTGCGAGTTTTGGATGTCGGAGGTTAAATTCTTGGGTCATGTGGTTTCGAAGGGTGGCGTGTCCGTTGATCCGGGAAAGATAGAGTCTATCATGAATTGGCAGCGACCGAAGAACGTGTTTGAGATTCGAAGCTTTCTGGGGTTGGCCGGTTACTACCGTCGTTTCGTTCTTGATTTCTCTCGTTTGGCGGCACCGATGACTCGATTAACGCGTAAGGGGACTCGTTTCGTATGGAGCGACTCATGTGAGACGGCTTTTGAAGAATTAAAGAAGAGGTTGACTACCGCACCGGTCTTGATCGTGCCCGAACGTGGAGTTGGCTACTCCGTGTATTGTGATGCGTCTAAAGAAGGGTTAGGATGCGTTTTGATGCAAAGGGGACGAGTAGTAGCGTATGGATCGCGGCAATTGAAAACTCACGAACGAAATTACCCGACACACGACTTGGAGCTTGCGGCCGTCGTTTTCGCTTTAAAGAGTTGGCGCCACTATTTGTACGGTGAGAAATTCGAAGTCTTTTCCGACCATAAGAGCTTGAAATACTTGTTTTCCCAAAAGGAACTCAACCTTCGTCAACGTCGTTGGATGGAGCATTTGGAGGATTACGACTTTGAGTTACAATACCACCCGGGAAAAGCGAACGTTGTAGCGGATGCATTAAGTAGAAAACCAACACACCTTGCGAGTCTAGCTATTTATGAGTGGAAGATGGTGAACGATTTGGGCTTCTGTGCTTCGCATTTCGAGGAGGTTCGGGAAGGGGTAACGTTATGTAATTTGACGGTGCAATCGACCTTAACGACCCGAGTGATTGAGGCTCAACAACACGATGAAGAAGCGGAGGAATTTCGTGCTAGATTCCTTAGTGGAAATGCTCAAGAGGGGTGGATGATACACGCCGATAGAAGCCTACGTTATCAAGGAAAGTTGTTCGTACCCGTTTCGTGTCGGGAGGAAATCTTGCGAGAATTCCATCATTCTCCTTTAGCCGTTCATCCGGGAGGGACGAAAATGTACCATGATCTACGTAGACAATTTTGGTGGTCCGGAATGAAAAGGGACGTTGTGAATTTTGTGTCCAAGTGTCTTACGTGCCAACAAGTGAAAGCCGAACATCAACGACCCGCGGGGGAGTTACAACCGTTGCCTGTGGCCGAGTGGAAGTGGGAGAACGTGACCATGGATTTCGTTACGGGTTTACCGAGGTCGCAAAAGGGACATGACGCTATTTGGGTGATCGTGGATCGTTTGACCAAAACCGCTCACTTCTTGCCTATTCGTGTTACCGATTCCGTAGAAACCTTGAGTCGTTTATACATTCGGGAGATTGTTCGACTTCACGGGATTCCCGTATCCATCGTATCCGATCGTGATCCGAGGTTCACTGCACGTTTTTGGCAAAGTTTGCAAGCCGCTTTAGGCACCAACCTTTTGTTCAGCACCGCTTATCATCCTCAAACCGATGGACAATCCGAGAGAACGATCCAGATTCTAGAAGATATGCTTCGGGCTTGCGTGATGGATTTCCGGGGTAGTTGGGAAGATCATTTACCATTGGTAGAATTCGCGTACAACAATAGCTATCAGTCGAGTATCGAAATGGCACCGTATGAGGCTTTATATGGAAGACCGTGTCGATCGCCGGTATGTTGGACCGAGTTGGGAGAAGCTACGCTAGTGGGGCCGGAAATGATCACAGAGACCTCCGAGAGTATGAAAGTTATTCGCCAACGTCTCAAAGAAGCTCAAAATAGAACGACCGAACAAGTTAAGGTAATTCGCCAAAGATTATTGACCGCGCAAAGTAGGCAAAAGAGTTATGCCGATCGTCGTCGTCGCCCGTTGTCTTTTGAAGAAGGGGACCACGTATTCCTTAAGGTATCGCCTCGTAGGGGGTTATCACGTTTTGGGAAGAAAGGGAAGCTATCGCCGCGTTATATCGGGCCGTTTGACATCATTGAGAAAATTGGGGAGGTTGCGTACCGTTTGGCCTTGCCACCGAAACTATCGGGTATCCACGATGTGTTTCATGTATCTATGTTAAGAAAGTATGAACCGGATCCGTCGCACGTGCTAGAATGGCCCGAACTTGAATTGGAAGCCGATGCATCTTATGGGGAAGAACCGATTCGTATCCTAGATTCGCGTGATCAAGTTTTAAGGGGTAAGACGATACCGTTAGTCCGAGTCTTGTGGAGAAGCCAGGATAGCGAAGAGTCAACGTGGGAAAGAGAGGACGAGGTTAGGGAGAAATATCCACACCTATTTCCGGAGTAAGATAATGTGAGTGTTCGAACTTTTGAGTACTTTGATGATTGATTTGTTGCATTATAATGAAAGTTGTGGTTGTTGCATACATGATGCATTAGTGGTTAGTTTTGGCATGGTAATTTCGAGGACGAAATTTCTTTAAGGAGGATAGAATGTAGAGACCCGTAATAAATTCTTTTAAATTCTAAATGTTTTCACTTGAGAAATAATGGAAAGGAGATGAAATATTGATTTTATGTGATTTGAGGCCTAAGTGTTGGAATTGATTGTGGAAGGGGTGTAAGTGTAATAAGTGGAATTTTGAGTATAAATAGGAGAGTGAGGGAGTAGGAGATTATTTTCACCCCACTCCCCCACCGGCTCACTCTCTCCCTCTCACGGTCTCTCTCTCTCTCTTGCTCTCTCTTCAAATTCCACCCAAAGCCCACCAAATTAACCTCCAATCTTGCAACTCTACGCGTATTGTGGTCCGTATCCCACCGGTTGGAGCTCGGTGGAGTCGTCTTGCTCTCGGTTTCGATTCTTGGAGGGCTAGGGCTCGAATCTTCTTGGGTCTCGTGTCTCGGCTTCGAGGTAGGGATTCTACCTCTCAATACATGTATTAGACGTGCTTCTATCCTTGAATTCATGCTTGTAGTTGTTGTTGTTGTTGATGGCATTGAAACCCAGAAAATCTGCTGTTTTTCTGCTCGAAACCACTCCGTATCGATACGGGGTTCACTCCGTATCGATACCCCATTAACACAGAATGGACTTTGCTGATAAGCATCCTGTATCGATACAGCCATTTTGGCCGTATCGATACCAGTTGCTTATGGGCAGTTTTCACTGCTTTGTTCCAAACTTCATCGTTTTGAACCCCGTTCACTTCTAACTTGTTCTAAACACTTCCAAATCACCTTATAACATGATTAATCGTATCCGTTGAGTTCGAGAGATATCTATGCTCCTTTTGTTCTTGTTCGGTGAACCTTGCTCAAGTTCCTCATGTTACTATAGAAACGGGAAGACACGATATGAGAATTTGTGATACGTGAAATCTTGTTGACACAACGCGCGAACACTCAGGGCCCATCGACGGGTGGGTGCCTGGCAGGGGATATCAGGGTCCCATAAATAGCCTGGCAGGAGCTAATGCTCATATAGATTATTCAAGACCCAACCTACACGGTGGGTGCTTGGCAGGGGATATCGGGGTCCCATGAACAGCCCGGCAGGAGCTTTGGCTCACGACACATAGTGCGATACGGTTTGGACACGTGGGATATGAAAATGGTTTAAAGTTGAGATGTATATTTAAACTCATGGCTCGTTTGTCGGATTGTTGAACCTTATCGATTGCCTATTGCTTGAGCTACCATTGGACGTGTCGTATCCTCATTCTCGCATTTCTATTGCATATATCGTTTGTGTAGAATTTCTACTGGGCTAGTGTAGCTCAAGCCTTATTTCTTTTCAGGTACTAACTCTGGACATTAGCGATCATGACTGGAGTGCTTGGATTGTGGACACGATATTTTGAAAGCTAACACAGTAGAGTTACTTAGGCATCTTTGTAAATTTCTTTTGAAGATGTATTTGTAACTAAATTAATGGTTTATTTGATGATGCGACGTCTGTAAACTCTGAAACCTCCGGGTTTTTGACGTAAGATCGGATTTGGGGCCGTTGTGCCAAAGATGTCATATTTTGAACTTGTGGACTTGAAGTATGGTTATGGGAAATTAATGATCTTTTGGGTATCGTATGGACCGTTGAGAGGTATTTTCTTACGTAATTCCTTTATAATTTATGTTGAAAATCGAGGACGTGACATAACTCTACCTATAAGCATGAGCAGGTTCAATCCATTGTAACCCTTAGGTCAGGAAAACAGGTTGACAACCAAGTAAGTTTGCCAATAGAGAAGAGTTTAGGGGAGTCAGAGAAAGAAGAAAGGCAGAGTGGTCCCACCAAAGATCAGGAATCTAGTTCTCCTCGACCTCCAAAAGAACCTGAACTTAGGAGTTTCATCCCTAAAGCTCCATATCCTAAACGACTAATAGCCCCTAAGAAAGGTGTAGACCATGGAGATATTCTAGAGGTATTTAAGCAAGTGAGAATCAATGTTCCATTCCTAGATGCTATTCGACAGGTGCCCTCCTATGCCAAATTTTTGAAAGACCTAGTATCCATAAAAAGAAAGACTAGCACCCCTAAGGAAGTATTGTTGACCGAACATGTTAGCTCCATTATCCAACACAAAATTTCCGTCAAGTATAAGGACCCTGGGTGTCCTACAATTTCGTGCACGATAGGTAATAATCACATTGAGCGAGCTTTGTTAGATTTGGGAGCGAGTGTCAACTTACTACCATATTCAGTTTACTTGCAACTAGGTTTGGGGAGTTAAGACCCACTTCAGTAAGGCTTCAATTGGCTGATGGATCCGTTAAAATTCCTAAAGGCGTTATTGAGGATATTCTAATAAAAGTTGACAAATTTTATTTTCCAGCGGACTTAATAGTCTTAGACACTCAACCCGTTCAAAACTCTAAGGGGCACATTCCTGTCATATTAGGCCGTCCTTTCTTGGCCACATCGAATGCTCAAATTAACTGTAGGAATGGTGTGATGAAGATGTCATTTGGTAACATGATTGTCGACCTTAATATTTTTGACATTGACAAACAGTCACCATGTGAGGATGAGGTGAGCGCGGTTTACATGTTAGATAGTCATTTTAAAGAACACCTTACTCAATCAAGCTATGAGGATCCTTTTGAAGCTTGTCTATCTCATTTTAATGACATTAATGAAGACTCTACGATTGAATCTGTCAACATTTTTTTAGAGTCTTTCATGATATTACTAGGCGGAACTTGTGCTTTGTAGAGCCACCATTTTTAGAGAACATTCCAAATTCGTGGAATGAACAAAAGTCCAATTTTGAGTTAAAACCTTTGCCACCCGATCCTAGTGTTGAAATTGTGGGACCAACAGAAATTATGTCAGCCCTCGTTACCCCAAATAATGCTCAAATTGAAGAGGAAAAGATAGTTGACGAGAATGACCAATGTAATAAAGAATTTGAGTGTGATTTTGTCATTAGAGCAGAACCCGTACTTTCTAGTCATAGAATTTTGTTAGAGGCATGTTTCTGCAAGCAAACATTTCCTTGGTATGCTGAATCTTTCTATCATGTGAGTAAAATTACACTTTCGACTAAATTGGTTTCACAATTAAGTAAGCAATTGTTAATCGGGTCACAAAAATTTTGTTGGGCAAATCCATGTATTGTTAATTATAAAAAGCGAATAAGAGAAAGTGACTTGGTGGTGATATTTCACTTGGCGTATATTCTTCATTGGAATAACCCACAACTATTTCGTCTCATGCTCTATGACAATGGTGGGCAACTCTTTGGTCTATCTAGATTCATGCACAAATAAGATTTGGGGAATGAAGTAAAAAAAAAAAAAGTTATTTTATTTAACTTACTTTTGTGTAGTGCATTTTTTTTTTCTCCCTTCTTGTCTTTCCATAATTTCTTTCACATGTGTCACACAATTCAGACTCATCGCGCTTACGAGGTGTATCTTACCCTTTATTACTTTTATGTCCTAATCTATCTCTTTTTAAGCTTTTGCATTCATGACATTGAGGACACTGTCACATTTAGGTTTGGGGGAGGGTTCACCTATTATTTATGTCTGTTCTGTGCATAGACTCCTTAGTTAACCATATTTTTTTCTCTCTTATAAAAAAAATTGAAAAAAAGAGTAAAAATTAAAAAAATATATATATATATATATTTTAGATACTTGATTATGATTTCTGACGTGGCTATTGGTTTTCAATTAGTGCTAGTTTGATTGTTACCCAAGTTAGAGTCTTGATATGAATTCATTGATAGAGTTAAGCTTGTGAACATAAGCATTGATGAAAGGCACTTAGTTGGTTCGAATCACCTATGTTTGGATAGCAATTAATCACTTGTGTACATGCCTTTGCACGAGCACCATCACACTTAGACTTGGATTTGATCTCGAGTGCCGTACATATATTTTTGATGCCTCAGTATGAGTCAGATGTCTTATTAGAATGCATAATGCCCTTCCCACTCAAAAAAAAAAAAAGAGAGAATAAAATGCATGCTTTTCAGGTTCTTGACTTAGTAATCGGGCCTCTTGCCTCAGTAAGCAGTGAGTGTTCGCGTCAAACGGTGGAGAGTTCTGGGATTGTCATGTGTGGTTAGCTTTGGTTCGTAGCCTTTTTGACTCGAGTGATTAAGTCCGTTGGGGTGTTCTCTACATCTAGTACCCTAAAGCCGTCTGGTTTGGGTGTCACTGGCCAAAAGCTCGCTACAAGGGTCAATTAGAAAGCTTAAGGGACCAAGGCATTGAACAACCACAAGGGAAAAAATATAGAAAAAAAAAAGAGGAAAAAAAAGAAGTGAAAATTTGAATAAGGGGAAGGGCAATAATTTCACGTGAGCATTTTGATGAGTATTGAGGCATTGAAGGTGCGTGTATTGTTTTCGAAGTTAATGAACGTCTTTGTGTGACTTTTCACTTTACACGCATGCCTTGTGATTTCTTTCTATCCAGATATATATGGGAGGAACAATTTTTGTGCTAATTCAGATTAGAATGTTCACTTGTTTAACTTTGTTAATGAATGAAGTATCTTGCCTCTAATTTCCGTTATACTCATGCTAGTTACTTTGAGAGGCCATAGACTATGTTTTGGAATTCTAATCGAGTGTCATCTTCTTAAGAATTTTGTGGGTATATTCACGGCAAACCCTCACGAGACTATAACTCGTCCACTAGGGCAACCTAGGGGTTTAAAGGCTTGTTGCATATGCTAAATGCAATCGGACTCCTCCGAAAAAGGATTAGTTAGTAATTTTTGTTTCTTTTGTTTATCTTATTTTTTTTGCTCGAGGACTAGCAAAATGTAGGTTTGGGGGTATTTGATGAGCGCAAAATATTGACATGTGGAGATACCTATATCGTATATTGTTAGTTCTTTATATTGTGCTTAATTAGACTAGTTATTATCTTTTTGATCATTTTACTCTGAATTATTAATTTGCAGGAAAAAGATGATAACTACTTAATGTTTCGGCCGTTGGATTAAAAAGCGCGAAGTCGATTGTTATTTGGTTTCAAAACATGGCTCTGTGACGAATTAGTCTCAGTGGTTGGTCCATCTATTATTTTGCTCAAGCAATTGCAACAAAGTTGCAGATGACGCTCTTTTGTTCCTAAACGCAGAGCTCAGCAATTGCAATGTCATAAAGAGCATTATCAAAGAATATGGGAAAGCTTCGGGGCAGCGTGTTAACTTTGATAAGTCAGGTGTCGCATTCTCCTCGAATATGATAGCATATGACAAGCAATTATTCTGTGATTTCCTCCAAGTGCCCTTGATGAAATTGGACTCAAAGTATCTAGGCCTTCCATCTTTTTGGGGAAGATCAAAAACCGAAGCCTATTCTTTTATTATTGAGAAATCTATTTGCAAGATGCAAGGATGGAAGATGAAGCAAATGTCTTTCGGGGGCAAAGAGATCATGATCAAGTCGGAAGTTCAACCAATCTGTAGTTATGCCATGTCTTGTTTTTTGCTGCCAAAGAAGATTAGTGAAAAGCTGAATTCTCTTGTATCAAATTTTTGGTGGAAAGGGGATCCAGAAAAGAAAGGAATTCATTGGAATAGCTGGGAGAGGATGACCCAATCTAAGGAGGAGGGGGGTTTGGGGTTCAGAAATTATAGAGCCATGAATGAGGCCTTGCTTGCAAAGCAGTGTTGGAGACTTTTGTCTAACCCTCAATCTTATTGGGGAAGGATTCTAAAGGGGCTTTATTTTCCTTCTTGCTCCTTTCTTGAAGCTAGGAGGGGAAGTAGAGCATCTTGGGTTTGGATGAGTTTGCTTCATGGCAGGGATCTTTTGGCGAAAGGGATCAGGTGGCAAATTCAGAATGGGGGAAATGTAAGGTTCTGGGATGACAGGTGGATTCCCTCTTTGCCAACTCACAAGGTGTTAACTCCTAGGCCTAATGATAGTGATATAAATTGGGTAGCAGATGTTATTGATAAGGAAAGGAGATGTTGGGACAAGGATAAACTAGGCCATATTGTGTCAGAGGTTGAGTTGCAGGCAATTACTTCTATTCCTCTATCTCTGTTTGAGAGGGAGGATACTCTTGTGTGGCATCATACTCCATCAGGAGGATATTCAGTGAAATCGGGATACCGGGTTGCTTTGCAGGGACTGAATCAAGCTAAGAGTCATCAACCATCCTCTTCTTTCGTTCCCCATAAGAATATGTGGAAGTCAATCTGGAAATTGGAGATCCCACATAAAATTCGACATTTCTGGTGGAGGGCTTGTAGCAATAGTTTGGCTACCAAGGAAAACCTGGTGAGAAGGAAATGTGGGGCATCAAAAACCTGTCCCATATGTGGGGAGCTAGAGGAGTCCATTGAGCACCTTCTTTTCTCCTGCAGCTGGGTCCGGGCAGTATGGTTTGGGTGCAACGTGCAGTGGACGGGGGGTCAAGGTCCTCCACACTCGGTGATCAAGTGGACCTCCCAAGTGGTGGAGGATATGCAGAGCAAGGATTTGAATTTTTTGAGTAGAGTGGTTGTAACTGCTTGGTATATTTGGAAGACCCGTAACGAGTTTGTTTTTAACTCGGACCCAATCATTCCCGAGAAGACTGTGAGAAGAGTTCTTGGAGCGCTAAAAGAGTCTCGGGAGGTGAGGGTTCCTCTGATGATTCGCATGGATAACCCTGCTAATGTGGATAACTCCCAGTGGAGGGCTCCGAATCATGGTAGTTTCAAAATCAATTGTGACGTAGCTATAAAGAAGAATGGGCAAGAGGCTGCGTGTGCTGCGGTGGTGCGTAACTGGGAAGGTAAATTGGTCGATGGCCATGTGATTTCTGCTAGAGTCTCCAGCTCCCTTCTTGGAGAACTTCTAGCCATTCGACTGGCTTGTAAGATGGCGAGTTATCTGGGCGCCTTTGAAGTAGAGATTGAATCGGATAATCAATTGGCTATAAAGTTGAGTGTCTCAGAGCTGGTTCCTCTGTGGGAAGTAAGGACAGTGGTTCAAGATATTAGGTTTCTGAAGCAGAATGGTGGGGTTTCTTTCAATTGGGTGAAGAGAGAGGCCAATGGATTGGCTCATTTGGTGGCCTCCAAATCTCTTAGGAGTCTACTGCCCAGAAATTGGGTGGCTAATCCCCCATCTTTTATTGCTTCTTTTCTGTTGAGTGATTGTAATGCTCCTTTATAGCCCTGTGGGCAAGTTTTTGATGATAAAAAAAAAAAAATTGCAACAAAGTTAATTCCTTGGAGAAGGCAGCACTACAACCCATGGCTTGCACGTGATCTAGACTACTAAAGGAAAGAGCCATATTAGTTGTAGCCAATTAGGCAAACTAAATAATGGGGAGATTGAGTTAAAAAGGGAATCGAATTCCTTACGGCAATTTTCGGCATTATAAATAATCAAGGCCATATCATTCACGAGGGAGAGGACGACGGATTACGAGTTTGACTTGGTGAGCCACGGCTGGGAACACAAGAATAAGAGCAGAAGAAATCTTTGTGAGCTTTATTATTTTCATGGATTCTAGCCGAATAATTGATACAATGTTTTTATCCATGAGCAACTAAACTTGTGAACTAGGGTTGAGGATGAAACCCCATAAGTTTTATTGATTAATGTTATGTGTATGATTTTTCCTACTTGCGCGCTTTCATAGTTTATTGTTCTGATCTCATTAATTAATTTGGTTGAAACTCGGATATGGATTCAATCGGAATGGGTTTTTTCCATGATTTGATATCACCTTATTAATCGAATTGCTTGGTTTATCAAAAGTTTATATTTAAGTACGGGATATCTACTGTGATTTGTTCATACGGATACAGTTGATGATTTTGGCTTAAACTTGCAAAGCAGAGGAGGAACATATTGTCGATATAAATAAAAAGGGCTTAACGACATATTATCCATGGTGATTAAGATTAGCTTCTAAATCATTGTGTAGAAATTATAGGAAAAACCGTTGCATAAGATTAGTTGCTAAATATTTGTGGGTGTGGATTCCAAAACCTTAGTTACTTTTCTCAACCGGCAATCTCACTATTTTTCCGTGCTAGTTTAATTATTCTTTTGTCATTGCTTTATTTAAATTCTTAGTTTAAAAATCAATCACAACTTTTTGTCAACTAGGTTAGGGTTAATCGATTTAAGTTTATTTAGTTTTCCTACAAAAATCACCAAGTCCCTATGGGTTCAACCTCGCTCTTGCATTACTATACTTCGGTACGATTCGTGCGCTTGCGAGTACATTAAAATTACACATCACTTCAAAAGGGACCAAATGAAATGAAACACAACCCCTAAACAGAGGGGGTATTATAACAGAGACCAAAGGCCTAGTTGCCCATGCATGGGCTATTCATGGAAGTCACAGAACTGTCGCGCGACAGAGAGTGAGTCTCGCGCGACATTCCTGACTGGACTTCCAGGAATTGCTTTGCATGCTTAGGGTCCTGAGACAGATTCAGGGGATCCCAAGGGCATTCCAAACTGTTTAAAGTATCAAACTAAGCTACTGTATTTTGTTTTTGCATGCATAACAGTGATCTAAAAATCAAAATAAAGTACAACAGGCATGAATATATTGCAAAACAAACAAGGGCTAGCCTCATTTCCCCACGAGGTCCATTCTCTTGCTGACACAAGTGTCGCGCGAGTGTGGTAGACCGTCGCGCGAGGGTGTAACTGCCACGAATTCTTGTAACTCTGCTAGCTTTAGGACCAGGACATGGTATTAATTACCAGTCTTGGCCTTGTCAGCCCCCCTCAGGGATCAAAACAGAAACAGGTTAAATGTTATACCTTTGCTTGGAAAGGGTTTGGAAATGGATTGGATTGATTGGTGTGGCCTTGCAACTAAGTATACATTGAAACACTAAGTATGGAAGATTAGGATGGGGTTTGGGGTTAGTAACTTTGTGCTAGCTATTGTTTGCCTTGTAAAATGATGGTTGAACTTCTTAATCAAATTCTTGGAACCCTTAATATGGAGAATGAAGGGGGGGTATTTATAGGGAGAGTGCAAGGGCTGGTTAGTGACCAAACATGGCCTTAGGACCAGCCAACAAGGCTGGTCACAACTTGGTTGTAAAGCTAGCCAACAAGGTGGTGAAGTGGTTAGGAGATGCATGTGATTAGAACCTGCCAGAACTCTGTTCAGCTGAGGAAAACGGGGTTCCAGCCCATGGGGACCCATGTGGCATCCACTCATCACAAGTCCAGCTGGACCATGTGATAGGGACATGAGAGAACTATCGCGCGAGTGTCAGTAACCATCGCGCGATGGTCAACAGTCAACAGTTTGACTTTGACCACACCTGGCAAGCTGAGTATCGCGCGAGGAACATGAAAGGTCGCGCGATGGTCAAATCTGACCCTAGGGTTTGACTGAAGGTTCTGAAAGGTTCAAAAGGTTCAAGCAGGGTTCTAAGCATTCCAAGCTTAATCCATTCCCAATCCAAGCTCGTTTGATCCGATTTCATCATCGGGGAAACAAGAAAATCGTAAAACAAAGTAAAACGATTGGGAGATCTAGATCGGGGTGTCTACAGAGAACTATGTATTTTTCTATGAGAACTGCGTATTTTTCTATGAGAACTGTCTATTAGAATCGTGTATTTTCTATGAGTACTATATATGTTTTATGAGAACTGTGTATTTTTGTGTGTAGTAAGACTATGTTAACTGTGTATTTTTCAGTTCACATAGCCAGTTCATATAGTTCAGTTCTCAAAACCAATTCACAAAGCTAGTTCTCTATGAGAACAGCTAGTTCTCATAGAACTGACTATGAGAATTGACAGTTCACATAGCCAGTTCTCTATGAGAACTGAGCAATTTCCATAGAACTGACTATGAGACTTGACAGTTCTCATAGCCAGTTCACATAACTAAGGGTATTTTTGTCCGAAATAATATGATTCAGGAATTGATTCTAAAAATATAGCTCTTATAGCCTCATTTCTCATAGCTATAGTTCAGGGGTATTTTTGTCCAAAATAATATGTTAACTCAGGCCATATGAACTAGCGGAGATATTTTTGTCTGAAATTTCATGTTAACTGGCTATGAGAATTGACAGTTCTCATAGCCAAGGGTATTTTGTCCAAAATAATATGGGTCAGGAGTTGATTCTAAAAATATAAATTTTACTAAAGTTAACAGGAAACTAGTAAAGAGGTTTAGATTTTTATTTTTGGCTGAGTAAAGAGGTCTAGAAAGTTACTTCTTAATATTTCCCTTTGAAAAAATGCAACCAAGGCTGGTGGCATGAGAGATATCATCCTACATTTGAGAGAAGATAATGAGTTGATGCAAATTAATGAATATCACCAAGTGTATTTGTCATTACGTTATGGTTTACTATGAGCACATGGTAAATTTTGATGGACCTGATTTGAGAGCTTGAGACTTCGTAATGGTTGACGGGTGAATGAACGCCTTACTCAGACGCAATACTATAGGTACCATTTACTTAGCGTCTCACAAAGTATTCAACAATTTTGAGATCAGGAAAACTTATTTCAGTAGTTTTTAGAAGATTCATACATTGTCTTGCTGTCTTCGGCGGAATGGGCATAATGGCATCATCAATCTCGCAATCGATCGCCTAAGTAAGATTGGGCCAAGCTCTCCGGCTTACCCTAAATCATATCTATTCTTTTGGGTTCATGATCTGCTATTCTGCTCTTATCTTAGTAGGCCTACTCTGTGGCGAGTAGCTCTTTCTTTTATGATATGAGAATGGCTTTCTAACGCGCTTGAAAACAAGCCAAAGAAATGAAGAATAGGTCTCAATTCACTCTTGCTTTTTTTTTTTGGGTACCAGTCGGACTTCCTTCTCATCATATTGGAAAGCCGCACTCGTCTCTGATGTATAGGAAGTAGTTGGCCTCACATACATCCTTCCTAACCACCCAAGCCTTTCTTCTATTTGAACAGTATCCGCCTCATCACATCACCCGAGACTATATCTAGCAATGCCTTTACGCAGGGGAAGAAATTGATTTTATAAGCTTAATCAAGGAAAACTTCGTGTAGTACTATACTGTAACGCTCCGATTTTCAGACACGTTATTAAAAAAAATTCCAAAATAATTAATTTATTTAAATCAAAGGAAACTTTTCTTTAAATAACAACGGAAGCTTAGTTTGATTACAACACTTTGAAATTAACTTAGAGAAATTAAACAGAGCTACTACTGGTACAATTAATGTCATCCTCGAGTTGATACGATCCTTCAGCTCTGTCTTCTAAGCCTAGCATGAAAACGCTGTGAGTCGACACTCAGTAGATAAATCTCTACCCTACTAACCCCTTACTTTACAACTAAACAGTAGAATAATATAACAGTTGATATCAAAAGAGAGCACAACAATGTAATACATCATCCTTTTCTTACTATCCATTAACTTAAAGTGAATTCTAAAGATCTTCTCCACAAGATCCTTTCCTCCCATACCACTAACTTCACCTGTTTCATGGGACAACCCACCTCTTGCTTGTCCTGCACCGGGGCCTTAAGGCGAATATGTTTCATTTAGACCATAACAAGGGGTTAAGTTACCCATAACGTAACCGTCTGTTAGGGTCGTACGCAACACAACACACACTGGGCCTCGGTTAGCACCCTGGACCTTACCTGGTCACCCATTTCAGAATTTCACAACACACACTCTCTCAATCCACACATTATTAGATTTCCATTAACTTAACAACCTCTATTAGTTCTCTCATCGTAAACCAACCCGTGAACCTAAGTTCGATCTAACAAGTACGACAATAATAACACCATAACAACTTAATCATTAACAAGATACATTTCAATGTGAAAGTGAGCATAACAATTGATATTGTGTAAGTAAATAAAACACATTGTGTTTTATGATTGGGCCGATGCCCTTAAGCTTCGTTGAGCAAGTAAATTACTTATGGTTCTTATTAATTTCAAAGGTTCCGTTAGCAATTTCGTAGGCTTTGCTTTGATAATGTACTGGGATAACTTCTTAGGATCTAAAGTTTAAGGGGGGAATTTCAAAATGGCACCTGAACTTTGCACCAAATGTCACAGAGACATCTGAACTTAAGTTTATTTCAATTAAACACCTGTACTAACAAAATTCCCAAATTTAGGCCCCTGCCGTTATACTCCGTCCCAAAAATTGCTGACATGGCATCTCCAACCCGTTTAAGTTGCCCCATTGCACTTGTTTCCAATAGGGGACGATGCACCCAAGAGAAAGCCATCACTTTACCCATTACCTCATCTTTTCCTTGTGGTCTCGAGCAGAAAGAAGAAAAAGTCAGGGTTTCCTCCGGGTCTTCATGGTAGAACTCTCAGGGTGGGTTTGGATTGAAAAGTTAATAAGTAACTTATTTTTTCTTCTTCATTCAATTTTTTTTTGCATTTGTTTGTTTTGCACCATATTTTTATGACTTATTGATTTGTCTTGACAAGAGCAATCGGAAAAGTAAAAATTTTTGATCAAAACTCAACTTATTTTACTTATTTGTCTTTTTTTAAAAAAATTATGGGTTTAGATCAAAAATTTTACTTCTCCGATTCCTTTCGTCGAGAAAAATCAATAAGTCACACAAGTTTGACGTAAAACTAACAAATGCGAATTTTTTTGAATAGACCAAAAAATAAGTCACTATTTGGCTTTTAAAGCCAAATTGGCCCTCAGTTCTCTTCATCATCTGTTGAACAAGGGAGGAGGAAGGGCTTCATGTAACGCCCCGAATTTTGGGAACATTAAATAAACATTTTTTTTATTAAAAATCTACATAGAGTCTGGCTCATTATTACATCATAATTCTCACAAGAGTTATTTATTTACACAAGGGAGGGAAAACTAAGGTTCCTAACTACAGCTCCGCCTGCTCCTCCATCCTAGCCAGTTCTTCGGCTCCAAAGGCCTCCAAGGTATACAGCTCATCTTGATCATCTACAAAGTCTGACACATTATACCAGCGTTGCCACTGATATAATATGTCAGGGTCACCAAAGGTAACACCATGAGCTACAAAAGCTCAGCAGAATAATCTTATACCCACTAACCCTTAACTTACACATAGCAAGTCACATAGCACACAAATATTCAATTAACAACGACACATCCACATTCCCTAGTCTAACGGTGGTGTCGGTAACTTGTGTTTCTCCTACGTGACTCGTCGTAGATCATGTCTCGTTTTCATCACCAAATCAACATTTCGAAAAGCATTTTTCTTTTAACACACCCACCCTCGGTTTCACCATTCCGGGTTCCCGAGTATCCTCACAATGGTTCCGCCGTCCCGGGTTCCCATTGGCACACAATAGCATTGGCTCCTCTCCACGGATAACCAAGCCACAAAGCTCACAATGGTTTCGCCGCTTCGGATTCCCATTGGAACTCACACATCCCCACAAACCTCAAAATGGTTCCGCCGTTCCGGATTCCCATTGGAACACACACATTCCCACAATGGGCAAGTCCGGCCACATTGCGATTTCAAAACACACCTTGTCATTAACACACCCTAGGTGTCATGTTTCTATCTTCCTTGATTTTTCTGTGTCTCGTCACATGCATAGACTCCGCGGTAGGACTTTTCACGCAAGTGATCGTAAAGCATTCATTGTAATCTTGAAACTAAACTAGCAAGATCATCCAACTCTATATCATTGATACCATGTCGTACTCCCTTAATTTCACATAGTCATGCTTAAACATCAAGCACATAATTAGAAGCATAGTGTCACATGGACAGACACCTTTGGAGTGGAAAACCACTTATGCTTCACCACACATCAAACAAGTAATTCAAGTAATCACATATACATGCTCATAACCATCCTAAGATCAAAATACGAATACTTCCATTTAAGTCATATTTCCAAAATCCGTTCCTTCCCCCTTTTAGGGGAGTTCAAAACAACATATGTTTTTCCAGAAAATAAACTCAGAATATTCAACATACTCCCCTTCCTTTTCAAATCTTTAGTAAAACACTTTTCAAGTTCACATGCATTTCAACATACAAACATATAATATACTATCTATGCTCAAGATTAGAGTGTAAGGATAAACTACTTATACTTAGAGTAAGTAAGTAGAGGTATTCTACATATACTTAGGATTAGAGTGTAAGGACATTCTACCGTTCTTCTTGGTGGTAGGGCGGCTAAGGAAGGTAAGTCGGCTATCGGACGGAGTAACTTCCTACGGTAAGCTTCCGGTAGTTTCGAAAGAGAAAAGGTTTCTCTCGAAACTAGTTCTTGACTAAACTACTACACCTTTTGGATCGAAAGGGTGGTCGAGTGGTGGTTTAGTGGCGGCCTTGGATGAGTTTCTTGAAGAACACAAGAAGAACTCAAGAACAAGGAAAGAACTTCAAGAACAAAGCAAGAACACAAGAATTTCTAGAGAGAGAAGTTGAAGGATGAAGGTGTGAGTTGAATGGCAAGTGATGGGTGCTATTTATAGCAAAATTTTGGACTCTCCCTCTCTTTCTAGAACAGGCCATCTCGATCTCTCTCTCTCTTGCTCTCATTGTTTGTCCCATGGTCTTTGTCCAATCTTGCCTTCCAAGCATGCCATGACTTGTCTAATCCAATTTTAGGCATAAGGCTAATAAACTAGGTAGGATCTTATGCTTTCTAGGGCAAATCCTAGGTAATCATAGTCTAGGGTGCAAGACTTACAAGTCTAAGGTAGGGTTTGATTAGGCTAAAGTATAGCCTTCCATGTTTAGTCATTCCTAGGTCTAGGTTGTAGTCAAATCCTAGGGTAATTAAGGCTAGGTTCTAGGATGATTAAAGGCTACTTTGGGATCAAATCTAGGATGATTAGGGCTAGGATTCTATGTTAGAAATTGACTAGAAATGGGTTGGCAATAGGGAAATAGGCCTAAGGGCTAAAGGGTAGCTTGGAGTGCACAACACACAAGCACACACCACACTCTCTCTCCTCCTCTCTCTCTCGGCCTCTCTCTCCTCTCTCCTCTCTTGGCCTCTCTCTCTCTCTCTCTCTCTCATTTCTCCCATGTGCTATATATAGGTGTATGTATATGTGTGAGGAAGACTAAGGGTGGTTAGGTCAAGGTAGACTTATAAGGCTAAGGGAGAGTAATGATGACAGGTTATGGCTTTGATGACTAGTTATTGTCCAGTGGATAACACTTCTCTTAGCAACCATACATATATCCATACATATATATACCAGGTATACTTAGGTCCAAGTAGGTCCTAATAGGTCTAAGGAAAGGTAATGATGAAGGTTAACCTTCCAAAGGTAATCCTATGGACCAATGGTTAACCATTTCCTAGAAAGTGATCCTAGTCATGATTACACTAAGTCATGAGTGCTACTTTTGGAAGTATCATGATGACTATCTTTGTCCAATGGTTCTTAAATGCTAGGGAAAGGTAACTAAGTCAATTGGTACTTAGGTTTGCCTAACTAAATGGTTGGAAACAAAACCTATTACCCAAAGGATAAGAATTTCCCTAACAACTATCGTTCAATGGGTAAAGAGAAAAGATACACTTGGAAGATGTAATGATGACGAATAAAGTCAAGAATTGACTAGTCAAGAAAGTGCAATAATTTCCTAGTCTAGGGTTGGAATGGTTCAACTAGGGTGTAGAAAGGTTCATACGGTTCAAAATGTGCACCTAGGAATTAGGAGGATTCATAAGGGTCATAAGGTTCATCTAGATGGAAACTAGCCTTGAAGGGTAATTTGGATTGGCCAAACTAGTTAGTTGGGAAATAACTAGACTTGCCAAGAAGGATTTCTAGCCAAGAAATAAAAATTCAAATATTTAACGAAATTTTTACTGACCAAAAATCAGGGTCGTTACACTTCAGGTCTTGGGTTGAAGTGAGGGAGATGGTGGAACAATAGCCAGACTTCTAGAGAGAGAAATGGAGGGAAATCGATTAGGTTAAGATCATTTTCCCTCCAAAACGTGAGGTACAGTGAGGGGTTTGTCTTGGGTGTATCGTTTCCTGTTGGAAACATGTGCAATAGGGCCACTTAAATGGGTAAGAGATGCCGTGTCAGTAATTTTTTGGACGGAGTATAACGGCGGGGGTCTAAATTTGGGGATTTTGTTAGTACATGTGTTTAATTGAAACAAACTTAAGTTCAGGTGTCTCTGTGACATTTGGTGCAAAGTTCATGTGCCATTTTGAAATTTTTCCAAAGTTTAATTATTGAGTCATATAATTTGAATCCATTATAGTAACTTACAATATAAAAATCTAAAGGTGCAATCTTATTAGTTCTTAAAATGACATTATTAATTTTATTTATCTTTTTATTTACAAGTAAAATAGTCAGTTCTTTAATAAACTATCTTCTTCTTCTTTTTCCTTTTAAATAACATTTATTAATTTTTTTAATAAACCCATATGTAGTAACATTTACTAGTAAAAATCTTATAAACCGCAAGTATTACTTTATTTTATTTTACTAACACATGTTCACAATAATACGATAAAATCCATTTCAACTAAAGGCACACTGATCATAGTAGGCATTTCACATTTCTAAGAATAAAAGTTAGTCGTGTAGTATTTTTTTTTTTTGGGTCAAAGTTAGTCGTGTAGTATGGAAACAAGATAAAAGCACCAAATGGGTTCAAATCTACAAGGTAATAGTAACATACAAGGGTCGAATTTAGTACTATAATAAACACAGGGTGCAAACTGTAATTTCAGCCTAACATTTTAGGAACTCAACGTTCAAGTTACTGAGGTAAAAAATTCGGTTCATGGGTTTTGATGCATGAGGTCGTTTACAGCCACTATAATCCATCAAAACTAACATCTAGGGACTAAATATACTTAGGGGATGGTAGGATAACGATTAATCTACCTTGGGTCCAGTCGAACGAGCTTAAAACGAGTTTTCGGATTCTCGGCAGAACGGAGAAGACGACTGGAGACGGGGGCTCTCGGATGGTTGTGGACTGAGGAGTGAGATGTTTGGAGATGCTTGATGATGGGTGGAGTGATTGGAGACCCGAATTTGTGGAGTGGTTGTGTGTATAGACAAACCCACTTTTCTCTCTCTCTAACCTGAACCTCCATTGATGAACTTGAATGTGGTGTGTGTGTGAATGCATTTTTCAGATTAGAGAGGGGGTGTTATATAGGAGGGTTAATTTAGGACTAAAATCTCTTGGTTAATGTAATGAAAGGTTAGGGGTTTTGTTTGGCTCCGAAATGGCTCAAGGACTGAGCGCGGGCGTGCCAAGACTTGTCGCGTTTAACATAAGGGCTGAGCATTCCGTTTTTGACTTCGTAACTGTACGGTGAAGGTGCTGCAAACCTAAGGGCTAGATTACAGTGATGGTTCGTGGTTTTGCCACAATGAGCGTGGACTTAGCTATTTCCTAACCGTGTAGGAAAGAGAGCAACGTAAAAGTAAAAACGAACTTTATTATGTCGGAATAATAAGGTTGGGTACAAGGAAAAGTAAAACCCGAATTACTTGATGAAGTAATTGAGTGAATACAGGAAAAGTAAAATAGTTGATTTGCTGGGAAGATTTTGGTTTAAGCGCTGGGCTTGATTGGTGTGGTAACCCTTTTTTCTTCTTGAGAACTAGTATTTATAGGCGAATGCTGCATTGGTCCAGATCTGATCCAAGTTTCCCGCCTTCACCACGAGCTGACATGTGTCCCGAGTTGGCTCCAAATGCTGTCAAGTGTTCGCAATAACTACCCACTAACATATTTAATGGGATCATGGGTGGTTATTGAAGGTAAATAACATTTACCCATATGCTAATTGTTGATCATGGGCAATTAGGAAGATAGTGGGCCATCTCCATTCCCTTTTTCCGTGAGTAGTTGACAATTAATGGGCCATTTTGACTAGGTCAAATAGCCATGTGGCAATCATCCCTATTTTCTTGTTCTTTTCCTTCTCACGATTCTTCACCAGATGCAAAACAAATTATGATAATGGGCCTTGCAAACAAATTAACATGTATAAGGCCTTGTTCCCATAATAAACTAATTGGGCCCCGATTGAACTTATGAATAATATGACCCATAGCCCATAATCTCAAATTATAACAAGATTAGGTTAAAATTAACCGAGCCTAGTTAACATGGGTTTGGCCCATTGATTTTGACCCAACAACTCCATTTCTTGGCCCAATTTAATTAAACATTAATTAAATGGCCCTCCAACGCTTGCCCAGGATTGGGTGCCATAAACGGGTGTAAACAATGCCCCCCCCAGGCCTTGATCTTGTTAAGATCTAGGCTTGTTAAGTAAGGCTGAATCAAGTTTTTGGCAACCCAAACAGGCCTTTGATCTTTTTCAAATCTTCAAAATGCTGTTAGGCTCTATCTTAGCCTAAGAACTTTGTTAAAGGTGGCCTAAACTTGAGGCCTTTATGTATGAATGAATAGCATGACCTCAGTTCAGTCCTTTTTATCCAATCTTCTATGGCTTCCTTGGTAGGTTTTCCCTAAAATCCCTCATTTCCCACATAGTAGGATAATGATGTTTGAGGTATTTTCTATTTGTCAAATGTTTTATGTAAACCACCATCCAAGTCCATTAGAAGATACACATTACCTCTGAGGACTCGAGAAATCTGCTACGGTCCTTCCCATGTTGGAGACCATTTGCCATATCTTGAATTCTTTTCTCCTAGGGGAAAGACGGCTTTCCAAACCAAATCACCTTTAGAAAAGCTCTTCTTTCTCACACGTTTGTCATAGGACCTAGTAACTCTTCTTTTCTGAACCAACATGTGGTCAAGGGCTGTGAGCCTGACTTCATCTAAGTCCTCAAGCTCTATCAGCATGGCTTGAGTATAATCTGCAGGAGTGAGGCCATGCTGATATGCTATCCTTGCTGACTTTACTGCCACCTCCATAGGTAGGACTGGATCGTGTCCATTTACCAACATATAAGGAGTTATGTTGGTATCTTCCTTCTTCGAGGTTTTGTAGGCCCATAAGGCCTCAGAAAGCAACTCGTGCCAAGCCCTTGGATTATTTTCCACCATTTTCTCTATAATATTGACCAGAGTCCTATTAGTGGACTCGGCCTGGCCATTTCCTTGTGCATAATAAGGAGTGGAATTGGAAATGATGATGTTTTGCTGAGCAGCAAAATTGACCACTTGTTCTCCCATGAATATCGTACCCCTATCTGCAACCAAGTGTTCAGGCAGTCCAAACTATGGATAATTCTCTCCTTGATTACCTTGATTACTTCTTGTTGATCCACAGACTTTAATGGTATTGCTTCTGCCCATTTAGTAAAGTAATCCGTGGCTACGAAGATGTAAGTATGATTTCCAGAAGAAGGAGGCTAAATTTTTCCAATTACGTCAAGGGCCCAGCCTCTAAATGGCCAAAGTTTGACCACAGCATGATAATCAGCTGCAGGAACACGCTGAATTGGTCCATGGGCTTGACAGGGCTGACATCCTTTGGAAAAATGAATGCAATCGTCTAAAATGGTTGGCCAGTTGTATTCATACCTTCTGATTAGCCATCTCATCTTTATCCATGACTGATGAGCTCCGTAGACTCCTTCATGGACTTCACTCATAACCCTCATAGCTTCAGGGTGCCCTAAGCACCTTAAAAGTAAGTCATCTTCAGGGCTCTTCTTGTATAATTCATCCCCCATGAGGATGTAGTTTATGGCTATCCTTCTCACCTTCCTAGAAGCTCTATAATGAGGCCTCTTGAGGAAAAAAATGATAGGTGTACGCTAATCGTTCTTGGGTTCGTCATCTGACTCTTCTCCCATGAAATCTGAAGTAAATACCTCAAGTCCTAGACCTCTCCTCCTAACAGAAGGTAACAATCTCTTTTGGACTATGATTATCTTGTGGATTGTCCCTGGTGATAATTTCAGGCCTGTTGAGGCCTCAGCCAAGCTGTTGGCTTCAGTGTTCATACTCCTTGAAACGTGTTTGACAGTGACATTGTCAAAATTTTGCATTAATTGCACGACTGCCATATAATAAGGTGCTAAGTCCTCACTATAGCATTTAAATGTCCCTGCCAAGTGATTGATTATAAGGTTTGAATCCCCAATAACCGTCACTTCTCTGGCTTCTAGATCCCTAAGGATTTTAAGGCCTATGACCCAACTGCTTCATATTCAGCTTGATTATTCGTGCATGGGAGATCAAATTGAAAGGACAGTTCAGTCCTCAGGCCTTGGGGAGAAATGATAATTATTCCACAGCCTGAGACCTCTTGAGTCCTTGACCCATCAAAGAGCAACATCCAAGGAGTGGGTGATATTTCAAGTGCATTCAGTCCTACTTCAGATTCATCACCGATATCCACGCATGGATGATCAGCAAGAAAATCTACTAAGGCCTGGCCCTTTACAGCTTTTTGAGGGATGTACTGAAAACTGAATTCCATCAGAGCTAATGACCATTTGCCAATTCGGCCTCTCATGATTTGCCGAGAAAGCAAGTATTTAACTAGGTCTAGTTTACTCATAATGTAAACCAAAACAGGATGCATGTAGTGCCTCAACTTTATTGCTGAAAATTTCAAGGCAAGACAAATCTTTTCAATAGGAGTGTATCTCCTTTCACATGGAGTCAACAACCTACTTAAATAATAAACTGCATGTTCCTTTCCTTGAGCGTTGTCTTGCGCTAGAAGGCCTACAATAGAGCCTTCAACAGTTGAGATGTAGAGCTTCAAAGGCTTGTTCTTGATGGGAGGCATATGTACTGGAGCCTGGGCTAAATAGCCTTTGATCTCATCAAAGGCCTTATGATGGCTTTCCTCCCAAACAAAAGTGTCTTGGTCTTTCAGCTTCAAGAGTTGAGAAAAAACCTGAACTCTTCTTGCTAGGTTTGAGATGAACCTTCTCAAAAAGTTGAAGGATCCCAAGAGCTTCTACAACTCCTTCTTGGTGGTGAGAGGCTTTGCTTCCATAATTGCTTTGACCTTGTTCTTGTCAACCTCAATCTCTCTGTTATGGACCAAAAATCCAAGAAATTTGCCTGCGGAAACTCCGAAGGCACACTTCAAGGGGTTCACCTTCAAGTCAAACTGTTGCATTCTAAAAAATGATCTCCTCAAGTGTTCCAAATGTTCATCATAGGACTGAGACTTGACCACGATATCATCGATGTAGATCTCCATGAAATGGCCAATGAAACCATGAAATATGGCGTTCATTGCTCGTTGGAATGTAGCACCTTCATTCTTTAGGCCGAAGGGCATTACGACCCACTCAAAGGTTCCCAGGGCTCCGGGACACCTAAAAGCAGTTTTAGCCGTGTCGGCCTCGTCGATGAAGATTTGATTGTAGCCAGAATGTCCATCCATGAAGGACAGAACCTTGTGACCAGAAGCTCCATCCACTAATTGGTCCACGACTGGCATTGGGTACTCGTCCTTAGGGGATGCCAAATTTAGGTTTCTGAAGTCCTCACATACTCTGACCTTGCCGTTCTTCTTAAGGACTGGCACAATATTAGAGAGCCAAGTAACATACCTGGTTGTGCGTATGAACCCAACATTGAAGAGGCGTTCGATCTCATCTTTGACCTGCAAATAGACCTCATTCGACATCCTCCTCGGCGGTTGTTTGAAAGGTTTAAACCCTGGTTGAATGGGCAACTTGTGTTCCACTAGGTCTCTGGACAGACCTGAAAGCTCCTCATAAGTCCAAGCAAAGCAAGACTTGAACTCCTTTAAGAGCTTGATGAACTTCTCTTTCACATCCTCTGGCAGAAGTTGGCTAATATATACAGGTCTGGGATTCTCTGAGTCTCCCAAATTAACTTCTTCCAAAGGATCTTACACGTCAGCCTTTAGATCATCTAACTTGGTTGGGGCTGCTTCAAGATCTTCTAACCGGATTTCGTCTAGATCTTCAACCAGGTTTTCATCCTCATTGATCACTTCGGCCGCATAGGCCGAATGATCGTCCTCTGACTCTTGATTTCCCATTAGCCTCTTTTCGAGCAAGTAGGCCTCAAACTTCGATAGCGTGGCCTAAATGACCACACTCTTCTCTTTTTCTGAAGGGTTTATTGACATTGGGAAGGGCGTTTGAATGAAGCTGTAATCGGCCTGCTTGACTCTGTGATTATAGGACCGATTAACTCTTGGAAAAGTGCTTTCACCTCTTCTGTTGACTTGTTATCGTGTGTAGGGGCTACTTTGTGGCGGCCATACTTGTCAAGACCTGCCACTTTCATTGGACCAACCCTTTCATCATATAAGTGGGCTTTAGCATAGTTAGTAGAGGCCTGGAAAGGTCTGTGGTCAGCCCATATCACCTCCACGTCGTCTTGATTCCAAAAAATAAGACACTAGTGAAGGGTTGAGGGAACTGCTAAACAAAAATGAATCCAATCTCTCCCCAATAGAACGTTGAAGGAAGAGTGTGAATTAACAACAAAGAAAGGTGTTGTTAAGGTCTTGGATCCTACTGTCAAGTTCATAATCAAAATACCTTGACAAGCCGTCTCTTTTCCAGTGAAATCAGTCAAGGTTGAAATGCATGAAACTAGGTCTTGATCAGTCTTTCCGAGCTTCTGCATCATAAACCAAGGGATGAGATTGGTTGCTGACCTGTTATCTACCAGGATACGGTTGACTGGCATCCCATCAAGACAACCGGCAATGTACAAGGGCTTGATATGTTTGTTCATTGCAAGGCTTGGCTTCTCAAAGATCACGCTAGCTGCCCAATCCTCAATCTTTCCCTTGGTCTCGTCCTTCAACACAATCACCGAATGCCTGTTTAGTCCTACAGAGAAGGAGTCATTTAGAATTTCAGCTGTCTGTCCCATCTCTACGACGTCCCCCTCCATGGCTATTGGAGTGTTGTCTTTGGCCTCCAAATCTGCTGGTAGGATCACAACCACGTTGCATAGCATATTAGGACCCTGTCTAGGCTTGAACTCCTTGGCCTGTGGATTTAGATTTGACTTGCCCCCCGAGTTTGGCTTCCTTGGTTCAAGGGCTGTCTTCTTGAGTAAAGTCATTTGTCTTGGAAGAGGCTCAATTCTAGCCTCCTCTAGAGTTCTTTCCAAGAGAGGTTATTGCTTGGGCACAGTAGCTTGCTTTGGAGGCGTTTTGGTAACAGCCTCCTTGTAGGTCTTCCCCGCAGGGACTTGCTTCTTAGGTAAAGTCCTTGGAGGAGGCTCAACGCTAGCCTCTCCCACAGTCCTTTCCAACGGCTTATATACTCTCTTAGCCATAGATTTTTCAACCCTAGCTCTTCTACTGGAGATTCCATTTTCAACTTCCCCATAAGATCATCTTCAACCATTGGATCATCCAATAAGTCTGTCTCTTCCTCAGCCCTTCTACTTGCCTGCCTGAATTGTTGGCGGCGCCTCTTCTGAGATCTGGACAAAGGTGGAGGTTCGGAAGGAAACTTGGGATGCTCAACCCTGTGCCACTCATCCAGAGGAATGACTGGAGGTTTCACAGCCTTTGGCTTATCCTTGGAAGGAGCAGATATCCTTAAGTTGTCCAACTCATCCTCAACTTCAACCAAACCTGGCTGGATTCGATTGAACACTGAATCACGGGCAACCCTTCTTCCCTTAGACCTGTGTAGCTCCTTAGACCTTGGTTCAGTCCTTCCCACAATAATACTCTTCAAGGTTGACTTGCTAGGACTGGTGTGATGTCCACACTCAGTGCATATCATGGAGCAAGCTGGTCTTTCTGGTTTCTTCACTCCTATAGGTCTAGACCACCATGAATTCTGCTTTTCAAATCTCTTGACCCGCTCAGTCCTGAAATCCCCTTCATCGTAATAAGGATCCCAGTACCTGCCCGGGCTGGACTTGTAGATTTCTTTGGAAGGGGCTCCCAAACTTATCTTTTGCCTAGGAGCAGTCCTAGGCATGCCTCTCATGTTGACAGAGACCATATTTGTACTCAGCCCTAAAGGAAATGGACTGCCATCTACCCCCATGGGCTAATTCTCTTTCTTAGGGAATTTGAACACTCCCCGCTCAATTTTGTCTTGGATATCTGTAGACACCTCCCAGAAGCGGGGCATCACCATACAGATTGATCGTTGCTGTTTGATTGGTTGTTTGCTACATAAACCAAGATCGTGGATATTACCATGGCTAGGAACATCGCCACACGATAGCGGTTATCATCGAAACAAAGTCGCCACCTAGTTTAAGAAAACTAGGAAAAACAGATAAAGATTATGGGCACGGGAGCCAAAGGTACAATGAGGGAAAGGTGTTAGGCACCCCTCTCTGCCCAGTCGTGAGACTGGCCCATAATTGCTCGACATAAGATTATCACATGCTTAATTTAATTCTAAACACATAAACTGATTTTAGCCTTTAAAAGTGAATAAGGTGAGCCGAGATGATAAGTATAACATGCATCAGAAAGTAGAGAACAAAACAGACTGTCCCAGGGAGATGGATCTCGCGGCCGGTAAATAGATGTCACGGACGAGGGATCCTCCTGGTTTGATGTACCGGCCAATGGATCGAAGATCCAGCCGATGTTCTTCCTCACACCAAACAATATGACTAACAGATAATAAGAATGCTATGATTAAGCGTAAAAATAGGAAATAAATTGAACTAGAGGCCCCTGGGCCTCACCACCTTGATCCCTCAGTAGCTTGATTGCTTCAGATTGAGGGTGATTGACTGATTTCTTCTTGAAACCCTAGGGTTAGGGTTTGAACTTCGGGGTTTGGATCGTCGGATTATGGCTTCCTTCGGGAGGTTGGGGCTTTCGTAGAGGGGATTTGAGAGTGTATTTCTGCAGAATTTCGTGGCTGATGATGGTGTATTAACTTATTAATTTTGGAACCTAAGGGTCCCTTTATATAGGCATAGGGGTGACTCACTCCATCCAATCAAAACGCCCGGTTGGAATTGGAATTGCAATGCACTACAAACTCTTCATGGCAATCCCTAAACGTGGCCCGAATGCATCGGAAAAAGGCTACTAAGGTTTTGTGAATGGATCAAACGAATGACAGAACGGTCTAGAATCTGGAAAATAGACGATCTAGCGGCCGAGCAAAGGATCTAACGGTTGAGGAAATGATGTTGCGGCCGAGGAATAGACTTGGCAGTTGGCTAATCGATCTCTCAGGGAGATTTTCAAGCAACAGGCTTCATGGGGAAGAAATGATGTTGAGGTCGTTTGATCAATGTCACGGCCGACAGATGGATTCTCCCACGATACTGTACTTCTGTTTGAAAGGCTATTTGGCTCTAGATTGGGCCCTCTAAGTGGCTAAAAGATCTCATCGAAAGTCCTAAGGTTCAAGAATTCAATCAGCAATCACTGTATCCATATCATCATCGGGATGGTCCCCAAGGTGGGATTTGAAATAATCATTAGGCCAAATTGGGGTGTCTACAGATGCCCCTCTTTGACTAAACTTAGACGAATCGTGAGACATGTTTAAGTAAGTGTCAAAGCTGTAAAAGCAACTCAATTTGGTCCAACCACTATTCCAAGGGGTTTTCGAAAAATATTTTAGTTATGGTCGGGCCGGGAGGCTGCCTACTATTCCATTGGGGAAATTCAGACCAACTGTAGTTCGGAGGGGCAATAAGGAAAAAGAAAAAATTTGGAGGGTTAGGAACAGAAGACGTACCTTCAGGCTTTAAAAGCCATAGTGCAACGTACCTAGGCTGAGCCAGGATTTTGGCGAGGGGTAGTTGAAGGAGCGCAGGGCTGCTGGGGAAATTTTTGCGGTGAGCATCTTCAGAATTTTGGGGTAGATCAATACACGGCGGGTGAGTCGTTTGCTTTTCTTGATCATCCTTACTTTGACTGAGGAGAGCTCGGTAGAGTAGTCTATCCTTACGAATGAGCTGGAAGGAATTGATGTAATTGGGGTGGAATCCAAACCATCTGCTGAGGATGAATCGGACGCCATTTTGAGATATGGGGTGGAACCCAAGCCATCTTCTGGAGATGAGTTGGATGCTGTTTTTGAGATATGGGGGCGCAAGGCTAGTAACGGAGCGTTGAGATGAGGGAACTGAGGCACAGAGCTGGTTGCAGTCATGAGGCGAGAGCCTGAAGTGTCGGAGCTTAGAGCTTGATGTAATTGAACCGAGGCGTAGAGCTGGTTGCATTCTGATGGTCTGTGCACGGAGCTTTCTCATCATAAGTTTTGGCATAGAGCTAAAGGATCGAGGCGCTGGACCGATCAATAAAACCGAGGTGTAGAGCCGGTTGATTGCAGGATTGACCTGTTTCATGAGAGATAGATTCGCAAAGTGTGTATATTATGATGATGATGATTGTTAGATGTGAGCAGATATGATAATGATGGTGCAGACTCGATGTGATAGTGATGATACAATGTGCACGGGCCCGTGCGTGTGTGTTTGATTTAAGCGTAGAGCTTTTTTCAAGTTCAAGACTTGAGCATTCAAAGTGAGAGCTCGAGCATTCGGAGGGTAGAATCCGAGCATTCAAAGTACAGGCTTTGAGCATCTAGTACGCAGTGGTTGGGCATCCAAGCATAGAGCTTGAGCATTCAAGTGTAGAACTTGAGCATCCAGTACACAGTGGTTGGGCATTCGAAGAGCTTTGAGCATTCAAAATGTTGGCTTTTGAGCATTCAAGCATAAAGCTTGAGAACAGATGGTATCTTATTGATTGAGGCGGAGCCTATTGAGAATTGGTTGGTTACGGCATAGAGCCAGTTGAGATAATGGGCTTAGAGCCGCTGAAGTAGCAAGCGTAGAGCTACTGAAGGGGTGAACACGGGCATAGAGCCTGTTGATAATTATTACGGCGTAGAGCCAGTTGAAGTGGCGAGCGTAGAGCTGCTGAATGGGTGAATACGGGCGTGGAGCCTCTGAGATGGTGAATTTGCAAAGTTGCTGAGGTAGCGAGCTTGGAGCTGCTGAGTGAGCTTAGAGCTATGAGGTGAGCGCAGGGCTATTGAGTGAGCGAGCGTAGAACCGCTAGACAATTAATGAGCATGGGCGTAGAGCCGCTGATAGTGGTAGTGAGCTTAGAGCTGCTGAGGTAGCGAGTAGTAGCGAGCTCGAAGCTTCGTTGAGTAGTTGAACCTGGGGTTGTTGAAAATGGAGCCTGCTGAGCGGCTTCAAGTATGGGAACTATTGAGCCATTGGCTAGCTTTGATGGTAGCGAGCATGTAGCTGCTGAGATAATAGGTGCGGAAAGTTGCTGAATAGAATTATGGCGAGCATAGAGCTTGCTGAACGGCTTGAGAAATGAGCACATGGTGTTGCTGAGGTTGTGGGCGTAAAGCCATTGAATAGCTTGATGAGCTTGGGGCTGCTGAGTGAGCTTAGAGCTGCTGATGGTGGAAGGAGTATGGTGCAAGGAGTAGTGAGTATGCGGTGCTGTGAGCATGGAGCTGCTATGACGGAACTTGTTGAGATAATGAGCTCGGGGCTGCTGAGTGGCTCGGCGAGCTTAGAACTGTCGAGCGGGCGTAGAGCCGGTGAGACGGCATTTTCATGGGCGTCGAACCGCTGAGCTGAGTACTAGAGAGTTGCTAAGTGATGACGGGGTAGCTTGACTGTCGTAGCAAGAGCTTGGGTTTGATATTCCTTCGTGGTCAAGCGACCAGCAGTTTGTGGTAGGGGTGAGCATGGTTCGGATTGGTTCGGTTTTGTAGTAAACCAAGAACCAAACCAATACCTACGGATTATAAATTTGGAGAACCAAACCAATCCACAAAAGGCATAGAACCAAACCAATCCAAACCATATAAATACGGTTTGGTTTCGGTTTAAACCACGGTTTGCTTTGAACTAAACTATCATCTTCAAAAAATACTTAAAGTACTTAAAATTACAAAGATAGATTAAAAGAAAACTTATATTAAAAAAAATTCCATTCAAATTATCAAAACACACTAACTTCAACCAACTAATTAAGAGTAGAATACCAATAATTGCCTCAACTCTTAAACTAAGAAAATGAAATACCGATAAGTCACTAAATGAATACCAACTATTAAATATCTTAAGATAATTTAACCAAATAAAATGCCAAAGATAATTCCTAAAAACTATTGAATTGAAATAAGGCAGCAAAAGGACAGTGGTAATAAATAAATTATATATAATTGTATTACGGTTCGGATCGGTTTGGAACCATGACCGTGAATGTGAATCCATAAACCAAACCATATAAAGCGGTTTTTAATTTTTTTAAACCATGATCAAACCATATTACTAAAAAACCGAACCAAACCTTTCGGTTTGGATTGGTTTGGATTGGATTCGCGGTTTGACGGATTTTTTGCTCACCCCTAGTTTGTGGAGAGAGAGCTTCCTTATGCTTAGGTGTGCTCCCAAGGCTAGTTCTGACCATATTGCATTTGCTCGGGAATGCCCCCAAGGCTGACTTGATTTTGCTTCTGTTGGTCATGGACCCAGAACTTCATAATTACTTGAGTTGGTGCACTGGGCAAGATCTGATGCTTTTGTAGGAATTAGATTAGGAGGCCAGGAAATCAATCCAGTGGCCGAATAATGGATGTCTCGACCGAATGATCGAAGTCTCGGCCGCGCAATCGCTTCATTTCCAGGGCCTATAAATGGCCGATGCTTCGGTTGTTTTATTTCATTTATCTCTTTCTCTACGTCCGAGAGCTCTACCGAAGACTCTCTCGCATCTCCTCATTCCCGTCAGCTCCGGTTCATGGACGATGTGCGGCCAGCGATCGCGGAGGGAGTCCGTGATGTTCTTGGTCTTGTCTTGATGTTTGATTAGAGACCCTCGCATGGGAGGCTTGTTTCCGTGACGTAGAACTCCTAGGGTGGCGGTGGTACGTGGTATGATGATTTTTCTGGGTCACATGGTGTCTCTTCTGCGCCGCAGTGCTTCTTTGGTACACGTCGCCCCGGGGGTGTCCTCTTCTTTTTTGCAGCTGGTCTCTGGTGTTCAGACCACCAGAGGATTTGGCATCTTCTTCTCCTTCCTTTTTTGTTTTTCTGTTTCTCTTCATCATAGGTTAGTCTGACAGGAAACCGATGCATAGTTTGTTTAGGAAATGTGGGATGATTCACCTTATGATGTAAAAAGCTTTTGTTATATGAAACAAAGTCTTTTGCTCTGATATGTGATTGTGCATGCTATATTTGTGTCGTTTTGTTTAGTATGAAAATTGATAATTCGACAAACTGAGCAGAACCGTGGAAGTTCTCTGTAAAACAGTCATTCTGGCGACCGGACTATCGATTAAGCGGCCGAGCCATTGATCTGGCAGCCGGAGGATTGATTCTTCTACCTGGTTTTGATTTTGAGTCAACCTTGATTTTCATGGCCGGAGAATCGATCCTACGGCCATTACATCGAAGTGTTGGCCGAGAGACCGACTCGATTAATGTGGATTTAGAATCCGATTGCGATTCGAACTAGGACTCGACTTAGCCTATAAGTACGCGTTCTACAAACTCGGTAGCATTGTCAGCAACAGTTGCTTGCGCATGGCACAACCAATCCTTGATCAGTGGTTGGATTCCTTCGATGGCCTCGACCGTCTACACTTTAAGTCCTTTGGTATGGACTTCATTTTCTCTCTTCGCCAAATTCCTGTGAATTTCGCTTTCCTTCGGGCAGCCACTAGCTTGTGGGATCCTATTCTTGATGTATTTCGATTCAGAAGAGAAGAACTGTGTCCTACTATCGAGGAGTTTGTTGCTGTTATGGGTCATTCGGATAGAGAAGGCCTCATTATCCCTAACCCTTTGTTCAATCGTGGCAACCTACTGGAGGCTTTGCTCCAAGTTCAGAAACACGAAGTTAGGTTTTTCATGGTGAATGGAAGGCTAGAAACCTTACAGTTTGTTCAGCGTTTCGGTGCAGATGAAGCTCATCGTCAAGTTTCTCGACAGAAAGCGTGCTTTCATGCGCTATGTGTCTGCCTACTCCACACATAGTGCCGCTTTCAAAGACAGTTTGGGGCTGAACAAGTCAAAGTCTTGGGTGACCCTGAGTATGCTGTTTCCAAGGTCCACGATGCCAGCTTTCGTCGCAATATGCTTCATTTTTGGCCGTATCGAGTGACGCAAGAGGTTGCTGGGAACCCTGCTAACAAGCTATCGGGTTCGTATAAGCGCTGGTTGGAGAAAAACCTTTTGAAGGACAAAAGTGCGAAGAGAAGGAAGACCTATAGATTGACAAATTGCTTATGTTTTTCAAAAGATGTTCTTTGTTTGATTCTAGCTTTCATAGATTTGAGGATTGTTTGAGCTTGCTTTTCCTTTTTCTTTGGAAATAATAAAACATTTGGTTGTTTTATTGAAAATGCTGTTGCCATGGTTTGATAGTGAGCATGCTTTAGGATAGACCTAGAAATTTGGAAGTGATAACGATAGCAGTGGCCGAATCTCAATTTAGAGATTGCCTACGTATCCCATGGAGGGAATCAGGCCATAAACGTAGTTCCAACAAGATTTGTTTGTTTTTGTTAGGGTTCACTCGGGTATTTTCCTCTCCTTTTGTGCTCTTGATTTTGCCTAAACCGCCCTTGCGGGTTTTCAGTCTAACGAGCGCTTTGTTTATGCCTTAGTTTTTGCCTAAGCCGCCCTTGCGGGTTTTCGACCTAGCAGGCTGCTCTAATTTTTGCTTGGGTTCGCCCACCCTTGCGGTTTTCGACCCAACGAGCATCTCTCAGGGGTAGTACTTCCTCAGCTTGTCGATGTTGACTGGTGTTGCGAATTCCATTCCGTCCAAGTCTGCGATGTATGCTGCTCCTCCAAATAGTATGCGTTTGATAAAGTAGGGCCCTCCCCAATTTGGTCTAAACTTGCCTCTCGAGTCTAAAACGTAGCGACGGATTGCTTTGAGCACCATGTCTCCCATTTTGATGTCTCGTGGCTTCACCCTTTTGTTGAACACTCGTGCGATGCGGCGTTGATACCCTTGCACATGGTATAACGCTCTCAGCCTTCTTTCATCTAGCAATGCTAACTCGTCGTAGCGGTTTTGAACCCAGTCTTCTTCAATTCTTCCAGTCTCTGCCAGAACCCTTAGTGAGGGTAGCTCTAGTTCAATCGGCAAGATAGCTTCCATCCCATAGACTAGGGAATAGGGGGTAGCCCCAGTTGAAATCCTTTCAGTTGTTCGATAACCCCATAGTGCTAGTGGTAGCATTTCAGGCCAGTCTGTTTAGATGTCAGTAGTCTTCCGCAGAATCCTCTTGATGTTTTTGTTTCCAGCCTCAACTGCTCCATTGGTTTGAGGTCAATAAGTAGATGACCGATGATTCTGTATCCCAAATTCAGCATAAAGCTTCTTTGTTGCTCCCTTGAAGTGTGATCCATTATCGCATATGAACTAGTGAGGTACACCAACCGATAGATGATATTGGTGAGGATAAATTTGGCCACATGAGTGGCTTTGAGGGTAGCATAAGAAGCCGCTTCTACCCATTTGGTGAAGTAGTCGATGGCCACTAGAATGAATTGATGCTTGTATTTTCCCTTTGGATTTATACTCCCAATGACGTCTATTCCCCAGGTGGAGAATGGCCAAGGGTACGTCATGCTTTATAATTCCGTAGGGGGAATACACATGCGATTAGCGTGGGTTTGACATTTGAAACATCGGCGGACATAGTCAGCGCAATCAGCCTCCATAGTAGTCCAGTAGTATCCCTGACATAGGATTTTCTTTGCCATTGTTGCCCCATTCATATGTGGCCCATAGATTCCTTCGTGTATTTCCTCTATTACCTTGTGACTGTCTTCTGTTGTGACACAAAGTTGATTTGGACCCAAATGTTCCCTTCGATACAATGCTCCTCTACAGACTACAAATCGGGTGGCAAATTTCCGCAAAGCCATCTTGTCCTTTGAGGTGGCCTCGGAGGGATACTCTCCCCCTTCTAGGAATTTCTTCACGTCTTCATACCATGGCTTTCCATCGTCCTCACCTTCTTCTGTGAAGGTACATTCGCATGCTGGTTTGACCTTCTGCTCAATCATGAGAGGCCGCATTGTAAATCCCAGGGGTATCTCGACCATAGAGGCCAGTGTTGCCAGTGCATCTGCAAATCTATTGCTCACTCGTGGTGTAACGCCCCCATTTTCGGGTTCGTTAATTAAACATTTTATTGAATTAAAAGACTAAGAGTCAAGCTCATTATTACAACATAAGTCTTACTAGAGTACTTTTTATTACACAAGGATGGAAATTCTAAGGTATTCTATTAGTCCGCTTCTTCCTCCATCCTAGCAAGCTCTTCGGCTCCAAAAGCCTCCAATGTGTACTGTTCACCTTGCTCATCAATTAACTCTGACACATTATACCATGTCGCCCCCAGTATAATATGTCAGGGTCACCAAAAATGTAACACCGTGAGCTACAAGCTCAATAGAATAAACCATACCCACTAACTCTTAACTTATGGCAAGGAAACATATAAACAATTACACATGCTCATTCAACAACATAGTTAAACAATGACATATCCACATTCGATATCTTATTAGCGTTGGTGTTGTCACGACCCTGACCCGCCCCTTGAGGTCTTAATCATGACAAATGCCAGTGATTTCTCACTAAGACCAAATCACAAATCAAATATCACCTAAACAAGTGATAATCAAAAGGGGCTAAACATAACAGCGGAACCAAAAGTCAACTTTTATTGATAACGAACCAAAGTCTTACATAGGTTTTACAAAGCAAAAGGTAAACCTCTCAGAGCTGTACTTACTTACAAACTCAAAGCTAAACAAACCATATACAAGCCAAGTCATCATGAAGCATAACTTCCTATCTACAAGCTTCCAAATACACAACACATCTCAAAAGTAAACACGCCACCGCACTACGCGTCACTTCCTGAAAGGTGGAAAAGAAAATCCATAAGCCAAAACTCGTGTGAATGATTAATACTTAACTCACATGCCTTCCATGGACAACGCAAAATAATTTTGATAATATTTCAAATCAAAGAATTCAAATCCATAAGCCAAATATAATGCACATTCCGCTATTCAAAATTCAAACGCTACCGGGCGTCCCCGGTAGTGGATAAGCCAGACGTCTATGCATTATCCCAAAACACACACCAACCTCAAACACCCTTGCTAGCCATTAAGCCGTCCCCTAGCAAGACCGGACATTGGGAATGCCATTAAATAGATTCGCAAATATTTCACAAATAGGTCCACCTTCCATTGTTATCCATGGAGTACACAATTTATAAAACATGTTCAAATAAGCTCGACAAGGAAAACAAGTTCAAAACCATGTGTTTAGGTATTAATCACTCACCTCGGCTCTACGAACCACCCGAACTTCCTAAAACAATAAGGCAATAAAAATATGATTAGAAGATGCTAAACAAGCCTATCTTTATGAACATAAGGTCCTAAGGTGAACATATGAAGTTAGACAACCAATCTCAAGAAATAATTTCAGAATCTGCAATTTTATCAACTTCAACTTAAAATCTGACTTTGCACAGAAATAACTAAGGCACAAACTCCACATACTTTTTAAGGTCTATGAATCTAGTTTCAAAATCAGAAATCGGATCGCAATTTCATCGCTCGAGCTAAAAATTATGGCCGTTTCCGCAACACGTGTCTGTGCAGTCAGCACAGTTCCGAAACTGCACGCTGTGAGGTTACGAATTTCTACAGAATTTAATACTTTGAATCTGATCCTGAAATGTTTACCATAGACAATAGACTCATAGAGGAACTCTCTATAAAAATCTCAAAATATTTGGAGCTTAGGAACTGCCTCAACAAAAATCCACAAAATCAGGACAGACACAAAGTTTCTCAAATCTGCAGATTTTCCAGAAAATTTCTTCTTGTTCTTCCTGCGATTTCCAACCCCAAAACCTTTCAATACACCTCCAAATTCACACCAAAACTTCACAAAACACACCTAAACATGTAGATACCATAGAGCTACTCTAGAAACATCAAATTCATGGGTCAAAGCAAGTTCTAGTCATGAAATTCAAGGGATTCAAATAGGGTTCTTGAGTTCCTTAAGAGTTCAACCCTAAAACTCAAATTCAACTTAAACCAAACATCTAGAGCATGAATTCAACAAGTAAAGCATGATATACAAGTCAAGAAATATAAACTCAAGTGTGAAGAACATGACTTACCAAGTTAGGGCTTCAATACAAGCCAAGCAAAGATCAAACCCTACGTTTTCCCTCTTCTTCTTCTCTCACCGAACGGCTCTCTCTCTCTCTCTCTCTCTCTCTCTCTCTCTACGTGGTCGATAGAAACAAGAAAAAATACCGTAGAAGCTTCCTTGTTATGTTTTATGACTAGGTGGATAAATACTTGTGTGTGGCCTAGTCCATACACTACCATGTACTCCAATTCTATTTAACAAGTATGACAAGTGCAATACTCATCTAATTAATCCAAAACAGAACACATAACTAAACTCCAAGCATAATTAAAGGCCAGGGGTATTACAGGTGTCATGCCTTTTCTTGAGTTTCTCCTACGCGACTCGTCGTAGACCGTGTCAACCTTTTCACCTTTACCAAAACCACAATTTTCCAAAGTTTCATTCACAAATTGCTACTAACGAGGCTACCAAGTCCGGCTCCATTAGTAACACACACGATGGCTACCAAGTCCGGCCATATCATGGTTTTCAAAACATACTCTTTCAAATCTTGCATTGATTCCTTTTCGCGAAGAACCAAGCCATATTTCCACATGAGACTACCACATCCGGCCCCATTGGAAATCTTCGCAAATGAGCTACCAAGTCCGGCCACAATACGGTTTTCAAACACTTACACAACGACTACCAAGTCCGGTCATTATGTAATTTCAAAATATTTTCCGCATGTTAATCCCATCCTTTCTTTAACCACACCCTAGGTGTCATGTTTCTACTTTCTCGGT
The DNA here is from genome assembly GCA_018127125.1 of Rhododendron griersonianum. NCBI lineage: Eukaryota > Viridiplantae > Streptophyta > Magnoliopsida > Ericales > Ericaceae > Rhododendron > Rhododendron griersonianum. The sequence continues at coordinate 39,580,349 of CM030791.1, forward strand.
TTTCGTGTCTCGTTCGCATGCCAAGACTCCGCGGAAATTCTTTTCACACTTTAAGAAATCTTGAAACTAAACTAGTAAGATCATTCAACTCTATATTCGCTGTCATGCTCATATTAACACATAATCATGCTCAATCATACTTAAGCATAACGCCACATGTACGGACAACTTTTGGAGTGATAAATCACTTATGCTTTAATCAACAACCACAAGTAATGTAAGTAAACATGTAATCATGCTCATATCATCTTAAGATCAAAATGCAATCACTTCAGCTTAATCCAAAATCATGCTTCCTTAAGTTCAAAACAGCATATGTTTATTGAGTGTTTCTAACGTTATGCTAATTATACCATAGTTAACCAAGATAACAACTTGTAAACATTTCTAGTCATGCTTAAGGAATGTAGATAAGGTAATCTACGTATACTTAGAATTTCGAAGGTTTAGAATAATCTACAATCATTTTGAAATACGCATATAATACGCTATACTTAGATTTTGGGAAGTATAGGAAAATTATACTATACTTAAAGTTAGGGCGTAAGGAGTATTCTATCGTTCTTCTTGGCGGTAGGCGGCTACGGATTAGGAAAGTGGTACGTCGGACGGAGTAACGGCTTAGGAATGGCTTTGATAGCTTCGAAAGAGAAAGGTTTCTCTTGAAACTAAGTCTTGACTAACACTACTAAAACTTTTGGATCGGTAGGGTGGCGGAGTGGCGGCACTAGAAGAGTTTCTTGAAGAACTATGAAGAACTTCAAGAACAAGCTATGAACTAAGCAAGAACAACTAAGAACACTAAACTTTCTAGAGAGAAGTTGGAGGTTGGAAGAGGTGTGAGTTGAATGAAGGATATGAAGTCCTATTTATAGGCAAATGGATGGCCTTCCCCCCCTCTCTCATGGCCGGCCCCTCTCTCTCTCTAAATCCAATGGATTTTGCTTCCAAATCTAGTTAGGACAAGTCATGACATCACCCTAGGTCTTCTTCTTCCAAACTAGGACAAATCTAGGTTATTCTATTAGGGTTTTAGTCTAATCTAGTCCTTTGAAAGAATAGGAAATGAGATTTGGTTGTCCTTGGTTGATCAAGGTGTAAGAAAGAATAGATTTTGGTTGTACTTAGGATGATAGAATAAGAAACCCTAGATTGAGTAGTACATGGTGATGCAAGAAGATGATGTAGGAAGATATGGTGAGTACACTTGCACACACATCACACTCTCTCTCCCTCTCTCTCTCTCTCGGCCATTCTCTCTCTCTCTCTCGGCCATTCTCTCTCTCTCTCTCTTGGACACCTAATCAAGAAAGGACAAAGGGTTGGTGGCTCCATTTGGAAGAGCAAGGATTTTGTGTAAGTCAATCTAGTACTTAGCAATCTCACTTGTGTCATTCTATCTCTCTTCTTTCATAAGTACTAGTACCTATATACATATAGAATTTAGGGTTTTGGTAGAGAAGATCAAGAAAGTACAATCATATATCTCTCTCTCTCTCTCCTATCTCTCTCTCTTGGCCTCTCCCTCTCTCTCCTCTCTCGGATTCTCTCTCTCTCTCTCTCTCTCCTTGGTACTTTGGACACCTAAGCTTGTAAGGACAAGGGTTGGTGGTTGACTAGGTGAAAGAGTAAGATTAAGGTGAAAGGTTTGTAAGAGATTTGGTAGGGAAAGTCTAGTACTTTAGTCCACCTCATGTCCTTCATATCTCTCATCTATCAATAGTTTATGTACATATATATAACTTAGATTTGGTAGGAGAAGGGCCAAGAAGTACATGCATATCTCTCTCTCTCTCTCTCTCCTATCTCTCTATCTCTCTCGGCCTCTCTCTCTCCCTCCCTCTCCCGAATTCTCTCTCTCTCTCTTCCTCCCTTGGTTAATATAAAAACATATATGGATGACTAACTACAAGGACAATGTACTACATGATCTTATCCTAGATTTTTAAGTCAAAATTCCCTATTAAACTAAGTCAAATTGCCACCTATGTACTTATAAACTATATTCTAATACATAGTATCCTAAGATGACATATACATATTACATACTTTAATTAAATAAGTACATATCAAATCTAGGAAGTAATTAACTAATTTTAACCTAGTACTATGGCTTGATTTGGCCTTATTGACCAATGGACTATAATTCCCCTAACTTTTATTATCCAAAGGATAAAGGATGGAAAGTAATAAATAAACATATAAAGTGTACCTAGCAATCTAGTCACAATATCCTAGGTGGAAACCTATGGCCCAATGGATAAAGATTATCCTAGTATTTATCGTCCAATGGGTAATAGATCAAAGGTTGACTTTGGTCAAAAGGGTTTGTTTAGGGTTCAAATGGTTCACGACGATCAAAGGTTCGATTAGGCTTCCCTAACGATTAGATAGAAGCTAGCTAGGTTTGCTAAATAGGATTCCTTAGGGTTTACTAACTCACTTGTCTTTAGAAAATGACTAAATCGCATGGCGCAATGAAATTAGATTTTGAATCGAATAAATCTAATTATGACGGATTATTAGAAAACAAGAAATTTAAAGAGTCATTAAAATAATCAACGAGATTTTTATTTACTGAAAATCGGAGTTGTTACAACCTATCCCCCTTAAACAATTTCGTCCTCGAAATTAGATGTACGCTCGGATTCAAACAGGTGAGGGTGAGTCGCCTTCATAGTCTCCTCTCTTTCCCATGTGGTCTCTCCCATTCCCCGGTGTTTCCACAGGACTCGCACCAATTTGATTGTCTTGTTTCGGATTGTCTTCTCGCTTCGGTCTTGAATCTCTATTGGTTCCTCCTCATATGTCGCATCTTCTTCGATGGTAACGTCTTCCCAGTTGAGAACATGTGTGGGTAGGGCGAGGTACTTGCAGAGCATTGAAACATGGAACACGTCATGTACTCGATCCAGCTGTGGCGGTAGGGCTAGTTGATACGCAGCTTTTCCGATCTTCTCCACGATGTCAAAAGGTCCGATGTAGCGTGGCGACAGTTTTCCCTTTTTCCCAAATCTAATGACTCCTTTCTTTGGTCTGATCTTCAGGAATACGTGATCTCCTACGACAAAAGTTAAGGGTCGGCTTCTTATATCCGCATAGCTCTTCTGTCGGATCTGAGCGGTTTGGATCCTTTGCCTGATGGTTTTGACCTTCTTCGTGGTGTCACGTACTATATCAGGTCCAATTAATCCCGTTTCTCCAGCATCTGTCCAGCAGACTGGAGATCGGCAAGGTCGCCCGTATAGAGCTTCATAGGGTGCCATTCCAATTCTTGCTTGATAATTGTTGTTGTAGGCAAACTCTACCAATGGTAAATGTTGCTCCCAGTTTCCAGAGAAATCCAAAGCGCAGGCTCTCAGCATATCCTCCAAGGTCTATATCGTTCTCTCTGTTTGGCCATCGGTTTGCAGGTGGAAGGCCGTGCTAAGCCTTACGTATGTTCCCAAAGCTTTCTGTAATCCTTTCCAGAAATGTGACACAAACCGTGGGTCCCTGTCTGATACAATTGAGATGGGTACACCGTGTAGTCGTACAATTTCTCGTATGTATAACAGGCTCAGTTGTTCCACGTTTTCTGTCATCTTAACAGGAAGAAAATGCACGGATTTGGTGAGTCGGTCCACGATCACCCAGATGGCAGTGTTGGTCTTGGCAGTTCTGGGTAGTCCGGTCATAAAGTCCATTGAGATGTGCTCCCACTTCCAAGTCGGGATTGGCAAAGGTTGAAGGTTGCCTCCTGGTTTCTGATGTTCGGCTTTGACTTGTTGACACACAAGACAGGTTGATACAAAGTGGGCTACGTCTTTCTTCATTCCTTCCCACCAGTACGTTCTTCGCAAATCATGGTACATCTTTGTACCGCCAGGGTGAACTGCGAAGTTCGAATGGTGTGCTTCTCGGAGTACAGCTTCTCGAAGAGTTCCAATATTAGGTACGAAAATCCTTCCTTTGAATTTCAGGTTATTGTCTCCCTCGATCGTCCATCCCGGTATCGCCTTTCCTTCTCGGATTCGGTACCAAATGAATTCGCAATCTTGTCCAGTGGTTTGGGCTAGCAGGATCTCTTGGTGAAGTGCTGGTTCTGCAACAAGAGCAAATAGTCTGATATCCCCACTTTCTGATTAAGGTTTCAGGTTGAATTCGTTGAGAGTGTCCACCATTTCCCACTCCTTGATGGCAGTTTTGACTTTCTGTGCCCTGTCCTTTCGACTCATGGCGTCAACCACCACGTTGGCCTTGCCAGGATGATATTGCATTGTAAACTTGTAATCTTCCAAATACTCCATCCATCGACGCTGCCTCATGTTCAACTCCCTCTGAGTGAAAAGGTATTTGAGGCTCTTGTGGTCGGTGAAGACCTCGAATTGTTCTCCCCACAGGTAGTAACGCCAGGTTTTGAGGGCGAACACTACTGCAGCCAATTCTAAGTCATGGGTAGGGTAATTCTTCTCATGTGATCGGAGTTGTCGTGATCCGTACGCTACAACCTTTCCATTCTGCATCAGCACGCATCCCAAACCATCCCTCGACGCGTCGCAATAAATGGTATAATCCACGCCTCGCTTGGGGATGATAAGTATCGGTGCACTGGTCAGCCTTCTTTTCATCTCCTGAAAAGATTTCTCACAGGCTTCAGTCCAATCCAGCTTCACTCCTTTCTGGGTTAGTCTCGTCATTGGTTTGGCAAGAGTTGAGAAGTCGGGCATGAATCTTCGGTAGTATCCAGCTAATCCTAGGAAACTTCTGATCTCGAACACGGAGGTTGGTTGCTTCCAATTCAGCACTGCTTCAACCTTACTTTCGTCTACGGCTATTCCATCTTTGGATACTACGTGCCCCAAGAACTTAACCACTTCCAGCCAAAACTCGCATTTATTTGCCTTGGCATAAAGTTGGCTATCTCGGAGTACTTGTAGTGCTATCCGAAGGTGTCCCTCGTGCTCCTCCTTATTGGCGGAGTATATCAAAATGTCATCAATGAACACCACTACAAACTTGTCTAAGTAGGGTTGGAAGATCTTGTTCATGAGACACATGAAAACTGCCGGAGCGTTGGTCAGTCCAAACGGCATTACTATAAACTCATAATGTCCATATCTGGTACGGAAGGCTGTCTTGGAGATGTCCTCATCTCGGATTCTGAGTTGATGGTATCCCGATCGGAGGTCGATTTTTGAAAAACAGGTTGCTCCTCTCAATTGATCAAATAGATCATCGATCCTAGGCAGGGGGTACCGGTTTTTTATGGTGACTTGGTTTAGCTTCCGGTAATCGATGCACAGTCGGAGTGTCCCTTCTTTCTTCTTCACGAACAATGCAGGTGCTCCCCATGGTGATGTGCTAGGTCGGATAAATCCTTTTTCCAACAGTTCTTGCAATTGGGTCTTGAGCTCCTTTAGTTCTGCAGGGGCCATACGGTATGGTGCCATAGAAATTGGGGCTGTCCCCGGTTGGAGTTCGATAGAGAAGTCTATCTCTCTTTGAGGTGGTAAACCAGGAAGTTCTTCAGGGAACACATCGGCGTATTCGCAAACGATGTGTGGTAATCCCATCTCCATCCTGTCAGTTTCTTCCATTTGGAGACTAGCTAGCCATCCAAATAGTTGATTCTGCCACCTAGATCTTTTTACCGTTACACTAGCCACTTGTCTATCCCCCTTAAAACGAAAATGAGTCCCATCAGGGGCATAGGCCGTCACGGTCTTCTGATGACAATCTATGACTGCTCGGTGTGCCGATAGCCAGTCCATTCCCAAAATTATGTCGAAATCCGCCATGTCGATCATTCTGAGGTCGCAGGTTAGGCGCAAGTTGGCTACCTCTAATTCGCATCCTCTACACACTAGACTAACAGTTATACTTCCCCCCAATGGTGATGCTACTTTCGTACTTGCACTAAGGGGTTCTGTTTCTAGCGCTAGAGCAGTTACGCAGGCAGTAGATATGAATGAATGAGATGCACCAGAGTCAAACAAGGCTTGCACGCAGGTACTATATAATAGTAGCGTACCTTGGATCACAGAGGGATCCTGCTCCTGTTCCTCGGTCTGTAGCGCAAAGATACGCCCTCCAGTGTTTTGTTGGTTTCCCATGGGTTGCTTTCCCTTGTTCTGCCCGTTCAGCTGTTGAGATGAATTTCCAAGAGTGGCTTTCGCAAATCCGGCTTGACCAGGTTGAGCTCCTCGATTTCCAAAATTCCCATTTCCCTCCTTCTGGGGTTGTGGGCATTGTCGGCTGTAATGGCCCATAGACTAACAGTTGTAACACTTAACTGTCGACAGATCTCTGCTACCTCTCTGTGGTTTGTCACGAGTTAGAGCAGTGGTCTTCCAAGCTTGGTTGTTCTGAGATGAAGCAAAGGGTTTGGTGAGGTAGGGTCCGCGGTTGCTGTTGGCTACTTGGGTTCGGATTGGTCTGCCGGTTGCCTTCCTCCATCGATTCTTGAAGTCAGTCTCCTCATTCTCCAATCGGAGAGCACACTTTACCACACCAGAGTAGGTGGGGAATGTTTGTGCCACCACGGCTCTGCGAGCGGTCGTTAGTCCCCACTCGAATCTTCTCGCCTTCTTGTCTTCAGTTTACACAGCGTCCATGGCGTAACGGGACAGCTCCTCGAACTTGGCCGCGTACTGGGTAACGGTCATCGTTCCTTGCTTCAGGTTCATGAATTCTTGTTCCTTGGCTAGGCGAATGGGTGTAGGAAAATACTTGTCAAGAAACAAGGTTTCGAACTCAGCGAAGGTCATGGTGGCTATGGCATGGGTTGCCTCCATCAATTCCCACCAATAGCGGGCTTCTCCCTTTAGTTGGTATGTGGCTAAGGCTACACGATCTCCATCGCGGGTAATTTCCAAGGTGTCCAGGATAACCTTAGTTTCTTTCAGCCATGCTTCGGCCACAGTGGGGTTGGTATCTCCGTGAAAGGTCGGGGGTCGGTGTTTGCAGAACTCATTCATGGCTTGGGTTCGAGTCATTGGTCCGTCATCGTGGTTAGGGTTTTGGCGGTTGGCATTCAAGGCGGTTACGAATGCCTGCATGACTTGGACTAGGTTAGGGTTTGCGTTGGAGGACTCTCCAGTTTCGTATCCTAATCCACTGCGTCGGTTCACCATCTACGAGTAAAAATTGTAAAGGGGAGGTTTAGCCTATTGAACAAATTCTTTAGAAATTCGGTTTTCTCCCTAAAATTGAAAGCAGTAATTTAAGCAGGATACGATATCATACCATAAAATAAGGCAACTTTTCCATAGATAAACAAAGGATTACAACATAGCATAGAGTTCTAAATGCAAAATGAAACACACGACAGATTTCCTACTACAAGTTGAAACGATCCTACTAATTCTGATTACATGGTTTGGTTAGTCTACGTGCGCCACAAGTGCAATCACAACTTCCGAACCTTATTCTAGTACTACTATACTACTGACTAGGTGGGATAAGTCCGAAGTACTCTCTCAATTGCTCCTTCCACTCCTTCTCCCTTCTCTCGAGCCAACTCTCTCCCTTTCGACGGATCTCCTTGGCTAATTCCTCTATCTCCATGAGTCGATCCTTGTTGGTGAGGGGTGCCATCACGACTAACTGGTACATTTGGTAGCCAGTCTCGGGGTCACATATACCCAAGTGGGGTGTCGGGGTAAGGCTCTCAGGTGCTAGTATGGCCTTGTAGAGTATCAGGTCCGCAACAGTGGTCGGGGCAGCAAAGGTACGGCTATCCATATCTACAATAAGAAAAATTATATATTAGACTTAACGGTGTGAAAGTGGTAGTCGCGCACAAGTATGCATATAAACAGTGATCACAAGATAGAAAGGAAACACATGATTTTCATTACATCAACGAAGCAAGTACAACATAGATGGCTTTATAACAGCCTAAACTTCCTACTCTATTTACACAAGAGTTTGACCACATCCTATTTTACAACCTGCATCCCGAAGGATTACAATTATTACTAAGTTATCTTAGATATTTTTAATAGGCATATTCTACTCTTGGGTCTTGACTTCCTTGAGGGTTGCCTTATTGGCGTCCTCCTTGTCTCAAATTTCTTCCTCCTCTTCTTTAGTAGTTCCCTCGGTGTTTTCCTCACCAATGACTTCTCCCTCTTGATCACCAACCTCAAGGTCTCCCATCGGGGGTAAGGTACCAAAGATCTCATAGTAGGCACACAGGATTGGGAACAGTGCAGGGAACCAAGGGTCGGTTTCTACAGGAATAGGGGTATTTTGTTGCACTTTTATGAAATCTTGCTTTTCTGCTAGTACAGCGGCAATGAAGTCAGGGCTCTCTGCTAGGTGAATGGTCAAAATTTCTATGGTGGTCTTGAGTTGGCGAACTCCTGCCAATAGGTCGGCTAGGCGGCCCAGGTGATTCATCTACAAGGAAAGGTTTAAACCTCAATTAGGAAGAAGAGTTTGACAGGTTTAACTATTGAAAAGTTTTTAAGACAAGGCTTAATCGAATAGGAAATTTTCAAGTTTTTAAGTTCCACATTTGATTCTTGATTTAAGTCATCATCCAATTGTTCGGGAATTCCCAGCTCGGTGGTATTGCCAATTTCCACACCTTGCTTCAATCCCGAGATTGTTTCGACAGAATTCCACCCAATTTGGGACAGTAAACTTAAACTCAATTCACGTTTGTGCAACAGTCAATCTATCTCGTGGTTCTACCCATTCTACCCATGGCCGAGGTTTTGAACCTAAAGCTCTGATACCAAGTTGTAACGCCCCCATTTTTGGGTTCGTTAATTAAACATTTTATTGAATTAAAAGACTAAGAGTCAAGCTCATTATTACAACATAAGTCTTACTAGAGTACTTTTTATTACACAAGGATGGAAATTCTAAGGTATTCTATTAGTCCGCTTCTTCCTCCATCCTAGCAAGCTCTTCGGCTCCAAAAGCCTCCAATGTGTACTGTTCACCTTGCTCATCAATTAACTCTGACACATTATACCAGCGTCGCCCCCAGTATAATATGTCAGGGTCACCAAAAAGGTAACACCGTGAGCTACAAGCTCAATAGAATAAACCATACCCACTAACTCTTAACTTATGGCAAGGAAACATATAAACAATTACACATGCTCATTCAACAACATAGTTAAACAATGACATATCCACATTCGATATCTTATTAGCGTTGGTGTCATGCCTTTTCTTGAGTTTCTCCTACGCGACTCGTCGTAGACCGTGTCTACCTTTTCACCTTTACCAAAACCACAATTTTCCAAAGTTTCATTCACAAATTGCTACTAACGAGGCTACCAAGTCCGGCTCCATTAGTAACACACACGATGGCTACCAAATCCGGCCATATCATGGTTTTCAAAACATACTCTTTCAAATCTTGCATTGATTCCTTTTCGCGGAGAACCAAGCCATATTTCCACATGAGACTACCACGTCCGGCCCCATTGGAAATCTTCGCAAATGAGCTACCAAGTCCAGCCACATTACGGTTTTCAAACACTTACACAACAACTACCAAGTCCGGTCATTATGTAATTTCAAAATATTTTCCGCATGTTAATCCCATCCTTTCTTTAACCACACCGTAGGTGTCATGTTTCTACTTTCTCGGTTTTCGTGTCTCGTTCGCATGCCAAGACTCCGCGGTAATTCTTTTCACACTTTAAGAAATCTTGAAACTAAACTAGTAAGATCATTCAACTCTATATTCGCTATCATGCTCATATTAACACATAATCATGCTCAATCATACTTAAGCATAACGCCACATGTACGGACGCCTTTGGAGTGATAAATCACTTATGCTTTAATCAACAACCACAAGTAATGTAAGTAAACATGTAATCATGCTCATATCATCTTAAGATCAAAATGCAATCACTTCAGCTTAATCCAAAATCATGCTTCCTTAAGTTCAAAACAGCATATGTTTATTGAGTGTTTCTAACGTTATGCTAATTATACCATAGTTAACCAAGATAACAACTTATAAACATTTCTAGTCATGCTTAAGGAATGTAGATAAGGTAATCTACGTATACTTAGAATTTCGAAGGTTTAGAATAATCTACAATCATTTTGAAATACGCATACAATACGCTATACTTAGATTTTGGGAAGTATAGGAAAATTATACTATACTTAAAGTTAGGGCGTAAGGAGTATTCTACGTTCTTCTTGGCGGTAGGCGGCTACGGATTAGGAAAGTGGTACGTCGGACGGAGTAACGGCTTAGGAATGGCTTCGATAGCTTCGAAAGAGAAAGGTTTCTCTCGAAACTAAGTCTTGACTAACACTACTAAAACTTTTGGATCGGTAGGGCGGCGGAGTGGCGGCACTAGAAGAGTTTCTTGAAGAACTATGAAGAACTTCAAGAACAAGCTATGAACTAAGCAAGAACAACTAAGAACACTAAACTTTCTAGAGAGAAGTTGGAGGTTGGAAGAGGTGTGAGTTGAATGAAGGATATGAAGTCCTATTTACAGGCAAATGGATGGCCTTCCTCCCCCTCTCTCATGGCCGGCCCCCCTCTCTCTCTAAATCCAATGGATTTTGCTTCCAAATCTAGTTAGGACAAGTCATGACATCACCCTAGGTCTTCTTCTTCCAAACTAGGACAAATCTAGGTTATTCTATTAGGGTTTTAGTCTAATCTAGTCCTTTGAAAGAATAGGAAATGAGATTTGGTTGTCTTTGGTTGATCAAGGTGTAAGAAAGACTAGATTTTGGTTGTACTTAGGATGATAGAATAAGAAACCCTAGATTGAGTAGTACATGGTGATGCAAGAAGATGATGTAGGAAGATATGGTGAGTACACTTGCACACACATCACACTCTCTCTCCCTCTCTCTCTCTCGGCCATTCTCTCTCTCTCTCCCTCTCTCTCTCTCTCGGCCATTCTCTCTCTCTCTCTCTCTCTTGGACACCTAATCAAGAAAGGACAAAGGGTTGGTGGCTCCATTTGGAAGAGCAAGGATTTTGTGTAAGTCAATCTAGTACTTAGCAATCTCACTTGTGTCATTCTATCTCTCTTCTTTCATAAGTACTAGTACCTATATACATATAGAATTTAAGGTTTTGGTAGAGAAGATCAAGAAAGTACAATCATATCTCTCTCTCTCTCTTATCTCTCTCTCGGCCTCTCTCTCTCTCATCTCTCGGATTCTCTCTCTCTCTCTCTCTCTCTCTCTCTCTCTCCTTGGTACTTTGGACACCTAAGCTTGTAAGGACAAGGGTTGGTGGTTGACTAGGTGAAAGAGTAAGATTAAGGTGAAAGGTTTGTAAGAGATTTGGTAGGGGAAGTCTAGTACTTCTAGTCCACCTCATGTCCTTCATATCTCTCATCTATCAATAGTACATGTACATATATATATATATAACTTAGATTTGGTAGGAGAAGGGCCAAGAAGTACATGCATATCTCTCTCTCTCTCCTATCTCTCTATCTCTCTCGGCCTCTCTCTCTCCCTCCCTCTCCCGAATTCTCTCTCTCTCTCTTCCTCCCTTGGTTAATATAAAAACATATATGGATGACTAACTACAAGGACAATGTACTACATGATCTTATCCTAGATTTTTAAGTCAAAATTCCATATTAAACTAAGTCAAATTGCCACCTATGTACTTATAAACTATATTCTAATACATAGTATCCTAAGATGACATATACATATTACATACTTTAATTAAATAAGTACATATCAAATCTAGGAAGTAATTAACTAATTTTAACCTAGTACTATGGCTTGATTTGGCCTTATTGACCAATGGACTATAATTCCCCTAACTTTTATTATCCAAAGGATAAAGGATGGAAAGTAATAAATAAACATATAAAGTGTACCTAGCAATCTAGTCACAATATCCTAGGTGGAAATCTATGGCCCAATGGATAAAGATTATCCTAGTATTTATCGTCCAATGGGTAATAGATCAAAGGTTGACTTTGGTCAAAAGGGTTTGTTTAGGGTTCAAATGGTTCACGACGATCAAAGGTTCGATTAGGCTTCCCTAACGATTAGATAGAAGCTAGCTAGGTTTGCTAAATAGGATTCCTTAGGGTTTACTACTCACTTGTCTTTAGAAAATGACTAAATCGCATGGCGCAATGAAATTAGATTTTGAATCGAATAAATCTAATTATGACGGATTATTAGAAAACAAGAAATTTAAAGAGTCATTAAAATAATCAACAAGATTTTTATTTACTGAAAATCAGAGTTGTTACACGTGGAGTGTGCGTGAAGACGACTGAGTCAAATTGTGGAATCAGATCTTCCAGCACAGAGTGGTATAGCTTCAATGTGTCTTCCTTGACCTTCCAGTCTCCTCTTGCTTGGGACACCACCAGGTTTGAATCTCCAATGACCTCTACCCTTCTTGCCCCTAGTTCCATGGCTGCTTCCATTCTAGCTATGCAGGCTTCGTATTCAGCTTGGTTGTTGGTGACTTCAAACCTCAGTTTATATGACAAAGGGATATGAGAGTCGTTTGGGGAAACTAGCAATACCCCGATGCCATACCCACATTGGTTTGATGCTCCATCAAAATAAAGCTACCAGGTGTCATCCAAGAGACATAAGATGTCTTCGTCGGGGAACATGAAGTCTTCTGCCTCGGCCTCTATCACGGGGTGATCTGCCAAGAATTCTGCCACGGCTCTTCCCTTTACTGATTTCCTTGTCATGTATTTGAGGTCGAATTCTGCCAGCAATAACCTCCTAGCTAGCTTTCCGATAAGTACTGGCTTCTCGAAAAGATATTTGATTGGGTCTAAACGAGAAACCAGCACCACTGGATGTGCTAACAGGTAGTGCCTTAGTTTCTTTGTGGCCCATACTAGCCCCCAACAGGTTTTCTCGAGGGGAGTATACCTTGTTTCATAGTCCATCATTTTCTTGCTGAGGTAGTATATGGCGCACTCTACTTTGGCATCATTTTCTTGTGCTAGCAAACATCCCATGGATGTGTCTGTTACTGAGAGATACAGAATCAGTGGTTTCCTAGGGATGGGTGGTGATAATACAGGTGGATTCTGAAGATAATCCTTGATTGCCTCAAATGCTTGTTGACAGTTCTGGCTCCACTCAAAATTAGTACCCTTCTTCAAAAGCTTGATGTAGACACCCCAATCTGGGTCTCCCAATCGTTTTACTTTATTTTACGATTTTCTTGTTTCCCCGATGATGAAATCGGATCAAACAGAGCTTGGATCGGGAATGGATTGAGCTTGGAATGCTTGGAACCCTACTCGAACCCCTTTGAACCCTTCTGAACCTTCAGTCAAACCCCTAAAACCAGAGTTGACCCTCGCGCGAGCCTTTCTGTCCCTCGTGCGACACTTAGCTTGCCACGTGTAGTCAAAGTCAAACTGTTGACTATTTGACCCTCGCGCGATGGTTTTCTCCTGTCCCTATCACAGAATCCAGCTGGACTTGTGATGATTGCTTGGCACATGGGTTCCCATGGGCTGGAACCCCGTTCTCCTCAGCTGAACGGCGTGCTGGCAGGTTCTAACCCCATGCAATCCCCCAACCACTCTCTCACCTTGTTGGCTAGCCTCACAACCAAGTTGTGACCAGCCTTGGTGGCTGGTCCTAAGGTCTTGTTTGGCCCCTAACTAAGCCTTGCATTCCCCCTATAAATACCCCCATTGGTCTTCCATGTAAAGGGTTCCAAAAATTGCTTAAGAGATTCATTAGTCATTTCACAAGCTCTACACTAGCTAGCACAAAGTTACTAACCCTCAAACCACTTCCTAAGCCTCTGAACTCAGGGTGTTCATACACTCTTGGTAGCAAGATCACACCAATCAATCCAATCTACTCCCAAACCCTTTCCAAGCAAAGGTATAATGTTCAAGCTGTTTCTGTTTTGATCCCTGAGGGGGGCTAACAGGGCCAAGGCTGGTAATCAATACCATGTCCTGGTCCTAAAGCCAGCAAAGTTACAAGAATTCGTGGCAGCTACACCCTCGCGCGATGGTCCCATTTACTCGCGCGACACTCGTGTCAGCAAGAGAATGGACCTCGTGGGGAAGGGAAGCTACCCCTTTCCTGTTTTGTAGTATTTTCATGCCTGACGTACTTTACTTTGATTTTTAGATCACTGTGATGCATGCAAAAACAAAATACAGTAGCTAGTTTATTTGCTTTAAACAGTTTGGAATGCCCTTGGGATCCCCTGAATCTGTCTCAGGACCCCAAGCATGTAAAGCAATTCCTGGAAGTCCAGTCAGGAGTGTCGCGCGAGGTTTACTTTCTGTCGCGCGACAGTTCTCTGATTTCCATGAATGGCCCTTGCATGGGCAACTTGGCCCTTGGCCTCTGTTTTGATACCCCCACTGTTTAGGGGTTGTGTTTCATCTTATTTGGCTCCTGCTTGGAGTATTGTGTAATAATTAGCATTTTACAGTCTTCCAATACACTGCTTGGTTTGCTTCCTGGGTGTGCACTGGTCCTTCCAGAGCCCAGAAGGGGATGATTTTGGGACTGTGGTGAGATGACAACACTCGCGCGAGAGTCGGTGTGTCTCGCGCGATGATTGACTTGCATGCAGATCTGTTCAGGCATGCAAGTTGGTCATCGTGCAGGGCAAATCTGCCCCGAGCCTGGTTTTGGCATCTGATCGCTGTTTCAAGATCATTCCGTTTATTATTCATCATGCTACTCATCCATGTAATTATTTGATCACATCCTGCAAATTGTTACAGTTTTAATCCCCGATTAACTGTTTCCCCGCCCTAATTGGCTAAAATCAATTAAAAGAGGAAGAATCACAAAGGTTTTCATAAAAATGCCTAAGTAGAGACCGATCTCCGGATTGGGCGAGAGGGGTGCCATAAAACCCTTCCCCTCTCGTAACCTGGCTCCCGAACCCAGATATGGTTATGACGGACTAGTTTCCTTCACTTTTTCAAATAAAGCGTGGCAGGTGCTTCGAAATACGGTTCCTTGAGTGTCGGACCTTCAAAACTCAAGTGGCGACTCTGTATTTTTGAGCGCTTGCCACCGGCGCTCGCGCTCCCTCGATTTTCAAAAAAGGGCCGCAATGGCGAAAGGAACGGAATCCTTTTTCCGAGGGCACGCTGCCCACAGTGGCGACTCTGCTGGGGAACAATCGAACCGATATTAATTCACACTTAGGATTTAATACGCCTGGGAACAATCCTTTAAAAACTTGTCAAAACGGTGAGCTTCGCGCTACCGAAGGTTGGAACGGTGATTTAACAGGACCTCGTGTCCGGCCATTCTAATCTGGGGCTTTTTCGATTGTTCGCTTGCGTAGTTTCTTCTAAAGATGGACTAAATAAAGTGAGCCAAATTTGAAAAGGCGTTTTTACGACTCTGTGATTCTTCTTCTTTTAAAACAGATTCTAGCATCTCATTTGCATCGATGTGGGAAAAGCCTCGTTGGATCATTTTGGCAATCCGGCACGGTTTACCGGAGCCCGGGGACCCCGAATGACCGACAACCTTCAACGATGATGGGTCATGCTACCGTTCGACTGTTATCCTGCGAAAAATGCGGGTAACGGGAGGTATATCTGTGGCCCTAGTCCGAGGAACCTGTTACGAACCAAAACCGGCCTTTTGCATATACAAAGCATTAGAACTCTCCAAATTAGGACAGGTACCCACAGGTTAAGATCTACTTGCATCTAACCCCCGTAACTGTCTATGTGTTACTGCTTTCCTTATCGCATGAACTGTACATACATCTCGTTCAGCGTAGAAGCATGTCTAGGATGGCTCCTAGGTTCTCAATCTGTTCCGAGTCTGTCTTCAGGCTTAGTAGGACATTGTTGTGGCCCGATGAGGAGTCGTGCATCTCAGTGATGCGCGTTATCATCTTTTAAAAGTCCTTTTACGGTGGGACTTTAGGAAATCAGAAGCTTTTCTGCACCCTTGCCCGTGTACCTGTTTAGGGTTTCAAACAGAAAACGAAGAACCACGGAGTAGAATACCATGATGCTTACACCAAAAGGTAACAAGTGCCTCGTCACTTACACCGCCTGGCTAATGGCACAGTGCTGCCTACGCCAACCTGGTTATAGCATCATGATATTCATGCCGAGTCGTTCTGGCTTCAAAAAACTTGAAACCCCGAACATCGAAATGGGCAAAGGTTTAGACTCCTTTTGACATCCTTTAGGACCGCTTGTTCCAAACAAGGATACATCTGCAAAAGAATTCTGAGGGCCTAAAAGCAGTGTCCAAAACGTCGTAAGACAGACTCATCTTCTGGTTCTAGAGTCTAGGGTGACACTCTCGACGTGGGCTGCATCCGCTTTAGTCTTTTATTTAGATTAAAGTTACTGTAGGACCCTTATCAAACCTCCTTTTCCCTTGCAAGCAAAGATCTGAATCATTGCACCACCGAGGAAAGTATCGAGGCCAGTTGCCAAACCCGCTTGGGAACGTCTGCATCTAAGTCCGGTTCAAAGGCTCGTCAGGTTACGGTCCCAGTCAGTCATCACGGAAGACTCTCTGCACTCACCTCCGACAGCACAGCACTCAGAATCTCAGTCAGGTTCTCAGTCAGGTTCACCACCGGCTTCACAAGAAGGACGTCCGACTACCCCGGTATCCGCCTAAAGCAGCTCTGAAACGCCCGTCACGATGGAACAACCACAACCAGAACCCCTTACCTTGGAGGCCATGCTCATGAACCTCCAGGACAGTATCACCGCTATGCAACAGAGGGCAGCTCAGACCGACACTAACATTGCTCGCCTGAATGACCTCATCCACACTCGCCTTCCACCCCCTCTCGAAGAAGAAGGTGGGGACGATGAGTCTGACCAGGAGCAGCCCGTCTTGGTCCCAGATCCACTTCACGCGGGACGTCTCATAGTGATGAACCCGAGGGAAGCTCGCAGACCCGCTGCAAACCTTGCAGGCGGTAGACTGCCTCCAAACCCGGAAGGACCAGCTCAGAATCCAGAAATGGTTGCGCTCATGGCCAAGATGGCCAAACTGGAGGAATCCATTGCTAAGACAGAAAAGATCAGTGCCGGAGGGATCGACCTGGATCGCCTTTGCCTGTATCCCAACGCCAAGCTTCCCGAGAAGTTCAAAATGCCAGACTTAGCTAAGTTCGACGGGAGCGGTGACCCCAGGACTCATCTCTACAGCTATCACGCCGCCATGAAGCTCCTTTCTGTTGAGCCAGAGGCCATGTCGCAGCTCTTTCCTCAGACCCTTTCGGGTCCTGCTTTCCATTGGTTTTTGTCACTCGACATTGCCAAAAGGAGGACTTGGGAAGACATTGGGACTGCGTTTATTTCGCAGTACAATTACAACTCCCAGCTGAAAATGACTACTCGGGAACTTGAATCTACCAAAATGGAGGCTAAGGAGACCTTTGCAGACTTTGTCAAAAGATGGAGAGCTAAGGCCGCGCAGATGACCGATCGCCCGAGCGAGAAGGATCAGCTCCGTATCATTTCCCGCAACCTCCAACCAGATTACGCTAGGCACTTGGTTCTAGCTCAAGCATCCGCCAACTTTGAAACTTTCTTCGACTCTGGCCTGGCCATTGAAGATGCTCTGCAGAGCGGAATTCTATCGAAAGGTGAATCCTCGCATGCCCCCAAAACAAAACCTCGGGCTTATTCGGGAAACGCCAATGCACTGTTCGGAACGGGGACTTATTCCAACACAGCAACCGCCGGTACTAATGCCGCTTCCTCCGGCGCTGCTAATCACGTCGTGGACGTCAACCAAGTTCAAAATCCGCAGAATAATCGACCTCGGAACCAACCCCGCAGCTTTTCCGCCATCGAGGCACCTCTATCCTCGGTCTTGGAAAAGTTGGTCAAATCAGGGCATCTGAAGCCCCTGGATCCAACTCCTCTACCCAAGAACCCTTCACCCGGCTTCAAAGCCAACCTTTACTGTGCTTACCATCAAGGAGCAGGCCATCTCACTGACTCCTGCTTTCGCCTCCGCCATGCGATCCAGGATCTTATCGACAATGGCACACTGGAGACTCCTCCACCACCTCAAAAACCCAACGTCATTGCCAACTCTCTCCCCAAGCACAACGTTGTACCCCACATCAGCCAGATATCTCTCAGCTCCACTCATATCAACCCTAGCTCCACCATATTTAACCCCACTGACTATATAGCCTCAGCCAATCGACCCAGGCCCGTCGTGCCTTTCCCGCTCGAGCCGTACACTGAGGTTTCTTATCTACACTTGGTCGAAGGCCAAGTTGTTGATGCAGATGCACCTTCGGAACCTTCACAAGCTGCTTCACCTGTCTCCGAAGAATCTGTCAGCTCCCTCTTCCATCAGTCGATCCCTGCTGTGCAAATCAACTCTGCCTCGTCGCTTGACAGCCCGTACGCAACCGTCGCTGGCCCATTTCCTGATCCCTATCAGCCTTGGGTGCCTCCCTCAGATAATAACATGCAAGCCACTGGCTGGGCCATAGCGGACCATTGGGACTATGCCGCTCCTCTCCTCAACGAGTGGTCCACCCTTGGAATGGACGGGATTCTTCCACAGCCCGGAAATGTCCCATTCGATCAAGCCTGGTATGATGGCTGGTTGGCCGGTTATGAAGCAGCCTTGCTTGACCCCTTGGACAGTTTCTCCTTGAACATGCTATTCGACCCGGTCGAGCCTCCAGTTCCCGAAGCGGAATATTGCTGGGACCCTGAGCCAACTTGGTTTGCTCCCATGGACGTTGACCCTAACCCTCTGCAGGGCTATGCCACGCCGGACTACATGCTTCACTACGTGGAGAATGAGCTTGTCCAGGATGATCCACGCGCTTTGGGAGACCACATTTCCCTCTTTGGTTCGGTCTTTAATTCGGTTTGTGATACTAACCCCGACATTGACCATGACCCCTGCTCCTACATTGTCGACGAAGAAAATCCGCGCCCTCAGGTGCCTTACCCCAACAACAAGGACTGCAGCATCATGGTTACAGACCGCGCTCCGCCCGCTAATCTGTGGGAAGTTAACGACATAGTGGATGTCCAAGTTGGGAATGAAGTCTGGGCTGTCAATCGTACCCTGGCTGATACTGGTCTCTGGGATGTTCCCTTCATTGCAAATCCGGAGCCTGTTGCTGAAGTGGCTGCTGTGAAAGACTTGGGCTTCTGGGACTCCTTGCTGATGAAAGATCTGGCTGAGGATCTGGGCTTAGACATGGAAGTACCCGTCTCTGCACCAACTACTGACAAGGGGAAGCGCAAACTGGGAGATGTCCCCGCTGATCTTTGGGATGTGAAGGAAAGCCCTCAACTCGTGCCCTCTTTGGGAAACGTTCACAATGTTACAAGGAGTGGGCGGATTTTTCAGCCCGCTAACCTGCAAGCCGGGAATTCCTCCAATCCTGCTAATCAAAGGAACGAGCCTGTTTCTTTCCCAAGGCCTGCGCCTTTTGAGGTATCAGCTAGCAATCCGGTTCCCGATCTGGTTTAGCAGCAACTTGAGCGGATTCCTGCCGCTATTTCCATCTGGGGACTGATCTGTTCGTCCAAAGAGCATCGTCAGAGGCTGTGTCATGCCCTGTCCCGCCTTGAAGTCCAGGCCGACGTCACACCAGAGGCAATGGTATCTCTCATCCTCCCTCCAACCTCCAAGCATACGGTAATCTTCACGGACAAAGATCTGCTGGTCGAAGGTGTCGACCACAATCGCCCCTTGCATATCACCGTCAAGTGTCGAGGACTCTGGGTCCCGACTGTTCTTATTGACAACGGCTCAGCCATCAATGTCTGCCCTCTGCGGGTCGCTTATCGTCTGGGGCTCACCAAGAAGGATCTGGCACCTTCCAATCTGGCTGTCAAGGCATATGACGGCACCCGTCGCGTGGTCGAGGGTATCTTGAAGCTCAAACTCGATGCTGAGGGTTTTGAGATGGGCGTGGAGTTCCATGTCGTGGACATTCCTGCAACTTTCAATCTTCTGTTGGGCAGGCCATGGCTTCATCGGTCCGACATCATGGCTGTGCCATCTACCCTCCACCAAAAGGTTATTCTGGGACTACCCACTGGTACTCTAACTGTAGACACCCCAATCTGGGCTTCCAGATTAGTTTACTTACGGTTTTTGATTCCCCAATGATGAAATGGATCAAGAACACCCCGGGAATGTCGAGTGTTTGAGCTTTGAGTGTTTGAAAAACCCTTGAACCTAACCTAGCCTAAGCCACTTCCAAAAGCCAAAAACCCTATTGATGTGTGCCAGGGCACAATCATTGCGCGCCAGGGCGCAATCATCGTGCGCCGTGGCGCAACATCGCGCGCCGGGCGCACTGCCGCGCGACGGTTTGACTCGCGCGCGATGGTCAATCGGAGCATTGACCCGCGCCAGGCGCACTATCGCGTGGGCGCATTGTCGCGCGCGCTTTGGAACCTCGCGCGACGGTCGAACTGTCCCTATCACCTTTATTCAGCTGGCAGCTTAATTACCAAGTAACCCACAACCAGCCTCCATTCTTTGAACCAGAGCTACCTTTCCATTAATGGAAGGTGCTCTCCCTAAATATCCCCCATTTGTTCTCTTTCAAAGGGTTACAAAACAACCACGCACAACGGTTAACCACACTTTGGCATTACAAAGGGTCTTTGCTTTGTACTCTTTTAAGCTAATAAAAGAGATACAAAGACACCCTAAGAACAAAGCTTGTTCTTCCTCCCCATTTTCACATTTCAATCAAACCTCAAACTCAACCTCAATTCAAAGCTCAAACACTTTTCAAACCTCAAAATCCAAAGGTATATCTCACCTTTGTTCTGCTCTCTGTTCTGATCCCTGAGGGGGGCTGGCAGGGTCAAGGCTGGTAATCAATACCAGCCCTGGCCCTACAGCGAGCATGGTTTCAAAAGCCGTGGCCTAGCCAACCCACGCGCGTTGTTCCCGAACACTCGCGCGACACTTGTGTCTGCATGAGATTGGTCCACGTGGGGAAGGGATGCTAGCATTTTCTTGTCTTATTCATGTTCATGGCTGTTATATAGTTTTATTTTGATATAGATCACTGTTGATGCATGTAAAAATCAGTTTATTGCTTTTCTTAGAGCTTAAATTGCTAGCTTGCATTTCAATATTTAGTTCTGCTCTGTTGGAGTACCCCTGGGATCATTTTGGACTTGTCTCAGAACCCAGGACGTGCAAAACCAGACACTGGAAGTTCGGCCCATACCCTCGCGCGCTGCTCCCAAACACTCGCGCGATGGTCAAAAGGAGAGTTGACCAGTGCGCCCAGGCGCAGCTATCGCGCGCCAGGGCGTAACCATCGCGCGCCGGGCGCACCGTCGCGCGACAGTTTGGAACCCTCGCGCGGTTGTTTGCCGATCAGTGGCTGGCCTTGCATGTTTAACTTGGTTTTAGGCTATTATTTTGTCCCCACACTGTTTATGGGGTGTTTTTGTTTATTTATTAGGCTTTTCAGCCTTTAAACTGTATATTATGACTGCATAAACTGTTTGGTTTGTCCTGGGTGTGCACTGGTCCTTCCAGAGCCCAGAAGGTTTGAGAATAAGAGCTGTGGGCTTAGGCTTACTGGCGCGCGCAGGTCTTGTAGTAGCGGGCGCAGGTTTGGTCAGCATGCATTGACTTGATCAGTGCATACTGGTTTCTTCCTGTGCACGACACTCCAAGACAGGAGCTTTCCAGTCTGTTTAAACTCCCACAGGAGTCTGTTCTCATCCTATACTAACTAACTGCTCATCCATGCTATTTTGATCACATCTTGCAAAACGTGTTACAGTCTTAATCCCCGATTAACTGTTCCCCCGCCCTAATTGGCTAAAATTGATTAATAAAAGAAGAATCGCAATGTTTTCAAAATGCCTAAGTAGAGACCGATCTCCGGATTGGGCGAGAGGGGTGCCATAAAACCCTTCCCCTCTCGTAACCTGGCTCCCGAACCCAGATATGGTTATGACGGACTGGTTCCTTAACTTTTTCAAATCAAATAGCGCGGCAGGTGCTTCGAAATACGGTTCCTTGGGTGTCGGACCTTCAAAACCCAAGTGGCGACTCTGTATTTTCGAGCGCTTGCCACCTGCGCTTGTGCTCCCTCGATTATCAAAAAGGGCCGCAATGGCGAAAAGGAACGAAATCCTTTCTCTCCAAAGGGCATGCTGCCCACATGGCGACTCTGCTGGGGATGATCGAACTAATATTGATCTATACTTAGAGTTTAATACACTTGGGAACAATCCCTTAAAAGTCTGTCAAAACGGTGAGCTTCGCGCTGCTGAAATGGTGATTTAACAGGACCTCGTGTCCGGCCATTCTAATCTGGGGCTTTTTCGATTGTTCGCTTGCGTAGTTTCCTCTAAAGATGGACTAAATAAAGTGAGCCAAATTTGAAAAGGCATTTTGCGATTTTGCGATTCTTCTTCTCTTAATCAATTTCTAGCATTCTCATTTGCATCGATGTGGGATAAGCCTCGTTGGATCGTTTTGGCAATCCGACACGGTTTACCGGAGCCCGGGGACCCCGAATGACCGACAACCTTCAACGATGATGGGTCATGCTACCGTTCGACTGTTACTCTGCTAAAAACGCGGGTAACGGAAGGTATATCTGTGGCCCTAGTCCGAGGAACCTGTACAAACCAAAACCGACCTTTGCATATACAAAGCATTAGAACTCTCCAAACTAGGACAGTACCCACAGTTAAGATCTATTTGCATCTAACCCCGTAACTGCCTATGTGTTACTGCTTTCCCTATCGCATGCACTGTACATACACTGTTTTGCATAGGAGCATGCTTAAGGCTGTTTTGTCTTTCGAGTTTGTCTTACGCTGTCTAAGACGTTGTTGGACCCGATGAGGAGTCGTTCATTCTGTTGAATGTTCGTTATCAATCGCAAAGTCCTTAGTTCAATGAGACTTTGAGAAATCAAAATTTACTACATCCTTGGCTCATGCCCGTTTAAGGATTCAACCGACAATGTGGAACAACAAAGTGGTGATGTCGTGTCGCCGGCGCCACCCAGGTTGAAGTGCGTTGTCACTATACACCGCCGTGTTCAAGGTTAAGGTGCCATGACATCAACACCGAGTTGTTCCAAATTCAAAGTCGAATCTTCAAAAGGGACTAGCCAAAGATTTAGTCTATTTTGACATCTTTTAGGATCTGTCGATCTACTCAGGGACACATCGCCGAAAAGAATTCTGAGGATTCCGGCAACGTCTGAAACTTGTGAGGCAAACTCGTCTTTTGTACATGCATGCATACATTCTGTTCTACGTAGGAGCATGTTTAGGGCGGCTTCTAGGTTGTCTCGCTTTCGAGTCTGTCTTATGCTTATTAGGATGCTGCTATGACCCGATGAAGAGTCGTGCATCTCGATAATGCACGTTTTTAGTTTTTCAAAAGTCCTTAGATCAACGAGACTTAGAGAAATCAAACCTTACTAAATCCTTGGCTCATGCCCGATTGAGGATTCAATCGACAATAAGGAACCACAAAGTATTGATGTCGTGATATTGATGTCATTTTGGTTATCGTGCTTCGCACGTACACCGCCCCGGCTAAAGCGCGTTGTCGCTCACGCCACCCCGGTAAAGGTGTCACGCCATCAATACCGAGTTGTTCCAAGTTCAAAGTCGAATCTTCAAAAGGGACTAACCAAAGATTTAGTCTGTTTTGGCATCTCTTAGGATCAGTTTGATCTATTCAAAGGATATACCCTCGAAAAGAAATCTGAGGATTTTGGCAGCGTCCGAACATCATGAGACAGACTTGTCTCTAGTTCTAGAGTCTAGGGTGGACACCGACAACGATGTATGCATTGCATTTTGCTGCAGGAACGCCACTGAGCTTTCTCTTACTTTACTGTCTAGTTTGAAGCCATTGCGCCAAGCAAAAGAGTACCGAAAGGAAGAACCAAACCTACTTGGGAACGTCTTCGGAATCCAATTCAAAGACTTGTCAGGCTCGAAACTCAGTCAGTTGCAACGAAGGCTTCTCCGGGTTCATTGTTGGCCGCCCTACAGTCGGGTTCACCATCGATTTTACAAAGAGTCACGCCGTCGGCTTCCCTTTCTTCAACATCTTCAAGGCCAGCTATGGCAGATCAACGCTCACTCTGGAAACCATGCTTATGAACCTTCAGGATAGCATCACCGCCATGCAACAGAGGGCAGCTCAGACAGATGCCAATATTGCCCGCTTGAATGACCTTATCCACACTCGCCTTCCACCTCCTCTTGAAGAGGAAGGCGAGGACGATGAGTCCGATCAGGAACAGCCTGTCTTGGTCCCAGATCCGAATCACGAGGGGCGTCTCATTGTTCAACTCAACCCTAAGGAGGCTCGTGCGCCTGCTGCAATCCCGAATCCGGTAGGTGGCAAGCCTATTTTGAATCCGGATATGGCAGCTCTCATGGCCAAGATGGCAAAGCTAGAGGAATCCGTCTCCAAGTCTGAGAAAATCAGTGCAGGGGGAATTGACTTGGATCGTCTCTGTTTGTACCCTAATGCCAAGCTCCCTTACAAGTTCAAGATGCCTGACTTGGTTAAGTTCGACGGGAGTGGTGACCCCAAAACTCATCTCTATGGCTACCATGCCGCCATGAAGCTGCTGGGTGTGGAAAGTGAGGCCATGTCTCAACTTTTCCCTCAAACTCTCTCTGGGCCTGCCTTCCACTGGTTCCTGTCGCTCGACATCTCCAAACGAAGTACTTGGGAAGACATAGGGCTGCCTTTGTCTCACAGTATAGCTACAACTCTCAACTCAAGATGACTATTCGAGAGTTAGAATCCACGAAGATGGAGGCAAAGGAGTCCTTTGCGGACTTTGTTAAAAGGTGGAGAGCCAAAGCCGCTCTAATGACTGAGCGCCCCAGCGAAAGAGACCAACTCCGCATCATCTCCCGCAATCTTCAGCCAGACTATGCCAGGCACCTGGTACTTGCTCAAGCGACCGCCAACTTTGAGACCTTCTTCGACTCTGGCCTAGCCATCGAGGATGCGCTGCAAGCTGGAATCCTGCCAAGGGGCGAGTCCTCTTCCATCACTCAAAAGGTTAAGCCAAGTGCTATAAGTGGGAGCGACGCTCCAGCTTCCAACTCCAGTCGTGCTGCCGATATCAACCAAATACGAAGTGCTCAAAGCCTCCGATCTCGAACACAACCCCGGAGTTTCTCTGCCTTCGAGGCATCTCTGTCTGCAGTGATGGAGAAACTTGTCAAGTCTGGGCATCTCAAACCTTTGACCCCAACTTTCCCACCCAAAGTCTTTCCGACCAACTACAATGCCAACCTTTTCTGTGCCTTCCACCAAATGCCTGGCCATCTCACTGATAACTGCTTGCGTCTCCGACACGAGATACAAGATCTAATTGATGATGGCACGGTTCAAGTTCCACCAAAGCCCAACGTCATTTCCAACTCCTTGCCTCAACACGAGTCTGACCCTCTGGTTGGTCAGGTATCTATCACCTCCACTCAAATCAACCCGAGCTCCACCATATTCAACCCTAGCCACTATATCGTCCCAGCAAATCAACCCAAACCCATCGTATCCATCCCGTCCGAACCGGAAGTTAACATGATGGCTGTAGGTGGGGCAACCGAGGTTTTCTCTGCCAACACCTGGATTGACAGCGATGAGGGGCTTGCAAAGGAAAGGACCATTTGGCTGAGGTCCATCGTTCAAAGGAGCATCGAGTAGGTTTGGCTGAAGAAGCTGAAGAGGCCGAAGTGCTGTTACTTGGGCCTGACACCCGCTGATTCTTACCTCTTTTTGTGGAAGCTATGGGTAGCTTTTTAACAATTGCATTTTCAAAACCACGTCTAGTTTGCATTGGCATCTTGTCTGAGTCTGACACAGAGTCTTTTGCGTTTGTCTAAGTCTAGCTCTGAGTCGGAGGTTGTGCCTCTTGGCCCTCCACGTCGTAGCTTTTGTTTCAAGTTTCGAGTCTGCTGTACTTGGCGAACCCCGAGGGTTTTTATGATATGCATCATCTTGCTTCTACATGCTTCGCTGGCTTTTATATAAACTGTGTCAACCCTAATGACGAAGGGATAGATTTCGATGGGATCATTCCCAAGGAAATGTGTTCCCTCGCCGAAAGGGAAGACGAAAGGCATGCTCAGCCTATTAAAAGAAGAAGTAATTTCAAATAAACTTGAAAGACAAGTATAACCTCCCAATGGTTCAAAGTTGGTCAAAGCACCGCACCCAGAGGAGCATTGCGCCCGGTTAGATAGGCTTGAAGAATTCATCGACGTCTTGGCATGGTCTCATCAAGTCACGCCTCGCGTTGATCCTAAGACAAAGAAGTATCAATCCCCTGCTACCGGGTGCCAATCCAGAAAGCAGAAGCACAGAAGGCTCCGGGCCTTGTACCATGTTCAAAACAGCAACAGTGGCGTTTTGCCAAGCACAAATGAGAAAATGTACACAACGGCCCGGAGCAAGGCATTTCCAATCGAAGCACTCTTGACCCTGCGTCATCAAAGCTATTTTATCTAGGGCTGCAGCCAAAGGTTCTCAACCTCGACGGCAACAAATTCAATACCATGGTCGATCTGGATCAATTCAAAAGCAACTCTTCCCTGAGAGAAGCTCGTTGGGCTGAAAACCCCAAGGGTGGGCAGTTCCAAGCAAAAGTTAGAGCAGCCTGCTAGACCAAAACCTATGAAGGTGGTTTAGGCAAAAATGAATAGGCAATCAATCAAAGCTCGCTAGACCGAAGACCCGAATGGGCGGTACTAGGCAAAAGTTAGAGCGTAAAAGGAGAGGTAAATACTCGAGAGTTAACCCTTGGCCTGAACTACGTTTTGACCCGATTCCCTAGCTTGGGACGTAGGCAGTCTCTCTTCGAGACTCGGTCATACTCTGTCGAACCGTGGCCTGAACTACGTTTTGACCTGATTCCCTAGCTTGGGATACGTAGGCAGTCTTTCTTTGAGACTCGGTCACAATCTATCAATTGGATCCATGGTTGACATTTTGGTGCACATCAAAGGTCGAAGAGGATCGAAGATCAAGACAAGCTTCATTGGAGGAACCAGAAGGGGGAAAACCTTCGTCTTTCAATTTTATTACCAAACTGCTTCTTCAATTTACAGGCTGAGCATAAGTCTTAAAAATAATTGAAGCATCAAAAACAGAACGAAATGCTAGAAGCCTTAACAGGCTCACAGTTTATTCTAAGTTCAGCAAAGTCTGGTGTAAGCAAACGCAGCGCATTTGTTCAAAGCGATGCGCGTTGGTCTCAAACATGCGCACTCTTCTTGCAGCAGACAGTAGCAGTTAGCTACTACCCTCGAATGTCGTTCCAGGGGCTTTTGCCAAGTCTTGCCATGCAAGTCATATGGACTTAATGTGACTGCATGGGGGTGTCGGTTTCAGTCCGGACCTATACGTGTCATAATCTGCGTCTTATGTCCATTTTTTGCGACATTTTTCCAGTTTTTCAATCAATTGTCATATCGGGATGCTTTTCTCGATTTTGTTTGTACAGGTCTTTGTACCTTTTGTACTTTTCATAAGTGTCAGTTTCACCTGTTCAGGAATATTGTGAGTTTTGGCACATTAATGCCCAAAATTTCATTATATTCTTTGTGTCTGAGGGTTCGCATTATACCCCGGGACTCTCTCCCCCTTTTCCATTCGAGCTAGGCGAGTCTGTACACATGTGCGCATGTCTGTGTGTCGATTCAAAGCAATTGTCAATGCAAATTAGATATTAGTGGTTAGTTTTTGCATTCTCTTCAACACTTGTAAAAGAGAGTCAATAAACTGAAAAACGCAATTGTTACATTGCTACCCTAGTATCCATAATCCACAAGCAGCGGAATCTCTTGAAGCAGAAAAGGCACGTCAGCCCAAGGCCAAGCAAAGCATCTCTGGGGCACACCTGCCCAAGCATCGCAGAAAGGGCACGCAGGCCCAATTCCATTGCTCAAACGTCAACTGGACGCCAGCCCGTTCAGCGTCTTTCTATCTGGGTGCGCGTCTCAGAGGCACAGACAGTACGGTAATGAGGCTCAGTGGTAGTCCTTAGGCGTCGTTGTCCTTCTAGGAGCCGCCCTAAGTTTGCATCTGCATTTTCAATATTTTATACATGTCATTGCATATTGTGTGTATATCAAATGTTGAACGCAGGAAAAATCCATCAAAACGGCAAAGCAGTTGTCACCGATTTCTCCCCAACTGCAGTCCGCCTTGCTTCTATGCATGATATCCACTGTTTGTGCTACTTGGATCAACACAACGACAGCCGGTCCTGTCCAACTTCCAATGGCTCGATCACTTTTTATAGCGATCCGCCAGTTCAAATCAACGATGGTCTGTCCAACTTCCAATGGCTCGATCACTTTTTATAGCGATCCGCCGCCTCTATCAACGACAGCCGGTCCTACCCAACCTCAACGGCTCGATCACTTTTTATAGCGATCCGGCATCTCAATCTCCTCCCATCCAGGCTTCAACGGTTTGATCATTTATACGGTTGATCCTCCCATCCAGGCTTCAACGGTTTGATCATTTATACTGCTGATCCTCCCATCCAGGCTTCAACGGTTTGATCATTTATACGGTTGATCCTCCCATCCAGGCTTCAACGGTTTGATCATTTATACTGCTGATCCTCCCATCCAGGCTTCAACGGCTCGATCATTTATACTGATGATCCTCCCATCCAGGCTTCAACGGTTTGATCATTTATACTGCTGATCCTCCCATCCAGGCTTCAACGGTTTGATCATTTATACTGCTGATCCTCCCATCCAGGCTTCAACGGCTCGATCATTTATACTGATGATCCTCCCTTCTAGTCTTCAACGGTTCGATCATTTATACTGATGATCTGTTCGTTCAAAAACCGAAGGCGTTCAAACCGTCAGTGTTGAGGCATTGGCAAATCAAAGCGTGTTGAGGCGTTCTTCAGTCAGTGTTGAGGCATTGGCAAATCAAAGCGTGCTGAGGCGTTCTTCAGTCAGTGTTGAGGCATTGGCAAATCAAAGCGTGCTGAGGCGTTCTTCAGTCAGTGTTGAGGCATTGGCAAATCAAAGCGTGCTGAGGCGTTCTTCAGTCAGTGTTGAGGCATTGGCAAATCAAAGCGTGATGAGGCGTTCTTCAGTCAGTGTTGAGGCATTGGCAAATCAAATCAGCGTCGAGGCGTTCTTCAGTCAGTGTTGAGACATTGGCAAATCAAAGCGTGCTGAGGCGTTCTTCAGTCAGTGTTGAGACATTGGCAAATCAAATCAGCGTTGAGGCATTTAAACCGTCAGTGTTGAGACATTGGCAAATCCAAGCGTGTTGAGGCGTTCTTCAGTCAATGTTGTGGCATTGGCAAACCAAATTCAATCAACAAGCGACGGTCTGTCCGTCCATTCAACCAATCAGGTTCTGTAAGTATGCTTGTCTACTTTGCTAGTATGTTCTGCTCTGGATTGCCTTGAGGGGTGTCTAGAAACCTTTGACGTTACTTGTACCAATTCAATGGTGCTCCAAGTGCCATCAAAGGGGGGCTACTGTAGACACCCCAATCTGGGCTTCCAGATTAGTTTACTTACGGTTTTTGATTCCCCAATGATGAAATGGATCAAGAACACCCCGGGAATGTCGAGTGTTTGAGCTTTGAGTGTTTGAAAACCCTTGAACCTAACCTAGCCTAAGCCACTTCCAAAAGCCAAAAACCCTATTGATGTGTGCCGGGCACAATCATTGCGCGCGCGCAATCATGGCGCAACCATCGCGCCGGCGCACTGCCGCGCGACGTTTGACTCGCCGCGCGATGGTCAATCGAGCATTGACCAGCGCCAGCGCACCATCGCGCCGGGCGCATTGTCGCGCGAGTTTGGAACCTCGCGCGACGATCAGAACCTCTCCCCATCACCTTTATTCAGCTGGGCAGATTCAACCAGCCTCGTGGCTGGCTAGCCTCCATTCTTTGGACCTGAGCTACCTTTCCATTAATGGAAGGTGCTCTCCCTAAATATCCCCCATTTGTTCTCTTTCAAAGGGTTACAAAAACCAAGCACAAAGGTTAACAAAATTTGGCATTACAAAGGGTCTTTGCTTTGTACTCTTTTAAGCTAATAAAAGAGATACAAAGACACCCTAAGAACAAAGCTTGTTCTTCCTCCCCATTTTCACATTTCAATCAAACCTCAAACTCAACCTCAATTCAAAGCTCAAACACTTTTCAAACCTCAAAATCCAAAGGTATATCTCACCTTTGTTCTGCTCTCTGTTCTGATCCCTGATGGGGGCAAGGCTGGTAATCAATACCAGTCCTGGCCCTAAAGCTAGCAAGGTTTCAAAAGCCGTGGCCTAGCAAACCCTCGCGCGATGGACCCGAACACTCGCGCGACACTTCTGTCTGCATGAGATTGGTCCACGTGGGGAAGGGATGCTAGCATTTTCTTGTCTTATTCATGTTCATGGCTGTTATATAGTTTTATTTTGATATAGATCACTGTTGATGCATGTAAAAATCAGTTTATTGCTTTTCTTAGAGCTTAAATTGCTAGCTTGCATTTCAATATTTAGTTCTGCTCTGTTGGAGTACCCATGGGATCATTTTGGACTTGTCTCAGAACCCAGGACGTGCAAAACCAGACACTGGAAGTTCGGCCCATACCCTCGCGCGCTGCTCCCAAACACTCGCGCGATGGTCAAAACGCTCCATTTGACCAGCGCGCCAGGGCGCAACCATCGCGCACCCGGGCGTATTGTCGCGCGACGGTTTGGAACCCTCGCGCGATTGTTTATACCCGATCAGTGGCTGGCCTTGCATGTTTAACTTGGTTTTAGGCTATTATTTTGTCCCCACACTGTTTATAGGGTGTTTTTGTTTATTTATTAGGCTTTTCAGCCTTTAAAGTGTATATTATGACCGCATAAACTGCTTGGTTTGTCCTGGTGTGCACTGGTCCTTCCAGAGCCTGAGAGTTTAAACTGTTTGGTTTGTCCTGGTGTGCACTGGTCCCAGAGCCCTGAAGGTTTGAGAATAAGAGCTATGGGCTTAGGCTTGGCGCGCGCAGGTCTTGTAGTAGCGGGCGCAGGTTTGTCAGCATGCATTGACTTGATCGGTGCATACTGGTTTTCTTCTGTGCACGACACTCCAAGACAGAGCTTTCCAGTCTGTTTAAACTCCCACAGAGTCTGTTCTCATCCTATACTAACTAACGCTCATCCATGCTATTTTGATCACATCTTGCAAAACGTGTTACGGTTTTAATCCCCCATTAAACCGTTCCCCGCCCTAATTGGCTAAAATTGATTAATAAAAGAAGAATCGCAATGTTTTCAAAATGCCTAAGTAGAGACCGATCTCGGGATTGGAGAGGGGTGCCATAAAACCCTTCCCCTCTCGTAACCTGGCTCCCGAACCCAGATATGGTTATGACGGACTGGTTCCTTAACTTTTTCAAATCAAATAGCGCGGCAGGTGCTTCGAAATACGGTTCCTTGGGTGTCGGACCTTCAAAACCCGAGTGGCGACTCTGTATTTTCGAGCGCTTGCCACCTGCGCTCGCGCTCCCTCGATTATCAAAAAAGGGCCGCAATGGCGAAAAGGAACGAAATCCTTTCTCTCCAAAGGGCATGCTGCCCACACTAACCATCTGCGGGGATTCAGGCATCCGCCCGCTCAAGGAGGACGGGACTCCTGTTTTGGGGATTCAACATGGTGAAGAAGATGTCGACCTCGGGGGTTTCTCTTTTGATACTTCAGGCATAGTGATGGCCATCAACGTGGACGGGAATTTCCTCATAAGCTCTGTCGCGCTGGACATTATGAGAAGGATGTCTCACTTTCCAGGCATTGGTTTAGGCTCTCGCCGTCAAGGGGTCCCGGAGTTCCCTACTTTTCCTTTCAACGAGGGCCGCTTTGGTTTGGGGTATATCGCCTCTACCAAAGATGCCAAACGGAGGAAATATATGGGAAAACCTCGGATCCTCTGCAGCGGTCCCAAATTCGTACGTGAAGTCGGAAGTGCCACTTACACCGGGCAGGCTGAGCCCTTCGTTCATTCTGAAACCGGGGAGCTGCTGCCTGGGTTTGAGATTTTTGCTGATGACACCTGGTCAAGCAGTGATGATGAACCAGCAAAAGAAGAATTCAAGAGGAAGCTTAATCAGCTGAAGACCAAGACTGACTGGCTGGGATCTATCGATCAGGGAAATCTGGAGCTTCTATTCCAGGAGTTCTCCCAAGTGGGTTTGGCTGGGGAAGCTGAAGAAGCCGAAGTGCTCATGCTCGGGCCCGACGCCCTCGAGGATCCCACCTCTCTCATTGTGAAAGCCGAGGGCTCTTTGAATAATTGCATTTTCAAGCCACGCCTGACTTGCATTGACGACACGTCTGAGTCTGAGTCTGAGTCAGAGTCTGTCTCGTCCTCTAAGTCTAGCTCTGAGTCGGAGTTTGTGCCTCTAGGCCCTCCACGTCATAGCTTTTATTTCGAGTTTGACTCTCTTGTACTTGGTGACCCTTCAGGGGCTTGTGAAATGAACGAAGCATCTTCTGACTATTTCAATGATCTTTATATAAACTGTGTCGACCCTGACGATGAGGGGATAGATTTCGATGGGGACATTCCCAAGGAAATCCGTGCCTTCATCGAAAGGGAAGACGAGGCATGCTCAGCCATTAAAAGAAGAAATAGTTTCTATAAATTTGAAAGATGAAAATGATCCCCGAATGGTTCAAGTGGGCTCCACACTTTCGCCAGAGGAGCATCGTGATTTCAAGGAGCTGCTCACCGAGTTCAGTGACGTTTTTGCATGGTCCCATCGAGATATGCCCGGAATTGATCCCGAGATCGTGGAGCATCACATTCCTTTATTCCCGGATGCCAAGCCTGTGAAGCAGAAACTCCGACGAATGAGACCAGATTGGGTCCAGAAGATTAAGGAGGAGCTTACCAAGCAGATTGACGCTGGCTTTCTCATGGTCTCTCAGTATCCCACGTGGGTTGCCAACATCGTCCCCGTTCCTAAGAAGAATGGCCAGATTCAAGTTTGCGTTGATTTTCGGGACTTGAACAAAGCAAGCCCCAAAGACGATTTTCCCTTGCCACACATCGATGTGCTCGTGGACAACACTGCGGGGCACGCTTTGCTCTCGTTCATGGATGGCTTCTCTGGCTACAACCAAATTCTCATGGCGCCCGAGGACCGCGAGAAAACCACGTTCATCACTGAATGGGGGACTTATTGCTACCTGGTCATGCCTTTTGGGTTGAAGAATGCTGGACCCACTTATCAGCGAGCTGCTACCACTATCCTACATGATATGATGCACAAAGAAGTCGAGGTCTACGTCGATGATATGATCGCCAAGTCCAAGACTCGAGAAGGTCATGTTCCTGTGCTTAGGAAATTCTTCGAGAGATTACGAAAGTTCTGCATGCGTCTAAATCCTCAGAAGTGGACCTTTGGGGTTACAGCGGGTGAGATGCTCGGTTTCATGATCACTTATCGTGGAATTGAGGTCGACCCATCCAAAATCAAGGCAGTCCTCGAGATGAAGCCACCAGATTCTGAAAAGGGAGTGCGAAGCTTTTTGGGAAAGGTACAGTTCATCAGCAGATTCATCGCTAAGTTAACATTAACTTGCGAGCCGATGTTCCGTCTATTGAAGAAGAATACCCCATTCGTTTGGACAGACAAGTGCCAGGCGGCTTTCACCTCCATTCAAACCTATCTGCAAAACCCTCCGGTTTTAATGCCACCGGTGCCAGGGAGACCTTTAATACTTTACTTGTCCGTGAATCCTTCGTCTATGGGGTGTTTGCTGGCTCAAGAGGGAGAAAAGGGAGTCGAAAAGGCCATTTACTACCTGAGTAAGAAGATGGTTGGCGCTGAAGAACGCTACACTGCCCTCGAAAAGACGTGTTGGGCTCTTGTTTGGGCATCCAAGAAATTAAGACACTACATGCTGGCTTACCCAGTGAAGTTGATTTCTCGAATGGATCCTCTCAAGTATCTGTTTGAGAAACCTGCGCTTACTGGTAAGTTAGCACATTGGTTGCTGTTGCTCGCAGAGTTCGACCTCGAATATGTCACTAGGAAATCTGTCAAAGGGCGCGCGGTCGCCGAATTTCTGGCTGATCATCCCGTCGAGGGGCCAGAGGACTCAGATTTTACGTTTCCGGATGAAGGAGTGATGGCAGTTGTCGAAGACACCTGGACTCTTTACTTTGATGGGGCAGCCAATCAGAAGGGATACGGGATTGGAGTTTTGCTTATAACCCCCGATGGTGCTCATATTCCGCTTGCATTCAAACTCAATTTCGATGTCACGAACAACCAAGCTGAATATGAGGCCTGCATTGTTGGCATGGAAGCTGCTCTTACGCTCGGTGTTGAAAAACTTGAGGTTATTGGTGACTCCAACCTTGTCGTTTCTTAGGCTAACGGAGACTGGAAAGTTCGGGAAGACAGATTGAAACCTTATCACCAAGACTTGGAGGACCTCATTCCTCGTTTCAACAAGGTCACGTTCACGCACATCCCTCGGATGAAGAACCAATTCGCCGATGCTCTAGCAACTCTGGCTTCCATGATCGAGCTTCCGATTGGTATCAAGCTTCGTCCTATTCTAATCGAACAGCGGGACTTGCCTGCTTATCAATACATCAACGCCGTCGATGATGTCGATGACGGCCTACCCTGGTATCACGATATTTGGAACTTCGTCGAAAGTGGTCAGTTTCCGGCCGACGCTACCAAAAAGGATCGAGCGGCGCTCCGAAGAATGGCCGCTCAGTACATTATCTGTGGCGGGAGACTGTATCGGAGATCTCACTGCGGAATGCATAAGCTCTGTGTCAACGGCGCTGAGGCCATCAAAATCATGGAGGAAATTCACGAAGGAATTTGTGGCCCTCACATGAGCGGGGTCATGCTTGCCAGGAAAATCTTACGACAGGGATACTTTTGGTCTACCATGGAGTCCCAGTGTGTGGATTATGTGCGCCGCTGCCATAGGTGTCAAATCCATGCCAATCTCATGCATGTCCCTCCTTCTAAACTATTTGGCATGACATCGCCTTGGCCCTTTTCTGTTTGGGGTATCGACGTTATCGGTATGATCAGGCCTTCTGCTTCGAATGGGCATCGGTTCATTTTGGTGGCAATAGATTACTTCACCAAGTGGGTCGAGGCCGAATCTTACAAGACCCTGACGGCGATTCAGGTTGCTCAGTTTATCCGAAAGAACATCATCTATCGGTATGGGGTTCCGCAGGCATTTGTTTCTGACAACGGGGTCCATTTCAAAGGCAGGGTATTGGAGCTTTTCGAAGAATTCCAGATCCAGGTTCATCACTCAACGGTCTATCGCCCTCAAACAAATGGGGCGGTTGAAGCAGCCAACAAGAACATTGAGACTATCATCAAGAAATCCGCAGAGTCCGCCAGGGACTGGCACGAGCAGCTGCCTCTAGCTCTTTGGGGGTACCGCACGTCAATTCGAACATCAACGGGGGCAACCCCTTTTTCCCTAGTTTACGGGATGGAAGCTGTCCTTCCCATCGAGCTGGAGGTGCCGACTTTGAGGATCATGGCTGAATGTGAACTCGCGGAGTCCGAATGGCTTAGCGGAAGGTTTGTCGAACTCTTGCTCTTTGACGAGAGAAGGCTCCGTGCCTTGTATCACGTTCAGGGATATCAGCGCAGGATTGCCCGGGCATTCAACAAGAAAGTGAAGTCTCGTGACTTGGCTGAAGGGGACATGGTTACGAAGGAAATCCGGGCTCCCATCTTCGATCTACGTGGCAAGTTCCGCCCAAAACGCGCGGGACCTTACATTATCAAGACCATCCTCTCGGGTGGAGCAGCTCAGCTCATCGATCTGGACGGCAACGAGTTCAACACTCTGGTCAACCTGGATCAACTTAAACGTTACTACCCTTGAGAGAAGCTCGTTGGGCTGAAAACCACAAGGGTGGGCGGTCCTAAGCAAAAATTAGAGCAAGCCTGCTAGACTGAAAACCCAAGGGGGCAGTTTAGGCAAAAATAAATAGGCATTCAATCAAAGCTCGCTAGACTGGAAACCTGCAGAGGCAGTCCTAGGCAAAATTTAGAGCGTAAAAGGGGAGCCAAAATACACGAGCGAACCTTAGCCTGAACTACGTTTTGACTTGATTCCCTAGTTTGGGATACGTAGGCAGTCTCTCTTTGAGACTCGGTCATACTCTGTCGAACCGTAGCCTGAACTACGTCTTGACCTGATTCCCTAGCTTGGGATACGTAGGCAATCTCTCTGTGAGATTCGGTCACAATCAATCAACTCGATCCAGGTTTTTCCCATTACCGGAGCGCACCTCAACTTTCAAACGACGTGGTGTTCAACACTTGGATAAAAAAGGGGAAAATTCTTAATCTTTCACCTTTGTTCAAAACTATTATTTCTATTACATAGGCTGAGCAGAGCCCCAAGAAAAACAGTAAAGCATCAAAAACCAGAAGGAAATGCTAAGAGGCCCTCACGGGCTCACAGTTTATTCTAGATCATTGGATTTGAGTCAGGAGTCAGTCTGCGTTTTGTCTGCTTTCGACCTCTTCTCTTAACCATACTACATAGCGGTGTTTGAGTCTTGTACTGAAGTCGTCTTCCGCTCCTCCGAGTTCTCTCAAACCCTAGTTGTGTTCATACCCTGCTAGATGTTGGGCTGTAAAAACTGGAACGTGGAAGTCTTCTATCCCAGCTCGATGAAAGCCTTGGCTCATGCCCAGTTGCCGCAGGATACGGCCTGGGATGTAGAACGTGAAACTGGACAGGCCAGCAATCACCATTCGCTCGAAACCTGCAGAGTGCAAAGCCATATCCGGAATGTTCAAGGCTCTGTGCCGCCAGACGATCTCGCGCAGAGACATCTCTCTCATGAAGGTGTGCCACTCCTCCTCAGACATTTCTGGGTACAGCATTCCCCTTTGGTGCATCCGCCCGGGCAGACGGGGCCAGTCCGCTTCAGGAGCTGAGATTAGTCCAAGCTTGTCACATAGCCATAGCTGCATGAGCGAAAAGACGAGTAAGGAGCCACATAAGCCCGAGCGAAAGAAAACAAGTAAGGAGCTACCATACAGCCTTAGCCGAGAGTCGAGGTAAAAACAGACTGTGTGAAAACCGGAAAAAGGTGAGCTGAGTGAGATTTTACCTGTAACAGGATTGGACTGCCACCAAATGTGTTTGTCTGACCTGTGGCCACCAAATCCAAACCAATGAGTGTCTCAGCGAGTACCACGGGCACCACGTTCTTCCGAGCACCCATCTCCGCAGCCACGTGTACCAACGAGGGGTCAGGCCGTCCATACGGAGACACCAGCAGGTATGTGGCCAGTATGCCAACCGACATGGCAAATCGACGTCGAGACTACAGAACCGTATCCGCTGGATCGCCGTCAGGCCCGTACCACTCCATTAGACGCGCGATGTTTATTTGTCTGCCAATCAACAGGCCTTCCGCTGCACCTTGGGAAATGTTCAGACACGTCTTCAGCAACTTTGACATGCTTTGCCTGTAAAGTGGCACGACCATCACGTTCGAAGCGAAACCTTGGAGATATGCTTGGAATTCTTCAACGGTCGGGCACAACTCGTCGTCCCCAAATCGGAACACATGGACGTCCCGGTCCCAAAACTGCAGGGCTGCTCTTAGAATTTCGGGGCGAAGCCTTGCGCTTTTTAAGAAGCGAAAGGCCGCCAACCCGTGGGAACGGAAGCATAGCCAATCGCTCGCAACGAATTCTTTGAGCCATGAGCCAATTAAGGTGGGGAGATGATTTGCCATTTGGGGAACAGTGCTAGAGATTTCCCACGGAAGCACACCCTTCGTTCAGGGACTCACCCCTCTTTATAAAGCCAAGGAAGGAGGCATACCTTTCCTATTAAGTGAGGTGGCCTTGCAAGGTGTCCCTCCACTTGCTAAAAATCAAGGGAACATCTCTGGAGAAAGCCAGGAGCCCCCTGCACGCCCAGGCCTGCTGACAAGTTCTGCCACCTCTTTTTGTCCGAATGAGTCAAAGCTGGCCACTGCAACAAGAATTCTCCATCGTGCGAGGGTCCTGGAGTGTCGCGCGACTGTTTATGTTCGCGCGATGGTTGTGATTGCTCGCGCGAGATTTCAGTTTATTTCGACACAGTAGGGCAGGCTACTGCCTTTTTGGGGGCATTTTCCGGATTTTGGCTCGGGCCATATTTTGAAATTTCAATGCTTCCAGTAGGTCATTATGAGTATTTATGACTACGTCGAAGCGTTGTTTCTTCAAATTACGCGTTCAATGACAAGTTCGTTCCCTCAGAGAAATAACGGCCGGATAATTCAAAGGTTTTATTTAGCCGATCAAGCCAGGCAAAGTGGCATACAATTTACAAAGCAAGTGCTGAAAAGCGAAGCCTACTGGCCTTACTAATTACAATTTGTTCTCCCACGGGATTCAGAAATATCCCCTCAGTCTTGCCTCAACTTCAACACGGAGCCATCTTATGTAACGATTTTCCAGCCATGTCCTGAACTCTGGAGTTGGTTCCTTCAACGTTCTATCACCCCAGTTGTCTCTATAGCAGCGCAAATCCCAGGAAGTGAACGCGGGGATGTCAAAGTCTTCTGCTCCGTATCGTTTGTATCCTTGGCTCCTTCCAAGCTGACAGAGCGTGCGCCCAGGGACGTAAAATGTGAAGCTTGACAGGCCGGCGATTATCACTCTTTTGTTTCCCGCTGATTTGAGCGTCATTGCTGGAAGGTTTAACCAGAGACACCTCCAGACTATATCTTCGGAATGCAGATCATTCAGGAAGGCAACCATATCTCCACCGGCAAGTCGGGGAATATCATCGGTCTCGCGACCAACAATCTGGGAAACTCTTCGAAGCCAGCCTGTGGCTCTTCCAAAACCCCAACTTTGTCTGCCAGTCAGA
Organism: Rhododendron griersonianum; assembly: GCA_018127125.1. Taxonomy (NCBI): domain Eukaryota; kingdom Viridiplantae; phylum Streptophyta; class Magnoliopsida; order Ericales; family Ericaceae; genus Rhododendron; species Rhododendron griersonianum. The sequence continues at coordinate 39,619,200 of CM030791.1, forward strand.
GCTGCATGAGAACAAGGGACGAGTCAAAATTCAAAAACAGCCTAAGCATTTGGAGTGAGGTTGAAAATGCAAGAAAGCGTGTCGAGTGTGTATTTACCTGGAGCAAGATAGGGCATCCGCTGAAAGAGTCAGCTTGCTCAAGCTTCAGCATGTCCAAACCCAGGAGCGTCTCCGCTAAAACCACGAGCATAATGTTTTTCCCGTTGTCCATTTGTGAGGCAATGCTCTCCAGTTTGGGATTTACCCCTCCGTCAATGGGAACCAGCATATACGCAGCCAGTGCGCATATAGACAAGACGAAGCATCGTTGAGCTTCCCCGACATAGTCTCCCAGGCCAGCCTCCGGGCCATACAGTTCGATTAGGCGAAGGATGTTGAGCTCGCCGTTTCGAATGATGCTGGCTGTCACCGCCGCCGGAATGTTGAGTTTTGCCCGTAGAATTTGCTCCATGTCTTCATGGACGGGCGGCACGGCAAGAACGTCTAGATTGGCGAACCCCGGGGCATATGCCTGGAACTCTTCTATTGTGGGACACATTTCATCTTCACGGAATCGGAAGACGTGTATAATGGGGTCCCAGAAAGGCAATGCAGCTTGAATGATTTCGACGCACGGTCGAGCAAATCGGAGATCTCGAATCGAGGATAAACAGCGAGACCGGGGACTTGCCCAATTTATGGTTTCCTCTCTCATTAGCCAAGGATCAAGGGCTTCCATTAGAGAGTCTCCCATTATAGATAAGTTGAAGGGGTGTACACTTCATTAAGCCCTCAAACCCTTCTTCAAATAGCCAAGGAGTTGGTGAGACCAAGGCATAGGTGTCCTACCACCTTGCATGGCAGAACAGCCTTCCTTCTGCAAACCCAGAACAACTTTCAAGACGTGGAAATAATGAACAGCTCCATGCCAATAATTTGGTCAAACAAAGGCTGCTTAGCAGGAGTTGACTCTCGCGCGACACTCTCGAAGCATCGCGCGACATACGGTACTCGCGCGACAGTTCCAAACCATCGCGCGATGATTGGTCTGCAGTTTTGACAGATTTCAGCAGCCACTGTCCAAAATTGGTCGATTTTCATTCCAGAGGTCATTTGGTGCTTTTGGAGATTCCAGCAAGTCATCATAAGCATATGTGACTGTATCCAAGCGTTGGATCCCGAATGCCGTGCTCAACGAAGATTTTGGACCCTCGGAGGCCTGTTTCAAGTTCAAATCAAGGTTTCGGAAGTTCGAAACTCGTTCCGGGGACTCTAGCCCATTTCGGTCATGCCATGCAGGTCGCCTGGACCTTGAGTGACTGTATGGAGGTGTCGGTTTCAGTCCGGGACATAATCGAGTCATCTTTCAATGTTTTATACCATTTTTTTTGTGTTGTCTTGAACATTCTTCGGTATGAGTCCATTTTTGGGGCGTTCTGTTCAATTCTGTCAATTGGCACGGGTCATGTCAACCGCCGTTGATCGTTTAAGTGCGTCGTTTTCACTTTTTCAAGGCATTGTGATTTTTGGTCTATTAATACCCAAAGTTTCATTGTTTCCCGTATCCTCGTATCCTGATTGTGTCTTAGGGTATATTGCCTTCCTCTTTCAGAGCTAGGTTGTTTTATACACTCATACGTGTCTGTGTGCGGTCTCAATGTGTTGTCAATGCAAGTTTGGTATTAGTGGCGGTTTTACTGATTCTTATGCACAATAAGAAGCTGTAAAACTTTAGAATGCAACTTTTATGTACTAAACCATGATCTATCCATGTCAAAAGCAAAAGGACTACTGTATCCATGGCCCTCGGCCGATCAAAGCTACTAAGTCAAAACAGGGCACATGCGCCCGCTAATCAAAAAGAGGCACGCAGGCTCTCAAAATATCTATCTGTCAAAAGCTATCTACTTGGGCACGCAGGCCCAGAATCAAAGGCAAAAAGGGTAACGGAGGCCTCGTCAGCACCCCTCAAGCCCATCATCGCTGTCTGAAGTATCGTGCAGCTCCCGGGGATCATCTCTGTACCTCGGATCATCAATGGAGTCGTCAGACCCACTGCTGGTGGACGAGTGCTCTTCACCCTCTTCTTCTGCCGCTTCTTCCTCACCCTCTTCTTCCTCATTCTCGGAAATGGGACTCATGATCAATTTCGGCCTGCGAGTCGGGCCCGGCTTCTCCAACGTCGGCTTCTCGCGCTTCTTCAGTTGGTACCGAAGCTCAGCTTGCCTCGCGGCTTGCTTGGCTTCCTCCTCGCGTGCACGCGCTGTCTGTGAACTCCTCGTCTGCCGTCGCGTGGTGGTTACCGGAGGCGTGGATTTCTGTGCCACCACCTTCTTCGGTGGCGGATCTCGCGCACTCTTCCGCCTAGGGTTCATCTTCCCCTCCACCTGCATTATCATTGCATTTCAAAAGCATGAGTATCTATTGCACGTATTGTATTTCTGTATTGAAAACAGGTACATCTATCAAGCTATCAAAGCAGGAATGTATCGAAAACATGAATATATCGAAAGCAGGACGTATCGAAAGCTGAAATGTATCGTTTTCATACCTGGGTCCTCTGAACAACGGCTGGCTGAGTCGGCTGTAACGTCGATGCCTGGTACTGCAACTCCAGTGGCGTGCCGCTCGCCGCCTTTCTCACCACATTCTCCAACGCCAGCATGCGTCGAACGGCCTCGTTCACCCACTCGATTGGCACCTGCATGCAATTCAAGTTCATCAGGCTATTCAGCAGATAATTCAAGTACTTGGAATTCAAAAGCAATATTGGAAACTGATTCTTACCGAAACGGTTACAGGAGCAGGCTCCGCTCTCGCGGGCACTAACTGTAGCTCTGCAGGATTCCCCTGGCTGTCAACCACGGGAATCCTCCAAAGCAGCGCAGGAAGTCCACCAACTGCCGGCTCGCTCGGGGCTCGCCTGGTCCGGTTCTCACCTCCTCTCCGTCCCTCTCCGGCTGCTCTCCTCTCCTCAGCGGCCCCTGCAGCCTGGCCTCGCGCCTCTCTCCGGCCACGGACCCCCAGTGGACCTGCCAGGAAGTCTCGCTGGTAGACTGCATAGTCCCTACCAGGACGCAAGTATCGCTCAAGCTCAGTATCCGGCCTCGTGTACCTCTCCAGCTCAGCCCGCGTGTACTCTCCTGTGTGTGAAGCTCGAGGTGGGAGTGGCCCTGGCACCCAAAACTCAGGGTAACCAAGCGACTGGCGTGTCACTCGGTCTCCCAAGTACCACTGCCAACCAAAGGCAGACTCTAACAGCACCCTGCTGGCCGTGACAGCTCTGCTTCGGGCCAAGTACTCAGGCTCTGATTCCGCTCTCCTCCAAGGATCCCAATTGACCTGCGTTTCAAAGCAAACGGGCAATGCAGATAATTGATCAGCGACAGCATTAAAGCAAGGAAATGAATGCAGGTCTAAGGCTTAAAGTCGTGTGTTCATACCTGTGAAGCCCTGAGCTCGTCTAGATACAGCCTGAAGGCGTTGAGCTCGCCTCTCCCCTCCTTTTTCCCGGTGCTCGCCCTGCTCCACTTCAACGCACGAGGGAGAGTGCTTAAGTCCGGATGCTTGCATTCCGGCGGATACATCCGCAAAACCTCATAAGCCCAAAGCTGCAAGGTTTAGACAGGTTCAAACGTTAGTCAAGGCATGCAGCATTTAAAGTCAAAACAGTCAAGCAAGCTAAACAATGGGCAAGCATAATCAAATTGTGCTTAAAGGGGTTAGCATCATACCTCCCAGACCCTCCAGTAGCCGGCCGTGCTCTTACCCGTCCTCGACGAGTGGCCAAAGAAGAGGTAGGCCGTCCCAAGAGCCGCTCCGCCCCAGTCAAAACGCGAGGCCGTCCTTAAGTCCCTCAACGCCGGCAAGTAAGAAAGGTGGACGTTGCTTCACCTGTTTGGGTACAGCGTGGCACCAAACAGGTATAGCAAAAACGCCCGGGCCATCTGCTCCGCCTCCCGATCACTCGACACCTCCTTCTTTAGGTAGCCCTTGAACTGGTCAAACCTCGCCATCCCCCCCTCTATCTTGGGCACTCTGCCCAGAAACCACTCCAGAGCGGCCCAATCCTCCTGGATCCCCGAGTCAAACGGGATAGGCTCACCTCCAACCCTCAGCCCTGTGATCGCTGCGAAGTCAGCAGACGTCACCGTCATCTCCCCAGGAGGTAGGTGGAAGGTATTGGTGGTATCCCTCCACCTCTCAGCAAGTGCAACGAGGACGGCGTGGTCAATCCTCGCTAGGGTCAAAGTCCGCACAAACTCCCCAAAGCTTGCCTCGTCTACCAGCCGCCTCACTCTCTCTGGCAGCCCCTCGTACAGCTGCAAAGACATGCACGCTCCCCCGAAGCCGCGGATGTCCCTCTAATCAGCTCCAGCCTGTTTCAGATAGAAAGACAAGCAGCAAATGGTCTGTCAGTACACGGGAAGTTCATTCTCAAGTTCTAGGTAATCAATGAAGCCTACGACAGATGGTTGGTCCAAGTTATTGCGTATTGGGCCTATACTACAGAAATACATGGCTTTAGCATGCTTTGGTTCGCAGGATCATCCGTGCAATTCTAAAGTTCAAGCACGTTCTAAGCAAGTATCGAATGTGAACTATCAAAGCAAGAATATCGAAATCAAATTACAAAGGGTGTTTTCTGGGAATATACCTCCATCCATGTCGCTGCAATGTGGGCCCGGGGATCCCTCAACGCCAACTCGTCGTCGTAGTCTCTCCGCGACGGTGCGCGGGCCGCAATGCCCGACGGCACAAAGAGGTGCGGCGTAGGAAGCACGTATGCCTCCGCTGAAAAAACCGGCCGACTCGTGTTCTTCGCCTCCTCCACGGCCGTCACCCTAGGCCCTTGCGCCTCAACTCGGGCTCTCTCCTCAGCCTCCGCGTTTCTCAGAAGCTCCTCGCTCTCCAGTCTTTCTCTCTCGGCTCGCTCCGCCGCCTCCGATGCAGCAATGGCACTTGCCCGGTCCTCCTTGGCCTTCAAAACTATCTCCCCGACCAAGGGGTTATCCTCTAACAGTTTCGCCAACATTTCGTCTGGAAGGTGTTCGGCGACATCATACTTCGTAATCGGCACGTGTCTCGACGACGTGGCCGCGGTCGACTCCGGCCTGAACAACACGTCCTCCTCCCGGATCTCAACCGGAGGCACCGTGGTCTCCTCCTCCGCGTCGACAACACTTTTACCCTTCGCCGAATCCCTCGGCGGGGACCCGGACGGTTCAACAGTGTTATCTCCACTGCCACTGCCTCTGCCTCCTCCAGAATCAATGCTCGCGCGAGACTCCTCCTCCATCGCGCGAGGTTGTTCTTCAGCACCGATCTCTCCTGCGTCCATTGGACTCGCTCCGGCCACCACTGACCCCTCTACGGCCGTGACCGGGTCCAGCCGCTCAACGCTGTAGCCTTCGGCCCCAGTATCAACAGTCGCGCGAACATCTAGATCTGTCGCGCGACTGTGCTCACCAGCACCAGTTGCCTGCTCGCGACCCTGTTCGCCATCACCGCCGCCTGTCGCCGCTGCACTGGCGTCTATACTAACCTCCGCGACAACCTCTGTCGGTGCTTGATCCCCTATATCGACAGCTGTGGGCCCCCCCGATCCTCGGCTTGATCAATGACCCCTCCTCCGCTTCCACTGCTGCCATGGTCAGCCATGGTTCAGCGATCAAGAGTTGGTTCGTCGACTTCGTGGGTGGAACCAAGGTTTGGAAGGAGTTTGGGAGGAGAGACGAGAGTTTGAGAGAGTTTCAAAGTTTTGAAACTGTTCTGGTTACTGTTTTTGAAACGTCCCCGGACGATTTAAACGTTTGGAACGCGTTTGGGCCGGGTCTGGGCCTGTCCAGACCCAAGCCCTAACTTATGACCCTCGCGCGATGGTTCGTGAGTGTCGCGCGACATTACATCTTGGGTCTCAGGCCCAATCCGGATTCTGAGTCCGGCCCAATCTCAATTAATCCCTTTTTAAGGTCCATGACATGTTGATATGTTGCCAATAAAATTTGAGGGTCATTTTGGGAGCTTTGTCTTCAGACCTGAAGAATTTGGTATCCCCTGTAGCGACGATCTATCCGTCCAATCAAAGCAGCGACGATCTATCTGTCCGATCAAAAGCGACGATCTATCCGTCCGATCAATCATCAGCGACGATCTATCCGTCCGATCATCATCAGCGACGATCTATCCGTCCGATCATCAGCAGCGACGATCTATCTGTCCGATCAAAGCAGCGACGATCTATCGGTCCGATCATCAGCAGCGACGATCTATCCGTCCGATCATCATCAGCGACGATCTATCCGTCCGATCATCATCACCGACGATCTATCCGTCCGATCAATCAAAAGCGACGATCTATCCGTCCGATCAATCAGCAACGATCTATCCGTCAGATCAATCAAATCAGCGACGATCTATCCGTCCGATTTCCAATCTCTCCCTTTGGTGCACGGTATTTTTATATACTCGTCTGCATTTTCCATTTAATCGGCTTTTGGGCAGATTTGGTGGGTGTCTAGAAATCTTTGACGTTACCCGTACCAGTCAATGGTGCTCCGCGTGCCGTCAAAGAGGGACTACTGTAGACAGCCCAATCTGGGTCTCCCAATCATTTTACTTTATTTTACGATTTTCTTGTTTCCCCGATGATGAAATCGGATCAAACAGAGCTTGGATCGGGAATGTATTGAGCTTGGAATGCTTGGAACCCTAATCGAACCCCTTTGAACCCTTCTGAACCTTCAGTCAAACCCCTAAAACCAGAGTTGACCCTCGCGCGAGCCTTTCTGTCCCTCGTGCGACACTTAGCTTGCCACGTGTAGTCAAAGTCAAACTGTTGACTGTTTGACCCTCGCGCGACACTTCCGAACCCTCGCGCGATGGTTTTCTCCTGTCCCTATCACAGAATCCAGCTGGACTTGTGATGATTGCTTGGCACATGGGTTCCCATGGGCTGGAACCCCGTTCTCCTCAGCTGAACGGCGTGCTGGCAGGTTCTAATCCCATGCAATCCCCCAACCACTCTCTCACCTTGTTGGCTAGCCTCACAACCAAGTTGTGACCAGCCTTGGTGGCTGGTCCTAAGGTCTTGTTTGGCCCCTAACTAAGCCTTGCATTCCCCCTATAAATACCCCCATTGGTCTTCCATGTAAAGGGTTCCAAAAATTGCTTAAGAGATTCATTAGTCATTTCACAAGCTCTACACTAGCTAGCACAAAGTTACTAACCCTCAAACCACTTCCTAAGCCTCTGAACTCAGGGTGTTCATACACTCTTGGTAGCAAGATCACACCAATCAATCCAATCTACTCCCAAACCCTTTCCAAGCAAAGGTATAATGTTCAAGCTGTTTCTGTTTTGATCCCTGAGGGGGGCTGACAGGGCCAAGGCTGGTAATCAATACCATGTCCTGGTCCTAAAGCCAGCAAAGTTACAAGAATTCGTGGCAGCTACACCCTCGCGCGATGGTCCCATTTACTCGCGCGACACTCGTGTCAGCAATAGAATGGACCTCGTGGGGAAGGGAAGCTACCCCTTTCCTGTTTTTGTAGTATTTTCATGCCTGACGTACTTTACTTTGATTTTTAGATCACTGTGATGCATGCAAAAACAAAATACAGTAGCTAGTTTATTTGCTTTAAACAGTTTGGAATGCCCTTGGGATCCCCTGAATCTGTCTCAGGACCCCAAGCATGTAAAGCAATTCCTGGAAGTCCAGTCAGGAGTGTCGCGCGAGGTTTACTTTCTGTCGCGCGACAGTTCTCTGATTTCCATGAATGGCCCTTGCATGGGCAACTTGGCCCTTGGCCTCTGTTTTGATACCCCCACTGTTTAGGGGTTGTGTTTCATCTTATTTGGCTCCTGCTTGGAGTATTGTGTAATAATTAGCATTTTACAGTCTTCCAATACACTGCTTGGTTTGCTTCCTGGGTGTGCACTGGTCCTTCCAGAGCCCAGAAGGGGATGATTTTGGGACTGTGGTGAGATGACAACACTCGCGCGAGAGTCAGTGTGTCTCGCGCGATGATTGACTTGCATGCAGATCTGTTCAGGCATGCAAGTTGGTCATCGTGCAGGGCAAATCTGCCCCGAGTCTGGTTTTGGCATCTGATCGCTGTTTCAAGATCATTCCGTTTATTATTCATCATGCTACTCATCCATGTCATTATTTGATCACATCCTGCAAATTGTTACAGTTTTAATCCCCGATTAACTGTTTCCCCGCCCTAATTGGCTAAAATCAATTAAAAGAGGAAGAATCACAAAGGTTTTCATTAAAATGCCTAAGTAGAGACCGATCTCCGGATTGGGCGAGAGGGGTGCCATAAAACCCTTCCCCTCTCGTAACCTGGCTCCCGAACCCAGATATGGTTATGACGGACTGGTTTCCTTCACTTTTTCAAATAAAGCGTGGCAGGTGCTTCGAAATACGGTTCCTTGAGTGTCGGACCTTCAAAACTCAAGTGGCGACTCTGTATTTTTGAGCGCTTGCCACCGGCGCTCGCGCTCCCTAGATTTTCAAAAAAGGGCCGCAATGGCGAAAGGAACGGAATCCTTTTTCCGAGGGCACGCTGCCCACACTTGAAAAGTGGTTCACATGTGGCTGTGAGTTTGGAAATGAACCTACTGATGAACTGTACCTTCCCCAGAAAGCTCCTTACTTCCTTTTCTGTCTTTGATGGTGATATCTCCATGATAGCCTGTATCTTGGAAGGGTCTACTTCGATTCCTCTTTGAGTGATGAGAAATCCTAGCATTTTACCGGCCGTTACCCCAAAAGTGCATTTTTGAGGATTAAGACGTAGCTTGTATTGCCTAATCCTCTCAAAGAACTTTTGAAGGGCTTCATAGTGTCCTTCCCTTTCCTTTGACTTGACTATCATATCGTCGACATATTCCTCGACTTCTTTGTGCATCGTGTTGTGTAGCAGTGTTGTTGCCATCCTTTGGTAAGTGGCTCTAGCGTTCTTCAACCTGAATGCCATTACTCGGTAACAGTAGGTTCCCCACGGCGTGGTGAAGGTGGTCTTCTCTCTATCTTCAGGAGACATCAGAATCTGATTATACCCAGAAAACCCGTCCATGAAAGATAGCAGTGCATGCCCTGCGGTGTTGTCCACAAGCTCGTCTATATGTGGCAATGGAAAATCATCCTTTGGACTGGCCTTGTTGAGATCTCGGAAATCTACACAGGCCCTGATTCCTCCAGTTTTCTTTAGCACTGGAACGATGTTAGCTACCCACTGTGGATATTCGGTGACTATGAGAAAACCGACATTGATTTGCTTAGTGACTTCTTCTTTTATCTTTAAGACCCAATTAGGGTGCATACGTCTTAGCTTTTGTTTAACAGGTTTTGCGTCAGGATGGAGGGAAATTTTGTGCTGAACAATTTAGTGGTCTATTCCAGGCATGTCCTCGTAAGACCAGGCAAAAACATCTTTGTATTCTTTTAGCAAAAGGATTAGTTTTTCACTTTCTTGAGAAGATAGTGTTGCACCAATTTTAACCAGTTTGGGCTCGTTTTCAGAGCCTATATTTGTTGTTATTATTTCCTTAGAAAAAGGTTTGGAGTGCCTCTCTTCTTCTCTTTCGATGAATTCTAGAATTTCTTTTGGGATTTCTTCCTCAAAAATTGGATTATCCGAATCCACGCAATTAATCATAGGCAAAGTGAAATACTCTAAATCTTCTTTCTCATTGCTAAAATTGTCAAAAGACATTTCAGAATCAAATTCAAAATAAATGTCATGCCTTGGTGCTTTGACCATGTTTTCCTCACTAGACTCAGGAGTTTGAAAAGATGAGAAGCTAGACTCGGACTGAGTTGACTCGGAGTCGGAATCGGAATCGAAACTAAGATCGGAATCAGCATTTTTCATTTTGTATTTTAGAGTGTGTTCCAAGGTCCAGTTAGGGTAAGCCCCTTTTTCAACATCCACAATAAGCTCAAAGCAGTCTTTTTCATCACTAAGGTTGATCATCAGCACCTCACTGTTATCTTGATTCACACTTTCATCACTATCACCCTGCAAGTCTTGGAAGGCCATTTGGTTTGCTATTGCCGTTATCTCCTATAATTGAGCTTCAATCTCTGCCTCGTCGCTATTGTCGACTCTTTGTGTGCCAACGAATCCCCACCAATTACCAAAATATCTGTGATGGGGTGAATCACCCTTATTTCATTGTCGGTGACCACCTCATCAAAGAGTAAGTTTAGTGTTATTTTGTCCAGTGGATCATTGTCAGCAGATTCTTCTTCCTTTGCTCTTTCAGCTTCAGGGTTGTCGGCCTCATTGATTGGCCAATAGTCCTCGGTAGGTGCATAGGGGTCATAGTAATAGATTGGGACCCTGCGAAATCCTTCTTCTTCAATTATGCCTTCTACTTCTTCCTCATAGACTGTTCTTGCGAACATGACATGATCGTCTTCAGTGACAATTACCATAGGCTTTGGCTGATCCACCGGGGTGATGTATTTGGAAGGGTCAAAAATCTTGGCAGTAGGGTGGATTGGGCCAGACAGCTTGGTGACAATTTGAAAGTGCGAATCAGACATGAACAGTGAAGCAGTCATTTTTCCTGAAAAATTGTGCTTTAGTTAGATTTATGTTGTGTTTGGATTGGATTTTGAATTTTTTTTGAAAAATAGTAGGGATAATAAGTGGAGAGAGATAGAAAGAGAAATGTTAGAAGTAGGGGGAATCTAGGGGGAATTTTTTGAAAAATTCTTTTTGAATTGCAAAGAGAATAAGGCATTAGTTTAGCTTACCCTCCCTTTCTTTTGATCTTAAAAGGCCCCTAAGGTTTGACCTGCAAAAGAAGACTTTACAACATACATATATACAATGGGTGTGAGGAAGAACTTTTACAAACAAATGCAAGTAGGTTCCTATCTTATTTTGATAAGTTCTATGGCTTTCTAACACATGTAAGGTTTTAGGTAGTCTCAAGGGTGCTCCGTTGTCAAAGGGCACCAGCCCTTCCGCCAGCCCATCATAGGCGGCGATCGGACGGTTTCCTTTTTGATATACCACTAGGTACAAGTGACTGTGGAGTTTGCTAGAACCCCTAACATAGCCCGTGACTTGCCGGGATATTAAGTGAACTCAACGAGGTTGTCCGCTCGATGCAGATGATAAATGAATTAAACAAAACATGTGTTTGTCTTATGTCGAACTTTCTGGTTATGGCTTTCTCAGTCCTCAGCAGAGTTGCCAAAAACTGTAGACATCTCCCAGAAGCGGGGTATCGCCATACAGATTGATCATTGCTGTTTGATTGGTTGTTTGCTACATAAACCAAGATCGTGGATATTCCCATGGCTAGGAACATCGCCACACGATAGCGGTTATCATCAAAACAGAGTCGCCACCTAGTTTAAGAGAACTAGGAAAAACAGATAGAGATTCTGGGCATGGGAGCCAAAGGTACAATGAGGGGACGATGTTAGGCATCCCTCTCTGCCCAGTTGTGAGACTGGCCCATAATTGCTCGACATAAGATTATCACATGCTTAATTTAATTCTAAACACATAAACTGATTTTAGCCTTTAAAAGTGAATAAGGTGAGCCGAGACGATAAGTAAACCATGCATCAGAAAGCAGAGAACAAAACAGACTATCCCAAGGAGATGGATCCCGCGACCGGTGAATAGATGTCACGGCCGAGGGATCCTCTTGGTTTGATGTACGGGCCGATGGATCGAAGATCCAGCCGATGTTCTTCCTCACACCAAACAATACGACTAACAGATAATCAAAATGCTATGATTAAGCATAAAAATAGGAAATAAATTGAACCAAAGGCCCTTGGGCCTCACCACCTTGATCCCTCAGTAGCTTGATTGCTTCGGATTGAGGGTGATTGACTGATTGCTTCTTGAAACCCTAGGGTTAGGGTTTGAACTTCGGGGTTTGGATCGTCGGATTATGGTTGCCTTCGGGAGGTTGGGGCTTTTGTAGAGGGGATTTGAGAGTGCATTTCTGCAGAATTTTGTGGCTGATGATGGTGTATCAACTTATTAATTTCGGAACCTAAGGGTCCATTTATATAGGCATAGGGGTGACTCACTCCATCCAATCAAAACGCACGGTTGGAATTGGAATTGCAATGCAATACAAACTCTTCATGGCAATCCCTAAACGTGGCCGGAACGCATCGGAAAAAGGCTGCTAGGGTTTTGTGAACGGATCAAACGATTGACAGAACGTTACAGAATTTGGAAAATAGACGATCTGGCGGCCAAGCAAACGATCTGACGACCGAGGAAATGATGTTGCGGCCGAGGAATAGACCTGGCGGCCGGCTAATCGATCTCTCAGGGAGATTTTCAAGCAACAGGCTTCACGGGTGAAGAAATGATGTTGAGGTCGTGATCAATGTCATGTCTGAAAGGCTATTTGGCTCTGGATTGGGTCCTCTAAGTGGCTAAAAGTTCTCACCGAAAGTCCTAAGGTTCAAGAAGTCAATCAGAAATCATTATATCCATATCATCATTGGGATGGTCCCCAAGGTGGGACTTGAAATAATCATTAGGCCAAATTGGGGTGTCTACAATATCATTTCTAAATACTATGCAATTATTAGTCGAATGACTCCAAGAGTTGTGGTACTTACAATATTCCTCTCCCTTCAGTTCTTCCATGGTTGGAATCTTGTGACCAAAGGGCAATTTGAGCAACTTGTCGGCTAGGAGTTGATCCAAGATAGCCTCAGCCCTGCCAACATCAAAAGTATAGGCCCTGGTTGGCCTATTTAAAGTGTTCTGGATAGGCTGCTTCGTGGGCTCCATCTTGACAAAGGCCTTGCAAACGTATGGCTTCTTGTTGATGATTTCAGCCACTGCCACGTCTGGGTCTGCCTCTATTTCCACTGCAGCAACCTCATGATTAGGGTCACGGTAATACGTCCCCTTAGATGCTGTCTTCCTGTCCTGCTCCTCCGCCAAGAGCCTTTCGTAATGAGAGGCCTTAAAAGACAACTCGAACAAGTCTCTGTACTCTGTCCCATAGAACTTCTTCTTCATTTCAAAGTCCAAGCCGTTTAATGCTATGCGCACATATTCGGCCTTTGGAAGGACAATCTTGCACTTAAATCGAGCAGTCTTGAAACGTAGGAGATAAGAAACCACATATTTGAGATGGGTTTGACGATAGCACGACAAGTCTGCCAACGTCACTTTTGTTTCTACCTTGTAGAACTGCTAGTGGAACATCTCCTCCAACTGTGCCCAGGTCTGCACTGAATTAGGAGGTAGATTAATGTACCAAGTAAAGGCTGTCCCAGTAAGAGAGTTGGGAAAAAGCCTCAACTTCAGAGCATCAATGGTCCCAGCTTCTCCACATTGGACTTGAAACCTGGCAATGTGCTCCACTATCGAATGCATGCTTTCTCCATTGAAGGTCTAGAATTCTGGGACTCTATAGCCCTTTGGGAAAGGTGTATTGTCCACCTCTTCCGTATGAGGCTTCCTATACATTGGCTTGCCCAAAGGTCTGAACCCAGGTCCCAACTGCTCCTAGAGCAAGTTCAGGACTTGATATCTTCCCATAAAAAAGTTTGGCACATGAGGCGGCTGTGGGCGTGCCTCTTGTGCTTGATGGTTCTGGACTGAACTTGCCCCCCGAGTATTAGAGCTTTGAGGAGTTGAGCGACTCCCTTGTCCTTTCTAGAGCCCTGGCCTCCTTGCAAAGGCCTTTTGTCTGTCTTGTCAGATTTGTCAGGTTTGGGTTGATTTTTTGCCAAAATAAACCTTTGTTCGTTGTTTGCTAGCGGCGTTTGGGCTCCTCCAATCACAACTTCCTTGTCCTTTTGCCCCCCGAGTGCAGGGTTGTTAAATGAGGTAGCATGGTAAAATGCTTGAGGAGGGGGAAATGCCCCCTTTAAGCCAGCTTGGTCTTGACCGTTGCCAAACATACCAAATTGTGGAAAGCCTTGCTGCTGTGGAGCGAGCGGTAGCCTCTCTGTAAGCGTAGCAACCATTTTGTTGACTGTTATGGTCAGAGGTTCCAAGGACTAAGAGAACGATTGTGAGATTGACTGTGTAATGTCGTGAGAGATCTCGCGTCCTGCTATGAACATATAATTTTTGACGTTGTCGGTAGCGTCGCTAAGATCTTGAGCGCTGACCAAAGGGCCAACTTTCTGGAGTATTGGCACGTCGACTGCCACTCCCTCAGGACTCTTTGGGAGATCCGGGAGGGGTGGATTCGGTTGCTGCTGCTGTTGTTCCTACTTCTTCACCATGACAAAACCCTTAAATGATTAGGGTCCCACTGGGCGTGCCAAAAAGATGTTTGGCTCCGAAATGGCTCAAGGACTGAGCGCGGGCATTCCAAGACTTGTCGCGTCTAATGTAAGGGCTGAGAATCCCTTTTCTGACTTCGTAACTGTACGATGAAAGTGCTGCAAACCTAAGGGCTAGATTGCAGTGATGGTTCGTGGTTTTGCCACAACGAGCGTGGACTTAGCTATTTCCTAACCGTGTAGGAAAGAGAGCAACATAAAAGTAAAATGAACTTTATTATGTCGGAATAATAAAGTTGGGTACAAGGAAAAGTAAAACCCGAATTACTTGATGAAGTAATTGAGTGAATACAGGAAAAGTAAAATAGTTGATTCGTTGGGAAGACTTTGGTTTAAGCGCAGGGCTTGATTGGTGTGGAAACCCTTTTTTCTTCTTGAGAACTAGTATTTATAGGTGAATGTTGCACTGGTCCAGATCTGATCCAAGTTTCCCGCCTTCACCAAGAGCTGACATGTGTCCCGAGTTGGCTCCAAATGCTGCCAAGTGTTCGCAATAACTACCCACTAACATATTTAATGGGATCATGGGTGGTTATTGAAGGTACATAACATTTACCGATATGCTAATTCTTGATCATGGGTAGTTAGGAAGATAGTGGGCCATCTCCATTCCCTTTTTCTGTGAGCAGTTGACAAGTAATGGGCCATTTTGACTAGGTCAAATGGCCATGTGGCAATCATCCCTATTTTCTTGTTCTTTTCCTTCTCACGAGACTTCACCAGATGCAAACAAATTATGATAATGGGCCTTGCAAACAAATTAACATGTACAAGGCCTTGTTCCCATAATAAACTAATTGGGCCCCGATTGAACTTATGAATAATAACCCATAGCCCATAATCTCAAATTATAACCAGATTGGGTTAAAATTAATCGGGCCCAGTTAACATGGGTTTGGCCCATTGATTTTGATCCAACAACTCCATTTCTTGGCCCAATTTAATTAAACATTAATTAAATGGCCCTCCAATGCTTCCAAAAACGTGTGTAAATAGGTTTGGACCAAGAGATAGAGGAAGACCTCCCAAGTATGTGTAGGGTTTTTATTGGCTAGGAGAAAAGGGGACAGTCATATATGGCTAGACATGGGAGATTGGTGATGGGTTGATGGAAGTGTGATGGAGGAGATGGTTCTTTGGAGGATAATTGGGTGTTTAATGGAGGAAGTTGGTTGTTTAAGGGATAATAGGGTATGTTGTTTGGGAAGATGATAGGTTTAGTTAGATTAGGGTGCTAGTTGGGATAATTGGATAGGGTTCGGTTGGGAGGGAAAGGAATTGAGTATATATGATTTTTCTTTATTTCTACCTATTGTAGACACCTCCCTAGAGCGGGGCATCGCCATACAGATTGATCGTTTGTTGCTCGATTGCTTGGTTGCTTCATAAACCAAGATCGTGGACATTCCCATGGCTAGGAACATCACCACACGATAGCGGTTATCATCAAAATAGAGTCGCCACCCAGTTTATTAAAACTAGGAAAACAGATAGAGATTCTGGGTACGGGAGCCAAAAGTACAGTAAGGGGAAGGTGTTAGGCACCCTTCTCTGCCCAGCCATGAGGCCGGCCCATATTTGTTCAGCATAAGACATGTACTTGCTTTATTTAATTCTAACACGTAGTCTGTTTAATTAAGCCTTTAAACATTTGATATGGTGAGCCAGTGCGATAATTAAAGCATGCATCAGAAAACAAAACAAAACAAAGCTGTCCCAGGAGATCGATTACTCGGCCGGTGAATGGATGTCACGGCCGAGTAATCATACTGGTTTTATGTATCGGCCGAGGGATCGAAGCGTAGGTCGGTGTTCTTCCTCACACCAGACAGAAAAGTTAGCAGGTCATCAAAACGCTACGATTAAAGTACATGGACAGAAAATAAATCAAACCAGAGGCCGTTGGGCCTCACCACCTTGATCCCTCAGTAGCTTGATTGTTTCGGATTGAATGGGATTGACTGATTGCTTCTTTGGAAACCCTAGGGTTAGGGTTTGAACTTCGGGGTTTGATCGTTGGATTGATGGCTGCCTTGAGGAGGTTAGGGCTTTTGAAGAGAGGGTTTGAGAGAGTATTTTTGCAGAGTTTCGTGGCTGGAGAGGGTGTGTGAGTATATGAATCTGATTATTATTTTCGGAACCCAAAGGCCCTTTATATAGGCAATTGGTGACTCACTTCGGCCAATCAAAACGCACGATTGTAATTGCAATTGCAATGCAATACAAACTCTTCGTGGTGATCTCTGAGCGTAGCCCGAACGCATCGGGGAGGTATCGTAGTTGGATCAAACAATTGACAGAACGTTCCACAATCTGGAAAATAGACAATCTGGCGGCCGTAGAAAGGATCTGGCGGCCGAGGAAATGATGTTGCGGCCGAAGGATAGATCTTGCAGCTGAGGGATTGATCTCTTAGGGAGATTTTCAAGCAACAGGTTGCTCGGGTGAAGAAATATTGTTAAGGCCGTGAGATCAATGTCACGTCCGACAGATGGATTCTCCTAGGATTCTGTATTTTCTGTCTGAAAGGCTATATGGCTATGGATTGGGTCCTCTAAGTGGCTCAAAGTTCTTACCATAAGTCCATGGGTTCACAAGAAGGCAATCAGCAATCACTGTATCCATTTCATCATCGGGGTGGTCCCCAAGGTGGGACTTGAAATAATCGTTAGGCCAAATTGGGGTGTCTACTAGGGCTGCTAGCGGTCTGGTTTGGTTCGGATTTCTAGGAATCCGAGGACCGAACCGCTAGTCACGGTTTTTAAAAAATGAAATCCATGTCCGGACCAAAAGTCCTACGGTTCGGTTCCAATCCGATCCGTGACTCGCGGATCGGTTAGGGTTTTAGCAAAAATAAAGCTCAAGCGTATATCCCACACTAAAAGGGAAGAATGTTACATTCAGAATTAAGTTTAACACCATCATAAAGTACTTGTTATATAAACTATCAAAAGCCTACTTCAAAAATCAGATTCAAAAGAATCTAAACACTAGTAGGATTGTATCATTATAGTACATAACATAAAAGAATCGGAAAAGAAACGAACTAGTGAAACTCAACTAGAGTTGGCCATTATTGTAACAACTCCAATTTTCAGTCAATAAAAATCTCATTGTTTTAATTGAAAATTTCTTATTTATCCTCGAATGGCTTTTATGAATTCTTTTCAACCTTCTAATTGAGGCTTATAAAAGTTTGATTTCATCTCAGATAATACGGTCATTTTCTAAAGACAAGTATCTAGTATATTTTCCTAATCATTAAGATCAAGTCTTAGAATTTGCATTTCTTGGCTGGAAATCCTACTTAGCAAGCCTAGTTAGCTTCTAACCGATTCATTGAGGTAACCTAACTACCAATTGCACTTCCAACCCTAGTTGAACATTTTGAACCTTTTCCAAACCCTAAAGGAACCCTTTGGACCAAAGTCATCCTTGACCTTTACCCATTGGACGATAAAAGTTAGGGAAATCTTTATCCATTGGACAATAGGCTTTCCACCAAAGATATCATATTGGATTTGTTCAAAGTACACTTATATAATTATATATAGGCTTATGTACACATGCTTGAAAGTGTGTGTATATATATATATTATTCTAGTATAATACTTTCCATCTTTACCCATTGGTCCATAGAAGTTAGGGAAAATATCACCCATTGGTCAATAGGATTAGTCTTGTTACCAAGTACAAGGATCCATTTGTTTAGTAATTTCATAGATTCACCATGTGTTAATATACTTATATATATATATATATTATGATAGTATAATACTTTCCTTCTTTGACCATTGGATAATAAATGTTAGGAGAAATATTATTCATTGGTTAATAAAGTCAAGTCTTACCAAAGTACTAGGTCTTATTAGTTTATTTGCTTCTTAGATCCACCATGTGCCTAAAGGCTTAAAGAATTAGATATGAATATCTTATCCTAGGATTCTATGTACCATAATATAGTTTTATAAAGGACATGTGCCAATTAGACTTAGTTTAATAGGAAATTTTGACTTGGAAGATTTAGTGAGGTCATGTAGTACTTGCGTACTTTGTATATTTTGACATACTTCCATATATATATATATATATTAAACAAGGGAGAGAGATAGGAGAGAGAGAGAGAGAGAAAGCGGATAGAGGGAGAGAGAGAGAAGCCGAGAGAGAAAGGGAGAGAGAGATAGGAGAGAAAGAAGGAGATTGATGTACAAGTACCTAGATTTTCTTCTACCAAATCCTAGTTATATATATATACATAAGTACTTGTACTTGTGGAAGAAGTAATATAGGAAGATATGGGAGAGATTTAGAAGTACATGATCTTCTTACATCCTTACAACACAATCCTTATACTTTCTCAAGTCAAACCACCAACCCTTGTCCTTACATAGATATATATATATATATATACATTGTACTAGGAAGGGAAAGAGAGAGAGAGAGGCCGGGAGAGAGGGAGAGAGAAATGGTGATGTGTGTGCATGTGTACTCACCCAATCTAGTCAACTTCTTTGGCCAACTTCTTACCTCATCAAAGTACAACCAAATCTAGGTTTTCTTATACTTTCATACCCAAGCCAATCTCCTAAGTACTAGACAAGACTAGGACCCCATTAGAATAACCTAAACTTGTCCTAGAATGGTAGTAAAGAAAGGAGAAGATCTTTGTGTGCTTTCAAGGATTGAAGTGACAAGATAATGGAGCAAAATCCATTGGACAAAAGGAGAGAGAGAGGCCGGCCAAAGAGGGGAGAGAGGAAGCCAATCATTGCCTATAAATAGGACCCCATTCTCACCATTCAACTCACACCTCTCATACTTCAACTTCTCTCTCTAGAAAGTCTAGTGTTCTTGCTTGTTCTTGAAGTTCTTCCCAAGTTCTTTAAGAAACTCATCCAAGGCCGCCACTAAACCGCCACTCGACCGCCCTTTCGATCCAAAAAGTCTAGTAGTGTTAATAAGATCTAGTTTCGAGAGAAACCTTTCTCTTTCGAAGCTACCGGAAGCTTACCGTAGGAAGTTACTCCGTCCGACCATCGACGTACTTTCCGTAGCCGCCCTACCGCCAAGAAGAACGGTAGACTATTCCATACACTCTAATCCTAAGTATAGATATTTGTGTGTTCATGAAGAATGGTCTTATCCCTTCCCTAAGTATACATAGAATTTCAATAAAACATGTGTTGTTTTGAACTTTTGAAAAAGAAGGATGATTTTTGCAAGATAACGTTCTTAGCCTACTTTAAGTATTCGTACTTTGATCTTTAAGATGATCATGAGCATGTATACGTGTTTACTTGTCTTACTTGTTGCTGATAAAGCATAAGTGGTTTACCACTCCAAAGGTGTCCGTCCATGTGGCACTATGCTTTACCTTGTATGATTAAATGTTGAGCATGATGATGTGATAAAGTGAGCAATCTACCTAATATAGAGTTGAATGATCTTGCTAGTTTAGTTTCAAGATTACAATGAATGATTTATGATTTTGTCATAAGAAGTCCTGCCACGAAGTCTATGCATGAGAACGAGACACAAGAATCGAGAAAGTTAGAAACATGACACCTTGGGTGTGTTTAAAGGCGTTGACTTGGTAAAATATTTTTGAAACTACATAATGACCAGATGTGGTAGTCATTATGTGAGTTGTGTGTGTGTGTGTGTGTGTGCCAATGGGAACCCGAGATAGCGGAACCATTGTGAGGAAACTCGGGAGACCAGAACGGCGGAACCGAGGTTGGGTGTGTGGCTTGGTTATCCGTGGAAAGGAGCCAATGCTAATGTGTGCCAATGGGAACCCGGTGCGGCGGAACCATTGTGAGGATACTCGGGAGACTGGAACGGCGGAGCCGAGGTTAGGTGTGTTAAAAACGGATTTTCGAAATGTTGATTTGGTTATGAAAGTGGAAAATGGTGACACGGTCTACGAAATGCTGCTTAGGAGAAACACAGAGAATCATGACACCAACGTTAGAAAGATAGTGAATGTGGTTGCGTCATTGCTAATTATGTTGTTGAATGAGCATGTGTAATTGTCTATATGCTTCTTTGTTATAAGTTAAGGGTTAGTGGGTATGGTTTATTCTATTGAGCTTTGTAGCTCACGGTGTTGCCCTTTGGTGACCCTGACATATTATATTGGTGGCGACGCTAGTATAATGTGTCAGACCTTATAGATGAATAGGGTGAGCTGTACACCTTGGAGGCTTTTGGAGCCGAGGAGCTGGCTAGGATGGAAGAGCAGGCGGAGCTGTAGTTAGGAACCTTAGTTCCCTCCCTTGATTGAATAAATGTACTCTTGTGAGAGTTATGATGTAATAATGAGCCAGACTCTACTTCGTTTTATCAATAAAAATGTTTATTTAACGTACCCAAAATTGGGGGCATTACAACTTGGTATAAGAGCTTTAGGTTCAAAACCTCGGCCATGGGTAGAATGGGTAGAACCATAAGATAGTTTGACCGTTGAACAAACATGAATTGAGTTTAAGTTTACCATCCTAAATTGGGTGGAATCCTGACAAAACAATCTTCGGATTGAAGCAAACATGTGGAAACTGGCAGTACCACTGAGCTGGGAATTCCCGAACAATTGGATGATGATTTAAATCATGAAACGGATGTGGAATTAGATAAATCCAAGTTCTTCAGTAGATTGCAAAACTCTGTCTTAAAATGTTACTAATTGTGGTTTAAAACTCCTTCCTTGTAGATGAACCACCTGGGTTACCTAGTCGACCTGTTGGCAGGAGCTCGTCACCTCAAATTTGCCATAGAAACGATGACAACCCAACTATTGGAGCACCCTGACTTTGTTGCCACCGTACTCGCAAAAAAGCGAGATTTCGCAAGAGTACAACAAAACACCCCTATCCCTGTGGAGAGAGACCTCTGGTTTCCAGTGATGTTTCCTATCCTTTATGCCTTCCGTGAGTTCTTTGGTACCCTGCCCCCGATGGAAAACTTTGAGGTTGGTGAACAGGAGGAAGAAGTCGATGGTGATGAGGACGCCGATGGGGCGACTAAAGAGGGAGACCTATTAAGTGAAGAGAATCTCGAGGAGGACAAGATCCCGAGGGCTGAGAATGCCAATTAGACGTATCTAAGATAACTTAGCAATAATTGTAATCTTTAGGGATGTAGGATGTTGAAAATTAGGACCACCGTCGCCTGTTTAGAATTTCTCTAAGTTGTACTCTCCCTATGTTTGGCAATAATAAGCTTACCTATGTAGTAGGAGACTTAGGCTAATATGAGCCATCTAAGATGTACTTGTTTCTGTTTAAGTAATGAAAGATGTGTATGCTTCCTTTCTATGATCACTGTTTATATGCATACTCGTGTTTGATACGTGACTACCCCTTTACACTGTAAGTCTAATATATAATTTTCTTATTGTAGATATGGATAGCTGTACTGCCCAGACCACCATTGTAGACCTATTGTACTACAAAGCCTTGCTAGCTCCCGAGAGCCTTGTCCCTATACCTCACTTAGGTATATGTGATCCCGAGACCGGTGACCAACTATACGAGTTTGTCATAATGATGCCACCTACCATTGAGGACCAACACATGGAGATGGAGACTCAGAGCTTAGCACTTAAGGAGTTAGGAGAGGAAATCCGTCGGAAAGGAGAACGTTGGCTCGAGATAAGGGAGAAGGAGTGGATGGAGCAGCTGAGGGAGTTCTATGGACTTGTTCCAACCCGTCAGTAGGATAGTAGCATTAGAATACGGTCCCGAGAGTTGTAGTTGCAACAAACCGGACCATGTAGTAGGAGTATGTAGGACCGTTTCAACTTGTACTAGGAAGAATCTTATGTCTCTATTTGTCTTTTGTAGTAGAACTCTATGCTTATGAATGTAATTCTCTACTTATCAATGAAAAAGTTTGCTTTATTTAAAAAGGGTACTGTTGCATACTATTGTTTATAAAGTTTTTCTTTCTTTTCGACCTTAGGAGGAAAAACCTTTTATAAAAGAAAACATTTAAAACCCCCTTTACAATTTCCACTCGTAGATGGTGAACCGACACAGCGGATTAGGATACGAAGCCGGAGAATCCTCTAACGCAAACTCTAACTTAACCCAAGTCATGCAAGCATTCGTGGCTGCTTTGAATGCCAACCGCCGAAACCAAAACCGCGATGACGAACCAATGACCCGAACCCGAGCGATGAACGAATTCTGCAAACGTCGACCCCCGACTTTCAATGGAGATACCAACCCCACCGTGGCTGAAACTTGGCTAAAAGAAGTCAAGGTGATCCTGGACACCTTGGAGATTACCCGCGACGGAGATCGTGTAGCCTTAGCCACGTACCAACTGAAGGGAGAAGCCCGCTATTGGTGGGATCTGATGGAGGCAACCCATGCCATAGCCACCATGACCTTCGCTGAGTTTGAAACCTTGTTTCTTGACAAGTATTTTCCCACACCCCTTTGCCTAGCCAAGGAACAAGAATTCAAGAATCTGAAACAAGGAACCATGACCGTTACCCAATACGCGGCCAAATTTGAAGAATTATCCCGTTATGCCCCAACCGCCGTGGCAACTGAAGACAAGAAAGCGAGAAGGTTCGAGTGGGGACTGACAACCGCTCGAAGGGCTGTAGTAACTCAGGCTTTCACCACCTATGCTGGGGTGGTAAAGTGTGCGCTCCGGCTAGAGAGCGAGGAGGCGGACTTTAAAACTCGCTGGAGGAAGGCAACCGGCAATACTGGCAGACCAATCCGAACCCAACCATCCAATAACAACCGTGGACCCTACCCTACCAAATCATTTACCCTGTCCCAAAGCACCCAAGCTTGGAAGACTACTGTGCCAGGACGTGGTGAACCGCAGGGGAGCGGCAGAAACATAGCAACAGTTCAGTGCTTCAACTGTTAGGCTATGGGCCACTACAAGCGTGAATGCCCTCAACCCCTGAAGGAGAGAAATGGGAACTTCGAAAACCAGAAAGCTCAACAACCTGGACAGTCCAGTTTTGGGAAGCAGAAACTTGGAGGCCCATCGCAGCAGCAGAATGGGCAGGATAAGGAAAACAGCTCGTGGGGAACCAGTAAAACACCGGAGGGCGTATCTTTGCACTGCAGACTAAGGAACAAGAGCAGGATCCCTCTATGATCCAAGGTACGCTACTATTATATAGTACCTGCGTACAAGCCTTGTTTGACTCTGGTGCATCTCATTCATTCATCTCTACCGCCTGCGTAACTGCTCTAGCACTAGAAACAGAACCCCTAAGCACGAATACGAAAGTAGCATCGCCATTGGGGGGTAGTATAATTGTTAGTCTAGTGTGTAGAGGGTGCGAGCTAGAAGTAGCCAACCTGCGACCTCAGAGTGATTGACATGGCAGATTTCGACGTAATCTTGGGAATGGATTGGCTATCGGCACACCGAGCAGTCATAGACTGTCATCAGAAGACGGTGACGGCTTACACCCCAGAGGGAACTCGTTTCTGTTTTAAGGGGGATAGACAAACGGCAAGTTTAACGACGGAAAGATCAAGGTGGCAGAATCAACTATTTGGATGGCTAGCCAGCCTCCAACTAGAAGAAGCCGATAGAATGGAAGTGGGATTACCGCGCATCATTTGCGAGTATGCCGATGTTTTCCCTGAAGAACTTCCTGGCTTACCACCTCAGAGAGAGATAGACTTCTCTATAGAGCTCCAGCCGGGAACAACACCAATCTCGATGGCACCATACCATATGGCCCCTGCGGAACTGAAGGAACTCAAGACCCAATTACAGGAGCTATTGGACAAAGGATTTACTAGGCCAAGTACGTCACCATGGGGAGCGCCTGCGCTGTTCGTGAAGAAGAAGGAAGGGACACTCCGGCTGTGCATCGACTACAGGAAGCTAAATCAAGTCACGATCAAGAACCGGTATCCATTGCCTAGGATTGATGACCTATTCGATCAATTGAGAGGAGCAACATGCTTCTCAAAAATCGATCTTCGATCGGGTTATCATCAGCTTAGGATCCGGGATGAAGACATCGCCAAGACTGCCTTTCGCACTAGATATGGGCACTACGAGTTTGTGGTAATGCCATTTGGGCTGACAAACGCTCCAGCAGTATTCATGTGTCTCATGAACAAGATCTTTCAACCCTACTTAGACAAGTTTGTAGTGGTGTTCATTGATGACATCTTGATATACTCCGCCAATAAGGAGGAGCACGAAGGACATCTCCGGATAGCACTACAAGTACTCCGAGATAACCAACTTTATGCCAAGGCAAGTAAATGTGAGTTTTGGCTAGAAGTGGTTAAGTTCTTGGGGCACGTAGTATCTAAGGATGGGATAGCGGTAGATGAGAGCAAAGTTGAAGCAGTGCTGAATTGGAAGCAGCCGACCTCGGTATTTGAAATCAGGAGTTTCCTAGGATTGGCTGGATATTATCGAAGGTTCATACCAGACTTCTCTACCCTCGCCAAGCCAATGACGAGACTGACTCAGAAAGGAGTGAAGTTGGATTGGAATGAAGCTTGTGAGAAATCCTTTCAAGAGTTGAAGAAGAGACTGACGAGTGCACCGGTACTCATTATCCCCGAGCGAGGCGAAGATTATACGGTCTACTGCGACGCGTCGAGAAATGGTTTAGGATGCGTGCTGATGTAGAATGGAAAAGTTGTAGCCTACGGATCTCGACAACTTCGACCACACGAGAAGAATTACCCTACTCACGGCTTAGAATTGGCCCGAAGTAGTATTCGCCCTTAAAACCTGGCGTTACTATTTGTGGGGAGAACAATTCGAGGTCTTTACCGACCACAAAAGCCTCAAATATCTTTTCACTCAGAAGGAGTTGAATTTGAGACAGAGCCGTTGGATGGAATACCTGGAAGACTACAAGTTTACGCTTCATTGTTATCCCGGCAAGGCCAACGTAGTGGCTGACGCTCTGAGTCGAAAAGACAGAGCACAGAAAGTCAAAATGGCCATTAAGGAATGGGAGATGGTGAATACTCTCAACGAGTTCAACCTGCGACCATCATCAAAGGATGGGAACGCCCGGTTATATGCCCACGTCACAGAACCGACACTTCACCAAGAGATCCTTCTAGCCCAAACTTCTGAGCAAGATTGCGAGTTCATCCGGTACCGAATTCGAGAAGGAAAGGCGCTACCAGGATGGACGATCGAGAAGGACAACAGCTTGAGATTCAAAGGAAAGGTGTTCGTTCCTAATATTGGAACCCTTCGAGGAGACGTACTCCGAGAAGCTCACCATTCGAACTTTGCAGTATACCTTGGCAGTACAAAGATGTATCATGACTTGCAAAGAACATACTGGTGGGAAGGAATGAAGAAAGATGTAGCCCGATTTGTGTCTACCTGTCTAGTATGTCAGCAAGTCAAGGCTGAACACCAAAAACCTGGAGGTGACCTTCAACCCTTACTAATTCCGACCTTGAAGTGGGAGCATATTTCAATGGATTTCGTGACTGGACTACCAAGATCTGCCAAGAACAACACAGCAATTTGGGTGATCGTGGACCGACTCACCAAATTTGTGCATTTTCTACCCGTTAAGATGACGGAGAACGTGGAACAGCTGAGTCTGTAATACATTCGAGAGATTGTACGACTCCATCACTACAAGAAAATGTGGCATTAACGGCATTTTTCTTACCGGCATGTGTTAAAATGCCGTTAATACTAGTTATTCCCTAGTTATTCCCGGCATTAAGTGTAATGCTGGAAAATATTATCTTTAAACGGCATTAGTTATAAAATGCCGGTAAAAATTACTCAAAAACGGCATTATTGCAGCAAATGCCGTTTTTAGTTTCGTCATGGGCGCCAATATTACCACGATCGCGCGTAATTTTTTCGCTCCCTCCTAAAACGACGTCGTTTAGTACTATTTTCCTCCTACTTTTTCCTTTTTCCCTCTTATTTTTTCCTTTTCCATCGATCTCTCAGCTTCTTTCAGTCCCCAAACCACTGCAAACAAAATCCCCAAATCAAAACCCTAAGCCCTCGAAACGGAAAAACCTCGATCAAAGATTCCCCAAAAATCCTCATCTTCAGTGCATGATATGATTCCGCTGAAGATGTCTTGAAGGTGCTGTGCTTTTTCTTGGTTGGGCTCAGGATCGGACTGTGTTGACTAAAGCTTTTGACAACAGAGCGGGGAATCTTCGTACAAGTGAGCTCAAAAATCTTCTTTTCTCACATTCCACACCGAAGATTTAGAAGAACGAATATGTCGAGTTAGAGCACGAAGTCCTCCATCGATCTGTAGTACAGAAGAATAGCCGTGACGCGGTCGGTCGCCAAGCCCGTCCCCTCCTCCCATCTTTTTTGTGACGTAACCTCGTTGAGCTTTGGACGACCTCTTCTCATCATCTGTTGCGAGGCTTAGGAAGCAGAGGTACAATATTTAGAGTTTTGAGTTGATCTGAGTTCTGGGTTTGAACTTCTCATCCCCTCTCTCTATTTAGAGTTTTGAGTTTACAAAATTTCTTCATTTGTTCACCTTTGAACCTTGAATCCCGTCTCTTTGAACCTTGAATCCCGTCTCTTTGTTTAGGGTTTCAGAATTGCATGCTTATATTTCCAAAATTGATGTACTGCTTGTGTTCTATTTCTGCCATTTTAGATTGCGGGATTTGCTAAGCTGTTGGTTTTGATTTTGTGTATAGATGTTGTAGTTGATGGTACAATAAACTTTATTTTTTTATTTTTTTGGCCAAAATTGGTGGAGTCCATCTCGATTTTGTGTATAGATAGATGTGGGTCTTTCAAAGATGCATATAAACTATTTGTTGAAATGTATGTTAAGAGAGTGAACACAGTGGCCATATGGTTGAAGTTTTGTTAGTATAATAATCCATTAAGCTATGGAGATGCTGCGGACCTGTGGTAACAGTTATTCCTTTCCAATTAATGTTAGAAGAAAAAAAAGAAGACAAAATGAAGCTCAATAGCTTGGTCAATAGCTCCGTAATGTAACCTTGTAGGTTGACTTAGCCGAAGCACAATATATGATTGTGGTTATAGGAATTACAAAATAAACAAAGACTCCCTTTTGGTATTTGCACTTGTAATCTCTATTTGCTTACTTGTATATGAAGCTTGCTCTGAATTGGGAGGATCCCAAATTCCAAATTTTTGTAAATGATCGAAGAACGTTTAATTGTAGTAGGAAAACATTAGTTACTGAGATCTTTATGGCATTTACTTCGCTATCTTCCACGTGCATCGCACGTACCTCTTTGCTAGTACTTGTAGATGGAGCAATAAGAAGAAGAAGAAAAAGACAACGAACTCTTGAAGAAAATACTAGAGTGAGCTACCACTTGCAAAATCATTCATTCAACTATACTCTTATCTTAATATCTATACATTTGTGCGAGAGTTCTTATTTAATTTGATCTTCATTGTAAAATGGATTGTACACCCTTGTTTGTACTCTTATATGAGAGATTATCTTTTTGTGAGTTGATTTGGAGAGAAAATCACTTGAAGTTAGGTGTTTGTACACCCTTGTGTTTTGTTCTCTTAACTTGATAGAAATAATGGCCGATCAAGAAAAAAAAACTTGATAGAAATAATGTATCCGGCTTTTATATGAATTCTTAAGATCAATCCAAAATATTTATGTACTGTATTTTAGATGTGTACCTCTGTGTCTGACGTGCCTTGATTTCAGGGGAAAAAAATAGTGTGTCCGCATCCGCATCCACAGCCGTACTTCTTAACTTGATACAAATTGGCAGGCTGGCAGCTTAGTGCAAGAGGCTCTTCAAGTGTGGACTAAGGAAGGTCAGAATCATGTAGCCTTACTCTGCTCTGTGAATCAATTTCTGTCATCATCTCTTCATATTCTACTTCTCTCTATGAGTCTTCATTACTCATGAGCTTTGTCGGCCTATCGTACTCTACTACTTGTCCTGTAAATTCAAACAAAGAAGCGGAAAAAAAAAAGAGTACAAATCTTCATGTGACGTCTCTCTTTTTGATAACATTGTTCACATTATCAGAATATGAAGGCTCACTTACCATCACTAATGGAAAGAACCATAGTGGAGTCCATCACAGTGGGTATTCTATGAGCCCCACAGTGATTATAGTGCAATCTGCAAATTCCGTTCTCATTATTTTTTGGATTACAAAATCTATTGCGTTATCGATAGAGGCAGTGGCTTCGTCAAGTACTAGTTAACAGTAAAAATACCATCTTCAGGTACCATAGTGAAATACCACAGTAAAAAATTTAGTTATTTAACACCCCTTGGGAGATGGTTAGTGTAGTACCATAATGAAATACCTGCGTAAATGAAGAGAAATTTGTTGAAATGGCCACAAAGTTGTTACATGAACTCAGTCAAGTGCAGTGAGTTAGATTCATTTACTTTGCATCGCAAGGACATGGGGACATGTCAAAATATTCATAATCTAACCACAGACACTTAAAGAAGGATAAGTGTCCATGTTCGACACGTGTCAGTGTCGAACACTGAAACTTCTCGGACAATCTTTGATACTTTGCCATTTCCAGGGCCTACTCTAGTTCTAGGTTCGTATCTCTAAGGGGCATATGGTACCATGTTGATTCCTCCAGGAATGGTTCCCTTTGCTGGTTGGAATCCTTACCAGGTTGGTGCATGATCTTAAAAGAATCTTTTGTTAGAGCATATTTTTAAATTATCGCAAACCATTTCCGGTAACATATGAGTACAATTTTGAACTATGAAAGTTGGCTGTTCTTGAAACCCAACGAAAAGATATATGAGAAAGAATAGGACAATGACGATTTATAAGTTGTCCTGAGGCCCTCCCATAGATATCCAAAATACTCTTAATCTTTTGACACTCTTTCAATTCCGCTTTAAGGAACAACAAAGCATCATCCACAAAAAATATATGAGAAAGAACAGGACAATGATGATTTATACACATACCTGCCAACTGTCCAGCAGAGATCTCTTCCATAATCATGTCCCTAGCTATCTTTTGAAGGCCTATTACTACTGCTAGTTGCCTGAGTATAGCTGACTGTTATGATTGCTCATATGGTGTTTAGTTGCTATATCTACGGTCCAGCAGCTGAACAGTTACTGCTGATGTTTAGTAGCTTGACAGCTTTGCTAGTTCTAGCTTCCTGTAAATGAGCTGAATCCTTGGTAATTGATGCTTGCTGCTGATTCTGTTTGATGTTGTTTGCTGCTGCTACTGGTAGCAGACAGCTGCTATTATGTGGTTGCTTGTCATCCTCTACTACTGTTGTTTTGCTTGGTGTAGCTACTTCAAATGCTTGCTGTCTGTACTGAATGTAGCTAACTGTTATGATTGTGTTCCCTCGTCTGCTGTTGTAGCTTTATGGCTGTCCTTTCTGTGTATTCCTTCTTTTGGCATCTGTTTCCGTCCCATCTCTAAGATGGAATTGAAACACGTGGATTTAAATCAGCCTAGCTATATAGTGTAGTTGATATTACTTGGGTTAGATGGCTGCTTGCCTCTTTGGCCCAATCGATTCATTTTCCTTTTAGCCCTTGGCTTAGATCAATGTAGCCACTTGGCTTAGCTCATTTTTTTCAATCTTTGTTTTTCTTTTTTTTAAGAAAATGAAAAGCTGCATGGGCAATGAGGATACTGTCTTGGATCATTCTCCCCGGGACAAAAGCAGATTGATTAGGAGATAACTGATGGTAAAATTTTCTTGAGCCTATTAGCCATAACTTTGGTGATGATTTTCATGACAAAGTTGCATAAACTAATTGGCCTGAACTGAGAGAGGCATATATAAACATAGTTACTCTATACATATAGAGTTTGAACAAGAAAGATTGGCAAAGATAGACCATTAATCATTATAAAATACGATTGTCCTCTGGAAAAAAATAGCAGAACTTCTTTGTTTAAATTCCATCTTGGAAAATCCTTTTATCAAATCCCTAAAATGACATAAAGTGAACATTACAATAATAGAACAAAATCACATTTCATTTAAGATTTATCTTGTCAGTAACAAAATCACATTCCATATTCTTTACTAGATCCCAACTCGCAACAACAGAAAGCCAAGGGGAGAGGCTTTGCTCGTCCATTTGTTGGGTGGGGAACAAGTGCGAAATTAGAAGTTAAATTGAATAAAGACGATCAACCAATAGGTAACACGGCAGGTCCCTTACAAAGTCAACTTGGCATCATAGCAAGAAATGCAACTTTGGCACCCTTAACTTTTACTGATTGGAGGGCTCCGGAGCTATATCCATACAAGGAACGCATATGGGCAGAGGTTAAGGTATTTATTACAGGGAAAAATTCATATTATGGGCTAATGTTGCTGCTGCTACTATTTTATAATCTATCTTCTTAGACTAAATTTTGATCAGTTGAGCTAATGTTGTTGCTGCTATGTTGTTGATATACTTATATGCAGGAAAATACAACCGCACCAGATGCTTATAAGCATAATTGTCTGATGTCCGTTGGAAAGAAATGGAAGGATTGGAAAGATGAGCTTAAAAGAACTATTTATAACCTATATGATAATGATGAAGACCGTTTGGCAAATTGTCCGAATAGGGTCGATCCTGATCAATGGAGAGTTCTTGTTCAATTTTGGGGCACTAAAACAGCCAAGGTGATGCATGTCAATTCTTCTTCCTCTTTCTAATGAATATGAACACATATAGATGGATAAGTAATACTGGATTTTGTTTGTTATAGAGACGAAGTAAAACCAACCGTAAAAGCAGACACGAACAAAAAATGGGACACACGAGTGGGAGGAAGGGCCATTGTCGTGTAAGGGATGAGGTAATTAACTAACTAACGTGCATAACTAAATTTAATTCAATGCATTTATATATCAAATGTGTTACTGAATACTTTAGCTTCTTTTACGCTAATAAAGTTGACACAGATTAAGGATGGAGTAGTAGTAGAGCCTGATCGTATACATGTATTCATTAAGACTCATACGAAGAAAGATGGACAACCCGTTGATGAAGCATCAGCTTTGGCCATAGTATGTATATTTACTTGGTTCATTTTGCATCTATTTAGGTTCATTTTAATGGTATGCTTCTTTTATGTCTATTTACGTAATAAAATCTTTGCTTTTGTTCTTTTACTTACCATAGATAGGTTTCATTTATTTCAGCGTCGTCTTAATGAGGGAGCCTCTCAGATTCCTGAGTCCTCAGAGTCACCTGCTTTACGGGAGGAGTTATTCACTAGCGTACTAAAACCAGATAGGAATGGACGTGTGCGTACCTATGGCCTGGGTCCTAGTCCGAGTCAAGTGTTTGGGACTAGATATACCCGATCTCAGGAGCAACGTGTCAAGGATCAGTTGCGTGCGGAGTTGCGTGCTGAGTTGGGTGCAGAGTTACGTGCTGAGTTGGGTGCAGAGTTACGTGCAGAGTTGCGACAAGAGGTGCTAAGAGACGTAAGTGATGAAATCACTCAATTGAAGAACCAATATGCAACCATGGCAACTTTTATGAAAAGTGCAGGACACCCTTTGCCTCCATCACTAAATGGAGCTGGAAATGGAGATGGAGATCACACACCGTCACTAATGGAGCACAATGGACAGGTAAATTGTGTTTTTTCATGGTACTTTTTGAGGCAATGACAATAGAGTTGGCCATTTTATCTATACCTTCTCTTTTAAAAGTGCGAAGCCTTATATAATGTTTTCTCCTTTTGTCTTTGCCACAAATGCCCTTCCTAAATCAGTTAAATACTTGCCCCATTCAACACTGGTTTTTAACGACGCACCCATTCTACTCCATGTGGTTTGGATGTTTGTATGTAACCTGTCCCATTCGACACTGATTCTTAACGACACCACGCCTCCTGGCTCCTACCATTCGAATTATATGTACAACACAACCGCCAGTCCTAACATGAGCTGATAATTTGCTCTTGAATGCACATCAAGCTTCACTGCATGCCCTTAAGATGCATTTGTCTCTTGCTAACGTGATATTATATAATCTAGAGTCTGGAATAGGGGTAGAGTTGGCAAGGGAGAGGTGCAAAATAGGGGTGAGAGAGTTGATAATTAGAATTTGTTACATATGGAAATAGAAGTTCATCACTCAACTTTCAAATTCGTTTTTTGCTGTTATTTGAATTTTAAGGCATTTATTATTTTAGTGATCCTATTTGTTGCGTAGACATGTTTGTTAGATTAGTGTGCATTAAAGCAAATCTGTCCAAAAACCATGTACAATGCATTTGCTAAAGCTATAAATTTTGTTTCTTAGACATAATGTTTTTTTTTTGGTAAGAAAAGTGGAGTATATGCCACGTGCATCGCACTTGCCTTTTTTTACTAGTTGATTGAAAATACACCTGCCTCTTATATTGATTGATCAGTGTTGTTGCCAAGGATCAGTTATGTGATTGTTAGGCTTGGTAATGCAGATTTAGTGCTATTTCAGTGCTATTTTTAGTCTATATTTAAGTCCAGTTGTAGTGCAATGGGTAGTTGGAGTTGCATTCCTTTGTTTTTGGTTTATGAGATTACTGGTTTGTGAATTGATATGTGCTTAGTTGTTATTGATACAAAGATGCACTTTGGTTCAAATTTTTTGTAGTGAAACCTGCATTTTTGCTGCAGTTTTTGGCATACTCTGTCCAAATTTCCTGCATGTTTCTGTTATGCATAAAGCAGAACCAAAGTAATGAAAGCTGTTGGAATGACTTTGGTAGTGAAACCTGCATTTTTGCTGCAGTTTTTGGCATACTCTGTCCAAATTTCCTACATACTCTATCCATGTTATGCAGCACAAAATCAAGGCATAAAACTTAATGGCAATGACTACCGTAATTTCATTCATAGCATAAAGGGTGAATACAGGTGTAGTTTGGGAATGATGTATTTTTGTGGAATGTGTTGAAATGAGTAAATGAATCTTCAGTTGGGTTTGATGGGGGTGGTGTGTCATGAATTCCCATGTGTGCTCGAGAGAGAGTGCAGAGGGGCTGTGTTGGGTCAAACCATTCACTAGAGTGCATTGGCTTGAAACTTTGAGAGAGAGAGAGGGAGGGAGGCTGGTATTCTCTATTCTTTCCCACAGCTTTTTGTATATAATAATATAATGGGTGTATATTTCACATTTGGAGGGAAATAGATGTAAAGTTGGCGCCCATGGGAAAGAAGAATCCTTCTGCTCGACATAGGAAGGAGATAAGTTTATAGAGAGAGAGAGAGAGAGTATGATCAATATTGCTTCCTCTGGCCATTTTAACATGATCAGTCTTTAATTTGTATCCTTCCAAGGAATCTTTCCAAGTACGAGTTAGAATTCCCGTGTCCGTGTCCGTATCCGTGTCCGTATCCGTGTCCGTGTCCGTGCATAATACCTTAGGATATTGCCATTGCATTGTGAAGCTCATTTAGTTCCTTCTTTTCTTTTTTGCTTTCGTTTCATGGAAGAGAGTAGAAATCCGTTTGTTTCATTTTTGTGGAGAGAAGACTTGATGAAAACAGGTATTGGACATAAGCTCAACAAACTATTGATAACATTTGCTTCCACTCAAGTTGGTCTATGGAATTAAAGGCTTCAGAACTGAAGCTTGTACTTGTGGAGGAAGATTAGAATACACCCGGTTAGTACCCATTAGTGAATGTTGTAGAGCGATAGACTGTGTACAGATTGACCTTTTACATTAACTGCACCATGTGGCTGTTCTCAGGCTCAAATCCACAACGTAGAGGTTAGTAGGCTGAGTTTTTGACAACTCACTTGAACCAATAGTCACCTTTGTGTTAGGAAAAGTATTCTTGTTGGAAATGGCAGGACATTTCCTTGTATAGGGTAATGGCAGATAGCACAATGAAATATATGTGTCTGAGTATAGCTTATAGCTGTTTACACTTCTGCAACTTGTATACATAAATGTGGTAGGTATACCAATTGCCTAATCTTCGATTAATCACATACGTGTATGACATAATGTAGTATAGAAGCCTTCTATTGTCAGATTAGATGCAGTTGCTTGAAGTGGATAACTGGTATTTAGTTGGAATGTTCAATAAGGTGGGTAGACTTGACATGGAACCAAATTGGATCTGACTACTGCTCCTGCCCATGTAAGATCGTATCGCGTACTAAAAAGATTTCTTGATAAGATTCTAGGTATAGTTCCAACTTTGTTCTGGCTGAACTGAAATAGGTAGTC
Source organism: Rhododendron griersonianum (assembly GCA_018127125.1). Classification (NCBI taxonomy): domain Eukaryota; kingdom Viridiplantae; phylum Streptophyta; class Magnoliopsida; order Ericales; family Ericaceae; genus Rhododendron; species Rhododendron griersonianum. The sequence goes on from CM030791.1 coordinate 39,653,662, forward strand.
ATTAGTCTTTAGATTGGTATTTGTGTGACTTGTAGATAGTAAGTCTTTTGGATCAATTTTTATGAAAACTTGTTTTGTGTCTACAGCATAGTTGTCAAAATCCACCTATGTATAAACGTGTAATTGTTTCTTGTATTTGCAGGTTGATAGGACGTAGACGGACATGGAAGACATGCAATAGGAATGACGGAAATTCTTCTTGATAATGAAAATTGTTTTTGTTCTTTTTGTTTTGGAGTTCGCAACCAAACGCATGTTTTGGGTCTTTGTGTTGCTTAGGTTAGTATGATCTTTTGTTTTTGGAGATACACATGCAATTGGAACTTATATTTTGACGCTCTTTGGGTTTGATTTTCATATTGGCATTCTATGCCTTGCATTGTTATTTTTTGTTTACATATGGAACTTGCATTTTGGTTATATATGGAACTTGCATTTTGGTTTTGCTAGTGGAAGTTCAAATTGTTTTGGTTAGTTACAATTTTGTTCGCCGGAAATGTGTTATCAAAAATGGTACTAGGTTAGGGTAATTTGTTAGTGAAAAAATCATGTATTAAAAATGAAAGCTGCCCCCAAAAAAAAAAAAAAAGAACTTTTAGCGGCGGTTTACAAATGCCGGTAAAACCAATGAAAAGAAAAAACGAAGATATAAAAATGGCATTTGGAAAATGCCGGTAAAAGTTATCAAAAATACAGCACTTACAAAATGCCGGTAATATTACCTTTTCCGGCATTTGCACCAACCGCCGGTAATAAATGTATATTCGGCAATTTTTTTTCCGGCACTTTACAAATGCTGGGAAAACTAGTAACAAACGCCGGTTTTATTTCCGGCATTTGTACAAATGCCGTTTTTGTATTACCGACACTTGTTTGAGCGGCTTTTTTTATTTTCGTCAACAAATGCCGGGAATACTATTACCGGCATTAATCTCATCTTTACCGGCGTTTATGAAATGCCGGAAAAAGCATAATTTGGCGTAGTGCATGGAGTACCTATCTCGATTGTACCTGATAGAGATCCACGTTTCGTATCACAATTTTGGAAGGGACTGCAGAAGGCATTGGGAACGGATGTAAGACTTAGTACCGCCTTCCACCCTCAAACAGACGGACAAACAGAGAGGACAATACAGACATTATAAGATATGCTGAGAGCCTGTGCCTTAGATTTCTCTGGAAACTGGGAGCAACACTTACCATTAGTCGAGTTTGCCTACAACATTAGCTACCAAGCAAGTATCGGGATGGCACCGTACGAAGCTTTATACGGTCGACCCTGTCGATCCCCAGTCTGCTGGACAGATGCGGGAGAAACGAGATTGATTGGACCTGACATAGTACGGGATACTACGGAGAAGGTCAAAACTATCAGGCAAAGGATCCAGACCGCTCATAGCCGACAGAAGAGTTATGCGGACAAGAGAAACCGACCGTTAACCTTTGAAGTAGGAGACCATGTATTCCTGAAGATTAGACCAAAGAAGGGAGTTATCAGATTTGGGAAAAAGGGAAAGTTATCCCCACGTTACATCGGACCCTTCGACATCATGGAGAAAATCGGGAAGGTTATGTATCGTTTAGCCCTACCGCCACAGTTAGATAGAGTGCATAACGTGTTTCACGTTTCCATGCTTCGCAAGTATCTCGCGTTACCCACCCATGTCCTCAACTGGGAAGACGTCACTATTGAAGAAGATGCGATGTACGAAGAGGAACCAATAGAGATTCAAGACCGAAGCGGGAAGAAAATCCGGAACAAGACCATCAGACTAGTGCGAATTCTATAGAGGCACCGTGGAACCGAAGAGACCACATGGGAAAGGGAAGAAACCATGAGAGCAAATTATCCCCACCTATTCGAATCCGAGCACTCACCTAATTTTGAGGACGAAATTGTTTAAGGGGGATAGGTTGTAACAACTCTGATTTTCAGTCAATAAAATCTCATTGTTTTAATTGAAAATTTCTTATTTATCGTCGAATGGATTTTATGAATTCTTTTCAACCTTCTAATTGAGGCTTATAAAAGTTAGATTTCATCTCAGATAATACGGTCATTTTCTAAAGACAAGTGTCTAGTATATTTTCCTAATCATTAAGATCAAGTCTTAGAATTTGCATTTCTTGGCTGGAAATCCTACTTAGTAAGCCTAGTTAGCTTCTAATCGATTCATTGAGGTAACCTAACTACCAATTGCACTTCCAACCCTAGTTGAACCTTTTGAACCTTTTCCAAACCCTAAAGGAACCCTTTGGACCAAAGTCATCCTTGACCTTTACCCATTGGATGATAAAAGTTAGGGAAATCTTTATCCATTGGACAATAGGCTTTCCACCAAAGATATCTTATTGGATTTGTTCAAAGTACACTTATATAATTATATATAGGCTTATGTACCCATGCTTGAAAGTGTGTGTATATATATATATATATATATATATATATATATATATATATATTATTCTAGTATAATACTTTTCATCTTTACCCATTGGTCCATAGAAATTAGGGAAAATATCACCCATTGGTCAATAGGATTAGTCTTGTTACCAAGCACAAGGATCCATTTGTTTAGTAATTTCATAGATTCACCATGTGTTAATATACTTATATATATATATATATATTATGATAGTATAATACTTTCCTTCTTTGACCATTGGATAATAAATGTTAGGAGAAATATTATTCATTGGTTAATAAAGTCAAGTCTTACCAAAGTACTAGGTCTTATTAGTTTATTTGCTTCTTAGATCCACCATGTGCCTAAAGGCTTAAAGAATTAGATATGAATATCTTATCCTAGGATTCTATGTACCATAATATAGTTTTATAAAGGACATGTGCCAATTAGACTTAGTTTAATAGGGAATTTTGACTTGGAAGATTTAGTGAGGTCATGTAGTACTTGTGTACTTTGTATACTTTGACATACTTCCATATATATATATATATATATATTAAACAAGGGAGAGAGATAGGAGAGAAAGCCGAGAGAGAAAGCCGAGAGAGGGAGAGAGAGATAAGCCGAGAGAGATAGGAGAGAAAGAAGGAGATTGATGTACAAGTACCTAGATTTTATTCTACCAAATCCTAGATATATATATATATATATACATAAGTACTTGTACTTGTGGAAGAAGTAATATAGGAAGATATGGGAGAGATTTAGAAGTACAAGTACTTATGTATATATATATCTAGGATTTGGTAGAAGAAAATCTAGGTACTTGTACATCAATCTCCTTCTTTCTCTCCTATCTCTCTCTCCCTCTCCCTCTCGGCTTCTCTCTCTCTCTCCCTCTCTCGGCTTTCTTTCTCTCTCTCTCTTATCTCTCTCCCTTGTTTAATACATATATATATATATGGAAGTATGTCAAAGTATACAAAGTACACAAGTACTACATGACCACACTAAATCTTCCAAGTCAAAATTCCCTATTAAACTAAGTCTAATTGGCACATGTCCTTTATAAAACTATATTATGGTACATAGAATCCTAGGATAAGATATTCATATCTAATTCTTTAAGCCTTTAGGCACATGGTGGATCTAAGAAGCAAATAAACTAATAAGACTTATGTAACGACCCTGATTTTTTGTAAATAAAAATTTCGTTAAAAATTTGAATTTTTAAAATTTCTTTTTAATAATCCGTCATAATTAGATTTTCTTCACTCCAAAAAAACACCCAAACAAACACCCCATCTCAGCCCTCCATTTCAAGGGCTGAGATTAAATCTCACTCCATCCCTAAAAATACAAATCACGTCTGCCCCTTCTCCCGTTCTTCACTTCACGTTCTGCTCCCTCCAGTCCGACACCCACCCTTCCACCTCCCTCCACTCCGACCGACGAGCTCAGCCCCCGTCGCCGACGACCCTCTATCTCCACCGACGACCCACCACCACACCGCCGCCGACCCACCTACCGAGAACCGGATCTTCTCTCTCTCGGGACGCACCCAGGTCTCTCTCTCTTTGAACTTGCCGAATCCTCCTTGAATCTTATTGGTCTATATTCTTGAACAGGTAATAGGCAGAAAATGTGTCACATAAGAGCACAAAGAAGGATACATTAGTGGATGTGTGTGACCTAGTATCTGATCTTATGTGGATTACTGAAAACAGGGTAACTGTGTCATCAAATAGCCGTTCATGGTTGATACCATAATCCAAAAAGTGGATGGCACAATCATTGAAGAAAGCTCTCTTCTCTCATCACGTTTTCATCAGAAGCTATGCAGCAGCCACCATTTCAAAAAGTTTCGAGTTTTCAAAACGAGTCATAAACACTTTCTTCGAGGGTCTTGTTGTTCTTCTGATTCTAGGGTTTCGACTATAATGTTTGATTAGTGTTTCTTGGGTTCATACATTAGCTCATTTTGAGAACCTGGGGCTTTTCCCCAAAAAGTGCTCAAATTTGGGTACTTCCAAAAAAAAAGAAAAGAGTAAAAGTCATAATTTTGTAGTTATCCGATTCTTTTTCGTTGAGATGAACCGACAATCTACAAAAGTTTGACGTTGCAAAAAAAATTTGAATAAGGTCATTGCATCAATATCACCCTTTTTGGATTTTCTAATTCTGAACTTAACGTTGCAAAAAAAATTTGAATATAGATTTCTTTACTTTTTCTTGCAGGCAAGTGAAGGGTGAACAATGGAGGTAGTGAGTTTAGATGATGTTGAAGTAGATCACATGGAGACTCCAGAAAATGTTGTGGAAGGGTTAAAAACACCGACAATTGGGATGTATTTTGAGACAATTGAAGAAGCACGGAATTGAGAGAACTTCTTTTTTTTTATTCGTGCAGATTACACTTGTATTTTGTGGGTTATTGTATCAAGTTCATTGTTTTGTAATGTAATCTATTTATTGTGCTTTCAATTTGGAAGTGAATGTAATGGGATGGACCGGTTTTATTGTGCTTTCAGTTCTTTTTATGGATTAATTTTGAGGATGGAATTGAATGTAAGAAAGATTGAATCGTTACACTTGTATTGAATGATTAGATTTGTCACTGGATTTTATTATGTAATTGTTCTTTGATGTTTGGTCAGATGAAGCTGGAATCCTAGCTTGTTTTGATCATAGATTAGTGTCCTTGTGTCGTGTCCGTTCAAAAAGGTAGGTTCTTAAATAATTTCGGCAAAGTTTCCCCTGTTTTTGGTCCTAACCCGACGTCTCGCGTCTCAGTCACTCAATACAACAACAACAACAGGAACCAAATGAACATTCTAAATGAACATTCACAAGCCACATTTATAGCAAAAATCCATTACCAAATGAATTACATCTCATTTTTATTACAGGAGGCCAAATGGCTTCACAAAAACCATAAAACAAAAACAAGGTCAAAGATTTCCTGACTATACAGCTATACTACCAACAGCACTCCACACAAAGGAGGCTACTAGAAAACAAAAAAAACTACTCCTGGAAGTTACAATCGTAAGTTTCTCTCCCTCCAAATGAGATACACTGCAACTGGCAATGAAAATTTCATAATTCTGCACTTGAAGCTCTCCCATTTTGGGCAAACCAATCCAGCCAATCAACAAGAGAGATGGGCACACAAACAGATGAGGATTTACTCCATACTACAGACCACACAAATTTGGAAAAAGAGCAGCCAAAGAATAGATGCTTGTGACTTTCCTTCTCTTTGCAACATGAAGGACATATTTCAACCAGGTTCTGTGACCTCGACACGGTTCAATTTGTCAAGTGCAAGCCTCATTGATCCCTTGAACATGTCAATCTTTGCATTTCGGAGAATGATAGTTGCGCCAGGCTTCATCAAATCAACTGGGAGAGGAAAACAATTAAAAGAAAAATCATTACTGAGTGTAACATCATAAAAATTATCGCACATCAAAACTCCAAATCTAAAGTTAGTAGCAGGGTTATAGATACCAACTGCAATGGATATAAGTATAGAACATCCTTTTCCCATCAAATAAATTTAGGCACTACGTGAGGGCATAGTAAATAACCCACTGAATCGGAAAATAATAATACAAGAAAGCGACAACGTCCCTCATTAGACTTTCATGATTTTACCTTAACTTGATACATTGATGATCCAAACTTACATAGCTATCTTTATCATTGTAAAGAAATCATGAGTTTCCACACCTACTGTAACAAGAAGCCTGGCCTATAATTTCCAAGGGTTGGTAACAAATATTTCCACACCTGCTAAATAGCGCACTGGAACTCCAAAATCATCGTCTCAGAATCAAAATTTTTTACATCGTCATGTAACATGGTATGATATACACTGAAAACCCAGACCAAAATCGAAACACCATCAACCTCGTCCCAAAAAGCTCAAAGCAAACAGTTATCTCAAAAAGCCCCTCGTTCGGCTATAATATAATTCATAGATGCTACCGATAGGCAGGTAATAAAATGTCCTAGCATCTATTGTACATCCTTTATTCAGAGCAACCGTTCAAAACAAGAGACTGCTCACTTCACAGTTCCAAAATTTCCCTAGCACACACTCAAGAATCTTCACGGGTTCATTCTGTTCCTCACCAAATCAAATCTCATCACTTTCAATGAAACCCACGAGAAAGCACAATCTTTTCTTCTCTTTTCTCTTCACCTCTCACAATTCAATGAAGACAAAAGAAAAAGTACTTATTGGGGAAAAGTACAGTACTGACCAATGGAGACACCAATATCGGTATCAGCGACCTGGTTCTTGCCCAGCTTCCGCTTCAAGTGAGCAGCAATCCATATCGTCCCAAGCGTGTCCTTTTTCGCGAGTATAAACTGCGAGTAGAACATCTTCCTTCTAAAAATCTGTCTCTCACCTCATACGAGCCTCCAAACCCTAGAACCGTTCCCAAATCGCCACCAAAAACCCTAACTCGAACGGAAGCGTGAAATTCGGACTCGGAAGAAGTCGAATTTGATCTGCGGAGAGAGAATTTGGGGAGTCGAGCGAAACTTGGTGGGAATTTGAAGATCGAGGTTACGCAGCAGAGAAGAAGGACCTGAGCTTGTGGTGTTTTTCGGGGGGAGCTAATATTCCAGGTTCTATTTTATCCCAGGCTTGACGGTCGGAGCTCGTCGATCGGAGTGGGTGTCGGAGTGGAGGGAGGTGGAGGGGTGGGTGTCGGACTGGAGGGAGCAGAACGTGAAGTGAAGAACGGGAGAAGGGGCAGACGTGATTTGTAATTTTAGGGATGGAGTGAGATTTAATCTCAGCCCTTGAAATGGAGGGCTGAGATGGGGTGTTTGTTTGGGTGTTTTTTTGGGTGTCTACGGAACCGGCCCCATATATATATATATATATATACATAAGTACTTGTACTTGTGGAAGAAGTAATATAGGAAGATATGGGAGAGATTTAGAAGTACAAGTACTTATGTATATATATATCTAGGATTTGGTAGAAGAAAATCTAGGTACTTGTACATCAATCTCCTTCTTTCTCTCCTATCTCTCTCTCCCTCTCCCTCTCGGCTTCTCTCTCTCTCCCTCTCTCGGCTTTCTTTCTCTCTCTCTCTCTCTCTCTCTCTTATCTCTCTCCCTTGTTTAATATATATATATATATGGAAGTATGTCAAAGTATACAAAGTACACAAGTACTACATGACCACACTAAATCTTCCAAGTCAAAATTCCCTATTAAACTAAGTCTAATTGGCACATGTCCTTTATAAAACTATATTATGGTACATAGAATCCTAGGATAAGATATTCATATCTAATTCTTTAAGCCTTTAGGCACATGGTGGATCTAAGAAGCAAATAAACTAATAAGACTTATGTAACGACCCTGATTTTTTGTAAATAAAAATTTCGTTAAAAATTTGAATTTTTAAAATTTCTTTTTAATAATCCGTCATAATTAGATTTTCTTCACTCCGAGCAATCTAGTCATTTTCTAAAGACAAGTGTTTGGTGTATTTTCCTATCCATTAGGATAAAGTCTTAGAATCATATTTTTTGGCTAGGAAATCTACCAAGATCACTAGTACATAATAGTGTATTCATATATATATATATATATATATATATATATATATTCTTCCAAAGTACTAGAGAGAGAGAGAGAATTTCCGAGAGAGGGAGAATTGCCGAGAGGGAGGGGGAGAGAGAGAGAGAAAGAAGGAGAGAGATTTGGTTGTACCTTGATCTTCCATGGTACTTTGGTATACTTCCAAGCAAAATCTATGTACCTTTGTCCTAAAGAGTATAAACTGCTAGCCAAATCTTGTACAAACCCTCCTTCCTTACACAATATCTTGCCAAATCAAATCCAAAGGACTAAATCTAGCCTTGGAAGCCTAGAACTAGGCCTTGATCTTTCAAAGAAAGCATGACAAAGTGATTAAAAAATGAGATATATAGAGAGAGAGAGATTCGGGTGAGAGAGAGAGGGGGAGAGAGAGAGTGATGTGTGCAAGTGTACTCACAATCCTAGTCCAAGATCTTTGACCAATTCTTACCTCATCAAAGTACCACCAAATCTAGTCAATCCTTTAACCATTGGACAACAAATGTTAGGGGAAAATTTATCCATTGGAAAATAAACCAACCTTTGGCTATAAATAGCAACCCATTCTCATCATTTCAACTCACACCTTCCATACTTCAACTTCTCTCTCTAGAAAGCTTAGTGTTCTTGCTTGTTCTTGCTTGTTCTTGAAGTTCTTTCCAAGTTCTTCAAGAAACTCATCCAAGGCCGCCATTAAACTGCCACTCAACCACCCTTTCGATCCAAAAAGTTTAGTATTGTTAGCCAAGATCTAGTTTCAAGAGAAACCTTTCTCTTTTGAAGCTACCGGAAGCTTACCGTAGGAAGTTACTCCGTCCGATCGCCGACGTACCTTCTTTCCTCCGTAGTCGTCACTATCGCCAAGAAGAACGGTAGATTTTCCATATCTACTATTCCTAAGTATATGTAGAATGATCTTATCCCTACTTACTTACTCTAAGTATACGTAGAATTTCAATAAACATGTGTTGTTTTGAACTTTTGAAAAGGAAGAATGAATTTTGAAAGTTAATATTCGTAGCTTAACTCTAAGTATTCGTATTTTGATCTTAGGATGGTCATGAGCATGTGTAAGTGTTTACTTGTCCTACTTGTTGCTGATAAAGCATAAGTGGTTTACCACTCCAAAGGTGTCCGTCCATGTGGCACTATGCTTTACTTTGTATGATTAAATGTTGAGCATGATGATGTGATAAAATGAGCATGCTACCTAATATAGAGTTGAATGATCTTGCTAGTTTAGTTTCAAGATTACAATGAATGATTTATGATGAAAAGTCCTACCGCGGAGTCGATGCATGTAACGAGACACGAAAATTGAGAAAATAGAAACATGATGCCTAGGGTGTGGTTAATAAAAAGGTGTGTTTTGGAAAAAGGAAAGTGTTTCAAAATCGCAATGTGGCCGGACTTGCCCATTGTGGGAATGACGTGTTTGAAAAAGAGAAATGTTTTTGGAAACCGCAATGTGGCTGGACTTGCCAATTGTGTGGTGTGCGTGTATAAAAGAAAGATTTGTGACATCGGATAAAATATTTTTGAAACTACATTGTGGCCGTTTGCCCAATGGGAGTTGTGTGTGTGTGTGTTCCAATGGAAATCCGTGGTGGCAGAACCATTGTAAGGCTGTGTGTGTTCCAATGGAAATCCGTGGTGGCAGAACCATTGTGAGGTTGTGTGTGTTCCAATGGAAATCCGTGGTGGCGGAACCATTGTGAGGTTGTGTGTGTTCCAATGGGAATCCGGAGCGACGGAACCATTGTGAGGCTGTGTGTGTTCCAATGGGAATCCGGAGCGGCGGAACCATTGTGAGGTTGTGTGTGTTTCCATGGGAATCCGGAGCGGAGGAACCATGGTGAGGTATGGCTTGGTTATCCGCGGAGAGGAGCCAATGCTAATGTGAGCCAATGGGAACCCGGTGCAGCGGAACCATTGTGAGGATACTCGGGAACCTGGAACGGCGGAACCGGGTTGGGTGTGTTAAAATGATTTTCAAAATGTTGATTTGGAAATGAAAAGTGAAATGGTGACACGGTCTACGAAACGCTGCGTAGGAGAAACTCTGATGACACAGACACTTACGCTAGTCGAGTAATGATTATGCATGTGTTGTTGTTATTTGGATATATGTGTGTTATGTGACTAGTTATGTGTAAGTTAAGGGTTAGTGGGTATAGGATTATTCTGCTGAGCTCTCGTAGCTCATGGTGTTACCTTTGGTGACCTTGACATATTATATCGGTGGTGACGCTGGTATAATGTGTCAGACTTTGTAGATGATCAAGGTGAGTTGTACACCTTGGAGGCCCTTGGAGCAGAAGAGCTGGCTAGGATGGAGGAGCAGGCGGAGCTATAGTTAGGAACCCTAGATTTTCCTTCCCTTTATGTAATGAAGGCACTCTGATGGGAATTATGATGTAATAATGAGCCAGACTCTCTTTAAATATTCAATAAAATTGTCCATTTAATGTACCCAAAAAATCAGGGGCGTTACAACCTAGTACTTTGGTAAGACTTGACTTTATTAACCAATGAATAATATTTCTCCTAACATTTATTATCCAATGGTCAAAGAAGGAAAGTATTATACTAGCATAATATATATATATATATATATATAGTATATTAACACATGGTGAATCTATGAAATTACTAAACAAATGGATCCTTGTACTTGGTAACAAGACTAATCCTATTGACCAATGGGTGATGTTTTCCCTAACTTCTATGGACCAATGGGTAAAGATGGAAAGTATTATACTAGAATAATATATATATACACACACACACACACACTTTTTCAAGCATGTGTACATAAGCCTATATATAATTATGGGTGATAAGGGGGTTCCGCAGACTGTGCTTACGTGTGTAAATGTGAGCTGGAGAGGTGCGATTGGCTGATGATTAGTAGTGAAAGGGGGAGTAGGAGAGAAATCTTGTGGGGTGAGGGAAAGAGCAAGAGGTACGAGAGAGACAAAGGCAGCATGTCCCTTACGTTCTCCGCGGGGGTGATGTCTGACTTTTCCTGGGCGTGAACGGGTGAGGTCACCTTCTCTCCGGGGAAGAATGCTCTCCTTCTTCAGAATTAGTGCTCACACCCCTTTCTTTCCGGGAAAGTCAGCTCTCCCAATCATTGGGAATGTCAGGGGTATTTATAGGGCACCTGGGCCTAGGTCAGGCCTAGAACGGCTCCCCTATAAGACCCCAACACGTGTCCCTCCCGTACCTCCAGGTCTCGAATAGACTCGCCCTCCCGCGGGAGGGCTCAAATTTCCGCAACGCTACCTCCATCCCAAGCCACTAAGCCACAAGAAGTTCCCCAATTCCCGCTAGAGCGAGGTCGCGACCCGCAGCGATCGCATGCTTCCCGCGGGGTTCCTTCCGAACCCTGCCTTCTAGGCCCAAATAGAACCCCGGGGTCTTCCTGTGGTTCTCTGTTGTTGTACCCATCTCGGTACACCTTTAGTTCTTCCGCGGAGCCAGGGGGGTCCCGCGGTGCCTTCTATTCCGCGGACCGCTTCCGCGAGTGTCATTTTTTATGCTCCACACGTGTTCTCCTCCTACTGGGTGGTCAACCGTCTATCTCAAAATGGAACTTTGACCAAGGTTGACCTTCCGCGTGAGCCCTGCTGCCACGCGTACGCCTCCAATTGGAGGGTCAAAAAGTCTTTCCTGCTGACATGTCAATAATTCTGACCGCGCCTACATATCCCCCCCCGCGCGCGTACAGCGGGTGCACGTCATTCACGTGCGCACTGTTCTGTTCGCGAGTTTCCGCGGTTGCCCTCGATTTGTCCCGCGGAGCAATGGATATGTTAACCGTTGACAGTGCCTCTTCTTATACCGTCGTGTCTCTTCGTGTACAGTCGTCATAACTGTCCCCCACCGTTTGACCACTATATAAACCTTTTATTCATTATTTTCCTTTTTCACCTACCACCCAAATCTCCGTCGAAGTGCTGTCACTTTCTCCTCTGACTCTTAGCGAGCGATCACTTTCACTTCTTACTTTCTACCCTTTGCGGGTACACTTTCTCCTTTCTTCTACACAAAGCGTAAATGGCTGCACGTAATCCAAATGTTGAAATCCCAGTTCCCCCCGCAGACCAATGGCAGAGGGCCCTGTACTTGTGGACAGTTGGGGGCCCATTCTGGGCCCTCGCGGGGGCCTACCCTGTCGTGGGTGCTCCCGTGGCAGACCCCACCTTCTTCACAACCTCTGCTGCCCCAGAACATGCAGAATTAGTCAATCCCTCTTCTGTGCTTCGCTTCCGCCTCGAGCGCGGGGACTTCCCTTTCGTGGAATGCCGCTTTGGGGCCCAAGCTTCCCCACCCACCGACTAGGCGGAGTGGGTGGACGATGTTGTCAGCGATCCCTGCCTCAGGCAGGTATTGGTGGCCAGCGGTGCTAACGACGCCGTCCAGCTGTCGCGGCACCTGAGCATCCCTCGGCAGGGGGCGGCCATTAAGAACTTGGAGTTTGCGTGCTCACGTTGGAGCACGGATACCCATTCCTTTGCATGGGCTTGGGGGGAGAGCGGGCTCTCACTGGAGGATACTTTTATTCTTACTCGCCTGTCCCTTCGCGGGGCCAACATTCTGGACCTGACCAAACTCTCGCGTGAAGACCGAGATGACGTCTAGAGTCTAAAGAAGTTGCATAGGCTGGCCCAGAATGGTCCCATCTTCACTGCTTGGGGCATCCGCAAAGCCGCGGCGGAAAACGCCAAGAAGACTTCCCTTGGGAGTTGGATTCGTTACTTCTACAAGGACTTCCAACCTGCGAGGACTGTTGCTCCAGGTGTCGCGCGGGACTTTGTCGCGGGTCCTCAATACAGGCAGCGGCTCTACATGGCTGGATTTTTCTCTTACTTCCTTTGTTACTATGTCCTGCCTGACTATCCCATCGACGGTCTCTCTCAGGCGGTCTTTCCGTTGGCTGTGCTCTTAGCCCGCAGCCAGCCCGTCGCGCTGGCACCTCTTTTCCTGGGGTCGCTCTACCGTCAAGTGGACTTGGTACAGGCTGACTATGCCAAGTCCCTTGGTAGGTGTGACCATCTTTCAATGGCCCACACCAACTTCCTGCTCGCATACTTCTTCAAGCACTTCCGCTCTGTTGCCCCGGTTTCGCTGGCCTTTCAGGCATCGGGGCAGCGATCTCGCACGGAGCAGTGGCATCGCACCAGCAGCAATGCCTCATGGTACGAGGCATGTGATATTGAAGCCAACTTCACCCAACAACCCTATAACATCCCTTCCCCGGGCGTCATGGGTGTGGGTCTGTGCCTTCTCCCCTCCGCTTCTTCTCTCAACGCCGCGAGCGGTGGCGACCACGTGGCGCAGACGGTCATCAACGCCACACTCACAGCTCTTCCCCGGTGGCTCCCATTCCTAAACAACGAGACCACTGGAGTAGTGGTCTACCGCCCGGACCGTTTTGCGAGGCAGTTGAGCTTCGATCAAGGGGTGCCTGGGCCTGCCCCTCCAATGCCTTCCTTTGTGGAGTCCCAGCTCCGATTCATGGTGACTCAACTCTCTCTGATCCTGGTGCAACTTGGTAACCTGCCCATTCCGGCCAGGGACAGGGTCTCAGCCTATACTCCAGAATTCCGCCTGTTTTGGAGAAGGAATCTGGACTCCTTCCTAACGTTCGCCCGCGGGCAGGCTGTCGTTCCCGAGGCGTCCACGATCCGTAAGCGGGACACTTCGCTACGAGCCATCACAAATGTCCGGGCAGTTGACTGGCGCGGGCCCCACAGCTAATGGGCCGTGGTTGACGCCGCGCCCTTGAACAGGGCGTTCCCTATGATGCCCCCTCCGCCTCCTCAAGCTGCCCCGAGGCGAGCCAGTACGCGGGTGACCCGTGGGAGGACACAGCCTCCAGCCCCCATAGAGCCGTCTCAACCATCTTCTTCTCATGCGCCCGCGGCGGGGGAGGTCCGTTGCCGCAAGCGCCTTCGCACGGTACGTACCCCTTATTTCTCGTGCTGAATCGTCTCCGTTGCATCACTTCATTTTTTTTCTCTGGCGTTTGTTCTAATTACTTTGCTTCTTTCTTTCAGCAGCGGGAGGGGGACGCTAGTACTTTCGTGGCCTTTGAGCCAGAGGCGGCTGCGGTGGCAGAGGCAGCGGAACAAGCAGCGGGCGGAGCGGAAGCGGATGTTCTAGACACTCAGCCCAAACGCCGCCGCTTCGATAGTAAGCTTCACTTTGTTAGAACGCCACCTCCGTCGTCTCTCCTTCTTCTGACTTCTAACTTTTACTCTATCAAAATTTCTTGAATAGCTGTGGTGGAGTCTGATGATGAAGAGGACGAGAACATGGGGGCGGGCAGCGGTGATGATGATGGTGATGACGACGATGACGACGATCGCCTTCCTCTCAGCGTCCACTTGGCGGCCTTACAAGCCCGGCCGTCTATACACGCGGAAGATACCGCGGTAGTGACCATCTCCAATTCCCCAGAGGAGCAGGGGGAAATAGGGATCATTCAACCCATGCTGGGGCCAATCCCTTTTCCTCATCCGGAGCCAGAGTCCTCCTTGGTGATCGGAGGTATGTTGCCGACGAGCCTTCCATTGTTGACCTTGGGGGAGATCCCAACACGGTTTCCACTGAGTCGTCTTCTTCCTCCAAGGAGTCTGAAAACGTCATAGTTTACTCTACTGACCGCAACCCCTCCCCATCTAGTGCAGCATCTTCCGAGGTTCGCGAGCCTCCTCCGTCGATGGATGCTGGTGAGTCTGTGGGCCAGGCCGACATTGCCGCAAAGCCGATCAACGCGGCGGCCGCTCAACTTGTGAGGGAAGAGGAAGAAGACAATGTTGAAGAACTTCCTCATGCCATCACGGGAGGTCCTGCCGCGGGCCAGGCTGGGGCAGGCTCAACTTCCACCCCTTCTGGCTCCCAATAGCAATCCACTAGTGCCCGTATCCGCTCCACAGAAAGCTTTCTGGGCCGGGTTGCTGGTGGTTCCCTGGGCGTCTCTAACGCCTCTTTCCTGCAAGGCCCCGGGTCAGACGCGGGGAGGGACGCAGCCGTGGATGCAACAAGTCCTCATTCTCCGGCGTGCTCTACTTCCCAGACTCACTCTCCTCACCCCTCCGCGAGGCGCGCGGCTACTCCTCCTGCCGAGTCTGCAGCCCTCCCTTCGAACCGACAGCTGGAGGTAAATAAAGAACTCTGTGGGGGGCCCACCTTCATCACTGATTCAGATCTGAATTCTTTATTTAAAGTTATGACCTTCCTGCCAACTGATGGTGTTTTGGGGGGACAGGGAAGCCAAGCCCTTGGAGACTTCGAGCTTGACTTGAATTTAGAGATGGGCGAGCAACAAAGAGAGGAAGTGGAGTCTAGGGAGCATCAGCCTTCTCCTCGGCAAAGTCCTGTTCCAGATCTGGGGAAGGGCCCCATGGATACCAAGGCCGAGGTGCCAATTCGCCTCTTCCCCGCGGGCTACCCCGTAGACGAGGCTTTCCACCCGCTACTGAATGCCATAGCCCAGGTCCATTCAGAGACATTTGGCCCCTTCAATCCGCGGTCTGTCTGGCTCGGGGTGTTTTTTCTTAACAGCCTCCATGAAGTGCTCACCCCTTGGGCACAGCTACGCTTTGGCAACTTCACCCCTGAAACGGAAGCTGCTCTGTAGGAGGTCGCATAGGATATGAACGTCCTGGGGTTTGACCTGGGCTGGCTATGCGCAAGGAGTTCCACGTTGAGGGCCGCGGAGGAAAGGGCAGCTCTGAGGCCTGAGATCCAGGGGTTGGCCACCCAACTGGATTCCACTCAGCAACATGTGGCTAACCTGGAGGCTAGGTTGGCCCAAGTGATGCAGCGTGACGCGGAGCTGGCTGCTGCGGCGCTGAACCTTGAGGATCTTGACCCAGAGGGGCTTGTCTTCGCGGATTGGTTGGCTTAGGGCCTCTTCTCTTTTTCCTTTCTTTCTTTCTCTTTTTTTTTTTTTGTAAAACACATGTACTATTTCCCCTTCTTCTTTTTGAATAAAACTGGCATTGTTGGAATAAAATTGTGGCTTGCATCAATGATATTACTCGTGTGTTGATTTTGTCCCCTTTTTAGTAATAATATCATTATCACCTTCTGACTGTGGGCCATGCCTCGGCCATTTTTGCCTTGACCTATTCCACGGGTTTCCAGGCCCCAGGCCACGTTCTGATCCCTTGGGGCTCAACATTATCTCCATTTGATAATTATTCGCGCTTGAATTCGCAGGCCATGTTCTGGCCGTCTGAGGCTTAACATTATTTCTAGCTGATAACCGCCAAGCCTGGGACACGCGGGTCATGTTCTGACCCTTCGTGACTTAACATTATCTCTGTTTGATAACCGTTAAGTTTAGGATTTGCTAGCCATGTTCTGGCCATCTGAGGCTTAGCATTATCTCTTGTTGATAACTGCCAAGCCTGGAACACGCGGGTCATATTCTGACCCTTCGTGACTTAACATTATCTCTGTTTGATAACCGTTAAGTTTGAATCTTGCGGGTCATGCTCTGACTCCTCGCGACTTAGCATCATCTCTATTCGATAATCGTTAAGTTTGAATCTTACGGGTCATGTTCTGACTTCTCGCGACTTAACATTATCTCTGTTTGATAATCACTATGTTTGAATTGATAAACATAAAGGGGCGACGATTCCGCGGAAATGTTCTCTCCGCGTGACCACATCGTTTTGTCACAACGTAAAATATTAAGGAGACAGAATAAGGTAGGGATAAATGTCAAACTTCATTAAAAGATAATCAATCTGACAATTCAAAAATTCCAGCGTGATTCACAGAATGACATTGTCTTTCATTAAGTTTTGAGACAACATTAGGAAAGGAAGAACAGAGGAAATCTACGAAGTAAGATAGAAAATCGGGGACTCCATCGCATTCCTCACGGGTAGAATTTCTTGATATACTTGGAATATACTGCCCTTGTCTTAAAACCATCTTCCGCGCAGGCCAAGTGGTAGTATCCGCTTGCGGAAGCACCAATTAACTCATGTGGCCCTTCCCACCTGGACGTGAACTTTGGGGTCTTTAAATCCCTCATTACCGCCGCAGTGGCTTTCCAGACTAGATCCCCAACTTTGAACACCCGCGGCACCACGCCTTTGTTATAGTAGCGTGCCACGGACTCCCAGTATCTCTCATGAACGAGAGCCGCCGCAACTCTTCTTTCTTCAAGGGCCTTTAGATCTGCTCTTCTTCCTTCCATAGAGTTTTCCATCGCGAGGATCATTCGCGCGGAGGGGACGCTTAGTTCCGCGGGCAAGACTGTTTCTGCTCCATATACTAGGCTGAAGGGGGTGGCGCAGGTAGATTTTCTCTTCGAAGTTCGGTAAGCCCACAGGGCTATTGGCAGGTGGTCCGCCCAAGTACCCCCGCGTTCGTCCAGCAGCTTGCTCAGGATCCTTATCAGGGTTTTGTTCGTCACTTCTGCCTGCCCGTTTCCCTGCGGATAATAGGCACTGGACGTACGATGATCAATAGAGTATTCATCAAAGAGGCTTCCCACGTGGTGATTGATGAACGAGGTCCTGTTATCAGAGAGAATCGTCTGGGGTATGCCGAACCTGCAGATGATGTTTTCTTTAATGAATGTCGCCACCGCGTCTCCCGTGGCCTTCTTCAGCGGAACAGCTTCAACCCACTTGGTGCACACTTCCATGGCTGCTAGGATCCACCTATTTTTTCGCGACGCTAGCCTGATTGGCCCAACCAGGTCCATGGCCCAGGTGTTGAAGGGATACGGGGCGCGGATTGAATGCAATTCCACAGAAGGAGCGTGAACCAGGTTCCCAAACTTTTGACAGGCTTGACATCTCTGCACATGCCGCTTGGAGTCTTTCTCCATGGTGGGCCAAAAATACCCTAGATGGACCAACTGTTCATAAAGCTTTCTCCACCCTTGATGCTCAGTTCTGTGGGTCTTTGCTAGAACCTCCTCTGTTTCCTCTTTATCTACGCATCTCTGAGGCATCCCGTTGAGGGTCCTTCTGAACAGGAGCCCTTTTTCTAGGAAGAAGCGTCGCGCTCTGCGGACGACCCTCACGGACTCGATTCGTTCAGCGGGTAGGGACCCTTCTCGTAAGTAATCAACGTAAACCTGCCTCCAATCCACTTCTTGGTCGCTGCTTCCTGCCATCAGGCATTCTGGCTTAGCCGCATACAAGGAGCACCAAGTGCAGTTTTTTGCGATTAGATCGGCGTCCCTTTTCATGTTGGGCCAATAGTAACCCTGCCTTTGAATCCTTCTGTACAGGGCTATCTCGTTGTCTGCACAATTGTTTTCATGAATCCGGTCCAAGACTTCCTCCGCTTCCTTCGAATCGACGCACCGCGCGAGCCACCCCTGCGGGGCACGGTGATACAACTCTCCATGCAAGACCACGAAGCACGAGAGCTCTGCGGTGGACAGGTGCCCTACGCCAGTGAGTAACTGAATTTTGATGGACCGTGCCAATCCTCCGTTGGCTTTGAAAAATCTTCTACTGCGGATGGTTCAAACATCTTAACGATCTCTATGCAAGCCCTTTTTTCCTCGAATTCTGTCTTTGCCCCCATCGTCGCGAGGGCATCTGGAAAACGGTTCTCTGATCTGGGCTTATGGACGATGCTGACGCTTTTGAAAAATTTCATCAGTTTCTGGACCGTCGTTCGGTATGGTGCCAAGGTTGATTCTTTCAGCACGTAAATTCCTTCTGTTTGTAGAATTACCAGTTTTGAGTCTCCTGCTATTTTCAGGTGCTCAACCCCCTCTCTCTTTTGCCGCTAACAGACCCAAAATCAGTGCTTCGTACTCCGCTTCGTTATTGGAGCAGGGGAAGCTCAATTTGTAGGCCAAATGGACTCTTTCTCCTTCTTCGATTTGCAACACTATTCCCGCGCCCCTGATCCACTACCCGCGGCCCCATCGAAGCTGAGCGTCCAACGCTGTTCATCTATGCTGGCCACGAGAGCTTCGAAACCATCTCCGGGTAGACTTTCTTCGAGCGGTTCGCACTGTCCGCTTGGGAATTGGGCCAGGAGGTCCGCTAGGGCTTGACATTTGATTGCTTTTGGGGTCGCGCATGAGATGTCAAATTCTGCAAGTGTTAACAACCAGCGAGCGACCCGGCCTGTGAGGGCGGGTCGAGACAGAAGATATCTTACCGGGTCGCACTTAGTAATTATCTGGATAGGAAACGATAGGAAGTAATGCCGGAGCTTCTGCGCGGTGAAAACGAAGGCTAAACAATGCCTCTCGATGGCGGTGTACCTTTCCTCTGCTCCCTGAACCTTCCTGCTGATGTAGTAGACTGGGCGCTCTGTTCCATCTAGCTCTTGCACCAGCAGGGCCCCAATGGATCTCGGGGTAGAGGTCAAATAGAGGATCAATGGCTTTCCCGTGACCGGAGCCACCATTGTCTGGGGAGAGGTCAAAGCTGCCTTGATCCGCTGAAAAGCTTGTTGATGTTCTTGTTTCCATTCGAACTTCGCGTTTCCTTTTAATAGGTCCACGAAAGGTGCTGCGATTTCCGCCATCGCGGGGATGAAACGTCGTAGGTAAGATACCTTCCCCAGGAATCGCTTGAGCGTCTTCTGAGAGTGGGGTGGGGGCATTTCCGTGATGGACTTGATATTGGCTCCGTCTACGTCAATGCTGTGGCGATGTACAAGGAAACCCAAAAATTTGCCCGTGGTGACCCCGAACGCACACTTCAAGGGGTTCATTTTAAGGTTGAACTTCCTGCATCTGGCAAAGACGGTGGCCAAATCCGCAAGATGGTCCTTCTGTTCCCTGGACTTTACTACCAGATCATCCACATAATCTTCTACTATCTTGTGCATTAGGTCATGAAAGATTACTGTCATAACCCGCTGGTATGTTGCTCCCGCGTTCTTGAGCCCGAAAGGCATTACGATGTAGTAGAAATTATCCAATGGTGTCCGGAAGGCCGTCTTCTCTGCGTCTTCCGGAGCCATCTTGATTTGATTGTATCCGCTGAAGCCATCCATGAAGGAGAACATCTGGTGGCCCGAGGTGGCATCCACCAATGTATCAATGTGTGGTAGCGGGAACTCATCCTTCGGACATGCTTTGTTGAGATCGCGGAAGTCAACGCAGACTCTGATTTGGCCATTCTTCTTCTTTACGGGGACAATGTTCGCTAGCCACTCAGGGTACTGGATTGGGCGGATAAATTTTGCTTTTCGTAGCTTTTCGACTTCTTCTTTGATTTGCCTCTCCAAATCGGGGTGATATTTCCGCTGGGATTGCTTCGCAGGCTTAGAATTGGGGAAAGTATCCAAGTGATGCGTTACCAACTCCGGGTCTAAGCCGGGCATTTCCTCGTAGTGCCACGCGAATACATCTGAATTTGCACGTAATAGTGTTATTAGCTTCTCGCGGAATTCTCCGTTCAACTCTTTGCTTACAAACACCGGTTTCCTTGGACCCATTCCCTCACTTAGGTCGACTTATTCTAATGCTTCTTGTTGCGGCTTGGGCTGGTCCTGCATGCACTCCGGAGCAGGCTCCGGTTTTTGTATCACTTCTTCCTCTATCGCGGCACATGTTCCGCCCGGCCAGCGGTCTCTTGATCGGCCGCTGCCCCGGTGGACCGTCATAAGTAGTACACTGTTTTGCCCCCTTCCTTCGTTTTGGTTATCTTCCTGGGGGCTGCGGCTTCTACCGCGGATGGGTCTCTTTGTCGTGTTTCCGGCTTCTCATCTTTAATGTCTTCCCATCTGGGGATGTTGACAGCGCGCGGCCTGGCGGTGATCGCTTGAGATACCTCGCCCAGCTCCGAGAAATAAATCGCATCCGAGAGGTGTGCTTCATGAGTATCGAACGGGTTCTCCGATGCACGGATGGTGACTTTCTTTCCTGCCCAAATCCCCTTCAAACATTGGTGATAGCTAGATGGCACAACCGCGTACTTATGCATCCAACTTCTGCCGAGAATGATCTGATAATTGGGGTCCGCATTGATGAGGTGAAATTTAGTGGCTGAGCGGATTGCCCCCACTTCTAGGTCTACCACAACATACCCTAGAGATTGTCTTCTATCGCCTCCAAACCCCGTGATAGTGATTGGTGATTCCACTATTCGGTTGTCCTGTATTCCCAGCTTTTGGAATGTTGACATGGGCATGAGGTTTATGGAGGCCCCACCATCTAGAAAAGTTCTCTTCAGCTCTGTCCCATTGACGCGGGATGTAACGTACAGCGGGTGATTATGGGGGTATGGCACCCTTCGGTCCGCATATGAGAAAGTGACAGAGTTGGATTCATCGCGGATCGTCCGCGGGATAGACCCATCCTCGGACATGCAAGATTCTGGATAAGGTTCGATGTGGATGTCGCGTCGTCCTATCCTCAGCTTGTTTGCGTTCTGCTTTCTCTTAAACAATCTCTTCAGTGACCAGCAATCACATGTTGGGTGCTTGGTATGCCAGTGGTACATGCAGTACCGCGGATGCTCACGGTCTTCCCACGTTGGTACGTACTCCACTGGGGGAAGTTCCAGTTCTCCGTCTTGCACCCACGCATTGACTAAGGCTCGTACTTCATCCATGGTGCAGGGAAAATCCGGTGTTGGCCCCGTTTCGCGCTCTCTCCGCTTTCTTCCTCCGGGGGCCTGCTGGGCCCGCGGCGCTTCTGCGACAGCTACGGCGGCACCCGTGGCTTTGCCCTTCCAGCTATCTGTGGGCTACCAGCCCGAAAAAAAACAAAAGGTTTACGTTTTGCTTTTATATTTTCCCGCCGCTTTGAAGAGAAATATGCCGTTTGAAGAGTCGCCACCCGGATTTGCGGTATATCACCCGAGAAACCGTTTTGTTTGGAAAACCAGTTGATTTGAAGTTGAAAACCAGAGATCAGTTTCAAGGGTCCGGAAGCCATGTTACGAGGGGGGAAGGGTTTTACGGCACCCCCCTCGCCCGATTCGAAATCGGTCTCTACTAAACGTTTGTGGGATTTTTCAAAGGGATTTTGTTTCATTAGATCATTTAGCGAGTATCCGCAATTATAACAGGTAAGAAGTGCATGCATGTGCAGTTGTACAGGGGGGAGTGAAATGATGGAGTAACGGTGAGCAAATGCATGAATGACAGAAAATTGGAATCTGCCACTGACTTCACTCTCGAGCGCTCGGGATCAGTCCCGAGCGCTTGGGAGTTCTGACACCCAACCTGCAAGCTTTGTTAGCACAGACAGAATAAAATGCTAAAACTGGAAACTGAAATGATATTAAGTACCCTACTGGCTCAGCAGAGGATTTGAAAGACTGGAATGAATCCTCAATCTTTCAGATCTTGCCTCCCTGCCTTAATAAGACTAAATCTACAAATTTAAAAGAGCAAAAGGGCACACTTATGCATGCAGAAACCAGATAACACAACAGACTGGAAAATAGGAAGCAATGGCATGCATGCACTCCCGAGCGCTCTGGAATGGTTCAGAGCGCTTGGAAGTGAGCTGCATGTCAACTTACTCTCAAACAGGAAATGGCACTGATTTGACATGCAAACACCCTTGTTTTTACGTTTCTCTGAAATGAATGATTCTTTTAACTTTAAATGAAAGGAGCCTTGTTCACACATGAAATCTTTGTGAGAAAATGGTTCTGTTTTAGTGGAAAACGACTTCCTGGTGCATGCATGCCAAATAAAACCATTTAACTTAAGAGTACACCTCCTTCCCAACCTGCTATGTGACAGAGGACCATGCATGGAAGCTGGAATAGTCCCGAGTGCTCTAGAGTACTCTCAAGCGCTTGGGAGTGTTTCCAGTAAGGGTTTTATGAAAACGTTTTTTATGCCCCATTGCTCTTGTTTTTACACTAGGGTCTCCCAACCATGCACCCAGTATTGAAGACTGGGTCAGGCTGAGAGACCCCCCTCAGAAGGGATGAACAGCCCTTTTTGGTTGTGATCAAAGGTAAAAGTCTCTACCTTTTCCTTGAACTTTTGCTCCTTGGGATGACTTTGAAATGTGGATGAAGAGAGGAGAGTGCAAGAGATCAGAAGAGTATTCTGGATTTCTTGCCCTTTTCCTTGGTGATTTCTAAAACCTTTGGAGTTTGGAAAGAGAGTTTGGAGGTTTTTGGTCTTTAGCTAGAGAGAGAAAGAGAGCAGATAGTAAGGGTTCTGTGGGATGAAAATTTCGTGTCCTTTTCAGCTAAAAACCAGCCATATTTATAGGCAAAACATCAAATGGTTTTTGAAATCAAATGGTTTTGATAAAACATTTTTTTAATAGGAAAATCTTTGGCCTGAATATCTGCCACCAGAGGTTGAGTGTGGACTGAGCCATCGGCGGGCTCAAGGTGGTTATAATCATGAGTTGCAAGGTGAGTGGGTGATACTGCCATCCATTGGGCAACAGAATAGTCTCGAGCGCTTGGGATCACTCCCGAGCGCTTGGGACCTCACTCTCGAGCGCTCGAGAAAGAGCCAGGCCAGAGGTTTTTGGAAAATGGTTTTGAGCGCTCGGGACTTCTCCCAAGCGCTTGAAAATGCTTTTGACCATTTTTTAATCCCTCTTCAAATCTCTCAAGGAACAATGTTCCGATCGATACCAGGCTTGTTTCAATCCAAAGTCATCATCGGGGAGCCTCCGGGCCACGAGTCAAGGGATTTTGGAAAGTCCAAATTGGGGTGTCTACAGTTGCCCCTCTTTGGGCGACGCTCAGCATCACATCTAGATACGAGTGCCGTCCAAAGATTGAGACAGCCCAATTCGAGCCAAATCAAATCCTCAACTCAAAATCAAATGCAAGTAAAGACACAAACATTTGATGCATGCGGTCGCGTCTTTTCAGACTGCCTACGTACCCTTTTCTGCAAGGATCAGACCAGCGTAGTTCTTTGGGGCAAATGCAAACATGCAGACATGCAGACATACAAGCAAATGATAGAAAGATGTCCTTCAGGACAGCGCCAAATCTATGGCGGCGGCAGAAGGGTGCCAAATCTATGGCAGACAAGTAGGGTGCCAAATCTATGGCGGCGGAAGGAGGGTGCCAAATCTATGGCAGCGGATGAAGGAGGAAACCGGGGATGAAGGGTGCCAAATCTATGGCGGCGGAAGGAGGGTGCCAAATCTATGGCAGACAAGATGGGTGCCAAATCTATGGCGGCGGAAGGAGGGTGCCAAATCTATGGCAGACAAGAAGGGTGCCAAATCTATGGCGGCGGAAGGAGGGTGCCAAATCTATGGCAGACAAGATGGGTGCCAAATCTATGGCGGCGGAAGGAGGGTGCCAAATCTATGGCGGGAGATGATTGAAAGGTGCCAAATCTATGGCAGAAGATGAAAGGGTGGCGAAGAGACCTGAATCTGAAAAGCTTGAATTTTTAAAAGAAGCTTGAATTTTAAAAGAAGCTTGAATTTTGAAGGAAGCTTGAATTTTGAAGAAAGCTTGAATTTGAAAAGCTTGAATTTTTTGGAAGAAGCTTGAATTTTGAAGGAAGCTTGAATCTGAAATTAAAGGGTGTCTCTAAGGACAGCGCCAAATCTATGGCAGAATATGAAAGCATGAATTTTTGGAAGAAGCTTGAATTTGAAATTAAAGGGTGTCTCTCAGGACAGCGCCAAATCTATGGCAGAATATGAAAGATGCCAAATCTATGGCAGCGGATGATTGAAGGGTGTCCCTCAGGACAATGCCAAATCTATGGCAGGAGATGTGCAGTCATGTTGACGAATATGAAGGAAGAAGGCGACCGTGGGGGGTCGAGGTTAGAAAGTGAGACCCGCGTTTCGACTTTTGACAACACTGATGGTATTATTTTTCTTTATTATTTTTTTTTTGAAAAAAACAATGGACATGTCTGAGTATCCTTTCAGCTTTACTGTTTTTGGCCAGCGGACTGGTATTGTCAGGATTTTGGGATCTGGGATGGAGTTTGTCTTTGGATGGAAATTGGGTTTGAGCTAGAGCTGGTTTGAGTTTGGCCTTGATCAGGGCTTGGGTTCCGAGTATTCATGCCCCAGTCTTGAGGTCGGCTGTACGCTTGCAGTGATTGATGGCATTGTGCTGATGTGCCTCAGTTCTGATTCTCTTCCTTGATTCCACTGATAGTTTCGGCAACCAGTTTTGTCATGAGCACAAGTGCGGGTTCTTCCATGTATTGGAGTTTTTCTCACGAGTTGGGACCTCAATGACCTTGCGTGAATTTGGACAAGGCCCAGACGACTCAAAGGACAAGAAAGACCCTTTATCAGAGGACTGACTCTTAACGAAGACGAGGAGTTTGATTATTTGAGGATTTAATGTTTGAAATTGTCATGATAAAATCAAGTTTCGATGATTTTCCCATTCTGGGCTTTGAAATTGTTTTGGCAAAACACGAGGACTTTTATTAGGAATCATGCCCCAGGATGCTGACGACAACCCATGGATTTAGAAAATGCCTTGGCGCTTCTTCTTGTTTTCTCCTATTGTCCAGGATTTCTGTTATCAAGTTGTGTTTTTCAACCTGACAGGACTTTATTCGGGTTGTAACGTGGCCAAGGTTCGGTTTAACAAAGAAAGGATAATAGGCTCAGACTTTTTTCATTTTCCTTTGGGTTTCGAGAGCTAGCAGCCATCTTGAATAATTTTGTGCTCTTTTGTTTTTGATGGGCGCCTTCTTTCACCTGACTTGCTTCGCCTTTTGTCGTGCCGATGCGTTTGGCATTTTCATTGGTCTTGAGCTTTCTCTGATTTTTGTTCGATGTTTTGCAACTCATTGCGCCCATGTATTTGGCACTTTCACGCTTTGAATTCTGATGTGCCGATGATAACCAGGTGTTTGGCACATTTGTCCTCCCTTATTTCATCCCGGTGTGGGGGATAGCTGCCTAGCTGGGTTTTTTCAAAGAAATCAATTTAAGCTCAAAGGGGTTATCACTGGATATATATCTTCAAGTGTTTGATAAAAGAAAAGAATGCCTTTCTTCATTTTGAATTGCACAACTTGATAACTGGATCCTAGATGCAGGTTAAGAGATTTGTGCGCTCTAACTTTCGCCTAGATCACATTTTGAGGTTTTGATCTAACGAGCTTTTTCTTGGGCCAAGGTGTTGCTTCTTCACGGCGTCAGGGAATGGTCCCATGAAATTCTTCTTCTTCTTCAGAGGGCAAAGTATCTCGTGTCTTACTCTCTCAATTGATGGTGAAAAATAATTCCAAGTTAAGGGATTATCACAAAACGTGAGTTTATAATCACAATTTCGACTCAAGAGGTTTGACACCAAAAGACGGGACGGACTGATAAAGGATTGACTCAAAAGATTGTGACCGAATTTTGGAATCGACTCGAAAGAACATGACCGGGCCTCGGGATAAGGCTGCCTACGTATCCTTCTTGCAAAGGAATCAGGTCATAACGTAGTTCAGGCTTACGAAACTGACTCTGTTTTTTTCTTTTTTCTTTTTTACTACAAACTCGAATTTAAAAACATACAGACACGAAAGCATGAAAGACCCAAAGTACAAACTGACTCGAAATTGAAAGACAAAGACTTGACTCAAAACTCAAAAGTTTTCCAAACTCGTGAGTAATTCCATTCATGTTTTGCTGCACTCAAAATCCTCCTCCCGATCTGAAGTCCGGCACTGGGATGGTTCCGTTGTCGATTAAGTCTTGGATCTTGTGACGGAGACGGTGACAGTCATTGGTTGCGTGACCGGGCATTTGATGGAAGGCGCAGAAGGCATTTGGGTTGTGGTAGGCTGGGAGCTTTTGAGGTAGGGGAGTTGGCAGGAGTGGCTTGATGGTTCTGCTTTCGACCAGTCTTTCGAATACCATGGATAGTGGTACGAAAAACTCGGAAAAGACACGAGGTTGTTTAGGCTTGGTGGCTTGAGCAACGATCTGGCTAACGGGCTCAGTCCGGACATGGTCGGTATGTGTAGGGTCAGATGGCAAGTCGGTGTAGCCATACAACATGTTGCTGCTGTCGGGGTCTACATTTTCTATCTCTGGGAAGGAATCAGCATTTTCGAGGATGCCCAACTGAACAGCTTCTTCGACGGCCAGGCCTGTTTCGAAGAATGTCTTGAAGTTGGAAGAGGCTTGAGCTAGGATCATGTGCCTGGCAAGTGCGGGCTGGAGGTTTCGGACAATCATCCGAATTTGATCTTTCTCCAAGGGTTTGTCCTTCATCTGAACAGCCTTTGCTCTCCATCTTCGAATAAAATCCATAAAAGACTCCTTCGGTTCCATCTTTATTGATTCCAACTCTCAAGTGGTGACCTCAAGTTGGATGTTATAGTCAAACTGGGCTACGAAAGCCTCACCGATGTCTTCCCAAGATTTCTTCTTTGTTACTTCCAAGGCAGTGAACCAGCGCAAGGCATGTCCAACCAGTGTTTGAGAAAACATTTGGGCCATGGCGTCTTTCTCCAAGCCCCACATGGAAAGTGCCCCAATGTAACTGGTCAAGTGTGCTTTTGGATCACCGGTTCCGTCAAACTTGGCGAAGTCGATTGGCTTGAATTTCCTGGGTAGTCTGGCATTCGGGAAAAGGCAGAGTTTGTCGAAGTCGAAACCAATTGAGGTGATTCTTTCGCTTCTGGCTAAGGACAGCTCAAGTTGGGATAATTTGGCTTCGATGGTGGCCATTTCTGGGCTTTGGGGGTTTGGCTCAGAGGGTGGTTCATGATTATTTTCGAGGGGTGTTTCTGGGTTTTGTGGAGGTGGAAGTCGTCTGGCAACACCGATTATCATAAGCATTAACTGGGTAATCTGGTTGTCTATTCGTTCACCCATCTGTCGGATAGAGGTTCGAATTTGATCCAACTCGTTCAGAATCCCTGCTGGCTGTTCCCCGTTCAGATGTTCCTCATTCAAATTTTCCACTGGCTGTTCCATATCTTCCCACAAATTCTGAGTTTATGAGGGTATGGTTTCGTTGTAGGATGGGTGGCCCAGTGCTGACAGTAAAGCAGAAAGCAAACTCAGAATGTGCCCCTGTTATGATTTATTTGAAAAATGCATGCTGAATAAAAGAATTGTTATTGACGTGTTGTCATCGTCGACTCAAGGGATCAAACTTTACGGATAGCTCCAACAGTTTGGGTAAGTCGGTGTCAGGCTGGTTAAATCAGAGCCAATCTCCTTATCTAAGACCATCCGAGACAGAGCAATAAGACTGCTGGAAGATGAACCTAAGGCTAAACTAGAGGGAGCCGTTCGGGCACGACGAACACCAGAGGTATCCCAAACTCCATGGATTTATGGTCTCCTAGACCCTGACTCAAGAAATGACATCCTATGAAGGATTGCCTTAGTCCTCAGAGATTTCTTTTAGGGTGTATCCTTTGATTAGGAATGACAAGATTCGAGAGGTATCAAGAGAAATTAAGCCTCCAAGATTTTTTTTTTTCACTTGAAATTTCTGTTCTGGTTTCAAAAACCGTTTAGCGTAAATGACATGATACCGTTAATTTTCATTGAATCCATGATTAAAAAAAAATAAAAATGTATTGAAGACTTAATGAATTTTGATATCCCCAAAACTTCGCCGTTCCTAGGACTAATTAATCTCAACAACGTGCCTTTAAAAAGCACGACTCATCATCGGTCCAGGCAATCCTAAACAAGCTGCGCAAGCGAGTCTAAGAGTTCTATACAGGACACGAAAGCGAACTGTCGGCATAAGATGTAATGTGCGATGTGCGAGCGGGACAAGATCACAGTCTTTCGAAGGTTGCCTAATTCCTCAGAATTTCTTTTAGGGTGTATCCTTTGTTCAGAACAACAGATTCTAAGAGATGTCAAAATGAACTAAGTATTCAACTAGTCCTCGTTCGAAGTCTCAATTTTGAACTCGGAATAACTTAGTATAGACGACGTGATACCCCAACCATCGTGGTGTCAGTGACATGGTGCCATTAGGCAGAGTGGTGTAAGTAAAGTGGCATCACGGTGTCGTTTCCCTTGTTATTCCTTATTCTCCGTTGAAATTTCGATTAGGCATTAGTCAAGGACTTAGTATGTTCTGATTTCCCAAAGTCTCCTTGTTCTAAGGACTCATGTAGTTTAGACAACGTACACCGGGGTGCACGACTCATCATCGGGCCTCGGCAACCTTCTACAGACCGTGCGAGCGAGATTAAAAGTACAGGACCCGAAATTGGATGGACAGCATGGCGGCATGACGTGGATGAGATGCAGAAAGCAGTAACATGTAGGCAGGATATAGCATATAATTCTACCCTGCGGGTTCCTGTCCTAGTTTGGAAGGTTCTATTGCTTTCTAAACACGTATAGAGGCTGGTTTTGGCTTGAAGAGGGTTCCCCGGACCAGAGTCAAAGTATACCTCCCACTATTGAGCGTACACCCAATAATGGTACAAACGGTAGAGATGACTCATCACGGTCGAGGGTTGCTGAGCATTCCGGGATTCCCCATCACCGGCAAGCCGGGTAGGATTGCCGAAACACAACAGCGGGGCTGCACAAGATATATACAAGAAATAAACAATGAAACAAAATCCCTTTGAAAATCCCACAAACGTTTTTCAAGCTTGGCTCACAAGTTTAATTGATATTCAAGAAAAGCAGGCCGTTTTATCAACAAACCAACTTTTTCTCAAGTATTAATTAAACGTATCCCCAGCAGAGTCGCCACTGTGGGCTACCAGCCCGAAAAAAAACAAAAGGTTTACGTTTTGCTTTTATATTTTCCCGCCGCTTTGAAGAGAAATACGCCGTTTGAAGAGTCGCCACCCGGATTTGCGGTATATCACCCGAGAAACCGTTTTGTTTGGAAAACCAGTTGATTTGAAGTTGAAAACCAGAGATCAGTTTCAAGGGTCCGGAAGCCATGTTACGAGGGGGGAAGGGTTTTACGGCACCCCCCTCGCCCGATTCGAAATCGGTCTCTACTAAACGTTTGTGGGATTTTTCAAAGGGATTTTGTTTCATTAGATCATTTAGAGAGTATCCGCAATTATAACAGGTAAGAAGTGCATGCATGTGCAGTTGTACAGGGGGAGTGAAATGATGGAATAACGGTGAGCAAATGCATGAATGACAGAAAATTGGAATCTGCCACTGACTTCACTCTCGAGCACTCGGGATCAGTCCCGAGCGCTTGGGAGTTCTGACACCCAACCTGCAAGCTTTGTTAGCACAGACAGAATAAAATGCTAAAACTGGAAACTGAAATGATATTAAGTACACTACTGGCTCAGCAGAGGATTTGAAAGACTGGAATGAATCCTCAATCTTTCAGATCTTGCCTCCCTGCCTTAATAAGACTAAATCTACAAATTTAAAAGAGCAAAAGGGCACACTTATGCATGCAGAAACCAGATAACACAGCAGACTGGAAAATAGGAAGCAATGGCATGCATGCACTCCCGAGCGCTCTGGAATGGTTCAGAGCGCTTGGGAGTGAGCTGCATGTCAACTTACCCTCAAACAGGAAATGGCACTGATTTGACATGCAAACACCCTTGTTTTTACGTTTCTCTGAAATGAATGATTCTTTTAACTTTAAATGAAAGGAGCCTTGTTCACACATGAAATCTTTGTGAGAAAATGGTTCTGTTTTAGTGGAAAACGACTTCCTGGTGCATGCATGCCAAATAAAACCATTTAACTTAAGAGTACACCTCCTTCCCAACCTGCTATGTGACAGAGGACCATGCATGGAAGCTGGAACAGTCCCGAGCGCTCTAGAGTACTCTCAAGCGCTTGGGAGTGTTTCCAGTAAGGGTTTTATGAAAACGTTTTTTATGCCCCATTGCTCTTGTTTTTACACTAGGGTCTCCCAACCATGCACCCAGTATTGAAGACTGGGT
Source organism: Rhododendron griersonianum (assembly GCA_018127125.1). Lineage (NCBI taxonomy): Eukaryota > Viridiplantae > Streptophyta > Magnoliopsida > Ericales > Ericaceae > Rhododendron > Rhododendron griersonianum. The sequence continues at coordinate 39,684,485 of CM030791.1, forward strand.
CAGGCTGAGAGACCCCCCTCAGAAGGGATGAACAGCCCTTTTTGGTTGTGATCAAAGGTAAAAGTCTCTACCTTTTCCTTGAACTTTTGCTCCTTGGGATGACTTTGAAATGTGGATGAAGAGAGGAGAGTGCAAGAGATGAGAAGAGTATTCTGGATTTCTTGCCCTTTTCCTTGGTGATTTCTAAAACCTTTGGAGTTTGGAAAGAGAGTTTGGAGGTTTTTGGTCTTTAGCTAGAGAGAGAAAGAGAGCAGATAGTAAGGGTTCTGTGGGATGAAAATTTCGTGTCCTTTTTAGCTAAAAACCAGCCATATTTATAGGCAAAACATCAAATGGTTTTTGAAATCAAATGGTTTTGATAAAACATTTTTTTAATAGGAAAATCTTTGGCCTGAATATCTGCCACCAGAGGTTGAGTGTGGATTGAGCCATCGGCGGGCTCAAGGTGGTTATAATCATGAGTTGCAAGGTGAGTGGGTGATACTGCCATCCATTGGGCAACAGAATAGTCTCGAGCGCTTGGGATCACTCCCGAGCGCTTGGGACCTCACTCTCGAGCGCTCGAGAAAGAGCCAGGCCAGAGGTTTTTGGAAAATGGTTTTGAGCGCTCGGGACTTCTCCCAAGCGCTTGAAAATGCTTTTGACCATTTTTTAATCCCTCTTCAAATCTTTCAAGGAGCAATGTTCCGATCGGTACCAGGCTTGTTTCAATCCAAAGTCATCATCGGGGAGCCTCCGGGCCACGAGTCAAGGGATTTTGGAAAGTCCAAATTGGGGTGTCTACACTATCTTTCATGGTCGGCTAGACCACGTGGCGGATATTGTACGCGGATTCCAGTAGGGCAAAAAATGTTCCCAGCTACAGGTTGATGAGCAACATCTTGAACTCATCCATCATTCCGCCAATGCAGATTTCGACAAGTTGAACTTCCTTCACCGACTCAGTGCAGTCGACTGCGCGATCTTGGAATCGCCTGATGTAATCTACCACATCCTCCCCGCTTGCTTGTGTTTCCTTCGTCAAACTAATTACCATCACCTTCTCGCGGACCTGGAAGAACTTAGCGTAGAAGCTGTTCACCATTTCTTCCGAAGTGGTGATCGAGTAAGGCTCCAGGTTGACATACCACGTGTACGCGCGGGAAGTGAAAGACTTTGAAAACTCGTGGAGAAGCAAGTTGGAGTCGGACGCGTGGGCCCCAAAGTATTCTATAAAACGGACCATGTGTTCCTGGGCGCTGCCCTCTTTTTCGTCAAATTTGACGAACTTTGGTGGGGTGTACCCTTTCGGGTAGGGTAGCAATAAGATCGTCACGAGGTAGGGAGGGCGGATATCTGGGCTAGGAAGGGAGGGTAAAACTGTCTTTGCCTTTTCTTTAGTGAGGAGGGCCTGCACGTCTGCCAAAGTGATGAACTGCCTCGCGGACGGGGTCCCGGCTTCAGCAGCGGCTGGCTCCTTTCTGCTTGCCTCACTTGCTTTTTGTTGCGCCAGCAGGGCCTGGACTTCTGCCTTGGTGATGTAGGGTCCCGTGGATGGCGTGCTGGTACCATCGGCGGCAACCTTTTTCTGGCGGTCTCCAACGGGGTTTCCAGCAATGCCTCCTACAAGCACATAGCGCAAATGGTGAGGCACCGTCGGAGGGACCTGAGGCTGCACCGTCTGGCTAGTGCTACCCCTGGCATGGTTTTGTGGTGGTTCATCGCTTTGACCGATCGCGGCCTTCGGGAGCGCTGCTGAGAGAGCTCAGTGAGACCGGTAAAGGCCGCGAGCAGCTGTCTCTGCGTCTCGAGGAACTGTCGCTGGCCATCCTGGAGGGCCCGCAGCGTCTGTGCGGCCGCGCCTGCACTGTTGGTTTCTTCGACTTCCTCGATAACTGGCACGCCGTTGTCTGGTGCCGTCATTGCTCTACGGCGTGGTGGTGGTTGTTCGATGTATTCTTTGGAACGGGTACTAACCATAAACCAAAAGACACCTCCCCAACAGAGTCGCCTAAATATGGGTGATAAGGGGGTTCCGCTGACTGTACTTACGTGTGTAAATGTGAGCTATAGAGGTGCGATTGGCTGATGATTAGTAGTGAAAGGGGGAGTAGTAGAGAAATCTTGTGGGGTGAGGGAAAGAGCAAGAGGTACGAGAGAGACAAAGGCAGCGTGTCCCTTACGTTCTCCGCGGGGGTGATGTCTGACTTTCCTGGACGTGAACGGGTGAGGTCACCTTCTCTCCGGGGAAGAATGTTCTCCTTCCTCAGAATCAGTGCTCACACCCCTTTCTTTCCGGGAAAGTCAGCTCTCCCAATCATTGGGAATGTCAGGGGTATTTATAGGGCACCTGGGCCTAGGTCAGGCCCAGAACGGCTCCCCTATAAGACCCCAACACGTGTCCCTCCCGTACCTCCAGGTCCCGGATAGACTCGCCCTCCTGCGGAGGACTTTTCCGCAGGAGGGCTCGAATTTCCGCGACACTACCTCCATCCCAAGTCACCAAGCCACAAGAAATTCCCCAATTCCCGCTAAAGCGAGGTCACGACCCGCGGCGATCGCATGCTTCCCGCGGGGTTCCTTCCGGACCCTGCCTTCTAGGCCCAAATAGAACCCCGGGGTCTTTCTGTGGTTCTCTGTTGTTGTACCCATCTCAGTACACTTTTAGTTCTTTCGCGGAGCCAGCGGGGGTCCCGCGGTGCCTTCTATTCCGCGGACCGCTTCCGCGAGTGTCATTTTTTATGCTCCACACGTGTTCTCCTCCTACTGGGTGGTCAACTGTCTCTCTCAAAATGGAACTTTGACCAAGGTTGACCTTCCACGTGGGCCCTGCTACCACGCGTCCGCCTCCAATTGGAGGGTCAAAAAGTCTTTCCTGCTGACATGTCAATAAATCTGACCGCGCCTACAATAATTATATAAGTGTACTTTGAACAAATCCAATAAGATATCTTTGGTGGAAAGCCTATTGTCCAATGGATAAAGATTTCCCTAACTTTTATCGTCCAATGGGTAAAGGTCAAGGATGACTTTGGTCCAAAGGGTTCCTTTAGGGTTTGGAAAAGGTTCAACTAGGGTTGGAAGTGCAATTGGTAGTTAGGTTACCTCAATGAATCGGTTAGAAGCTAACTGGGCTTGCTAAGTAGGATTTTCAACCAAGAAATGCAAATTCTAAGACTTGATCTTAATGATTAGGAAAATATACTAGACACTTATCTTTAGAAAATGATCGTATTATCTGAGATGAAATCTAACTTTTATAAGCCTCAATTAGAAGGTTGAAAAGAATTCATAAAAGCCATTCGAGGATAAATAAGAAATTTTCAATTAAAACAACGAGATTTTTATTGATTGAAAATCGGAGTTGTTACAATAATGGCCAACCCTAGTTGAGTTTCACTAGTTCGTTTCTTTTCCAATTCTTTTATGTTATGTACTATAATGATACAATCCTACTAGTGTTTAGATTCTTTTGAATCTGATTTTGTGAATTAGGCTTTTGATAGTTTATATAACAAGTACTTTCTGGTGGTGTTAAACTTAATTCTGAATGTAACATTCTTCCCTTTTAGTGTGTGATATATGCTTGAGCTTTATTTTTGCTAAAATCCGTGGACAAAACTGTAACCGATCCGCGAGTCACGGATCGGATTGGAACCGAACCGTAGGACTTTTGGTCCGGACATGGATTTCATTTTGTAAAAACCGTGACTAGCGGTTCGGTCCTCGGATTCCTAGAAATCCGAACCGAACCGGACCGCGAGCAGCCCTAATTAAATCCATAATAAAGTATTTAGCTTAATTAATCAAATTAATTATTAGATCTTGAATTAACATTATGAATTTTTAATTGAAAAATCTAGGACCAAAATTAGAGTCGTTACAATCCTAAGACAAATTGATCTTGGTCCAAATGAACTGGACGCTAATCAAATTGGCCTAAGATTTATTTTGCCATCTTCATTTCTTTAAATTCCAAGGCATATGTTTGATCAGATATTTCATGATAAAATGACTATATAACAAGAAACAACCATCACCTTGATAGTTTTCTCACCATCACTACAAGAAAAATGAAAATTGGTGACGAAAAAGTGGCGACAAAATTTAATTTCGTCACTAAATGAGTATATTTGGCGACGAAAAAATAAATTCGTCACTGTTTTGACAACTTCCGTGACGAAATAATTTTGTCACCAATTATACCTGTTTAGCGACGAAGAAAATAATTTCGTCACCAAAGATACCTAATTGGCGACGAAATACATTTTTCGTCGCTGAAAGCTTAAAAAAGGTGACAAAATTATTTTTCGTCGCCAAAGATAATCATTTGGAGACAAAAAATATATTTCGTCGCCAAATAAGACCAATTTAGTGACGAAATATTTTTTTCGTCACCAAATGCTTAACTTTGGTGACGAAAAATAATTTCGTCACCATTTTAACGCATTCAGCAACGAAAAATATATTTCGTCATCAAATGGGTACCTTTCGTGACGAAATTTATGAATTGCGCTTTGTCATTAAATGTATTTCGAACACAACTCTTTACTAAAAATTCTGATTGAGATAATTTAAATTGGGTTTGAACAATAACTCAATTGCCTACAACTTTCATGTTTATCAAAATTGCTAATTTTAATGTTTAGAGGTTCAAAATTACATTCGATATATATTTTCATGTAAAACATACTCCCTCCGTCCCAAAATGCTTGTCCGGTCCGCAAACTGGAGTGTTAAAAATAATGCAATTTTTTCAAGAAAAAATTCTAACTTTTTTCACAAATTAAAAATACTCATTGATATCTAGTAAGTTGTTAAAAAACTTTTGATTTTTTCTTGCAAAAATTGTACTCCCTCCGTCCCTTTTTAAATATCCTGCTTCGTAACTCCAACTTATTAAAAAGACATCATCATTATACCTTTTACATCAATTTTTTCCTCAACTTTCCCTACTTACCCATCATCATTACACTTTTACTCACTAACTTTTCAAAATGGAATCTACTTTTAGGGACAAAATAGACAATGCACCAACTTTTACCCACTAACTTTACAAAATGGACACTTATTAAGGGACAGCCCAAAATAGAATACTGGACTGTAAATAAGGGACGGAGGGAGTATTATTTTTAACACTCCGTTTTGCGGACCGGACAAACATTTTGGGACGGAGGGAGTATATGTTATATATTAGATATTTCAAATACTTACTGAAAAGTGTGTGTGGTGCAGTTGGTCGGAGCTTGTGCAAAATACTCAAGGGACTCGGGCTCGAAACCCACCAGGAGCAAGAAAGAATGAATTTTTTCCATATGAAATCGTCTTTTGCAACAAAAAATTCGTCACCGATTTCTTATATTGGGACAAAAAATTTCGTCACCGATGTCTTTGTCGTCAAAAAGCACAATAGGCGAGGAAAAAAATTTCGTCACCAATTATTCACTTTTTGGTGACAAAATATTTCGTCATTAAAAGGAACTATAGGTGACAAAAAATAGATTCGTCACCAGGTAGGAATCCTCGACAATCTTTCGTCGACAAATTTTTTTTCGTCATCTATATTATTTGTGACGAAAAACATGCAATTTGTGACGATTTTCATTTGTCACCCAATGTAATTTTTCTTGTAGTGCATGACGACAAATCCCAACAGGTCAGAAATTACTTTAGTTTTATTACCGCATCAAAGAGTCATTGACCGTCTTGATCGATTTGTTGGAAGTACTATTTTTGAATTAAAAGGAAAGGCTTTGATGGAGGAGATAAACACAAATAAAGTATTTGGTGACAAAGTTGCTCACGATAGAATTTAAAAAACGTGGCCTCAACATGCATATGCATGCACTTTTGTTTCTAAAAGGTCCGGATGAAATTCGAACATGCGCTCAAGTCAAGTAGACAACTTATATATAGTGTGCTAGCTGAAGTTTGAAATCCAACATATACTCCTATGATCTTGCACTATTTGAAACTGTTAAGGACTCAAGGGTTGTACGGTACATATATGCACGGACCATGTAGTACACGAAATCCACATTGTCCCGATCCATTGTGTTAATTAAAACCAATTGAGCTGTTCCAAATCCCACATAGGCTCGTTGTCCGCAACCATATCCCAGCTTTCATTTCCCACAGTTTGAGAAGGATTGTTCCGATGTTCTCCAGAGGACGAACTCTCCGGTGAGCTTGTTCTGATCTCCGTCATTTGGACGGTTCTGATTAGAAGTTGTCGCCTCATCATGAGCTTGGTTCTGTACCAGTAGGCCACCTGCCAGTGCTGCTGCTGCTGCTGCTGATGGACGTCTATCGAAAGCACGCAAGCATTTTGAATTTTTGTACACTCGGCACAAACTGAACTCTTGTCTTAGCTGCAAAAAACCATCATATATAAGATGAAAAATCAAACAAGGTAGAGAATTCAGCAAAACATGAAGGCGGGGTTATGTAATCACTAAAAATACTCAGAAAAGCACGTAGAAAAAATATAGTCCACAAAAGGTAAAGAGTATCACTCAAAATGAAATTATATTTTCATTTATTTCATAAGAAAAAAAAATATTAAATTTTCTTTACGGAAAGCTATTCAGTGCACGTGGGGCACCGCGACGTGGTGCCTTAGATGATGGTGCCCGAAAGTCCTCTAATGCGATACATTTATATGCGTTTCTTGACTAAATGTATGAAACCATGTAAATATTTGGCGTTGGAGAGCTCTGGGTCATCGGTCACTAAACCAGTAAACCTAGGTCATCCACTTTCTCTTTTTCGGTATTAGTTGACAATATTATGGAATCGGGCCCAAAGCCTAGGCTCTGCAGCTCCAATTGTTTTGCTTCTTAGGGTGTTCACTATATTTTTGTTCATTTTTTTTGAACTTTTGTTAAAGAAAAAGTCTAGTGTCACATTTTGACACCGCATTGTGTTGGGACCACCACACTTGTTGGAGTAAAAAATGCAATGTCATTAGCATTGCTTTTTGTTAAATTCAAGTTTTATTTTTTTGATTAATCACCCGTTTTGTCGAAAAGAGTCTAAAAAGTAAATTATGACCAAAAGGAAAAAAATTCACTAAAGACAAAAAAACCCACATAGATGATATATTTTTCGTCTACAGTGTCGTCTTATGTAAGTTTTTTTTTTCAATTTCGGTCCATATTTTCATACTTTTCTGAATCATTGAGACGAATGATTAATTCAAAAATTTACAACAAAAAAGTAAATAAAAATTACAAAAAGTAAGTTGGAGTAAAAAAAATACGTACTAAACACAAAAAATACAGCATGAACTCGCCCTAGCTCTGTCCAATACACTATCAAACTCAAACCAAACCAAAACCGAGTCTTGTGTCCCAATCAATTGATGTAGGCTCAGAGCCAGCCCTGATTTTTCAGGGGCTTAAAATGAAAATAAAAACTGAGATTTTTTTTTGTTGGACTATTACAAGGGGTAAAAAAGTTTGAGGGGTCCTTGAAATTGAAATTTTTTTGGAGGCCTAAATCAGCCGCAACACAGACTTTGGCTCAGGACCGGCTCTGGATCGACTAAATGAATCCTATTTTTTTGTAATCGAAAATATTATTCATGTCTATTTTAAGATTCTCACCTGAGAATGCACTTGGGCAGAAAAACAGACATATTTTGGGAACCTAAAAGGCTAAAATCCTTGCCCCTGACTTAGAATACCAATGTAACAATCCTAATTAATTAATTAGCTCGTTTTGTATGTGAAATTATAAACGTTCAAAAGGAAAGCTAGCTATAATTATGGTATGCAAATCAGACCTTGGGAATGGGACTAGTGGTTGATGAGGAAGCTTCCCCTTCAATGGCCTTATACTCATTCATCTTCCACTCAGTTTTCATTCCAGTGGGAGCTCTTCCTTTGTAGAAAACCATGGTCCTCTTCATACCAATGACTCTGTTGTTGGTGGAAGAGTAAACGTAACCAGGTGAGCCAGTGGCTTTCCAATACCCTGATGTTGTCAGCCTGTTTGGCCTTCCACCTCGGGCTTCTCTCTCTTGTCTAGGAATAAAGAAAAAACACTGCTCGGCGTCTCCACGGCATCGCTCTCCCACGAATTCTGCTTCCAAAATAAACAGTTTAGTATAATTGAAGGATTGGCTTCTCTCCGGAAACTTGATTAGACATTAAATTGATGGAAATAATCCTAATTAGTTCCTAACCCATGATTGAACATAGATAGGTATATACTAGTACAATTAATGTCCGGAATTTAGAAAGTATCTGAAAAAGAAGAGATATGAGAGAGGAAGATGAGGGCACAAACGTGCTAGATCCCATGGGTTGAAATCATAAATGTAGAGGACTGGTATCACCCGGTCAAGATCTTCTCTGATCCCTTCAAGCTTGTTGTGCAGATAAAATGAAACCAATTCTTCTTCAGTAGGGAAGAACCGAAAACCCGGCGGCAGTTCCTCCATTAGTCTCTCTCTCTCTCTCTCTCTCTCTCTTAGAAAACGTGTTTGGTTGTGTGTTTCTGTATGTGTGGTATGTGTGCATGTAGACTTCTAACTTTGCTGCCAAGCTTGTTACTTATTAGTTCACGTAGGTTTTTGTTTTGTATTTAAAGTGTGTAAGAGTGTGTGTGAGAGAGAGAAAGAAAGTACTTCCACGCTGCTGATTGGAGAGGCCACTTTCCACTGAGGTTTCCGGGAAAGTACTTCCACGCGGCAATGTGGAAGGAAATGAGAAAAGATGTGTCCACTTTAATTCCCTACCATGACTTGGTGGAAATTTAGTCAATCTATATTGCCTCAAGTCCGGGGTTTCTTTAAGCTTGATTTTCTTTACTTTTCCTAAGAAATATTTAAAGGATCGTCGCTTTTTAATTAATATGGGCCGCCATGAGTGTGGATAAATAAGCAGTAAATGCAATAGTAACTCAATTTTACTTCTCCGTCACCAACTAATGAACCATAATTTGTGTCAAACTTATCCATCCATGCCGGTCCCAACTCAACCACACAAGATCTTTATTTAATTTTTCGCAAAGCCAAAAAAACGATAACGACTTTGCACATACCGAATGTTAATTCTCGAGACCTGATGGGAAACAATTGTTAGGACCTATTCCTTCCGTCCTATTTCCTTGGCTAGCTCATGATTACCTTTTTTATTGTCTCAAAATGTATGTCTACTAGAGCATTGCCGATGATTCAACCCATACTAACGTCAAAAACACTTGACACGTAACCACAAGTCGAGCCCACAACGATTCAAAAGAACACTTGTTTTCATCACCTTTCATCTATCTTGAAATTTTCTCTTCATCACCCTCCAAAAAGTCTTTGTATCAATATCTATGTACGACATCCGAAGTGCACCATTACGAACATGCACAACCACCAAACAACATTCAAAAATCCGAAGGGAAGACGACATATTGCTGATAATCTATGAAGCACCGATACCTCTACAGGTCGAGTTATTGCTATGTCTGGACACGGGGACACGCGTGGAACATGTGTTTGACATGCCACGTGATGTGTCCAATAATTTATTTAAGGCTTATTTGTATATTTGGGCTTAATAAGCCTTTTGGGTGTTTGGGCTGCATCCCACTTGTGCTTATTTCTTTTATGGGCTTTTAGACCTTTTAAGTATTGGGCTTGTCCCTTGGAGTTTCTCCTTGGTTGGCATCTTGCCTATCAAGGGTTTGGGTCTCGGATAGGCACTTGTTGCCTTTTTTCTTGCTCCCTTTAGTCTTTGTTTTCACTTCAAAGATTAATAAAATCTCATTTTCGCCGTTCAAAAAAATTGATTTAATTTTTGGAAGGGGACACAAATGGGAACACGGGTGGGACTGTTACTGAAGTGTAGCAATTATAATGCCTGTACTATTGCGTGAGGAAAATGAATGGATATGTGCCTAATTTTTGGAACATGGGGAACCCGAAGAAACCCTCCAACTCGTAGAGGCATGGGTATCAAACTATACGTTTCTTACCTTCCACATAGCATTGCCCGTGCTACTTAACACTACATTTGAATAAAAAATTTGGCCCTGTTTCGGAAAGGAAAATAAGTACAGTACTTATTTTTTAAGAAGGCAATTTCAAGCTCAAAAATCATGTGCTTACGCAAATAATTTTCCTATCAATATGGATCTTGTTTGATAGATCTCATTGAAATCTTTAATACGGTGCAAAAAAAGAATTGAAAAATTATTTTTCATTTACATTATTTTTGAGTTTGAAAATGTGAAATAAGTACTTATTTTTTAAGAAAGTGTTCTGAAACGGAGCCTAAAGTTAATCGGACATTGATATCTCCCTAATCAAGATAGAATCAGTACATTTTCAAAATTATTATACTGAGAATTCATTTCCGTACAACGCTTTTGATGTCTGCCCAAAGGACTAATGACATTCTTCAATTAATTTAATTCTTTTCTGAATGATTTATTACTTGGTAAACTCTGCATACTGAATTGTTTAGATCACGTTAACGAAAGATTAAGTTGACCACACCAAGGCACCCTACACCCCGTAGGGCATCGGCGCACTATGGAAAGCCAACCATAGTTGTCTTTCTTTCTTATCAAGACATATGTAGTGAGACTTGATTAAACTACAATTAGAATTTTTTTCCACCACAAACATGGCGATTTGTAATTTTTATTTTCTTTGGGTTCTAATCTTAGTTTGTAAACATATAAGAATCGACCAAGTAATAGAGTCCATATATATTAAATGTGAAATTGAAATTGCGAATGGAGTTACCAAAAACACGAATATTAATCAGGCAGTTGTATTACAAAGGAGACAGGCCATATATGGATATTTCTGCGCGCTGCATCGATCGGTAGTCCAAGTTTTTACCAACCACAGAGGGCTAAAATCTCTTCAAAGAAAACAATATATATTTGCGTCTCAGTTTGATATTTTGTAAATTCATTATGGATAAATATTGTAATAACCACTGTCAGGGATGGACCCAAAGGGGGCACGCGTGGGCATGTGCCCCCACTCAAACGTGTGCCCCCACTCCAAATTAAAATATTTTTAGATATTTTTTGTATAAATTAGTATAATTATAAAAATGTTGTAATGCCCCGAATTTTGGGAACGTTAAATAGACAATTTTATTGGTAATCTAAAGAGAGTTTAGCTCATTATTACATCATAACTCCCATAAGAGTGCTTGCATTACAATAAGGGAAGGAAAATCTAGGGTTCCTATCTACAGCTCGGCCTGCTTCTCCATCCTAGCTAGCTTTTCGGCTCCAAAAGCCTCCAAGGTGTACAGCTCCCCTGGTCATCTACAAAGTTTGACACATTATACCAGCGTCGCCACCAGTATAATATGTCAGGGTCACCAAAGGTAACACCATGAGCTTTAAAGGCTCAGCAGAATAATCTCATACCAGCTAACCCATAACTTACACATAACAAGTCTTAGATATTCAACGATGTCTAACTAACACATGCGTATTCAACAACAATCAACAATGACACATCCACATTCCCTATTCTAACGTTGGTGTATTGTGTCATCTGTGTTTCTCTTACACGACATTTCGTAGACCGTGTCATCATTTTCACTTTTCATTCACCAACTCAACATTTCGAAAAGTATTTTAACACGCCCAACCTCGGTTTTGCCGCTCCGGGTTCCCATTGGCACACAAAAGTTGCATTGGTTCCTTGTAGACACCCCAATTTGGCCTAACAATTATTTCAAGTCCCATCTTGGGGACCATCCCGATGATGAAATGGATACAGTGATTGCTGATTGACTTCCTGTAAACCTTAGGACTTTCGGTAAGAACTTTTAGCCACTTAGAGGACCCAATCCAAAGCCAAATAGCCTTTCAGACAGAAGTACATTATCCCAGGAGAATCCATCTGTCGGCCGTGACATTGATCACACGGCCCCAACTTCAATTCTTCACCCGTGAAGCTTATTGCTTGAAAAACTCCCTGAGAGATCGATTAGCCGACCGCCAGATCTATCCTTCGGCCGCAATATCATTCCTTCGGCCGGCAGATCCTTTGCTCGGCCGCTAGATCGTCTATTTTCCAGATTCTAGAACGTTCTGTCAATCTTTTGATCCGTTCACAAAATCCTAGTAGCCTTTTTCTGATGTGTTCGGGCCACGTTCAGGGATCACTATGAAGAGTTTGTATCACTCCCCAACTCCAATTCCCACCGTGCGTTTTGATTGGACGAGTTGTGTCATCCCTAGTGCCTATATAAAAAGGGCTTTGGCTCCGAAATTGAGAGACCAACACCTCCCCATCCACCACGAAATTCTATAGAAATACACTCTCATATCCCCTCTACAAAAGCCCCAACCTTCTGAAGGTAGCCATAATCCGACGATCCAAACCCCGAAGTTCAAACCCTAACCCTAGGGGTTCAAGAAGCAATCAGTCAATCACCCTCAATTCGAAGCAATCAAGCTACTGAGGGATCAAGGTGGTGAGGCCCAGGGGCCTCTGGTTCAATTTATTTTCCGTTCTTACGCTTAATCGTACTTGTTTGATTATCTGCTAATCGTCTAGTCTGGTGTGAGGAAGAACATCGACTGGGGAATCAATCCCTCGACCGATACATAGAACCAGGAGGATCCCTCGGCCGTGACATCAATTCACCAACCGCGGGATCCATCTCCCTGGGATAGTTTGTTTTATTTTGTTCTCTAATGCATGATTTACTTATCGTCTCGACTCACCTTATTCACTGCTAAAGGCTAATAAACAGACTATGTGTTAGAATTAAATAAAGCATGTTTTAATCATATGTCGAACAACTATGGGCCAGTCTCATGACTGGGGAGAGAGGGGTGCCTAATACCTTCCCCTCATTGTACCCTTGGCTCCCGTGCCCAGAATCTCTATCTGTTTTTCCTAGTTCTCTTAAACTAGGTGGCGACTCTATTTCGATGATAACCACTATCGTGTGGCGATGCTCCTAGCCATGGGAATATCCACGTTCTTGGTTTATGTAGCAAACAACCAAACAAACAGCAATGATCAATCTGTATGGCGATGCCCCGCTCTAGGGAGGTGTCTACACTCCTCTCCGCGGATAACCAAGCCATATTTCAAACCTCGGTTCCGCCGCTCCGGGTTCCCGAGTATCCTCACAATGGTTCCGCCGCTCCGGGTCCCCATTGGAACACACACACACATACACCACACAATGGGCTACCACGTCCGGCCACATTGCGGTTTTCAAAACACTTTCCTTTTTCAAAACACACCTTATCTTTAACACACCCTAGGTGTCATGTTCCTACTTTCTAAATTTCCGTGTTTTGTTACATGCATAAACTCCGCGGTAGGACTTTTCATGTACGTACACATAAATCATCCATTGTAATCTTGAAACTAAAGTAGCAAGATCATTCAACTCTATATCATTGATACCATGTTATAACTTCCTATTTTCACATAATCATGCTCAAACATTTAGCACACAATATAAAGCATAGTGTCACATGGACGGACACCTTTGGAGTGGTAAACCACTTATGCTTTATCATACATCAAACAAGTAATTCTAGTAAACACGTATACATGCTCATAACCATCTTTAGATCAAAATACGAATATTTTCATTTAATTTTATATTTCGAAAATCCGTTCTTTCTTCCTTTTTGGGAAGTTCAAAACAACATATGTTTTTTCGGAAATCAAGTCGGAATATTCAACATACTCCCCTTCCTTTTCAAAACTTTAGTAAAATATGTTTCAATTTCTCATGCATTTCAACATACAAACAATATACACATTTCTATTATACTTAGAATTAGAGTACAAGGATAAACTACGTATACTTAGAGTAAGTAAGTAGAGGTATTCTATCGTTCTTCGTGGCGGTAGGGCAGCTACGGAAGGTAAGTCGGCTATCGGACGGAGTGACTTCCTACGGTAAGCTTACGGTAGCTTCGAAAGAGAAAGGTTTCTCTCGAAACTAGATCTTGACTAAACTACTAAACTTTTTTTTTGGATTGAAAGGGTGGTCGAGTGGTGGTTTAGTGGCGGCCTTGGATGAGTTTCTTGAAGAACTCAAGAACAAAGGAAAAACAAAGCAAGAACAAGTAAGAACACAAGAATTTCTAGAGAGAGAAGTTGAAGGATGAAGGTGTGAGTTGAATGGCAAGTGAATGGTGCTATTTATAGCAAAACATTGAGCTCTCTCCCTCTCCTCATATGACCGGCCCTCTCTCTCTCCAATTCTCCCATGGATTTGCTCCATGGTCTTGTCAAATCATGCTTGAAAGCATGCCAAGCCTTCCATGACTTGTCTTGTCCAATTTTAGGCTTAAGGCTAATAAACTAGGTAGGATCTTATGCTTTCTAGGGTAAGTCTAGGTGATCATGATCTAGGGTGCAAGACTTACAAGTTTAAAGATTTGGTCAAGGACTAGTCTTCCATGTTTAGTCAATTCTATGTCTAGGTTGTAAGTCAATCTCTAGGGTAATTAAGGCTAGGTTGTGTGCTTGAAAAGACTAGAAATAGGTTGGAATGGTAATTAGGCTTAAGGCTAAAATAGAGCTAAAGAGTAGCTTGTGAAAGTGCACACACATGCACACACATCTCTCTCTCTCTCTCTCTCCTCCTTTCTCTCTCTCTCGGCCTCTCTCTCCTCTCTCGGTCTCTCTCTCTCTCTCCTTTTTCCCATGTGCTTGTACATATGTGTGTGTATATATATATATATATATATATATATATATATGTGTGTGTGTGTGTGTGTGTGTGTGTGTGTGTAAGACTAGTCATGATTAGGTCCAAATGGCTAGGAAGGAGTAATGATTAAAAGTTAAGGCATTCAATGCTAGTCATTGCTCAATGGTTACTATTTTTCCTAGAAAGTGTATATATATATATATATAGCTAAGTATGCTTAGGCCTAAATAGTCCTATTAGGCCTAAGGAAGGTAATGATTAAAGTTGAGCCTCCAAGTGGCATCCTATTGTCCAATGGATAACAATTTTCCTAGAAAGTGTACCTAGGCTTATATAGGCATGTTTATAATAGGCTATGGGGTATATATACATATATATATAGGCATATATATGTACTTAGGAAGTCTAGGAAAGTAACTTTAGGTTTAGGGCTATTAGTCTTAGGTATGCATGCATGGCAAGGCTAGGTATTTCTACTTTTGGAAGCAAAAATGATGACTATCTTCGGTCCAATGGTTCTTAAATGCTAGGGTAAGGTAACTAAGTTAAATGGTACTTAGGTTTACCTAACTAATTGGTTGGAAACTAATTCTATTTGCCAAGTAGGATTTCTAGCCAAGAAATATAATTTAAGGACTTTATTTACTTACTAGGAAAATATACAAGTGCTTTTATAGCATACTTGTCTTTGGAAAAGGATTAGATTGTCCGAGGTTAAAAGATTCATTTTTATAAGTTTTAAATCTAATTATGATGGATTATTTAGAGTTAAAAGAAATTTGTAATGAAATCTAAGTAATAAAAAAAATTCAAATTTTTAACGAAAATTTTATTTACCAAAAATCAGGGTCGTTACAAATGTGATAATATATAAACACCCACTTGCATATATCTTGAAAATACACATATAAAATTAGTTTTATGCCTGAATTATTTTTTTTGATAGGCAACAACGTTTTATTAAGAAACTTGACAAGAGGTACATCAAGTTGGGGGAGCGGGGAAAGGGAATCCAACAAAAAGTTGGATAAAAATACCTGTTAGGACAAAACCCAAAACATATTGGGACAAAGCCCAAAACACCTTATGGGCCTCAAGATGCTCAGATTAAACAATAAAGCTCAAAACTCAAAAGTCTAAAAGCCTAGATTTACAATTCAGCCCAAAACCAAGGTCTGGCCCAAAAGGGCCAAGCCAAACCCTAATGCCCCTAAACTCAGATAGCCCCAGATTGCCGCCACACCTACTACCGCCACCACAACCACACATGCACCCAGACCTCGACCCAACCACTTACACCGCCGCGACACCCACGAGCCACCAGATCCCACAAGAGGCCGCCAAGAAACTGTAGACATCCCAATTTGGCCTAACGATTATTTCAAGTCCTACCTTGGGGACCATCCCGATGATGATATGGATACAATGATTGCTGATTGACTTCCTGTGAACCTTAGAACTTTCGGTAAGAACTTTTAGCCACTTAGAGGACCCAATCCAGAGCCAAATAGCCTTTCAGATAGAAATATAGTATCCCAGGAGAATTCATCTGTCGGCCGTAACATTGAGCACACGGCCTCAACATCATTTCTTCACCCGTGAAGCCTGTTGCTTGAAAACTCTCTGAGAGATCGTTTAGCCGGCCGCCAGGTCTATTCCTCGGCCGCAACATCAATCCTTTGGCCTCCAGATCCTTTGCTCGGCCGCCAGATCGTCTATTTTTCAGATTCTGGAACATTCTTTTAATCATTTGATCCGTTCACAAAACCCTAGCAGCCAAATCCCGATGCGTTCGAGCCACGTTTGGCGATTACCATGAGGAGTTTATGTTGCCCTATAATTCCAATTCAATCTTGCATTGTGATTGGATGGACTGTGTCATCCCCATGCCTATATAAAGGGGCCTTCGGCTCCGAAATTAGATACACAATTCAATCTCTACAGCCACAAAACTCTGCCAATATACACTCTCATATCCCCTCTACGAAAGCCCTAACCTTCCGAAGGCAGCCGCTAATCTGACGATCAAACCCTGAAGTTCAAACCCTAACCCTAGGATTTCAAGAAGTAATCAGTCAATCACCCTCAATCCGAAGCAATCAAGCTACCGAGGGATCAAGGTGGTGAGGCCCAGGCCTCTGGTTTGATTTATTTTCTGTTCATACCCTTAATCGCAACGTTTTGATTATCTGTTAACAGTTTAGTCTGGTGTGAGGAAGAACATCAGCCAGGGCTTCAAACCCTCGGTCGATACATTGAACCAAGAGGATTCCTCGATCGTGAAATCCATTCACTGGCCGCGGAATCCACCCCCTGGAATAGAACTATTTTATTTTGCTTTTCTGATGCATGCTTTCAATTACAGTCTCGGCTCACCATTAACTGCTTAAAGGCTAAATAAACAGACTATGTGTTGGAATTAAATAAAGCATGAATTAATCGTATGTCGAATGATTATGGGCCAGTCTTATGACTGCGCAGAGAGGGGTACCTAACACATTCCCCTCATTGTACCTTTGGCTCCCGTGCCCAGAATCTCTATCTGTTTTTCCTAGTTTTCTAAAACTAGGTGGCGACTCTGTTTTTATGATGACCATTATCATGTGGTGATGTTCCTAGCCATGGGAATGTCCATGATCTTGGTTTACGAAACAAACAACCAATCAAACAGCAACGATCAATCTGTATGGCGATGCCCTGCTTCAGGGAGGTGTCTACAATTTTTGGTGACTCTGCTGGGGACTTGAGAGCCATAACCAGAAAGTTCGACATAGGACTAATACATGCTTTATTTGATTCATTTATCATATGCATTGAGTAGGCAACCTCGTTGAATTCACCTAATACCCCGGCATGTCACGGGCTATGTTAGGGGTTCCAGCAAACTCCACAGTCACTTGTACCTTGTGGTATATCAAAAAGGAAACCGCCCGATCGCCGCCTATGATGGGCCAACGGAAGGACTGGTGCCCTTTGACAATGGAGCACCCTTGAGACTACCCAAACTTTACATGTGTTAGAAAGCCATAGAACCTAACAAACTAAGACAGGAGCCCACAGGTTAAGGAATTTTCCTGCATTTCGTCTTCAAGTTCTTCCTCACACCCTGTAACATTTGTTATTGTAACATCTCTTTCTATGCAGAAGGGAGGGGATTTTCGGCCCAAATCCTAACCCTATACAGCCGAGTACTGAACTTACATGTACTTTACTTTTCAAACAGGCACAATAGGTAAAATAAAGAAGCAACCTCAGCCAGTTTTATACTCTTACAACACCCGAAGTCACACCAAACAGAGGTCTTTACAACCGTTTCGTCTATCACCTTCGCCTGTCAAGACACCTTCACTGCAACGGTCCCAATCACTTCCAGGGACTTCGCGGTCACCTTCTCAGCAAACTCGATTATCTACCAAGTCTCAAACTTCGCCAAGCAATCCTCTCATGGCAGACAAGGATGCCACCATCACTGAACTCCAAGCCCAGATTACTTACTTACTAGCAAAGAAGGCAGCAAGAGATGCCGAAGACAAGAAAGATGAGGAAGAAAATCCTTAAGAAGTGGTAATAACAGAGAACCCTGAATTGGCTAAGCAAGTCAAGAAGATCAAACACGTTTCGGCCTG
Source organism: Rhododendron griersonianum (assembly GCA_018127125.1). Classification (NCBI taxonomy): domain Eukaryota; kingdom Viridiplantae; phylum Streptophyta; class Magnoliopsida; order Ericales; family Ericaceae; genus Rhododendron; species Rhododendron griersonianum. Next base: position 39,702,753 of record CM030791.1, read on the forward strand.
TTCACAAGGGGACCAAATTCTAGATTTTGAAGGACTTTGCCTTTTTCCAGATTCTCAACTGCCTGAGAAGTTCAAGATGCCAAACATCGAGAAGTTCAATGGAACTAGCAACCCCACCAGCCATGTTCGCCATGTCATCAACACCCTGAAGCCAATGGGCTTGAAAGATGAGCTCATCGCTCAACTATTTCAAAGAACTCTCACAGGAAGTGCTCTCGATTGGTTCCACACTTTGGAATTTGTGTATTACCATACTTGGCCAGAAATTGCAAATGCTTTTGTCAAGCAATATGAATACAATGTTCAAGTTGAGTTAACCACTCGAGATTTAGAGATGACCAAACAAGAGTCGAATGAAGACTTTGCTACCTTTGTGGCAAGATGGAGAGAAAAGGCTGCCAAGATGAAGAATCGTCCCCTAAGGAATATCAAGTAAGGATAGTTGTCAAGAATCTGCAATCCAAGTATCTCAAGCATATCTACACTCAGGCTATCACCGATTTCAAACGCCTACACGCTACTGGGTTGTAGATTGAAGAAGGGATCGAGCTAGGGCTCATTGGGAAAGAAGAAGCCCCTCCACCAAATAAAACCTTCCCAATTCGTACATTTCATGCCTCCATCAACACCCTTAACTCAACCTTATCACAAGACCATTTCCAAGCTAGTTCATCCAGAAACTCAAATCGCTCCCGCTGCAACTTTGACCCTCTCTATATGACCTCATCCCAAGCTTTAGCCATCCTAAGCCGTCAAGGGCATCTCAAGCCCTTGAACAACCCGCCCCCTCAGCCACCTTATGGCCCAAGCTATGACGCCAATAAACAATGCGATTACCACCAGCACCCTGGACATGAGACAGACCGCTGCATGCGTATTCGTCATGACATCCAAGATCTCATCGATAGCTAAGCCATAAAACCACCCAAGCCCAATGTGCAAACCAACCCACTCCCTATTCATAATGCTGAACCGCCACCTTGAAACATCAATCTTATAAGCCTATCCAACAACTCCACATATGATCCTACCCAGTACATCATCTCAAATACCCAAGCCATGCCATCCCTAACCTTCCCTGAGGATGATGAGTGTTTTATGACGGGAGAAGAATTTCATTTCCCCCACATCTATACAATTGATGATGGGGATTGGTGGTTGGAAATGGGCCAAGCCCTACCAAACGATTAGGAAGTGGGGAGAATCAAACCTGCTGATCCTTGGAGCACTCAAGAGGTGGAGATAGGTCATCTCACAAGAAGTGGAAGAGTATACAAACCTCTCAAACTAAGTGGAGATAGTTCAACCTCAACCCGAGTAATGGAGGAAGAAGAAGAGGAAAGCCAAAGGATCGAACCTGAGGAAGACAGGGTGCTGAGGCAAATAAAGATGATCTAAGCAGATATCTCTATCTGGGGGCTGCTCATGTCTTCTTATGAGCATCGCAACTCCTTTTTCAAAACCTTGGGAAAAGCCAAGGTTCCCATCGATATTACCCCCGAGGATTTGATAGGCTTTATAATGACATCCAAAGCCTTATAGCCAATAATAGCTTTCACTGACAAGGATCTACCCCCTGACGGTCTTGCACACAACCCCTCTACATCTCTCTCAAGTGCCTCACTAAATGGATCCCACTGGTCTTGGTGGATAATGGGTCTGCTTTAAATGTGTGTCCTCAAAGGACCCTCGACAAGTTAGGAGTAGGTGCTGCTGATATACGCCCCTCAAGCCAAGGTGTAAGGGGTTATGACAACTCAAAGAGAAGAGTGGTTGGATGTGTTACCCTACCAGTGAAAGTAGAAAAGGTCAAAAGAGACGTAGAATTCCATGTGATGGATATACTAGCCACCTTCAATCTTTTACTAGGAAGGCCTTGGTTACATGATGCTGGGGCGGTACCTTCCACTTTACATCAAAAGGTCAAGTTTGCAGTAGACGGTAGGGTCGTAACCATCCTAGGAGATACGTCAATCCGAGCTCACTCCGACACACCTATGCAAGAAGTAGGAACTGAAGAAAACTTTCTTACTGGGTTCAGTCTTGAGGAAGCAATTGTTGTGCATGCATTAATGGCTAAAAGAAGTTTCTACATAAGCACCCCCGCCATACGAATGATGAAGAAGCAGAACTACTGTCCTGGATTGGGTTTAGGCAAAAGATCACAAGGCATCCCGCAAATGATTGATCCCCCGCATAATCAATACGCTTTTGGTCTTGGCTACACCCCAACAGAAGCTGAAATAGAGAAGAAGAGAAGCATGAAGAAAGCTAAGACAAGAGGAAGAAAGGGCAAATAAGAGAAACTCGTGATCCCAAAAACACTCAACGGTTGGTTTATAAGAGAAGGCGAAGACTTCCCATTCTGTGGTTTCGCAGAAACATGGGAAGATGAAACCACCAAGCAAAGGCTTCCTGGGATGCAAATCTTCTTCGATCAGGAATGGACTGACAATGATATGGAAGAAGAACCGACAAATTCATCCCCCATTCCCGAAGACTGGACCGAGGTGCTAGCTGAGTTTGATCTAAAGATTTTGTTTGGCAAAGAGGAGGGTGAAGAAGAGTATAACACTATGAAAGGCAAGGAAAAAGGAGGAACTCCCGAGATGCTGCAGTAATTGCATAACATGGCAAAAATATTACTTTCATTTCCTAAATCAAGCTAGGACACGTTTTGGGCCCCTATTTGGGCATTTTCTATAGCTAAATAAACTACCATTTTATCTTTCCATTTTGTGCTCATTAAATGGTTTGATCCTTGAAATGCAATTGCTATACATTACGGTCTCTTTGCCAAAGAAGGGAAATTTTAAAGAATCTAACTCTTTATGTTGCCAACAAAAAGAAAGAAGGGACGAGCCCTGATTACTTAGGACTAGGTTTTTGTCAAAACTTAGGAAGAATACGCTATCTCCGTGAGAACACTTAGAAATAGCTTGCCCATTATGAAAGTACAAACACCAAAGGAGATTCATAAAAATATCTCCGCCAAGTTCCTCTTTAAAGCACAACAAACCTCTTGAGAGAAACGCTCGTTGGGTAACGTAAGCAACCAAAGCAAAAGTAAGAGCAAAAGCCTGCTAGGGCAAGAAACTGCAAAAGCACAACCTAGGCAAAAATTAAGGTCAAAGAAAAGCTCGCTAGGGACTCAACCTCCATTAGGTAACCTAGGCAAAATCAAGAGCATGTGAGAAGAAAAACCAAGAGTGAAAACCTCAAAGGTGGTACTTTTGGAACTACGTAAAAGGCCTGATTCCTTGATTGGGATACGTAGGCAATCTCGCTTCGAGATGTGGCCCAAACAGTTGGAGAGAAGGAAAAACATCAAGAGATTTGTACTCATTAATAGGCATAGCTAACCCTACGTATTGAGCTCGCAAAAGATGAGTTAGTCATTTTTCAGAGAATTGACGAAAACAAAAGGTCACAAGAATCACTGCTCGTCTTCTCTAACTCGAAAGTCATCAACATAAGGGACAAGATATCCCAAAAATCCCAGAACATGGCAAAGAGACTGTGGAAATGGCAAAAGCAAATGAAAGGCATGAATCAGATTCAAGCCTAAGGAACGCCACTTGGCTAAAATAAAAAAAATCCAGCTTTTCTAGGAAATGGAAATACCGACCGAAGAATGGATTTCTCGGTCGAGCAATCCATTCCTCAGCCAATGTTTCAATTCACCTACCAGAGAATAGTTCTGCTGCAAATGCCTATCAAATAGCTGTTCAAAACAAGTTTTAAACCATTGCATACAATCCTAGGGTATCTCGAAGATCAAACATGATACAAAATCACAAAACTCGCCAAGCACGCTGAGGTTGCTTCATCAAAATACATATCATTATTTGTTTTGAAACTAACAAATACAAATGCAAAGAAAAGGGCAAGCTACTGCCCGCGGCCCCTCTTGGGTGCATGACGAGAAGAGGAAGGACGAAAGCGCTCAGGAACTGGGACACTGATCCTCTATCCCTCACCTCCATCATCAACTCCAGCATCTCCTTCACCAGCCCTGGTACTCCCACCTTCACTAACACCAGCACTCTGAGTAACGGACACCGTCGGCGCTTGCTCCGCTTCAAGCTGCAAAGGGCGGAATGTGGATGTTCAGATTCACACAGAGGATATAGGATGGAAAGAAGAAAATTAGAGGATACATACCACAACTATCCGGCTACGCTGCCTCCGAATCAAGGCCTCTGCACTCTGAAATGCACGCAACCACTCCTGAACTATGTCTGCCGACACCTGCAAAAGGAGTCGCATCATTTATAGTGAAGTATAAAAGGGATATCAAAGGCAACCAAAATACACGATGTTACCTGCTGGACGCCAGTAGGAAGCATGTACAGTTGCTTAGCACATGGAGTTAGCGTCAAATGCTCCTCTTCTCCATTAGCATTATGGAAAGAGATGAAACTGGGAGCCCATGGCCAAACAGGAGGAGCAACAGTAGCAGTGGTAGTAGGTAGGGCTAGCAAAACCAAACGGAAGGACGAGTAATCTCCCGTCTGGAGAAAACTCGTGGCCGGCTGTCTCTCAAGAGCAAGGAGCAAACTCTCCACTGTCAAAATATGAGTCGACCTCATACCAGCTAGAGGAGGGAGAGGAATGAGCTGCAGCGCCTCTGAGCGTGGAAAGTACTGGTTCGCTACCCTATCTCCAAGGTACCAAGCTCTCGAAAATGGCCCCTCTAGAAGGAAGTGCTGGCTATCCAAAGCCCAAGCCAAGGTCAACTCCAAAGGAACGTCATCAAGCAAGGTATCCCATGGATCGAATCTCACCTGTAATCAAGGAAATAACATCAATGATAGCAAAGTGGAGAAATCACACGAAGATAAAAGAAATGGGGTGCATCCTACCTAATCCACCGTCAAACGGTCCAAAACTCGCCTCCAGGCCAGTAGGTCCATAGTAAGCGACCGCTTCTTTCGAATTCCTTTTAGCCAGCGGGCTGCCCGTGGGACAAGCCTAGGCTCTATATGCCTGGTCGGAGGAGGGAACTGCAACAAATGCTCAAAAGCCCAGAGCTACAAGCAAAGAAAAATACAAGCATGAGTTGTAGGAATAAAAGCAATAAAGGAACGACACAAGAAGTCAAAATATGTACCTCAAGAACACGGTGGTGTCCACCCAGTGAGAGGCTAACACCCCGAGAGCAAGCACTCAAGTGCCCATACAGCGTATCCAGAGCAGGGGTCCCCCAATCAAACTCTGCTATGGTGTCCAGATTCACCAAAGCGGCCAGGAACTGAACGTGCACTAAATTCTCTTTATTGCAAAACAAGGTCGGACCAAGGAGATAAAAAAGGAAAGCTCGTACCAACTGAGGAGGAGATACCTCCGCCAGAATTACCTTCCTGATCATACTGTGCACGGAGCCAAGAGTAGGTGACATGACCGCTCTCTGAAACATCAGGGGTCTTCCCCAGAAGATAGTCAAAAGCACTTTTACGCTCATGAATCCGCAGATCAAGCGGAAGAGGATCTCCACCAACTCTCAGACCTACCAGCAAAGCAAAATCATCGGGAGTAATCGTCATCTCTCCAGCCTCCGCCAAGTGAAAAGCGTTCGTGGTATCCCACCACCGCTCCACAAGCGCTGTAGTCAAACCCAGCTCCGCCTTCAGAAGACGGAAGCCGAGTATCAAAGGCTCAAAGCCAGCCAAAGCAACTGCATCTTTGGCACCCTGGGGAAGCCTTTCGTACCACTTAAACGCCTGGGGACAGCTTCCCCACATGCACAACTTCTCATTTGCCGGGCAAAATACGAGAAAAGATCAAATACGATAGCAAAAATGCCTAAACAGGGGGCAATTCCTAAAACTATTATTCATTTCCAGAATATCAATCATTGTTTCATAAATTCTTATATAAACAATATTATTGACAGGAGAGAAATTACCTTCACATTTGTAAAGCCGAAGTGCTGCTCCAGCTCTTTGTGCAAAACCTCCAAACGGAACATCACTGAGAGGAGGCCGATATCGCAGTGAACCACCACGCCCGATTTTGTGAACTAGACTAGAGGGGCATACATATCAGCATTGAATGCAGGCAAGACATCGCTACCCACGTCAGAAGAAGTCTCGAACTCAGTATTGGGAGGATTTGGCTGCGAAGAACCCCCCCAACAACCGGTGTACGCCGACTCGAACAAAGAACGCGGGTACTTGAAACCACCCCAAGAACCGTGGCCTCAACTGTCGGAGCCTTGCTTGCATCTCTTAATGCAGCAGTAGATGATGAAGGAGCACCGGAAGTAGTGTCGACCAGAGGAGGAGGCGATGAAGCCATGATAGCCAAGAAAAACAACGACTAGGATGGCAGTGACCAGAGGAGATCAGGGAGAACGACGGCAGCGGTCGAAGGACGGGGTAATTTCAGTCGCCCGAACGGGAAAGAGGACGAAGAGGTAGAGAAAGAAAGACAAAATGGTCCGCGAAATCGATCAAACTTAATTTAAATTGATTTCCTGACTTTTGACTTTCTCACGGCCGATACATCGATACCTCGACCGAGACATCCATTAATCAGCCGCTGGATCAATTTCCTGGCCTCCTAATCTATCTTGCTCAGCGCACCAACTCAAGTAATTGTGAAGTTCTAGGTCCATGACCAACAGGAGCAATAACCAAATCAGCCTTGGGGGCATTCCCGAGCAAATGCAAAATGGTTAGAACTAGCCTTGGGAGCACACCTAAGCATAAGGAAGCTCTCTCTCCACAAACTGCTGGTCACTTGACCACCAAGGAATATCAAACCCGAGCTCTTGCTCCATGCCCGCCTACGGCAGTCATGCTACTCCGTCATCACCCAGCAACTCTCTAGTACTCAGCTCAGCGGCTCGATGCCCATGAAAACACCATCTCACCAGCCCTGTGCCCAAGTCGCCTAAACAGCTCCGCACTCTTCCAACAGAGCCACTCAGCAGCCCCGAGCTCATTATCTCAGCAGTCCCCGCAGCTCTAAGCTCACCATCACCTCAGTGGCTCTACGTCTACCAATCAGCGGCTCTATGCCCATGCTCACAGCTCGCTCGATAGCACCATGCTCAGTAGATCCACCATCTCTCAGTAGCCCTGTATGATTCCATGCTCACTATCAGCTCTATGATCACTACCCCAACGGCCATATGCCTATAACCATCTCAGCGGCCCTACGCCCACAAATCTAGCGGCTCTACGCCCATATTCACCGTTTCAGCGGCTCAACGTCCGAATTCACCACCTCAGTAGCTCTACGCCCGTTCACTCAGTAGCTCTAAGCTCGCTATCAACATCAACGGCTCTACACCCGTACTCACTATCACTCAGCAACTCTACATTCGCTCATCGACCAAGCCCTGAGCTCACTATCTCAGCAACTCCGCAGCTTTAAAGCTCACTCAACAACTCTAAGCTCACTCAACGTCTCTGAGCTTATCACCATCAAGCATCCCAGCAGGCTCTATGCCCGTATTCACCCACTCAGCAGCTCTACGCTCGCTACTTCAGCGACTCTATGCCCGTATTCCCCACTTCAGGGGCTCTACGTCCTTACTTGTCATCGCTCAGCAGCTTATAGCTCATTCAACAGCTCCAAGCTGACCATCCCAGCGGCTCTACGCCGACAACCTCAGCAGCTCTACGCTCACCAACTCAACTGGCACTATGCCGTAACAATTATCAACAGGCTCTACGCCCGTTCACTCAAGCAACTCTACGCTCACTATCATCAGCAGCTCTACGTTCGCTACTACAACGGCTCTACGCCCATTATCTCAACAGGCTCCACGCCACCCCAATCATCAAGATATCATATGTTCTCAAGCTCTACGCTTGAATGCTCAAAATCTACCATTTTGAATGCTCGAAGCTCTTCGAATGCCCGACCACTATATACTGGATGTTCAAGTTCTACACTTGAATGCTCAAGGTCTATGCTTGGATGCCCAACCACTGCGTACTGGATGCTCAAAGTCTGTACTTTGAATGCTTGGATTCTGCCGTCCGAATGCTCGAGCTCTACGCTCTGAATGCTCAAGTCCAGAACTTGAAAGAAGCTTTACGCTTAAATCAAACACACATGCACGGGCCTGTGCACATAAGCATCAATTGTATCACATCGAGTCTGCATCATCATATCTGTTCACATCTAACAATCATCATCATCATCATATACAAATTCTACATATCTATCTCTCATGAAACAGGTCAATCCTGCAATCAACCGGCTGTATGCCTCGGTTTTATTGATCGGTCTAGCGCCTCGATCCTCTGGCTCTACGCCAAAATTAATGATGGGAAAGCTCTGTGCATAGACCTTCAGAATGCAACCAGCTCTACGCTCCGGTTCAATCACTTCAAGCTCTAAGCTTCGACCCCTTTGGCTCTACGCCAAAATTTATGATGAGAAAGCTCTGTGCGCAGACCATCAGAATGCAACCGGCTCTACACCTCGGTTCAATCACATCAAGCTCTAAGCTCTGGCACTTTAGGCTCTCGCCAAATGACTGCAACCAACTCCGCGCCTTGGTTCCCTCAAGCTCAACGCTCCGTGCTCCAGTTACTGGCCTTGTGCCCTCCATATCTCAAACCGGCGTCCGATTCATCCCCAGTAGATGGCTTGGATTCCACCCCATTACATCAATTCCCTCCAGCTCATTCGCAAGGATAGACTACTCTACCGAGCTCCCCTCAGTCAAAGTAAGGATGATCAAGAAAGGCAAACGACTCACCCGCCGTGTATTGATCTACCCCAAAATTCTGAAGATGCTCACCGCAAAAATTTCCCCGGCTGCCCCGGGACTACTTCGACTACCCTTCGCCAAAATCGTGGCTCAGCCCAGGTACGTTGCACTATGGCTTTTAAAGCCCAAAGGTACGTCTTCTGTTTCTAACCCTCCAAACTTTTTATTTTTTTCCATTGCCCTCCCGAACTATGGTTGGTATGAATTTCCCCTGTGGAATACGTAGGCAGCCTCCCAGCCTGACCATAACTAAAACCTTTTTTGAAAACCCCTCGGAATAGTGGTTGGACCAAATTGAGTTGCTTTTACAGCTTTGACTATTACTTAAACATGTCTCGCGATCCGTCTAAGTTCAGTCAAAGAGGGGCATCTGTAGACACCCCAATTTGGCCTAACGATTATTTCAAGTCCCACCTTGGGGACCATCCCGATGATGATATGGATACAGTGATTGCTGATTGACTTCCTGTGAACCTTATGACTTTCGGTAAGAACTTTTATCCACTTAGAGGACCCAATCCAGAGCCAAATAGCCTTTCAGACAAAAATACAGTATCCCAGGAGAATCCATCTGTCGGCCGTAACATTGATCACACGGCCTCAACATCATTTCTTCACCCATGAAGCCTGTTGCTTGAAAATCTCCCTGAGAGATCGTTTAGCCGGTCGCCAGGTCTATTCCTCGGCCGCAACATCAATCCTTCGGTCGCTAGATCCTTCGCTCGACCGCCATATCGTCTACTTTTCAGATTCTGGAACATTCTGTCAATCGTTTGATCCATTCACAAAACCCTAGCAACCAAATCCCGATGCGTTCGGGCCACGTTTGGAGATTACCATGAGGAGTTTGTGTTGCCCTATAATTCCAATTCAATCGTGCATTGTGATTGGATGGAGTGTGTCATCCCCGTGCCTATATAAAGGGGCCTTCGACTCCGAAATTAGATACACAATTCATTCTCTACAGCCACGAAACTCTGCCAATATACACTCTCATATCCCCTTTACAAAAGCCCTAACCTTCCGAAGGCAGCCGCTAATCCGACGATCAAACCCCAAAGTTCAAACCCTAACCCTAGGGTTTCAAGAAGCAATCAGTCAATCACCCTCAATCCGAAGCAATCAAGCTACTGAGGGATCAAGGTGGTGAGGCCCAGGGGCCTCTAGTTTGATTTATTTTCTATTCATACCCTTAATCGCAACGTTTTGATTATCTGTTAACTGTTTAGTCTGGTGTGAGGAAGAACATCGGCCAGGGCTTCAATCCCTCGGCCGGTACATTGAACCAGGAGGATTCCTCGGCCGTGAAATCCATTCACCGGCCGCGGAATCCACCCCCTGGAATAGAGCTCTTTTATTCTACTTTTCTGATGCATGCTTTCAATTACAGTCTCGGCTCACCATTAACTGCTTAAAGGCTAAATAAACAGACTATGTGTTTGAATTAAATAAAGCATGAATTAATCGTATGTCGAACGATTATGGGCCAGTCTTACGACTGGGCAGAGAGGGGTGCCTAACACCTTTCCCTCATTGTACCTTTGGCTCCCGTGCCCAGAATCTCTATCTGTTTTTCCTAGTTTTCTTAAACTAGGTGGCGACTCTGTTTTTATGATGACCATTATCGTGTGGTGATGTTCCTAGCCATGGGAATGTCCATGATCTTGGTTTACAAAGCAAACAACCAATCAAACAGCAACGATCAATCTGTATGGTGATGCCTCGCGTCAGGGAGGTTTCTACAGAAATCGACGAATTGGTCCTCACAAACGGCTGGAAAATCGGTAGCCGAGCCTCCATACGCCGTCGTATGCTGCTGAGCCGAAGTCCACCACAAACGAGCGAAGGCAGACCGGCACTGCCACCTACCGCTGCCAACCGCAAATCTGCAAATGCCCATCCATCACGAGGTCACCGCCTTGCCATTAAGCACAAAATCGACTACACCCAGCAGCGTAGCCAGCGTTGAGTCCCCGAGAACCGCCTCCACCAAACATCGCTGCACCTAGCTGTTAGGACAACTAGTAACCCCCAAATATTGTTACTCGCGGGCAAACAGTGGCCGGAGAAGACGATACTGGTAGAAGGCGAAATGGGAATGGCAAGACGAAGTGTGCTAAAGAGAGAGGGGGAACGCCCGGAGGGAGGAGTGAGAAGGCCCCCCCAAGGCTGAGAAATCAGTCGGTCATGGTAACTAGAAAGTTTAGAGAGAGAAGGGGAGGAGTTTTGATAGAGAGAACTTAAGTCTTCATCATATGATACATTTATACTTGTTGCTTTACAAGTTGTTTGTCTATTTGGAGCTATTCTTTCTTGATTCTCTTTATTTTTAGCCATCTGGGAGAAATGTTTCAAAATAAAATCATTAACAAAACTAGCTCGATCATTCTAAACTTGTCGATGTTCATTTAAAACTTACTTTAAAATTTTGTCTGAGATTTTGTGGTCATTTTTACCTAATTTAACTTAAAGTAAGCGTTATAAACTTCTTTTGTAGTTAGTAATATATATACCTTAATTTTGTACAATCTTACTGTCGTTGACTAAAAAAAAAATTGAACTTTCTCTATTATGATTAACAGGCCCACTAGACTATATTCCTGGATCCGTCCCTGTCCACTGTGATAATTACTTGATGAAAGTGAACTATGTCTAATCGTAGAGGTTTATGATAATAGATGAAGCTGCCATAGAGTCGACAAATTTGGCTAAAACCAAGTTTGTCCGAACCACATAAAAATTTAGTGTGTTCTCATAATCTGATTAATTAGGAAAAATGACGGTCAATGACATGTTTTGATAATTAATACCCGCCAAGGACATTTACAGCATTAACAAATGTTCTCAGCTTGTCCTTGACGGATATTAATTATCAAAACACGTCCTGAGCCGTCATTTTCCCGATTAAATTACGTACTTAGGCCAATATTTATACTTTGGTAAAGACTACCAACATGTTCCATATAACCAAATTAATGTGAAAGGTGTAGTACGTGTGTGTGTGAACATAGACCAGATGTCCTGAACCACGTTAATTCTTTTTCCATTTTGGTGCTAAATTAGATTTATTTTCAATAAAATGTACATGTCTTAGTCAAAAGATTCAAGAAACCAATAGGAGAACGTTACCTGGCCAATTAGGCTAAGACTTCTTCTCATAAGTACCTATATGAAAGGTTTGATTGAAGAGCTGGCCATGCATGCACGTTTATATGGTCTTAAATTCCACATTGACCCACCGGACTTTTGCAATTTCTCTCTTGCTTCTCTTATTATTTCTACGGTTTCCCCTATATAACTTTGTGACCGTGTTGGAAGGTTAGAGGAATTGGGTATGAAGTCAAAGAGAAATCAACAAAATTAGGTATGAAGTCATGCCTTTTTCTGACTCGCAAATAAACAAGGAAAAAAGAAAAAGAAAAAAGACGGATGGTGTCCTATGCAAAAGGATAAATAGTGATGGAGCAATCAATTTCCTCCTTGCCATATGAAATATACTCAACTCAAGTCAATTAATTAATCACATGAGTCAAGCCATGTATCATTGGTCTCTTAAGACCGTCTTTACTGCATTTTCAAATTTTAGCCATGTAATTGCCCAAATGAGTCAAGCCAGGTATCGCGTCTGTGCTGACAGAAGGGTTTTTGCTTGTGAAGTAAACCGGCTTATCTTCTTTACCTTCTCACCGAACCAAGGCCGAGCTTACGATATTGTAGACACCCCAATTTGGGTCTCCAGATTAATTTACTTTCGGTTTTTGATTCTCCAATGATGAAACGGATTAAGAACACCCTAAGAATGTCGAGTGGTTCAGTTTTGAGTATTTAACACCATTTTAACCTAATCAAACCAAAGCCAGAACCTTACTTGCCCGCGTTGGCTCACAACTGGCGCGTGCTGGTCCATTTGCCACTTGGTGGTCAACGGTTAGCTTTGACCATTAACTAGGGCAGGAGCAGTTGGATCAGCACGCGCAGGTCCACAACCAGCGTGCGCACACTACAACAAATAAATCCTTTCATAGCGTGCCAAAAACGCTATAGAATGATATACATAGCGTTCCGAAAAACGCCTTATTAGCCGATGCAATTAAAAGTCCTTTATTTCAATAGTGTTCATTGTCCGCTATTGTTAACATATTCCGCAGCGAGCAAAGCACACTATGGAATCATATAGATAGCGTTCCTCTAAACGCTGTATTTGCCCATGCATTAAAAGGTCCAAACTTTCCATAGCGTTGTTCGACTGCTGTTGTTGACATACCTTCCATAGCAGCCTTAGCACACTATATTTGGCTTACTTTCCATAGCGTTTTTGACATGCTTTGTTCGATATATACTTTTAATAGTATTTTTTGCACGCTTTGTTTGAGACCATAACATTTAATAAGCACTAATATAGCATTTGTTACATGCTGCAATCTATCCCGAATACTCTTAATAACATTGAATCATTGATATGATTCCAACTAAGCTCATAGAAAAAGAACTGGATAATCCTAATACCCATTCAGTAGCAATATAGTCACAACATTCCATACAAAACCAAAAAGAAAATTGTACTTCATCAACATCAGGTACTATTCATGTTAACTTTAAAATGAAGGAAATTCAATTGACTTCAGACCCACCCTAAAACATATATACCCCAAAAGTGGACTACAAGGCTTGACGGTGAGAAGACAGTAAATGTGTCAAGGAAAAGGCTTGAACAATGCCCGGCCGACACTGGCACATGATCATATCTCCATCTTGAGCGAAAGTCACAAAACACCAATCTTGTCTTTCAACCCAGAGTCGACCTACACGTACAAGATGAAAACGTTTCAATTTGAATGAATAAATTTCAAACCAATCAATTTTATAGACAGAGAAACCGAATGTATTCCTTCTCGATATGTGGATGTAATAAAAAATGAATTACCCTCGCGTAGAGTCCATAATAACTTTGTCAGCCAAGCAACAATAGTTCCAACAGATTCTTCAACATAAACCATGTCACTCACTACTCCACAAAAATACTTCAGGTTTCTTTACAACATTCACCCAAACTACCATTGCGCTAGGACAGATAAGTACATGATCACCGGTATGTGCATCACTAAAAGACCAATGTCCACTTGTTGCATTTAGGGTTATTGTTAACGCTCTTTATCAACAAGGCACCACACACACACACACAATATACCACAAGGCAACACACACACACACACAAAACAATGTAAGTGAAGTCGCAAACTTTTTGGATCAGTGAAGAAAAATAGCATATCACATGGAGGCACACTTGGAACAAGAAACAACATATCAGGACGAGGCACACTTAGAACCAAAACCATTAAGGAAAAAAAAAAAAGCAGATAAGTTACTTACACCAAAATGCACTTACCTTGAATATTTCACTTGTCTTTTCCATCCCAAAATCCTTCCTATTATGCAGTGATTTGATGGATTAAGGCTGTACTAAGTGTGCCTATACAGCAAACAACATCAGAAAGAGAAAAACGCAGTAGAAACTAGCAGGACACAGAAGCATATATAGCAAACAACAACAAGAAGAACAGCTACAAAAATAGCCGCAAAAACACCAAACCAAGCTGAACATAACATTCTTTAATCTTTGAAGAGAAAGAAAGAATTTTCAGGAATAAAGTGGAGTGGGATGAACAAGGTGCACATACTGAGTCTAAAGCACGAATATTACATATAGTATTCACAAACACAGAATACCAATCGCAGAAACCATCACTAAACCATTCTGAAGCATCACATAATGAGTCTAAAGCACCCTTTCAATCAGTAATGAGTAGTTAGGGAAGAGGACGAATTCCAAGGAAATAGATAAAGCTCTATATTAATGAAAAACAAAAGGTTAAAAAAAGTGTATGTTGTATGTTGTATCTTTAACTTACTTGTGCTTTTCAAGGGAATACCGGAATAAAAAATCAGGTTACAGCCAACAAGTTTAATTGTTATATCCAAATTGTGGTCTCACCTTGATAATAAATTTCTGACACCAAGTAGAAATCCCAGTTACTCAGTATCAGGAGAACATGTCTTAAGCATTAGTAGTGCATGGAAGCTACAATATTATGCAGCTTAAACTAATGAAAACCAAGAATAAACCTATTTAACTCATGTACAATAATTTCATATCATATTAGTATGTCAATGTTTTTCTCTCCCCAAATTTCAACTTTTCTTCTAACTCATGCAGGTGTCAAAACCATTTTAGTTTTATAGAGCAAATAGTTAAATACCTCAATAAGAAACGCATGAGTACCCAACATACGAGTCT
Organism: Rhododendron griersonianum; assembly: GCA_018127125.1. Lineage (NCBI taxonomy): Eukaryota > Viridiplantae > Streptophyta > Magnoliopsida > Ericales > Ericaceae > Rhododendron > Rhododendron griersonianum. The sequence goes on from CM030791.1 coordinate 39,717,782, forward strand.
CAATGAGCAAAATACAACTTTTGGAAGGCTATAAACCAAAGATACAACATAGAGGTCAAAGACAAATAAGAAAACAGCGCTGATAAATGACATTGGGTTAGCTTAGACGTCTGATGGAAATCTGTCATGATGGAATTGAAAGGTGTGTTCAAATGAGTAGAACATATCTCTGTAGAGGAGAGTAAAATTCAAGTTAAGCCTGCCATCCTCTGCAAGCTGTCACTGCACCCTCAAGCACATTCCAATCAAGCCCACCATCCTCTGCAAGCTGAATCATAAGATGTGAGAAAAAGATTGGAAACAAAAATTCAGAAAAATAAAAACTGCTACAAAGAAAACTTACTACGTGACGTGGTCTCCCGAGGAGATATTCAAAGCTGAAATAGCAGCTCCAGATGTCACATTGATCCCATATATCTGATTGACAAAAGCAAAGGAAATTGAAGGACGACTATTCAAAGCTGAAATTGATAATTCAACATATCTAAAAACTGCTACTGGGATTTACAAGAAGAAAATAAGTAACATTACACGTAAATATCCATCGGTGAATTTTTGGATGTATTAATGTGCTTAGTACTGAAAGTTGAAATGAAAGCTATAGACAACCAGATGACCCTTTCACTTTCGAACATGTTTCTTTACACCTTCCTTACAGATAAATCAAGCACTCTGCAATAGAGTGAACCATTAAATTGTGTTGCATGCCATCTTATTGAAAACCATATATTTTGAAAGGAAAGTGAAAGTGGTGGATAATTGTGTGCTCTCACAACATCCATAAAAAGCTAGTTGCCAACTGGTCCAAAAATTTTCAAAATTTTGCTTCTATAAAGTACATGAGTACATCAAATCAAAAAAAAGAAAAAAAGTACATGAGTACATCTAAAACCAACTGGTCCAACAAATATAATTTTATTGTCTTTTGTCACTTCAGATTCTATTTTTCTTCTTTAATAATGGTGATCCCTTTATATGCACGATTAAGAAGAATTCTCTTACTACTATGACCAAACCAAACCAAGCCTCAAGTCTCGATCAATTGGGGTCAGCTACATAAATATGTTTCCTCTTCTGAGCTCTTTCAAGAAAATCGTGCTCTGTAATAGCCAACAAACCTAAATCCTTTTGAACTACCACCTTTACATTCAATTTTGGTCTACCTCTCCCCTTGATCCTACCCTCTACCATGACCATATCACCCCTCCTAAGACATGTCCAAACCACCTCTGTTGTCTCTCATCTTATCTTCTATTGGTGGTATTCCTACCATCCCATGAAGGTTTACATGGGCATAACATATTTGCACAAATAAACAATTGATCAAGAGTTTGGCGTACATACATATCAGACTTACGACCAAGTTATTTCTGGGGCAGAATAACCTGGACTGAGTGAGCATCATGGGTGTGAGGGATGGGATGACTCATAATGCATATAGCACGAGCTACTTTCCCAACCTTCTTTACCTGTCACAGTAAACGGTAGGTTCCTTGAAGATTAATTGAAACCATTCAAATTCAACATTCTCAGGCTACTATAATAATTCCAAGGGGTTGGCTTGGTGGTCATGGCCTTGGATTTAAGAGTTTGCTTCCTCTTAAGGTCTTAGGTTTGAAAGGTGTTAGCAAAAAAGCATTCTCCTGCTACTGATTCAAGGTTCCTTGAAGATTAATTACCTTGCTAGGCAAATATGAAGGACTACTTTTTTGCATCTTGCAGTTTCTCCTTCTGATGTCACTCCAAAGGCTTTTCCATCTGAATCAAATTCCACCTGTCATGGGCGACATCAGACATCAGCGAACTCGATGTTGAAAAACTGTGGAATAACTTGATTAGCTTATTCAACCAAAAAACAAAACTTAATCAGCTTAAATACAACTCAATAATAGTTTTAGTCCTTCTATGTTGGTTCTATTAACTTACGCGTAAAAGATATACGTGTGGGATCGGTGGTCTTCCTGTTCATAGACGTACTACATGTATGTACAGAAACCCCAAGGGTTGGTCAATTGGTTACCTGATGAGGCCATCTTTGTCCATTGTTGTGAACCAATTGACTGCCATTGTCTAAATGTTCAACTATAACTCCTTCCAAACTTTGAAATCAAGAACAAAAACAAAGCAAAATGAGTCCATGTTTTATGTGAGAAAACCATGAATAAGAAGAAAATTACTAAAGAATAAGAAGAATCAATGCATAATGGAAACCTTGCTTCCCCTGCCAAACAACAATAAGCTAACCAGCAATGTTTTTGCACTTCTGTTCAACAATGTTTGTGCTAACCAAAGTCAAAACTAAACTCTACGTCAAAACTAAACTCTAATCCAATAAGCTAGGTGTCATTTATCTAAAGTTCAAACTTTTGATTTTAAAAGTGCACATATTCTAGCTGATTATTTTCCCCACTCACTAGTAAACTTCTTGTTTGCTGGCCTAACTTATATTCTGAGAATTAGGACTCTCTAATATCTATGTAACCTTTATGGCTCAATAGGTAGGGTAATCAACCTAAGGGGAAAGAAAAAATAGGAATCTGAAGCAATTCTTTTCACTGTACAAAACTATGCTAGATGGTCATTTTTCAAATAATTCACCAATTTGTTATAGCGTGAGAAAATCAATTATGAATCGATAAGAAAAAGCATGAAATTAGAAACGAATAAGAAAAAGCCCCAATTACTTATCGAAAATAGAAACGTAAAGCCCCAATTATCATCACCATTCACTGTCCCGCCGCCACTCGATTACAAGGAGCAACATTCTTGTATTTGAACACACAAGTGCATAATCCTAGAATCATGCATGCTATTGATTAAAACGTTAAGCCCCAAAAGGATTATTAAACCATATTAGTGCATAATAAGTGCAAAACCTGAAATTATATCACATGCTAATGAATGAATATTAAAACCCTAGCCTTGAATTTGGTCAAGAATTAAGAAAACTATTGAATCAACCCTGGTTAGAGCTTCTTCGAATATGGCTTCGTTCTTGTCCGAGTAGGGAGTAAGGGAGTAGAAAAACGAAGTCATTAGTAAGGATCGAGGAGTACCCAATAGCTATTAGGAAAAATAGAGAAAAATGACACAGAGAAAACGATTGAGAAGAGACAGGTGCAGAGAAAAAGAATTCAGAGAGATACGATTGAGAAAAATGAACTAACCTGAAACGAACAAAACTCTAGAATCACAACAGATCCATCCAAACCAGTTTGCACAACAATGATTGAGAAAATTTCAGAGGCGTTTGTGAGGATCCAATGTTTTCCGCCCAATATTTCAGAAAACGAATGACTTCATCGGTTAAGTTCGTCGATCCTTGGTCTTCAAGCCCTCCGCCGGCGACGAAAACCTCAACGGCACAAGTGGCTTCGGAGGATTCGTCGAGAAGGTTGGTTCCAGCATTCAAAACCCGAGAATCGGAAGCCCCATCCCTGGTGGAGGGTTCGGAAATTTCAGAGGCGTCCAAGGTTTTCCGCCCAATATATTTAGGTCGAAACGCTATGGTCTGTAGACATAGGGGTGATACCGGTCCGGTTTCGACCGGTTTCGACTATTTTTTCGATCGAAACCGGTTATCCGGTTTGAAGATTTTTGAAACCGGAACCGGTTGAGATAAAACCGGTCCGGTTTCGACCGGTTCAACCGGTTTCGGTCCGGTTTATCCGGTTTATCCGGTTTTCATTAATGGGCCACATTTTGGGCCCAATACATCAAAAAATTCACAATTCAACCCACAAAATATCAAACAAAAATCCATAATTTAAACCCTTTGTTTGGGCCCGACAAAAAAGGATCAATTTTAAGCCCAATACATCAAAAAAAACCCATAAAAACATAATTAAGCCCATTACACAATTTATAGGCTTTTAAATTACAAACCAAGGGCCAAGCCCAACAAGAAAAATAAAATGAATGTTCAACACTTTCGGTCTTTCACGGTGAAAAAAAAAACAGCAAGTTGCGGCAAAAAAAAATGCATCCACCATTCCTCCAGTAGCAACATCCACCAGTAGCTCTGTAGCAACATCCAACGGCATCCAGCAGCAACACAACACCACAGCAGCAGCAGCAACATAAAAACAGGCGATGCAGAAGCACAATGCTTCTATATTTCAGCAGCACTAACATGAACAAGGAGCTAAGACACATTAATGCCAAAAAATCAAAAACGAAGAATCACAGGAAGTCAGGAACAAAGTATTCTAATGACTGAGATTGTTGCCCCTATATTGTAAATGTAATCAATCCTTTCACAGATATTGTAGATTTTGATACTATAACAGTCATGAAAGGCATGCCTCAGTTCCAACACAAAAATTAATTACTCTAACAAAGTATTCCAAACCACCGCTGCATTTTCGTACTTTCCATCCGCTGCTGAATTTTCATATATGCAGCAGCAATGAAAACAGACTTTTGAAGCAAATTCTACTCCATACTGAAGTTGGGGGAGAAGAGTTTGGGGAAGAGAAGAAATGGATCATAGGTAAGGCAGTAACAAATTTTGAACATACTCATCCTCTCATGCATATTCACGATTCAAACACAGCCCGGAGTACTTTGATTCTATTGATATTTACATTCACATGCCTTCCAACAGAAAGATGGTTGGCTAAGAACTAATTTTCTGACATTCACATGCCTTCCAACACAAAGTATTCTAATGACTATTTAACAGAAATTTCTTATCCCAAAACAGAAATTTTTCAGTGAATTCAACAAATAAAAAGGAAAGTGACACATGATTTCGAACTTACCTCTTTATTCTTCACTTCTTTCTTTTTATCACAAATACGTGACACATGATTCATCCTCCTTCAATGCTTCCAAAACCTCTATAAAGATGACAAAAAAATTTATAATGCAAAACAAGTTAAACCACAAACAAAAAAAACAAAACTCATATAGTACTTAAGCTATAGTTAAAGAGTATTACCGGATTCAAGTGCCTCCACCTCATCAAGTGCCTCTCGAAGAGATATTTGAGTAGGACTCCTCAACCAATTTTGTGCACAAATAAGGGCCTCTGCTACTTTGGGAGAAAGAGAGGTCCGGTATGGATCAAGAATACGTCCTCCCGTGCTAAAAGCGGATTCGGATGCAACGGTAGATACCGGAATAGCTAGAATGTCCCGTACCATTTGAGAGAGAATGGGATACCTAGGAGAATTAACTTTCCACCAAGCCAACACATCAAACTTATCACCATGAACTTTAGAGTCTTCCTTACTCTCCAACCAATACCTCTCTAACTCCGATTTGCTCACCATATTATTCTCCTCTTCCATGTGTCGCTCAAATTCATCGTCCATTTCATCACAAAAATTCATGTACTCCTTTGAACTCTTCTCACTTCTAAAGGACTCACCAACATTTTGTGTTTTTCCATGTTCAATACTCTTCTTCTCATACCAATTAAAAAGCTTTAGCATCCCCTCCTTTATTTCAATAACCTTATTTTCAACAACACTTTTGTCATAGTGTTTGTTCAAGCTCCATCTCACATAAACAAATTTGTAACGGGGATCAAGAACATTGGCATACAACAATAAAGAGTTTATTTTGTCAAACTTACCCCAATACTTGTCATACTTTTTGTTCATGCCACTAGCCAAAACCTTCAACTTAGGGTTATCACTATTTTCCAACTTAGCAATTGCAGTTTTTATAGTCATGATCTCTTTGAAAAATGTATTGCATGTCACATACAAAGAACCCGAAAATTTCTCGGTTAGAATGTAAAACACCTTAAGAACTTCAACATACATTTCCACAACATTCCAATCATCACTACTAGGAGTACCATGTGTTACATGCTTCCCTCTCCCTTTCCCTTGGCCCTTCTCATGTTGTTTCTCGAGATTCATAATGTCACTTAACCCACCATGTACTTCCCCTTCCAATTCATTATATATAGATTCTACACCAATCTCATCCTCTCTAACACCAACATTAAGTGAGAGATTATCTTCATCTTCCAATCTCTCAAAAGCTTTTTGAAACATCAAAGCTCTTTCCAACATGAAGTATGTTGCATTCCAACGAGTAGCAACATCTAAACATGGCACAAGTTTAGAAACAATTTTTTCTTTATCACAACATGTTCTAAACTTGGCATACCTTTGCGGTGAGGATCTCACATACCTCACAATGTTGCGCACCCTTGCAATTGACACATCAACATCTTTCAACCCCTCACGTACAACCAAATTCAATATATGAGCACAACACCTAACATGTAAATAGTCGTGGTCTAGAATAGTGGTGTCTCTTTTCTTGGTCTTCTTCTTCAAAAAATCAATTATGCCATCATTGGATTTTGCATTATCAATTGTGATTGTCAAAAATTTGTCAATTCCCCATTCCACCAAACATTCTTCTACCACCTTACCAAGTGTCTCGCCCTTGTGATTTGGAACTAAACAAAAGTTAAGAATTTTTTTGTGAAGATTCCAATCACAATCAATGAAATGAGCAGTGAGACACATATAGTTAAGATTTTGAAGAGAAGTCCAAGTGTCCGTGGTAAGGCAAATTCGTTGGTCCTTAAGTGCTCTTTTCAAAGATTTCTTCCCATCTTGGTATATTTTCATACAATCTTTTGCGACCATTAATCTACCTGGCGGATTTTCCCACTTTGGTTGCACCACGTAAATGAACCGTTTAAAACCTTGACCCTCAACAAAACGAAATGGCAACTCATCAAGAATAATCATTTCAGCCAAGGCCTTTCTACATGCCTCCACACTAAAGCTAACGGCAGTAAGCTTTGGAACCGTGCCGATGCCTCCTCCATTCACGGGTTCAAACGCTAGGGTTTTTTGCCTCTTATCTGGGTTATTCTTCATATTGAACTGGCTAAACTCATACTGTCTACATAACAACTTAATATGTGTTTTCATTGATGATGTCCCATTAGCATTTGAATCACAAGTATATATTTGGCCACAATGGTTACAAACAGCCTTTCGCTTTTCTCCTGGAACCTTTTCCAATTTCTCAAAATGATCCCAAACTTCAGACTGATTAGCCCTACGTTTCGGACTACGTTTTGGACTACGTTTCGGACTACGTTTCGGACTACGTTTCGGACTACGTTTCGGACTCTGTTCATCTACTGTGATGGGTTCATTATCAATATTACTAGATCCAATACCAGTAACACCAGAATCATCCATCTACAAAAAAAAAAAACAGCAAAACCAAGTAAACAACAACAGTTCAAAAGCCACCCCTCACAGCAAAAACAACAACAGATCTATTTATACGAGATCAGACAGCCGATGAAACCGTAGGAAAAAAAGAGAGCAAAGTAGCAAACAAACACACAGAGACAGAGACAGAGAGAAAGAGAGAGAGAGAGAGAGAGAGAGAGAGAGAGAGACCTGTGTGTGAGTGAGTGGACGCACTGGACGGAGTGGGAGACAGCCGGTCGGATCGCCTCACGGATCGCCGGTCGTTCCTTGTCGTTGACAGGAGATGAGAGACAGCCGGCCGAGGAACTCGTCGTTGATAGGAGAGAGAGAGAGAGAGAGAGAGAGAGAGAGAGAGAGAGAGAGAGAGAGAGAGAGAGAGGGGGGCTGGGAGCAGTGAGAATCTGAGATCGTGGCCTCGTGGTCGTGGGAGATCGAGTGAGATCGTGGAGACTGGGACTCTGGAGTGTGCGGCAGCAGTAGAATGGAAATTAGGATTTTAGGGCAAAAATTGGTAAAGGGGTATATATATATATTATATTATATTATATTTTTATATATATATATATATAACCGGTCCGGTTTCGACCGGTTTTTATAAGACGTAAACCGGAAACCGAACCGGAAAACCGGTTTATAAAAATTTTAAAACCGGAACCAGATCGAAATTATTCGACCGGTTTAAAAAATTCGATCCGGTCCGGTTTTTCCGGTTTCGGTCGATATTCCGGTTTCGACTAACACCCCTAGTAGACAGTGTTTAAATGAAAGGGGAATTTGCACTTACACCCCTTGTACTATCACCGATTTGCACATACACCCCTTGTACTCTAAATTTAGGCACTTACACCCCTTGTACTTTGGACTGAAGTGCAACTGTTAAAAATTTTGTTAAAATTGATGGAAAAGCTATTGGCGGGAGATTTCCTTCCAAAATGAGGGAAAAAATGTCCAAACTAACCCTGATAGCCATTTATAAGCTCTGTCAAACTCTCATTCCAAAAAACAGAGCATCCAAACCCCTTTCTTCTCCTAACCCACTCTCTCTCTAGTCTATTATTATCAACAGAAAACAACAACATCTAGCACTATATATATCTCATGTCTAATCAGTCCCAAAACATTTGCAAATGTAGCAACACAAACACCCAACAGCACAGAAAAAAAATGGACTTACACTGTTCATATCCACAACATAAATGGCTAGTAATAACAAAAAAAAAAAAACTTGAAATGCAGATATTCAGTACCAGGTAATTCAAACTGAGATCTTTTCTTAAACAAAAGTCACACAGAGTTACAAACTGACTTCAAACAGAGTTTTCAAAATAGAGCTCACAGCAGCATCAAAGGATTGCTTTGCATATTTCTCAGGTTGACTTCTGTTTGTGAACTCTGTTTTGGGAACTCTATTTGAAATCAATTTGTAACATAGAGACTTTTGTTTAAGAAAAGAGCTCAGTTTGAACTACTTGGTATTGAATATCTGCATTTGAAGTATGTTTTTTTTTTTTGGTCATTGCTGGCCATTTATGTTGTGGATTTGGATAGTGTAAGTCCATTTTTTTTACTGTGCTACTAGGTGTTTGTGTTGCTACATTTGCAGATGTTTTGGGGCTGATTAGACATAGATGTTGTTTTTTCTGTTGATAATAATAGACTAGAGAGAGAGTGGGTTAGGGGAAGAAAGGGGTTTGGATGCTCTGTTTTTTGGAATGAGAGTTTGACAGAGCTTATAAATGGCTATTAGGGTTAGTTTGGACATTTTTTTCCTCATTTTGGAGGGAAATCTCCTGCCAATAGCTTTTTCATCCATTTTAACGGAATTTTTAACAGTAGCACTTCAGTCCAAAGTACAAGGGGTGTAAGTGCCTAAATTTGGAGTACAGGGGGTGTATGTGTAAATTGGTGATAGTATAAGGGGTGTAAGTGCAAATTCCCCTAAATGAAAACGCTATAAATTCCTTTCGTGTTTTTGAAACGCTGTTGTTGGTCCTTGTAGTTTAAGGAATGCTATTTTTTGGCCCTTTATTATAGCATTCTTAAAAGAACGCTATTGAATTATGCTATTAAAAGTGATGTGTGTTGTAGTGGCAGGTCCACAATCAGCGCACGCTGGACAAAGCCTTATCCCATCACCTTTCTCCAGCCTGTTTTTGCCATGATCAAGAGGACTTTTATGCTAGGGGAAACTTCTAATTGGCCTGTGCAGTAGAGTTCGGGCAAGAGGGTGTCTCACAACCCTCCCATCACCTTTCCCCTCTCCTTTATGGGAGAGAGACTTTTGTGGCAAGGCTAACCAGGCATTACTTGGCTGGTTGAAGCCCCTCTCTCACTCCTCTCTATATATACCTCCCCCATAGCTCTAGGGCAAGGGTTACCAAGTTTCAAGTTCAAAAGCCAAACACAAAAGGAGATACACCCTACCCTAAGAGCAAGGGTCAGTCACACACCACTGGCTCTAGCTTCTTTTTCATCCATAAAGCATCATCCAATCAACCCTCAAGCTCAAACTCAATCACTCTTTCAAACCTAAAAATCAAAAGGTACAACACCTACTCCATTCTGTTCTGATCCCTAAGGGGCATTGGCAGGTGATGTGAAATTTTAATGTACTCGCAAGCGCACGAATTGTACCGAAGTATAGTAATGTAAGAGCAAGGTCGAACCCATAGGGACTTGTGATTTTTTTTAGTAGCAAAACTAAATAAACTTAAACCGATTAAACCCTAGCCTAGTTGACAAAGGGTGTGATTGATTTTTAAACTAAAAATGAACAGTAAAAAAACAATTATAAAAGAAAACAACTAAACTATCACGGCAAAGTAGTGGAGATTACTGTTGAGAAAAGCAACTAAGTGTAGACACCCCAATTTGGACTTTTCAAAATTCCTTGACTCGTGGCCCGGAGGCTCCCCGATGATGACTTTGGATTGAAACAAGCCTGGTATCGATCGGAACATTGCTCCTTGGAAGATTGAAGAAGGGTTAAAAATGGTAAAAAAAAGGGATTTTCAAGCGCTTGGGAGCAATCCCAAGCGCTCAAAACTGTTTCACAAAACCTCTGGCCTGGCTCTTTCTCGAGCGCTCGAGAGTAAGGTCCCAAGCGCTCGGGAGTGATCCCAAGCGCTCGAGACTTTTCTGTTGCCCAATGGATGGCAGTATCACCCACTCACATTGCAAAATCATCATTACAACCACCTTGGGCTCGCCGATGGCTCAGTCCACACTCAACCTCTGGTAGGAAGATTTTCAGGCCAAAGATTTACCTATTTAAAAAATGTTTTATCAAAACCATTTGATTTTCAAAAACCATTTGATGTTTTGCCTATAAATATGGCTGGTCTTCAGCTAGAAAGGGACCACGAAATTTTCACTCTACCAGACCACCCATCCTCTGCTCTCTCTCTCTCTCTCTCTCTCTAGCTCAAGGTCAAAAATCTCCAAACTATTCTTCTAAACTTCAAAGGCTTTGCAAATTACCAAGGAAAAGGGCAAGAAATCCAGAATACCCTTCTGATCTCTTGCACTCTCCTCTCTTCATCCACATTTCAAAGCTACACCAAGGAGCAAGGTTCAAGGAAAAGGTAAAACTTTACCTTTGGTCACAACTAAAGGGCTGTTCATCCCTTTCTGAGGGGGGTCTCTCAGCCTGACCCAGTCTTCAATACTGGGTGCATGGTTGGGAGACCCTAGTGTAAAAACAAGAGCAATGGGACACAAAAATGCTTTCATAAAACCCTTACTGGACACACTCCCAAGCGCTCGAGAGTCTTCTGGAGCGCTCGGGACTGGTCCAGGTCTCATGCTTGCCCCTTTGTCACAAGGCAGGTTGGGAACGAGGCGTAATATAAAAAGAATTGGTTTCATTTTGGCATGCATGCACAGAAAATGGTTTTCCCCTAAGAACAGAAACATTTCCTCACAGGTTTTCATGTGTGAACAAGACTGCCTTCTTTCAAAATTAAAAGATGTTCTCCTCTTGGGAAACATCAAAACAAGGGTATTTTTCATGCCAAATCAGAACCATTTCCTATTTGAGAGCAAGCTGACATGCAGCTCACTCCCAAGCGCTCCGAACCGTTCCAGAGCGCTCTGGAGTGCATGCATGCCATTGCTTCCCATTTCCCAATCTGCTGTGTTATCTGGTCTCTGCATGCATTGGTGTGGCCTGTTGCTCTTTTAAATTCGTAGATTTAGCCTTGTTAAGGCAGGGATGCAAGATCTGAAAGGTTGAGGGTTCATCCCACCCTTTCAAATCCTCTGCTGAGCCAGTAATGTATGTAGAAGCTCTTCAGTTTCCAGTTTTTAGCATTGTATCCTGTCTGTGCTAACAAATTTTGCAGGTTCAGAGTGTCAGAACTCCCAAGCGCTCGGGACTGTTCCCGAGCGCTCGAGAGTGAAGTCATTGGCAGTCTCCAATTTTCTGTCATTAGTGCATTTGCTCACCGTCACTCCATCATTTCACTTCCCCTTGTACAAAATGCACGTGCATGCACTTCTTACCTGTTATAAACTGTGGATACTTGCTAAATGATCTAATGAAACAAAACCCCTTTGAAAAATCCCACAAACGTTTAGTAGAGACCGATTTCGAATCGGGCGAGGGGGGTGCCGTAAAACCCTTCCCCCCTCGTAACGTGGCTTCCGAACCCTTGAAACTGATCTCTGGTTTTCAAATTCAAATCAAACGGTTTTCCAAACAAAACGGTTTCTCGGGTGATATACCGCAAATCCGGGTGGCGACTCTTCAAACGGTATTTTCTCTTCAAACGCGGCGGAAAAACACCGAAAACAATCACCCTTTTTGTTTTTTTTTCGGGCAGGTAGCCCACAGTGGCGACTCTGCTGGGGAACGGGTTTAATTAATACTTGAGAAAAAAATGGGTTGTTGATAAAATGGCCTGTTTTCCTTGATTATCAATTAAACTTGTGAGCCAAGCTTGAAAAAAACGTTTGTGGGATTTTCAAAAGGGATTTTGTTTCATTGTCTATTTCTTGTATATATATCTTGTGCAACCTCGCTGTTGTGTTTCGGCAATCCTACCCGGCTTGCCGGTGATGGGGAATCCCGGAATGCTCAGCAACCCTCGACCGTGATGAGTCATCCCTACCGTTTGTGTCACGCCCTCGATTTTCAACATAAATAACAATACCATTTTAATTACAAATCCTCACCATAGTACATACGATACCCCAAATTACAATACAGTTTCCGAATGTCACAAATCTATCAAACTGATACAGTAATCCAAAAATAGAGAAAATAGTACAATACAGCTTGATTTACGAAGGAAGACAAGTACTTCAAAAAAAATAACTTTATCCTGTGATGTCTGCATTCACTTTACACCCTTCAAGACTATGTCCCTGTAGTGTACCTGAAAATGATAGGTTGAGCTAAACTAGCCCAGTAGAGAAATCTATACTCAAGCTATATGAAAATGCGATGAAGTATGCACAAAGAGTGAAAGAAGTCGAAGAGCGAACATAAGAAACATGAGTTTATCACAACAGAAGGCAGACTACAGCCTAAGGGTTCCAAACACCTTATAAGTATTCCTAACAATTCACCTGTCATGTAGAAGTATTTAATAAACTCACATCAATGAAAATTCATGTAGAAACATTAATAAACTCACATCAACGAAAACGTACTCACAATAGGTTTGCAACCATTTCGATACTCCTCATAATCTCAACACTCTGCATTTCCACCCCTTGCGTTGCAGTCTGCATTACCACCACTTGCGTTGCAGTCAACATCACTCATTATCTGGGTCATAGCATTACCACCCCTTGCGTTGCATACTGCATTACCACCCCTTGCGTTGCATCCCCTTCCTCAATTTAATTCTCAAATACAGCCACTCGAATCCCAACAATCACACAACCCATTCAGCAAATACTTCTCATAATCTCATGACACAATAAAGCACGTCAATCAGACCAACTTATAGGTTTTACACACATCGACCATCACATTTCAATGTATTCCAAACAATCAATTATAACAGAACATCGACTGATAAAAGAGTACATGCATTTTTCTCTTAGTATATCACAATATTGAACCAATCTCATAGCGACTCTACAACATACTATCCGCTAATATTAATACTTAGACCTCATCGAACGAGCGCTAAAAGAGTTTAAAGGAATCTGAATGATCAACGAATCATTGGAACTCGAGTAATCAAGCTTAGGGATGGTTTAACGATGATTAAAAGGGGTTAGAAGTAATCGGGAGTCAAAATAGACAAATGAGGACTAACGGACCAAAACTATCCTAGAGAGCAGTCAGTGTTCGACAATCTATTAAAATTTCCATACTCAATATTTTTCAATGATTCCAACGCCAAAGGATCACCAATTTACCAATCTTTAAAACCCATAAGGACCCATAACCAATAGCGTCGTTTAACCATAACAGACGATGCAAAAACACAGCTCTGTTCGCTGCCCGGATTTCCAGATTACAGCTCAATCTTCTATTAATCACTATAAATCGAGTTCTTAATACTTTTAAACGATTCTAGTCCCAAAAGTTGCGCGATTGAACGAAGCTTAAAAGGTATAAAGGAACCCTAGTCAAATCTGCACTCCAAGGATGGTTAAACAGGTATTTACTGAAGCAACACAATCAACGTGACAGATTGACACACCTCCACTCAAATGATCATAACTTTCGGTGTACTAAGAGTTTTAAGGCGATTTTAGTGGCAATACAAAGCTGACTTCAAGACCTTCGAATCGATATCAAATTTGCATGAAACGGACATCGGACGAGGAAGTTATGTCCGTTCGAAGTGGGCTGAAATCCAGAACATGAGACAGATTGCAGACCAGTTTTCTAAAAAATCACCATAAATTCAATTCTCAACGGTTTCGGGTGATTCTTGCGGCATTAAAACGAGCTCTAAATCTACTCTATTTCATACGAAGGAACCAAAATTCAAATCTGAGCTTAAGAGGGCGTAAAACCCCAAAAACGCAGGCCCTGTTCTGCTGATTTTCAGAAATGGAAGAAACAACTTCAAGCAACGAAACAAGGCACGATCTAAGTACATAAACACCGTATAAACGCATAACGAGAGTAAGAAATCCCTACCTCGAGGGTTTTGAGCAAAACCCGACCCTTTGACCAAGTCAACCGAGCTCCAACGAGGTCCGATCATGAATTTTCTTGGATATTCGGAAAGCCCGTACTCCGTATAGCAACTTTAATTCTTGGATCTTGTCTGGAATCACACCCTTGGTAGATGAAATCGAAGAGAGAAGAGGGGAGAGTGTTTCGGAGGAGAGGAGTGAGAGACAGAGAGCCGAAGGAGTGGAGGAGAAAAATGGGAGTATTATTCTTTCCCTGGGAAATAAAAGAGGTGGGGGAGGAATCCCCTACTTCTCACACCACACACTCACACGTGCACCACTCGCTCAATTACCCTTATATCCTTCCACGAATAAGTCACACCGAATATCCGCACCGTCTATCTCGATGGGCCATACGTTTACAAAAGAAAAATACGGCCTAAAAAATACGGGTCTTTACATTCTACCCTCCTTAAGGAAATTTCGTCCTCGAAATTTAAACCAAACCTACGAAAACACATCATCAAAGAAACTCTAATCCACGAGATCGTGTCCACTCATGACGCTTCGTACCCACCTACTCTCGTGTCCAAGACGCAAAGAACTTTACAATGCCATAATCAATTTGTATAGCCTCTTACCAAAACGATCGTCAGATCCTATGGTTCACACACATTAGATGAAGGAGTTGCCTTATTCATACGAATCTTACTCGTGTTAGCGACCGATTTTGGTCTCACAAACCGTATCCATTCTCACTCTTTTCGATTTATCAATTCCGGTTCTAAGGATAGTATCCAAACACAAAGGAGAACTTCATAACATTGTAACTCAACAACTTTACCAAGCAATACACGATCAACAAGTTTAGGATTACTTTCTCTCCCTCGAGGTTTATAAGACTTTTCACGTATGCTGACAAAGAGAACAACTCTCATACATTTCTATTTCACCTCTTTTCTTATTATCCGACTTACTCTTGCTCTCAAGACTCACATAAGTAAAACTCTAATGATCCTCAACGCTAACTCAAGACAAGTTCCCTTTTAAATGCATACGCTAGCTCGAAGCCTACGTGTCCGACACAATGTGATCAAAATTAAACAACAATCATAAGTTTCCCATTCACCATTCTCATAGTAAAAGTGTAATATCACACGCCTCCAAGCAGTTCTGACGGAAAAAAAAAAAACTTAGTCCATTGAAAATTTTTGGTTCCCATAGTTGATAAATCATTGAAACACGTCCACCTTGTGGCGAAATTTTTATAGAATTTGACAGGAAAAGTTCATTAAATTTATTTTTGAAAGATATCATCACCAATCAATCTTATGCACCTCACCTAGTCTTTAAGGATAACGACAATTTAGACAACATGGTAATGAATTTAAAATAAGGTTCACTTCATCATGAAATAGCCGACTCCAAACATGAATCGTTATCATTTTTTTTTTTAAAGAACTAAACTAAGAATCAACTTTCATACAGCATCACTCTCATAAGGAAAAGAAAAAAAAAAAACTTTGAGTTTAACCCGATCTTCAGACGTAACAATAGGACACTTCCATTAACCGAACACCAATAATTTCATACATAGATACTCAATACACATAAATCAAAACCGCTAACCACAATCTCTAACTCACATCTCTTTGTATCCCTATAACTCTTTTTACCAATTCTGGACTGCATCTTAAGGGCAAATTTCACACACTCAAATTACACAATAGATCAAGCACTTAAAAGGAAATATCAACACTTATATGAAATATCTCTAGAAAATCAACCGTACAGTTTAATGACGTACACAACATCAGCCACATATTCACACATTAACATACTCACTTAGTATCCAACGGATTCAAAAGGGTATCCAACGAACTCCCGAGTGTCCAACGGACTCGCCAAGTATCCACTACTTCACAATTAGTGGCTTTAGGAAGCCCAACAGTTATCTCATTTCTTTTACTCTCATAATACCTTATACAATGTCTACTCACTTTACCAATCTCGAGTTTTCTCATTCCTTCAGTCAAATCAAATCACGTATTTCTCACATTTACAACCTTAAATATCATATAACAAATACACAGTATCAATATTAATCATTTCTTTACCAACATTACAATCACACGACATTTCATCATCCAAATACCTAGACAGTATGTGTAATAATTGCACTAACGAACTTCCACTACTATTGATTATCTCGATATTAAAATTTAAACACCAATACAAATATAAACAAAGTGACAGACTCCTTCCCAAATACCAACAAGACTCAGAGGTTGCAAACAACATGTTTATACTTCTCATCACATTCTAAGATTCCAACTACTTCATCATTTAAGAATCAATCCCACTCGCTTTAATAGCCTCTAACAATTTCGCTCATCACAAGTTTCACACCATTCCAACTAAGGACACCAACTACACTCCCCTTCATTATCACCCTTAATGGTTCAACCTCATATCGCCCTTACTTCAAACAATTTCCTTACCTTGCATGTACTAACCACTTGACTTAAGTAATATCACTATCGTTCTCCCTGTGTCTTATTTTTTCCTCTCTCCGAATAACACAACTAATATTTTCCTACCGATCCCTCATAACACCACCACTACGGCAATCACTACAACGATACCACAACACATCATTTTCTAAGAAACATCTATATACAGACATCTGTCTTAGACCTAAAGATCTTACCCCTAAGTATACACTTAGTATCCGATTGACTTCCCGAGACTTCCATCTAGAAGGAGCGGTGATCAAGCGCCTCTTCCAACTGGATCTCATCGGTAGTCGCCTGGGTGTCCAGAAGACACATTCAGTATCTAGACACCCTACCTATAACTCTCATCTTCCTAAGTCGACTTCAGAAACATACAACTCCCTAGGCGGGCTCAACTTGCTTTACCTATACTCAGAATCACTACTTTAATAACAACTATAACAATGACAAAACACAATCATTACCACAACAAGACATCATCTCTTCAAACACATTCAAGACACTCACTAGCTCAATCCTTTAGTTATGATACACCTCACTCACTTTCTAGACAAGCTATGGTTCCTATCAAACCTCACATCACATAAAAAAAATTTACTAAAAGTATTTAAAATTTAACACGTAATCTGCACAGTTCAAATAAAACATATCAATTACTTAGCTCACAAAATCTTACTAATAGTCTAACACTTCTATTACATACTAACGGATATCGTTTCTCACATGTCGATCTCACCACTACGCATAAGCACTACAACAATCTCAGCCTTTCAGATTCTTTCCCGTCTAACATCTCATCTAAAAAGAGCACCTTACCACATACGGCTCAAGACCAAAACTACCAACACTAACGATGATGATGACAATGGTCGCAACCATAGCCACTACAAGGAGGTCAAACTTCTCTTCTTCTTTTTTTCTCAGACACACGCACCAACCTTTCACTGTTTTACATAAACATAAATGCAATGTCAGTTCAGTAAACACACGTTGGTCAAGCAAGCACACACATGTTTTTGTTAAGATATGCAATGATTTTTTTTTTAAACCCATGAGACTAAGTCTCCCCACGGTCTCTAGGTATTCAAACCTAATGCGCTCTGATACCAAGTTGTCACGCCCTCGATTTTCAACATAAATAACAATACCATTTTAATTACAAATCCTCACCATAGTACATACGATACCCCAAATTACAATACAGTTTCCGAATGTCACAAATCTATCAAACTGATACAGTAATCCAAAAATAGAGAAAATAGTACAATACAGCTTGATTTACGAAGGAAGACAAGTACTTCAAAAAAAATAACTTTATCCTGTGATGTCTGCATTCACTTTACACCCTTCAAGACTATGTCCCTGTAGTGTACCTGAAAATGATAGGTTGAGCTAAACTAGCCCAGTAGAGAAATCTATACTCAAGCTATATGAAAATGCGATGAAGTATGCACAAAGAGCGAAAGAAGTCGAAGAGCGAACATAAGAAACATGAGTTTATCACAACAGAAGGCAGACTACAGCCTAAGGGTTCCAAACACCTTATAAGTATTCCTAACAATTCACCTGTCATGTAGAAGTATTTAATAAACTCACATCAATGAAAATTCATGTAGAAGCATTAATAAACTCACATCAACGAAAACGTACTCACAATAGGTTTGCAACCATTTCGATACTCCTCATAATCTCAACACTCTGCATTTCCACCCCTTGCGTTGCAGTCTGCATTACCACCACTTGCGTTGCAGTCAACATCACTCATTATCTGGGTCATAGCATTACCACCCCTTGCGTTGCATACTGCATTACCACCCCTTGCATTGCATCCACTTCCTCAATTTAATTCTCAAATACAGCCACTCGAATCCCAACAATCACACAACCCATTCAGCAAATACTTCTCATAATCTCATGACACAATAAAGCACGTCAATCAGACCAACTTATAGGTTTTACACACATCGACCATCACATTTCAATGTATTCCAAACAATCAATTATAACAGAACATCGACTGATAAAAGAGTACATGCATTTTTCTCTTAGTATATCACAATATTGAACCAATCTCATAGCGACTCTACAACATACTATCCGCTAATATTAATACTTAGACCTCATCGAACGAGCGCTAAAAGAGTTTAAAGGAATCTGAATGATCAACGAATCATTGGAACTCGAGTAATCAAGCTTAGGGATGGTTTAACGATGATTAAAAGGGGTTAGAAGTAATCGGGAGTCAAAATAGACAAATGAGGACTAACGGACCAAAACTATCCTAGAGAGCAGTCAGTGTTCGACAATCTATTAAAATTTCCATACTCAATATTTTTCAATGATTCCAACGCCAAAGGATCACCAATTTACCAATCTTTAAAACCCATAAGGACCCATAACCAATAGCGTCGTTTAACCATAACAAACGATGCAAAAACACAGCTCTGTTCGCTGCCCGGATTTCCAGATTACAGCTCAATCTTCTATTAATCACTATAAATCGAGTTCTTAATACTTTTAAACGATTCTAGTCCCAAAAGTTGCGCGATTGAACGAAGCTTAAAAGGTATGAAGGAACCCTAGTCAAATCTGCACTCCAAGGATGGTTAAACAGGCATTTACTGAAGCAACACAATCAACGTGACAGATTGACACACCTCCACTCAAATGATCATAACTTTCGGTGTACTAAGAGTTTTAAGACGATTTTAGTGGCAATACAAAGCTGACTTCAAGACCTTCGAATCGATATCAAATTTGCATGAAACGGACATCGGACGAGGAAGTTATGTCCGTTCGAAGTGGGCTGAAATCCAGAACACGAGACAGATTGCAGACCAGTTTTCTAAAAAATCACCATAAATTCAATTCTCAACGGTTTCAGGTGATTCTTGCGGCATTAAAACGAGCTCTAAGTCTACTCTATTTCATACGAAGGAACCAAAATTCAAATCTGAGCTTAAGAGGGCGTAAAACCCCAAAAACGCAGGCCCTGTTCTGCTGATTTTCAGAAATGGAAGAAACAACTTCAAGCAACGAAACAAGGCACGATCTAAGTACATAAACACCGTATAAACGCATAACGAGAGTAAGAAATCCCTACCTCGAGGGTTTTGAGCAAAACCCGACCCTTTGACCAAGTCAACCGAGCTCCAACGAGGTCCGATCATGAATTTTCTTGGATATTCGGAAAGCCCGTACTCCGTATAGCAACTTTAATTCTTGGATCTTGTCTGGAATCACACCCTTGGTAGATGAAATCGAAGAGAGAAGAGGGGAGAGTGTTTCGGAGGAGAGGAGTGAGAGACAGAGAGCCGAAGGAGTGGAGGAGAAAAATGGGAGTATTATTCTTTCCCTGGGAAATAAAAGAGGTGGGGGAGGAATCCCCTACTTCTCACACCACACACTCACACGTGCACCACTCGCTCAATTACCCTTATATCCTTCCACGAATAAGTCACACCGAATATCCGCACCGTCTATCTCGACGGGCCATACGTTTACAAAAGAAAAATACGGCCTAAAAAATACGGGTCTTTACAGTTTGTACCATTATTGGGTGTACGCTCAATAGTGGGAGGTATACTTTGACTCTAGTCCGGGGAACCCTCTTCAAAGCCAAAACCAGCCTCTATACGTATTTAGAAAGCAATAGAACCTTCAGGGACCTGCAGGGTAGGATTACATGCTATATCCTGCCTACATGTTACTGCTTTCTGCATCTCACCATGCGTCTCATCCATGTCATGCCGTCTTGCTGTCCGTTCATTTTTGAGTCCTGCACTTTCGCTCGCACGGTCTGTAGAAGGTTGCCGAGGCCCGATGATGAGTCGTGCACTCTGGTGTACGTTGTCTAAACTACATGAGTCCTTAGAACAAGGAGACTTTGGGAAATCAGGATGTTACTAAGTCCTTGACGAATGCCTAATCGAAATTTCAACGGAGAATAAGGAATAACAAAGGAACCGGCGCCGTGATGCCACTTTACTTACACCACGCTGGCTAATGGCATCATGTCACTGACACCACGATGGTTGGGGTATCACGCCGTCTATACTAAGTTATTCCGAGTTCAAAATTGAGACTTCGAATGAGGACTAGTTGAATACTTAGTTCATTTTGACATCTCTTAGAATTTGTTGTTCTAAACGAAGGATACACCCTAAAAGAAATTCTGAGGAATTAGGCAACCTTCGAAAGACCGTAATCTTATCACCCTTGCACATCGCACCTTGCATCTTACGCTTGCTTTCGTGTCTCATATAGAACTCTTAGACTCGCTCGCGCGGCTTGTTTAGGATTGCCTGGACCAATGATGAGTCGTGCTTTTTAAAGGCACGTTGTTGAAATTAATTAGTCCTTGGAATGACGAGGTTTTGGGGATATCAAAGTTCATTAAGTCTGCATTAACAAAACAATTAGGCTACAATGTCGTGATACCCACACCACCCAGGTTATAGTGCGAAGTCACTTTACACTGCTTAGGCTAATGGCGCCATGCCACTTACGCCGCCCCGGTTACGGTATCATGTCATTTACGCTAAACGGTTTTTGAAACCAAAACAAAAATTTTGAGTGAAAAATGTTGAAGGCTTAATTTCTCTTGATGTCTCTCAAGTCTTGTCATTCCTAATCAAAGGATACACATTCAAAAGAATCTCTGAGGACTAGGGCAATCCTTCATAGGATGTTATTTCTTGAGTCAGGGTCTAGGAGACCATAAATCCATGGAGTTTGGGATACATCTGGTGTTCGCCGTGCCCGAACGGCTCCCTCTAGTTTAGCCTTAGGTTCATCTTCCAGCAGTCTTATTGCTCTGTCTCGGATGGTCTTAGATAAGGAGATTGGCTCTGATTCCCAACGTGCGGAATTTTACCTGCCTGACGCCGACTTACCCGTGACTGTTGGAACTTTCCGTAAAGTGCGATCCCTTGAGTCGACGATGACAACACGTCAATTACAACTCTTTTATTCAATACAGATTTTTTTCAATAAATCATAACAGGGGCACATTCTGAGTTCGCTTTTTTGCTTACTGTCAGCATTGGGCCACCCATCCTACAACGAAACCATACCCTCATAAACTCAGAATTTGTGGGAAGATATGGAACAGCCGGTGGAAAATTTGAATGGGGAACATCTGAATGGGGAACAGCCAGCAGGGATTCTGAACGAGTTGGATCAAATTCGGACCTCTATCCGACAGATGGGTGAACGAACAGACAACCAGATTACCCAGTTGATGCTTATGATAATCGGGGTTGCCAGACGACTTCCACCTCCACAAAACCCAGAAACACCCCTCGAAAATAATCATGAACCACCCTCTGAACCAAACTCCCAAAGCCCAGAAATGGCCACCATCGAAGCCAAATTATCCCAACTTGAGCTGTCCTTAGCCAGAAGCGAAAGAATCACCTCAATTGGTTTCGACTTCGACGAGCTCTGCCTTTTCCCGAATGCCAGACTACCCAGGAAATTCAAGCCAATTGACTTTGCTAAGTTTGACGGAACCGGTGATCCAAAAGCACACTTGACCAGCTACATTGGGGCACTCTCCATGTGGGGCTTGGAGAAGGACGCCATGGCCCAAATGTTTTCTCAAACACTGGTTGGACATGCCTTGCACTGGTTCACTGCCTTGGAAGTGGCAAAGAAGAAATCTTGGGAAGACATCTGTGAGGCTTTCGTAGCCCAGTTTGATTATAACATCCAACTTGAGGTCACCACTCGAGAGTTGGAATCAATAAAGATGGAACCGAAGGAGTCTTTTATGGATTTTGTTCGAAGATGGAGAGCAAAGGCTGTTCAGATGAAGGATAAACCCTTGGAGAAAGATCAATTCGGATGATTGTCCGAAATCTCCAGCCCGCACTTGCCAAGTGTAGACACCCCAATTTGGCCTAACGATTATTTCAAGTCCCACCTTGGGACAATCCCGATGATGAAATGGATACAATGATTGCTGATTGCTTCTTTGAGGACCTTAGGACTTTCGGTGAGAACTTTGACCACTTAGAGGACCCAATTCAAAGCCATACAGCCTTTCAGACAGAAATACAGAAGCCTAGGAAAATCCATCTGACGGCCGTAACATCGATCCCACGGCCATAACATCAATCCCTCGCCCGAGCAACCTGTTGCCAGCAAAATCTCCCTGAGAGATCAATCCCTCGGCCGCAAGATCTATCCTTCGGCCGAGACATCCATTACACGGCCGCAACATCCATTACTCGGCCGCCAGATCGACCTTTTTCCAGACTCTCGAACGTTCTGTCAGACGTTTGGTTTGATCCAACTACACTACCTTTCCGATGCGTTCGGGCTACGTTCGGAGATTACGACGTAGAGTTACAGATGCATTGCAATTGCAATTGCCATCTCGTGATTTGATTGGCCGGAGTGAGTCATCCCTATGCCTATATAAAGGGGCCTTTGGGTTCCGAATTAACACACAGAAATTGAGATACCTACACACTCAATCAAACCTCGAAACTCTGCAGAAATACTCCCTCAATCCCATACTCCAAAAGCCCTAACCTTCCGAAGGCAGCCGTCAATCCGGCAATCAAACCCCGAAGTTCAAACCCTAACTCTAGGGTTCTCGATCAAGCAATCAATCGATCACACTCAATCCAAAGCAATCAAGCAACTGAGGGATCAAGGTGGTGAGGCCCAACGGCCTCTGGTTTGTCTTAATTTATTGCTTTTCTGATTAATCGTAGCATTTTTGATTATCCATTAATCTTTCTGTCTGGTGTGAGGAAGAACACCGACCGGGGCTTCGATCCCTCGGCCGGTACATTAAACCAGTGTGATTACTCGGCCGTGACATCCATTCACCGGCCGAGTAATCGATCTCCTGGGACATTTTGTTTGTTTTTCTGCTTTCTGATGCATGCTCGTTTATCGCACTGGCTCACTTTGCTTACTGTTTAAAGGAATAATTAAACAGACTATGTGTTAGGATTAGACAAAGCATCTATACGTCTTATGTTGAATGATTATGGGCCAGTCTCACGACTGGGCAGAGAGGGGTGCCTAACACCTTCCCCTTACTGTACTTTTGGCTCCCGAATCCAGAATCTCTATCTATTTTCCCAGTTTTTAATAAACTGGGTGGCGACTCTATTTGATGATAGCCGTTATCATGTGGCGATGTTCCTAGCCTTGGGAATGTCCATGATTTTGGTTTATGAATGAGCAACCAATCGAGCAAACACAATGTGATCAATCTGTATGGCGATGTCCCGCTTGGGAGGTGTCTACAGTTTTTGGCGACTCTGCTGGGGATGTGAGAGCCATAACCAAAAAGTTCAAACATAAGACTAATACATGCCTTGTCTAATTCATTTATCATATGCATCGAGCGGGCAACCCGTTGAGTTCACCTGATATCCCGGCATGACACGGGCTATGTTGGGGGTTCCAGCAAACTCCACAGTCACTCGTACCTAGTGGTATATCAAAAAGGAAATCACCCAATCGCCGCCTATGATGGGCTGGCGAGAGGACTGGTGCCCTTTGACAACGGAGCACCCTGAAACTACCTAAACCTTGCATGCTTTAGAAAGCCATAGAACTTATCAAACTAAGACAGGAACCTACAGGCTAGGAACCTACTTGCATTTTCACTTCCAAGTCCTTCCTCACACCTTGTATCATCTGTTGTTGTAAATAACTTTTTCTGTGCAGAAGGGTTGGGATTTTCAGCCTAAATCCTAACCCTACACAAGCCAAGTACTGACTTACAGGTACTCTACTTTTCAAAGCAGACACAATAAGTAAAACAAAGAAGCAACCACAGCCAATTTTATACTCTTACAATACTCGAAGTCACGCCAAACAGAGGTCTTTGCAACCGTCCCGTCTGTCACTCTCACCGGCCAAAACACCTACACTGCTACGGTCCCAATCACTTCCAGGGACTCCGCGGTCATCTCCTCAACAAACTCAATCATCTACCAAGTTCTAAGCTTCATCAAGTAATCCTCCCACTCTCATGGCAGATAAGGACGCCATCATTGCTAATCATCAAGCTCAAAGTCGCTATCTTACTAGCAGAGAAAGTAGCAAGAGATGCTGAGAATGAAGAGAAATCGGTGGAAGATGAGAATCCTCAAGAAGTGGTATTGGCAGAAAACCCTGAATTGGCCAAACAAGTCAAGGAGATCAAACGTACTCTGGCCCGTTCACAAGGGGACCAAATTCTAGATTTTGAAGGACTCTGCCTTTTTCCAGATTTTCAACTACCTGAGAAGTTCAATAGAACTGGCAATCCCACTAGGCATGTTCGCCATGTCATCAACACTCTGAAGCCAATGGGCTTGGGTGATGAGCTCATTGTTCAATTATTTCAAAGGACTCTTAATGAAATCGCTCTCGATTGGTTTCTCACTTTGGAGTTTGTGCACTATCATACTTGGCCAGAAATTGCCAATACTTTTTTCAAGCAATATGTATACAACGTCCAAATTGAGTTAACACCTCGAGATTTGGAAACGACTAAGCAGGAATCAAACAAGGACTTTGCAACCTTTGTGGCTAGATAGAGAGAAAAAGCCGCCAAGATGAAGAACCGCCCCTCTGAGGAAGATCAAGTGAGAATAGTTGTCAAGAGTTTGCAACCCAAGTACCTCACACACATTTACACTCAGACTATCACTGATTTCAAGCGCCTGTAGGCTACTGGGCTGCAGATTGAAGAGAGGATCAAGCTAGGCCTCATTGGGAAAGAAGAAACTCCTCCACCCAAGAAAACCTTCACAACCCGTACATCTCGTGCCTTCGTCAACGCCCTTAACTCAATCTTACCACAAGACCC
The DNA here is from genome assembly GCA_018127125.1 of Rhododendron griersonianum. Classification (NCBI taxonomy): domain Eukaryota; kingdom Viridiplantae; phylum Streptophyta; class Magnoliopsida; order Ericales; family Ericaceae; genus Rhododendron; species Rhododendron griersonianum. The sequence continues at coordinate 39,743,410 of CM030791.1, forward strand.
TTTTCAAATTAGCTCATCCCAAAGCTCAAATCGCCCCCGTTGCAACTTTGACCATCTTTACCTGACCTCATCTCAAGCCTTAGCCATTCTGAGCCATTAGGGGCATCTCAAACCTTTAAAACAAACCACTTCCTCAGCCACCCTATGGCCCAAACCATGATCCTAACAAACAGTGTGCTTACCACCAACACCCTAGGCATGAGACAGATAACTGCATGCGTCTCCGCCATGACATTCAAGATCTCGTTGATAGCCGAACTATAAAACTTCCAAAACCTAATGTGCAAGCCAATCCACTTCCTACTCACAAAGCTGAGCCACCACCCAGTAACATCGTTTTCATAAACAACCCCACTGACCATCCTGGCCAATACACGGTCCAAAACTACCAACCCACGCCAACCATTACCTTCCCATAGGAGGACGAATGTTTCCTGATGGAGGAGGAAGAAAACAATGAGTCCAATCAATCCGCAGTGATCGCGCCCGACATGTCTGACAAAAGTAATGAAGAAGAACAAGCAAAGGGGAAAGTGACTTTGACGGAATGGAAGGAGAATACGATGATCCACTCAATGGAATCTCCTTAGCATCACTATTCAATCAAGTGGAAATAGCTGACGACTACACAATCAATAAGGAGGAAGAAAGGGTGATGAAAACCTAGACCAACACTTCCATTTGGGGACTGCTCATGGCTCAAAGAAGTAGCCACCAGTGAAGATGGATCCAGTTCAAAGGCCCTGTTTGGCAAAGAAGAGGGTGGAAAAGAGTATAAAGTTGCGAAAGGCAAGGGTTTTGAAAACGACCTCGAAATGCTACAATAGCTAAGAAGTCACAACATGGCAAAAAACATTAAACATTGCTTTTATCAAGCTAAAACCTGTTTTGAGCCCCTGCTTGGGCATTTAATTTCTGCTAAGTGAATTCCTGTTTCATCCTCTAGACTATGCTTATTCAATGATTTACTTCCTAAATTGCAATTGCCAAACACTATAGTCTCTTTGCCAAACAAGGGAAATTTCAAGGAATCAAGTTCCCTGTGTCGCTGACAAAAAGGAAGGAAAGGATGAACTCTAGTTGCTTAAGAAACTAGGTTTTTGTCAAAACTTAGAAAGAAGACACTATCTCCGCGAGAACACTTAGGGTTAGCTCGCCCATTATGAAGGTACAAACACAAGAGAGATTTTGAAAATTATCTCCATCAAATTCCTCTCCAAAACGCAGAAACCCTCTTGAGAGAAGTGCTCGTTGGGTAACCTGAAAACCCAAGCAAAAGTAAGAGCAAAGCCTGCTAGGGCAAGAAAATGTAAAAACGCAGCCTAGGCAAAAGTTAAGGCATTCAAAGAAAAGCTCGCTAGGGACTCAACCTCCATTAGGTAACCTAGGCAAAATCAAGAGCATGTGAGAAGAAAAACCAAGAGTGAAAAACCCAACCTCAAAGGTAATGATTTTGGAACTACGTAAAAGGCCTGATTCCCTGATTAGGGATACGTAGGCAATCTCACATTGAGATGCGGCCCAAACATTTGGAGAGAAGGAAAAACGTCAACAGATTTGTACTCAATGATAGGTATAGCTAACCTTGCGTATTGAGCTCGCAAAAGATGAGTATGCTTTTCTCGAAGAATTGGCAACAGCAATAGACACGAGAGCTATAGGTCATCCCCTCTAACCTAAAGGTAATTGACACAATGAGCAAGATACCTTGAAAACTCCCGAGTTTGGCAACCGGACTATGGAACACGGCAAAAGCAAAAGGCAAGAAAATCAAAACCAAGCATAAGAAGGAAGAGGAAAGAGGATGCCTCTTAGCCAAAACAAAATCTACCTTTTGGAAAATCAAAGTAACGGCCGAAGGATCTATACATCGGCCATAACATCGATTCTTTAGCCGAGTAATCAATTCTTCGGCCAATATTTTATTTTCACACAAATTACTGTCTATCAGCAAATACTTGTTCAAACAGCCATGTTCTGACTATCGCATGCAAACTCAAGACATCTAGGGGCATAAAAAGCATTTCTCGTTTCATGAACAAAAGCTTGCCTACAAAATCATCACTGTGGTTGCTTTCACTATACAAATACAGTTTCTGCTTCTCTCTTTGCTAACCATGAACAGGAAGGGAAAAGAAAATCCTAAAGCTGGTTGTGACGCCGTCTTCGAGACGATCTCTAAGATGAAGAAGGGGATTGCTAGCTATCCTCCCCACTGACAGCTGGTGCTCATTCAAACTCAAGCTACAAGGAAAAGAATGCAAAACAAGGGGCAAGCACCAAGCGCCTCTTCTCCGTCATCAAAATGGAAGGAGACAAAGGAAAGGGCCCGTGGCCAAACAAGAGCAACTGAAGGAACAGCAGGCAGAACCAAGGAAAAATGGCAGTACTCCATACAGCCACCTGCCTAAAGAAGCAAACCCGCCTAGATCTGAGCATTTTTCAAGTCTACTTTAGACATCGAAGAAGTAGACATCATCAACGTCGGAGGAGGAGGAGGAGGAACAAACTGAAGATCCTCAGCACGCGGGCGCCACTGGCTGGCCACCCGATCACATAAGTACCAGGCTTAACAAAAGGGACCCTCGAACAGGCTACGAGTACAATCTGGAACCCTGGAACGTGTAAGAGGGGTGTCCTCTGATATACCACTCCAAGGGTCGAACCTCGCCTACAAACAAAGTCTAAATCAGCCACAGCACAGAGGAATGGAGATCTGAAGACAAGGAATGCAAGGGGTACCTGGTCAACCGTCAATCGGTCCAAAACTTGTCGCCAGGGCTCAAAACTGGCAACCGTGGCTTCCATTGCCCCACCAACCATCGCTCGTAGCAAGGGAAAAAAAATCACAACGAGAAAAGAAGAAGGATATACTTCAAGTACTCGGTAGTGACCACCAAAAGTCCTGTCCCGTGAACAAGCCCTAAGGAGGCCATACAAGGTGGCCAAGGCAGATGCTCCCCAATCAAGCTCCCAAACAGCCTCCAAATACTGCAAAGGGGCTAAAGACTGCCTATGCACTGAACTATCCTTGTTGGCAAACAACGTTTGCCCAAGGAGGTAGAGAAGAAAGGCCCGTGTCAGCTACTCAACACTCACCTGAGTCGAGATATCAACCTTCATAAAAGTCTTGATCAGTCAAGAGACGTCAACATGACCACGCGAGTGAAGAGGGGGCACCTTGCCCAAGAACCACTCCAAATCCCCTACTCGCTCCCAAAGCCAAGGGTTAACCCAAATAGGAGCTCCACCTACTCATAGGCCAGTAAGCAAAGAAAAATCACCTGGCGTGATCGTCATCTCGCCAACAGAAGGAAAGTGGAACATGTTGGGAGTATCCCACCAACCAGCGAGGTCATCAACGACCAATCCATCTTCAGAAGATTGAGGCCCAAAACAAACGGCTCAAGACCAGCAGCGCGTACTAACTCCCGGCCTGCTCCGACAACGTCGCAAACCACTTGTGCACTAAAGGCCTCCACCGCGAGCCTCTAATCTCCTATTTCTCTGCCAAGGACAAAAAGAAGCTTACCGAAACATTGAGGACGCTCAATTGCTCAGCAGCTCTACACCCACACCTCAACAGCTGCTCTATGCCACGCCATGTGCACAATCTCGCGCTCGGCAGGCCGAAACAATCCTGTGGCTTCCACTCAATGCACCCTCCAGAAGGCGTTTATATTGCTAGCTTCCAGAAAGCGTTTATGTTGCCAGCTTGCAGAAAGCATTTAACCACCAGAAGACATTTGAGTCGCTAGAAGGCGTTTGGCCTCCGGAAGGCACTCCCAGCAGTGGAGGTAATGGGAAATCTCCCTAACAAACTGGAATATGGTCAAGAACTAGCCTTGGGGGCAATCCCGAGCATACTCAAAACTAGCCTTGGAAACATCCCAAGCATAAGGAACCAATCAAACCCTGTGGAAGATGGAAGATGGAATACTCAACAGCTCAGTAGCTCAAAGCCGTAACAATTCTCAACAATCCTCTATCAGCGGCTTTACGCCCGCCACCTTATCAACTCAGCGGCTCAAAGCCCACCATCTCAACTGGCTCGAAGCCGTACACAAGCAGTCTCAGCGGCTCGAAACCCATCATCTCAACTGGCTCGAAGCCATAACAATCAACTCAGCGGCTCGAAGCCCATTACCTCAACAGGCTCGAAGCCTTCGTCCACTATCACCCAGCGGCTCGAAGCCCTTTATCATAGCGGCTCGAAGCCCGTATCAATTCAGCGGCCCTGTGCCCATCATCTCTACACAATTCAGCGGCTCTAAGCCCGCTATCTCAACTGGCTCGAAGCCGTAAACAAACAATCTCGGCGGCTCAAAACCCATTATCTCAAATGGCTCCAAGTCATCACCTCAACAGGCTCGAAGCCTATGTTTACTATCTCAGCAGCTCTATGCTCGCTATCACAGCAACAGACTCTACGCCTGTTATCACAAACTCTTAACAGGCTCGAAGCCTGTGTTCATCATCTCAACTGGCTCGAAGCCGTAAACAAGCAATCTCAGCGGCTCAAAGCCCATCATCTCAACTGGCTCGAAGCCGTAAACAAGCAACAGGCTCTAAGCCGCCCCAACAATCAAGACATCTATTCTCAGGCTCTACGCCTGAATGCTAAAAAATCTAACATTTTTGAATGCTCAAGCTCTACGCTTGGATGCCCAACCACTGTGTACTGGATGCTCAAGTTATACACTTGAATGCTCAAGCTCTACGCTTGGATGCCCAACCACTGCGTACTGGACGCTCAAAGCCTGTACTTTGAATGCTCGGATTCTGCCGTCCGAATGCTCGAGCTCTACGCTCTGAATGCTCAAGTCCGGAACTTGATAGAAGCTCTAAGCTTAAAACAAACACACACGCACGGGCCCGTGCACATATTGCATCTTCACATCGAGTCTGCATCATCATATCTGTTCACATCTAGTCTGCATTATCATATCTGTTCACATCTAACAAACAAGCATCACACATATACACTCTGCAATCAACCGGCACTATGCCTCGGTTTTATTGATCGGTTCAGCGCCTCGATCCTTTGGCTCCACGCCAACACTTATGATGAGAAAGCTCCGTGCACAGACCATCAGAATACAACCAGCTCCGCGCTTCGGTTCATTACGTCAAGCTCAAAGCTCTGACACCACAGGCTCTCATCCTGATCAATACCAGCTCCGCGCTTCGGTCTCATCAAGCTCTAAGCTCACCCCAAGCCTTCATCTCAAGATTGCAACAGGCTCCACGCCTCGATTCTATCACTCTCCAGGCTCTCGCCTCATGACTACAGCGGCTCTGTGCCTCGGTTTCCTCATCACCAAAGCTCCGTGCTCCAGTTACTGGCCCTGTGCCCCTCACGTCTCAAAAGCAAGCCGGCATCCAACTCATCCCCAGTAGATGGTCTGGATTCCACCCCACTATACCAATTCCTTCCAGCTCATTCGCAAGGATAGGCTACTCTACCGAGCTCCTTTCAGTCAAAGTAAGGATGATCAAGAAAAGCAAACGCACCTGCAGTGTACTGATCTACCCCAAAATACTAAGGAAGCTCTTCGCAAAAAACTCCCCGGGGAGCCCCGCGCTCCTTCAACTATCTTCCGCCAAAACCCTGGCTCAGTCTAGGTACGTCACACTACGGCTTTTAAAGCCCTAAGGTACGTCGTCTGTCTCTAACCCTCCAAACTTTTTACTTTTCTTTATTGCCCGAACTACGATTGGTCTGAATTTCCCTTGTGGAATACGTAGGCAGCCTCCCGGCCCGACCATAACAAAACCTTTTTCGAAAACCCCTTGGAATAGTGGTTGGACCAAATTGAGTTGCTTTTTACAGCTTTGACTCTTACTCAAACATGTCTCGCGATCCGTCGCATCTCAGTCAAAGAGGGGCATCTGTAGACACCCCAATTTGGCCTAACGATTATTTCAAGTCCCACCTTGGGACAATCCCGATGATGAAATGGATACAATGATTGCTGATTGCTTCTTTGAGGACCTTAGGACTTTCGGTGAGAACTTTGACCACTTAGAGGACCCAATTCAAAGCCATACAGCCTTTCAGACAGAAATACAGAAGCCTAGGAGAATCCATCTGTCGGCCGTGACATCGATCCCACGGCCATAACATCAATCCCTCGCCCGAGCAACCTGTTGCCAGCAAAATCTCCCTGAGAGATCAATCCCTCGGCCGCAAGATCTATCCTTCGGCCGAGACATCCATTACACGGCCGCAACATCCATTACTCGGCCGCCAGATCGACCTTTTTCCAGACTCTGGAACGTTCTGTCAGACGTTTGGTTTGATCCAACTACACTACCTTTCCGATGCGTTCGGGCTACGTTCGGAGATTACGACGTAGAGTTAGAGATGCATTGCAATTGCAATTGCCATCTCGTGATTTGATTGGCCGGAGTGAGTCATCCCTATGCCTATATAAAGGGGCCTTTGGGTTCCGAATTAACACACAGAAATTGAGATACCTACACACTCAATCAAACCTCGAAACTCTGCAGAAATACTCCCTCAATCCCATACTCCAAAAGCCCTAACCTTCCGAAGGCAGCCGTCAATCCGGCAATCAAACCCCGAAGTTCAAACCCTAACTCTAGGGTTCTCGATCAAGCAATCAATCGATCACACTCAATCCAAAGCAATCAAGCAACTGAGGGATCAAGGTGGTGAGGCCCAACGGCCTCTGGTTTGTCTTAATTTATTGCTTTTCTGATTAATCGTAGCATTTTTGATTATCCATTAATCTTTCTGTCTGGTGTGAGGAAGAACACCGACCGGGGCTTCGATCCCTCGGCCGGTACATTAAACCAGTGTGATTACTCGGCCGTGACATCCATTCACCGGCCGAGTAATCGATCTCTTGGGACATTTTGTTTGTTTTTCTGCTTTCTGATGCATGCTCGTTTATCGCACTGGCTCACTTTGCTTACTGTTTAAAGGAATAATTAAACAGACTATGTGTTAGGATTAGACAAAGCATCTATACGTCTTATGTTGAATGATTATGGGCCAGTCTCACGACTGGGCAGAGAGGGGTGCCTAACACCTTCCCCTTACTGTACTTTTGGCTCCCGAATCCAGAATCTCTATCTATTTTCCCAGTTTTTAATAAACTGGGTGGCGACTCTATTTGATGATAGCCGTTATCATGTGGCGATGTTCCTAGCCATGGGGAATGTCCATGATTTTGGTTTATGAATGAGCAACCAATCGAGCAAACACAATGTGATCAATCTGTATGGCGATGCCCCGCTTGGGAGGTGTCTACACCAAGCACATGATCCTAGCTCAAGCCTCTTCCAACTTCAAGACATTCTTCGAAACAGGCCTGGCCGTCGAAGAAGCTGTTCAGTTGGGCATCCTCGAAAGTGTTGATTCCTTCCCAGAGACAGAAAATGTAGACCCCGACAACAGCAACATGTTGTATGGTTACACCAACTTGCCATCTGACCCTACACGTACCGACCATGTCCGGACCGAGCCCGTTAGCCAGATCGCTGCTCAAGCCACCATGCCTAAACAACCTCGTCTCTTTTCCCAGTTTCCCGTACCACTATCCATGGTATTCGAAAGACTGGTCGAAAGCAGAACCATCAAGCCACTCCTGTCAACTCCCTTACCTCAAAAGCTCCCACACTACCACAACCCAAACGCCTTCTGCGCCTTCCATCAAATGCCCGGTCACGCTACCAATGACTGTCACCGTCTCCGTCACAAGATCCAAGACTTAATCGACGACGGAACCATCCCAGTACCGGACCTCAGATCTGGAGGAGGATTTTGAGTGCAGTCCGTGAATGGAATTTCTCACGAGTTTGGAAAGCTTTTAGTCGAGTCTTTGCCTTTCAATTTCGAGTCAGTTTGTGCTTTGCGTCTTTCATGCTTTCGAATCTGTAGTCAAAAAAGAAAAACCAAAAAGAAAGTCAGTTTCGTAGGTCTGAACTACGTTATGACCTGATTCCTTTGCAAGAAGGATACGTAGGCAGCCTTATCCCGAGGCCCGGTCATGTTCTTGTGAGTCAATCCCAAAATTTAGTCGCAATCTTTCGAGTCAATCTGTTGACGGTTTGTCTTGTCTTTTGATGACGGACCTCTTGAGTCGAAATTGTGATAATAAACTTGTGTTTTGTGATAATCCCACAACTTGGAATTGTTTTTCACTATCATTTGAGAAATTCAAAACACGTGGTATTTTGCCCTTACGAGAAGAAGAATTTCAGGGGACCATTCCCTGGCGCCGTAAAGAAGCAACATCTTGGCCCAAGTAAAAAGCTCGCTAGATCAAAACATCAAAATATGATCTAGGCAAAAGTTAGAGCACACAAATCTCTCAAACTACAGCTAGGATCCAGTTATCAAGTTGTTCAATTCAAAATGAAGAAAGGCATTGTTTTCTTTTATCACACGCTTGAAGATATATATCCGTTGATAACCCCCTTTGGGCCTAAATCAATTTCTTTGAAAGAGCCTAGCTAGGCAGCTATCCCCCACACTGGGGAGAAACAAAGGAGACGAAAGTGCCAAGCACCTGACCATCATCGGCGCGTCAGAATTCAAAGCGCAAAGGTGCCAAATGCATACGCACATTTGAGATGCAAAACATTGAGGAAAAATTAGAGAAAATTCAAAAATCAACTAAAGTGCCAAGCACATCGGCACGACAAAAGGCGAAGCAAAGCAAATGAAAGAAGGCGCCCATCAAAAGCAAAAAGGGCACAAAAATATTCAAGATGGCTGCTAGCTCTCGAAACCCCAAGAAAATGAAAATTTTGAGCCTATTATCCTTTCTTTGTTAAGCCAAAACCTTGGCCACGTTACAACCCGAATAAAGTCCTGTCAGATTGAAAAACACAACTTGATAACAAAAATCCTGGACAGCAGGGGAAAACAAGAAGGGGCGCCAAGGCGTTTTGAGAATATTGCAAAAATCTCAACCTGGGGCATGATTCTTGATAAACGTCCTCGTGTTTTGCTAAAACAATTTCAAAACCAAATGGGAAAATCATCAAAACATGATTTTATCATGACAATTTCAAACATTAAATTCTCAAATAAATCAAGCTCCTCGTCCGGTCGCATCAAAACTCCTCGTCCAGTCAAGATCTTCGTTAAGAGTCAGTCTTCTGATAATGGATCTTTCTTATCCTTTGAGTCGTCTGGACCTTGTCCAAATTCATGCAAGGTCATTTCCGGTCGTCGTTAAAGTCCCAACTCGTGAGAGAAGCTCCAATACATGGAACAACCTGCACTTTTGATCATGACGGATCTGGTCGCCGAAAACTATCAGTGGAATCAAAGAAAAGGATTAGAACTAAGGTCCGTCACTCACTGGGGCACATCGGTCCAATGTCATCAATCACTGCAAGCATACAGCCGACTTCAAGACTGGGGCATGCATGCTCAAAGCTCAAGCCCTGATCAAAGTCAACCTCAAACCAGCTTCAACACAAGCCCTGGCTCCAGCTCAAACCCAATTTCCATCCAAAGACGAACTCCATCCAAAATCCCAAGGTCCTGAAGATACCGGTCCGCTAGCCAAAAACAGTAAAGCAGAAAGGGTACTCGGACATGTCCATTGTTGTTTTTCAAAACTAAAAATCATCAGTGTTGTCAAAAGTTGAAACACGGGTCTCACTTTCTAACCTCGACCCCCCACGGTCGCCTTCTTCCTTCATATTCGTCAACATGACTGCACATCTCCTGCCATAGATTTGGCATTGTCCTGAGGGACACCCTTCAATCATCCGCTGCCATAGATTTGGCATCTTTCATATTCTGCCATAGATTTGGCGCTATCCTGAGAGACACCCTTTAATTTCAGATTCAAGCTTCCTTCAAAATTCAAGCTTTTTCCAAAAATTCAAGCTTTTCAAATTCAAGCTTTTCAGATTCAAGCTTCTTCCAAAAATTCAAGCTTCTTTTAAAAATTCAAGCTTTTCAGATTCAAGCTTCATTCGCCACCCTTCTGCCGCCGCCATAGATTTGGCGCTGTCCTGAAGGACATCTTTCTATCATTTGCTTGCATGTCTGCATGTCTGCATGTTTGCATTTGCCCCAAAGAACTACGCTGGTCTGATCCTTGCAGAAAAGGGTACGTAGGCAGTCTGAAAAGACGCGACCACATGCATCAAATGTTTGTGTCTTTACTTGCATTTGATTTTGAATTGAGGATTTGATCTGGCTCGAATTGGGCTGTCTCAATCTTTGGACGGCACTCGTATCTAGATATGATGCTGAGCGTCGCCCAAAGAGGGGCAACTATAGACACCCCAATTTGGACTTTTCAAAATTCCTTGACTCATGGCCCGGAGGCTCCCCGATGATGACTTTGGATTGAAACAAGCCTGGTATCGATCGGAACATTGCTCCTTGGAAGATTGAAGAAGGATTAAAAATGGTAAAAAAAGGGATTTTCAAGCGCTTGGGAGCAATCCCAAGCGCTCAAAACTGTTTCACAAAACCTCTGGCCTGGCTCTTTCTCGAGCGCTCGAGAGTGAGGTCCCAAGCGCTCGGGAGTGATCCCAAGCGCTCGAGACTTTTCTGTTGCCCAATGGATGGCAGTATCACCCACTCACATTGCAAAATCATCATTACAGCCACCTTGGGCTCGCCGATGGCTCAGTCCACACTCAACCTCTGGTAGGAAGATTTTCAGGCCAAAGATTTACCTATTTAAAAAATGTTTTATCAAAACCATTTGATTTTCAAAAACCATTTGATGTTTTGCCTATAAATATGGCTGGTCTTCAGCTAGAAAGGGACCACGAAATTTTCACTCTACCAGACCACCCATCCTTTGCTCTCTCACTCTCTCTCTCTAGCTCAAGGTCAAAAATCTCCAAACTATTCTTCTAAACTTCAAAGGCTTTGCAAATTACCAAGGAAAAGGGCAAGAAATCCAGAATACCCTTCTGATCTCTTGCACTCTCCTCTCTTCATCCACATTTCAAAGCTACACCAAGGAGCAAGGTTCAAGGAAAAGGTAAAACTTTACCTTTGGTCACAACTAAAGGGCTGTTCATCCCTCTCTGAGGGGGGTCTCTCAGCCTGACCCAGTCTTCAATACTGGGTGCATGGTTGGGAGACCCTAGTGTAAAAACAAGAGCAATGGGACACAAAAATGCTTTCATAAAACCCTTACTGGACACACTCCCAAGCGCTCGAGAGTCTTCTGGAGCGCTCGGGACTGGTCCAGGTCTCATACTTGCCCCTTTGTCACATGGCAGGTTGGGAACGAGGCGTAATATAAAAAGAATTGGTTTCATTTTGGCATGCATGCACAGAAAATGGTTTTCCCCTAAGAACAGAAACATTTCCTCACAGGTTTTCATGTGTGAACAAGACTGCCTTCTTTCAAAATTAAAAGATGTTCTCCTCTTGGGAAACATCAAAACAAGGGTATTTTTCATGCCAAATCAGAACCATTTCCTGTTTGAGAGCAAGCTGACATGCAGCTCACTCCCAAGCGCTCCGAACCGTTCCAGAGCGCTCTGGAGTGCATGCATGCCATTGCTTCCCATTTCCCAGTCTGCTGTGTTATCTGGTCTCTGCATGCATTGGTGTGGCCTGTTGCTCTTTTAAATTCGTAGATTTAGCCTTGTTAAGGCAGGGATGCAAGATCTGAAAGGTTGAGGGTTCATCCCACCCTTTCAAATCCTCTGCTGAGCCAGTAATGTATGTAGAAGCTCTTCAGTTTCCAGTTTTTAGCATTGTATCCTGTCTGTGCTAACAAATTTTGCAGGTTCAGAGTGTCGGAACTCCCAAGCGCTCGGGGCTGTTCCCGAGCGCTCGAGAGTGAAGTCAGTGGCAGTCTCCAATTTTCTGTCATTAGTGCATTTGCTCACCGTCACTCCATCATTTCACTTCCCCTTGTACAAAATGCACGTGCATGCACTTCTTACCTGTTATAAACTGTGGATACTTGCTAAATGATCTAATGAAACAAAACCCCTTTGAAAAATCCCACAAACGTTTAGTAGAGACCGATTTCGAATCGGGCGAGGGGGGTGCCGTAAAACCCTTCCCCCCTCGTAACGTGGCTTCCGAACCCTTGAAACTGATCTCTGGTTTTCAAATTCAAATCAAACGGTTTTCCAAACAAAACGGTTTCTCGGGTGATATACCGCAAATCCGGGTGGCGACTCTTCAAACTCTTCAAACGGTATTTTCTCTTCAAACGCGGCGGAAAAACACCGAAAACAATCACGCCTTTTGTTTTTTTTTTTCGGGCAGGTAGCCCACACTAAGGTTTTGGAATCCACACCCACAAATATTTATCAACTAATCTTATGCAACGATTTTTCCTATAATTTCTACACAATGATTTAGAAGCTAATCTTGATCATTATGGATAATATTTCGTTGAGCCCTTTTTATTTGTATCAAAAGTATGTTCCTCCTCTACTTCAAAGTTTAAGTCAAAATCATCAACTATATCCGTATAAACAAATCACAGTAGATATCCCGTACTTAAATATTAACTTTGATAAACTAAGCAATTCGATTAATATGGTGATATCAAATCATGGAAAAAACCCATTCCAATTGAATCCGTATCCGAGTTTCAACCAAATTAATTAATGAGATCAGAACAATAAACTATAAAAGCGCGCATGTAGGAAAAATCATACACATAACATTAATCAATAAAACTTATGGGGTTTCATCCTCAACCCTAGTTCAAAAGTTTAGCTGCTCATGGATAAAAACATTGTATCAATTATTTGGCTAGAATCCATGAAAATAATAATGCTTACAAAGATTTCTTCTGCTCTGGTTCCTGTGTTCCCAGCCATGGCTCTCCAAGTCGAACTCGCAATCCGTGGTCCTTCAAGTCACAAACGATTCCTGGTACGAACCCTATTCTTCTCATTTTATAGATGGTTCCCAAAATTGCCGTGAATCTTCTCAATAAAGGAAAATCCTAATCTTCCTATTCTGTTCGTGCTAGTCAACTAGGTGTAGTGGGCCGAAAATACCAAAGGTTCAAAGGGGTCAAAATGATGTAGTCCAGTGGCCTACGAACCTAATTGATTTGGACTCTGCACGTCGGCCGACGAAGGATGGCATTACCACACTCGGCTTCCGAGTGACGGTAGCGCGCCGACTCTTGTGATTCTGTTTGCTCCGGGAAGAATAATTCATCATTACGTTCGGCAAGCTTTACGTTCGGGAAGTCCCCTCTTCGGCAGAACCATTAAACTTATTTCACTCAGAGAGTTTTACGTTCGGGAGACTCTCTCTTCGGAAACCGCTTCATCCAGCAGTCAGTACACTCGTCCACGGTCATTCAACGGTCAACAGTGTCAGAACGAAAGTGACCGCTCTGACATTGACTAGCGCGGCTCTGTTACCCACGTGGGGCGGTGGCTCGACAAATATCTCTGACACATGACGTCAGCCGAACAACTCGAACAACACGACACGTGGAGGCGGTCTAACTTGTCTGATACTCCAGGGTTGCCTATAAATAGAGGATTGCCCCCAAACCAGGTGGGCTCTCTGATACATTCTCTCCCTTTACATATTTTCTAAAAAGCTTTCTTCTCTTCTTCTCCTCCACCTACTGACTAGGTCGTCGGAGCTTCTTCCCGGAGGAACACCCCCCTCCGGCTTGCAGGTACTCAGGCGCTCTTTGCCCATCTTCTCGACCCAAGACGAAGGAAGGAAAAGGTTCAAAGTGGAATTCACCCCCCCCCCCCCCCACAATTGGCGACTTAAGGCTTCAATCTGTCCTCCCGAACTTTCCAGTCCCCGTTAGCCTGAGAAACGACAATGTTGGAATCACCAATGACTTCGAGTTTTTCCACACCAAGCGTAAGAGCAGCTTCCATGCCAACAATGCAGGCCTCATATTCAGCTTGGTTGTTCGTGACATCGAAATTGAGTTTGAATGCAAGCGGAATATGAGCACCATCAGGGGTTATCAGCAAAACCCCAATCCCGTATCCTTTCTGATTGGCTGCCCCATCAAAATAAAGAGTCCAGGTGTCCTCGACAACCGCCATCACCCCTTCATCCGGAAATGCAAAATCCGAGTCCTCTGGCCCATTGACAGGATGATCAGCCAGGAATTCGGCGACTGCGTGTCCCTTGACAGACTTCCTCGTAACATACTCGAGGTCAAACTCTGCGAGCAAAAGCAACCAACGTGCTAGCTTACCAGTGAGCGCGGGCTTCTCAAACAGATACTTGAGAGGATCCATTCGAGAAATCAACTTCACTGGGTAAGCCAGCATGTAGTGTCTTAATTTCTTGGATGCCCAAACAAGAGCCCAACACGTCTTTTCAAGAGCGGTGTAGCGTTCCTCAACGCCAACCATCTTCTTACTCAGGTAGTAAATGGCCTTTTTGACTCCCCTTTCTCCCTCTTGAGCTAGCAAACACCCCATAGACGAAGGATTTACAGACAAGTAAAGTATCAAAGGTCTCCCGGGCACTGGTGGCATTAAAACCGGAGGGTTCTGCAGGTAGGTTTGAATGGAGGTGAAAGCTGCCTGACACTTGTCTGTCCAAACAAACGGAGTATTCTTCTTTAATAGGCGAAACATCGGCTCGCAAGTTAGAGTCAACTTGGCGATGAATCTGCTGATGAACTGTACCTTTCCCAAAAAGCTTCGCACCCCCTTTTCAGAATCTGGTGGTTTCATATCAAGGACTGCTTTGATTTTTGAGGGGTCGACCTCAATTCCATGAGAAGTGATCATGAAACTGAGCATCTTATCAGCTGTAACCCCAAAGGTGCATTTCTGAGGATTCAGACGCATACGAAACTTTCGTAATCTCTCGAAGAACTTCCTAAGCACAGGAACATGGCCTTCTCGAGTTTTGGATTTGGCGATCATGTCATCGATGTAGACCTCGACTTCTTTGTGCATCATATCGTGCAGGATTGTGGTAGCGGCTCACTGATAAGTGGGCCCGGCGTTCTTCAAGCCGAAGGGCATGATAAGATAGCAATAAGTCCCCCACTCGGTAATGAACGTGGTTTTCTCACGGTCCTTGGGTGCCATGAGAATTTGGTTGTAGCCAGAGAAGCCATCCATGAACGAGAGCAAAGCGTGCCCCGCAGTATTGTCCACAAGCACATCGATGTGTGGCAGGGGAAAATCGTCTTTGGGGCTCGCTTTATTCAAGTCCCGAAAATCAACGCAAACTCGAATTTGGCCATTTTTCTTAGGAACAGGGACGATGTTGGCCACCCATGTAGGATACTGAGAGACCATGAGAAAGCCAGCGTCAATCTGCTTAGTAACCTCCTCCTTAATCTTCTGAACCCAATCCGGCCTCATCCGTCGGAGCTTCTACTTCACTGGCTTGGCATCTGGAAACAAAGGAATGCGATGCTCCACAATCTCGGGATCAATTCCGGGCATATCTCGATGAGACCATGCAAAAACGTCACTGAATTCGGTGAGCAGCTCTTTGAAGTCGCGATGCTCCTCTGGCAAAAGTGTGGAGCCCACTTGAACCATCCGGGGATCGTTTTCATCTTTCAAGTTTATAGAAACTATTTCTTCTTTTAATGGCTGAGCATGCCTTTCGTCTTCCCTTTCGATGAAGGCACGGATTTCCTTGGGAATGTCCCCATCGAAATCTATTCCCTCATCGTCAGGGTCGACACAGTTTATATAAAGATCATTGAAATAGTCAGAAGATGCCTCGTTCATTTCACAAGCCCCTGAAGGGTCGCCAAGTACAAGAGAGTCAAACTCAAAATAAAAGCTATGACGTGGAGGGCCTAGAGGCACAAACTCCGACTCAGAGCTAGACTTAGAGGACGGAACAGACTCAGACTCAGACTCAGACTCAGAAGTGTCGTCAATGCAAGTCAGGCATGGCTTGAAAGCGCAATTATTTAGAGAGCCCTTGGCTTTCACAATGAGAGAGGTGGGATCCTCGAGGGCGTCGGGCCTGAGCATGAGCACTTCGGCCTCTTCAGCTTCCCCAGCCAAACCCACTTGGGAGAATTCCTGGAACAGCAGCTCCAAATTTCCCTGATTGATAGATCCTAGCCAGTCAGTCTTGATCTTCACCTGATTAAGCTTCCTCTTGAATTCTACCCTTGCTGGTTCATCATCACTGCTTGACCAGGTGTCATCAGCGAAAATCTCAAACCCAGGCAGCAGCTCCCCGGTTTTGGAATGAATAAAGGGCTCAGCCTGCCCAGTGTAAGTGGCTTTTCCCATCTCACACACAAATTTGGGACCACCGCAGAGGGTCCGAGGTTTTCCCATATATTTCCTCCGCTTGGCATCTTTGGCAGAGGCAAAATACTCCAAACCAAAGCGGCCCTCGTTGAAAGGAAAAGTAGGGAACTCTGGGACCCCTTGACGGCGAGAACCTAAGCCTATGCCCGGGAAGTAAGACATCCTCCTCATAATGTCCAGCGCGACAGAGCTTATGAGGAAGTTCCCATCCACGTTGATGGCCATCACAGTGCCCGAAGTATCAAAAGAGAAACCTCCAAGGTCGACGTCTTCTTCACCGTGCTGAATTCCCAAAACAGGAGTCCCATCCTCCTTGAGCGGGCGAATGCCAGAATCCCCGCAGATGGTCAAAGTACAGGTAGGTAATGCCAGAATAACCTTTTGGTGGAGAGTAGATGGTATAGCCATGATGTCAGGTCGATGGAGCCACGGCCTGCCCAGTAGAAGATTGAAAGTCGCGGGAATGTCCACGACATGGAATTCCACATCAATCTCAAAACCCTCAGCATCGAGTTTGAGCATCAAAATACCCTCGACTACGCGACGGGTGCTGTCATATGCCTTAACAGCCAGGTTAGAAGGTGCAAGATCCTTCTTGGTTAGTCCCAAACGATAGGCAACCCTCAGAGGGCAGACATTGATCGCTGAGCCGTTGTCAATAAGAACAGTCGAGACCCAGAGTCCTCGACACTTGACGGTGATGTGCAAAGGGCGGTTGTGGTCAACTCCTTCAACTGGCAAATCCTTGTCTGTGAAGATTACAGTATGCTTGGAGGTCGGAGGGAGGATGAGAGATATCATTGCCTCTGGCGTGACGTTGGCCTGGACTTCAAGGCGGGATAGAGCATGACACAACCTCTGACGATGCTCCTTGGACGAACAGATCAGTCCCCAGATAGAAATTGCAGCGGGAATCCGCTCAAGTTGCCACTGAACCAAGTCAGGAATTGGATTGCCAGCTGATACCTCAAGAGGTGCAGACTTTGGGAAAGAAACAGGTTCGTTCCTTTGGTTAGAAGGATTGGAAGAACTCCCGGCCTGCAGATTAGTAGGCTGAAAAATCCGTCCACTCCTTGTAACATTGTGAACGTTCCCCAAAGAGGGCACGACCTGAGGGTCTTCTTTCACATCCCAGAGATTAGCAGGGACATCTCCTAGTTTGCGCTTTCCTCTGTTAGTAGTTGGTGCAGAGACGGGTACTTCCATGTCTAAGCCCAGATCCTCAGCCAGATCTTTCATCAGCAAGGAGTCCCAGAAGTTCAAGTCTTTCACAGCAGCTACTTCAGCAACAGGCTCCGGATTTGCAATAAAGGGAACATCCCAAAGACCAGTGTCAGCCAGGGAACGATTGACTGCCCAGACTTCATTCTCAACCTGGACATCCACTATGTCATCAACTTCCCAAAGATTAGCAGGCGGAACGTGGTCCGTAACCATGATACTGCAGTCCCTGTTGTTGGGGTAAGGCACCTGAGGGCGCGGATTTTCCTCGTCGACAATGTAGGAACATGGGTGACAGTCAGCGTCGGGATCAGTATCACAAACTGAATCAAAGACCGAACTAAAGAGGGAAACGTGGTCTCCCAGAACCCGTGGATCTTCCTGGATGAATTCGTCCTCTGCGTAGTGAAGCATGTAGTCCGGTATAGCATAGCCTTGAAGGGGGTTAGGGTCAATGTCCATGGGAGCATTCCAAGTTGGCTCAGGATCCCAGTAGTACTCTTCTTCGAGAACTGGAGGCTCAATTGGGTTGAACAGCATGTATAAGGAGAAGCCATCCAGAGGATCGAGCATGGCCGCTTCATAACCAGTCAACTAGCCATCATACCAGGCTTGATCAAACGGGATATTTTTGGGTTGTGGAGGAATCCCGTCCGCTTCAAAGCTTGACCACTCGTTGATCAGAGGAATGGCGTAGTCCCAATTGTCTGCTATGGCCCAGCCAGTAGCTTGCATGTTGCCATCTGAGGGAGGCACCCAAGGCTGGTAGGGATCAAGAAACGGGCTAGTGATGGTTGCGTACAGGCTGTCAAGCGACGAGGCAGAATTGATCTGTATAGCAGGGATTGATTGATGGAAGAGAGAGCTGGCAGATTCATCGGAGACAGGCGATCCAGCTTGTAAAGGTTCTGAAGGCGCATCAGTGTCAACAACCTGGCCTTCAACCACATGTATATAAGAAATCTCGGTGGACGATTCGAGCGGGAAAGGTACGACGGGCTTAGGTTGATCGGTTGAGGCTATATAGTCAGTGGGGTTGAATATGGTGGAGCTGGGGTTGATATAAGTGGAGCTGAGAGATATCTGGCTGATATGTGGTACAGCGTTGTGTTTGGGGAGAGAGTTGGCAATGACATTGGGTTTCTGAGGTGGCGGAGGGGTTTCCAGCGTGCCATCGTCAATGAGATCCTGGATTGCATGACGGAGGCAAAAGCAGGAGTCGGTGAGATGACCCGCTCCTTGATGGTAAGCACAGTAAAGGTTGGCTTTGAAGCCAGGTGAAGGGTTCTTGGGTAGAGGAGTTGGATCCAGGGGCTTGAGATGCCCTGATTTGACTAACTTTTCCAAGACCGAGGATAGAGGTGCCTCGATAGCGGAAAAGCTGCGGGGTTGGTTCCGAGGCCGGTTATTCTGCGGAGTCTGGACTTGATTGACATCTGCAATGTGATTGGTTGTGTTGGAGGAGGTGGCATTGGAACCGCTGGTTGCCGTGTTGGAGTAAGTTCCCGTTCCGAACAGCGCATTTGCGTTCCCAGAATAAGCCCGAGGCTTTGACTTGGCGACGTGTGAGGATTCCCCCTTTGATAGAATCCCACTCTGCAGAGCATCTGCGATGGCCAGGCCAGAGTCGAAGAAGGTTTCAAAGTTGGCAGACGCCTGAGCCAGAACCAGATGCCTAGCATAGTCTGGTTGGAGATTGCGGGAAATGATACGGAGCTGATCCTTCTCACTCGGGCGATCAGTCATCTGTGCGGCTTTAGCTCTCCACCTTTTGACAAAGTCCGCAAAGGACTCCTTAGCTTCCATCTTGGTGGATTCAAGTTCCCAGGTAGTCATTTTCAGCTGGGAGTTGTAGTTGTACTGCGAAATAAACGCAGTCCCAATGTCCTCCCAAGTCCTTCTTTTGGCAATGTCGAGTGACAAAAACCAATGGAAAGCAGGGCCTGAATGGGTCTGAGGGAAAAGCTGCGACATGGCCTTTGGCTCGAGAGAAAGGAGTTTCATAGCGGCATGGTAGCTGTAGAGATGAGTTCTAGGGTCACCGCTTCCATCGAACTTAGCCAAGTCCGGCATTTTGAACTTTCCAGGAAGTCTGGCATTGGGATACAGGCAAAGGCGATCCAGATCGATCCCTCCGGCACTGATCTTTTCTGTCTTAGCAATGGATTCCTCCAGCTTGGTCATCTTGGCCATGAGTGCGACCACATCCGGATTCTGAGCTGGTTCTTCTTGGTTTGGAGGCAGTCTACCACCTGCAAGGTTTGCAGCGGGCCTGCGGCCTTCCCTTGGGTTCAGCACCATGAGACGTCCTGCGTGAAGCGGATCTGGAACTAAGATGGGTTGCTCTTGGTCAGACTCATCGTCCTCACCTTCTTCCTCGAGAGGGGGTGGAAGGCGAGTGTGGATGAGGTCATTCAGGCGGGCAATGTTAGCATCTGTCTGAGCTGCCCTCTGTTGCATGGCGGTGATGCTGTCCTGAAGGTTCATGAGCATGGTCTCCAAGGTAAGAGGTTCTGGCTGTGGCCGTTCCATTGTGATAGGAGGTTCGGAGTTGCTTGATGCAGATGATGGGGTAGTTGGGCGCCCTTCCTGTAAGACCAGTGGTGAACCTGCCTGAGAATTTGACTGAAGAGCAGTCAACAGAGTGTGCGAAGAGTCTTCCGTGGCGACTGACTGGGATTGTGACCTGACAAGCCTTTGAACCGGATTCAGATGCAGACGTTCCCA
The DNA here is from genome assembly GCA_018127125.1 of Rhododendron griersonianum. NCBI lineage: Eukaryota > Viridiplantae > Streptophyta > Magnoliopsida > Ericales > Ericaceae > Rhododendron > Rhododendron griersonianum. The sequence goes on from CM030791.1 coordinate 39,763,579, forward strand.
AGCGGGTTTGGCGACTGGCCTCGATACTTTCCTTGGCGGTGCAATGATTCAGATCTTTGCTTGCAAGGCAAAAGAAGGCTTAATAAGGGTCCTGCAGTAACTTTAATTCTAAATAAAAGACCAAAGCGGATGCAGCCAACGTCGTCAGTGTCGCCCTAGACTCTAGAACCAGAAGAGAAGTCTGTCTCACGACGCTTCGGACACTGTTTAAGGCCCTCATAATTCTTTTCGAAGATGTATCCTTGTTTGGAACTAGCGGTCCTAAAGGATGTCAAAAGGAGTCTAAACCTTTGTCCATCCCACCGTTTGGGATTTCAAACTTGAAGTTAGAACAACTTGGTATGAATATCATGACACTATAACCAGGTCGGCGTGAGCAGCACTGTGCTATTAGCCGGGCGGTGTAAGTGACGAGGCACTTGTTACCCTTTGGTGTAAGCATCATGACATCTTACTCCGTGGTTCCTCATTTTTTGTTTGAAACCCTAAACAGGTACATGGGCAAAGGTGTAGACAAAGCTTCTGATTTCCTAAAGTCCCACCGTCCGACAAGCTGGGAAAACTGAAAACGCGCATCATTGAGATGCACGACTCCTCATCGGGCCATAACAGTGTCCTACTAAGCCTAAAGACAGACTCGGAACAGATTGAGAACCTAAGAGCCATCCTAGACACTCTTCTACGCTGAACGAGATGTATGCACAGTTCATGCGATAGAAAAAAGCAGTAACACATAGGCATTCACGGGGTTAGATGAAAGTAGATCCTAACCTGTGGGTTCCTGTCCTAGTTTGGAGAGTTCTAATGCTTTGTATATGCAAAAGGCCGGTTTTGGTTCGTAACAGGTTCCTCGGACTAGGGCCACAGATATACCTCCCGTTACCCGCGTATTCGCAGAGTAAGAGTCGAACGGTAGCATGACCTATCATCGTCGAAGGTTGTTGGTCATTCGGGGTCCTCGGGCTCCGGTAAACCGTGCCGGATTGCCAAAATGATCCAACGAGGCTTATCCCACATCGATGCAAATGAGATGCTAAAATTTGATAAAAAGAAGAAGAATCACAAAATCGTAAAAATGCCTTTTCAAATTTGGCTCACTTTATTTAGTCCATCTTTAGAAGAAACTACGCGAGCGAACAATCGGAAAAGCCCCAGATTAGAATGGCCGGACACGAGGTCATGTTAAATCACCATCCTGACCTTCGGCAGCGCGAAGCTAACCGTTTTGACAGGCTTTTAAGGGATTGTTCCCAAGCGTATTAAACTCTAAGTATGAATTAACATTGGTTCGATTTCTCCCCAGCAGAGTCGCCACTGTGGGCAGCATGCCCTTCGGAGAGAAAGGATTTCGTTCCTTTTCGCCGTTGCGGCCCTTTTTTGGAAATCGAGGGAGCGCGAGCGCAGGGGGCAAGCGTTCAAAAATACAAAGTCGCCACTTGAGTTTTTGAGGGTCCGACACTCAAGGAACCGTATTTCGAAGCACCTGCCGCACTGTTTGTTTGAAAAAGTTAAGGAAACCAGTCCGTCATAACCATATATGGGTTCGGGAGCCAGGTTAAGAGAGGGGAAGGGTTTTAAGGCACCCCTCTCGCCCAATCCGGAGATCGGTCTCTACTTAGGCATTTTTATGAAAACTTTTGTGATTCTTCTTCTTTTAATTAATTTTAGCCAATTAGGGCGGGGGAACAGTTAATCGGGGATTAAAACTGTAACAATTTGCAGGATATGATCAAATGATAGCATGGATGGATGGCATGACGAGTAATAAATGGGATGAAGTCTAAAACAGCGATCAGATGCCAAGACCAGGCTCGGGATGGATTTGCCCTGCACGATGGCCAACTTGCATGCATGAACAAATCTGCATGCAAGAGAACCATTGCGCGAGACACTCAAACCCTCGCGCGAGTGTTGTCATCTCACCACAGTTCTAATTTCATCCCCTTCTGGGCTCTGGAAGGACCAGTGCACACCCAGGAGGCAAACCAAGCAGTTTATCAAAAGACTGTAAAATACTAATTATTATAGACAGCTTGAAAATGGAACTGAATAAAAGGAAACACAGCCCCTAAACAGTGGGGGGACAAAAAGAGGCTAAGGGCCTGGTTGCCCATACAAGGGCCATTCCTGGGGTTCACAGAACCATCGCGCGACGGAGAGTGAATCTCGCGCGACAGTCCTGACTGGACTTCCAGGAATTGCTTTGCATGTTTGGGGTCTTGAGACAGGTTCAAGGATCACCCAAAGGCATTCCAAACTATCTGAGACAAATAACTAAGCTACTGTATTTTGTTTTGCATGCATAACAGTGATCAATATTTGAAAATAAAGCTCAACAGGCATACTAATATTGCAAAAATAGTAAATGGCTAGCCTCCCTTCCCCACGAGGTCCATTCTCTTGCTGACACAAGTGTCGCGCAAGTGTTGTGGACCATCGCGCGAGGGTTTAGCTGCCACAGATTCTTGTAACTCTGCTGGCTTTAGGACTAGGACATGGTATTAATTACCAGCCTTGGCCCTGTCAGCCCCCCCTCAGGGATCAAAACAGAAACAGGCTAAATGTTATACCTTTGCTTGGAAAGGGTTTGGAAATGGATTGGATTGATTGGTGAAGCTTTTTGACCAAGTGTATATGTTGAACACTTGATTGGAAGACTAGGAAGTGGTTTGGGCTAGTAACTTTGTGCTAGAGTGCTAATTGCCTTGTGAATGGTAATTAACCTTCTTAACCTTTTTCTTGGAACCCTTAACATGGAAGACCAATGGGGCTATTTATAGGGGAAGTGAGTGGGCTAGGTGGTGGCAAAACATGGCTTTGCAACCAGCCAACAAGGCTGGTCACAACTTGGTGGATAAACTAGCCAACAAGGTGAGTGGGAGTGGTTGTGAGGGTGTGAGGGTGAGACCTGCCAGAACCCTGTTCAGCTGAGGAAAACGGGGTTCCAGCCCATGGGGACCCATGTGACACCCAATCATCACAAATCCAGCTGGATTATGTGATAGTGACAGGAGAGAACAATCGCGCGATGGTTCGGAACCATCGCGCGAGGGTCAACAGTCAACAGTTTGACTTTGACCACACCTGGCAAGCTGAGCATCGCGCGAGGAACAGGAAGGGTCGCGCGATGGTCAAACCTGACCCTAGAGTTTGACTGAAGGTTCAGAGGGGTTCAAAAGGTTTAAACGGGGTTCTAAGCACTCCAAACTCAATCCATTCCCAATCCAAGCTCGTTTGATCCAATTTCATCATCAGGGAAACAAGAAAACCGTAAAACAAAGTAAAACAATTGGGAGACCCAGATTGGGGTGTCTACAATATGCATGACCAAGAATAGAATAGAAGTACATATGTACTAGGTGATCTTACTAGATTTTCTAGGTCAAAATTCCTTATTAAACTATGTCAAATTGGCACATGGTCCCTTATATTACTATATTATAGTACATAGAATCCTAGGATAAGATACCCATATCTATTTCTTTAAGCCTTTAGGTACTTAAGTAAACAAACTAGTAGGATTTTTGATTTATGAAGATTTTCTTATTAAACAATTTTATTAAACACATGTGTACTAACTTATTTTATATAGAAGTAGGTGTACAAGTGTCCTATATTATATTTAAGTAAGTACTAGAGGATCTAGGTAGATATCTAGTCAAAAATTTATATTATACTAAGTCAAATTGACACATGTCTCCTTATTATATAGTATTTTGTACATAGGGAATCCTAGAGTCATATATTATATTAGATACTCTTCTAATTCTTTAATGAGGGAATCCCATGAGATTCTAGATAATGAATTAACTAATATATCATAGTACTGGTCCTATTATCCAATGGATAATAATTCTCCTAACATTTATGGACCAATGGGCAAAGGTCAAAGGTTGACTTTGGTCAAAGGGGTTCATCTAAGGTTCAAGAGATCAAAGGTTCAAACGGTTCAAGGAAGTCAAAGGTTTAATTAGGTTATCTCCATGGATTAGGTTAGAAGCTAACTAGGCTTGCTAAGTAGGATTTCTAGTCAAGAATATAATCTAGGCTTAAGCTTGATGATTAGGAAAATAGTCCAACACACTTGTCTTTAGAAAATGACCTTATTGAAGAATCTAATCATGACGGATTACTAGGGAAAATATACAAGTGCTTTTACAAGCATACTTGTCCTTGGGGAAATGACTAGAAAATTTATATGAAGAAAACTATATTTATAAGTCTAGAATTTAGTAATGACGGATTTTTGGATATTAGAAAGGAATTTTAAATGGAATCCAAGTAATTAAAATAAAATTCAAATTTTTAACGAAAGTTTTACTGACCAAAAATCCGGGTTGTTACATGAGGCCTGAGCCAAGTTGTTGGCTTCAGTGTTCATACTCCTTGAGACGTGTTTGACAGTCACATTGTCAAAATATTGTATTAATTGCACGGCTGCTATACAATAAGGAGCTAACTCCTCACTATAGCATTTGAATGTTCCTGCCAAGTGATTGATTACAAGGTTTGAATCCCCAATAACCCTTACTTCTCTGGCCTCTAGATCCCTAAGGATTTCAAGGCCTATAAGGACTGCTTCGTATTCAGCTTGATTATTTGTACATGGGAAATCAAATTGAAAGGATAATTCAGTCCTCAGGCCTTGGGGAGAAATGATAATTACTCCACAGCCTGAGACCTCCTGAGTCCTTGATCCATCAAAAGCAGTGTCAAAGGAGTGGGTGATATTTCGAGTGCACTCAGTCCTATCTCAGATTCGTCGCCGATATCCATGCATGGATGATTAGCAAGAAAATCTGCTAAGGCCTGGCCCTTCACAGCTTTTTGAGGAATGTACTGAAAACTGAATTCCATTAGAGCTAAAGACCATTTGCCGATTCGGCCTCTCATGATTGGCCGAGAAAGCAGGTATTTAACTAGGTCTATTTTACTCGTAATGTAAACCAAAATAGGAAGCATGTAGTGCCTCAACTTTATTACTGAAAAGTACAAGGCAAGACAAATCTTTTCAATAGGACTGTATCTCCGTTCACATGGAGTCAACAACCTACTTAAATAATAAACTGCCTGTTCCTTTCCTTGAGCGTTGTCTTGAGCTAGAAGGCCTCCGATAGAGCCCTCGGCTGCTGAGATGTAGAGCTTCAAAGGCTTGTTCTTGATGGGAGGCATAAGGACTGGAGCCTGAGCTAAATAGCCTTTGATCTCATCAAAGGCCTTTTGATGGCTTGCCTCCCATACAAAAGTGTCTTGGTCCTTCAGCTTCAAGAGTTGAGAAAAGACCTGGACCTTTCCTGCTAGGTTTGAGATGAACCTTCTCAAGAAGTTGAATGATCCCAAGAGCTTCTGTAACTCCTTCTTGGTGGTAGGAGGCATTGCTTCCATGATTGCTTTGGCCTTATACTTGCCAACCTCAATCCCTCTGTTGTGGACCAAAAATCCAAGGAACTTGCCTGCGGAAACTCTGAAGGCACACTTCAAGGGGCTCACTTTCAAATCGAACTGTTTCATTCTCAAGAATGACCTCCTCAAGTGTTCCAAATGTTCGTCGTAGGACTGAGACTTGACCACGATATCGTCGATGTAGATCTCCATGAAACGGCCAATGAAATCATGAAATATGGCGTTCATAGCTCGCTGGAATGTGGCACCTGCATTCTTTAGGCCGAAGGGCATTACAACCCACTCAAAGGTCCCCAGGGCTCTGGGACACCTAAAAGTAGTCTTAGCCGTATTGGCCTCATCAATGAAGATCTGATTGTAGCCAGAATGTCCATCCATGAAGGACAGAACCTCATAACCAGAAGCTCCATCCACTAACTGATCTACAACTGGCATTGGGTATTTGTAGAGACCCGTGTCTAATTTTAAATTTATTTTTATTGATGTTGGTACGTGGAATTATAATTAGATAATTTTGTGCGCAATGAATTTTATTTTATGTATGTAGATGTATGTTTGGTCGTGTGGGCCCGAGTTCGTGAGCCATAGGACGAGAGTGTTGGGGGACCCGTAATGGGTAACTTTTATGAGTAGTTACCGTTTATTTTTATAGCTCATGGGGTATTAGTGTAGCTACATATTAAATTGTAGGACTTGAGGAAGTACTTAAGGTAGTCGAGGGGGATGTAGTGTAATAACTACACTTAAAATAGAAAATGGGATCAGAGAGACCCGGCCAATTTCTCATTTCTTCTTTTCTTCCTTTTCTTTTCCTGCGTTCCTTCTCTGTTTTCTCTCTCTCTCAAACCCTCATGCTTCAACACCAAAATTGAAGGTCAAGGCTCGTGAATCTCGCAAAAAGGCAAGTAGAAAGCGTGATCTACGGACAAAGGGCTACACATCTATCCGAACAAAATCTCAATCGGTCAAATTCGGGATTTCAACATTTTTGGGATTTCTCTCTTTGAGGTAGGGTCTTCTACTAGATACATTGAAAATGCAAGTATTGTGTTTGAGAATTGATTACTTTCATGTATTTAAGTAGTAAGTTGATCTATGAAAGAAAAGCCCTAATTTGGGTGGTTGTATATATTTCATATTTTTAGTTGTATATTGAAGTTGATGGATTTAGTGTTTGATTGGATGTGGAGAGAATGTTATGCCTAGGGAATTTGTGGTGTCTAGTATTGGCTCATGCTTATTTGGATTGATAATGGATATACTAATTTAGGGTACTTGGATTAATTGTTTGCATTTTGTGAAGAGCACATTATTTTTTTTGTATTTGATTTGGATTATCTCTTGTTGACATAATTGATGAATTTTTTTGAGGAGTGGGGTTGAAAAAGTATAGACACTTGTATATCTATGTTTAGTGCTTCTTGGATTTGAAAGTAAAGGTTGAGATTTATGTTGATATAAGTTGTTTTTACTTATTGGAATTGATTTGGGATTGATACTTGTCATTTGGGCTAGTGAGCCTTGTATTGGCGGTTGACTTGGCCATTTTATGCTCGTTGTGTAGCCGGAAACATATGGATAATGAGTTATCCGTCGGTGTATAGTCCGTAAACCTGCGCGGGATAAGGTGCCCCATAGGCCTTTGGGTTAGTAGCCCATAAATTTGGATGAATTAGGGACCTGATCAGTCGCCTAGGATTGGTACACAACTGTGATAACTTGGACCTTGGCTTTTGTGCTATTATTTTCTCGTACTTTGTTTAATGTGTTGACTTATTTTATGTTTGAAGAATTTTGGTTTCATTTTTTCTAGCTTAATTATATTCATTAAGAACTGTGTCTAGCTAGTATGAAATTCAAGTTAAAAAAAAGGGAAATTGGGCATGAGCGTTCATATTTTCAAACAGGTCACTTGCATCTTTTAGTTTCTAGTAGATTATGTGTGGGCGGTCGTGCTCACCCCTACCTTACAGGTTCGAAGGGCAAGGATACACTTTGATGGACACGGTGATGGAGATATCTTTTGTGCTTTGACGAGTCGATCTACATGATATTTTGTTAGGTCTTGAAGGCTATCTTTTGACTACATGTATATGTTTTTGACTTTGGAAATGTAATGAAATGTTAAACTCTCCTCTAGGAGTGCTTTGTTATGTCTTTTAGGCAAAGAAAAAGGAAAACTTGTATTCCCTTTTGTAATTGGAGTTGTATGGTTTATGTGGTGTTTTAGTGCCTTGGTGGCTAATAAAAAAAAAATTGAAATGTTTGGAAGTGGATAGCTTGTCTTGTTTCTTTTAATTTGGTTAGACTTATAATTCATTGCATGATAGAGTGAAAAGAAAATTAATTTTTTTTGTTATTTGGCAAATTATTTATTTTATTGAGGTTAAAATCACATTGCCGATTATTATATAGGCGGGTCGTGACAGAATGGTATCAGAGCTATAGGTTTGAATACCTAGGAACCGTGGGAGGAGACTTAGTCTCATTTGGGCGCCTTTCTCTTATTATGTTAGATGTGATATGTGTTTATTGGTAAATTGTGTTTTTGGGCTATGTGCTTGGAGCTCTAGGTTAGAATACCATAGGGCCATGGGTACTTTATTTTGATTGAAGCGCTGCTTGCTACATAAAAGTATTTTTTTGTGATTGTATGTTTATGTGTAAGTTAATAACATTGGTAAAGCTATGTGTTAAGTGAATGACGTGTATTTTAACTATGTGCTAAATGAAAATACATATTAGGATGCTATGTGTTTAGATGCTAGGTGACCTGTTTGATAATTTTGACATCCTAAGTCCTAACCCTTGCAATATTTCTACTTCCTTGGCTCAGTTGATTCTTGTCTCATTGGCGTGACTTGTTTCTTAGTTTGTTTCCCTTGGTCTGGAGCCTTTCATATCTTTGACCTGTCTTGGTTTTTCATTATTTAGATTGGTTACCAAACTGCCATTCCTTTGATTATCTTGTGCCATTTGGATTTTGCTATCTCGGTATCCTATGGTGTGTCTGTTACTGTTGTTGATGGCTCTAGTGCTGGCATATGCTTCTTGCTCCGTCACTTTGGTTCTTCTGTTGATGTTGCAGCACTTGGTATCAATTTCGTTAGTCAATTTTGGCTTTTCTGTAAAAGTTGTTGGTGTTTGCTGTTGGCAACCTCACTCAAGTTCTAGTATTGTCGCTGCTACTTATTCGAGTCCAATTTGATCGTGCCATATTCAATAATGCCAAAAAAAAAAATGAATGATGCTATCATGTTCAGATTTTGTTGCTATTGTTGCTTTCCTTGGTGTCAAAATCTAATGCCATCTCTCTGTTCAAATACAACTTGTTTGGAGTGTTAGCCGTTGTTAGTCTGACCTTATATTGTTCAGCTACATCTTGTTTGGAGTGTTACCCGTTGTTAGTCTGGCCTTGTATCTTTTTAATTGCCTTGGTTCTGCGTTACTGTGTTATATCTCTTTGGGTCAAACATTTGGTTTACCTTGTACTCGTCTCCTATGCTAGAGCATTTCATTTGCTGAAAAAAATAATAATAATAATAATAATCATTTCCTTTGACTTGTGAAGCTGTAGAAAGATCATGGTTAATCATTCCTATTCAAATCCTTTGGATGTTCAAGAGCTGGTATATGGAGATCATTGCTTAGACTTCTTTGAGTTTTGACTTGTTCATTCCAATGGCCGGTATCTTATAATCTCTTTGTACTCTTGAGCTTTTTCGGGTAACGAAGCTTGGATGTTTGATTTGTGGTGCGTTTGGCCGGCGCGACTTCAAATTTGATATCTAGCTTAGTTCCCACAGTCATTATTTTTCGTGGTTGGATCCTTCCATTTTGATGGCCCAAACACACCCATGCAAACCTCTTTTCCATTGAAACTTGCGTATCATTTCAAAGTCGCAATCGTTTTGAAACCTGGTTAGTATTGTGATGTTTGTTATGTGTTAGAAACTCTTGTGTTAGATTTTTGAGTTTTTCGGAAGGGTTGCTTGTGTTAGGTAGAGTTCGCCTACAGTAACAATCATCAATCGAACATTTAGTGGCAACATTTGAAAGCTTCTGCGAAGATCGCCGATTTGTTGGACCAATTGGGAAGACGACGGTTAATGGCTAGACATAGTACGGAAGACCATCGAGAAGGTTGCTAGGATTCGGCAACGACTAATTACCGCCAATGTCACCAAAAGAACTACACAGATTGAGGGAGACAACTCTTGACGTTGAGAACTCGAGATTGATAATGACAACTTTTGCAAAGACAATCGAATGCGAGTCTTACGTGAAAACAACATCCCTTTTATCACTCAAAGAAGCCATGTGAGAGTCAGAAATTGAATTATGTTTGACCTATCTCAGCTTGTTTCTTTCTTGAGGTGCGTGGTGAATTTCGGGGACGAAATTCCTTAAGGTGGGGAGATTGTAGAGACCCGTGTCTAATTTTAAATTTATTTTTATTGATGTTGGTACGTGGAATTATAATTAGATAATTTTGTGCGCAATGAATTTTATTTTATGTATGTAGATGTATGTTTGGTCGTGTGGGCCCGAGTTCGTGAGCCATAGGACGAGAGTGTTGGGGGACCCGCAGTGGGTAACTTTTATGAGTAGTTACCGTTTATTTTTATAGCTCATGGGGTATTAGTGTAGCTACATATTAAATTGTAGGACTTGAGGAAGTACTTAAGGTAGTCGAGGGGGATGTAGTGTAATAACTACACTTAAAATAGAAAATGGGATCAGAGAGACCCGGCCAATTTCTCATTTCTTCTTTTCTTCCTTTTCTTTTCCTGCGTTCCTTCTCTGTTTTCTCTCTCTCTCAAACCCTCATGCTTCAACACCAAAATTGAAGGTCAAGGCTCGTGAATCTCGCAAAAAGGCAAGTAGAAAGCGTGATCTACGGACAAAGGGCTACACATCTATCCGAACAAAATCTCAATCGGTCAAATTCGGGATTTCAACATTTTGGGGATTTCTCTCTTTGAGGTAGGGTCTTCTACTAGATACATTGAAAATGCAAGTATTGTGTTTGAGAATTGATTACTTTCATGTATTTAAGTAGTAAGTTGATCTATGAAAGAAAAGCCCTAATTTGGGTGGTTGTATATATTTCATATTTTTAGTTGTATATTGAAGTTGATGGATTTAGTGTTTGATTGGATGTGGAGAGAATGTTATGCCTAGGGAATTTGTGGTGTCTAGTATTGGCTCATGCTTATTTGGATTGATAATGGATATACTAATTTAGGGTACTTGGATTAATTGTTTGCATTTTGTGAAGAGCACATTATTTTTTTTGTATTTGATTTGGATTATCTCTTGTTGACATAATTGATGAATTTTTTTGAGGAGTGGGGTTGAAAAAGTATAGACACTTGTATATCTATGTTTAGTGCTTCTTGGATTTGAAAGTAAAGGTTGAGATTATGTTGATATAAGTTGTTTTTACTTATTGGAATTGATTTGGGATTGATACTTGTCGTTTGGGCTAGTGAGCCATGTATTGGCGGTTGACTTGGCCATTTTATGCTCGTTGTGTAGCCGGAAACATATGGATAATGAGTTATCCGTCGGTGTATAGTCCGTAAACCCGCGCGGGATAAGGTGCCCCATAGGCCTTTGGGTTAGTAGCCCATAAATTTGGATGAATTAGGGACCTGATCAGTCGCCTAGGATTGGTACACAACTGTGATAACTTGGACCTTGGCTTTTGTGCTATTATTTTCTCGTACTTTGTTTAATGTGTTGACTTATTTTATGTTTGAAGAATTTTGGTTTCATTTTTTCTAGCTTAATTATATTCATTAAGAACTGTGTCTAGCTAGTATGAAATTCAAGTTAAAAAAAAGAGAAATTGGGCATGAGCGTTCATATTTTCAAACAGGTCACTTGCATCTTTTAGTTTCTAGTAGATTATGTGTTGATGGACACGGTGATGGAGATATCTTTTGTGCTTTGACGAGTCGATCTACATGATATTTTGTTAGGTCTTGAAGGCTATCTTTTGACTACATGTATATGTTTTTGACTTTGGGAATGTAATGAAATGTTAAACTCTCCTCTAGGAGTGCTTTGTTATGTCTTTTAGGCAAAGAAAAAGGAAAACTTGTATTCCCTTTTGTAATTGGAGTTGTATGGTTTATGTGGTGTTTTAGTGCCTTGGTGGCTAATAAAAAAAAAATTGAAATGTTTGGAAGTGGATAGCTTGTCTTGTTTCTTTTAATTTGGTTAGACTTATAATTCATTGCATGATAGAGTGAAAAGAAAATTAATTTTTTTTGTTATTTGGCAAATTATTTATTTTATTGAGGTTAAAATCACATTGCCGATTATTATATAGGCGGGTCGTGACAGTATTCGTCCTTTGGGGATGCCAAATTTAGGTTTCTGAAGTCCACACATACTCTGACCTTGCCGTTCTTCTTAAGGACTGGCACAGTAATAGAGAGCCAAGTAACATACCTGGCTGTGCGTATGAACCCAACATTGAAGAGGCATTCAATCTCGTCCTTGACTTGCAAATAGACCTCATTGGACATCCTCCTTGGTGGCTGTTTGAAAGGTTTGAACCCTGGTTGAATGGGCAGCTTGTGCTCTACCAAGTCTCGGGACAGACCTGGAAGCTCCTCGTAATTCTAAGCAAAATAGGACTTGAACTCCTTTAAAAGCTTGATGAACTTCTCTTTCACATCCTTTGGCAGAAGTTGGCTAATATACACAGGCCTGGGATTCTCTGAGTCTCCCAGATTAACTTCTTCCAAGGGATCTTGCACGTTAGCCTTCAGATCATCTAACTTGGCTGGGGCTGCTTCAAGGTCTTCCAAACGGATTTCGTCCAGATCTTCAACCAGGTTATCATCCTCATTGATCACTTCGGCCGCACAGGCCGAATGATCGTCCTCTGACTCTTCATTTCCCATTAGCCTCCTCTCCAGCAAGTAGGCCTCAAACTTCGACAGCGTGGCCTAAAGGACCACACTCTTCTCTTTTTCTGAAGGGTTTACTGACGTTGAGAAGGGCATTTGAATGAAGCTGTAATCGGCCTGCTTGACTCCGTGATCATAGGACCGATTAACTCCTGAAAAAGTGGCTTCACCTCTTCAGCTGATTTGTCACCGTGTATAGGGGCTACTTTGTGCCCGCCATACCTATCAAGACCATATGACCTCCACGTCGTCTTGATTCCAAAAAATAAGACACTGGTGAAGGGTTGAGGGAACTGCTAGACAGGAGTGAATCCAATCTCTCCCCAATAGAATGTTGAAGGAAGAGTGTGAATTAACAACAAAGAAAGGTGTTGTCAATGTCTTGGATCCTACCGTTAAGTTCATGATCAGAATACCTTGGCAAGCTGTCTCTTTTCCAGTGAAATCTGTCAGGGTTGAAGTGCATGAGACCAGGTCTTGATCAGTCTTCTCAAGCTTCTGCATCATGAACCTAGGAATGAGATTGGTTGCAGACCCGTTATCCACCAGGATAGGGTTGACTGGCATTCCATCAAGACAACCAGCAATATACAAGGGCTTGATGTGTTTGTTCATTGCAGAGCTTGGCTTCTCAAAGATCACGCTAGCTGCTCGATCCTTAGACCTTCCCTCGGTCTCGTCCTTCAGCACAATCACTGAAGGTCCGTTCAGTCCTACAGAGAAGGACTCGTTCAGAATCTCAGTTGTCTGCCCCATTTCTATAAATTCTCCCTCCAAGGCTGTTGGGGTATTGTCTTTGGCTTTCAGATCTGTCGGCAGGATCACCACCATGTTGTAGTGCATATTAAAACCCTGGTCAGGTTTGAACTCCTTAGCTTGAGGATTTAACTTTGACTTGCCCCCCGAGTCTGGCTTCCTTGGTTCAAGGGCTGTCTTCTTGAGCAAAGTCACTTGTCTTGGAGGAGGTTCAACCCTAGCCTCCTCTAGAGTTCTTTCCAATAGTGGTTGTTTCTTGGATACATTAGCTTGCTTCAGAGGCGTCTTGGTAGCAGCCTCCTTGTATGTCTTCCCCGCAGGAACTTGCTTCTTGGGTAAAGTCCTTGGAGGAGGCTCAATGACAGCCTCTTCCACAGTCCTTTCCAAGGACTTGTGTACTTTCTTAGCCTTAGGCATTTCAACCTTAGGCTCCTCTACTGGGACTTCCATCTTCCACTTCCCCTTGGGGTCATCTTCGATCATAGGGTCGTCCAGCAACTCTGTCTCTTCCTCAGCCCTTCTAACCACCTGCCTGAATCGTTGTCGACGTCTCTTCTGGGATCTGGACAAAGGCGGAGGAGGAGAAGGAAACTTGGGATTCTAAACCCTATGCCACTCATTTGGAGGAGTGGCTGGGGGTCTCACAGCCCTAGGTTTACCTTTGGAAGGAACAGATATCCTCAAGTTGTCAAGCTCGTCCTCAACTTCAACCAGTCCTGGCTGAATCCGGTTGAACACTGATTCACGTGCAACCCTTCTTCCCTTAGACCTGTGTGGCTCCTCAAACCTTGGTTCAGTCCTTCCCATGATGACACTCTTCAGGGCTGGCTTGTTAGGACTTGCATGATGTCCACACTCTGTACATATCATGGTGCAAGTTGGTTTCTCTGGTTTGTTCACCCCTGTAGGTCTGGACCACCATGAATTCTGCCTTTCTAACCTCCTGACCCGTTCAGTCCTGAAATCCCTTTCATCACAATAGGGATCCCAGTACCTGCCTGGGCTGGACTTGTGAACTTCTCTGGAAGGGGCTCCCAAACTTATCTTCTGCCTAGGAGCAGTCCTGGGCATGCCTCTCATGTTGACAGAGACCATATTTGTGCTCAGCCCTGAAGGAAATGGATTACCATCTACCCCCATGGGCTGCTTATCTTTCTCGGGAAATTTGAACTCTCCCCTCTCAATTTTATCCTGGATATCATTTCTAAATACTATGCAGTTATTAGTTGAATGACTCCAAGAGTTGTGGTACTTACAATACTCCTTGCCCTTCAGATCTTCCAAAGTTGGAATTTTGTGGCCAAAGGGCAATTTGAGCAGCTTGTCTGCAAGGAGTTGATCAAAGATGGCCTCAGCCCTGCCGACGTCAAAAGTATAGGCCCTGGTTGGCCTATTAGTAGTGTTCTGGATAGGTTGCTCCGTGGGTTCCATCTTGACAAAGGCCTTGCAGATGTATGGTTTCTTATTGATGATCTTTGCTACGGCCACATCTGGGTCTGCCTCTGCTTCCACTGCAGTAACCTCATAGTTAGGGTCACGGTAGTACGTCCCCTTAGAAGCTGTCTTCCTGTCTTGCTCCTCCGCCAAGAGCCTTTCGTAATGAGAAGCCTTAGAGGACAATTCAAACAAATCTCTGAACTCTGTCCCATAGAACTTCTTTTTCATTTCGAAGCCCAAGCCGTTTAGTGCTATGCGCACATACTTGGCCTCTGGAAGGATAATCTTGCATTTGAATCGAGCAGTCTTGAAACGTAGGAGATAGGACTCCACGGACTCGAGATGGGTTTGATGATAGCATGACAGGTCTGCCAACGTCACTTCTGGTTCTACCTTGTAGAACTGTTGGTGGAACATCTCCTCCAGTTGAGCCCAGGTCTGCACGGAGTTGGGTGGAAGGTTGATGTACCAAGTAAAGGCTGTCCCAGTGAGAGAATTGGGAAAAAGCCTCAACTTCAGAGCATCGATGGTCCCAGCCTCTCCGCATTGAACTTGAAACCTGGCAATGTGCTGCACTGTTGACTGCATGCTTTCTCCGTTGAAGGTCTTAAACTTTGGAACTCTATAGCCCTTTGGGAAAGGTGTATTGTCCACCTCCTCGGTATGAGGCTTCCTGTACATTGGCCTTCCCAAAGGTCTGAAACCAGGTCCTAACTGCTCCTGGAGCAAGTTCAGGACTTGATCCCGTCCTACGAGCATGTTTGGCATAGGAGGCGGTTGTGGGTGTACCTCATGTGCCTGCTGGTTCTGGATTGAACTTGCCCCCCGAGTATCAGAGCCTTGAGGGGTATGAGCAACTCCTCTATCCTTTCCAGAGCCCTAGCCTCCTTGTAGAGGCCTTTTGTCCATCTTGTCAGGTTTGGACTGGTCTTCTGCCAAAACAAACCTTTGTTCGTTGTTTGCTGGAGGCGTCTGGGCTCCTCCAATCACAACTCCCTTCTCCTTTTGCCCCCTAGTGCAGGGTTGTTAGATGAGGTAGCGTGGTAGAATGTTTGAGGAAGGGGAGGTCCCCCTAGTAAGCCAACTTGGTCTTGACCGTTGCCAAAAGCACCAAACTGTGGAAAGCCCTGCTGTTGAGGAGCGAGCGGTAGCCTCTCTGTAAGTGTAGCAATCATTTTGTGGACTGCTACGGTCAAAGGTTCCAAGGACTGAGAGAACGATTGAGAGATTGACTGTGTAATATCGTGGGAGATTTCGCGTCCTGCCATGAACATATAATTTTTGACGCTGTCGGTAGCGTCGTTAAGATCTTGAGCGCTGACCGTAGGGCCAGCTTCCTTGAGTAATGGCACACCAATTGCCACTCCCTCAGGACTCTGTGGTGGATCCGGGATGGGAGGATCCGACTGTTGTTGCTGTTGCTTCCTTGCCATAATAAAACCCTTAGACGATTAGGATCCCACCGGGCGTGCCAAAAAGATGTTCGCGCGCGAAACGGCTCAAGGACTAAGCGGGCGTGCCAGGACTTGTCGCATCCAACGTGAAGGACTGGGCGTCCCTTTTCTGAATTCTAGATCTATGAGTGCAATAGTGCTGCAACCTAAGGGCTGGATTGCAGTGTTGGTTCGTGGTTTTACCTTTACGAGCGAGGACTTAATAATTTCCTAACCATGTAGGAAAAGAAGTAACAACGTAGAATAACTTTATTATATCGTAATAATAAAGTAGGGGATACAAGAGAGATATGAATAACTTTATTATGTCGTAATAATAAAGTTGGGGTACAAGAGAGATAGAAAACCCGAATTATTTGATGAAGTAATTGAGTGAAGGTGAGAAAAGTGAGATAGTTGCTTCACTGGGAAGGCTTTGGTTTTAAGCGTTGAGCTTGATTGGTGTGTGAACCCTTTTTTCTTCTTTAGTTCTTCTATTTATAGGCCAAGCAGCCTCCACGGTTTTGCATGTAAGGGTGTTTGCTGGTTCTTCCTCGTGACGCCATGTGTCCCATGATTGAGCTTTTCCCACCAAAACAGCGGTTATTGGAAGTTGGCAGCATATAGCACATGTTATTCTTCAATTATGGGCAGTTACTCAAGATAATGGGCTCCCTCCACTACTTGTTTTCGTGGAACTGAAAGGACATGGGCTATTTGACGGGGTACAAATAGCCATGTGGCAGAATCCCCCACTAACCCACTCCATATTTTATGGGACAGTTCCAGAATATCCAAATAGCCATATTTAAATTTATGGGCCCTTATATTCAAGGCGTAAAATACCCATAGCCCGTTGCCGAATCACACCAAAAACAATTGGGCCTTGTTTCGACTTCCAGCACTGATATTACTTATGGCCCATAATTAATTTATAATCAGATTGGGTTAAAATTAACCAGGCCCAATTAACATTGGTTCGGCCCATTAATTTTGATCCAATAACTCTTCATTTCAAGGCCCAATTTAATTGAATTTCAATTAAATGGCCATTCAATGCTAGTCCAGAACTGGGTGCCAAAAACTGGTGTAAACAGAAGGCTATAAAGGAAATGGGTCAGAAAATGGACAAGCAGATGACTCAGATGCTAACTCTATTGCACAGACTGGTTGACCTCTTCACTTCCACAGTTCCGAATCCGAATATGGGACTAATCAAAGAGCCTCCACAAACCTACCACTCTCCTGCGGTCGAAATTAAGCTGTGCTCGAAAGACATGTTCAAAGAACTGGATGAATTCCATGGGGCCAGAACTTACCCGAAGGAGGCTGTTGGATCCCTGTCTGAAAGGGAAGACATGCACACTAATGAGATCAATCCCAAAAGCAAATGGGTGTATCCCGTTGATAGCGTAACGCTATGCAGTTGCATGCAAAGCAAGCAAAGGTTTCGTCAGAGACCCACCCAGTCGCAAAACCCAACCAAGGACCTTCTCTTGCTTCCCTGCATCTTTGTCCTCGGTTTATGAGAAGCCCCTCGAAGCTGGCTTCATCAAACTACCCAACTCCACTACCCAAAGTTCTCCCATCCAGTCACAGCCCTAACCACTTCTGTACCTACCATCAAATGTCTGGCCATCTCACCGATGCGTGCTATCGTCTCCGACATACGATCCAAGATCTTGTCGATAATGGCACCATTCAAGCTCCACCTCCATCAAAGTCCAATGTCATATCCAACTCCTTGCCTCTACATAAGTCTGGCCCACAAATTGGTCAAATATCCCTTATCTCCACTCATATCAACCCTACCTCCACTTAAATTAACCTAAGCTCCACCATATTCGATCCCTTTTTCTGCATAATTAGTGAAGAGCACCCGCGCCCTGTTGTGCCCATTCCGAAAGACTATAGTATCATGGTCTTAGAGTCTATACCACTTGCTGATCTATGGAAAGTGAAGACTGGCTGGCTGAGGTCCTTTGATCAAGGGAGTTTGGAGTCACTGTTTGAGGATTCTGCTCAAGTAGGTTTGGTCGAGTAAGCTTGAGAAGCCAAAGTGCTGATGCTTGGGCCTGATACTACCATGGATCCTGCCTCACTGTCTTTGGAAGCCAAAAGTACCCATAAAAATTGCATTTTCAAACCACGTCTAACTTGCATTGACGACACTTCTGAGTTTGACACAGAGTCTGTCGAGTCTAAGTCTAGCTCTGAGTCAGAGTTTGTGCCTCTTGGTCCTCCACGTCACAGCTTTTACTTCAAGTTTAAGTCTGCTGTACTTGGCAACGCCGAGGGTTTTTATGAAATGCATGATCCTACTTCTGAGTACTTCGCTGACTTTTATATAAACTATGTTGACCTTGACGACGAAGGGATAGATTTCGATGGGAACATCCCCAAGGAAATGCGTTCCCTCGCCGAAGGGGAAGATAAAAGGCATGCTCAGCCTATTAAAAGAAGAAGTAGTTTTAATAAACTTGAAAGATGTGGTAGAAGCCCGGATGGTTCAAGTTGGTTCAACGCTGTCCCCAGAAGAGCATCGCGCCCAGTCAAACTTGCTCAAGGAGTTCGTCGATGTCATTGCATGGTCTCATCAAGACATGTCTATCATTGATTTTGAGACAGTGGAGCATTGAATCCCCCTGCTACCGGATGCCAAACCATGTAAAGCAGAAGCTCAAAAGGCTCTGGGCCTCGTATCTATGGGCACACGCCTCTAAAATCTTGGTATAAAAATCGGGTGCGCCCTTTTTGGAAAGTGTGGCGAAACGCTCAATTCAGAGTCGCCACTTGGGTTTTTGCGGTAAATAACCGAACTTGAAACGCTTGCTACGTTTTGATTGGAAAAGGTTTTGTAGACTGGTCCGCCGTCACCTTTGATATCCGAGGTTCGGGAGCCAGGTTATGAGAGGGGAAGGGTTTTAAGGCACCCCTCTCACCCAATCCGAAGATCGATCTCTACTCAGGCATTAGTAAAACATTTATTATTCTCTCTCATTAATCATTTTTTTAGCCAGTTAAGGCGGGAAACAGTTTAAGGGGATTAAAACTGTAACATGTTGGCAGGATGTGATAAAATGGCATGCTCGCTTATTAAAACAGTTAGTATTGGATGAAAATAGACTCCTATTGGAGTTTTAAACAGACTGGATGACACTGTTCTGGAGCGACGTACGCAGGAAGAAACCAGCATGCACTGACCAAGTCACTGCATGCTAACCTGACCTACGTATGCCACTGCATAACTTGCGTACGCCGGTAAGCTTAAACCCATAGCTCTTACTTTCAAACCTCTGGGCTCTGGAAATGACCAGTGCATACCCAAGACAACCCAAGCAGTTTATATAACATTATATATATAGCTATAGACAGTTTAAATGGGCTTTAGAGCCACTAAAAGAACAGAACACCCCATAAAAAGTGTGGGGATAAAAATAGAGGCCAAGGCCTAGTTGCCATGCAATGGCCAGCCACTAGATTGGGCTGAACTGGCGTACGTGGGTAAACCACAGAGGTACGCCAGTTGAAGCCATTTGACTAGTGTTTGGCTTTGCATTTTTCGAGTTCTGAGACATGTTCAGAAAGACCCTAGAGACATTCCATAGCAGCAGAAATGAATGTTGAAAAGTAAAACTAGCAGTTCTACTATAAAAAGCAATAAACTGGTTTTTACCATGCTCAAAGGTGATAGAAATGAAAAGGACATAAAACAGCTAAACACTGATCCCCACGCCAATACTGCACATACAACCCTGACTACCGTACGCGTGCTTGGGACTGGCGTGTGCCAGTTCTAACCCTCCACGGCTTTGAAGCCTTGCCAGCTTTAGGGCCAGGACTGGTATTGATTACCTGCCTTGACCCTACCAGCCCCCTTCAGGGATCAGAACAGAGAGTTTTACAAAAGGTGGTATACCTTTGGTTTTGAGTTTGGAAGGTGTTTGAGCTTTGAACTTGGAGGTTGTAATGGAATATGAGTGTGGATGAGTGAGAGTGGGGGGTGTTTGGTAGTGTTACTTGTCAATATCTTTCTTTGGGAAGAAAGAGATGAACAAGGAGATTTGGGGCTTTAACTTGTAACTAGAGAGCTTCAAGTTTGTAACTTGGTGAAAACTTGGAACCCCTTGCTTGAACATGCAAAGGGGGTATATATAGGAGTGGATGGGGTGTATAGCCAGCCCAAGGAGGGCTGGTTGGCTTGGAGTGGAGGCTTCCCTCTCATTAATGAGAGGGAAAAGGTGATGGGTGGTTTGTGTGTGAAGGAGGGAACATCACCCTGCCAGAGATCAACTTCAGATGAAAAATAGGGTCTGCCAGTGCCACAAAAGTCCTATGAACATGGCTGTATAAAGGTGATGGGACTACCTTTGACTGGCTTACGCCAGTCCTTGACCTGCGTACACGAGTCCAAGCCTGGTCAACGGTCAAAGCTAACCGATGACTGACACGTGGCAGTGGACCAGCGCACGCTGGTGTGGGACCAGCGTATGCAGGTAGGGTTTGGCTGAGGCTTTTTGGTTATGGTTTAACGGGTTTTGAAAAGGTTTTAACCGCTCAAAGCTCAAACACACTAACATTCCCGGGGTGTTCTTGATCTTATTCATCATCGAAAAATCAAATACCTTAAGTAAACTAATCTGGGATGCCCAAAATAGGGTGTCTACAGTAGTCCCCCTTTGACGACACTTGGAGCACCATTGACTTGGTACAAGTAACGTAAAAGGTTTCTAGACACCCCACAAGGCCATCCAAAACAGAACATGCTAGCAAAGCAGACACGAATACTTAAAGAACCTATTTGATTGAATGGACGGGAGGACCGCATCTTGTTGATTTGATGGACGTAAGGACCGCTGCTTGCCGAATTTGAATGGACGGGAGGACCGCCACTTGTTGAATTTGATGAACGGAAGGACCGCCGCTTGTTGAATTTGAATGGACGGGAGGACAGCTGCTTGTTGAATTTGATGGACGGAAGGACCGCCACTTGTTGATTTGATGGACGGAAGGACCGCCGCTTGTTGAATTTGAATGGACGAAAGGACTGCCGCTTGTTGAATTTGATGGATGGGAGGACCGCTGCTTGTTGAATTTGATCGACGGAAAACTTGTTGAATTTGATGGACAGAAGGACCGCCGCTTGTTGAATTTGATGGATGGAAGGACCGCCGTGTAACGACCCGGATTTTTGGGAAATAAAAATTTCGTTAAAAATTTGCATTTTATTTTATTACTTGGATTCCATTTAAAATTCCTTTCTAATATCCAAAAATCCGTCGTTACTAAATTCTAGACTTATAAATATAGTTTTCTTCATATAAATTTTCTATTCATTTCCCCAAGGACAAGTATGCTTGTAAAAGCACTTGTATATTTTCCCTAGTAATCCGTCGTAATTAGATTTGAATTCATCACGCCAGTTAACATAGTCATTTTCTAAAGACAAGTGTGCTAGTAAGTCTTAGAATTATGACTAGAAATCCTACTTAGCAAGACTAGTTAGATTCTAACCAATCTTTGAGAAACCCTAACTAGCGATTCATCTAGTTGCTTCTCCTAACCCTAGAAAGACCTTTTGAACTTCATTAGACCTTTTGAACTTCCTTGAACCATTTGAACCCTTGAACCTTAAATGAGCCCTTTTGACCTAAGTCAACCTTTGATCTTTTATCCATTGGTCCATAAATGTTAGAAGAATTATTACCCATTGGATAATAGACTAGTACTAGAATATATTAGATAATTCCTTGTCTAGATTTCCCATGGGATTCCCTAAATAAAGAAATAGAGTTACACCTAGTATTTTATTACCCTAGGATCTCTATGTACCTAATACTATATTTTAATAGAACATGGGTCAAATTGGAATATTATAATGTAGAATTTTGACTGAGAAATCTCTTAGATCACCTAGTACATGCTTAAATATAATATAGTACACTGGTACACCTACTTCTATATAAAATAAAGTTAGTACCCATGTGTTTAATAAAATTGTTTATTTATAAATCTTTCTCTTTTAAAATCTATTAGTTTAATAGATTCACCAATTAATTTAATAGATTCACCATGTGCCTAATTACTTAAAGTATTAGATATGTATATGTCATCCTAAGATTCTAAGTACTATTATATAATTTATGAGTACAACATGTGCCAATTTGACATTGTTTAATGGGGTATTTTGACCTAAAAATCTAGGAAGATCATGTAAGTACTAATGTACTTTGTATTCTTTGACATATATACATATATTAAACAAGGGAGAAAGATAGGAGAGAGAGAGAGAGGGAGAGAGAGAGGCCGAAGAGAGGGAGAGAGAGATAAGAGAGATAGGAGAGAGAAAGAGAAGAAGATATGGTGTACCCTTTGGATTATTTTCTACCAAATCTAAGTAATATATTCATATAAGTACCTAGTACCTTAGTTTATTAAAATAAGAAAACATGTGCCAATTAGATTAGTTTAATGGGAAATCTTGATTTGGGAAATCTAGTAAGATCATGAAGTACCTAGGTACATACTTATAAAAATATGTGTAATAAAAGACTAAATTTTCTTAAAAGTACATTATCTAGTATTATATTGGAACATGTGTGCTATTGATTAGTTTATTAGGATTTGTAATCTTCCTAGATTGTAAGTACATCCATTGTATAAATATATATGTGTACTTTGATATATATATATATATATATAATATTTCAGTAGAACACATGTGTATTGATTATTTTAATATGAAAGTCTTAGTCTTGAAGATCTAGTAGATTTAATAAGTACCTTCCATATATATATGTGTGTGTGTGTGTGTGTGTGTGTGTGTACTAGAGAGAGAGGGAGAGAGAGAGAAAATGCCGAGAGAGAGAGGGAGAGAGAACCAGAGAGAGAAAGAGAGAGGGAGAGAGAGAGAGAGGAAGGAAGAAGAAGAAAGATTGTACCTTGCTTGACCTTCCTTGATCTTCTATGTACTTTGATTTTCATATCACCCAAAGATTGTATTCTTCCTAGCCAAATCTTGTACAATTGTCCTAGTTTGTTAAACAAATGACCAAATCTTGTACAAACCTTCATCTTTCACTCAAAATCTTCCAAGATCAAATCCAAGTACCAAATCCATAGCCATGCAAGCCTAGTTTTAGACCTTGATCTTCCAAGGAAGCTTGATTTGGTTGAATAAAAAATGAGATGTAGAGAGAGAGAGAGAGGCCGGCTAGGGAGAGGAGAGAGGAGAACTTGGCCTATAATCAGCAAGCCATTCAAGCCTTGAACTCACACCTTCAAGCATTGCTCCAACTTCTCTCTAGAAACCATTTCTGTTTTTCCAGACAGCCTACTGCCCTCCACAAAACCTCATCTTTCTCCTACCTAAAGTAGTTTCTAGGATAAACTTCCTTCGGGAAAGTTGTAGAGTACTTCAAGATCTTCAAGTTAGACCCAAGAACCACCCTAATCGGTCAAGAAACGACAAAGATATTGACATCCGAAGTTCAGTCAAAATCTCGGATTTCCTTTTCCAGACAGCAAGCTGCCTCTTCCTTTATCATCATATTTCTCCTACCTAATGTACTTTCTAGGATCAACTCCCTTCACAAAAGTTGTAGAACACTTCTAGAGCTTCGATTTCGACTCAAGAACGATCATATTCGGCCAAATATTGACCGAGTTACTGCCATCCAAAGTTGAGTCCGAATTTGGAGTTCCACCGCCCGTAGAATTTTCCAACTAGCTTATTCGGCCCCGACTAGTTTCGGATCAAGGTAGGGTTTTTCCTACACCTCCTACACTCTAAGTATAGCGTAAAGTATGCGTATATTGAAAGGAATGTAGATCATCCTTACTCACTAGCTCTAAGTATAAATATTGTATGTTACTTGGTATGTTTGAAACATAAGTAGTTTATCCATACTTACTTCTCTAAATAGAGATAGTTCGTGTATAAAGTTGTGTTGTTGAAATAGATGTAGATTTTCCCTATCTACTTCCCCGAAGTATACGTAGATTAATCTCTACTCATTTCCCTAAGTATAGATAATAGTATGATCACGTTGATTTCCTATATCTACTTCCCCTATGAATACGTAGAATTTCCATCCACACTATTCTGATATATGCATTGCAATTCAATAAACATATGCTCTTTTGAACTTATGAAAGAAAGAATGAAATTTGAAAGATAAAAGTCCGTAGCTTAACTTTAAGTAATTGTATTTTGATCTTTAAAATGATATTAGACTTGCTATGTGCTTACTTGCATTATTTGTGGTTGTTTAAAGTAAAGCATAAGTGATTATCACTCCAAAGGCGTCCGTACATGTGACGTTATGCTTTACGAATGATTGAGCATGCTAAATGATATAGAATTGGATGATCTTGCTAGTTTAGTTTCAAGATTACAATGAATGATTATGATTTGGTCATAAGAAGTCCTGCCGCAAAGTCTATGCATGAAAACGAGACACGAAAACTAGAAGTTAGAAACATGGCACCTAGGGTGTGGCTAATGAAAGGAAGTGTTTGAAATGGTAAAATAATTTTTGAAACTACATAATGACCAATGTGGTAGTCATTATGTGAGTTGTGTGTGTGTGTGTGCGCCATTGGGAACCCGGCGCGGCGGAACCATTGTGAGGATACTCGAGAACCCGGCGCGGCGGAATCGAGGTTGGGTGTGTGGCTTGGTTTTCCGCGGAGAGGAGCCAATGCAAGTTTTGTGTGCCAATGGGAACCCGGCGCGGCGGAATCGAGGTTGGGTGTGTTAAAAATGGATTTTCGAAATGTTGATTTGGTAAATGGGAAGCTGTGTTTGAAAAGGCAAAATGTTTTGGAAACACCAACGTGGCCGGACTTGCCCGTTGGGCGGTGTTTGTGTGTGTGTGTGTGCGCCAATAGGAACCCGGCGCGGCGGAACCATTGTGAGGATACTCGGGAACCCGGCGCGGCGGAACCGAGGTTGGGTGTGTTAAAAGGATTTTCGAAATGTTGATTCGGTGAATAAAAGGTAAAATGGTGACACGGTCTACGAAACGCTGCGTAGGAGAAACTCTGATGACACGGACACTTGCGCTAGTCAAGTAATGAATGTGCATATGTTATTGTACATCTCTAAATGTGAAGTTATTGAATGCACATGTGTTAGTTTGGTTACTATCATGTATCATGGCTTATTGACTTGTTATGTGTAAGTTAAGGGTTAGTGGGTATAGGATTATTCTGCTGAGCTCTCGTAGCTCATGGTGTTACATTTGGTGACCCTAACATATTATATCGGTGGCGACGCTGGTATAATGTGTCAGACTTTGTATATGATCAAGATGAACAGTACACCTTGGAGGCTTTTGGAGCTGAAGAGCTTGCTAGGACGGAGGAGCAGGCGAAGCTGTAGATAGGAACCCTAGAACCCCTTGATTTTCCTTTCCTTTATGTAATGAGGGCACTCTGATGGAAATTTTGATGTAACAACGAGCCAGACTCTATTTAGAAATTCAATAAAATGTTTATTTAACGTACCCAAAAATGAGGGGCGTTACACGCCGCTTGTTGAATTTGATGGACGAAAGGACCGCCGCTTGTTGATTTGATGGATGGAAGGACTGCTGCTTTGTCACGCCCTCGATTTTCAACATAAATATAAATAACATTTCGTAATTAAAAATCCTCACAATAGCGTACATCATACCCCAAAAGAGTTCTACTCAAGGCACATCGGCCCAATGGCTTGAGATTACAAAGAGTGAAGGAAGAGTTAAATAGTTTACAATTATCCATTTGACAAGATAGCTAAAATAAAGATACAATTACATCTTTCAAAGAAAAATGTTACGAGTGTCAATGAAATTTCCCCATGTCAGCTTTCAAAAGATTTCCAATCAATGCATGCACTGCACTCCATGCTACAGCCCCGAATTCACACCTGAAAAATGAAGGGTTGAGCAAACACGTGCCCAATAGGAAAATCTCTACAAACCTTGTATGCAAAAGAGAAGATTTGGACATAAAAGAATGAAACCTGAGACGACGAAAGAGAATGTAACCAATGCAACTTCATGAAGGGAACTCAAGACTCATAAGTATTTCACTTGTCATTTATCAATCTATTAGCCATCTTTTAATACGCCGTTAGTGGTCAAACTTCTTCTCACACACTCATGCATTGAAAGACTTACATTCCGGGTCTTAAGGACCCCGTATATCTCCATTATGAGCTCTTGTAGCTCTTTCTCCAATAACACGCCGAACGATTTGCTTAAGAAACTTTCCGGGTTTCAGGGCCCCATATACCCATAATGCATTTCCGGGTGCTCAAGACCCCGTACATCCACTTTACATTCCGGGCACTCATGACCCCGTACATCCAATTTCAGTTCCGGGTATCAAGACCCCGTATGCCGACTACAATCCGTTGGTGTTGCATTTCGTCATATATATTCCTAAAGCTCTGATTTCACGATTCGAAGATAAAGAGAAAGAGAGTGATATTAAGTAAAAGGTTCACTCATCAATTCGTAATCCCATTTGTTTCCAAACTCGTTATCCCAACTCGCTCCTCGTACTACATGGCTTATAGTGTTAAGTTATCGCGTCACATTTATGATTCATCCAACCTCCTATCTAACAATCAACCTTATCGACATACACTTTTAGTATGAACAAGTTCACTGTATCAATCTTAGCATTTCACATTATCACCATTGGTTAAACGAATGCACTAATGAAACATTAGGATGACAATCCATTCCATACGATATTCTTGTTCAACGCAACGAGAGCCAACGAATGAGGTTGACCAAGGAATCATTGGAGCACAAGTAACCATGTTTGGAAGTGGTTTGGAACGGCCAAAAGTGTTCGGAGGTCAAAACAATGAGTTTCGAAGCAAAATAGTGAAAACTGGGTATAAGCTCACTGTATCGATACGGATAAAATCCGTATCGATACGGGTTGACTACGAGTTTGTCCAGTTTGTCCCGTATCGATACGGGTTAAGGGCCGTATCGATACGGAAGGCTTTCGAGCTGTTTTTTTGCAGATTTTTGAGACTTCGATTACAACAATAACAACAACAACCAATCACGATTTCATGTACAATACCACCTCAAGAACATACAAAAAGAGAGAGAAATCCCTACCTCGAACTTGGTGAACGAGCTCCAAACGAGAGATCGGGCCTCGGCCTCCAAAATCAACCACGAGTCAAATACGAACCACCGAGCTCCTACGAACGCGATTCGAGCTCCAAAGCACGTAAGGATGAAAGATTGGAAGGTGTATTGTATGGGTTTTGTGTTGGTTTGGATGAATTTGGGAGAGATTGAGAGAGATGGAGAGAGAACCGAGAGAGAGAGGAGAGACCGGGAGAAGAGAGAGAGAGGATTTGGGATTTTTAATCCCCTACACTCACACCTCTCTATATATACTCACACACCCACCAATTACACTTGCACTCCCTCCATAAACAACTCTCTCACATTAACCCCAAATCACATAATTCGACAAATCTCGCACTTTCTTCCAATTTCCAACATCGAATAATCCTTTAAATAATTTCTGAAAATTACGGGTCCTTACACCCTTCCCTCCTTAAAGAAATTTCGTCCCGAAATTTGCCAAACCAAGTCCAATCAACACACACTATATAGACACACAGACACGCATCAGCCATGACATGGTTCATCACGCCACGATTCAGTAATCATGCAAATCTTCGTCATAACTCATGTCAATAAAATCGAAACAGACGTAAGCATTCCTTTCTAACATTGTCCTCCTATTCCCACGTAAGTTTACACTAACGGCATCACCTTACCCTTCAAACTTACTCACGTAGATCTAGGATACGTGTCGGATTCTCACCATGGGACACGTCAGTTTTTAACTCAAATTCGGGCACCATATTCATACGTATATCTAACACAACACAAATGCTCAAAAGTCTCGGCGGCATTGCTAGACGGTACGCAATTTCTAAGCTTCCCCTTGTTGTTGCGAAATTCTCTATATACAATAATCTATCCAAGCATAAAGATCTTACCCACTAATGCAATCCGATAGTCCAATTGACTTCCTGAGACTTCCATCTAGAAGGTGCGGTGATCAATCGCCTCTTCCAACTGGATTTCATCGGTGTCGCTTGGGCATCCGAGGGATACATACCGTATCCGATACTTAACCTATCTTTCTACAATATAAGCTCTCCTCTATTTGTCCCAAACAAGACAAAGCTCGACGCGACGATACCTTACTAAATACGTGAATTCTCCCACTTTGAATGACAAAGGGTGATGACAACGGTCAACACAATCCTTCGGTTATCTCAAACGAAACAAGTGAGCTCCAAACTCGAATACTGATCAAGATCTCAAATAAAAAGGAACGAGGCATCCGGAATTCAAGAATACGCGTTATCTTTAAAATCTCCAAGCAATAAACCCAACGTTCCGACCACAACCTTCCTATTGCTCTATAAGCCAAATGAATCAATGAATGACTCCTAGTATATGACTGATTTCAATACTGAGAACAATCTCATAGTAACAAAGTAAGCCACTGTACAAACAAATTGAGGCGAGACCAATAATTTACCCATTACCAAAGATAAGCAAAGCTTTCAACAAATTGAAATTGAGTAACTTAGAATGAACTCTGTGCTTCCAGAGTTGAGAGATTTCAACAAAGACTACAATTCTGAACGCCACAGAGAACAACTACAACAAGTGAAGTTGAATTGAACAACAACCATAAGTCAATATCAATCAATATGTCACCAAGAATTTTGGTCCCAAATACGTGAGTATTACGACACAAGAACTTGAATAGAATAGCAATCTTCAATACATAGACTAGTAGCTGCAACAGTGGCATCGACACCAATCAATGAAGTCTAGATGAGCAAACCGATACGATGCAAAAGTAAGTTCCAATCACGTAACTTCAAGATTGAGGAGTCACAACAAACTGTGGCGCCAAAGTAAACAACGATGGCAACAAGGTCCATATTTGACGGTATGAATGAATTTGCATAACATCAGACACGTGAGATTTTTCTTTAAAGGGCTACGAACTCAATGCACCAACTCACACACCGAAGCCAGGAATTTGGAAAAGTTAGTTCAATTTTCTTACCATTTCACAATTCTAGGAAACTAGTGCATACATTTTGACAAAAGAGCGTCCCGATACAAGTGACGAGAATAATGTAAAGATAGAGCCAAAACCGACAAAAGACATACAACCGAGCTTAGACCGATACCAGATGGCGCAAGATTCTCGATGAGCCGGAATGAAATAGTATTGATCAAACCATGTACCTTTAAGATTAAGGAAAAAGGCCACAATTTTAACAAGATTCGAACTTGCAAACACAAAGATTATAATGTCATTGAAGACATCACTACTAACTTGGCCTTAATAGATAGATAGGTGTTGCAACAGCGGAGATCAAGTGAATGGCAACTACGAACTGAGAGAATTGTAACCACAACGACGGAATTCCAGATTGACCAGCGGGATTTTATACCACGAATCATAACGTAAGAAGTAGAACAAGAGTACAAGACAAGAAATATTCATTGATTTCAATAACAAGTATGTCAAAATCGATAGTAAACACACCACAAGATATCTCGTAACAAGGATCCGGGTGCCATGAGGGAGCATTAGAAATGATTGTGTGATAATTGATGCAGGTGTCAAAACCTATTCAACCCAATGATCAAACGACCTCATGAACAACCAGCTCAGATACAAATTTCGATTAGAGTTCAACTAGACCATAGAAAAGAAAAAAAAACAGTAAGAGAAAGACTTGGATAGAGACACACTCGACATATAGCAAATAATCACTAGTGTAACCAAACCTTTCCCAAGGCAGAACCAAACCTCGCTTTACACCCAATAGGGAATCAAAGGCTAAAGGATAACTTAGAATAACCAACTCATAGTCTCAACAAATAAGAATAGATTAAAAATTTTCGATGTTCCAATTCAAGTCAAAGGAAAGATGCAAATCGTATATTTATGGCATGTTCCCGAATTAAAAGATTCTAGTAAAGAATTTAAATGAGATGGGAGAAATTACCCCTATACATCCGATGTCTCTGGAACCTGAGAAACGGTAGGATTCGCTCCTCACTCAACGTGTGACCCCTGACCCGAAGTAGACTAGAACTGTGAATGATGCCGAACAAAACTTTGTCCTGGTCTCACTGAACTAGACCCACTATGCCTTCCTACTTTCCGAGGGCATCTTCTTGCAAGATGATCAGGTGCACCGCAAATGAAGCACGCCTTTTGTTGTTGTGAACACTGAGCGAGAAAGTGACCCGGCTGACCACACCGATGACACACGATTTGTGGTCTGACAGAAACTCCATGACTTCCCGATGAAGTAGGTGATCCAAAACTCTGCTGAATCTGCAAAGTTTGTTGTGGTTCCCGTTGCCTCTTCTTCCCTGACTCCCAGAACTTTCCGAAGGCAAACTTGCACTAGCAGACGATGCTTGGGTTCCCACACTTCCACATCTCCGTGTATACTCACTGGATTCTCAACACTTCTTGCACATTCGACAATCTCAGAAAACCTCCCAATGCGCTGGCTCACCACTAACAACTTAATAGATGGGTGTAACCCTCTCTCAAAACGCCTACACTTCCTTTCCTCTAACGCCACTAACTCTGGTGCAAAGCGTGATAAGGATTGAAATTTTATAGCTTAATCAGAGACTGTCATATTTCCTTGCTCTAACTCCTCGAACTGCCCTCTAAGTTTCTCACGGTACGTTTCTGGAAAATATTGATTCTCAAAGAGTTCTTCAAACTCAGCCCAAGTCAGGTTCTCTACATCTGGTTCATTTGTTCGATTAATAGCCCTTGCCATTGTCCTAGCATCCTTTCTTGCTCCTAAAACCGATTCCCACCACTCATTTGCCTCACCGATAAGTTGAATGGCCACAATACTCACTCGAAGGTCATCTTCCGTAATCTTAAGAGCGTTAAAGATTTTACGAATTTGTGCTAGCCAATGGTCGGCCACAAGAGGATCACTACTCTCCCCATCGAATTGAGGCGGTTTCATACGGCAAAATGCCCTCATCACTTCCATGGCACGATCATTCGTGTTAGCCCTAAGTGCTGGATTCAAAAGATTCGACTCTGCAAGTGCCGCTATGATTTCCCTAGCAAGGTTATTCTCACGTCTCGGTGGCATCGTGCTACAAAAATTGAAAGCTTAACACAATTAACGACAATTACCATCAATTACGACAACTATTAACAACAACCATAGTTCCATCGCGAGATCAAGTCTCCAACTCCCCCGGCACGGGTCAACAATACCACAATACCACATGTCATCATAGATGCAATGTCACACCGATGCACTGACTCATTCATGCAAGCACACATGTTATGTAATTTTTTTTTTGCAATGTTTTTGAACCCATGAGACTAAAGTCTCCCCACGGTCTCAAAGTATTATAAGCCTATGCTCTGATACCAAGTTGTCACGCCCTCGATTTTCAACATAAATATAAATAACATTTCGTAATTAAAAATCCTCACAATAGCGTACATCATACCCCAAAAGAGTTCTACTCAAGGCACATCGGCCCAATGGCTTGAGATTACAAAGAGTGAAGGAAGAGTTAAATAGTTTACAATTATCCATTTGACAAGATAGCTAAAATAAAGATACAATTACATCTTTCAAAGAAAAATGTTACGAGTGTCAATGAAATTTCCCCATGTCAGCTTTCAAAAGATTTCCAATCAATGCATGCACTGCACTCCATGCTACAGCCCCGAATTCACACCTGAAAAATGAAGGGTTGAGCAAACACGTGCCCAATAGGAAAATCTCTACAAACCTTGTATGCAAAAGAGAAGATTTGGACATAAAAGAATGAAACCTGAGACGACGAAAGAGAATGTAACCAATGCAACTTCATGAAGGGAACTCAAGACTCATAAGTATTTCACTTGTCATTTATCAATCTATTAGCCATCTTTTAATACGCCGTTAGTGGTCAAACTTCTTCTCACACACTCATGCATTGAAAGACTTACATTCCGGGTCTTAAGGACCCCGTATATCTCCATTATGAGCTCTTGTAGCTCTTTCTCCAATAACACGCCGAACGATTTGCTTAAGAAACTTTCCGGGTTTCAGGGCCCCATATACCCATAATGCATTTCCGGGTGCTCAAGACCCCGTACATCCACTTTACATTCCGGGCACTCATGACCCCGTACATCCAATTTCAGTTCCGGGTATCAAGACCCCGTATGCCGACTACAATCCGTTGGTGTTGCATTTCGTCATATATATTCCTAAAGCTCTGATTTCACGATTCGAAGATAAAGAGAAAGAGAGTGATATTAAGTAAAAGGTTCACTCATCAATTCGTAATCCCATTTGTTTCCAAACTCGTTATCCCAACTCGCTCCTCGTACTACATGGCTTCTAGTGTTAAGTTATCGCGTCACATTTATGATTCATCCAACCTCCTATCTAACAATCAACCTTATCGACATACACTTTTAGTATGAACAAGTTCACTGTATCAATCTTAGCATTTCACATTATCACCATTGGTTAAACGAATGCACTAATGAAACATTAGGATGACAATCCAATCCATACGATATTCTTGTTCAACGCAACGAGAGCCAACGAATGAGGTTGACCAAGGAATCATTGGAGCACAAGTAACTATGTTTGGAAGTGGTTTGGAATGGCCAAAAGTGTTCGGAGGTCAAAACAATGAGTTTCGAAGCAAAATAGTGAAAACTGGGTATAAGCTCACTGTATCGATACGGGTAAAATCCGTATCGATATGGGTTGACTACGAGTTTGTCCAGTTTGTCCCGTATCGATACGGGTTAAGGGCCGTATCGATACGGAAGGCTTTCGAGCTGTTTTTTTGCAGATTTTTGAGACTTCGATTACAACAATAACAACAACAACCAATCACGATTTCATGTACAATACCACCTCAAGAACATACAAAAAGAGAGAGAAATCCCTACCTCGAACTTGGTGAACGAGCTCCAAACGAGAGATCGGGCCTCGGCCTCCAAAATCAACCACGAGTCAAATACGAACCACCGAGCTCCTACGAACGCGATTCGAGCTCCAAAGCACGTAAGGATGAAAGATTGGAAGGTGTATTGTATGGGTTTTGTGTTGGTTTGGATGAATTTGGGAGAGATTGAGAGAGATGGAGAGAGAACCGAGAGAGAGAGGAGAGACCGGGAGAAGAGAGAGAGAGGATTTGGGATTTTTAATCCCCTACACTCACACCTCTCTATATATACTCACACACCCACCAATTACACTTGCACTCCCTCCATAAACAACTCTCTCACATTAACCCCAAATCACATAATTCGACAAATCTCGCACTTTCTTCCAATTTCCAACATCGAATAATCCTTTAAATAATTTCTGAAAATTACGGGTCCTTACATGCTTGTTGAATTTTGGACGGAGCAGGCTATCGCTGAATTTGGATGGAACAGGCAGCCGCTTGGGGATAGATTGGACGGGAAGATCGCCGCTTTGATTGATTGAATGGACGGGAGGACCGCCGCTTTGATTGAATTGATGGACGGAACAGGCCGTCGCTGATGGAATTGACTTGAATGGACTCTGTTAGCCCCAGGGATGATTAACCATTTTATAAAAACATGAATTAGGGCAACATGCGCTGTCGTTGAGAAGCATTTGATGCAGACTCACTGATTGGGCCTCAGGCGCACATAAAACCTGCGTACGCTGGTGAATGATTGGTGTACGCCTGTAAGGGTTGTGGGCCTCAGTTTCAAAGCTGGCCCAGACTCGGGCCAATCCCCTTTTCTTCTTCTTTTATCCCTAGAATGAGATAGGAACCGCCATACAGCGGTTTTCAAAACCAAAACTCTATCTCTCACGATTCTCTCCTCTGCCTTTCCTCTTCTTTCGTAATTTCATGCCCAAACACACAAAAGCCACATAGCTCACACCATGGAAGGTGATATAGCAGCAATGGTGGTGGCCATGGCGGTGATCGACCAAGGGTTGGCGAGGCTGAGATCGAGAGGTCTCGAATCGATGATCCGACGGCAGGAAGAGTCTCAATGAGCACTGGTGCAGAGGTTTAGAGCAGCGATGGCGACGACGAGAGCCATACAGAGGAGGTTGGTGTCAATGGTGATCGGCGTACGCCGGTGGCGGAGGAGCATATTGTAGACACCCCAATTTGGACTTTTCAAAAATCCTTGATTTGTGGCCCGGAGGCTCCCCGATGATGACTTTGGATTGAAACAAGCCTGGTACCGATCAGAACTTTACTCCTTGAAAGATTTGAAGAGGGATTAAAAATGGTTAAAAACATTTTCAAGCGCTTGGGAGCAATCCCAAGCGCTCAAAACTGTTTCACAAAACCTCTGGCCTGGCTCTTTCTCGAGCGCTCGAGAGTAAGGTCCCAAGCGCTCGGGAGTGATCCCAAGTGCTCGAGACTATTCTATTGCCCAATGGATGGTAGTATCACCCACTCACCATGCTACTCATCATTATAACCACTTTGAGCCCGCCGATGGCTCGGTCCACACTCAACCTCTGGTGAAAGATATTCAGGCCAAAGATTTTCCCCTTAAAAAAATGTTTTATCAAAACCATTTGAGGTCTTGGCCTATAAATATGACTGGTTTTTCTGCTAGAAAGAGGACCACAAAATCTTCACTCCACCAGAACTCTCATCCTCTGCTCTCTCTCTCTAGCTCAAAACCAAAAACCTCCAAACTCTCTTTCTAAACTTCAAAGGCTTTGCAAATCACCAAGGAGAAAGGGCAAGAAATCTAGAATACTCTTTTGATCTCTTGTACTCTCCTCTCTTCATCCACACTTCAAAGGCACACCAAGGAGCAAGGTTCAAGGAAAAGGTATAAAACTTTACCTTTGGTCACAACTAAAGGGCTATTCATCCCTTCTGAGGGGGGTCTCTCAGCCTGACCCAGTCTTCAATACTGGGTGCATGGTTGGGAGACCCTAGTGTAAAAACAAGAGCAATGGGGCATAAGAAAATGTTTTCACAAAACCCTTACTGGAACTACTCCCAAGCGCTCGAGAGTACTCCTGAGCGCTCGGGACGGTTCCCAGTTTCATGCATGCCCCCTTTGTGATGCAGTAGGTTGGGAATGGTGTGAGATATTAAAAGAATTGGTTTTGTTTTGGCATGCATGCCCAGAAAATGGTTTTCCCCCTAAAAACATAAACATTTTCTCACAAGTTTTCATGTGTGAACAAGGCTTCTCTCTTTCAAAGTTAAAAGAGGTTCTCCTCTTGGGAAATGCCAAAGCAAGGGCCTTTGTATGTCAAAATCAGTACCATTTCCCGTTTGAGAGCAAGCTGATCCCAAGCGCTCCGGACCATTCCAGAGCGCTCGGGAGTGCATGCATGTCATTGCTTCCCAATTCCCGATCTGATGTGTTATCTGGTCTCTGCATGCTTTAGTGTGGCCTGTTGCTCTTTTAAATTCATAGATTTAGCTTTGTTAAGGCAGGGATTCATGATTTGAAAGAATTGAAGGCTTAGCTCAGTCTTCCAAGTCCTCTGCTGAGCCAGTAGTGTACTTAATATCATTTATGTTTCCTATTTTAGCATCGTATTCTGTCTGTGCTAACAAAGCTTGCAGGTTGGGTATCAGAACTCCCAAGCGCTCGGGACTGCTCTCGAGCGCTCGAGAGTGAAGCCAGTGACAGATCTTCAGTTTCTGTGATCATGCATTTTGCTCACTTTCATTTAATCATCCACTTCCCCCTGTACAATTGCTCATGCATGCACTTCTTACCTGTTATAATTGCGGATACTTGCTAAATGATCTAATGAAACAAAATCCCTTTGAAAAATCCCACAAATGTTTAGTAGAGACCGATTTCGAATCGGGCGAGGGGGGTGCCGTAAAACCCTTCCCCCCTCGTAACATGGCTTCCGAACCCTCAAAACGATCTCTGGTTTTCAATCTAAATCAATCATTTTTCAATATAAAACGGTTTCTCGGGTGATTAACCACAAATCCGGGTGGCGACTCTTCAAACCACATTTTTCTTCAAGACGGGAGCCAAATATATATTATATTTTTCGGGCTGGTAGCCCACAGTGGCGACTCTGCTGGGGACATTTAATTAATACTTGAGAAAAAATTTGTTTGTTGATAAAACGACCCGCTTTTCTTGAATATCATTTAAACTTGTGAGCCAGGCTTGAAAAACATTTGTGGGATTTTCAAAAGGGATTTTGTTTCATTATTTATTTCTTGTATGCATATATCTTGTGCAACCCCGCTGTTGTGTTTCGGCAATCCTACCCGCTTGCCGGTGATGGGGAATCCCGGAATGCTCAGCAACCCTCGACCATGATGAGTCATCCCTACCATTTGTACCATTATTGGGTGTACGCTCAATAGTGGGAGGTATACTTTGACTCTAGTCCGGGGAACCCACTTCAAACCAAAACTGGCCCTCGTACGTGTTTAGAAAGCAATAGAACCTTCCAAACTAGGACAGGGACCCGCAGGGTAGGATTATATGCCATATCCTGTCTACATGTTACTGCTTTCTGCATCTCACCGTGCATGTCATGCCGTCATGCTGTCCGTTCATTTTTTAGTCCTGCGCTTTTAATCTCACTCGCACGGTCTGTAGAAGGTTGCCAAGGCCCGATGATGAGTCGTGCACTCTGGTGTACGTTGTCTAAACTACATGAGTCCTTAGAACAAGGAGACTTTGGGAAATCAGGATGTTACTAAGTCCTTAACTAATGCCTAATCGAAATTTCAACGGAGAATAAGGAATGACAAGGAAAACGGCGCCGTGATGTCACTTTACTTACACCACCTTGGCTAATGGCACCGTGTCACTGACACCACGATGGTTGGGGTATCACGCCGTCTATACTAAGTTATTCTAAGTTCAAAATTGAGACTTTGAACGAGGACTAGTTGAATACTTAGTTCATTTTGACATCTCTTAGAATTTGTCGTTCTAAACGAAGGATACACCCTAAAAAGAAATTCTGAGGAATTAGGCAACCTTCGAAAGACTGTTATCCTGTCACCCTTGCACATCGCACCTTGCATCTTACGCTTTCCTTTTGTGTCTCATATAGAATTCTGAGACTCGCTTGCGCAGTCTTCGCGAGGTTGCCAAGACCCAATGAAGAGTCACGCACTCCATGTGCGTGTTGTTTAAATACGTGAGTCCTTAGAACAAGGAGACTTTGGGAAATCAGGATGTTACTAAGTCCTTAACTAATGCCTGGTCGAAATTTCAACGGAGAATAAGGAATAACAAGGAAAACGGCGCCGTGATGTCACTTTACTTACACCACCTTGGCTAATGGCACCGTGTCACTGACACCACGATGGTTGGGGTATCACGCCGTCTATACTAAGTTATTCCAAGTTCAAAATTGAAACTTCGAACGAGGACTAGTTGAATACTTAGTTCATTTTGACATCTCTTAGAATTCGCCGTTCTGAACGAAGGATACACCCTAAAAAGAATCTCTGAGGACCAAGGCAATCCTTCATAGGATGTCATTGCTTGAGTCAGGGTCTAGGAGACCATAAATCCATGGAGTTTGGGATACCTCTGGTGTTCGCCGTGCCCGAACGGCTCCCTCTAGTTTAGCCTTAGGTTCATCTTCTAGCAGTCTTATTGCTCTGTCTAGGATGGTCTTAGATAAGGAGATTGGCTCTGATTCCCAACGTGAGGAATTAAACCTGCCTGACACCGACTTACCTGTGACTGTTGGAACTTTCCGTAAAGTGCAATCCCTCATGTCGACGACGACAACACGTCAATTACAACTCTTTTATTCAGCACACATTTTAATAAATCATAACAGGGGCACGTTCTGAGTTCGCTTTCTGCTTTACTGTCAGCACTAAGCCACCCATCCCACACAAAGCCACACCATCTTCTCCGACTATCTCGAAATGGCAGGGCAAGCAGAGCTGATTGAGCTAAGAAGGGCTGTAGAAGAAATGAATCGAAAGATGGATGAGCAAACGGCTCTATTGCAAGGGCTGATTGGCATTCTCACCTCCATCGTGTCAAATCCAAATCTGGGATTGAACGCTGATAAGGCCAGGATCGAAGGAACTCCGCAAACCTGCCACTCTCCAACTGCCGGAGTCAAGCCACGATCAGAGGTGACGCTTTCTGACATGCTCAGAGACTTGGTCGAATTCCACGACGCCAAGAAGCGCTCAAAGGAAGGTACAGGGTCCTTGCCTAAAACTAGGACTAAAAGGCAGGATGTGCACAAAGGCAAGAAAGCATCATGCAGTGCCGAGGCAAGCAACGTCTCCGCGAGAGGCTCCCTTGGCACCGCTATGAGCCCTCAATCCAGTGGCAAGATCCCACCAAGGTTCCTCTCTCGCTTTTCTGCCCCTTTGTCTCTGGTTTATGGGAGACTCCTCGAAGCCGGTCTCATCCAGCCGCTCCCACCACCCCCCCCACCTCAGAAGCTCTCGTCGTCCCACAATCCGGACGCCTATTGTACCTTTCACCAGTGTGCTGGCCATTCCACTAACAGCTGCTTCCGTCTCCGCCACAAAATTCAAGACCTCATCGATGAGGGAATCATCTCACCTCCACCTTCAAAACCAAGTCCTGCTGTGGGGAATTATCTTCCGACCTTCGAGGAGTTCAAGGTTGCCCAGGCCAGCGACTTGATGGGACATGGTTCCTTTGGGCAACTATTGAGCAACCAAACCATCAACGGCAATGGTATGAAAGCCCACCCCCTCCAGTGCATCATCGACAATTGGTCGCCGGAGCCCGTTGTTCCAACCCTTGATATGCTCAGTGCCTTAGCCTCAAGCTCCAAACCGATGTAGAGTCTGAGGATGGATCAGAATTCGAATAACGCTTGAGTTGCCTGCCCATGGACGGAATTTGCTCACAAGTTTGGGAAACTTTTGAATTTCGAGTCAAGTCTTAGTCTTTTAATTTCAAGTCAATTTGTACTTTCAATCTTTCATGCTTTCAGGACTGTTGGTTGTCAAAATTCGAGTTTGTAATCGAAAAGGAGAAAAATCAAAAAGAAGGTCAGTTTCGCTTTGCTGAACTACTTTATGACCTGATTCCTTTACAAGAAAGATACGTAGGCAGCCTTATCCCGAGGCCCGGTCATGTTCTTGTGAGTCAATCCCCAAAATTCAGTCGCAATCTTTCGAGTCAATCTTTTGCCGGTTTGTCCTGTCTCTTGATGACGAACCTCTTGAGTCAAAATTGTGATAATAAACTTGTGTTTTGTGATAATCCCTCAACTTGGAATTGTTTTTCACCGTCATTTGAGAAATTCAAAACACGAAGTATTTTGCCCTTGCGAGAAGAAGAATTTCAGGGGACCATTCCCTGACGCCATGAAGAAGCAACGCCTTGGCCCAACTAAAAAAAAAAGAAAAAAAAAATAGCTCGCTAGATCAAAACATCAAAACATGATCTAGGCAAAAGTTAGAGCGCACATATCTCTTGACTTGCATCTAGGATCCAGTTATCAAGTTGTGCAATTCAAAATGAAGAAAGGCATTATTTTCTTTTATCACACGCTTGAAGATATATATCCATTGATAAACCCCTTTTGAGCCTAAATCAATTTCTTTGAAAGAACCCAGCCAGGCAGCTATCCCCCACACTGGGTGAAATGAGGAAGACAAAAGTGCCAAGCACCTGGCCATCATCGGCGCGTCGGAACTCAAAGCGTGAAAGTGCCAAATGCATACGCACACTGGAATGCAAAACATTGAAGAAAAATCAGAAAAAGCTCAGAATCAACGAAAGTACCAAACACATTGGCACAACAAAAGGCGAAGCAAAGCAAGCAAATAAGGCGCCCGTCAAAAGCAAAAGGGGCACAAAATCATTCAAGATGGCGGCTAGCTCTCGAAACCCAAAGAAAATGAAAAAGTTTGAGCCTATTATCCTTTCCTTGCTAAACCAAACCTTGGCCACATTACAACCCGAATAAAGTCCTCTCAGATTGAAAAGAACAACTTGATAACAAAAATCCTGGACAGCAGGGGAAAACAAAAAGGTGCGCCAAGGTGTTTTGAGAATCGTGCAAAAATTTCGACCTGGGGCATGATTATTGATAAAAATCCTCGTGTTTTGCCAAAACAATTTCAAAAACCCCAAATGGGAAAATCATCAAAACATGATTTTATCGTGACAATTTCAAACATTAAATTCTCAAATAATCAAGCTCCTCGTCCGGTCGCATCAAAACTCCTCGTCCAGTCAAAGTCTTCGTTAAGAGTCAGTCTTCTGATAATGGATCTTTCTTATCCTTTGAGTCGTCTGGACCTTGTCCAAATTCATGCAAGGTCATTTCCGGTCGTCGTTAAAGTCCCAACTCGTGAGAGAAGCTCCAATACATGGAACAACCTGCACTTTTGATCATGACGGATCTGGTCGCCGAAAGCTATCAGTGGGATCAAAGGAATAGGATCAGAACTAAGGATTGTCACTTACTGGGGCACGTCAGCCCAATGCCCTCAATCACTGCAAGCGTACAGCCGACCTCAAGACTAGGGCATGCATGCTCAAAGTTCAAACCAGCTTCAACACAAGCCCTGGCTCCAGCTCAAACCCAACTTCCACCCAAAAACAAATTCCGTCCCAGTTCTCACAGGTCCTGAAAATACCAGTCCGCTGACCAAAAATAGTAAAGCAAAAGGGATACATAGACATGTCCTTTGTTTTTCAAAAAATGAAAATAAAAGTAAAAATACCATTGCTGTTGTCAATACGTCGAAACAGGGATCTCACTTTATGGCATCAACCTCTTATGGTCACCTTCATCTTTAGCAAACCTGACTGCTTGGCATGCTACCTCTCGGCGTCATCCGGCGGCACACCTCTTTAACCAACAGGGGACTGCGAATAGCAGAAGTCCCAAGCGCTCGGGAGTGGAAACCCAAGCGCTCAAGAATGCTCTCGAGCGCTCGAGAATTCTGCTATTTACAGCAGCTTCTAATTCCAGCTTTTATTAGCCTCAATTCAGCCTCACCATTGCATGAATCTTAGATCAGTAGGTCCTCAGCATGTAATCTGAGGATACGGCAGTTGTCATCATGTATTTGCTTCTGTATCTGTCCATTTTCTTCGAAAATACGAAAACTTCTAAGATTTTCATTCCGCAAACGTATCAAATTCCACGTTAGGTGTGTTTGATCGAGTCCGGTGACCCGCGTAGGTTGCATTGTGCATTTCTAACTGTGTGGCATGATCAAACGCGCATTAATGTTCTTAGTTCAAGTTTTGGTCATTTCAAGCATCCCAAAAATCGTCATTTTCATGTGCATGTGAATATCGGTCTTTGCGTCTAAGACGTTGTTGTTAATATAGTATTTCTCGCAAGTCACGACACTCATTGTTAACGGCACAGTGCACTCGGTTACAATCAGAAGCCCTTAAGTCTAGTTATTATCGTCAAAATTAACAAAGGATTTGCTATCGTGTGTCGAACGTCAAGTTTTCATCATTTCTTTGGAAGCATCGAATAAAAGTTGCAAACGAGCATAATTCTTAAAAACGAACACCGAAGAATGAAGTGCGAATTCTCATAAATGAAGTACGGTATTTACAATAGGTAAGAAAGGAAGTGCGAAAGCAGGGGCAAACACGCGCCCAATCCTAAACCACTGGGGCACGCAGACCCAGACAAAATCAAGGCACGTAGGCCTAGAAGCTACAACTATGCTGGCACGCAGGCCCATGTACTAGAAAAGCTAGCAAAAAGCGAAGCCTGAGACTCAGACGCGACGAGTCCTCTTCTGCTGGTGGCCCTCAGACTCCGTGCTCTTACTCTCATCACCATCGTCGCCGCCGTCTGCGCTAGTGGAACCAGAAGCAGTCTCCGAATCCGTCGACCCTAACACACGCGACTCGGACGACTCCTCTGTCTCATCCTCCGGTGACCCCCCGCGAGCGAGTCTCCGCTGGGACCCTGCCCTAGGAACGACCTCGAACTGCCTAGTCTCCGCAGCAAGCCGTGACGCTCCCTGTCTCCCCTGTCCGCGTGTGCTGGTAGAAGCTGGAGGTCGTGCCCTAGCTGAACGTCGTGGCTGCACCTGCATATCACGAGCATACGATCATTCTTTACATATTCCAAAGTTCAATTGATTTATTAAAAATTCCATGTCATGCATTGTCGTACCTCCGGAACGACAAGAGAAACGGGTCTAGGGGCAGGTCTAGTCGGCAAGACCCTCCCTCACGCACAACCCTTCAGCAGGTGGCGCATTCCCACCATCAACATGATGGCTGTCTCGGCCCACTCTCGCGGCACCTATAGTG
Source organism: Rhododendron griersonianum (assembly GCA_018127125.1). NCBI lineage: Eukaryota > Viridiplantae > Streptophyta > Magnoliopsida > Ericales > Ericaceae > Rhododendron > Rhododendron griersonianum. The sequence goes on from CM030791.1 coordinate 39,805,877, forward strand.
TTCAAGTATTAGAGACGTGCAAGCAGTAATCATTCGGAGCTGTAGACACCTCCCAAACGGGGCATCGCCATACAGATTGATCACGTTGCGTTTAATCGATTGGTTGCTCACTTCATAAACCAAAATCATGGACATTCCCATGGCTAGGAACATCGCCACACGATAACGGTTATCATCAAATAGAGTCGCCACCCAGTTTATTAAAACTGGGAAAACAGATAGAGATTCTGGATACGGGAGCCAAAAGTACAATAAGGGGAAGGTGTTAGGCACCCCTCTTTGCCCAGTCGTGAGACTAGCCCATAATCGTTCAACATAAGACGTATAGATGCTTTGTTTAATTCTAACACATAGTCTGTTTAGTTATTCCTTTAAACAGTAAGCAAGGTGAGCCAGTGCGATAATTGAAGCATGCATTAGAAAGCAGAAAGGCAAACAAATGTCCCAGGGAGATGGATCTCACGGCCGGTGAATAGATGTCACGGCCGAGAGATCCTCCTGGTTTGATGTACCGGCCGAGGAATCGAAGCCCCGGTCGGTGTTCTTCCTCACACCAGACAGAAAGATTAATGGATAATCAAAATGCTACGATTAAGCGTAAGAACGATAAATAAAACAAACCAGAGGCCGTTGGGCCTCACCACCTTGATCCCTCAGTTGCTTGATTGCTTTGGATTGGGCGTGGTTGACTGATTGCTTGATCGAGAACCCTAGAGTTAGGGTTTGAACTTCGGGGTTTGATCGCCGAATTGACGGCTGCCTTCGGAAGGTTAGGGCTTTTGGAGTATGGGATTGAGGGAGTATTTGTGCAGAGTTTCGAGGTTTGATTGTGTGTAGGTATCTCAATTTCTGTGTGTTAAATTCGGAGCCCAAAGGCCCCTTTATATAGGCATAGGGATGACTCACTCCGGCCAATCAAATCACGAGATGGCAATTGCAATTGCAATGCATCTCTAACTCTACGTCGTGATCTCCGAACGTAGCCCGAACGCATCGGAAAGGTAGTGTAGTTGGATCAAACCAAACGTCTGACAGAACGTTCCAGAGTCTGGAAAAAGGTCGATCTGGCGGCCGAGCAAAGGATGTCGCGGCCGTGGAATGGATGTCTCGGCCGAAGGATAGATCTCACGGCCGAGGGATTGATCTCTCAGGGAGATTTTGCTGGCAACAGGTTGCTCGGGTGAGGGATTGATGTTGTGGCCGTGGGATCGATGTTACGGCCGTCAGATGGATTCTCCTAGGCTTCTGTATTTCTGTCTGAAAGGCTGTATGGCTTTGAATTGGGTCCTCTAAGTGGTCAAAGTTCTCACCGAAAGTCTTAAGGTCCTCAAGGAAGCAATCAGCAATCATTGTATCCATTTCATCATCGGGATTGTCCCAAGGTGGGACTTGAAATAATCGTTAGGCCAAATTGGGGTGTCTACAGATGCCCCTCTTTGACTGAACTCAGACGGATCGCGAGACATGTTTGAGTAAGAGTCAAAGCTGTAAAAAGCAACTCAATTTGGTCCAACCACTATTCCAAGGGGTTTTCGAAAAAGGTTTTGTTATGGTCGGGCCGGGAGGCTGCCTACGTATTCCACAAGGGAAATTCAGACCAATCGTAGTTCGGGCAATAAAGAAAAATGAAAAAGTTTGGAGGGTTAGAGACAGAAGACGTACCTTAGGGCTTTAAAAGCCGTAGTGTGACGTACCTAGACTGAGCCAGGGTTTTGGCGGAAGATAGTTGAAGGAGCGCGGGGCTACCTGGGGAGTTTTTGCGGAGAGCTTCCTTAGTATTTTGGGGTAGATCAGTACACTGCAGGTGCGTTTGCTTTTCTTGATCATCCTTACTTTGACTGAAAGGAGCTCGATAGAGTAGCCTATCCTTGCGAATGAGCTGGAAGGAATTGATGTAATGGGGTGGAGTCCAAATCATCTACTGGGGATGAATTGGACGCCGGGTTGCTTTTGAGATATGGGGGCGCAGGGCCAGTGACTGGAGCTTTGGTGATGAGGGAACTGAGGCACGGAGCCGGTTGTAGTCATGAGGCGAGAGCCTGGAGAGTGATTGATAGGACCGAAGCGCGGAGCTGGTGTTGATCATAAGGCGAGAGCCTGAGGTGATTGATAGGACCGAAGCGCGGAGCTGGTGTTGATCATAAGGCGAGAGCCTGAGGTGATTGATAGGACCGAAGCGCGGAGCTGGTGTTGATCATAAGGCGAGAGCCTTGAGGGGATTAGATTGAGGCGTGGAGCCTGCTGTGGTTTATGAGGCGGAGACCTGAGATGAGCTTAGAGCTTGATGGGACCGGAGCGCGGAGCTGGTATTGATCGAGATGAGAGCTGTGGTGTCAGAGCTTTGAGCTTGACGTGATGAACCGAAGCGCGGAGCTGGTATAAGGCAAGGGCCTGAGGTGAAGGAACTGAGGCATGGAGCCCGAAGTGATTGAGGCGTGGAGCCTGCATGCAGTCTTGAGGCGAGGGCCTGAGTTTGTCGGAGCTTAGAGCTTGACGTGATATGAACCGAAGCGTAGAGCTGGTTGTATTCTGATGGTCTGTGCACGGAGCTTTCTCATCATAAATGTTGACGTGGAGCCAAAGGATCGAGGCGTTGGGCCGATCAAATAAAACCGAGGCATAGAGCTGGTTGATAGCAGGGTTGACCTGTTTCATGAGAGATATGCAGAGTGTACATGTGTGATGATGGTTGTTAGATGTGAACAGATGTGATGATGCAGAATCGATGTGAAAATGTTGATGCAAATGTGCACGGGCTCGTGCGTGTGTGTTTGTTTTAAGCTTAGAGCTTCTATCAAGTTCTGGACTTGAGCATTCAGAGCGTAGAGCTCGAGCATTCGGACGGCAGAATCCGAGCATTCAAAGTACAGGCTTTGAGCGTCCAGTATGCAGTGGTTGGGCATCCAAGCGTAGAGCTTGAGCAATCAAGTATATAACTTGAGCATCCAGTACGCAGTGGTTGGGCATCCAAGCGTAGAGCTTGAGCATTCAAAAATGTTAGATTTTTTAGCATTCAGGCGTAGAGCCTGAGAATAGATGTCTTTGATTGATGGGGCTTAGAGCCTGTTGCTTGTTTACGGCTTCGAGCCAGTTGAGATGTTGGGCTTTGAGCCACTGAGTTTATGGCTTCGAGCCATTTCAGAGGGTAGATACAGGCTTTGAGCCTATTAGAGTAATGGGCTTGGAGCCGCCGAGGTGGTAGATATAGGCTTCGAGCCTGTTGAGATAATGGGCTTTGAGCCGCTGAGGTAATAGACATAGGCTTTGAGCCTATTAAGAGCTTGATTGTGTACGGCTTCGAGCCAGTTGAGACAATGGGCTTGGAGCCGCCAAATTGAGTGATAACAGGCGTAGAGTCTGTTGTTGTGATAGCGAGCACAGAGCTGCTGATTCGAGGGCTTCGAGCCGCTGGGTGATAGTAGACGTAGAGTCTGTTGAGATAGGCTTCGAGCCTATTTGAGGTGATGGCTTGGAGCCATTTGAGATAATAGGCTTTGAGCTGCTAAGTTGTGATAAAGGGCGTAGAGCCTGTCGATAATGGGCTTAGAGCCGCCAAGATGGTTGTTATGGGTTCGAGCTAGTTGAGATAGCGGGCTAGGAGTCGCTGAGTCGTGTAAGGATGATGGGCTTTGAGCCTGTCAGGATAGTGGGCGTAGACTCTGTTGAGAACTTGATTGTTTATGGCTTGGAGCCAGTTGAAACGGTGGGCTTGGAGCCGCTGAGTTGATGAGTAGAGCCGCTGAGTCGGTAGAGATGAAGCTGCTGGAATGGCAAGCGTAGAGTTGCTGAGATGGTGGGCTTGGTTTTGATAATCCTTAGTGGGAGCTCCGGTCAGTAGTCTGTGGAGAGAGATTTTCCTCATACTTGGGCATGCCCCCAAGGCTGGTTTTGATCATGTTGCATTGGCTTGGGGATGCCCCCAAGGCTACTTGGTTGGTTGAGGACTTAGAAGTCTGTAATGGCTCGAATTAGTGCACTGAGCAAAATCTGCTTCTCGTTGAAGGAAATTGATTTGGAGGGCCAGGAGATCGATCTCCCGGTCGAGGGATTGATGTATCGGCCGGGGAACCGATGTCTCGGCCGCTTAATCGATTCATTTCCAGGGGCCTATAAAAGGCCACGGCCTCAGCCGTTTGTTTCACTTTCCTTTCTTCCCTCTCCGTTCCTTCCGTCCGAGGCTTCCACCGAAGACCCCCTCCACTTCTCCTTGTTTCCGACAGCTCCGGGCCGTGGGTGATATGCTGATGCGGCTAGCGTGCGCGGAGGGAGACCGCGTTTGCTTTTGGTCCTGTCTTGACGCTTGATTATGGATCCTCGCATGAGTATGCTTGATTAGGGGCCCTCGCATGGGTGACTTGCTTCCGCGACACGGAGCTCCTGGCGTGGCGGTGGTACGCGGTGTGGTGGTTTTTCTGGGCCATGTGGTGATTCTTTTGAGCCATGTGGTGTCCCTTCTGCACCGTAGTACTCCTTTGGTATACATCGCCCAGGGGCGTCCTCTTCTTTTTTGCAGCTGGTCTCTTTTGTTCGGACCACTAGAGGGTTCGACATCCTCTTCTGCTTCCTCTTTTCATTTCTTTCTTTGTTTCTCTTCCTGCATAGGTTAGTTTGACAGGAAATCGATGTATAGCTTGTTTAGGAAATGTGGGATGATCCACCTTGTGATGTAAAAAGCTTTCGATATATGAAACAAAAACCTTTTGCTCTGCGATTGTGATTGTACATGCTGTTTCTACGTTGTTTACGTGTGACATTCTCGTTAATCCAACGAAACGAACTGAACCGTGGGAACAGTCTGCAAAATAGCCGTTCTGGCGGCCGAGCTAGTGATTATACGGCCGAAGCTTCGATCTGGCGGCCGAGGGATCGTTTGGTTTGCCTGGGTTTGACTTGTAGGTCAACCCTATTATCTACGGGCCGGTGGATTGATCCCACGGCCGTCTTATCGAAGTGCCGGCCGAGAGACCGACTAAATTTCCGAGGATTAAGAATCCGATTCCGATTCGAACTAAGACTCGACCTAGTCCTATAAGTATGCGTTCTACGAACCCGATAGCATTGTCAGCAGCAATTCTTTGCATATGGCACAACCAGTCCTTGATCAGTGGTTGGATTCCTTTAATGGCCTTGACCGTCTGCACTTTAAGTCCTTTGGCATGGACTTCCTCTTTTCTCTTCGTCACATTCCCGTGAATTTTGCTTTCCTTAGGGCAGCCGCTAGTTTGTGGGACCCTGATTTTCACGTCTTTCGCTTTAAGAGAGAGGAGTTGTGTCCTACTATCGAGGAATTTGCGGCCATTATGGGCCATTCAGACAGGGAAGGTTTTGTTATCCCTAATCCTTTGTTCAACCGAAGTGATCTCCTGAAGGATTTACTCCGAGTCCAGAAACATGAAGTTAAATTCTTCCTAGTGAAAGGAAGGCTGGAGATTCTGCAACTTATTCAGCGTTTTGGTACAGCTGAGGCCCATCGCCAAGTTTCCCTACAGAAGTCGTGCTTTCATGCATTGTGCATTTGTCTCCTTCATTACTACTTGCTTGGCCCTTCCTCTGGTCATGCTGATCCTGTATTGCTTAACCTTGCTCAACAAATTGGAAACCGTGTGGGTTTCGCTGGCTTTGTGTTGGCAGAGACCTTGATGGGTCTAGATGTGATGAAGGGTAGTCCTACAGTCCAGTTCTCAGGCGGTCCCTTGCTATTGCAGGTTCGCTCCTTTATTTGTTTATTTTGTCAAGTTTATCTTTTCACTCATCACTCTTTTGTTTTGACTCACGTGTTCTCTCAACTCACAATTTTCCCTTTTCCTCTAGGTGTGGTTGTTTGAGAAGCTAAAGGTGTGGGATGCGCCGGAGCGACTTCCTTATAATCCAGACCAATGCACGGAGCGTCACATGATTAAGCAATTCCCAACTGAGGCTGCTTGGGAAGCATGGATGAGGACCTACAGGGGTGATTGGATTCAATGGGTTTGCCCCTGGTATGGTATCGAGAGCATGACCGTGAGTACCATGAACCACTTTGGTGTAGTAGTGATTGGCATTACTCGAGTCGTTTTCTACTTCCCTGTTCGCTTTCAAAGGCAGTTTGGGGCTGAACAAGCCGCAATCTTAGGTGACCCTGAGTACACCATCTCTAAGATCCATGATGCCAACTTCCGTCGCAATATGCTGCGTTTTTGGCCAAATAGAGTGATGCAGGAGGTTGCTGAGAATTTCGTTGCCAAGCTATCGGGTTCTTACAAACGCTGGTTGAAGAAAAACCTTTTGGAGGATAGTAGTGCAAAGAGAAGGAAGACCTAGAGATCGACGCTTTGCTTATGTTTTTCAAACGATGTTTGTTTGATTCTAGCTTTCATGGATTAAGAATTGTTTAGGTTTGCTTTGTCCTTTCTCTTTGGAAATAATAAAATATTTGGTCGTTTTATTTGAAGATGTTATTGCCATGATTTGATAGCGAACATGCTTTAGGATAGACCTAGAAATTTCGAAAGTGATAGCAGTGGCCGAATCTCGAACTTAGAGATTGCCTACGTATCCCATGGAGGGAATCAGGCCATAAACGTAGTTCCAACAAAGGGGATTTGTTTTGTTTTTAGTTAGGGTCCACTTGGGTATTTTCCTCTCCTTTTGTGCTCTAAATTTTGCCTAACAACCGCCCTTGCGGGTTTTCGGTCTAGCGAGCGTTTTATTTATGCCTTAGTTTTTGCCTAAGCCGCCCTAGCGGGTTTTCGACCTAGCAGGCTGCTCTAATTTTTGCTTGGATCCGCCCACCCTTGTGGTTTTCGGTCCAACGAGCATCTCTCATGGGTTACTTCCTCAACTTGTCAATGTTGACTGGCGTTGCGAATTCCATTCCATCCAAGTCTGCGATGTATGCTGCTCCTCCAGAAAGTATGCGTTTGATAAGGTAGGGGCCTCCCCAGTTTGGTCTAAACTTGCCCCTTGGGTCTGAGACATGGCGACGAATTGCTTTGAGCACCATGTCTCCTACCTTGACGTCCCTAGGTTTCACCTTTTTGTTGAATGCTCGTGCAATGCGGCGTTGATACCCTTGTACATGGTATAAAGCCCTCAGTCTCCTTTCGTCTAGTAGTGCCAACTCGTCGTAGCGGTTTTGAACCCAGTCTTCCTCGATCATCCCAGTCTCAGCTAGAACCCTCAACGAAGGTAATTCCAATTCGATAGGCAAGACAGCTTCCATTCCATAGACCAGAGAGTAGGGAGTGGCCCCAGTTGAAGTCCTTTCAGTTGTTCGATATCCCCATAGTGCCAGAGGTAGCATTTCTGGCCAGTCCGTGTAAGTGTCGGTAGTCTTCCGCAGAACCCTCTTGACATTTTTGTTCGCAGCTTCAACTGCTCCATTAGTTTGAGGTCGGTAAGTAGATGACCGATGATTTTGTATCCCAAATTCGGCGAAAAGCTTCTTTGTCGCCCCCTTGAAGTGCGATCCATTATCACAGACAAACTCGTGAGGTACACCATATCGATAGATGATATTAGTGCGGATGAATTTGGCCACATGAGTGGCTTTGAGAGTAGCATAAGAAGCTTCTTCTACCCATTTGGTGAAGTAGTCGATAGCCACTAGGATGAACTGATGTTTGTATTTTCCCTTTGGATTTATACTTCCAATGACGTCTATCCCCCAAGTGGAGAATGGCCAGGGGGATGTCATGCTGTACAATTCCGTAGGGGGAATACGCATACGATCAGCGTGAGTTTGGCATTTGTAACATCGACGGACATAATTAGCGCAGTCGGCTTCCATTGTAGTCCAGTAATATCCCTGACGTAGGATCTTCTTTGCCATCGTTGCCCCATTCATGTGTGGCCCACAAATTCCTTCATGTATTTCTTCCATTACCCTGCGGCTGTCCTCTGTCGTGACGCAAAGTTGACTTGGACCCAAGTGTGCCCTTCGGTATATTGCTCCTTCACAGATTACAAACCGGGCAGCAAACTTCCGTAGAGCTGTTTTGTCCTTCGAGGTGGCCTCGGATGGGTATTCCCCTTTTTCCAGGAATTCTTTCACGTCTTCGTACCATGGCTTGCCATCGTCTTCACCTTCCTCGGTAAAGGTACACTCACATGCTGGTTTAACCTTTTGTTCGATCATGAGAGGCCGCATTGTGAATCCCAGGGGTATTTCGACCATAGACGCCAATGTCACCAGTGCATCTGCAAATCTATTGCTCACTCGAGGAGTGTGTGTGAAGATAACAGAATCGAATTGTGGAATTAGATTTTCCAGCACAGAGTGATATAGCTTCAGTGTATCCTCCTTGACCTTCCAGTCTCCTCTTGCTTGAGATACCACCAGGTTTGAATCCCCAGTGACTTCTACCCTTTTTGCTCCTAGCTCCAGGGCTGCCTCCATTCCAGCAATACAAGCCTCATATTCAGCTTGGTTGTTAGTGACTTCAAACCTTAGCTTATATGACAAAGGGATGTGAGAGTCGTTTGGGGAAACTAGCAATACCCCTATGCCATATCCACATTGGTTTGATGCTCCATCAAAGTAAAGTTGCCAGGTGTCGTCTAAGAGACATAAGATATCCTCGTCGGGGAACATGAAGTCCTCTGCCTCGGCCTCTGTCACAGGGTGGTCCGCCAAGAATTCTGCCACAGCTCTTCCTTTTATTGATTTCCTTGTCATGTATTTGAGGTCGAACTCCGCTAGCAGCAATAACCACCTAGCTAGCTTTCCGATAAGTGTGGCTTTTCGAAAAGATACTTGATTGGGTCTAAACGAGAGACCAGCACCACCGGATGTGCTAACAGGTAGTGCCTCAGTTTCTTTGTGGCCCATACTAGCCCCCAACAGGTTTTCTCGAGGGGAGTGTACCTTGTCTCATAATCCATCATTTTCTTGCTGAGGTAGTATATGGCGCACTCTACTTTGGCGTCGTTTTCTTGTGCTAGCATACATCCCATGGACGTGTCTGTTACTGAGAGATACAGAATCAATGGCTTCCCAGGGATGGGTGGCGATAGTACATGTGGATTCTGAAGGTATTCTTTGATTGCCTCGAATGCTTGCTGACAGTCTTGGCTCCATTCAAAATCCGTACCTTTCTTCAGTAGTTTGAAAAGAGGTTCACAGGTGGTTGTGAGCTTGGAAATGAACCTGCTGATGAACTGTACCTTCCCTAAGAAGCTCCTTACTTCCTTTTCTGTCCTAGGTGGTGATATCTCCATGATAGCCTGTATCTTGGAAGGATCTACCTCGATTCCTCTTTGAGTGATGAGGAAACCCAACATCTTTCCAGCTGTTACCCCAAAAGTGCATTTTTGAGGGTTAAGACGTAGCTTATAATTCCTAATCCTCTCAAAGAACTTTTGGAGTGCTCCATAGTGTCCTTCCCTTTCCTTTGATTTGACTATCATATCGTCGACATACACCTCGACCTCTTTATGCATCATGTCGTGCAGCAGTGTTGTGGCCATCCTCTGGTAAGTGGCTCCAGCATTCTTCAACCCAAACGGCATTACTCGGTAGCAGTAAGTTCCCCAAGGCGTAGTGAAGGTGGTTTTCTCCCTATCCTCAGGAGACATAAGGATTTGGTTATACCCAGAAAATCCATCCATGAAGGATAGTAATGCATGGCCTGCGGTGTTATCCCCTAGCTCGTCTATGTGAGGTAATGGGAAGTCATCTTTCGGACTGGCTTTGTTGAGATTTCGGAAATCTACGCAGACCCTGATTCCTCCAGTTTTCTTTGGTACGGGAACGATGTTTGCTACCCATTGTGGATATTTGGTGACTATGAGAAAACCGGCGTTGATTTGCTTAGTGACTTCTTCTTTTATCTTTTGGACCCAATCAGGGCGCATTCGTCTCAGCTTTTGCTTAACTGGTTTTGCATCAGAATGAAGAGGAATTTTATGTTGAACAATTTCAGGGTCTATTCCAGGCATGTCCTCGTAAGACCAGGCAAAAACATCTTTGTATTCTTTTAGCAAAAAGATTAGTTTTTCACTTTCTTGAGGGGATAGTGCGGCACCAATTTTAACCATTTTGGGCTCGTTTACAGAGCCTATGTTTGCCGTGATTATTTCCTCAGAAAAAGGTTTAGCGTGCCTTTCCTCTTCTCTCTCGATGAATTCTAGAATTTCTTTTGGAATCTTTTCCTCAAAATTTGGTTTGTCGGAATCCACACAATTGATCATAGGCAAAGTGAAATACTCTAAATCTTCCTTCTCATTGCTAAGTTTATCAAAAGATATTTCGGAGTCGAACTCAAAGTAAATGCTATGCCTTGGTGCTTTGACCATGTTTTCCTCACTAGACTTAGTAGTTTCAAAGGATGAAAAGTTTGACTCGGACTGAGTCGACTCGGAGTCGGAATCGGAATCAGAACTAAGATCAGAATTAGCGCTTTTCATTTTGTATTTTAGAGTGTGTTCCACGGTCCAGTTAGGGTAAGCCCCTTTTTCAGCATCCACAATCAGCTCAGAGCAGTCTTTTTCATCACCAAGGTCGATCACCAGTACTTCACTGTCACCTTGATTCGCACTTTCATCATTGTCACCCTGCAAGTCTTGGAGGGCCATTTGATTTGCTATTGCTGTTATTTCTTCCAATTGAGCTTCAATCTCGGCTTCGTCGCTGTTGTCGACCCGTCGTGTGCCAACAAAACCCCACCAATTACCAAAGCTGTCTATGATGGGGTGGATCACCTTTATTTCATTGTTGGTGACCCCCTCATCAAAAAGCAGGTTTAGTGATATTTCGTCTAGTGGGTCATTGTCGACAGCCTCTTCTTTCTTTGCCTCTTCAGTCTCGAGGTTGTTAACCTCGTCTATTGGCCAATAATCATCGGTAGGTGCATAAGGGTCATAAAAGTAGATTGGAACCCTGCGAAGCCCTTCTTCTTCAATCAGGTCTTCTACCTCTTCCTCATAAACTCTTCCAGCGAACATGACATGGTTGTCTTCAATGATAGCCACCATAGGCTTTGGTTGATTTACTGGAGTGATGTATTCAGAGGGGTTGAAATCTTCAACAGCAAAGTGGAGCGGGCCAGACAGCTTGGTGACAACTTGAAAGTGCGAATCAAATGTGAACAATGATGCAGTCATTTTTCCTGAAAAAGGTTTTTGCTTTAGTTAGATTGATTAATCTTACCTACTGTTTATTCGACTTAGAGAGATTCCTAAGGTTTAACCTGCAAAAGAGAAACTTTACAACATACACATATACAATGGGTGTGAGGAAGAACTTGGAAATAAAATGCAAGTAGGTTCCTAGCCTGTAGGTTCCTGTCTTAGTTTGATAAGTTCTATGGCTTTCTAAAACATGCAAGGTTTTGGTAGTTTCAGGGTACTCCGTTGTCAAAGGGCACCAATCCTCTCACCAGCCCATCATAGGCGGCGATTGGGTGATTCCTTTTTGATATACCACTAGGTACGAGTGACTGTGGAGTTTGCTGGAACCCCCAACATAGCCCGTGTCATGCCGGGATATCAGGTGAACTCAACGGGTTGCCCGCTCGATGCATATGATAAATGAATTAGACAAGGCATGTATTAGTCTTATGTTGAACTTTTTGGTTATGGCTCTCATATTCCCCAGCAGAGTCGCCAAAAACTGTAGACACCTCCCAAACGGGGCATCGCCATACAGATTGATCACGTTGCGTTTAATCGATTGGTTGCTCACTTCATAAACCAAAATCATGGACATTCCCATGGCTAGGAACATCGCCACACGATAACGGTTATCATCAAATAGAGTCGCCACCCAGTTTATTAAAACTGGGAAAACAGATAGAGATTCTGGATACGGGAGCCAAAAGTACAATAAGGGGAAGGTGTTAGGCACCCCTCTTTGCCCAGTCGTGAGACTGGCCCATAATCGTTCAACATAAGACGTATAGATGCTTTGTTTAATTCTAACACATAGTCTGTTTAGTTATTCCTTTAAACAGTAAGCAAGGTGAGCCAGTGCGATAATTGAAGCATGCATTAGAAAGCAGAAAGGCAAACAAATGTTGCAGGGAGATGGATCTCACGGCCGGTGAATAGATGTCACGGCCGAGATATCCTCCTGGTTTGATGTACCGGCTGAGGAATCGAAGCCCCGGTCGGTGTTCTTCCTCACACCAGACAGAAAGATTAATGGATAATCAAAATGCTACGATTAATAAAAGAGACAGTAAATAAGGCAAACCAGAGGCCGTTGGGCCTCACCACCTTGATCCCTCAGTTGCTTGATTGCTTTGGATTGGGCGTGGTTGACTGATTGCTTGATCGAGAACCCTAGAGTTAGGGTTTGAACTTCGGGGTTTGATCGCCGAATTGACGGCTGCCTTCGGAAGGTTAGGGCTTTTGGAGTATGGGATTGAGGGAGTATTTGTGCAGAGTTTCGAGGTTTGATTGAGTGTGTAGGTATCTCAATTTCTGTGTGTTAAATTCGGAGCCCAAAGGCCCCTTTATATAGGCATAGGGATGACTCACTCCGGCCAATCAAATCACGAGATGGCAATTGCAATTGCAATGCATCTCTAACTCTACGTCGTGATCTCCGAACGTAGCCCGAACGCATCGGAAAGGTAGTGTAGTTGGATCAAACCAAACGTCTGACAGAACGTTCGAGAGTCTGGAAAAAGGTCGATCTGGCGGCCGAGCAAAGGATGTCGCGGCCGTGGAATGGATGTCTCGGCCGAAGGATAAATCTCGCGGCCGAGGGATTGATCTCTCAGGGAGATTTTGCTGGCAACAGGTTGCTCGGGTGAGGGATTGATGTTGTGGCCGTGGGATCGATGTTACGGCCGTCAGATGGATTCTCCTAGGCTTCTGTATTTCTGTCTGAAAGGCTGTATGGCTTTGAATTGGGTCCTCTAAGTGGTCAAAGTTCTCACCGAAAGTCCTAAGGTCCTCAAGGAAGCAATCAGCAATCATTGTATCCATTTCATCATCGGGATTGTCCTAAGGTGGGACTTGAAATAATCGTTAGGCCAAATTGGGGTGTCTACAGGAGCAATCAGAGATTTGAAATTCGTTTATACCTGAGCAGGAAGCCGCATCGGCGGCTGTGGAAGGCGTGGAACGTCTATCACCACACGCGCCCCCGAAGGGTCGGTCGCCCCTACTGTCCACTCCAGCGTGGGAAGCACCGTCGAGCCTGAGGCCTCTGTCGCCTCAGGCACCCCTGTGTCACCCTCTCCTCTGCCAGGCGGACTGGCACCTCGGCCGCCTGCAGGCTGTCTACCACCTCGACCACTACCTCGTGCGGACCGACCACCGCGGCCTCGCACTCCAGCCTCTCCTCCGGCACCAGGGCCTCGCCCTCCCGCGGCTACTCTCCTCTCTAACTCAGCCTCCACCCCTAGTCTCGTGGCCAGATACTGGTCTACGTAAGCTGCGTAGTCCAGACCGCGCCGTAGGTGCTGCTCCAAGTCTGTGTCAGGCACCGTATACAGCTCCAGCTCCACACGGGTGTACGTCTCAGTCCTCTGCACGCGTGGAGGGAGCAACCCGGGCGCCGCGAACGCTGGAAGACCGAGCGACTGTCGAGTCACCCGATCTCCCAAGTACCACTACCAGCCCAGTGGGCACTCCAGCAACACCCTACTCCGCGTCACCTCCCGACTCCTAGGCAGGAACTCAGCCTCCACCCCCGACCACCTGTCCCAGTGAACCTGCATATCGAATTTGGAAGCATCAATAAAACGTGCATCAAATACAGAAAAGAGAAATGAAATAGGAGCAGGTCATACCGCGACTCCAGTCGAGCGGTCTAGCCAGCGTCGGAAGGTCATCACCTCCCCTCTCCTCTCCTTCGTCCTCCTATAAGTTTTGCTCCACGCAAGCCCGCGAGGAAGCAAACCAGGGTCTCTACAAGTGTTCTCGGGCGGGAACATCCCGAGAACCTCGTAGGCCCAGAGCTGCAATGGTCAAGCTTATCTCAGTTCAAGTTCAGGTTTACGTTTCAAATCAATAAGCAATCAATGGTAATGTTAAAAGCAATAGTTTAAGCCGTACCTCGACGATCCTCCAGTAGCCTCCAATCGTGTTGCCCACTCCGCGTGAGGCGGCGCCCAAGAAACAGTAGAGGGTGCACAAGGCACCCCCTCCCCAGTCAAAACGCCCTGCAGTCCACAGGTCAACCAGACCCGCCAAGTAGCAAAGGTGCACCCGCGACCGCCTAGTCGGGTACAGAGAAGCCCCGAAAAGGTAAAGTAGGTACACTCGGGCCATCCTCGCCGCCTCCTCGTCGTCCGCAGGCTCGTGGTCCCAGTACTCCACGAACTGCCCGTAAGCCGCCATCCCTCCGCTGTGCCGTGGAACCCGCCCGAGGAACCACCACAAGGCCGCGTCGTCCAGCACCAAGCTCGAGTCGTAAGGAAGTGGCTCTCCTCCCACTCTCAACCCCGTAATCACTGCGAAGTCCAGCGGTGTCAGTGTCATCTCCCCAAACCGGAGGTGGAAGGTGTTGGTGGTATCCCACCACCTCTCGGTCATCGCTGTAAGCACAGCACGGTCCACCCTCACCGACATCGTCAACTGGATGAACGGATCGAATCCCGCCGCCTCCACTAACTCTCGTACTCTCGCGGGCAGGTCCCTGAAGTACCTCAGCGAGCTAGCTGAGCCTCCGTGACCGTAAACGTCCGTCGTGCGCTGTTTCAACGGATTAAAGAAATAGCATCAACAATCAATATGGCAATTCACGAAAAAAACTCAAGTGTCGAATTCAAAAGTATTCAAATGGTTAAAAGCTTACCGTGGTCCAACCCGTAGAGATGTGCGAGTCGCGGTCTCGGAGGATCAAGTCCTCCGGGTAGTCAGCCCGAGCAGGGGTGTAGCTGTCTATCCCCACAGGCACGAAGAAGTGAACCCGCGGAGCGTACGTCGCAATCGCAAACCTGACACGCTCTCCTCCCAAATAGGCCTTCGCCTCGTCAACCGCGGTCACCCGCGCCTCGGCAGCCGCCTCAGGCTCTGGTCTCTCCGTCTCCATCTCCTCCCACTACGCCAAAAATTGCCTTTGCCGGCGGTTTTTTTACCGGCGGTAATAAAACCGTCGGTAAAGGGTGCTATTACCGGCGGTAATAACAAACCGCCGCTAAAGGTAACTGTAAACGCCGTTTATTAACGGCATGAGTAAAACCGCCGGTAAAACTAACTATTACCGGCGGTAATGTAAAACCGCCGGTAAAACTTACTATTAACGGCGGTAAGCAAAAACCGCCGGTAATAATCTTTATATAATATAAATATTATTATTCTTCTAATAAAACACATAATTTTATGTAGCTCAGTGGGTAAGTGCTCGGGTATTAATCAACGGGTCGTGGGTTCGAATCTCGGCAATGTCAATATTTTTTCCGAAACTTTTACCGGCGGTAGTAAAACCGCCGTTAATAGTCCGAAACTTTTACCGGCGGTAATTTACTGCCGTTTTTGTATTTCCGACAATTGTTTTGCCGACGGAACTTTTACCGGCGGTAATTTACTTTTATCGGCGGTAATATACTTTTACCGGCGGTTTTTGGACTATTACCGGCAGTTTTTTAATGCCGTTAATGCAAAAATTTGGCGTAGTGTCCATCTCAACCTCATGACCTCCTGCGTCCGACGCGCCCGCGCCACTCAGCAAGGCTCCCAACAGCAGTGCCGCAGCCCGGTCCTCTGGAGTCACAGCGCCTCTCAGCCCGGTCTCAACCCTTGGGTCGAAACCAAGTGCGTCCAGTATGTCCTGCGGCCCCGCAGAGTCCAGGAAGTCACCCTCCTCAAAAGGAACGGGGCGTGAGGCCCCAATCCTGCTATCCTCTCTCCTCGGTAGCGCCACCGTCGACCTCAAAGCGGGAGTGACTGTGACGCTACCGCCAACCACCGCCTCGTCAGCCTGTCCCTCCTCGCGAGCCCGTTCCGCGGCCGCGAATAACTCCTCCTCAGTAGGAGTAGGAGGAGTGCCCGAAGCCCCTCCTCCGCTGCCCATAGCCTCGTCTCTGCTGCCTGTGGTATCTCCGCCACTGCCGGTCCTATCCCCGTCACCACCAACACCAGCCACGGCCCCGCTGGCATCCCCAGTCACTGTAGGACTCTCCCGGGCCTCTTCTATCGCTGTAGGATCGCATCCACTGCCGCCCACTGCAGCCATATGCTCACCAGTAACCCCTTCACCCCTGACCACTTCTCCTCCATCACCTGCGACCCTCTCGTCGCTGGCCACGGCCTGGTTGCCGCCGCCCTCGGCCATCGCCGCCGGTGCAGCCACTTCGCGGCCCGCTGTCGCCCGGTCTTCCCCATTGGCCATTCTCCTCCCTTCTTCTTCCTCTTGATTCGAACCTCCTGGCACACAACTGCCCAGCGGAAGATCAACAAGACCTCGAGATCTTGGAAGCGATCCGTGGTTCTTTAGGGAAAGAGAAACGATTTTCGAGAAAGTGAGATCGTGAGAGAGATTCCGAGAGGTGAGAGAGAGAGAGTCTGTCGAGGATGGACGAGAGCGTTTAAGTCCGTACGTCGCCTGGTTCTCGAGTGCTCAGATTTTGGGGTTTTAAACCCCCAGACCGAGAAAGGGAAGACGAAGGAGTGGCGGGCCCCAGCTGTGGTCCCAAGCGCTCGACACCTCTCCCGAGCGCTCGGGAGTAGTCCCAAGCACTCCACTTTGATTTTGGTCACCTCGCCGAAATCTTCGATCCCCTGATCATATCAATTCCTGACAATTATTGCAATGTTGAAGCTTTTTACAAAATCAATCTCAGTCCTGTTTTCAGTACGTATTGCACGAAGCGATTGATTACAAACTTCTTTCGGATATCCGCAATTGGTTCATGTTTGAAAATGGGTGCTTTAGATCGAAGACGATCAAAAAGGTCTTATCATTTCAGTCGCAGAAAGGTTTTATCCACATCTTGTCCACCAAACCGAGCAACAGGTGGATTCTCTCTCTTCTCCTTATCTTGTCCACCAAACCGAGCAACACGTGGATTCTCTCTCTTCTCCTTATCTTGTCCACCAAACCGAGCAACACGTGGATTCTCTCTCTTCTCCTTATCTTGTCCACCAAACCGAGCAACACGTGGATTCTCTCTCTTCTCCTTATCTTGTCCAACAAACCGAGCAACACGTGGATTCTCTCTCTTCTCCTTATCTTGTCCACCAAATCGGGCAACACGTGGATTCTCTCTCTTCTCCTTATCTTGTCCACCAAATCGGGCAACACGTGGATTCTCTCTCTTCTCCTTATCTTGTCCACCAAATCGAGCAACACGTGGATTCTCTCTCTTCTCCTTATCTTGTCCACCAAACCGAGCAACACGTGGATTCTCTCTCTTCTCCTTATCTTGTCCACCAAACCGAGCAACAGGTGGATTCTCCTCTCTTCACCCCTCCTTTCCGCCGCCATATATTTGGCACCCATCTTGTCTGCCATAGATTTGGCACCCCTCCTTTCCGCCGCCATATATTTGGCACCCATCTTGTCTGCCATAGATTTGGCACCCCTCCTTTCCGCCGCCATATATTTGGCACCCATCTTGTCTGCCATAGATTTGGCACCCCTCCTTTCCGCCGCCATATATTTGGCACCCATCTTGTCTGCCATAGATTTGGCACCCCTCATTTCCGCCGCCATATATTTGGCACCCATCGCCCCCGGTTTTACCCTTCCGTCGCCGCCATAGATTTGGCGCTGTCCTGAGGGACTTCTTTCTATCATTTGCTTGCATGTCTGCATGTCTGCATGTTTGCATTTGCCCCAAAGAACTACGCTGGTCTGATCCTTACAGAAAAGGGTACGTAGGCAGTCTGAAAAGACGCGACCACATGCATCAAATGTTTGTATCTTTACTTGCATTTGATTTTGAATTGAGGATTTGATTTGGCTCGAATTGGGCTGTCTCAATCTTTGGACGGCACTCGTATCTAGATAGGATGCTGAGCGTCGCCCAAAGAGGGGCAACTATAGACACCCCAATTTGGACTTTTCAAAAATCCTTGATTTGTGGCCCGGAGGCTCCCTGATGATGACTTTGGATTGAAACAAGCCTGGTACCGATCAGAACTTTACTCCTTGAAAGATTTGAAGAGGGATTAAAAATGGTTAAAAACATTTTCAAGCGCTTGGGAGCAATCCCAAGCGCTCAAAACTGTTTCACAAAACCTCTGGCCTGGCTCTTTCTCGAGCGCTCGAGAGTAAGGTCCCAAGCGCTCGGGAGTGATCCCAAGCGCTCGAGACTATTCTATTGCCCAATGGATGGCAGTATCACCCACTCACCATGCTACTCATCATTATAACCACTTTGAGCCCGCCGATGGCTCGGTCCACACTCAACCTCTGGTGAAAGATATTCAGGCCAAAGATTTTCCCCTTAAAAAAATGTTTTATCAAAACCATTTGATTTTCAAAAACCATTTGAGGTCTTGGCCTATAAATATGACTGGTTTTTCTGCTAGAAAGAGGACCACAAAATCTTCACTCCACCAAAACTCTCATCCTCTGCTCTCTCTCTCTCTCTCTAGCTCAAAACCAAAAACCTCCAAACTCTCTTTCTAAACTTCAAAGGCTTTGCAAATCACCAAGGAGAAAGGGCAAGAAATCCAGAATACTCTTCTGATCTCTTGTACTCTCCTCTCTTCATCCACACTTCAAAGGCACACCAAGGAGCAAGGTTCAAGGAAAAGGTATAAAACTTTACCTTTGGTCACAACTAAAGGGCTATTCATCCCTTCTGAGGGGGGTCTCTCAGCCTGACCCAGTCTTCAATACTGGGTGCATGGTTGGGAGACCCTAGTGTAAAAACAAGAGCAATGGGGCATAAGAAAATGTTTTCACAAAACCCTTACTGGAACTACTCCCAAGCGCTCGAGAGTACTCCTGAGCGCTCGGGACGGTTCCCAGTTTCATGCATGCCCCCTTTGTGATGCAGTAGGTTGGGAATGGTGTGAGATATTAAAAGAATTGGTTTTGTTTTGGCATGCATGCCCAGAAAATGGTTTTCCCCCTAAAAACATAAACATTTTCTCACAAGTTTTCATGTGTGAACAAGGCTTCTCTCTTTCAAAGTTAAAAGAGGTTCTCCTCTTGGGAAATGCCAAAGCAAGGGCCTTTGTATGTCAAAATCAGTACCATTTCCCGTTTGAGAGCAAGCTGATCCCAAGCGCTCCGGACCATTCCAGAGCGCTCGGGAGTGCATGCATGTCATTGCTTCCCAATTCCCGGTCTGTCGTGTTATCTGGTCTCTGCATGCTTTAGTGTGGCCTGTTGCTCTTTTAAATTCATAGATTTAGCTTTGTTAAGGCAGGGATGCATGATTTGAAAGAATTGAAGGCTTAGCTCAATCTTCCAAGTCCTCTGCTGAGCCAGTAGTGTACTTAATATCATTTCTGTTTCCTATTTTAGCATCGTATTCTGTCTGTGCTAACAAAGCTTGCAGGTTGGGTATCAGAACTCCCAAGCGCTCGGGACTGCTCTCGAGCGCTCGAGAGTGAAGCCAGTGACAGATCTTCAGTTTCTGTGATCATGCAGTTGCTCACCGTTACCCCACCATTTCACTTCCCTTTGTACAATTGCTCATGCATGCACTTCTTACCTGTTATAATTGCAGATACTTGCTAAATGATCTAATGAAACAAAATCCCTTTGAAAAATCCCACAAATGTGTAGTAGAGACCGATTTCGAATCGGGCGAGGGGGGTGCCGTAAAACCCTTCCCCCCTCGTAACATGGCTTCCGAACCCTCAAAACGATCTCTGGTTTTCAATCTAAATCAATCATTTTTCAATATAAAACGGTTTCTCGAGTGATTAACCACAAATCCGGGTGGCGACTCTTCAAACCACATTTTTCTTCAAGACGGGAGCCAAATATATATTATATTTTTCGGGCTGGTAGCCCACACATATACTGGTCACGAGGGAACCAGAGGGGCCTCGAGTTCATCAACTGGACTCGGAGGGTGCCGTAGAAGGCCTTGTGATTACAGGTAGAGGCCTCGATGAGGCCAGTGGCAGTGGCAGCAGCGGAGGTGGCGGTGATGTTCAAACGGTGTCGCCGTCGAGGGATCCGGCGAGGGAAAAAGGGGTGGAAACTGCGGAGGAGCTGTCCAGAGATGCGCCAATGGGTCCGACGGAGTTTATACCAGCTGCAGGGTCTTCGGGGCACCAACTCATTTCAAAAAGTGACTTTGCAGAGTACGTGGGAATATGCACGATCTTGGTTTATGAAGAAAACAACCAACAAACAAAGCATTGATTAATCTGTATGGCGATGCCCCGCTTGGGAGGTGTCTACAGGCGGGTGGTCGAGGACCTTGTGAGGGAGACCAAGATGGCCGAGAGGGCCCAGGAGGAGGCGACGTGGGTGCAGGAGTCGACGCTGGCGCTGGCCGAGACTAGAGCGAAGACGACTCGCGCTGAGTTCGTGGCAGAGACATACGTGTCACCGGAGCCACATGTGTTCATTTCGTCGGGGGTTGAAAGCTACGTGCCTCGGCGGGAGGACTACGACCCCAAGCTTGTCCTGAGGGACCCGACAGAGCATTTTGCACAGACCTGGGCAGAGGTCTACTTTCAATTCCTACTTTAGCTTCCATCTTATTATATGTGCATAAACTTGAACTGTGTCGACTAAGCTTATTTTGCATGACACTTGAACCATTGAACTCGACTCGACATGTAAAACTTTTGAATGATATGCCTTGAATCAACTTAGGATGCCTCGACCTTGAATTTAGAACTTGAAATCGACTAGTAGTATGCCTTGACTTTTGAAACTGGAACTTCGATTGATAGAATGCTTTGAAATATCTTGAATCGACTGATGGACTAATAGAATGCCCTTGAATAATTGAAATCAACTGATAGGATGCCTTGACTTTAGAACTCGACCATAGGATGCCTCGACTTTAGAACTTGACCATAGGATGCCTGAAGTAACTTGCATCGACTGATCGACTAATAGAATGCCCCTGATTATCTTGATTGCATTGCTTTTTGAACTTGGATTGCACATGTACTGACGCATTTCTTCTGCTTGATGTTATTTTGAACAGAGGAGAGTGGCGACCTTGCGAGGGCACGGAGGCGCAGTGAGCTCGCTTGAGCTTTACAGGGGACTACCCAAGCGAGTCCGGTAGTTAGTGGACGCTGCGGGGTTTGGCTTGTTCATCCCCACCCTGACATCGGCGAAGAATGACCACACCGTGCTGACTGCTTTGGGTGAAAGGTGGCACGACACATCAGACACCTTTCACTTTTCGATAGAGGAGATGACAGTGACCCCTGTAGACTTTGCGGCCATCACGGACCTGAGGGTAGGAGGCGAGCCCATCCTGTTTGACACGGGGATTACAAAGACGATGCTGCGCTGAAGTGGTTCTTAGGTCGGGTGCCTGAATGGGAGGAAGAGATGGTCAGGTATGAGAAGTTTAAAGACTACTTGAAGAAGATCTCGACCATTGAGCAGCAGGAGGAGTAGATGGCGAGGGCCTATCTACTGTACTTGTTTGGGGCAACCTTGTACCCAAACAAACGCAGCAAGGTGCACTTGTCCTACCTACCAGCCCTTCGTGACCTATGCATGGCTTCCTGGTATGACTAGGGAGGAGTAGTAGGGGCATGCTACGGCTTCATGAGGGAGTTCACACGGTACAAGAAGGCGATTGCTTGCTACTGGAGGGTGTGGGAGGTATGATTTCAAATCTGTAGTTCAATTTCAGTTCATACTTGCACTTTGAATTGTATAGACTGTATTATGATGCCTTGATTGTTTGAAAACCTTGCAGTTGTGGGCCTACGAGGTGCTGAGAATGTACCCTCCGGAGAACAAGTGCCTAGATATGAGGACCCTCCCGCGTGCCATGATTTGGGGGCCGCTACACAGAGGCAAGAAGAAGTCAAAGGGGAGCCTCCTCGCTTTCAGAGTCTATCTCGACGAGCTATCGAGTACCTAGGTAAACAATAATTCCGTTAGAAGAATATGCCTTGAAATGCTTTAATGCTGTCGCTGATGCCCTTTATCTTGGCTTACTGAATGTGCTACAGGTGGAGTGAAATCCGTGGGGTAGCGTAATGCTTGAGCTTGAGTACGTGGCTAGGAGTAGAGCGGTGATTGTGAGCTGAGTGCTACTAGAGTCGACGTACGGGTGGCAGTGGTACTTGGACGACCAGGTGATGCGACAGTCACTTGGTTTGCCTAAGTTCCAGATCCCTGGGCCACTTCCGCCTCGTGCTTCGCACACAGGCAGGTACACGCTCGCTGAGCTGCAGCGATATACTACTTTGGCGGACCTTTCAGCCTTCTTGAGGCCAGAGCGCGACTACGCCATCTGCCGAAGGCAGTACCTGGAGGGGCCACTTGAGGTGATGACACACCAGGCCGTTGTAGGAGAGGCCTTGGAGGCTGACCAGGAGAGGCGAGGTCAGAGTTCGAGGTTGAGAGGAGAGACGGCTCACTCGAGGGAGAGGAGCAGCTACGCAGGGGCGACCGGCTTGCCCCAGCTTTCTTGGATGTTGGCAATGCGCGACGCGCAAGGAGAGGCCGCCACAGTTCAGTTTGAGCCAGCTAGGACGGAGCCAACACGAATCACCGGACTGGTAAGATGTAGTTTCAGCTTGTATCATTCCTTTTTTGGACACCCCAATCTGGGCTTCCAGATTAGTTTACTTTCGGTTTCTGATTCCCCGATGATGAAACGGATCAAGAACACCCCAATAATGTCGAGTGTTTGAGCTTCGAGTGTTTGATACCCTTTTAAATCCTTGAACCTAGCCTAAGCCTTTCAAAACCCCCAAAACCCTACTAGCATGCGTTGGTTGAGACCCAGTGCGCGTGGGTCAAAGTGCCAGGTATTGGTCAAATGGTCAGGTTTGACTGTGGACCGGCTCTGGGTGGTTTGGACTCGCGCGCGCTAGTCCACAACTGGTGCGCGCTGGTCAACCTTTGGTGTTGACTCGCATGCGCATGTCCAAGACTCGCGCGCGCCAGTCAGCGTCTGGTCAAACTTGCTTTATTCAGCATGCAGAAGTCATTATCAGTGGTGTATAGCACGTTAGAAGCTTCTATTTTGCCGAAAAAGCAGTATCCGGACAGGAGGTGTCCACATCCCCCATACTTCCCACCAAAACTTGGCCACCAAAGCAACTTAAACCAGCCTACAAGGCTGGTCATACCACCCCATTGCCACCAACTCAACCTCCTATATGTACCCCTCATACTCCTTCAAGAAAAGG
The DNA here is from genome assembly GCA_018127125.1 of Rhododendron griersonianum. Taxonomy (NCBI): domain Eukaryota; kingdom Viridiplantae; phylum Streptophyta; class Magnoliopsida; order Ericales; family Ericaceae; genus Rhododendron; species Rhododendron griersonianum. The sequence continues at coordinate 39,829,061 of CM030791.1, forward strand.
GTTCCAAATTTCTACCAAGTTCAAAAGCCCTAGGTATAAGGTTCTAAACCTAATTTCTTGTTCATCTCTTCTTTGTCAAAGAAGGACCTCAACAAGCTTCCTTGTTTTTCATCCTCTAACACACCTCAAACAACCTCAAAGCTCAATACTCTTTCAAACCCAAAAACCAAAGGTATAACACCTTTGTGCTGCTTACTATTCTGATCCCTGAGGGAGGCTGGCAGAGTCAAGGCTGATAATCAATACCATGGCCCTGGCCCTAAAGCTGGCAAGGTTTCAAAAACCGTAATGGCTAGAACCAGCGCGTGCCAGTCCATGGCAGCGCGTGCAGATCGTGTTTGGGGTTTGGTGTCTAGTTCTTTTATGTTTTTATTGTATTTATACACCACTGTAAGCATGCTAACAACCACATTACTGCTTTCCTTTGTTAGAACTGCTAGCCTTAGTTTCAATATGTATTTTCTGCTGCTATGGAATACCCCTGGGGCTTTTCTGAACATGTTTCAGAACCCAGAAACATGTAAAACCAAGCATTGGTTTCCAGGCCTGAACTCGCGCGCGCCTGTGGCTTACCCATGCGCGCAGGTTGACCTATGACTAGTGGCTGGCCTTTGCATGGGTAACTAGGCCTTAGCCTCTGTGATTGTCCCCCACACTGTTTATGGGGTGTTTTATTCATTTTGTGGCTTTGTAGCCTGTTCAAACTGCCTAAACTGTATATTGACTGCCTGTAGACTATTTGGTTTTTTCTATGTGAGCACTGGTCCTTCCAAAGCCCAGAGGGGGATTGAAACTAAGAACTGTTGGAACAAGCTTACACACTCGCACCAGTCTGGGTGTTGCGTGCGCAGGTCTACTTGCATGCAGTGATCTACGTGAACAGATCAGTGCATGCAAGCTACTTCCTATTCATGTCAACTTCCATTTTGAGCACTGTGTTGGCCTATTTCAGCAGTAGTTGGCTTTTATCCTATTTATTGCTTACTGTATCATACCATCCATCACATCTTGCGAACTGTTACAGTTTTAATCCCCATTAAACTGTACCCCGCCCTAATTGGCTAATAAATTGATAATAAATGAAGAATCGCAAACATTTTCACAAAATGCCTAAGTAGAGACTGATCACTAGATTGGGCAAGAGGGGTGCCTTAAAACCCTTCCCCTCTCGTAACCTGGCTCCCGAACCCAGATATGGTCATGACAGACTGGTACTTTCACTTTTTCAAATCGAACAGCGTGGGAAGTGCTTCAAAATACGGTTCCTTGGGTGTCGGACCTTCAAACCTGAGTGGCGACTCTGTATTTCGAGCCCTTGCCCCATCCGCTGGCGCTCCCTCGATCCGAGGGCCTCTTGTTATGAAGGAACGGTACCCTTTTTAAGGGCATGCTGCCCACAGTGGCGACTCCACTGGGGATGATCGAACTAATATTAATCCACACTTAAAGTTTAATACGCTTGTGAACAATTCATTAAAAGTCTGTCGAAACGGTGAGCTTCGCGCTACTGAAGTTTGGAATGGTGATTTAACAGGACCTTGTGTCCGGCCAATCCGATCTGGGACTTTTTCCAATTGATCACTTGCGTAGTTTCCTCTAAAGATGGATTAAATAAAGTGAGCCAAATTTGAAAACACATTTTGCGATTTTGTGATTCTTCTTCTTCTTAATCAATTTCTAGCATTTCTCATTTGCATCGATGTGGGATAGCCTCATTGGAGCGTTTTGGCAATCCGGCACGGTTTACCAGAGCCCGAGGACCCCGAATGCCCAATAACCTTCGACGATGATAAGTCATTCTACCGTTTGACTATTGCTCTGCGGTTACGCAGGTAGCAGGAGGTATATCTTGGCTTTAGTCCGAGGAACCTGTTACAAACCAAAATCGGCCTTTGCATATACAAAGCACTAGAACTCTCCAAACTAGGTGAGGTACCCACAGGGTAAGATCTATTTGCATCTAACCCCATTTACTGTCTACGTGTTCCTGCTTTCCTTATCGCATGCACTGTACATACATACCGTTCTGCGTAGGAGCATGTTTAGGGCAGCTTCTAGGTTGTCTCTCTTTCGAGTCTGTCTTAGGCTTATTAGGACACTACTATGACCCGATGAAGAGTCGTGCATCTTGATGGTGCACGTTGTTAATTTTCAAAGTCCTTAGATCTACGAGATTTTGAGACATCAAACCTTATTAAGTCCTTGGCTCATGCCTGATTGAGGATTCAACCGACAATAAAGAACCATAAAGTAATGATGTCGTGACACTGATATCATTCAGGTTACAAGTGCGAAGTCACTTACAACCGCCTCGGCTAAAGCACAAAGTCGCTCACGCCACCCCGGTTAAGGTGCCACGTCATCAATACCGAGTTGTTCCAAATTCAAAGTTGAAACTTCAAAAAGGATAAGTCGAAGACTTAGTCTATTTTGACATCTCTTAGGATCAGTCGACCTATTCAAGGATACACTATCGAAAAGAATTATAAGGTTTCTTGCAGCATCCAAACATCATGAGACAGACTCGTCTTCAGTGTTAGAGTCTAGGAAAACATCGACGATGACGTGTGCATTGCATTCTAACTGCTGCAGGAACGCCACTGAGCTTTCACTTACTTTACTGTCTAGTTTGAAGCTATTGCACCGAGCAAGGGACTACCGAAAAGTAAAGCCAAACCCACTTGGGAACGTCTTCAGAATCCGGTTCAAAGGCTTATCAGGCTCAAATCCCAGTCTGCCACACGGAAGACTCTCCGCGTTCTCTGTTGTCTGTTCTACAGTCAGGCTCATCGTCAATTTTACAAGAAGTAGTACAGCCAGAATCCCCGTCTTCTTCTTCGTTGAGCACCTCCGAGTCGCCTGTCATGGTAGATCAGCCGCTCAACCTAGGAGCTATGCTCACAAACCTTCAGAACAACATCACTGATATGCAGCAGAGGGCTACTCAGAGTGATGCCAACATCACTCGTCTGAATGACCTTATCAACACTCGTCTTCCACCTGATCTCAAAGAGGAAGGCGAGGACGATGAGGATGTTCTTGAACAGCCTATCATGATCGAGGATCCGAATCATGCAGGACATCTCATTGTTCAACCCATCCCTAGATAGGCTTGTGCGCCTGCTGCAAACCCAAATCCAGCGAGTGGCAGGCCTGTCCTAAACCCTGATATGGCTGCTCTTATGGCCAAGATGGCAAAGCTGGAAGAGGCTGTCTAAAAATCCGAGAAGATCAATGCAGGGGGAATCGACTTGGATCGCCTCTACCTGTATCCCAATGCTAGGCTCCCTGACAGATTCAAGATGCCTGACCTGGTGAAATTCGATGGGAGTGGTGACCCCAAAACTCATCTCTATGTCTACCATGCCACCATGAAACTATTGGGTGTGGAAAGCGAGGCTATGTCTCAGCTCTTCCCTCAAACTCTCTTTGGGCCTGCCTTCCATTGGTTTTTGTCACTCGACATTTCCAAAAGAAAGACTTGGGAAGACATAGGGGCTACCTTTGTCTCGCAGTACAACTACAACTCTCAGCTCAATATGACTACTCGAGAGTTGGAGTCCACTAAAATGGAGGCAAAGGAGTCCTTTGCGGATTTTGTTAAAAGGTGGAGAGCCAAAGCTGCTCTAATGACTGAGCGCCCAAGCGAGAGAGATCAACTCCGCATTATCTCCCGCAACCTGCATCCTGACTATGCTAAGCATCTTGTGCTGGTTCAAGCATCTGCAAACTTTGAGACCTTCTTCGAATCTAGCCTGGCTATCGAGGATGCGCTGCAAACTGGAATTCTGCCAAGAGGGGAGTCCTCTTCTTCCTCCACTCAAAAAGTTAAGCCGAGGGCTTACTCTAGAAATAGTAGTGCGTTGTTTGGCAGTAGCAATTACGACAACGCGGCTACAGGTGGGGACAATGCTACAGTTTCCCCCAACCATACCGCCAATGTCAATCAGGTTCAAAACACTCAAAGCTTTCGGGCCCAAACCCAACCTCGGAGTTTCTCTGTCTTCGAGGCATCGTTGTCCGCAGTGATGGAAAATCTCGTCAAATCTGGGCATCTCAAACCTTTGACCCCAACTCTTCCTCCCAAAGTTCTACCTACTGGTTACAATCCTAATCTCTTCTGTGCCTTCCACCAAATGCCTGGCCATCCCACTGACAAGTGCTATCGTCTTCGACATGAGATTCAGGATTTCATTGATAACTGCACTCTTCAAACTCTACCCTTAGCAAAGCTCAATGTCATCTCCAACTCCCTACCTCAACATGTTTCCAACCCTTATGTTAGCCAGATATCGCTTACCTCCACTCAAATCAACCCTAGCTCCACCATATTCAACCCTAGCCACTACATCGTCCCAGCAAATCAACCCAAACCAATCGTATCCATCCTGTCCAAACCGGAGGTTAACATGATGGCTGTAGGTTGGGCAATTGCGGTCTTCACTGTCGGCACCTAGACTGACAGTGATGAGGAGCTTACAAAGGAGAAGACTGACTATTTGAGGTCCTTCACTCAAGGGAATTTGGAGTTGCTGTTCTCCCAAGTGGGTTTGGTCGATGAAGATGAGGAAGCTGAAGTGTTGTTGCTTAGGCCTGACACCCTCGAGGTCCTTACCCCTCTCATTGTGGAAGCTAAGGGTAGCTTTTAAAAAAATTGCATTTTCAAAACCGCGTCTAGTTTGCATTGGCATTTTGTCTGAGTCTGACACGGAGTCTTTTGCGTTTGTCTAAGTCTAGCTCTGGGTCGGAGTTTGTGCCTCTTGGCCCTCCACGTCGTAGCTTCTATTTTAGTTTGTGTCTTTGCTGTACTTGGCAACCCCGAGCTTTCTTTTATGATATGCATTATCCTGCTTCTAAGTACTTCGCTGGCTTTTGAATAAACTGTGTTGACCCAACGACGAAGGAATAAATTTCGATGGGAACATCCCCAAGGAAATGTGTTCCCTCGTCGAAAATGAAGAAGAAAGGCATGCTCAGCCTATTAAAAGAAGAAGTTATTTCAAATAAAATTGAAAGATGAGGTAGACCCCTGGATAGTTCAAAAATTGGTTCAACATTGCCCCCAGAGGAGCATTGCGCCCGGTCAGACAAGCTCGAAGAATTCATCAACGTCTTGGCATGGTCTCGCAAAGACACGCCTTGCGTTGATCCTATGACAAAGAAGCATCAAATCCCCTGCTACCGGATGTCAAGCCAGAAAGCAAAAGCTCAAAAGGCTCCAAGCCTTGTACCTTGTTCAAAGCAACGGCAACGGTGTTCCGCCAAGAACAAATGAGAAAGTGTACAAAATGGCCTGGAACAAGGCATATCAACCGAAGCACTCTTGACCCTGCGTCATCAAAGCCATTGTATCTGGGGCTGCGGCCAAAGATCATCGACCTCGACGGCAACAAATTCAATACCTGGGTCAACCTGGATCAATTCAAAAGTTGCTTTTCCCTAAGAGAAGCTCGTTGGGCTGAAAACCCCAAGGGTGGGCAGTTCCAAGCAAAAGTTAGAGCAGCCTGCTAGACTGAAAACCTATGAAGGGGGTCTAGGCAAAAATGATTAGGCAATTGTCAAAAGCCTACTAGATCGAAAACCTATGAAGGTGGTTTAGGCAAAAGTCAATAGGCAATATTTGAAAGCTCGCTAGACCGAAGACTCGAATGGGCGGTACTAGGCAAAAGTTAGAGCGCAAAAGGAGAGGTAAACACACGAGCGAACCCTGGCCTGAACTACGTTTTGACCTGATTCCCCAGAATGGGATACGTAGGCAGTCTCTCTTCGAGACTCGGTCATAATCTATCAATTGGATCCATGGTTGACGTTTTGGTACACATCAAAGGTCGAAGAGGATCGAGAAACAAGACAAGCTTCATTGGAAAATCAGAAAGGGGAAACCTTTCATCTTTCAAGTTTAATGCAAATTGCTATTTCGATTACAAAAGCTGAGCAAAGCCTTAAAAGAAACAGATTAAGCATGAAAAATAGAACAAAATGCTTGCGAGACCTAACGGCTCACAGTTTATTCTAAGTTCAGCGAAGTCTGGTGTGAGCAGTTGCAGTAGACTTGTAGTTACGCGCACTAGTTTGAGGTTCACGCGTGTTTGTTCAAAATGATGTGTGTTGGTCTCAAACCTGCGCACGCTTCTTCAATTCCAGCAGCAGACAGAAGCAGTCAGCTACTGCCTCCAACTTATCATTTTTCCGTCTTAAGTTCAAAGCACCTCGAATGTCGTTCAAAGGGCTTGTGCCAAGTTTTGTCATGCCGTGCAGGTCATATGGACCTAATGTGACTGCACAGGGGTGTCGGTTTCAGTCCGGGCCTATACGAGTCATCATCTGTGTCTTATGTCTGTTTTTGTGACATTTTTCCAGTTTTTCAATCTATGGTCATGTCGGGATACTTTTCCCGATTTTGTTTGTTCGTACAGGTCCTTGTACCTTTTGCACCTTTCGCAAGTGTCAGTTTCACCTGTCTTGGGGATATTTGAGTTTTAGCTCATTAATGCCCAAAATTTCATTATTTTTCGCATGTCTAAGGGTTCGTGTCGTATCCTGGGGCTCTTTCTCCCTTTTCGTTCGAGCTAGGCGAGTTTGTGCATGTGCACATGTCTGTTTATCAATTTAGTTCGCTTGTCAATGCAAATTGGATATTAGTGGTTAGTTTTTGCATTCTCTTAGATACTTGCAAAGGGAATCAATAAACTGGAAAATGCAATTTTTTTACATTGCTACCCTAACCTCTGTAATCCACAAGCAGTGGAATCTTGTGAGCGGCAAGGGCATGTCGACCCAATGCCAAGCAAAGCATGTCTATGGGGCATATCCGCCAAAGCATCAAAGATAGGGCACGCATGCTCAATGCCATTACTAAAAACGTCAACTGGGGCCCGCTGGCCCGCTCAATGTCTATCTATCTGGGTGTGCATCTCAGAAGTAACAGACAGTGCAGTAATGAGGCTCAATGGCAGTCCTTAGGCGTCGTTGTCCTCCTAGGAACCGCCCTTAGCTTGCATCAGCATTTTCAATATAGTATACATGTCATTGCATATTGTGTATATTAAATGTTAAAAGCAGGAAGGTAGCCAGAATGGTCGCCATCGTACGATTTGGTTTTTCAAAGGATGCGATGCAATCTTCTGCGGAACCAATTCAACGACAGCCGGTCTTGTCCAATCCTCAACGGCACGTTCATCCTGAAGTATGGTCAGCCGGTCTTGTCCAATCCACAACTGCACGTTCATCCTGAAGTATGATCAGCCGGTCTTGTCCAATCCTCAACGGCTCGATCATCCTGAAGAATGATCCGTCCGTTTCCACCCATTCAACAATGATTAGCCATATCATCAATGACGATCAGCCATATCATCCATTTCTATCTATCAACGATGATCAGCTATATCGTCTATTTCCATCCATCAACGATGATCAGCCATCCATCAACGACGATTAGCCATATCGTCCATTTCTATCCATCAACGATGATCAGCCATATCATCAACGACGATCAGCCATATCGTCCATTTCCATCCATCAACGATGATCAGCCATATCATCAACGACGATTAGCCATATCGTCCATTTCCATCCATCAACGATGATCAGCCATATCATCAACGATGATCAGCCATATCGTTTGTTTCCATCCATCAACGACGATCAGAATATCGTCCGCGTTCACCCCGATCAACGACGATCAGAATATCATCCGCGTTCACCCCGATCAACGACGATCAGCCATATCGTCCGTCCCACTCATCAACGACGATCAGCCATATCGTCCTTTCAGTCCACAACGACAATTAGATATTGTCCAATGGTCTGATCATCCGCAACTAATTATTCCCAAGGAGAGTCTGCCATGGCCTGTCTCGAACAACCACTTTCAGTCTAGCCACAAGCGCAGCTTCCAGCAGCCTTTTTGCTCTGTCTCGGATGGTCTTTGATAAGGAGATTGGCTCTTATTCCCAACAGATGGAATTCAACCTACCTGACACGACCTACCCGTGTTTGTTGGAAAGCTTTATGCCGAGGATAGATTAATCCCCAGCAACGACGACATGCCCCGTCCACATCTGCAGCGGCAACCTGTCCTGTCCAAATGCAATCAACAAGCGGCGATGCAATCGTCCACTTCTACTTCCATCCCTAGCAATGGACCGTTCTCCATTTCTCTAACCAGGTTCCTTAAGTTTACTTGTCTACATTCCTAGTATGTTCTGCTCTGGATTGCCTTGAGGGGTGTCTAGAAATCTTTGACGTTACTTGTACCAAGTCGATGGTGCTTCAAGTGCCGTCAAAGAGGGGCTACTGTAGACACCCCAATCTGGGCTTCCAAATTAGTTTACTTTCGGTTTCTGATTCCCCGATGATGAAACGGATCAAGAACACCCCAATAATGTCAAGTGTTTGAGCTTCGAGTGTTTGACACCTTTTTGAACCCTTGAACCTAGCCTAAGCCTTTCAAAACCCCCAAAACCCTACTAGCATGTGTTGGTTGAGACCCAGTGCGCATGGGTCAAAGTGCCAGGTATTGGTCAAATGGTCAGGTTTGACCGTGGACCAGCTCTGGGTGGCTTGGACTCGCGCGCGCTAGTCCACAACTGGTGCGCGCTAGTCAACCTTTGGCATTGACTCACGCACGCATGTCCAAGACTCGCGCGCGCCAGTCAGCGTCTGGTCAAACTTGCTTTATTCAGCATGCAGAAGTCATTATTAGTGGCGTACAGCACGTGAAGCTTCTATTTTGCCAAAAAAGCAGTATCCGGACAGGGGGTGTCCACATCCCCCATACCTCCCACCAACCTTTTCCAAAGGTGGAAACTTGGCCACCAAAGCAACTCACACCAGCCTTGTTGGCTGGTCATACCACCCCATTGCCACCAACCCAACCTCCTATATATACCCCTCATACTCCTCCAAGAAAAGGGTTCCAAATTTCTACCAAGTTCAAAAGCCCTAGGTATAAGGTTCTAACCCTAATTTCTTATTCATCTCTTCTTTGTCAAAGAAGGACCTCAGCAAGCTTCCTTGTTTTTCATCCTCTAACACACCTCAAACAACCTCAAAGCTCAATACTCTTTCAAACCCAAAAACCAAAGGTATAACACCTTTGTACTGCTTACTGTTCTGATCCCTGAAGGGGACTGGCAGAGTCAAGGCTAATAATCAATACCATGCCCTGGCCCTAAAGCTGGCAACGTTTCAAAAACCGTAGTGGCTAGAACCAGCGCGCACCAGTCCATGGCAGCGCGCGCAGATCGTGTGTGGGGTTTGGTGTTTAGTTCTTTTATGTTTTTTTTGTATTTATACACCACTGTAAGCATGCTAACAACCAGATTACTGCTTTCCTTTGTTAGAACTGTTAGCCTTAGTTTCAATATGTATTTCTACTGCTATGGAATACCCCTGGGCTTTTCTGAACATGTCTCAGAACCCAGAAACATGTAAAACCAAGCACTGGTTTCCAAGCCTGAACTTGCGCGCGACTGTGGCTTACCCGCGCGCGCAGGTTGACCTATGACTTATGGCTGGCCTTTGCATGGGTAATTTGGCCTTAGCATCTGTGATTCTCCACACTATTTATGGGGTGTTTTATTCATTTTGTGGCTTTGTAGCCTATTCAAACTGCCTAAACTGTATATTGACTGCCTGTAGACTATTTGGTTTTTCCTGGGTGAGCACTGGTCCTTCTAGAGCCCAGAGGGGTATAGAAACTAAGAGCTATTGGAACAAGCTTACATACGCACGCCAGTCTGGGTGTTGCGTGCGTAGGTCTACTTGCATGCAGTGATCTATGTGAACAAATCAGTGCATGCAAGTGAACAAATCAGTGCATGCAAGTTGCTTCCTGTTCATGTCAACTTCCATTTTGAGCACTATGTTGGCCTATTTCAGCAGTAGTTGGCTTTTATCCTATTTATTGCTTATTGTATCATACCATCCTTGCCATCCATCACATCTTGCGAACTATTACAGTTTTAATCCCCATTAAACTGTTCCCCGCCCTAATTGGCTAATAAATTGATAATAAAAAAAGAATCGCAAACATTTTCACAAAATGCCTAAGTAGAGATTGATCACTAGATTGGGCGAGAGGGGTGCCTTAAAATCCTTCCCCTCTCGTAACCTGGCTCCCGAACCCAGATATGGTTATGACGGACTTGTGCTTTCACTTTTTCAAATCGAACAGTGCGGCAGGTGCTTCGAAATACGGTTCCTTGGGTGTCGGACGTTCAAACCCGAGTGGCGACTCTGTATTCCGAGCGCTTGCCCCATCCGCTGGCACTCCCTCGATCTGAGGGCCTCTTGTTAGAAAGGAACAGAATCCTTTTTAAAGGCATGATACCACCTTTGTATCATATCTGAACTGTATTCTGACTTTGTTCCCCAAAATGTATCTCATGTGCCAGTGGAGTGGGCGGAGGAAGCTGTCCGCTTAACGCTTGCAATGGAGAAGGAGTTTCACAAGATAGCGGGTGGTACTCCTCTACAGTTGCACTACCCGCCGGTGGTTCTAGCTCCTGCTTCTGTACAGACAAGGCCTCAAGTATAACCCCAAAAACTTGTTCAATTCCTGCTTTTGATACTAGATAGACCTGCTTTTGATACTAGATATGCTTGATAGACCTACTCTTGATTCCTATTTTCAGCATTTAATATATATACAATATTCACAATATATACTGAAATGATTGAATGAATTGACAATGCAGGGACAGGCTAGGGCAGCTCTTAGGCGAAAGAGTGTGCGCCCCGTTCCTCAAAAGAAGACAACGACGGGCACCTCTACCACTCCTGCTGCAGCCCAAAGATAGGCGAGCGCTTCACAACCAGCGGCGAGCGTGCAGAAAGGGGCAAAGAGCGCCACGACCTGCGAGGGGACGCCATTCCGCTTACAGCTGAGGAAAAGGCCAACGCAAAAAGGGCCAACGCAAAAAGGGCCAGCGCAAAAGAAAAGGAAAAGATCGGCGTCTCAGGCTACGGAGAGCTAGAGCGAGGAGAGAGAGGAGGTAGAGGACGAGGAGCACTTGTCTTTCAGCAGTGGCTCCGACGACTTCGCCAGCGACCCTGGGTACAAGAGAGACCCGATAGAGAGAGGACGACGACTACGAGGACCTTTTTGACGACTGAGGGCTACCACTGAGCCTCATTTATTTTACTGTCTTTTGATTTTGATTCGGGCCTCTGCGCCCACGTAGATAGACTTGACAGCGGGCCAGCGTGCCCCAGACTTGATATTTTGGAGTAGCATAGGTTGGCCCTGCGTGCCCTTTTGACTTTTGGGCGCATGTGCCCCGCTAATATGTTTTCGCTCGGGCCATTGTGCCGCGACGTACATGATTCCACCTTTTATCCATGGATATTGATATAGTAGTATATAGAAGTTGCATCTTCTGCTTATTAATTCTCTTTGTGAAGAAAATTAATAAAATAACATATAAACCAACCACTAATATCAAACTTGCATTGATGAATGATCTAAATCGACAAATAGACGCGTATGTATGTACAAAACTTGCCTAACTCGAAAGAAAAGGATAGAAAAGTCCCAGGATACAACACGAACCTTGGACACATGGAAAATAATGAAATTTTGGGCATTAATGAGCCAAAACTCGAAATTCTCCTAGACAGGGAAAACTGACACTTCCGTAAGGTCATACAGGTGTATAATGACCTGTACGAATCAACAAAATCGAGAAAAGCATCCCGAAATGAGAAATAACCCAAAAAACTAGAAAAATATCGCAAAAACGGACATAAGACGCCAATGATGACAAATTTAAGTCCCGGACTAAAACCGACACCCCCGTACAGTCACATTAGGTCCATATGATGTGTACGGTATGACAAAACTTGGCAAAAGTCCCTAGAACGGAGTTTGAGCCTTCGAAACCTTGATTTGAACTTGAAACGGGCCGTCGAAGGTCCAAAATCCTCGTTGAGCGCGACATTTGGAATCCGATGCTTCGACACAGTCTCAAATATCCATAGTGACTTGCTGGAACCATCAAAAGTGCAAAATAGGCCTTGAAATTGAAAACAACAACTCAGAGGCAGTAGCATCTGCAAACTGTTTTTTGGTGCACTGAACTGGCGTACGCAGGTTCAGACCTGCATATGGTTTGTACACAATTTTGAACATCAACGCCGGGGGGGGTGTCCTTGCATGCAAAGGTGGTAGGACACCAAGGCATGGCTTTAACCCCGGCACGCAAATCGAGGTTGATATATTTTGCCTTTTTTGCCTATAAATGGAAGGTGCTAGCCATATTGAAATCACACTCTTACTTCCCATATTCAGAAAACCTTAGCATTCTCGATGGAGAACCCGCTCCCAACGCTGATCAAACCTTGGCTAGTGCAATTCCTGACCATCGATTGGCTGAACTTCCAATCGCATAGCCTTGCCTTGTTCCACTACCTTCGACATGTACCACTCCGTCCAGGACTCCTAAGAGCTGCTCTTCAGTTCTGGGATCCTGATGTCCATGTCTTCCGCTTTGGCGACGACGAGATGTGCCAGATTGTCGAGGAGTTCCAAGCTTACCTTCAGAGCTTTGCATCACCTGTGCTCATCGCTCCTCCCTATCAAGTGAGCATGCCTGGACTGCTGGCGTTGTCACTCAACATTTCCCGAGGTTTGGCCAATACCCTGCTTGAAGGCGGCCAAATCAATATCATGCGCTTGATCGAGGCGTATAGTCCCAACGGAGATTTGGACAATGACGCTGTGTAGGCTCAGCGTCGCTTTGCCTTGGTGATTTGTTTGTTGGCTGCTTACCTACTGGTTCCTGCTGACAGACGGGTTAGTACCCTGCCGGTGAGCATGGCTGCTCAATGGGGGCTCGACGGAATGTGATGCCCCTTGTCCTTGCAGAGACGCTCTTGGGCTTGGATTTGATAAGCATCGGCCAGACAGACACTTTTAGTGGTAGTCCACTTCTGCTTCAGGTAAACTCACTCAGCTCACCTCTTTCCGGTTTTCGCACTTTCTCATTTTACCCCGACGCTCGTGTAGACACCCCAATTTGGCCTAACGATTATTTCAAGTCCCACCTTGGGACCATCCCGATGATGAAACGGATACAGTGATTGCTGATTGCTTCCTTGAGGACCTTAGGATTTTCGGTAAGAACTTTGAGCCACTTAGAGGACCCAATTCAAAGCCATACAGCCTTTCAGACAGAAATACAGAAGCCTAGGAGAAACCATCTGACGGCCGTAACATCGATCTAACGGCCATAACATCAATTCCTCACCCGAGCAACCTGTTGCCAGCAAAATCTCCCTGAGAGATCAATTCCTCGGCCGCAAGATCTATCCTTCGGCCGAGACATCAATTCCACGGCCGCAAGATCCTTTACTCGGCTGCCAGATCGACCTTTTTCCAGACTCTGGAATGTTCTGTCAGACGTTTGGTTTGATCCAACTACACTATCTTCCCGATGCGTTCGGGCTACGCTCAGAGATTACGACGTAGAGTTAGAGATGCATTGCAATTGCAATTGCCATCTCGTGATTTGATTGGCCGGAGTGAGTCACCAATTGCCTATATAAAGGGCCTTTGGACTCCGAAATAATACACACGAAATTGATATACCTTCACACTCTCTCAAGCCTCGAAACTCTGCACAAACACTCCCTCATACTCACTCTTCAAAAGCCCTAACCTTTCGAAGGCAGCCGCTAATCCAGCAATCAAACCCCGAAGTTCAAACTCTAACCCTAGGGTTTTCAATCAAGCAATCAGTCTATCACGCCCAATCCAAAGCAATCAAGCAACTAAGGGATCAAGGTGGTGAGGCCCAACGGCCTCTGGTTTGTCTTATTTACTGTATTTTTGGACTAACCGTAGCGTTTTGATTACCTGTCAATCTTTCTGTCTGGTGTGAGGAAGAACACCGACCGGGGCTTCGATCCCTTGGCCGGTACATTGAACCAGTGTGATTACTCGGCCGTGACATCCATTCACCGGCCGAGTAATCGATCTCCCTGGGACATTTTGTTTGATTTTCTGCTTTCTGACGCATGCTTACTTATCGCACTGGCTCACTTTGCTTACTGTTTAAAGGAATAGATAAACAGACTATGTGTCGGAATTAAACAAAGCATCTACACGTCTTATGTTGAATGACTATGGGCCAGTCTCACGACTGGGCAAAGAGGGGTGCCTAATACCTTCCCCTTATTGTACTTTTGGCTCCCGTATCCAGAATCTCTATCTGTTTTCCTAGTTTTAATAAACTAGGTGGCGACTCTGTTTTGATGATAACCGCTATCATGTGGCGATGTTCCTAGCCATGGGAATGTCCATGATTTTGGTTTATGAAGCAAGCAACCAATCGAGCAAACAAACGTGATCAATCTGTATGGCGATGCCCCGTTTGGGAGGTGTCTACAGTTTTTGGCGACTCTACTGGGGATGTGAGAGCCATAACCAAAAAATTCAACATAAGACTAATACATGCCTTGTTTAATTCATTTATCATATGCATCGAGCAGGCAACCCGTTGAGTTCACCTGATATCCCGGCATGACACGGGCTATGTTAGGGGTTCCAGCAAACTCCACAGTCACTCGTACCTAGTGGTATATCAAAAAGGGAATCATCCAATCACCGCCTATGATGGGCTGGAGAGAGGATTGGTGCCCTTTGACAACGGAGCACCCTGAGACTACCAAAAACCTTGCATGTTTTAGAAAGCCATAGAACTTATCAAACTAAGACAGGAACTTACAGGCTAGGAACCTACTTGCATTCTACTAGCAAAAGTTCTTCCTCACACCTTGTATCATTTGTTGTTGTATTAACTCTTTCTGTGCAGAAGGGTTGGGATTTTCAACCCAAATCCTAACCCTACACAGGCCGAATACTGACTTCCAGGTATTCTATTTTTCAAGCAGGCACAATAGGTAGGTTAAAGAAGCAACCTCAGCCAGTTTTATACTCTTACAATACCCGAAGTCACGCCAAACAGAGGTCTTTACAGTCATCTCACCGGTCGCCTTCGTCTACCAAGACACTCTCACCGCAATGGTCCCAATCAGTTTCAGGGACTTCGCGGTCGTCTCCTCAACAAAACCGATTATCTACCCAATTCCAAGCCTCACCAAGCAATCTCCCTACCTACACCCCAAAAATGGCAGACAATGATGCTACCATCACCGAGCTCCGAGCCCAAATTGCCTATTTACAAGCTGAGAAAGCAGCAAGAGATGCCGAAGACAAGAAAAACGAGGAGGAAGCAGAAAATCCTCATGAAATTATAGAAAACCCTGAATTGGTCAAACAGGTCAAGGAGATCAAGCACGCTTTGGCTCGTTCACAAGGAGACCAAATTCTAGATTTCGAAGGACTCTGCCTCTTTCCAGAATCTCAACTGCCTGAACGGTTCAAAATGCCAAACATCGAGAAGTTCAACGGGACTGGTAACCCTACCAGCCATGTCTGCCATGTCATCAACACTCTAAAGCCTGTGGGCCTGACCGACGAGCTTATCGCTCAATTGTTTCAAAGAACTCTCACTGGAAGCGCCCTCGATTGGTTTCTCACTTTGGAATTTGCACACTATCAAACTTGGCCTGAAATTGCCAACGCTTTTGTCAAGCAATACGCGTACAATGTCCAAATTGAGCTAACTACCCGAGATTTGGAGATGACTAAACAAGAATCCAGTGAGGACTTTGCTACCTTTGTAGCAAGATGGAGAGAAAAGGCTGCCAAGATGAAAAGCCGCCCTTCCGAGGAAGATCAAGTGAGGATAGTTGTCAAGAACCTACAGCCCAAATACCTCACCCACATTTACACTCAAGCTATCACTGATTTCAAACACCTACACACCACTGGATTACAAATTGAAGATGGGATCAAGTTGGGCCTCATTGGAAAAGAAGAAACCCCTCCACCCAGAAAAACCTTTCCAACCCGTACATCTCCTGCCTCAGTTAGCACCCTCAACTCAGTCTTGTCACAAGACCCTTTTCAAATTAGCTCGTCTAGAAATCACCCTCGCCACAATTTCAGCCCACTCTATATGACTCCATCCCAAGCCTTAGCCATCCTAAGCCGTCAAGGGCACCTTAGGCTCTTGAATAATCCACCTCCTCAGCCACCTTATGACCCAAGCTATGATGCCAATAAGCAATGTGCGTACCACCAACACCCTGGACATGAGACAGACCGCTGCATGCGTCTTCGTCACGACATCCAGGATCTCATTGATAGCCAAGCTATAAAACCTCCTAAGCCTAATGTACAAACCAATCCACTTCCTGCTCACAACAACGAACCACTGCCTCAAAATATCAATCTCATCAGCCTATCTGATAGCCCCACATATAATCCTACCCTACACATTATTCCAAATACCCAAGCCAAACCATCCCTAATCTTCTCTAAGAATGATGAATGCTTTGCAACAGGGGGAGAACCCCACATCTATGCCATTGATGATGGGGATTGGTGGTTGGACATGCGTCAAGCCCTGCCAAGCGATTGGAAAATTGGAAGAATTGAGCCTGCTGATCCTTGGGGTACCCAAGATGAAGAAGTGGGTCACCTCACCCGAAGCGGAAGGGTGTATAAACCGCCTAAACTAAGTGGAGAAAGTTCAGCCTCAACACGAGTAATGGAAGAAGAAGAAGGAGAAGAAAGCCAAAGGACCGAACCTGAGGAAGACAGGGTGCTAAGGCAACTAAAGAAAATCCAAGCTGATATCTCTATTTGGGGATTGCTTATGTCCTCCTACGAGCATCGCAATTCCTTCTTTAAAACCTTGGGGAAAGCCAAAGTTCCCATTGACATCACCCCCAAAGAACTGGTGGGTTTCATAATGGCGTCAAAAGCTCCGAAACCAACGATAGCTTTCACTGACAAGGATCTACCCCCTGAAGGGCCTGCACACAACAAACCCCTCTACATTTCACTTAAATGTCTCACCAAATGGATCCCACTGGTCTTGGTGGATAATGGGTCTGCTTTAAACGTATGTCCTCAAAAGACCCTCGACAAGCTAGGGATAAACGCCACCGACGTACGCCCTTCAAGCCAGGGAGTAAGGGGGTATGACAATTCAAAGAGAAGAGTGGTTGTGTGTGTCACACTGCCAGTAGAAGTGGAGAAGATCATAAGGGACGTGGAGTTCCATGTGATGGATATACCGGCCACCTTCAATCTCTTATTAGGAAGGCCTTGGCTACATGACGCTGGGGCAGTACCTTCCACTTTGAATCAAAAAGTCAAATTCGCGGTAGACGGAAGGGTCGTAACCATTCTGGGAGATTTTTATCAATCCGAACTCATTCAGATACGCCTGTCCAAGAGGTAGAAACCGAGGAAACCTTCTTTACTGGATTCAGTCTTGAGGAAGCAACCGCTGTGCAAGCCTTAATGGCTGAGAGAAACTTCTACGTAAGTACCCCCACCATATGGATGATGAAGAAGCAAAAATACCTCCCTGGGTTGGGTTTAGGCAAAAGATCACAAGGCATCCCGCAAATGATTGATCCTCCGCATAATCAATACGCCTTTGGTCTTGGCTACACCCCGACAGAAGCCGAGGTAAAAAGGAAGAGAAGCATGGAAAAGGCTAAGGCAAGAGGAAGCGGGATCAAAGAAGAGAAACTCGTGATCCCAAAAACGCTCAATGGCTGGTTTGTAAGAGAAGGAGAAGACTTTCCATTCTGTGGCTTCACAGAGACATGGGAAGACGAAGTTACCAAGCAACGGTACCCTGGAATGCAAATCTTCTTTGATCAGGAATGGACCGACAGTGATTTGGAAGAAGAACCAACCAATTCATATCCTACTCCCGAAGACTGGATTGAGGTGCTAGCTGAATTTGACCTAAAGATTCTGTTTGGCAAAGAGGGTGAAGAAGAGTATAAAACTGCAAAAGGAAAAGGAGCCACTCCCGAGATACTGCAGTAAATCGCATGACAAAAACATTACTTTCATTTCCTAAAGACAAGTTAGGACATGTTTTGGGCCCCTGTTTGGGCATTATCTACGATTAAATAAATCCCCATTTTATCACTTCTATGCTTGACGAATGATTCCGTCTTTAAAATGTGATTGCTATACACTACAATCTCTCTGCCAAAGATAAAAGGATTTTAAGAATCTAATTCTTTATGTTGCCAACCAAAAGGAAAGAAGGGACGAACCCTGATTACTTAGAACTAGGTTTTTATCAAAACTCAGGAAGAAGACGCTATCTCCGTGAGAACACTTAGGGTTAGCTTGCCCATTGTGAAAGTACAAACGCAACAGGAGATTCATAAAAACAACTCCATCAGATTCCTCTCCAAAACACTAAAATCCTCTTGAGAGAAAAATGCTCGTTGGGCAATCTATACACCCAAGCAAAAGTAAGAGCAGAGCCTGCTTGGACAAGAAGACGCAAAAACACGGCCTAGGCAAAAGTTAAGGCATTCAAAGGAAAGCTCGCTAGGGACTCAACCTCTATCAGGTAACCTAGGCAAAACTTAGAGCATAAGAAAAAGAAAAACCAAGAGTGAAAACCCAACCCCCAAAGATGGTGATCTTGGAACTACGTAAAAGGCCTGATTCCCTGATTGGGATACGTAGGCAATCTCGCATCGAGATGCGGCCCAAACATTTGAAGAGAAGAAAGACAATACCAAAAGGTTTGTACTCAATGATAGGCATAGCTAACCCTGCGTATTGAGCTCGCAAAAGATGAGTTAGTCATTTTCTAGGGATTTGGCAAAAACAAAGACACGCAAGAATCATCGTTCGTCCTCTCTGACTTAAAAGTCGTCGACATAAGGGACCAAGCATTCTAACAATCCCAAAACATGGCAAAGAGATTGTAGGAACAGCAAAAGCAAATAAAGAGCCTGAATCAAATTCAAGTGTAAGGAGGGAAAAACGCTAAAACCAAAAATCCAACTTCTTTAGGAAATAGAAGTAGCGGCCGAAGAATGGAACCCTCGGCCGAGTGATCCATTCCTCGGCCCATATTTAAGTCCAGACATTCACAAAACTTTGAAAAATATTGCATAAGTATCTAATTTCCCATACATGCTGAGGATGCTTCAAACACAAACACAAAATACAAATGTCAAATTATCTGTTTTTAGAGCTAACAAAATACAGGTACAAGAAAGGAAAAGCTAGCTACTGTCCACGACCCCTCTTAGGCGCAGGACGAAAACGCTCAGGAACAGAGACACTAATCCTCTGTCCTTCACCAGCCTCGGCATCCCCATCACCAGCTCCGGTACTTCCACCCTCGCTAACTCCGGCACTCTGAGTGACCGACACTGTCGGTACTCGCTCTGCTTCAAGCTGCAGAGACATAGAATATAGGCATTCAGTTTCACATGAAACGTGGGATGAAAAAAAAAAGAAGAGATCAAAGGATGTATACCGCAGCTATTCGGCCACGCTGCCGTCGAGCCAAAGCCTCTGCACTCTGAAAGCACGCAACCATTCCTGAACCACCTCAGCGGGCACCTGCAGAGGAAGCAATTGCATATACAATCAAATAAGCAAGGAATGCTAAAGGAAACGAAAGTAGAACCTACAATATTACCTGCTGAACTCCAGTAGGAAGCACATAGAGCTGCGTAGCACACAGTGAGAGCGTCAAACGCTCCTCTTCTCCATTTGCATTGTGGAAAGAGATGAAGCTGGGGGCCCGTGGCCAAACAAGAGGAGCAGCAGCGGCAGTAGCAGTCGGTAGGGTCAGCGAGGCCAAACGGAAGGTCGAATAGTCTCCCGCCTGAAGAAAACTCACGACTGACTGTCTCTCAAGAGCAAGAAGCAAGCTCTCTCCTGTCAATAGATGGGTAGACCTCATGCCAGCTGGAGGAGGAAGAGGAACAAGCTGCAACGCCTCTGAACGCGGGAAGAATTGACTCGCTACCCTCTCCCCAAGGTACCAAGCTCTCAAAAAGGGCCCCTCCAAAAGGAAATGCTGGCTGTCCAAAGCCTGATCCGAAGTCAACTCCAAAGGAGCATCGTCGAGCAGGGTGCCCCATGGGTCGAATCGCACCTGGCAAAAAAGGAAGAAAACATCTGATTGAGAACACGAAAGAATTACATGAAAATCAGAGACTAGGAAGACATCGTACCTGATCCACTGTCAGGCGATCCAAAACTCGCCTCCAGGCTAACAAGTCCATGGCAGGCGACCGTGTCCTCCGGACCCCCTTTAGCCAACGGGCCGCCCGTGGAACAAACCTAGGCTCAATATGCCTAGTCGGAGGAGGGAACTGCAACAAGTATTCAAAGGCCCAGAGCTACAAGACACGAGATTAACACAAGATATAAAGAATGAAGCGACAAAAGAACGACAAAGAAAGCTCCAAGTAAATACCTCAAGAACGCGATGGTGTCCGCCAAGCGACAAACTAACCCCCCGGGAACAAGCACTGAGGTGTCCGTACAACGTGGCTAGGGCGGGAGCTCCCCAATCGAACTCTGCTATGGAATCCAAATTGACCAAAGCAGCCAAAAACTGGACATGCACCGAATTCTCTTTGTTGCAAAACAGAGTCTGCCCAAGGAGATAAAGAAGGAAAGCCCGTACCAGCTGGGAAAGGGAAACCTCTGTCAGGATATCAGATTGATCAAACTCTTCTCGAAGCCAGGTATAGGTGATGTGGCCACTCTCTGATATACGAGGGACCTTCCCCAAAAGGTATTTAAGAGCACCCTCTCGCTCGTGAATCCGCGGGTCAATCGGAAGAGGATCACCGCCAACTCTCAGACCTGTAAGCAAAGCAAAATCACCTGGAGTGATCGTCATCTCTCCGGCCTCAGGAAGATGAAAAGTGTTGGTGGTATCCCACCACCGCTCCACCAATGCCGTGGTCAAACCTAGCTCAGCCTTTGGAAGATGAAAGCCCCGTATCAGCTGCTCAAAGCCAGCCAAAGCAACCGCATCCTTGGCTTCTCGAGGAAGCCTCTCGTACCACTCAAACACTTGGGGGCAGCTTCCCCACACGCGCAACCTTTCGTTCACCTGACAAAATACGAAGAAGAAAATCAATACAAAAACATCGCCTATGCAGGGGGCAACTTCTGAAAACTCAAAATTCCTATCAAATCTCAAATTATCATTTCATGAAATCTCATATACAAAGTTGTTTGACAGGATTTTACCTTCCTATTTGTGAAACCAAAGTGCTGCTCTGGTTCCCTGTGCAAAACATCGGGAGGAATATCGCTGATAGGAGGACGATATCGCAATGAACCACCACGTCCAACCATGTGAACCTGAGGAGCGTATGTGGCAACATCGAACGGGGGTAGAATATCACCACCAGCATCAGCACCAACCTCGGGCTCCATCTCGGGAGGAATGGATTGCGACGAGCTCCCCCCAACAGTGGCCCTACGCCGACTCGAACGCAAGACGCGGGAACTTGAAACCCCGCCAAGAATCGCGGCCTCGACGGCCGGAGCTTTACTTGTGTCTCTAGACGCGGCAGGAGTGCCAAACGGCGGAGGAGAAGGCGGAGATGAGGCCATGGCAGCCAAGGGAAGTGATGGCCGGAACTGCGGGGTCGAAGAAAAAACGACGGCGGTGAACGTAGAAGACGACGGTGGTTGATCGGAGGAGAAGGAACGGTGGCGATCGTTCGAAACAGAAGAGGAGAGTAAGGGATAGAAAAAGGAAGGGATAAATAACCCGTGAGATCGATTAAGTTTAACTTAAATCAATTTTCTGACCGATGGCTATCTCACGGCCGATACATCGATTCCTCGGCCGAGACATCAATAATTCGGCCGAGAGATCGATCTCCTGGCCCCTTAATCAATTTCCTTCAGCAATATCAGCAATGCTCAGTGCACCAATTCAAGCTATTACAGACTTCTAAGTCCTCAACCAACCAAGTAGCCTTGAGGGCATCCCCAAGCCAACACAATGTGATCAAGACTAGCCTTGGGGGCATACCCAAGCATGAGGAAAATCTCTCTCCACAAACTGCTGGCCAAAGCAAGTTGAAACGCCCAGCGGCTTTACGCCCATATCCATTATCGATTCACTCAGCGGCTCGAAGCCCATATCAATTCAGCGGCCCTATGCCTATCATCTCTACACAACTCAGCGGCTCCGAGCCCGCTATCTCAACTGGCTCGAAGCCATAGCAACCATCTTAGCGGCTCTAAGCCCATTATCGACAGGCTCTACGCCCTTTATCACAACTCAGCGGCTCAAAGCCTATTATCTCAAGTGGCTCCAAGCCATCACCTCAACAGGCTCGAAGCCAATATCTACCATCTAAACTGGCTCGACGCCCATAACAATCAACTCAGCGGCTCGAAGCCCATTACTCCAACAGGCTCGAAGCCTGTACCTAACAGGCTCGAAGCATGTATCTATTATCTCAACTGGCTCGAAGCCGTAAACAAGCAATAGGCTCTAAGCCGCCCCAACAATCAAGACATCTATTCTCAGGCTCTACGCCTGAATGCTCAAAAATCTAACATTTTTGAATGCTCAAGCTCTACGCTTGGATGCCCAACCACAGTGTACTGGATGCTCAAGTCATACACTTGAATGCTCAAGCTCTACGCTTGGATGCCCAACCACTGCGTACTGGACGCTCAAAGCCTGTACTTTGAATGCTCGAATTCCGCCGTCCGAATGCTCGAGCTCTACGCTCTGAATGCTCAAGTCCGGAACTTGATAGAAGCTCTAAGCTTAAAACAAACACACACGCACGGGCCCGTGCACATATTGCATTATCACATTGAGTCTGCATTATCATATCTGTTCACATCTAACAAACAAGCATCACACATATCCACTCTGCATATCTTTCATGAAACAGGTCAACCCTGCAATCAACCGGCACTATGCCTCGGTTTTATTGATCGGTTCAGCGCCTCGATCCTTTGGCTCCACGCCAACACTTATGATGAGAAAGCTCTGTGCACAGACCATCAGAATACAACCAGCTCTACGCTTCGGTTCATATCACGTCAAGCTCTAAGCTCCGACAACTCAGGTCCTCGCCTCAAAACTACATGCAGGCTCCACGCCTCAATCACTTCAGGCTCCATGCCTCAGTCCCTTCACCTCAGGCCCTTGCCTTATGCCAGCTCCGCGCTTCGGTCCCATCAAGCTCTAAGCTCACCTCAGGCCTTCATCTCATAACCACAGCAGGCTCCACGCCTCAATCTAAGTCATCTCAGGCTCTCGCCTTATGATCAACACCAGCTCCGCGCTTCGGTCCTATCAATCACCTCAGGCTCTCGCCTTATGATCAACACCAGCTCCGCGCTTCGGTCCTATCCAATCTCCTCAGGCCTTCGCCTCAAGATTGCAACAGGCTCCACGCCTCGATTCCATCACTCTCCAGGCTCTCGCCTCATGGCTACAACCGGCTCCGTGCCTCGGTTCCCTCATCTCCAAAAGCTCCGTGCTCCAGTTACTGGCCCTGTGCCCCCCACATCTCAAAAACTTACCGGCGTCCAACTCATCCTCAGCAGATGGTTTGGATTCCACCCCATTACATCAATTCCTTCCAGCTCATTTGCAAGGATAGGCTACTCTACCGAGCTCCTTTCAGTCAAAGTAAGGATGATCAAGAAAGGCAAACACACCTGCAGTGTACTGATCTACCCCAAAATACTAAGGAAGCTCTCCGCAAAGAAACTCCCCAGGTAGCCCCGCGCTCCTTCAACTACGGTTCGGCCCGCTACAGTACGTCACACTACGGCTTTTTAAGCCCTAAGGTACGTCTTCTGTCTCTAACCCTCCAAACTTTTTATTTTTTCTTTATTGCCCGAACTACGATTGGTCTGAATTTCCTTTGTGGAATACGTAGGCAGCCTCCCGGCCCGACCATAACAAAACCTTTTTCAAAACCCCTTGGAATAGTGGTTGGACCAAATTGAGTTGCTTTTTACAGCTTTGACTCTTACTCAAACATGTCTCGCGATCCGTCTGAGTTCAGTCAAAGAGGGGCATCTGTAGACACCCCAATTTGGCCTAACGATTATTTCAAGTCCCACCTTGGGACCATCCCGATAATGAAACGGATACAGTGATTGCTGATTGCTTCCTTGAGGACCTTAGGACTTTCGGTAAGAACTTTGAGCCACTTAGAGGACCCAATTCAAAGCCATACAGCCTTTCAGACAGAAATACAGAAGCCTAGGAGAAACCATCTGACGGCCGTAACATCGATCTAACGGCCATAACATCAATTCCTCACCCGAGCAACCTGTTGCCAGCAAAATCTCCCTGAGAGATCAATTCCTCGGCCGCAAGATCTATCCTTCGGCCGAGACATCAATTCCACGGCCGCAAGATCCTTTACTCGGCCGCCAGATCGACCTTTTTCCAGACTCTGGAACGTTCTGTCAGACATTTGGTTTGATCCAACTACACTACCTTCCCGATGCGTTCGGGCTACGCTCAGAGATTACGACGTAGAGTTAGAGATGCATTGCAATTACAATTGCCATCTCGTGATTTGATTGGCCGGAGTGAGTCACCAATTGCCTATATAAAGGGCCTTTGGACTCCGAAAATATACACACGAAATTGATATACCTTCACACTCTCTCAAGCCTCGAAACTCTGCACAAACACTCCCTCATACTCACTCTTCAAAAGCCCTAACCTTCCGAAGGCAGCCGCTAATCCAGCAATCAAACTCCGAAGTTCAAACCCTAACCCTAGGGTTTTCAATCAAGCAATCAGTCAATCACGCCCAATCCAAAGCAATCAAGCAACTAAGGGATCAAGGTGGTGAGGCCCAACGGCCTCTGGTTTGTCTTATTTACTGTATTTTTGGACTAACCGTAGCGTTTTGATTACCTGTCAATCATTCTGTCTGGTGTGAGGAAGAACACCGACCGGGGCTTCGATCCCTCGGCCGGTACATTGAACCAGTGTGATTACTCGGCCGTGACATCCATTCACCGGCCGAGTAATCGATCTCCTTGGGACATTTTGTTTGCTTTTCTGCTTTCTGACGCATGCTTACTTATCGCACTGGCTCACTTTGCTTACTGTTTAAAGGAATAAATAAACAGACTATGTGTCGGAATTAAACAAAGCATCTACATGTCTTATGTTGAATGACTATGGGCCAGTCTCACGACTGGGCAAAGAGGGGTGCCTAATACCTTTCCCTTATTGTACTTTTGGCTCCCGTATCCAGAATCTCTATCTGTTTTCCTAGTTTTAATATACTAGGTGGCAACTCTGTTTTGATGATAACCGCTATCATGTGGCGATGTTCCTAGCCATGGGAATGTCCATGATTTTGGTTTATGAAGCAAGCAACCAATCAAGCAAACAAACGTGATCAATCTGTATGGCGATGCCCCGTTTAGGAGGTGTCTACAGCTCGGTTTAGGCTGCTCCTAGTCCCTTACTTGTTTTTTCGCTCTATTTTATCTGGCTTCTTACTTGTCTTTTCGCTAATGTAGCTATGGCTGTCGGACAAGATCGGGCTGCTCTATCCCCCAGAGGAAGGCTGGAATCTTTTTCCGAGGAGGATCCATCAAAGGCAAATGAGGTTTCCTGAGATGGACTTGGAAGGCTGGTACGAATTCTTGAGACATATGCAGCCTGACGAGATCGTCTGGAGGTGCTCCTAGTTGGATCTTCCCGACATGGCTACTCATTCTAATGTGTTTGATAGGATGGAGATCGCTGGCTTGACAAGGTTCACATTATACATCCCTGGCTGTATCCTTCGCCAGGTAGGCATCTCCCAAGAGAACAACCGCATTAGCACCGAGAACTTCCATCTTCCCAACTTCAATGCACAGACACTCAACGAATATCAACGACGCTGGGGTCTCAGGGATATCCAAGCAGTAGTCCCAGATTTTAACCCAAGGCTAAAAAATCACTACAAGCAGTGGCTACGAGTAGACGTAAGAGCGAGAGAAAATATGGACTGACACCCGAGCTGACTTTGTTATACTTAGAATAATGTAGACACCCCAATTTGGCCTAACGATTATTTCAAGTCCAACCTTGGGGACCATCCCGATGATGAATGGATATAGTGATTGTTGATTGACTTCTTGTGAACCTTAGGACTTTTGGTAAGAACTTTTAGCCACTTAGAGGACCCAATCCAGAGCCAAATAGCCTTTTAGACATAAATACAGTATCCTAAGAGAATCCATCTGTCGGCCGTGACATTGATCACACGGCCTCAACATAATTTCTTCACCCGTGAAGCCTGTTGCTTGAAAATCTCCCTGAGAGATCGATTAGTCGGTCGCCAGGATCATCCCTCGGCCACAACATCAATTCTTTGACCGCCAGATCGTCTATTTTCTAGATTCTGGAACGTTCTATCACTCGTTTGATCCGATCACAAAACCCTAGCAGCCAAATCCCGATGCGTTCGGGCCACGTTTGGAGATTACCATGAGGAGTTCATGTTGCCTTATAACTCCAATTCAATTGTTCGATTTTGATTGGTTGAGGTGTGTCATCCCTATGCCTATATAAAGGGGCCTTTGGGTTCCAAAATTAATATGTTCATACACCCTCTCTAGCCACGATACTCTGTCAATATACTCTCTCATATCCCCTCTACAAAAGCCCTAACCTCCCGAAGGCAGCCACAATCCGACGATCCAAACCCCGAAGTTCAAACCCTAACCCTAGGGTTTCAAGAAGCAAATCAATCAATCATGTAGACACCCCAATTTGGCCTAATGATTATTTCAAGTCCCACCTTGGGGACCATCGCGATGATGAAATGGATACAGTGATTGCTGATTGACTTCTTGTGAACCTTAGGACTTTCGGTAAGAACTTTTAGACACTTAGAGGACCCAATCCAGAGCCAAATAGCCTTTCAGACAGAAACGCAGCATCTTAGGAGAATCCATCTATCGACCGTGACACTGATCACACGGCCTCAACATCAATTCTTCACCCGTGAAGCCAGTTGCTTGAAAATCTCGCTGAGAGATGGATTAGCCGGCCGCCAGGTCAATCCCTCGGCCGCAATATCAATTACTCGGCCATCACATCCTTTTCTCGGCCGTCAGATCGTCTGTTTTCCAGATTCTGGAATGTTTTGTCGATCGTTTGATCCATTCGCAAAACCCTAGCAGCCTTTTTCCGATGGGTTTGGGCCACGTTCAGGGATTGCCATGAAGAGTTTGTATCATTCCACAACTCCAATTCCCACCGTGCGTTTTGATTGGACGAGTTATGTCATCCCTAGTGCCTATATAAAGAGGGCCTTCGGCTCCGAAATTGAGATACCAACACACCCCCATCAACCACGAAACTCTGCAGAAATACACTCTCATATCCCTTCTACAAAAACCCCAACTTCCCGAAGGCAGCCATAGTCCGACGATCCAAACCTCGAAGTTCAAACCCTAACCCTAAGGTTTCAAGAAGCAATCAGTCAATCACCCTCAATACGAAGCAATCAAGCTACTAAGGGATCAAGGTGGTGAGGCCCAGGGGCCTCTAGTTTGATTTACTTTCTGTTATTATGCTTAATCGTAGCTTTTTGATTGTTTGCTAATCGTCTGGTCTGGTGTGAGGAAGAACATCGACTGGGGAATCAATCCCTTGGCCGATACATAGAACCAGGAGGATTCCTCGGCCATGAAATCTATTCACCGGCTGCGGGATCCATCTCCCTGGGACAACCTATTTTATTCTGCTTTTCTGATGCATGATTTCAATTACAGTCTTGGCTCATCATTAACTGTTTAAAGGCTAATTAATCAGTTTACTTGCTAGAATTACATAAAGCATGCGTTAATCTTACGTCGAGCAATTACAGGCCAGTCTCATGGCTGGGCAGAGAGGGGTGCCTAACACCTTCCCCTCATTGTACCTTTGGCTCCCGTGCCCAGAATCTCTATATGTTTTTCCTAGTTTTCTTAAAACTAGGAGGCGACTCTGTTTCGATGATAACCGCTATCGTGTGGCAATGTTCCTAGCCATGGGAATATCCACGATCTTGGTTTATGTAGCAAACAACCAAACAAACAGCAACGATCAATCTGTATGGCGATGCCCCACTCCAGGGAGGTGTCTACAGTTTTTGGCGACTCTGTTGGGGACTTAAGAGCCATAACCAAAAAGTATGACATAAGACTAATACATGCGTTATCTGATTCATTTATCATAGGCATTGAGCAGGCAACCTCGTTGAGTTCACCTAATACCCCGGCATGTCACGGGCTATGTTAAGGGTTCCAGTAAACTCCATAGTCACTCGTACTTAGTGGTATATCAAAAAGAAAACCGCCCGATCGCCGCCTATAATGGGCCGACGGAAGGACTGGTGCCCTTTGACAATGGAGCACCTTGAGACTACCTAAACCTTACATGTATTGGAAAGCCATAGAACTTATCAAAATAAGACAGGAACCTACAGCCTAGGAACCTACTTGCTTTGATTGTAAAAGTTCTTCCTCACACCCATTGTATAAATGTATGTTGTAAAGCCTTCTTTTGCAGGTCAAACCTTAGGAGCCCCGTAAGATCAAACAAAAGGAGGTAAGCTAAACCAATCTAACTAAAGCGCAATTTTTCAGGAAAAATGACTGCATCGCTGCTCATGTCTAATTCGCACTTTCAAATTTTCACGAAGCTGTCTGGCTCGGTCCGCCCTACTGCCAAGGTTTTCGACCCTTCCAAATACATCACTCTGGCGGATCAGCCAAAGCCTATGGTAATTATCACTGAAGACGATCATATCATGTTCGCAAGGACAGTCTATGATGAAGAAGAAGGCATAATTGAAGAAGAAGGATTTCTCAGGGTCCCAATCTATTTCTATGACCCTTATGCACCTGTCGACGACTATTGGCCAATCGACGACGTCAACAACTCTGAAGTTGAAGAAGAATCTGCTGACAATGATCCACTTGACGAAATGTCACTAAACCTACTCTTTGACGAGGGGGTCACCGACAATGAAATAAGGGTGATCCACCCCATCACAGATAGCTTTGTTAATTGGTGGGGATTTGTTGGCACACGAAGAGTCGACAACAGCGCCGAAGTAGAGATTGAAGCTCAATTGGAAGAAATAACGGCAATAGCAAACCAAATGGCCCTCCAAGACTTGCAGGGTGATAGTGATGAAAGTGCGAATCAAGATGACAGTGAGGTGCTGATGATCAACCTTGGTGATGAAAAAGGTTGCTCTGAGCTGATTGTGGATGTTGAAAAAGGGCTTACCCTAACTGGACCGTGGAACACACTCTAAAATACAAAATGAAAAATACTGATTATGATCATAGTTCCGATTCCGACTCCGAATCAACTCAATCCGAGTCTAGCTTTTCATCTTTTCAAACTACTGAGTCTAGTGAGGAAAACCTGGTCAAAGCACCAAGGCATAACATTTATTTTGAATTTGACTCTGAAATGTCTTTTGACAATTTTAGCAATGAGAAGGAAGATTTAGAGTATTTCACTTTGCCTATGATCAACTGTGTGGATTCCGACAATCCAAATTTTGAGGAAGAAATTCCAAAAGAAATTCTAGAATTCATCGAGAGAGAAGAAGAGAGGCACGCCAAACCTTTTTCTGAGGAGATAATCACAGCAAACATAGGCTCTGAAATCTAGCCCAAAATGGTTAAAATTGGTGCAACACTATCTTCTCAAGAAATTGAAAAACTAATCCTTTTGCTAAAAGAATACAAAGATGTTTTTGCCTGGTATTACGAGGACATGCCTGGAATAGACCCCGAAATAGTCCAGCACAAAATTCCCCTTCATCTTGATGCAAAATCTGTTAAACAAAAGCTAAGATGTATGCGCCCCGATTGGGTCTTAAAGATAAAAGAAGAAGTCACTAAACAAATCAACGCTGGTTTTCTCATGGTCACCGAGTATCCACAGCGGGTAGCCAACATCGTTCAAGTACCAAAGAATACTGGGGGAATCAGGGTCTGTGTAGATTTCCGAGATCTCAATAAGGCCAGTCCAAAGGATGGCTTTCCATTGCCACACATAGACAAATTAGTAGACAACACTGCGGGGCATGCACTGCTATCTTTCATGGATGGGTTTTCTGGGTATAATCAGATTCTAATGTCTCCCGAAGATAGAGAGAAGACCACCTTCACCTCGCCATGGGGAACCTACTGCTACAAAGTAATGCCGTTCGGGTTGAAGAATGCTGGAGCCACTTACCAAAGGATGGCTACAACACTGCTGCATGACATGATGCACAAAGAAGTTGAGGTATATGTCGACGATATGATAGTCAAATCAAAGGAAAGGGAAGGACACTATGAAGCCCTTCAAAAGTTCTTTGAGAGGATTGGGCAATACAAGCTACGTCTTAATCCTCAAAAATGCACTTTTGGGGTAACGGCCGGTAAAATGCTAGGATTTCTCATCACTCAAAGAGGAATCGAAGTAGACTCTTCCAAGATACAGGCTATCATGGAGATATCACCACCAAAGACAAAAAAGGAAGTAAGGAGCTTTCTGGGGAAAGTACAGTTCATCAGCCAGTTCATTTCCAAACTCACAGCCACCTGTGAACCTCTTTTCAAGCTTTTGAAGAAGGGCACTGATTTTGAGTGGAGCCAGGACTGTTAGCAAGCATTCGAGGCAATCAAGGAGTATCTTCAAAATCCGCCTGTATTATCACCACCCATCCCTGGGAAACCACTGATTCTATACCTCTCAGTAACAGACACATCCATGGGATGTATGCTAGCGCAAGAAAACGACGCCAAAGCAGAGTGTGCCATATACTACCTCAGCAAGAAAATGATGGACTATGAAACAAGGTACACTCCCCTCGAGAAAACCTGCTGGGGGCTAGTATGGGCCACCAAGAAACTAAGGCACTACCTATTAGCACATCTGGTAGTGCTGGTTTCTCGTTTAGACCCAATCAAATATCTTTTCGAGAAGCCAGCATTTATTGGAAAGCTAGCTAGGTGGTTATTGCTGCTGGCGGAATTCGACCTCTAATACATGATAAGAAAATCAGTGAAAGGAAGGGCTGTGGCAGAGTTCTTGGCAGATCACCCTGTGACAGAGGCCGAGGCAGAAGACTTCATGTTCCCCGACGAAGACGTCCTATGTCTTTTAGACGACACCTGGTAGCTTTACTTCGATGGAGCATCAAACCAATGTGGATATGGCATAGGGGTACTGTTAGTTTCCCCAAATGACTCTCATATCCCTTTGTCATATATAAACTGCGGTTTGAAGTCACCAACAACCAAGCTGAATACGAAGCCTGCATCGCTGGAATGGAGGCAACCCTAGAACTAAGGGCAAAAAGGGAAGCAGTCATTGGAGATTCAAACCTGGTGGTGTCCCAAGCAAGAGGAGACTGGAAGATCAAGGAAGACACGCTGAAGATATACCACTCTGTGTTGGAAACTTTGATTCCACAATTTGAGTAAGTCATCTTCACGCACACTCCACGAGTGAGCAATAGGTTTGCAGATGCACTGGCAACACTGGCCTCTATGGTCGAGATACCCCTGGGATTCACAATGCGGCCTCTCATGATTAAGCAGAAGGTCAAACCAGCATGCGAATGCACCTTCACCGAAGAAGGTGAAGATGATGGAAAGCCATGGTATGAAGACGTGAAGAAATTCCTAGAAGAAGGAGAATATCCCTCTGAGGCCACCTCAAAGGACAAAATGACTCTGCGGAAGTTTGTTGCCTGATTCGTAGTCTGCGGGGGGGCACTGTATCAAAGAGCGCATCTGGGCCCCAATCAACTTTGTGTCACCAAAGAAGAAAGTCGTAAGATAATGGAGGAAATACACGAAGGAATCTGTGGGCCGCATATGAATGGGGCAACAATGACAAAGAAAATCCTACGTCAGGGATACTACTGGACTACAATGGAGGCCGACTGCGCTGACTATGTCTGCCGATGTTTCAAATGACAAACTCACACTGATCGCATGCGTATTCCCCCTATGGAATTATATAGCATGAAATCCCCTTGGCCATTCTCCACCTGGGGGATAGACGTCATTGGAAGTATAAGTCCAAAGGGAAAATACAAGCATCAGTTCATTCTAGTGGCTATCGACTACTTCACCAAGTGGGTAGAAACAGCTTCTTATGCTACCCTCAAAGCCACTCATGTGGCCAAGTTTATTCGCACCAATACCATCTATCGGTATGGCATACCTCACGAGTTCATCTGTGATAATGGATCACATTTCAAGGGAGCAACAAAGAAGCTTTTTGCTGAATTTGGAATACAAAATCATCGGTCATCCACTTATCGACCTCAAACCAATGGAGCGGTTGAGGCTCCAAACAAGAACATCAAAAAGATTCTGCGAAAGACTACTGACACCTGCACAAACTGGCCAGAAATGCTACCTCTGGCACTATGGGGTTATCGATCAACTTAAAGGACTTCAACTAGGGCTACTCCATATTCCCTGGTCTATGGGATGGAAGCTGTCTTGCCAATCGAACTAGAGCTGCCCTCACTAAGGGTCCTAGCTGAGACTGGAATGATCGAAGAAGACTGGGTTCAAAACCGCTACGATGAGTTAGCATTGCTAGATGAAAGAAGGCAAAGAGCGTTATACCATGTGCAAGGGTATCAACGTCGCATCACATGAGCCTTCAACAAAAAGGTAAAGCCACGAGACATCAAGGTGGGGGATATGGTTCTCAAAGCAATCCGTCGCCACATTTCAGACCCGAGAGGCAAGTTTAGACTAAACTGGGGAGGCCCCTACCTTATCAAACGCATACTGTCTGGAGGAGCAGCCTACATTGCAGACCTAGATGGAATGGAATTCGCAACACCAGCCAATATCGACAAGCTGAGGAAGTACTACCCTTGAGAGACGCTCGTTGGGTCGAAAACCACAAGGGTGGGCAACCCAAGCAAAAATTAGAGCAGCCTGCTAGGTCGAAAACCCGCAAGGGCGACTTAGGCAAAAACTAAGGCATAAATAAAAGCGCTCGCTAGACTGAAAACCCGCAAGGGCAATTTAGGCAAAATCAAGAGCACAAAAGGAGAGGAAAATACCCAAGTGAACCCTAGCTAAAACAAAACAAGTCCCGAACTACGTTTACGGCTTGATTCCCTCTATGGGATACGTAGGCAATCTCTATATTGAGATTCGGCCACTGTTTTCTCTATCACTTCCAGATTTCAAGGTCTATCCTAAGCATACTGTTAAAACTATGGCAAAGACATTTTAATAAATCAACCAAATGTTTTATTACTTCCAAGGAAAAAGGAAAAGCAAGCTCAAACAATCCTCAAATCTATGAAAGCTAGAATCAAACATAGAACATCTTTTGAAAAACATAAGCAATTTGTCAATCTCTAGGTCTTCCTTCTCTTCGCACTTTTGTCCTTCAATAGGTTTTTCTCCAACCAGCACTTATACGAACCCGATAGCTTGTCAACAGAGTTCCCAGCAACCTCTTGCATCACCCGGATCGGCCATAGACAAAGCATATTGCGACGAAAGCTGGCATCATGAACCTTGGAAACAGCATACTCAGGGTCACCCAAGACTTTGACTTGTTCAGCCCCAAACTGTCTTTGAAAGCGGGTAGGAAAGTAGAAGGTAACCTAAGTAATACCAATCACCGCAACACCAAAATGGTTCATGGTACTTGCAGTCATGCTCTCAACACCATACCAAGGGCAAACCCATTGAATCCAATCGCCCTTGCGAGTCTCCATCCATGCCTTCCAAGCAGCCTCAGTTGGAAACTGTCTGGTCACACGACGCCCCGTGCAGTGGTCTGAACTATAGGGGAGCCGCTCTGGTGTATCCCATACCCTCAGATTTTCATAAAGCCATACCTATGGAAAACCAGGGAAAATTGCGAGTTGTGAGAACACGTGAGTCAAAACAAAAGAGTGATGAGTGGAAAGATAACTTGGCAATAAACAAGTAAAGAGTGAACCTGTAGTAACTGCCTGAGAACTGGGCTGTGGGATTACCCTTCACTGCATCAAGACCCATAAAAGTTTTTGCCAACACTAAACCAGCAAAGGCTACACGGTTTCCAATCTGTTGAGCGAAATCAAGCAGCATAGAATCAGCATGGCCAGAGGAAGGGCCAAGCAAGTAATAGTGGAGTAGGCAGACACATAACACATGAAAGCATGCTTTCTGTCGAGAAACTTGACGATGAGCTTCAGCTGCACCAAAATGCTGAACAAATTGTAAGGTTTCTAGCCTTCCATTCACCATGAAAAACCTAACTTCATGTTTCTGAACTTGGAGCAAAGCCTCCAGTAGGTTGCCACGATTGAACAAAGG
This sequence comes from Rhododendron griersonianum, assembly GCA_018127125.1. NCBI lineage: Eukaryota > Viridiplantae > Streptophyta > Magnoliopsida > Ericales > Ericaceae > Rhododendron > Rhododendron griersonianum. The sequence goes on from CM030791.1 coordinate 39,863,292, forward strand.
GTTAGGGACAATAAGGCTTTCTCTATCCGAATGACCCATAATAGCAGCAAACTCCTCTATAGTAGGACACAGTTCTTCTCTTCTAAATCGAAATACATGAAGAATAGGATCCCACAAGCTAGTGGTTGCCCGAAGGAAAGTGAAATTCACAGGAATTTGGTGAAGAGAGAAAATGAAGTCCATACCAAAGGACTTAAAGTGTAGACGGTCGAGGCTATTGAAGGAATCCAACCATTGATCAAGGACTGGTTGTGCCATGCGCAAGCAACTGTTGCTGACAATGCTGCCGAGTTCGTAGAATGCGTACTTATAGGCTAAGTCGAGTCCTAGTTTGAATTAGAATCGGATTCTAAATCCACATTAATCGAGTCGGTCTCTCGGCCGGCACTTCGATATAACGGCCGTAGGATCGATTCTCCGGCCATGAAAATCAAGGTTGACTCAAAATCAAAACCAGGTAGAAGAATCAATCCTTCGGCCGCCAGATCCATGGCTCGGCCGCTTAATTGATAGTTCGGCCGCCAGAATGACTGTTTTACAGAGAACTTCCACGGTTCAGCTCAGTTTGTCGAATTATCAATTTTCATACTAAACAAAACGACACAAACATAGCATACACAATCACATATCAGAGCAAAAGACTTTGTTTCATATAACAAAAGCTTTTTACATCACAAGGTGAATCATCCCACATTTCCTAAACAAACTATACATCAGTTTCCTGTCGAACTAACCAATGCAGGAAAAGAAACAAAAAAACAAAAAAAAAGAAGGAGAAGAAGATGCCGAATCCTCTGGTGGTCTGAACACCAGAGACCAGCTGCAAAAAAGAAAAGGACACCCCCGGGGCGGCGTATACCAGAGGAGTACTACGGTGCAGAAGAGACATCACGTGGCTCAAAAGAATCACCACATGGCCCAGAAAAATCATCATACCATGTACCACCGCCACCCCGAGAGTTCCGTGTCATGGAAGCAAGCCCCCCATGCGAGGGTCCCTAATCAAGCGTCAAGACAGGACCAAGAACAACGCGGTCTCCCTCCGTGCACACCGGCCATGCTGGCATATCACCCGTAACCCGGACCAGACGGGAATCGAGGAGGAGAAGGCTAAGAAGGTGAAGGGTCTTTAGAGGAGTTCTCAGCTGAGAAGAGAATGGAGAGAGAAGAGGGGAGTGAAGTAAAAGAACGCCGAGGCTTCGGCTTTTATAGAAGTCTGGAAACAAAGCGATTGCACCGGCCATGCTGGCATATCACCCAGTAGCTCTAAAGCTCATTCAGCAGCTCCAAGCTCACTACATCAGCCGCTCTACGCTCGCTACCTCAGCAGCTCAACACCCATCTCCACCATCAGCAGCTCTGCGCTCGCTATCTCAGCGGCTCTACGCTCGCATCTTTCATCCCAGCAGCTCTACGCAACTCCAAACTCACTAGCGATAAGCGGCTTCACGCCCAGTCATTCAGCAGCTCTATGCTCGCTCAGCGGCTTTATGCCCATATCCACATTCAGCAGCTCCAAGCTAACCATCTCAGTAGCTCTACACTCGCTAACTCAACGGCTCTATGCCCATCAACTCAGCGCTCTACGCTCACCATCTCAGCGGCTCTATGCCAGTATTCACCCCCTTAGCAGCTCTTCACTCACTACTTCAGCGGCTCTAAGCCCATCATCTCAACTGGCTCTATGCCGTAACCAACCAATTCTCAACTGGCTCTATGCCACTCCAATCCATAAGATATCATCTATTCTCAAGCTCTAAGCTTGAATGCTCAAAATCCAACATTTTGAATGCTCAAAACTTTTCGAATGCCTAACCACTGTGTACCGGATGCTCAAGTTCTACACTTGAATGCTCAAACTCTATGCTTGGATACCCAACCACTGCGTACTGGATGCTCAAAGCTTGTACTTTGAATGCTTGAATTCTGCCGTCCGAATGCTCGAGCTCTACGCTCTGAATGCTCAAGTCCAGAACTTGAAAGAAGCTCTACGCTTAAAATCAAACACACACGCACGGGCCCGTGCACATTACATCATCACTATCACGTCGAGTCTGCATCAATTACATCACCATTATCATTGTATACACACTCTGCATATCTCTCATGAAACAGGTCAATCTTGCAATCAACCGGCTCTACGCCTCGATTTTATTGATCGGTCCAGCGCCTCGATCCTTTGGCTCTACGCCAAAATTTATGATGGAAAAGCTCCGTGCACAGACCATCAGAATGCAACTGGCTCTACGCCTCGGTTCAAATCACGTCAAGCTCTAAGCTCCGACACCTCAGGCTCTCGCCTCATGACTACAAACTGGCCCTATGCCTCGATACCGTCAAGCTTCAAGCTCAAAACTCCTCAGGCTCTTACCTCATGACTGCAACCGGCTCCGCGCCTCGGTTCCCTCATCTTGACACTCCGTGCTCTACTTACTGGCCTTGCACCCCCCATATTTCAAAACCGGCATCGAACTCGTCTCCAGAAGATGGCTTGGGTTCCACCCCATATCTCAAACGGCATCCAATTCATCCTCAGCAGATGGCTTGGATTCCACCCCAATTACGTCAATTCCTTCCAGCTCATTCGCAAGGATAAGCTACTCTACCGAGCTCCCCTCAGTCAAAGTAAGGATGATCAAGAAAAGCAAAACGACTCACCCGCTGTGTATTATCTACCCCAAAATACTAGAGAAGCTCACCGCAAAAAAAACCCCGGCAGCCCCGCGCTCCTTTAACTACCCTTCGCCAAAACCCTGGCTCAGCCTAGGTACGTTGCACTACGGCTTTTAAAGCCTGAAGGTACGTCTTTTGTTCCTAACACTCCAAACTTTTTCTTTTTCTTTATTGCCCTTCCGAACTATGGGTGGTCTGAATTTCCCCTGTGGAATACGTAGGTAGCCTCCCGGCCCGACCATAACTAAACCTTTTTCGAAAACCCATTGAAATAGTGGTCGGACCAAATTGAGTTGCTTTTACAGCTTTGACTTTTACTTAAACATGTCTCACGATCCTTCTAAGTTCAGTCAAAGAGGGGCATCTGTAGACACCCCAATTTGGCCTAACGATTATTTCAAGTCCCACCTTGGGGACAATCCCGTAGATAAAATGGATATAGTGATTGCTGAGTGACTTCTTGTGAACCTTAGGACTTTCGGTAAGAACTTTTAGCCACTTAGAGGACCCAATCCAGATCCAAATAGCCTTTCAAACAGAAACACAACATCTTAGGAGAATCCATCTGTCGGCCATGACACTGATCACACGGCCACAACATCAATTCTTCACCCATGAAGCCAGTTGCTTGAAAATCTCCCTGAGAGATGGATTAGCCGGCCGCCAGGTCAATCCCTCGGCCGCAATATCAATTACTCGGCCGTCACATCCTTTTCTTGGCCGTCAGATCGTCTGTTTTCCAGATTCTGGAATGTTCAATCGATCGTTTGATCCGTTTGCAAAACCATAGCAGCCATTTTTGGATGCATTTGGGCCACGTTCAGGGATTGCCATGAAGAGTTTGTATCATTCCACAACTCCAATTCCCACCGTGCGTTTTGATTGGACGAGTTGTGTCATCCCTAGTGCCTATATAAAGAGGGCCTTCGACTCCGAAATTGAGGTACCAACACACCCCCATCAACCACGAAAGTCTGCAAAAATACACTCTCACATCCCTTCTACAAAACCCCCAACTTCCCAAAGGCAGCCATAATCCGACGATCCAAACCTGGAAATTCAAACCCTAACCCTAAGGTTTCAAGAAGCAATCAGTCAATCACCCTCAATCCGAAGAAATCAAGCTACTGAGGGATCAAGGTGGTGAGGCCCAGGGGCCTCTAGCTCCCGTGCCCAGAATCTCTATCTGTTTTTCCTAGTTTTCTTAAACTAGGTGGCGACTCTGTTTCGATGATAACCGCTATCGTGTGGCGATGTTCCTAGCCATGGGAATATCCACGGTCTTGGTTTATGTAGCAAACAACCAAACAAACAGCAACGATCTGTAGACACCTCCCAAACGGGGCATCACCATACTGATTGATCATTGCTTGTTTGGTTCCACTTCATAAACCAGGATCGTGGATATTCCCATGGCTAGGATCATCGCCACACGATAACGGTTATCATCAAAATAGAGTCGCCACCTAGTTTTTAAAAAAACTAGGAAAAGAGATAGAGAATCCGGGTACGGGAGCCAAGAGTACAATAAGGGGAAGGTGTTAGGCACCCCTCTTTGCCCAGTCATAAGACTGGCCCATAGTCGTTCAACATATGATTAGTATTTGCTTTATTTAATTCTAAACAGATAATCTGGTTATTTATCCTTTAATAGTTGATAATGTGAGCCAAAATAGTAATGAAAACATACATCAAAACAGAAAACAAACTATCCCAGAGAATGGATCCCTCGGCTGGTGAATGGATGTCACGGCCGAGAAATCCTTCTGGATCAATGTACCGGCCAAAGGATCGAAGACCCAGCCGATGTTCTTCCTCACACCAGATTTAAACGATTAACAGGAAATCAAAATACTATGATTATAGTACAAAAACGTAAAAGAGATCAAACCATAGGCCCCTGGGCCTCACCACCTTGACCCCTCAGTTGCTTGATTGCTTTGGATTGAGGATGATTGAGTGATTTGCGTCTTGAAAACCCTAGGGTTAGGGTTTGAACTTCGGGGTTTGGATCGTTGGATTATGGCTGCCTTCGGGAGGTTGGGGTTTTTATAGAGGGGATATGAGAGCATATTTCTGCAGAGTTTTGTGGTTGATGGGGGTGTTTTCGTCTCTCAATTTCGGAGCCGAAGCCCTCTTTATATAGGCATTAGGGATGACACAACTCGTCCAATCAAAATGCACGGTGGGAATTGGAGTTGGGGAGTGATACAAACTCTTCATAGTGATCCCTGAACGTGGCCCGAACGCATCGGAAAAAGGCTGCTAGGGTTTTGTGAACGGATCAAACGATTGACAGAACGTTCCAGAATCTGGAAAATAGACTATCTGGCGGCCTATCAAAGGATGTAACGGCCGAAGGAATGATATTGCGGCCGAAGGATAGATCTGGCGGCCGGCTAATCGATCTCTCAGGGAGTTTTTCAAGCAATAGGCTTCATGGGTGAAGAATTGAAGTTGGGGCCGTGAAATCAATGTCACGGCTGACAGATGGATTCTCCTGGGATATTGTACTTCGGTCTGAAAGGCTATTTGGCTCTGGATTGGGTCCTCTAAGTGTCTAAAAGTTCTTACCAAAAGTCCTAGGGTTCACAAGAAGTCAATCAGCAATCACTGTATCCATTTCATCATCGGGATGGTTCCCAAGGTGGGACTTGAAATAATCGTTAGGCCAAATTGGGGTGTCTACAGATGCCCCTCTTTGACTAAACTTATACTGATCGCGAGACATGTTTAAGTAAGAGTCAAAGCTGTAAAAGCAACTCAATTTGGTCCAACCACTATTCCAAGGGGTTTTTGAAAAAGGTTTTTGTTATGGTCGGGCCAGGAGGCTGCGTACATATTCCACAGGGGAAATTCAGACCAACCGTAGTTCGGGAGGGCAATAAAGAAAAATAAAAAGTTTGGAGGGTTAGAAACAGAAAACGTACCTTCAGGCTTAAAAAGCCATAGTGTGACGTACCTAGGCTGAGCCAGGATTTTAGCGAAGGGTAGTTGAAGGAGCGCGGGGTTGCCGGGGAAATTTTTGCGGTGAGCATCTCCAGAATTTCGGGGTAGATCAATACACGGCAGATGAGTCGTTTGCTTTTCTTGATCATCCTTACTTTTACTGAGGGAAGCTCGGTAGAGTAGCCTATCCTTGTGAATGAGCTGGAAGGAATTGATGTAATTGGGGTAGAATCCAAACCATCTGCTGAGGATGAATCGGACGCCGTTTTGAGATATGGGGTGGAACCCAAGCCATCTTCTGGAGACGAGTTGGATGCCGTTTTTGAGATATGGGGGGCGCAGGGTTAGTAACTGGAGCACAGAGCGTTGAGATGAGAGAACCGAGGCGCGGAGCCGGTCGTAGTCATGAGGCGAGAGCTTGAGGTGATAGAACTAAGGGGTCGAAGCTTGGAGCTTGGAGTGATTTTGAACCGAGGCATAGAGCCGGTTGCATTCTGATGGTCTGTGCACGAAGCTTTCTCATCATAAATTTTGGCGTAGAACCAAAGGATCGAGGCACTGGACCGATCAATAAAATCGAGGCGTAGAGCCGGTTGATTGTAGGATTTGACCTGTTTCATGAGTGAGAGAGATGCAAAACATGTGTATGATGATGATAGCGGTTAGATGTGAGCAGATATGATGATGCAGGCTCGATGTGACAATGGTGATGCAATTGATGCTTATGTGCACGGGCCCGTGCGTGTGTGTTTGATTTAAGCATAGAGCTTCTTTCAAGTTCTGGACATGAGCATTCAAAGTGTAGAGCTCGAGCATTCGGAGGGTAGAGTCTGAGCATTCAAAGTACAGGCTTTGATCATCCAATACACAGTGGTTGGGCATTCAGAGCGTAGAGCCTGAGCAATTAAAGTATAAACCTTAAGCATTCGAACATAGAGTTCGAGCATCCAGTACGCAGTGGTTGGGCATTCAAGCGTAGAGCTTGAGCATTCAAGTATGGAACTTGAGCATCCAGTACACAGTGGTTGGGCATTCAGAGCATAGAGCCTGAGCATTTAAGGTATAAACCTTAAGCATTCGAACATAGAGTTCAAGCATCCAGTACGCAGTGGTTGGGCATTCAAGCATAGAGCTTGAGCATTCTAGTATGGAACTTGAGCATCTAGTACACAGTGGTTGGGCATTCGAAGAGCTTCGAGCATTCAAAGCTTTGAACTTTGAGCATTCAAGCATAGAGCTTGAGAGCAGGTGATATCTTGTTTGATTGGTTACGACATGGAGCCTGTTGGGATGTAGAGCCGCTGAGATTAGAGCTGTTAAGTATTCCATCTTTCATCTTCCACGGGGTTTGATTTGTTCCTTATGCTTGGGATGCTTCCAAGGCTAGTTTCCACATGCTCGGAATGTTTCTAAGGCTAGATTCCATATGCTCGGGATTGTCCCCAAGGCTAGTTCTGGCCACATTCCTCTTGCTAGATTCAGCCACATTCCACTTGCTCAGGAGTATCCCCAATGCTAGACTCCACGTGCTTGGGATGCCCCCAAGGCTAATCTTGATTATTTTCCACATGCTTGGAAGTGCCTCCAAGTCTAGTTCCGACTATATGCCATAAGACTTGTTAAACGCTTTGGGTGAAACTTGTTGGCCGTTATTGCCTTTAGAGATTTCCGTCGCCTCTTCAAACTTGGTATTTTAAGGAAGGTTCCATTGCTTTTACTGACGGAGTGATCCACACGTGTACTTCCAGGAGATTGCTTCCTTTGGCAATTTGAACTTTGTTAGGGAGATTTCCATCACCTCTACTGCTGGGAGTGCCTTCCGGAGGTTGAACATTTCTAGCGACACAAGCGTCTTCTGGTGGCTAAATGCTTTCTACAAGCTGGCAACACAAATGCCTTCTGGAGGGCTTTTAGCAACACGGATGTCCTTTTTGGAGGATTAAAGTGTGCACTAGGTTGTTGTAAGCTTCACACAGGTGCTTTTTCTTGTTGGCATGTTCACTCAGTGCATTAAGTGGAAGCCGCAGGATTGTTTCGCTGGCCTAGAAGTGGCGAGGCTGCTTAGCTTCAAGATGTGAGCTCGGGACGGCTAAACTAAGTGCTGCACTATTGGGATGGGACCTGCTGAGCGCGAGGTTGTGCATATGGCGAGGCCTGAGTGTAGAGTTGCTCGGAGTTTTTGGACAACAAGAAGCTAGACAAGCCATGTGCACGGGGTTGCTGAAGAGTGAGTGCGAGGCTTCTGAGTGATAAAGGCAGAGCTACTGACATGGAAATAAAAGTGTGAAGTAAGGATTCACGGAGTTTCGAGTGCGAAGCCACTTAAGATGTAAGCTCGGAACTGCTGACATGGTGCTAACTGTAGAGTTTGCTAGCTACGAGGCTCCCTTCCAGCTTCTTTGACTAGGCTCCATCGGTCAAAGACACAAAATTTGATGCAGCCTACAACTTGCATTTTCTTTCGGTTTCAAAGAGTGATTCGCGAGGAAAATCTTGGTTTAGCATTTCGATGTCGAGAGGGTCCATCGCGGCCTGCAATCCATATTTTAATAGTTTAGAAAATAGCAATGGATAGGAAAACAACATGCAATAGGCTTGGAGTCGACCACGGGCCAAAGTCCTTTTATGCTGACTGCTAGGGGTAAAACCACCAAGTTCAGGAACCCTCGTTCAAATGTTGAACCATTGCGGGTGACATAGTTTGCAACGTGACATATATTGAACTAAACATTCAGGAAGAAATAGAAGCCCCTTGTTTAGGCAATGGATGCTTTATTCTAGCTTAACTATGTGTGACAATGACAACCAAATTGCCCCTAGTACAAAGATATGCGATGTATGCGACAATGAACATAAATGCAATGCTTCTTTTGCTGCTTGACTGAGGTCTTTGGCATGCTCTCGACAGTGCCATATGATAGTCCCTCATGAAAAGGGTTAAAGCACTGGTGCTTCTTCCAGGATAAGGCTTCTTCTAGACTGAGCTCTTCGAAGGCGTATCTCTTCATTGCTCCTTGCCTCCTACCTGCAAAATTGTTAGCAAACCATGCATATCAACTAAGGGCGAGACAGTTTTACACTTGCTCCCCTTGATGATGGTCACGATGATTATGCTTAAATACCCTTGCTAAGGATTGATGAATTTTGTTTGAAAACATTTTGCTGGTAACAACAGTACTCTTGCTTGAAATAAGAGCTCCTCATGCTTGGAGTTAGTGATATGCAAATAAAGTGACTACTTCCTCTAGCCATTTTTAGGGTCGAGAGACAAGTGCATATGACAGTTTGATGATGGCATACAATGCAATTTTGGGCATCTCAACTTTCGCGTATTCCAGCCAATACTTCTCTTTGATCTAGGGAGACGACAATGACTTTAAACTAGTAAAGTGACTATGACAAGACAGACTACAATACTCTAGCGACATTGCTGAAAATATTGTTTGACCCAGGGCCCATCTAGCTACACTTCTCATGAAATGAGAAACTCATTTTTATCTCCTCGAAAGTTTGTAAAAGCAATTGTGCTTTTATTGATGTGTCAAGAATGTTTAGGATAAAATTAACTTTGAAAACTTTTCCTCAAGGATTTCAAAATCATACCATTCTATCAATCATGCTCCATATCCATACCACTCAATTTGCCATGAGACATAGCTTCGCAAACCCATGCCCCTAGTCATTTTAGGTGAGTTCATTGTTTTGAGTCGATTGTCACGGGTTGAATTGTTAAGCGGCTATCCTCACGGGAGGTCGAATACTTCTAGGAGGAGAAAAAAGGAGGGCCTAGTCGTGCCCCTTATCCCATATGATTCTTCATGATGTGTACTTTGCCAAAGTGATACGTACCCCATGATGTTTGCTTATCGCGTCACTTTTCCACACTGGTTATGTCCCTAGTGCCTAGGACCCTGCTGCTAAGTCGTGTTCCTCAATCTGAGAGGACTTTGTTATGGACCATAATCTAGGCTTGGGGTTTTGGCTTAAGAAAAGAAGCGGATGTAAAGGCTCAAACCTAACTTCTACTCACCCTTGGGTTTTTTAAAAGCTAGCAGCCATCTTCAACATTCTTATCAACTCTTGTCGCCTCTTGTCTCACTTTGTGTGAAAGAGTTTTTCTTTTCTTTTTTTCTTCTTCTTTTCTTCAAAATGACCTTTGTATGGATTGGAAGAAATGTTTTCTTCAAAATGCCCCTTGTACGATGGGGTGCTCATTTTTTTTCCATTGATTTTTCTTTCATCTTTCCTTGTATTTTTTTGTTTGCCCTAGCGTAGGGGATGGCTGTCTAGCAGGCTTTTCAAAGGATTTATCCAGGGGCTCAACGTGGCTAGCAAAGGATAAGTGTTTGGATGAATGAAATGATTGCCTCTCTTAATTTTGAATCAAACGACAAAGTGACAGGGATCCTAGCCAAGAGATTAAGAGCTTTGATGTTTAACCGAGTGGATTTTCTAAGATTGAGGACAATCGTTTGAGACACATAGTGGATGCATGGCATCATGGCTGATTTCTCACTTTATTCGTGCTCTAACTTTTGCCTAGACCACCCTTGCGGATTTTCAATCTAGCGAGCTCATCTTTTTTTTTCTCTCTTCATCTTTCCTACTCTTCATATTTCAACAGCATGATTTGCTTACAAGTGATCTCTTGTGAGGGTGCAGAAATGTTCCAACTCCTTCTCAGCTCAACAGAAATGACATGGGTCATAGTTTTGAAAAACTCATTTTTTGAATTCGACAACTCGAGTGATTTATGATGCGTTTTAAAAAGATATCATGATATCACTTTGAAATCCCTAAGGATTGTTTTCAACAATTGACGTTATCATGAACATTCTATAGCAGCAACTTAGCACAAAAGAAAACATTTTCAAAATTGTGGCCGACCATAAGGTGCCTACGTATCTCAAAAAAAGAATTAGGCCATTCGTAGTTCAAGTCCGAGGAGATTTTCATTTTAGGTCCACATTTCATGCAAGGTGCAACAAGCAGACCTACGACCCAAAAATAAACTCTAGACATAGACCTTTCTTTAAAAAGAAAACAATACAGACCAAAACTAGCTAGACAAGACTCCTCAAAAGATTGACTCATAGCCTAAGACGTGCCATGTAACGCCCCAAATCTCGGGTACGTTAAAGGACAATTTTATTGATAAAATCAAATGGAGTCTTGCTCATTATTACATCATCAACCTCACAAGGAGTACATTTATTCAAAAGGGAAGGGAACTAAGGTTCCTAACTACAGCTCTGCCTCCTCTTCCATCCTAGCCAGCTCTTCGGCTCCAAAAGCCTCCAAAGTGTACATCTCACCATGTTCGTCTATAAGGTCTGACACATTATACCGGCGTCGCCACCAATATAATATGTCAAGGTCACCAAAGGCAACACCGTGAGCTTAAAAAGCTCAATAGAATAAACCAAACCTACTAACCCTTAACTTACACATAGCAAGTCACGTATAACAGTAGTGAATCATACAGATAATGATATCTACGCAGTACGTGTTTATTCAACAGCTATCAACAATAACACATCCGCATTTTCTTTTAACTATCGTTGGTTTTCGAGATATCAGAGTTTCGCCTACGCAGTGTTTCCTAGACCGTGTCACCATGTTACCTTTCATTTCCCAAATCAACATTTTGAAAATCGCTAAGTAACCAGAAATTCACATAGACGATTACACAAGCTCATTCAACAACATATTTAAACAATAACACATCCACATTCGATATCTTTCTAACGTTGGTGTCATGCCTTTTCGTGTTTCTCCTACGCGACTCATCGTAGACCGTGTCATCCTTTTCACCTTTACCAAATCCACATTTCCAAAGATTCTTCATCAAATTGCTACTAATGAAGCTACCAAGTCCGGCTCCATTAGCATCGCTCACGATGGGCTACCAAGTCCGGCCACATCGCGGTTTCTCAAAAACATCTTCTTCCAAAACTTGCATTGGCTCCTCTCCGCGGATAACCAAGCCATATTGCCACATGAGGCTACCACGTCCGGCCCCATTGGCAATCTTCACAATGGGCTACCAAGTCCGGCCTCATTGCGGTTTTCGCAAGTCCATACAAAGGGCTACCAAGTCCGGCCACAACGCAGGTTTTCACATCCACATAATGACTACCACGTCCGACCATTATGTAGTTTCAAAAATATTTGTATCCATATCAACCACACCCTAGGTGTCATGTTTCTAACTTTCTCGGTTTACGTGTCTCGTTCTCATGCATAGACTCCGCGGTAAGACTTTCATGTAATCATAAAAATCTTGAAACTACACTAGCAAGATCACCCAACTCTATATTCACAATCATGCTCATATTATCACATAATCATGCTCAATCACTTTTAAGCATAACGCCACATGTACGGACGCCTTTGGAGTGATAAATCACTTATGCTTTAATCAACGACCACAAGTAATACAAGTAAACATGTAGTCATGCTCATCACCATCTTAAGATCAAAATACAAATACTTCAGCTTAATCCAAAATCATACTTCCTTTTTGAAAAGTTCAAAACAGCATTTGTTTATTGAGTGATTCTAACGTTATGCTAATCATGCCATGGTTAACCAAGATAACAACTTAAACACATTTCTAGTCATGCTTAAGGAAAGTAGATAAGATAATCTACGTATACTTAGAATTCGAAGGCTTAGAATAATCTACAATCATTTCGAAATACGCATACAATACGCTATACTTAGAATTTAGGAGTTATAGGAAAATTCTACTATACTTAAAGTTAGGGCGTAAGGAGTATTCTACCGTTCTTCTTGGCGGTAGGCGGCTACGGATTAGGAAAGTGGTATGTCAGACGGAGTAACGGCTTAAGAATGGCTTCGATAGCTTCGAAAGAGAAAGGTTTCTCTCGAAACTAAGTCTTGACTAACACTACTAAACTTTTGGATCGATAGGGTGGTGGAGTGGCGGTTTAGTGGCGGCACTAGAAGAGTTTCTTGAAGACTAGCGAAGAACTTCAAGAACAAGCTATGAACTAAGCAAGAACAACTAAGAACACTAAACTTTCTAGAGAGAAGTTGGAGGTTGGAAGAGGTGTGAGTTGAATGAAGAGCATGGGGTCCTATTTATAGGCAAATGGATGGCTCCCTCTCCTCTCTCATGGCCGGCCCCTTTCTCTCTCTAAATCCAATAGATTTTGCCCCAAAATCTAGTACTTTCAAGTCATGGCATCACCCTAGATTTTCTTCTTCCAAGCTAGGACAAATCTAGGTTATTCTATTAGGGTTTTAGTCTAATCTAGTCCTTTGAAAGAATAGAAAATGAGATTTGGTTGTCCTTAGGTGAAAGAGTATAAGAAACCCTAGATTGTGTAGTACATGGTGATGCAATAGGATGACCAAATGCTAGATATGGGAGTACACTAGTCACACACATCACACTCGCTCTCCCTCTCTCAACCGGCCTCTCTCTCTCTCTCTCTCCATGGTACAATGTACCAAGTACAAAGGTTGAAAGACTATAAGACTTTCTTTGTTCTTTCTTCCACTCTAGGACAAGTGTAAACAATTCTAAGGGTCTCCTAGTCTTGTCTAGTACTTAGAAGATTGGATAGGATATGAAAGAGTAGAAAACCCTAGATTTGGTGGTACAATGGTGAGGTATGAAGATTGGCCAAGGACTATGACTAGGCTTGAAAGAGTACAAGTGCACACACATCACACTCTCTCTCTCTCTCCCATCCGGCCATCTCTCTCTCGGCCTCTCTCTCTCTCTCTTGGTTCAAAGTACATATGTATATATATATATACAAGTACAAAGATCAAGGGTTGGTAGATTGATTTAGGAAGAGTAAGGATTTTGTGCAAGAAATCTTGTAAGGCAATCTAGTACTTCAAATCTATCTCATGTCATCCTATCTCCCTTCTTTCATAAGTACATGTACTTATATAAATAGAATTAGGGTTTGGCAGAGAAAGATCAAGAAAGTACAACATATCTTACTCTCTCTCTCTCTCCATCTCTCTCGGCTCTCTCTCTCCCCCCTCTCTCTCTCGGCTCTTTCTCTCTTTCTCTCTCTCTCCCTCTCTCTCCCTTGTACTATATATATATATATATACTAGCGCATGCCCGTGCCTGAAGGCACGACTCGAAATCGGTATTTAATTCATATCCAATTTTGAAGGCCAAGGTCCCATTTGCAAAATTCTAACTACGCAAAAAACATAAAACAATAGCTCAAGTATATCCACCAGTTAAACTAACAAACTAATAGTTGTAGCGCCCGTACCCGAAGGCATTTATCGCCAGCCATTTAAATTTAAATTCACAACCAATTCGACCACACTACAAACTACGGATCACAACTGGCAAAACTCAACTGTAATCACAAAATCCACTTTATGTGCTTAAAAAAATCAAGCTTCAGAATATAAGAATACAAAACCAATAATTAAACTTAATGATAATATAGCAACATCTAGCTTTTATTCATCAAGTTTTCTAAAATCAAGAAGAAAAGACAAAATATAATCAGCCCTTCAATTGAATATAAAAATGTAATTCCACTTCTACTAAATCATTGATAACAAAGTTGTAAACTTTCTAAGTTTCAAGCTACAACCAACTCGATATCAGTTACTGGTTAGCCAATGCAAACTGTCAAAAAAAAACAGATGGTGCTTTAGTTCATATTCCATTTCAATCATCTAGCAAGAAATTTTAATATCATACGACTTGTCAAAAAAAGAAGTAAACAATGGCAAACCATGACATACTGATTTTTACGTGGTTCTCCCTAAATAGAGACCGCAGTTCGATTCAAAATCATCCACTATAAAAATATAATTCTATTTCTAATAAATCATCGCCTGTGCCTTCATCCACTATAAAAATATAATTCCACTTCTACTGAATCATTGCTCGTGACTGAAGGCACGGATCAAAGAATTCGTTTTCAATATGATTTCGAATGACCTTAGCTAGGTGTGAGCAAACTGATTGTGTCTTTAGACACATACCAATACAATTTTATCACCAAAAAAAAAAATTACTCATATGCTATTGACTACATCAATTAATACTACAGACAAACTCATCTTTGTCCAAAAAATAATGTGATTGTATGACTGACATTGTATAAAACAACAACCATTACAAAACCAAACTTAAGCAAATAAAATAAAAAAACACATGAAAGCCAAACTCAATTCTTACCATAGTCAAATCCAATTCGAACTTAGTGACTAAGAAAAGACGGAGTTTATTTTTTTGGAAGAGAGAAAGGATGAAAAGAGAAATGGTGGAGAAGAAAATGCAAATGATTGATCTGGAAAGAAAAGTTACGTACGCACCCATATTTGAACCGAGTGTAAGTAATTGATCTAGAAAGAAAACCCCCACACCGTCGCGAACTGGAAAAAAAGTGTAGAACTGGAAAAAAAAAGAGAACAAACCGTGGATGGAGAAAGGGAACAAAAGATCCATACATGTGGAGAGAGAACTGGAAGGAAAACGATTAGGAAGAGAGAGAGAAATTTGTTCACCCAAAATTCATTACCAAGAATAGAAAATGAGAATCAACGTCAATTGTATTTTCCATTATAGAGCATGGCAATCAACGGCAATTAATTTTTTTTACCCGATTTGTAGCATGTCTTGATAATGCCCAATCAAGGGCAAAATTCTTCCCGTATAAAACAGAGAAATTATATATGTTCACCCAATCAAGTCTAAATAGTCCATAAATGAATATAAATCTTCCCCTTGTTATTTAGGCACATTTGTTATTTAGGCACATTTAGTATAGTAGTAAACATCATTTCCAAATTTACCACTAACCCTACTATCCGTAGATCTCAGCCGTTGAAAAAATGTGTACCGATCTTAGGGTCCAAAATATAGGAGAAAATTTAGGAATTCAAAAACTTCCCTATCATATTATATAGATATATCTATATATAATCCTAAGATTATGTAAGTACATAAGTACTAATAAACTAATAAGATATGGAAGGACAAGGAAATAATAAACTAATGGGGTTTTGAAAGAATAAGATTTTCTATTAAATAATGAAATAACACATGCGTTCTATCTCTATATAATAAAGGAGTAGGTGTACTAGTACTCTGTTATAATATATAAGTATGTACTAGAAGATCTAGCTAGATATCTAGTCAAAATTTTACAATATAATACTCCAATTTGGCACATGTACTATTATAATATAGTATTTAGTACATAGGGAATCCTAGGAATATATATTCTACTAGATGATACTCTCCTAATGCTTTAATAAGGGAATCCTATGGGATTCTAGTCATTGATTTAACTATAATATTGTAACGCCCCAAATTTCGGGTACGTTAAAGGACAATTTTATTGATAAAATCAAATGGAGTCTGGCTCATTATTACATCATCAACCTCACAAGGAGTACATTTATTCAAAAGGGAAGGGAACTAAGGTTCCTAACTACAGCTCCGCCTGCTCTTCCATCCTAGCCAGCTCTTTGGCTCCAAAAGCCTCCAAAGTGTACATCTCACCCTGTTCATCTATAAGGTCTGACACATTATACCGGCGTCGCCACCAATATAATATGTCAGGGTCACCAAAGGCAACACCGTGAGCTACAAAGCTCAATAGAATAAACCAAACCCACTAACCCTTAACTTACACCTAGCAAGTCACGTATAACAGTAGTAAATCATACATATAATGATATCTACGCAGTACGTGTTTATTCAACATCTATCAACAATAACACATCCGCATTTCCTTTTAACTATAGTTGGTTTTCGAAATATCAGAGTTTCGCCTACGCAGTGTTTCCTAGACCGTGTCACCATGTTACCTTTCATTTCCCAAATCAACATTATGAAAATTGCTAAGTAACCAGAAATTCACATAGACAATTACACAAGCTCATTCAACAACATATTTAACAATGACACATCCACATTCGATATCTTACTAACGTTGGTGTCATGCCTTTTTGTGTTTCTCCTACGCGACTCATCGTAGACCGTGTCATCCTTTTCACCTTTACCAAATCCACATTTCCAAAGTTTCTTCATCAAATCGCTATTAATGAGGCTACCAAGTCCGGCTCCATTAGCAACACACACGATGGGCTACCAAGTCCGGCCACACCGCGGTTTTCACAATCCATTCAAATCTTGCATTGGCTCCTCTTCGCGGATAACCAAGCCATATTTCCACATGAGACTACCACGTCCGGCCCCATTGGAAATCTTCGCAATGGGCTACCAAGTCCGGCTCCATTAGCATCGCTCACGATGGGCTACCAAGTCCGGCCACATCGCGTTTTCTCAAAAACATCTTCTTCCAAATCTTGCATTGGCTCCTCTCCGCGGATAACCAAGCCATATTGCCACATGAGACTACCACATCCGGCCCCATTGGAAATCTTCGCAATGGGCTACCAAGTCCGGCCACATTGCGGTTTTCGCAAGTCCATACAAAGGGCTACCGAGTCTGGCCGCAATGCAGGTTTTCTCATCCACACAATGACTACCACGTCCGGCCATTATGTAGTTTCAAAAATATTTTTATCCATATCAACCACACCCTAGGTGTCAGGTTTCTAACTTTCTCGGTTTACGTGTCTCGTTCTCATGCATAGACTCCGCGGTAAAACTTTCATGTAATTATAGAAATCTTGAAACTAAACTAGCAAGATCGTTCAACTCTATATTTAATAGCATGCTTACTTTATCACAACATCATACTCAACATTTAATCATACAAGGTAAAGCATAGTGTCACATGGACGGACATCTTTGGAGTGGTAAACCACTTATGCTTTATCAACAACAAGTAGTCAGATAATCACATAATCATGCTCATAATCATAATACGAGTACTTAAAGCTAAGCTACGAACATTATCTTTCAATATTCATTCTATCTTTCATAAGTTCAAAAGAGCATATGTTTATTGAATTGCAATGCATATATCAGAATAGTGTTGATAAGGATTCTATGTTTTCACAAGAAGTGTCGATTTAGATAATCTATGTGATCATGCCATTATCTTTATTCTAATCGATTCGAATCATGCATACGATATGCCATACCTTGGTGAAAAATCTATCTCATGTTCTTAGCCTACTTTAACGTAAACTTTATTTTTGAAAAAAATAGTAAGGATTATCCATCTTTCAAAAGTATACACATTTCATTAGCAAATTGCTACTAACGAGGCTACCAAGTCCAGCTTCATTAGCAACACTCACAATGGCTACCAAGTCCGGCCATATCTTGGTTTTCAAAACATACTCTTTCAAATCTTACATTGGCTCCTCTCTTCGGATAACCAAGCCATATTACCACATGAGACTACCACGTCCGGCCCCATTGGAAATCTTCACAATGGGCTATCAAGTCCGGCCGCATTACGGTTTTCAAACACGTACACAACGACTACCAAGTCCGGTCATTATGTAATTTCAAAATATTTTCCGCATGTTAATCCCATCCTTTCTTTAACCACACCCTAGGTGTCATGTTTCTACTTTCTCGGTTTTCGTGTCTCGTTTGCATGCCATGACTCCGCGGTAATTCTTTTCACAGTTTGAGAAATCTTGAAACTAAACTAACAAGATCGTTCAACTCTATATTAGATAGCATGCTCACTTTATCACATCATTATACTCAACATTTAATCACACAAAGTTAAGCATAGTGCCACTGTAGAGACCCGAATATTTCTAATTTTTGAAAATACTTATTTAATGCCTAAATGAGAAATTTCGGATAAATTGGTGAATAATTGACTTGAGGACCAATGTGATAGAATTGAAGTTTGAAGGGAGAATGTGTGATTTTATAATTTGTGAGTATAAATAGGGGTGGGTGAGGAGTAGGAGATAATTTCATCTCCCTTTCCTCTCTCCTCTCCACCGGCTCTCCACCGACATCTCTCTCTCTCTCCTCCTCTCACACCCAAAACTCCACCTCACACCCCGAAATCTTCGAGAAACAACTACATTCAAGCCTTGTAATCGCGTTCCTAAGCTCGGAAATCTTTGGGTTGAGTTCAAATCGAAGTTTCAAAGCTCGAAAGTCTAGGGCTCGTCCTATAACGCGAGAATATCAGCCATTGTTTCGAGGTAGGAACTTCTTGACCTCCTTTATATGTTAGCTTGTTGTTTTGGTGTGAAATCGGGCTGTTAGTTGTTGAATTTTGGTTGTTGATCAATTTCTGAAAATCTGCTGAAATCGCTACCCGAAGCCCCGTGGTATCGATACGGATTTTCGGCGTATCGATACAGTAAGCTTATCTTTTGGACAGCCTCTTCCGTATCGATACGGATTTTCCCGTATCGATACGGGAAGCTTAACTCCAGATTTTTGCTCCTGTCGATCTTTTGTTGATTATTTTGACTCCCGACCACTTCTAAACCCCTTGAAACACCTCCTAATTGATCTCAAGCTCGTTCATTTGGCTTCTTTGGACTTTTTGATGCTTCCCTTGTCCGTTGGCTTTCCGTGGGCACATTTGAACATGGAATCACATGGTTAAACGTTGTTAAAGTGCCTAGTGGTTGTTAATTGGACTATGTGACCGTTTGTGATGCTTTTGTGATAGTGTTGGCATATCATATGACATTACGCTTAAGAATGTGATCTACGGAAATCATAGCTTGCATGTTAGTTGAGAATCGAGTTGCTTGAGGTCGAATGGTGATTTAGGGAGTCCCGTACGCAAGGGGTGGTAATACGGTGACACACAAGGGTTTCGTACGCGAGGGGTGGTAATACGGTAACCTTGGATTTGTGGGGATCACTGTGACGCTAGGGGTGGTAATACGGTAATCCACGTGGTGTTGTATGGTAACGCAAGGGGTGGAAGTACCAATAGTGGAAGTTAGTGGTGTTGAGTCGAATTGGGGGTTATTGAGTAATTGAGTCGTATGACACTCGTACTTAGTTGGGATTGGGGATCCATTTACAAGTTGATTGATCATTCAGTGTTGAGTATTGTTTCCTCATCTTTCTTTCTAATACACTAGTCAACATGTTTGCATATAGTATTGGTTAAGATTTTCTTACTGGGCTTTGTAGCTCAACAAAATCCTTCTTTTCAGGTACCAATGCCGGACTTTAGCCTCATGCGTGCATGCTTGGATTGTGAACAAGATTTTGGAAGCCTTTGCACTTAGTTACTTTTTCATCTTGTAATGGTTTAGCTTTTGGGTCAATATGGCTTTGTAACTAAGAATTCATGAACTATCTTTTGACTAGAAGTATAATTGTATTAAGCTGATTTGGGCTGTGATGCCAAAGTATACTTTCTTTTGAATAGAGGACTTGTCTGTAATTAAATAGGTGGAATATTATTTTGGGAATACGAAGGCAGGCGGAGTTCTTTCAGTTAAAGAGTATTATTTATTTTGTGTTGAAAATCCAGGTTGTGACAGCCACATGGACGGACACCTTTGGAGTGATAAATCACTTATGCTTTATCAACAACAAGTCGTCAAGTAATCACATAATCATGCTCACAATCATTATAAGATCAAAAGACAATTTCTTCTATCCAAGTTAATCTCTCATAAAATTCATTCTTTCAAAAGATCATATGTCTTATAGAAGTAACAGTCTATGATTCATCATGCTCATACTTTCATTAGCATAACTATCATGCATTCCAACATTCAAATGTTATACCATAAGTTTAGAGTATTCTATAATCATTTCAACATTCGTATACCATGATCTATACCTAGATTATAGGAAAAATTCTACGTATACATAGGAATAGTGAGGACGGAGAATTCTACATGATCGTACTATTATCTATACTTAGGGAAATGAGTAGAGATTAATCTACCTATAAACACGATTATCTATATTTCAAAGCAAACACGTTTCTAATTATATTTAGAGTTCGAAAGTATAGGAAAATCGACATATACTTAGAGTGTAGGAGGTATAGGAAGATCCTACGTTCATTTCAACAACAAAACTTATACACATCATATTTATAAGTATGGGATAAACTACATTTCGAGAGTAAACATAATTCTAATTATAATTAAGGGAAATAGATATGGAAATCTACATTCTTTTTAACATACGCATATCATACGTTATATTTAGAGTTTAGAAAGCATAGTTAAAATCTACATATACTTAGAGTGTAGGAGGTGTAGGAAAATCCTACCTTGATCCGAAACTAGTCGGGGCCGAATAAGCTAATTTGGAAATCCTACGGGCGGTGAAACTCTCGAATCTGGACCGAACTTTGGATGGCAGTAACTCGGTCACTATTTGGCCGAATACGATCGTTCTTGAGTTGAAATTGAAGCTCTAGAAGTGCTCTACAACTTTTGTGAAGGAAGTTGATCCTAGAAAGTACTTTAGGTAGGAGGAATATGGTGATAAAGGGGGAGACAGTAAGCTGTCTGGAAATCTGGAAATCCGAATTTTTGCTGAACTTCGGATGTCGATATCTTTGTCGTTTCTTGACCGATTGTGGGCAGCATGCCCTCGGAGAAAGGATTTCGTTCCTTTTCGCCGTTGTGGCCCTTTTTGGAAATCGAGGGAGCGCGAGCGGGGAGGCAAGCGCTCAAAAATACAGAATCGCCACTTGAGTTTTTGAGGGTCCGACACTTAAGGAACCGTATTTCAAAGCACCTGCCGCGCTGTTTGTTTGAAAAAGTTAAGGAAACCAGTCCGTCATAACCATATCTGGGTTCGGGAGCCAGGTTACGAGAGGGGAAGGGTTTTAAGGCACCCCTCTCGCCCAATCCGGAGATCGGTCTCTACTTAGGCATTTTTATGAAAACTTTTGTGATTCTTCTTCTTTTTTAATTAATTTTAGCCAATTAGGGCGGGGGAACAGTTAATCGGGGATTAGAACTGTAACAATTTGCAGGATGTGATCAAATGATAGCATGGATGGATGGCATGACAAGTATTAAATGGGATGGACTTGAAATAGCGATCAGATGCCAAAACCAGGCTCGGGACAGATTTGCCCTGCACAATGGCCAACTTGCATGCATGAACAGATCTGCATGCAAGTAAACCATCGCGCGAGACACACGAACCCTCGCGCGAGTGTTCTCATCCCACCACAGTTCTAAGTTCATCCCCTTCTGGGCTCTGGAAGGACCAGTGCACACCCAGGAAGCAAACCAAGCAGTTTATATGGAACTGTAAAAATACTAATTATTACAGATTGCTTCAAAATGAGCCAAATGAAATGAAACACAACCCCTAAACAGAGGGGGTATTAAAACAGAGACCAAAGGCCTAGTTGCCCATGCCAGGGCTATTCATGGAAATCACAGAACTGTCGCGCGACAGAGAGTGAGTCTCGCGCGACATTCCTGACTGGACTTCCAGGAATTGCTTTGCGTGCTTAGGGTCCTGAGACAGATTCAGGGAATCCCAAGGGCATTCCATGGTACTTAAAACAAATAAACTAGCTACCGTATTTTGTTTTTGCATGCATGACAGTGATCTAAAAATCAAAATAAAGTACAACAGGCATGTTAATATTGCAAAATAGAAAAAGGGCTAGCCTCCCTTCCCCACGAGGTCCATTCTCTTGCTGACACAAGTGTCGCGCGAGTATGGTGGACCATCGCACGAGGGTGTAACTGCCACGAATTCTTGTAACTCTGCTGGCTTTAGGACCAAGACATGGTATTAATTACCAGCCTTGGCCCTGTCAGCCCCCCTCAGGGATCAAAACAGAAACAGGCATGAATATCATACCTTTGCTTGGAAAAGGTTTGGAAATGGATTGGATTGATTGGTGTGGCCTTGCAACTAAGTGTACATTGAAACACTAAGTTTGGAAGATTAGGATGTGGTTTGGGGTTAGTGACTTTGTGCTAGAGGATTAATTGCCTTGTGGAAGAGTAATTATCCTTATGATCTTTTTTCTTGGAACACTTAACAAGGAGGATGAAGGGGGGTATTTATAGGAGGAGTGCAAGGGCTAGGTAGTGACCAAACATGGCCTTAGGACCAGCCAACAAGGCTGGTCACAACTTGGTGGTGAGGCTAGCCAACAAGGTGAGTGGGAGTGGTTGTGAGGGTGTAGCCTGCCAGAACCCTGTGGGGTTCCAGCCCATGTGACACCCAATCATCACAAGTCCAGCTGGATTCTGTGATAGGGACAGGAGAGAACTGTCGCGCGAGTGTTAGAAACTATCGTGCGATGGTCAACCGTCAACAGTTTGACTTTGACCACACCTGGCAAGCTGAGTATCGCGCGAGGAACATGAAGGATCGCGCGACGGTCATACCTAAACCTAGGGTTTGACTAAAGGTTCAGAGGGGTTCAAAAGGTTCAAGTGGGGTTCAAAGCACCCCAAGCTTAATCCATTCCCAATCCAAGCTCGTTTGATCCGATTTCATCATCGGGGAAACAAGAAAACCGTAAAACAAAGTAAAACGATTGGGAGATCTAGATTGGGGTGTCTACAGTAGTCCCACTTTGACGGCACGCGGAGCACCATTGACCGGTACGGGTAACGTCAAAGATTTCTAGACACCCACCAAATCCGCCCAAAAGCCGATTAAATGGAAAATGCAGACGAGTATATAAAAATACCGTGCACCAAAGGGGAATTGAAGATCGGATGGATAGATCGGATGGATAGATTGCGCCGATGACGGGGATATGGATCGTCAGGAATGATCGGCGAATGATAGATCGCACGATATCATGATCGGATAGATGCTTTGATCAGCCCAATTTGAAAATCGGATGGGATCGGCCCGATTGATGATCGGACAGATGGAATCGTCACGATTGTGATCAGGATCAGATAGATCGCCGCAATTGTGAAAATCAGAGCAGATCGGCGTCAGCCCGGTGTGATGGATCGTCGGGATAATCGAGAGCCGATTGGAAGATCGATGGATCGCCGAGCAGATGATCGATGGATGAAGATGAATCGGCCGCCGGTGAATCGAGATCAGATGATCGCCGGATGATCGTCGGCCGATAGATCCGCAGATAAATCGGATTATTAATCGCGGTGATTGATGTCGGCGGCCCGAATCGGGCAGCATGATCGTAGATCGATAAATCGCGTGTGATTAATCAGATAATGTCGAGGGATCGATCGCAGATAAATGCCCGATTCGGAGCGAATTATCGGACGGATGGATTGATGAATCGTCGCCGGTGCAGATGTCATTGATTAATGACAGATGATAAATCGTCGGTGTGTCAGGCAGATGAATCGAGGATCGACAGATGCAGATCGATCATCGCGGTGATCTTGATGATCAGATAGCAGATCGTCGGCCCGGTCGGATTGATCGGGCAGATGGATCGATCACCGCAATTGATAGATGAGACGATGGATAAATCATCGCCCATCGAGAATCGGGCAGATGGATTGTCGGCGGATTGAAAATCAGGCGGAAGCATCGCAATTGATCGGTCGCGCAATTTTATGATGTCAGGCGAGATAGATTCTTGGCCCGATTGATTAATCGAGCGACGGATGGATTCGCCGCCGATTTGGATCGGAGATAGATCGTTCTTGATCGAGGATCAGGACAGATGGATCGTCACGATTTGATGTCGGGATAGATAAATCATTGTCGCAGATGATGGATCGGACGGCAGATAAGATAAAGCCCGCTAATCGGAGCCGGATGAATGGTCGGCGATTGATGATGCAGATGATAAATCGCCGGTGAAAAGATCGACAATGCAATGCATGGCCGATTTGATGATCGGCACGATGATAAATCGGCCGATTGATTAATCGGGACAGATGGATGGATCGATTTGATGATCGGGATCATCGATAGATCATTGTCGAGATCGAGCAGATATGGATCTTCGCCGATTGATTAATCGGACAGATGGATCGCCGCCGATTTGATGATCGGACGGATGGATCGCCGCGATCGAGATCGGACGGATGAATAGATAAATCGCGCCCGATCGAGGATCGGAGATGGATAATGGAGCCGCCGATTGATGATCGACACGATGGATCGCGCCGCCGCGAGGATCGGACGGATGGGATTCGCCAGTGAAGATCGGGCGATTGGATCGATCAGATTTTATTGGATTGACGGAGACGGAGGATAAGATCGACGATGATGCGGTAGATCGACGAGATGGAGTGATTTATGATGGATGAGCAGAGCAGATCGATCCGGATTTTTGATCGGCAGGATTCAGGCAGATGGATCGGCCGCCATTTCGATTATCGGCGATATCATTTCTTGATTAATTATCGGACAGATTGGATCATGTCAGCCGATTTTGATAATCGGACGATAATCGATCGCCGATTGATTAATCGGGCGATGGATCATTCTTATTTAATGATCGACAGATAGATAAATCGGGTGATCGAGAATCGTGATCGAATAGATCGGGTCGAATAGATTAATCGACGGATGGATCGGCCGCCGATTTGATGATCGGATGACATTTGATAGATCGGCCGATCAGAGGATCGATCAGATGGATCGCGCGATGATGATCGGACGGATGATCAGCAGATAGATCGGATTTGATAGATCGCCGATTGATTAATCGGGATGTCGGATGAATCATCACCGATTTGATGATCGGACGGAGAGATCGCCGCTGATCAAAGACGTCGCTGATTAATGATCGGACGGATGGATCGCTCTCGAATCGAGGATCGATGGATGGATCGTCGCCGATCGAGATCGAGAGGCAGATGATATTGGTCAGCATTGATAGCGGGCGAGATAGATATCGCCGGTGAAGATCGGACGATGATGGATCGCCCCGAGAGGATCGACAGACAGATGGATGGTCGCCTGAAAAGATCGGGCAGAGATGGAATCGCCGATTTTATGATCGGACGCAGATAGATGGCCGATTGATTATTGATCGGGCAGATGATGCTTATTTGATGATCGGACGATGGATCGTCGATCGAGGATCGGACCGATGGATCGCCACCGATTTGATTGGACGATAATCGTAGCGTGTAATGATCGGGCCACGGATGATCGCCGCCGATCGAATCGGACAGATGATTGTCGCCGTGAAAATCGGCGGATGGATCGTCAGCCATTTTATGATCGGAATAGATCAGCCGATTGTTTAATCGGGGATAGATCGCCGGATTTGATGATCGGACGGAAAGATCGCCGCCGATCGAGGAGAGATGATCGTCATCGATGATTCACGGACGGATGGATGGATCGTCGCAGATTTGATGATCGGACGGATAGATCGCCGCCGATCGAGGATCGGAGCCAGATGGATTATCGCCGGATTGAAGATCGGGCAGATGGATCTCTCTCGATTTAGCGATGACACAGATAGATAGATCAGCCGCCGATTGATTAATCAGATGATGGATTCTTAATTTGATGATCGACAGATAGATAAATGGCTGATCGAGGATCGGATAGATAAATCGGATCGCCGATTGATGTCGGGCATTTGATGATCGTCGGCGATTTGATGATCGACGATGAATCGCCGATCAAGAGATCGAGCAGATGATCGCCAATCGCCGCCCCGATTGATGATCGGACAATGATCGTCGATTTGATTATCGACAGATAGATCGTCGCCGGATTGATGTAATCGGCATCGATTTGATGATCGACAGATAGATAGATCGCCGATCGAATCGGACTTGATGGATAATCGTCGGCGATTGATGTCGGGCAGATGGATCGCCGCAATTTGATGATCGGACGATAGATAAATCGCCGATCGAGGATCGGGCGATGATAAATCGCTGGTGAATCGGAGAGATGGATCATCCAATTTGATGATCGGGCAGATGGATGCATTCGATTTGATGATCGGACGATAGATCGCCGTTGATCGAGGATCGGCGGATGGATAAATCGCCGCCGATTGATGTCATCGGGCCAGATGTGGGCACCGCGCCAATTTGATGATCGGACGATAGATATAGTCGCCATCAAGGATCGGCAGATGGATCGTCGTCACCGATGATTATCGAGATGATCGTCCGATTTGATTATCGGAGCAGATAGATAATCGGCCGGAATTGATGTCGGGACAGATGAATCGCATTCTTATTTGATGATCGGACGGATAGATCGTCGCCGGTCGATTAATCGGGAGATGGATCGCGATTGATGATCGGACGATGATGGATCATCCAATCGAGGATCGGACAGATAGATCGCGATCGATTGTCGATCGGAGAAGAGGATGAATAGTCGGAGGTGTGGCGAGCAGATAGGATAAATCGGCCCGATTGATGATTCAGGCATGATCGGACGATGCCGATCGTCGCCGATCGAGAGGATCGGACAGATGGATGTCGCCGATCGAAGAAATCGGAGATAGATAAATCACCATTTTATGATCGGATCGGCAGATATTGATTAATGGACGGACGGATAATGTCGGCAGATTAGATCGCCGCATCGGATTTGATGGCAGATGATCGCCGATTTGCCAGAGCCGCTGATCGATTAATCGATGGATTGATCGCGGCAGATGATGATAAATCGACATGATTGATTAACATCGGATCGGACAGATCGGAGATGGATCAGCCGCCGAATCGAGGCGATTGGATGATGATCATCGGCGATGGATTAGCCGATTGATGAGGCAGAGGATAGATTGATCGCGACGAGATCGCCGCCGATCGAGGATTCGGGCAATCGGATTGTCGATGGAAAGCATGGTGATGATCGCCAGATAGATGATCGGACGGATGATCGATGATCGGGCAGATAGATAAATCGGTCGCTTATGATTGGATCAGATGGATAGTCGCCGATTTGATGAGAGACGCACGGATAGATCGCCACCGCCACGGTGTGTCGGACGGATGGATCGCCGATCGAGGATCGGGCAGATGATATGAAAATCGGACATGGATGAATCGTCGCCGATTTTTATGATCGGGCAGGATAATCGCTTATGATGTCGCAGATAGATCATCTTGATTTGATCAGGAGATGGATAATCGCATCGATGCAGATCGGCCGGATGAGATCGGCAGATGATTTTATAAAACTCCCAAGTAAAGATCCACCAAACAGTCAACCATTTTTATTTATTCAGAACATCCACAACCAATAAATTCCACCAAAAGAATGGGCACAAACATCCCATGAACCAAATAATATCCAGTGATCCAACAGTAATAAAAGAATCCGGATGTCTGATAAAATGTTTCAATGCGGAAGCGATGAAATAAAACACTAAGCTAGGATGAGACACCCTAAGGAGGTCAACAACAAAATCCCCGAGATGCCGCCAGAGTCCATGCCTAAATCCCCAACTTGCCTGAAAAATGAGTTGGAATAAATCCGTCAGCTGACGAGCTCAGTGAGTAGCAAAGCATGTATATTAGAATAAGGTTCTGAAATAAGGATCAAAATAATTTACCATGTCAACATAATTTGGCACATGCGGTGAACCACAAAATAATCCATTAATCCATAACGATTCATCCGATAAGTCTTAATGGTGTTCTCAATCCAATCTCCAACAACAATGGGGAACCACAACCAAAATCAATAGTACCAAGTGCCAGTGAATAAATCTCTCAAAATTGGATCCAATATCAAATCTTAGAGTCACCACGAGTAGGCAGCCCGTGGAACTTTTCCCTAAGAACGATCCGGTCAATAACAACCGTTGAGCATTAGGGTCACCGGCCTAATCCGGTTTCTTCCCTAATGGCCAGAGTCACCCGCACACAGAGGATTAATTTCCCTGGACTTCCAAAATATGTTCCCATCAATATCCACAAAGTTCTCACCAAAAAGTTATCCAAACAATAAATAGTTTCACCAATCCGCATGCCAATTTCAAGAACCAAATAAAACAATACATGTTCCCAATTTCAATCATTAATTTTCTAAAACAATAATTTAAAGAATATGGGGAAGTTCGAAAATACGTAACATGCTTAACCACTCACCTGGGTCCAAAGCTAATGCAATCGAATAATGCGGAACAAGCCTAACCTGAACAAAGAATCATATAACAATATTATCACTAACTGTATCATGTATAATATTGTCTATAACAATGAAGCACTGCCTAGAAGAATATTTAACTAACCTAGACTAATTACCCAAGTTACCAGACAACTAACAAACCTAAAACTCTAATTCCCAAGTCCAATTTCCACGTACACATGAACCCAATGCAACCTCCAAGTGCCGAAACCCACCTGCACGATCCACAAATACCCACCTGTATCAAATTAATCTAGCTTACACCATCGAAACCATTTAATTCCACCACTGGTATTTATATTGAATTCATTCCACAAATATCCAATATTTTAGTAGTTCCCAATTGACTACCACCGATCACCGCCACACGCACACCACGCCGCACACCGCCAGGCAAAACCCATTAAACTAGTCTCCAATCCAAGGGTCTGACCAATCCATAGAACAAATATACATCACAACAAAAGAAATGAAGGAGAAAATTACCTCTGATCGATAACCAAAAGAAGACCACTTCGAGACTCTTCGGCGGCGGCTGCTGCTCTTTTCTCACTTAACGTTTGAAAGACAATAGCACTAGTCTAATATACCTATACTCCAAAACCACCAATTACTCACGTTACCCTAAACTCTAGCTAATTAGGTAATTAGAATTTATTAGGTAAGTAAATAGCAAAACACAGAATTACTATCTTGTACCACTACTTTACCCAAAATCAATCTCATACTCCAAAGATTACAATCGTGTCAATATTACCCATAGAGCGCGCAAAATAATTAATTAATTATGACCCAACCATAACACTCCAATAATAAATGGCAATGTAATTAATTAAATAAATAAAAATGCTAGGCCGTAACATCCTTCCCCCCTTAAAATAAATTTCGTCCTCGAAATTACTTACTAACCTCATGCATACAAATATGGGTACTTCTCGCGCATCTCCTCAACACACTCCCGTGTAGTTTCTTCCACCGTGCGATTGCGCCACAATACTTTGACCAATAGAATTGTTTTTTTTTTCGAAGCACCTTCTCCTTTGTATCCAGAATCTCAATGGATTGCTCATCATAGGTTAAATCATCCCGAACATGAAGTGGTTTGTAATCAATCACATGGTACGGGCTATGAACATACCTCCTCAATATACATGCATGAAAAACATTATAAACCCGAGCCAAACTAGGTGGCCACACCAAACGATAAGCCACCTCACCAATCCTCTCCAAAACCTCGAACGGCCCAATATAGCGAGGACTCAACTTTCTCTTTTTGCCAAACCGAATAACTCTCTTCCATGGGGACACCTTAAGAAACACCATATCTCCTACCCCAAACTCCAAATCCCTTCTACGATTATCCGCATAACTTTTCTGTCTACTCTGAGCTGTTACAAGTCTTTCCCGAATAGCAACAATCTTTTGAGTCGCCTCCTCCACCAAGTCAGGTCCTAAAATTCGCCTTTCACCAACCTCATACCAACAGATAGGGGATCTACACTTCCGTCCATACAAAGCCTCATAAGGAGCAACTCCCAAACTTGAATGGTAACTGTTATTGTATGCAAATTCCATTAACGGTAATTGATCATCCCAGTTTCCTTTCCACTCTAAACTACATGCTCTCAATAAATCTTCCAAAGTCTGTATAGTCCTCTCACTTTGATCATCGATAAGCAAAACTAAAAAAATAAGCCAGTATCCATCGCTACCTTAAGGCACCCAAAATTTAGATAGAAAATGGGGAAACTATCTGACACCATTGACCAGTGATACAGGTGCACCATGGCGTCTAACAATCTCCCTAACATACAGTCATGCCAAACAATCCAATGCATATTGTCAGCTTCTACAACTTCTAATTCAACATTCATGTAACCGTTCCACTATCTCTACAACTCCATATCACTCACATCGAGGAAAAATAGTTATTTAAAACTCCGAAAAGAATCATGCCTCCATAAGATTGAACATCTCGAATTTCCAAGAACTCCAAAACTTCGCCAACCATTCAATAGTTACTACCCTAGTACTTATTTTCCAATGCACATCCATGATTTCGAGTAGGCAATCAAGTATATCACATAACCTTAATGAAACTGCTCCATAATACCATTATAATGCTACCATATTCGCAGAACTCCAAATTCATTATCTCAATCCATGGTGTATCCCCCAATCCAAATTTTAGCACTTAATAAACTACCAATTCTTTAGTGTTCCACCTAAATATTAACCACACTCTTGCAACGCAGTGTACCGCATACACTTCTAGAACCGCCAATCAATGAATATATGTTGCACCGAATAATTATGGCTCTCGCAAAGATTATTAACCAAATCCATAAAATTGCTTACATCCATCAATCCTAAACGTATAACAATATTGCTGTAAGGCTCCATCAATAACACACACACACACAAAAAGGAAGTCTAAAAACACATCACATTCTTCTCTTTTCTGTTCCTTTTTTTTTTTTTTTTATAAATGAAGTGATACGTCTAGATCCAATATCACTCTAACTATCAAATTTTCTATTCCCACATTCAACTCCATTAACAGTTAAGTTCCAAATACGTATTGGTCTTCATGACATCTTACTACCATCCATAACTACGAACTAACAGGAATACTTCCACAAAAATCTCTCTGATATTATGTTCCAACTTCACCTAAAATGACTGTCCAAAACCAACAGAGAAGATAATTAACCAAGTCATCGGTGCTCAAGTTAGAATTAGCAGTCATAGAAAGAATCAAAACAGTTCTAGCCCAAACCAAGTAAGTCAAGCTCTAAGTATCCGACATCTACAATTGATTACTATTATCCGTACAACCTCAAAAATCCAAACTTCTGCTATCCAACTTCTTAATCCTCAAAGATATTAATATTTACCTTAGTATCACAGATCCTATAGTGACCATACTGTTCAAATAATTTCATTGAACCATTCTCAAATAAATCTTCAGGAGATTCCAAACAGACTATGAAATCCAGAAATAAATTTTAGGAATCAAACAAGGCTCCCAAACTTCACACTATATTCCAGATATTCAGCAATGGTGGCAAAACCAAACTTATTCAATAAATGCTTATTCGATCACCTCAAGCAAAGTTCAAGACGGGTTCCACTGATGCAAAGGAAAATGTCACGGGTCATTGTACACATATATGTGGCCTTTATCAGTTACCCAAACTCAATAGTGTTTTCAAAACCAATAATCGAACTGATTAACCTCCAGTCTGACTTCCCAAAAGAACATATAGTATATATCACCACCTAAAATTTCTTAAATTGATCACCTCGCATCTTGGAGACTAACTCCATGTACTAACCCAAAATATAACACCACAGAATCCTGAATTATAAATTTTTCCTTGTCATTTCAGACTACGCCTCTAAATTATCCCCCAAAGTAAGAGTTTTAACCTTTTTCAACAAATAAATTACGAACCCCAAAACTACTAATGATCAAGTCGGTAACACTCCCATATTTACTTCTACGGCACAATATCAACTCTAATCCCATAAGTTTATCCACACAAATTTTCTCTTCCAAAACTTCCCATAATTCCACAATAGCGATACTGTAATGCATTAACTCTCAAATCACCACCAGTGCACTCCATAACTTTACTCAATGACAATCAACCTTCCACATAATTTACAAACCCAAGTACTCACATTCTAATATAGCCATAGCCAATTGCATGCCAATACCAATCAAACGATCGTACCCTTGCCAAAGCCTATCTGTTTATTGTCAAATCCTCAAAATCGAACAGCTACTACTATGTTTAGAAAACCCACTCTCAACGATCAACTACTCCCACTTTATATCCACCTGGTTGTCTAAGGTCTTTCTTTTTTTTTTTTTTAGGATTGAGGCAACGAAACATAGGAATCCTAACCATCAATGAGTTCATAGGGTATTCACCTAATAATCATCAAGGAATTCATGGGGTAGTTCCTCAGGCAAGCATAATTATTGACCTCTCCTATTAGAACATAGCCAAATCTCTACTAGGATCTCAAGCATAGGAACGAAGGACCGATCAAACAACAATTCAAAACTATCCGGGATGTATTGAGTATTACAAGTAAGAAACTTTTAGCACCCTCACACAATTAAACTAGCTCATCCTCAATACCAAATTGAAGCAATCCTCTAAGTTACATTCTTAAGTCAATATTCTCCAAGTAACTACCAACAATACTAATTCTTCATATTCACTAATATCATACTCCAACTACATTACATCACCAAAGTACTTGTAAAATAAGGGCGACGATCCAAATAACAAATAAAATCACATATGCCACATTCTCCTCTAATACCCTATCCAAAGTCCATAGAAAAATAATGCTCCCACCGAATGACTAGTATCTCCATAATACTATGCGGGTACTGATACACATCAAATAACAAACACTCTCACAAATGGCAGTAGGACTCTGGGGACTCAGACCTCCACTAAATGAACACGATAAAAATGAATGCAAAAGTAGTTTTTTTTTTTTTTTTAAAACTTAGGCTCTGATACCACAATTGTCACACCCCAAAATGAGAAGTGACCGGCCATGAACCACAAGACCAAAACTCGTAGAACATGCAACCTAAAAAGAAATTTTTATAAAACTCCCAAGTAAAGATCCACCAAACAGTCAACCATTTTTTATTTATTCAGAACATCCACAACCAATAAATTCCACCAAAAGAATGGGCACAAACATCCCATGAACCAAATAATATCCAGTGATCCAACAGTAATAAAAGATTTCGGATGTCCGATAAAATGTTTCAATGCGGAAGCGATGAAATAAAACACTAAGCTAGGATGAGACACCCTAAGGAGGTCAACAACGAAAACCCCGAGATGCCGCCAGAGTCCATGTCTAAATCCCCAACTTGCCTGAAAAAATGAGTTGGAATAAATCCGTCAGCTGACGAGCTCAGTGAGTAGCAAAGCATGTATATTAGAATAAGGTTCTGAAATAAGGATCAAAATAATTTACCATGTCAACATAATTTGGCACATGCGGTGAACCACAAAATAATCCATTAATCCATAACGATTCATCCGATAAGTCTTAATGGTGTTCTCAATCCAATCTCCAACAACAATGGGGAACCACAACCAAAATCAATAGTACCAAGTGCCAGTGAATAAATCTCTCAAAATTGGATCCAATATCAAATCTTAGAGTCACCACGAGTAGGCAGCCCGTGGAACTTTTCCCTAAGAACGATCCGGTCAATAACAACCGTTGAGCATTAGGGTCACCGGCCTAATCCGGTTTCTTCCCTAATGGCCAGAGTCACCCGCACACAGAGGATTAATTTCCCTGGACTTCCAAAATATGTTCCCATCAATATCCACAAAGTTCTCACCAAAAAGTTATCCAAACAATAAATAGTTTCACCAATCCGCATGCCAATTTCAAGAACCAAATAAAACAATACATGTTCCCAATTTCAATCATTAATTTTCTAAAACAATAATTTAAAGAATATGGGGAAGTTCGAAAATACGTAACATGCTTAACCACTCACCTGGGTCCAAAGCTAATGCAATCGAATAATGCGGAACAAGCCTAACCTGAACAAAGAATCATATAACAATATTATCACTAACTGTATCATGTATAATATTGTCTATAACAATGAAGCACTGCCTAGAAGAATATTTAACTAACCTAGACTAATTACCCAAGTTACCAGACAACTAACAAACCTAAAACTTTAATTCCCAAGTCCAATTTCCACGTACACATGAACCCAATGCAACCTCCAAGTGCCGAAACCCACCTGCACGATCCACAAATACCCACCTGTATCAAATTAATCTAGCTTACACCATCGAAACCATTTAATTCCACCACTGGTATTTATATTGAATTCATTCCACAAATATCCAATATTTTAGTAGTTCCCAATTGACTACCACCGATCACCGCCACACGCACACCACGCCGCACACCGCCAGGCAAAACCCATTAAACTAGTCTCCAATCCAAGGGTCTGACCAATCCATAGAACAAATATACATCACAACAAAAGAAATGAAGGAGAAAATTACCTCTGATCGATAACCAAAAGAATACCACTTCGAGACTCTTCGGCGGCGGCTGCTGCTCTTTTCTCACTTAACGTTTGAAAGACAATAGCACTAGTCTAATATACCTATACTCCAAAACCACCAATTACTCACGTTACCCTAAACTCTAGCTAATTAGGTAATTAGAATTTATTAGGTAAGTAAATAGCAAAACACAGAATTACTATCTTGTACCACTACTTTACCCAAAATCAATCTCATACTCCAAAGATTACAATCGTGTCAATATTACCCATAGAGCGCGCAAAATAATTAATTAATTATGACCCAACCATAACACTCCAATAATAAATGGCAATGTAATTAATTAAATAAATAAAAATGCTAGGCCGTAACAGGACGGATACATCGTCGTTGATTGATTAATCGGACGGATGGATCGTCGCTGATTTGATGATCGGACGGATGGATCGTCGCTGATTTGATGATCGGACGGATGGATCGTCGCTGATTGAGGATCGGACGGATGGATCGTCGCTGATTAAAGATCGGGCGGATGGATAATCGGATTTTATTATAGATCGGGCCGATTGATTTGATGGATCGCCGATTCGATGATCACGGATGGATCGCGATTGATGATCAGGCGGACGGATGGATCGCCGATTTGATTATCGAGATAGATCGTTGCATTGATTAATTTGACGGATGGATCGTCGCCAGATTTGATGATCGATTTGATAGATCGCGCCGAGCCGCATTATTAATACTTGATGGATCGCTGATGATCGGATTTGATAAATGCGTTGATTCTTAATTTCAGCGATTGATTAATCGGCAGATAGATAAGATAGTCGCCGATCAAGGATCGGACGGATGGATCGTCAGTGATTGAAGATCGGATGGATGGATCGTCGATTTGATTATCGAGATCGTCGCTGATTGATTGATCGGACGGATGGATCGTCCCCCGATTTGATGATCGGACGGATAGATCGCCGCGCCGATTAATTCGATTAATCGACGGATGGATCGGCGGTGTTCAGCCCGACGGATATCGCTTCATCGAGGATCGATTGACGGATGGATCGCCGCGATTTGATGATCGGACGGATGGATAGTCGCCGATTGATGAGCGACGGGATAGATCGCCGATTGAAAGATCGGACGATGGATCGCCGCCGATCGAGATCGACGATGGATTGTCGGCTGAGATCACGATGGACGCCGCCGATTTTATGATCGCGGATCGCCGATTGATTAATCGGCGGATGTCGGCGCGGACGTCCGGGGCTGGGCGGGGATCGCCGATCGAGGATCGACCGATGGATCGCCACCGATTGATGATCGGACAGATGACGACGGATAGATCGGTTGTGTGATTAATGATCCGACGATGGATCGTCGAGGATCGATCGAGGATCGGACGATGGATCGCCGGATCGGACCGATGGATCGTACTGTGTTTAATCGGACGGATGGATCGTCGCCGATTTTATGATCGGACCGATAGATCGCCGCCGATTGTTTAATCGAGGATCGACAGATGGATCGTCAGCCGATTGAAATGATCGGGACGGAAAGATCGCCGCATTTGATGATCGACATTCGTCAGCCGATCGATGATCGGAGATGGATAAATCGTCATCGCCGGTTTAATCGGATTAATCGGACGGATGATCGCGCGCCAATTTTATGATGATCGGGCGGATAGATCGCCGCCGATTGATTTGATCGGACGGAGGATTGATTGATCGTCGCTGATCGAGGATCGGACGGATGGATCGTCAGTGATTGAAGATCGGAAGATGGATCGTCGCTGATGATGATCGGACGGATAGATCGCGAATCGCCGATCAAGGATCCAGATTCGCCGGCGGATTAATGACAGATGGATCGCTACGATTTTTATCGCAGATAGATCCGTATGGATGTCGGGATAATGATGATCGGCAGAGATCGCCGCCGATCGAGGACGGATGGATAAATCGGCGTCGGGCCGATTGATTAATCGGACGGCATCGCCGCGATTTGATGATGTCGGACGATAGATCGCCAAGGATCGAGATGATATCGGCCCGATTGATGATCGAGATGGATTCGGCCGATTTGATTATCGAGGCAGGATCGTCAGCCGTGAAGATCGGCACGGATGCCATTGATTCAATTTGATCGAGATGATCATTTGATAGATCGCCGCCGATAAATCATCATCGAGATCGCAGCCGCCGATATTGATTAATCACGGATGGATCGCCGTCAGATTCGATGATCGGACGATAGATAAATCGCCGCGATCGCGCGAGAATAAATTGAAGATCGACGATGATCGCGATTTGCCGATTTGATGATCAGATAGATAAATGCCGTGATTGAATCGACATTCTGATCGCTTATTCGAATAGATAGATCGTCGAGGATCGTCAGACGGATTGTCAGCCGATTGATTAATCGGAATTGATAGATATCGTCAGCCGATTTGATGATCGACGGATCGACAGATGGTCGCCGATGGTCGCGATGGATCTTCGCCCGACGATGGATCTTGATTTGATTATCTCGGCGGATAGATCGTCACGATTGATTAATGGACGATGATCGCTTCGATTTGATGATCAGGACGATAGATCGTCATTCGGGCCGTTGATTAATCTGACGATGGATCGTCAGCCGATTGATGATCGGACGGATGGTTGATGATCGGACGATGGATCGCGTGATCGAGGATCGATCGCCCGATTGATGAGGCGGAGATCGGATAGATCGCCGATTGATGATCGGACGGATGGATCGTGCCGCCGATCGAGGATCGGACGATCGGATTGTCGATCAAGATCGTCGGGCAGCCGATGGATAAATCACCGGATTTTAGGGATAGAAGATAAGTCGCCGCCGATTGATTAATGAGCGACGGATAGATCGCCCGATTGATTTGATGATCGGACGACGATGGATGCCGCCGATCGAGGATCGATAGATACGATCAGCCGATTGTCGCCGATCAAGATCGGAGACGGATCGTCATCACGGCGATCGACGATCGCCGATTGATTGATCGACGATGGATCGTCGGATTTGATGATCGACAGATGGATTGATTAATCGGACGATGGATCGGCAGATTGATGATCGGAACGGATGGATGGTCGCCGATCGAGGATCGACGGATGATCGCCAGATTCGTCGAATCGGACGGATGGATAATCGCCGATGATGAGAGTGACGGATAGATCGCCGCCGATTAATCGGACGGATGATGGATCGCCGCATTGATGCATCATGAATCGGATGGATGTCGCGTGAGGATCGATGGATCGCCACCGTCGCCCGATTGATGAGACGGATTTATGATGATCGGAAATCGCCGCTATTGATTAGATTATTCGATTGTCGCGATCAAGATCATGATTTGATGATCGGACGGATCGCCGCTATTGATCGGAGCCGTCGCCGATTTGAGGATCGACGGATGATGGATCGCTGTCGATCGAGGATCGAGATGGATCGCCGATCGAGGATCGATTTGGATTGGATCAAGATATCGTCGATCGGATATAGTAAATGCCGATTGATTAATCGAGACATGGATGGATCGCGCTCGATTTGATGACCTGAGATACATAAATCGCCCGTTGATCGATTAACGAGATGGATCGTCAGATGATGATTTACGGATGGATCGCCGATTTGATGATCGAGATGGATCGTCAGATGATCGGAGATGGATCGCCGGTGAAGATTGACGGATGGATCGTCGCCGATTGATGATCGGACGATAGATCGTCAGCCGATTGATTAACGATGATCATTCGCGCATTGATGATGATCGGACGGATAGATCGTCGTTGATCGAGGATCGGACGGATGGATCGTCGCTGATTGATTAATCGGACGGATGGATCGTCGCTGATTTGATGATCGGACGGATAGATAGTCGCTGATCAAGGATCGGACGGATGGATCGTCGCTGATTGATGATCGGACGGATGGATCGTCGCTGATTTGATTATCGGACGGATAGATCGTCGCTGATTGATTAATCGGACGGATGGATCGTCGCTGATTTGATGATCGGACGGATAGATCGTCGCTGATCGAGGATCGGACGGATGGATCGTCGCTGATTGATTAATCGGACGGATGGATCGTCGCTGATTTGATGATCGGACGGATAGATCGTCGCTGATTGTGGGCGGACCGCTGCTGGGGATGTAAAAGTCTTCGGGCTTGAAGGCGAGACTTCCCAAAATGAGCCTCAAATTCATTGTGTATTATATCAAAAGTCATGGACCCCTACGGAGAGGCAACTGAGATTGGGTTGGACTTAGAATCTGGATTGGGCCTGAGGCCCAAAGGAAGTGTCGCGCGACCCTCAAGAACCATCGCGCGAGGGTCTCGAGTTAGGGCTTGGGTCTGAACAGGCCCAGGCCCGGCCCGGACCCGTTCCAAACGTTTAAACGTTGCGGGGACGTTACTAGAACAGTACCACAACTGTTTCAAAACTTTGAAACTCCTCCCACTCTCGTCTCTCCTCTCAAACCAACCTCAAACCCTCTCAACCTCGATTCCAGCCACGAAATCATCAAACCCACGTAAGGGTGTCCGTTTATGGCTGACCACGGCGACGGGGACGGCGGAGGAGAAGTCGTTGATCTGTTAGGGGACCGAGGAGATCCAATGAGCATCGAAACAGGAGATCAAACACCGGCGGAGGCCACCGCAGGGGCCAGTGCATCGGTTGCAGGCGGCGATGATGGCGAAGAGGGTCACGAGCAAACGACTGGTGGCGGCGATGAGTGTCGCGCGATAGATCCAGGGGCTCGTGCGACTGTTGATACAGGGGCCGTGGGCCACAGTGTCGAACGGCTGGACCCTAGCACAGCCGTAGAAGGGTCAGTGGTGGCCGGAGTGGGTCCAGGGGACGCCGGAGGTGTTGGTGCTGGAGAGCACCCTCGCGCGACAGAGGAGGAGCCTCGCGCGAGGGTTGATGCTGGGGAATCCAGTGGCAGTGGGGTTGGAGATGACACCGTTGAGCCAATCGGGTCCCTGCAGAGGGATTCGGCGAAGGGAAAAAGCGTTGTAGATGCAGAGGCGGAGGTTACGGAGACTCCGGTTGAGGTCCGAGAGGAGGACATATTGTTTCGGCCCGCGGTGACGTCGTCGAGTCATAGGCCGATCACGAAACACGACGTCGCCGAGCACCTGAGCGACGAGATGTTGGCAAAGCTGGTTGAGGATAACCCCGCCATCGGGCTATATGTGCTACAGGCCAAAGAAGAACGGGCGAGGGCCATTGAGGCTTCGGAGGCGGCGGAGAGGGCCAAGAGAGAGAGACAGGAGAGAGGGGATATTCTGAGAGAGGTGGAGGCCGAGGAGAGAGCCAGAGCAGAGGCACAGGGGCCCAGGGTTACAGCCGTGGCGGAGGCGAAGGACACGAGTCGCCCAGGTTTTTCAGCGGGAGCATATGTGCTTCCCATGCCGCACCTTTTTGTGCCGTCGGGCATTGAGGCACGCGTACCGTCGCAGAGAGACTACGACGACGAGTTGGTGTTGAGAGATCCCCGGGCTCACATTGCAGCGACGTGGATGGAGGTATATTCCCAAAAAACACCCTTTGTAATTTGACTTCGATATTCTTGCTTTGATAGTTCACATTCGATACTTGTTTAGAACATGCATGAACTTCGAATTGCACAGACGACTTGCGAGCCAAAGCATGTTAAACCTATGCGCTTCTAGTAATGTAAGCCCAATACGTAATAAATTGAACCAACCATCTGTTGTAGGCTTTACTGATTACCTAGAACTTGAAAATGAGGACTCTGTATGCACGGCATTTAGAAAAGCAAACCACACTCCCGAGTCGAGCCATGGCATAGAATTAAAGCTAAACATGTGTCCTAGGCTTCATTGATTACCTAGAACTTGAGGATGAACTTTCTGTATACTGATAAACCCTTTTGCTGCTTGTCTTTGTATCTGAAACAGGCTGGAGCAGGACAGAGGGATATCCGCGCCTTTGGGGGCGCGTGTATGTCCTTACAGCTGTACGAGGGGCTGCCTGAGAGAGTGAGGCGGTTGGCAGACGAGGCAGGCTTCGGGGTGTTCGTACGGACTTTGACCCCCGCGAGGAACGACAGTGACGGGATACCACCAATACCTTCCACCTACCTCCTGGGGAGATGACAGTGACGCCTGCGGACTTCGCAGCGATCACGGGGCTGAGGGTTGGAGGTGAGCCCATCCTGTTCGACTCGGGGATCCAGGAGGATCGGGCTGCTCTGGAGTGGTTTCTGGGCAAAGCGCCCAGGATAGAGGAGGGGATGGCGAGGTATGACCAGTTCAAGG
Source organism: Rhododendron griersonianum (assembly GCA_018127125.1). Taxonomy (NCBI): domain Eukaryota; kingdom Viridiplantae; phylum Streptophyta; class Magnoliopsida; order Ericales; family Ericaceae; genus Rhododendron; species Rhododendron griersonianum. Next base: position 39,904,266 of record CM030791.1, read on the forward strand.
ATTACTTGAAGAAGGATGTGACGAATGACCGGGAGGCGGAGCAGATGGCCCGGGCGTTCCTGCTGTACCTGTTTGGTGCCACTCTGTACCCAAACAGACGGAGTAAAGTCCACCTCTCTTACTTGCCAGCGCTGAGGGACTTGAGGACAGCCTCAGGCTTTGACTGGGGTGGAGCTGCTCTTGGGACGGCCTATCACTTCTTTGGCCACTCGTCGAGGACGGGTAAGAGCACGGCCGGCTACTGGAGGGTTTGGGAGGTACAATTCTAACCCTTTATTAAGCAGAATTTGATTATGCTTGTCCATTGTTTAGTCTGCTTGACTGTTTCAATTTCAAATACTGCATGCCTTGACTAATGCTTGAATTTGTCTAAACATTGTGCAGCTTTGGGCCTACGAGGTCTTGCGGATGTATCCGCCGGAGTGCAAGCATCCAGACTTGAGCGCCCTCCCTCGCGCGCTGAAGTGGAGCAAGGCGAGCACAGGGAAGAAAGAAGGGAGAGGTGAGCTCAACGCCTTCAGAATGTACTTGGACGAGCTTAGGGCCTCACAGGTATGAACACGTAATCATAGGCATCAGACATGTGTCCATTTCCTTACTTTAATGCTATTGCTGATCAATTGTTCGCATTGCTTGTTTGCCTTGAATTGCAGGTCAATTGGGATCCCTGGAGGAGAGCGGGACCAGAGCCAGAGTACTTGGCCCGGAGCAGGGTTGTTACAGCCCGGCAGGTGTTACTGGAGTCGGCCTTCGGTTGGCAGTGGTACTTGGGGGATCGAGTGACGCGCTAGTCGCTTGGTTACCCTGAGTTTCAGGTGCCAGGGCCATTCGCACCTCGAGCTTCACACACGGGAGAGTACACACAGGCTGAGCTGGAGAGGTACACGAGGCCGGATACTGAGCTTGCACGCTACCTGCGTCCTGAGAGGGACTATGCAGTCTACCAGAGAGACTTCCTGGCGGGTCCACTGGGGGTCCGTGGCCTGAGAGAGGTGCGGGGCCAGGCCGCAGGGGCTGCAGAGGAGAGGAGAGCAGCTGGAGAGGGAAGGAGAGGAGGTGAGAGCCGGGCAAGGCGAGCCCCGAGCGGACCGGTAGTTGGTGGACCTCCTGCGCTACTTTGGAGGATTCCTGTGGTTGACAGCCAGGGGAATCCTGCGGAGTTACAGTTAGTGCCTGCGAGAGCGGAGCCTACTCCTGTGACTGTTTCGGTAAGACCCAGCTTCCAATATCACTTTTCGATTCCAAATACTTGAATCATATGCTGAATAGCTTGATGAACTTGAATTGCATGCAGGTGCCAACCGAGTGGGTGAACGAGGCCGTTCGACGCATGCTGGCGTTGGAGAATGTGGTGAGAAGGGCGGCGAGCGGCATGCCACTGGAGTTGCAGTACCAGGTGCCGACACCACAGCCGACTCAGCCAGCCGTTGTTCAGAGGGTCCAGGTATGAAAAACGATACATTCCTGCTTTCGATACATTCCTGCTTTGATAGCTTGATAGACTGTACCTGTTTTCAACACAGAAATACAATATGCACAATAGATACTCATGCTTTGAAACGAAATGCCAATGCAGGTGCAGGGGAAGATGAACCCTAGGAGGAAGAGTGCGCGAGATCCGCCACCGAAGAAGGCGGCGGCGAAGAAACCCACACCTCCGGCCACTACTACGCAGCGACAGACGAGGGGCTTACAGACGGCACGCGCACGCGAGGAGGAAGACAGATGAGCCGCGAGGCAAGCCGAGCTTCGGTACCAACTCAAGAAGCGCGAGAAGCCGACACTGGAGGAGCCGAGCCGGCGGAAGCGGCTACTCTTGGGTCATACTTCCGAGGATGAGGAAGAAGAGGACGCAGAGGAGGCAGAGGATGAGGAGGAAGGAGAGGAAGGAGAGGAAGGAGAGGACGAGGAGCATTCGTCTACTAGCAGTGGCTTCGACGACTCCATTGACGATCCGGGGTACAGAGACGATCCCCAGGAGCTACTGGACGATGCGGGTAGCGGTGACGAGCTTTGAGTGCGCAGAGGGCGATGACAAAGGCTCCGTTTACCCTTTTGCATGCCGCTTTTGCTTTTGATTCCGGGCCTGCGTGCCCAAGTAGATAGCTTTTGACAGATACTTTGAGGGCCTGCGTGCCTTTCGACTAGCGGGCGCATGTGCCCTAACTTGATTAGGCGTTTTTGATTGGCCGAAGTGCCGTTGATACAGTAGTTGACATGGATAGATGATGGTTGTTCATAGAAATTTTACATTTTCAAGTTTATTGTTTCTCGTTACGAATAGGAGAAAGTAAAACCTGCTTCTAATACCAAACTTGCATTGACAACACACCGAGACTACTCATAGATACATATGAGTATAAAAACTGGCCTAGCCCTGAAAGAAATAGGAAAGGTACCCTAGGATACGGCTAGGATACAAGGGTACGAGAAATAATGAAATTTTGGGCATTAATGCGCCAAAACTCACAATACTCTATTGAAGACAAAACTGACATTCATGAAAGGTCAAATGACGGTCAACATGACCTGTACCAATCAACGGAACTGAACAAAACATCCCCAGAAAAGACTTATTCCGAAAAACGCACAAAACGACGCGAAAATGACGTAATACGTTCAAGAAGGACTCAATTATGTCCCGGACTGAAACCGACACCTCCACACAGTCACTCAAGGTCCAAGTGACCTGTATGGCATGACCAAAATGGGCTAGAGCCTCCATGGCGAGGTTCGACCTCCCGAAACCTCGATTTGAACTTGAAACGGGCCTCCGAGAGTCCAAAATCTTCATCGAGCATGGCATTTGGGATCCGATGCTTGGATATAGTCATAAATACTTATAATGACTTGTTGGAATCATTAAAAGTGCAAAAAGACCTTTAGAATGAAAAACGACCAAAATTGGACAATAGCTGTTGGAAACTGTCAATACTGCAGACCAACCATCGCGCGATGGTTTGGAACTGTCGCGCGAGTAATCTCTGTCGCGCGATGCTTTGAAAGTGTCGCGCGATAGTCAAGTCCTGCCAAGCTGCCTTGTTTTGACCAAATTATTGCCATTGCACTGTTCATTGTTCCACGTCTTGGGAGCTATTCTGATGTTGCAGAAAGAGGGGAGTCCTTGCATGGCAAGGTGGTGGGACACCTAAGCCTCAAATCCATCACATTTGGCCTATAAGAAGGAAGGCTTCTAGGAGGAATGTAGTGTGCACCCTTCTTTATTACCAAAATGGGAGATGCATTGACGGAATTACTCGACTTTTGGTTATTGAGAGAAAAAACCATAAATTGGGCGAGCCCCCGGTCTCGATGCTTGTCCTCAATTCGAGACCTCCGATACGCTCGACCGTGCATCGAGCTCCTCCAAGCCACATTGCCTTTCTGGGATCTGATCGTGCATGTCTTCCGATTCCATCAAGACGAGATGTGCCCTACCATAGAAGAATTTCAAGCGTACGTGCCAGGCTTTGCCAACTTAGACGTTCTTGCGGTCCCGCCCGTTCACGAAGACATGGAGCAAATCTTACAAGAGAGACTCAACATTCCAGAGGCACTGACGGCCAGTATTATTCAGAATGGCGAACTCAACATCTTTCGCCTAATTGAGCTGTACGGACCCGAGGAGTGGTACACCTTCATGAGAGAGATGTCTCCGCGTGAGATCGTCTGGCGGCACGAAGCCCTGAACATCCCGGACATGGCTATACACTCTGCAGGTTTTGAGAGAATGGTGATTGCTGGGTTGTCCAGTTTCACGTTCTATATTCCCGGTCGTATTATGCGGCAGTTAGGCATGAGCCAAGGCTTTCATCGAGCTGGGATAGAAGATTTCCAGATTCCAGCATTCACAGCCCAACATCTGACAAGGTACGAGCGTAACTGGGGCTTGAGAGAACTCGGAGGAGTGGAAGACGACTTCAGCACAAGACTCAAACGCCGCTATGTAGCATGGCTAAGAGAAGAGGTCGCAAGGAGACGAAACATAGACTGACTCCTGACACAACTCCAATGATCTAGAATAAACTGTGAGCCCGTGAGGGCCTCTTAGCATTTCGTTATGTTTTTTATGCTTTACTGCTTTTCTTAGGGCTCTGCTCAGCCTATGTAATAGAAATAATAATTTTGAATAAAGGTGAAAGATTAAGAATTTTCCCCTTTTTGGTCCAAGTGTTGAATGCCACGCCGTTTGAATGTCGAGGCACACCCTGGAACAAAACCCTGGATCGAGTTGATTTATTGTGACCGAATCTCACAGAGAGACTTCCTACGTATCCCAAGCTAGGGAATCAGGTCAAAACGTAGTTCAAGCTAAGGTTCGCTCGTGTATTTTGGCTCTCCTTTTGCGCTCTAATTTTTTTGCCTAGAACTGCCTTTGCAGGTTTCCAGCCTAGCGAGCTTTGATTGAATGCCTATTTATTTTTGCCTAAACTGCCCCCTTAGGTTTTCAGTCTAGCAGGCTTGCTCTAATTTTTGCTTGGGACCGCCCACCCTTGTGGTTTTCGGCCCAACGAGCTTCTCTCAAGGATAGTAACGTTTAAGTTGATCCAGGTTGACCAAAGTGTTGAACTCGTTGCCGTCCAGATCAATGAGCTGAGCCGCCCCACCCGAGAGGATGGTCTTGATATTGTAAGGTCCCGCGCGCTTCGGGCGGAACTTACCACGTAGATCGAAAATGGGAGCCCGGATTTCCTTTGTGACCATATCCCCTTCAGCCAAGTCACGAGACTTCACTTTCTTATTGAATGCCTGAGCAATTCTGCGCTGATACCCTTGAACATGATACAAAGCACGAAGTCTTCTCTCATCAAAGAGCATAAGTTCAACAAACTTCCCATTAAGCCATTCGGACTCCGTGAGTTCACATTCAGCCATGATCCTCAAAGTTGGTACTTCAAGCTCGATGGGAAGGACAGCTTCCATCCCATAGACTAGGGAAAAAGGGGTGGCCCCTGTTGACGTTCGAATTGACGTGCGGTACCCCCAAAGAGCTAGAGGCAGCTGCTCGTGTCAGACCCTGGCGGACTCTGCGGACTTCTTGATGATAGTCTCGATGTTCTTGTTGGCTGCCTCGACTGCCCCATTCGTCTGAGGGCGATAGACCGTTGAGTGATGAACCTGAATCTGGAATTCCTCGAAAAGTTCTAACACCCTGCCTTTGAAATGGACCCCATTGTCAGAAACGAACGCCTGTGGAACCCCGTACCGATAGATGATGTTCTTTCGAATGAACTGAGCAACCTGAACCGCCGTCAGGGTCTTGTAGGATTCAGCCTCAACCCACTTGGTGAAGTAATCCATCGCCACCAAAATGAACCGATGTCTGTTCGAAGCAGAAGGCCTGATCATGTCGATAACATCGATACCCCAAACGGAAAAGGGCCAAGGCGATGTCATGCCGAATAGTTTAGAAGGAGGGACATGCATGAGATTGGCATGGATTTGACACCTATGGCAGCGGCGTACGTAATCCACACATTGAGATTCCATGGTAGACCAAAAGTAACCTTGTCGCAGGATTTTTCTGGCGAGCATGACCCCGCTCATGTGAGGGCCACAAACTCCCTCGTGAATTTCCTCCATGATTTTGATAGCCTCCGCACTACTGACACAGAGCTTGTGCATTCCGCAGTAAGATCTCCGATACAGCTTCCCTCCGCAGATAATGTATTGAGCGGCCAACCTTCGCAGTGCTGTCTGATCCTTCTTAGTGGTGTCAGGCGGGAACTGACCACTTTCAATGAAATTCCAAATACCATGATACCAGGGTAGGCCGTCATCAACATCATCGACGGTGTTGATGTACTGATAAGCAGGCAAGTCCCACTATTCAATTAGAATAGGACGAAGCTTGACACCAATCGAAAGCTCGACCATGGAAGCCAGAGTTGCCAGAGTATCAGCGAACTGGTTCTTCAACCGAGGGATGTGTGTGAACGTGACTTTGTTGAAACGAGGAATAAGGTCCTCCAGATCTTGGTGATACGGCTTCAATCTGTCCTCCCGAACTTTCCAGTCCCCGTTAGCTTGAGAAACAACAAGGTTGGAATCACCAATGACTTTGAGTTTTTCCACACCAAGCGTAAGAGCAGCTTCCATGCCAACAATGCAGGCCTCATATTCAGCTTGGTTGTTCATGACATCGAAGTTGAGTTTAAATGCCAACGGAATGTGAGCACATTCGGGGGTTATCAGCAAAACTCCAATCCCATATCCCTTCTGATTGGCAGCTCCATCAAAATAAAGGGTCCAGGTGTCCTTGACCACCACCATTATCCCTTCATCTGGAAATGCAAAATCTGAGTCCTCTGGTCCATTGACAGGATGATCAGCCAGGAATTTGGCAACCGCGCGTCCCTTGACAGACTTCCTAGTGACATACTCGAGGTCAAACTCTGCGAGCAAAAGCAACCAACGTGCTAGCTTACCAGTAAGCGCAGGCTTCTCAAACAGATACTTGAGAGGATCCATTCGAGAAATCAACTTCACTGGGTAAGCCAGCATGTAGTGTCTTAATTTCTTGGATGCCCAAACAAGAGCCCAACACGTCTTTTCGAGAGCGGTGTAGCGTTCTTCAGCGCCAACCATCTTCTTACTCAGGTAGTAAATGGCTTTTTCGACTCCCTTTTCTCCCTCTTGAGCTAGCAAACACCCCATAGACGAAGGATTTACAGACAAGTAAAGTATCAAGGGTTTCCCCGGCACTGGTGGCATTAAAACCGGAGGGTTCTGCAGGTAGGTTTGAATGGAGGTGAAAGCCGCCTGGCACTTGTCTGTCCAAACAAACGGAGTATTCTTCTTCAATAGACGAAACATCGGCTCGCAAGTTAGAGTCAACTTGGCGATGAATCTGCTGATGAACTGTACCTTTCCCAAAAAGCTTCGCACCCCCTTTTCAGAATCTGGTGGCTTCGTATCAAGGACTGCTTTGATTTTCAACGGGTCGACCTCAATTCCACGAGAAGTGATCATGAAACCAAGCATCTTACCAGCTGTAACCCCGAAGGTGCATTTCTGAGGATTTAGACGCATACGGAACTTTCGTAATCTCTCGAAGAACTTCCTAAGCACAGGAACATGACCTTCTCGAGTTTTGGATTTGGCGATCATGTCATCGACGTAGACCTCGACTTCTTTGTGCATCATGTCATGCAGGATGGTGGTAGCGGCTCGCTGATAAGTGGGCCCGGCGTTCTTCAAGCCGAAAGGCATGACAAGATAACAATAAGTCCCCCATTCAGTGATGAACGTGGTTTTCTCACGATCTTCAGGCGCCATGAGAATTTGGTTGTAGCCAGAGAAGCCATCCATGAACGAGAGCAAAGCGTGCCCCGCAGTATTGTCCACAAGCACATCGATGTGTGGCAGGGGAAAATCGTCTTTGGGGCTTGCTTTGTTCAAGTCCCGAAAATCGACGCAAACTCGAATTTGGCCATTTTTCTTAGGAACAGGGACAATGTTGGCAACCCATGTGGGATACTGAGAGACCATGAGAAAGCCAGCATCAATCTGCTTAGTAACCTCCTCCTTAATCTTCTGAACCCAATCCGGCCTCATCCGCCGGAGCTTCTACTTCACAGGCTTGGCATTTGGGAACAAAGGAATGCGATGCTCCACAATCTCGGGATCGATTCCGGGCATATCTCGATGAGACCACGCAAAGACGTCACTGAATTTGGTGAGCAGCTCTTTGAAATCGCGATGCTCCTCTGGTGAAAGTGTGGAGCCCACTTGAACCATCCGGGGATCGTTTTCATCTTTCAAATTTATAGAAACTATTTCTTCTTTTAATGGCTGAGCATGCCTTTCGTCCTCCCTTTCGATGAAGGCACGGATTTCCTTGGGAATGTCCCCATCGAAATATATCCCCTCATCATCCGGGTCGACACAGTTTATATAAAGATCATTGAAATAGTCAGAAGATGCTTCGTTCATTTCACAAGCCCCTGAAGGGTCACCAAGTACAAGAGAGTCAAATTCGAAATAAAAGCTATGACGTGGAGGGCCTAGAGGCACAAACTCCGACTCAGAGCCAGACTTAGAGGACAAAACAGACTCTGACTCAGACTCAGACCTAGACTCAGACTCAGACTCAGAAGTGTCGTCAATGCAAGTCAGGCGTGGCTTGAAAATGCAATTATTCAGAGAGCCCTTGGCTTTCACAATGAGAGAGGTGGGATCCTCAAGGGCGTCGGGCCCGAGCATGAGCACTTCGGCCTCTTCAGCTTCCCCAGCCAAACCCACTTGGGAGAATTCCTGGAACAGCAGCTCCAAATTTCCCTGATTGATAGATCCCAGCCAGCCAGTCTTGATCTTCACCTGATTAAGCTTCCTTTTGAATTCTTCCTTCGCTGGTTCATCATCACTGCTTGACCAGGTGTCATCAGCGAAAATCTCAAATCCAGGTAGCAGCTCCCCGGTTTCGGAATGAATAAAGGGCTCAGCCTGCCCAGTGTAAGCGGTATTCCCCACCTCTCGTACAAATTTGGGACCGCCGCAGAGGGTCCGAGGTTTTCCCATATATTTCCTCCGCTTGGCATCTTTGGCAGAGGCGATATACCCCAAACCAAAGCGACCCTCGTTGAAAGGAAAAGTAGGGAACTGCGGGACCCCTTGACGGCGAGAACCTAAACCAATGCCCGGAAAATAAGACATCCTCCTCATAATGTCCAGCGTGACAGAGCTTATGAGGAAGTTCCCGTCCACATTGATGGCCATCACGGTGCCTGAAGTGTCAAAAGAGAAACCCCCAAGATCGACGTCTTCTTCGCCGTGTTGAATTCCCAAAACGGGAGTCCCATCCTCCTTGAGTGGGCGGATGCCAGAATCCCCGCAGATGGTTAGGGTACCGGTAGGCAGTCCCAAAATAACCTTTTGGTGGAGGGTAGACGGCACAGCCATGATGTCGGACCGATGAAGCCACGGTCTGCCCAATAGAAGATTGAAAGTCGCGGGAATGTCCACAACATGGAACTCCACGTCCATCTCAAAACCCTCAGCATTGAGTTTGAGCTTTAAGGTCCCCTCGACTACGCGACGAGTGCCATCATATGCCTTGGCAGCCAGATTGGAAGGTGCAAGGTCCTTCTTGGTGAGTCCTAAACGATAAGCGACCCGCAGAGGGCAGACGTTGATAGCAGAACCGTTGTCAATGAGAACAGTCGGGAGCCAGAGTCCTCGACACTTGACTGTAATGTGCAAAGGGCAGTTGTGGTCGACTCCTTCGACTGGCAAATCCTTGTCCATGAAGATCACTGTATGCTTGGAGGTTGGAGGGAGGATGAGAGATATCATCGCCTCTGGTGTGACATCGGCCTGGACTTCAAGGCGGGATAGGGCGTGACACAGCCTCTGACGATGCTCCTTGGATGAACAGATCAGTCCCCAGATAGAAATTGCAGCAGGAATCCGCTCAAGTTGCCGCTAAACCAAATCAGGAATCGGATTGCCAGCTGATACCTCAAGAGGTGCAGACCTTGGGAAAGAAACAGGTTCGTTCCTTTGATTAGCAGGATTGGAAGAATTCCCGGCCTGCAGATTAGCAGGCTGAAAAATCCGTCCACTCCTTGTAACATTGTGAACGTTCCCCAAAGAGGGCACGACTTGAGGGTTTTCCTTCACATCCCAGAGATCAGCAGGGACATCTCCCAGTTTGCGTTTTCCCTTGTCAGTAGTTGGTGCAGAGACGGGCACTTCCATGTCTAAGCCCAGATCCTCAGCCAGATCTTTCATCAGCAAGGAGTCCCAAAAGCTCAAGTCTTTCACAGCAGCAACTTCAGCAACAGGCTCCGGATTTTCAATAAAGGGAACATCCCAAAGACCAGTGTCAGCCAGGGTACGATTGACAACCCAGACTTCGTTTCCAACTTGGACATCCACTATGTCGTCCACTTCCCAAAGATTAGCAGGCGGAATGCGGTCTGCGACCATGATACTGCAGTCCTTGTTGTTGGGGTAAGGCACCTGAGGGCGCGGATTTTCCTCGTCGACAATGTAGGAACAGGGGTCATGGTCAGTGTCGGGGTCAGTATCACAAACTGAATCAAAGACCGAACCAAAGAGGGAAAGGTGGTCTCCCAAGGCCCGTGGATCTTCCTGGACGAGTTCGTCCTCTGCGTAGTGAAGCATGTAGTCTGGTATAGCATAACCTTGAAGAGGGTTAGGGTCAACGTCCATGGGAGCATTCCAAGTTGGCTCAGGATCCCAGTAATATTCTGCTTTGGGAACTGGAGGCTCGATTGGGTTGAACAGCATGTATAATGAGAAGCCATCCAGAGGATCGAGCATGGCCGCTTCATAACCAGCCAACCAGCCATCATACCAGGCTTGATCAAATGGGACATTTTCGGGTTGTGGAGGAATCCCGTCCATTTCAAAGCTTGACCACTCGTTGAGGAGAGGAATGGCGTAGTCCCAATTGTCTGCTATGGCCCAGCCAGTAGCCTACATGTTACTATCCGAGGGAGGCACCCAAGGCTGGTAGGGATCAGGAAACGGGCCAGGGATGGTCGCGTACGGGCTGTCAAGCGACGAGGCAGAGCTGATCTGCATAGCAGGGATTGATTGATGGAAGAGAGAGCTGACAGATTCTTCGGAGACAGGTGATCTAGCTTGTAAAGGTTCTGAAGGTGCATCTGCGTCAACAACCTGGCCTTCAATCACATGTATATAAGAAATCTCGGTGGACGGTTTGGACGGGAAAGGCACGATGGGCCTGGGTTGATCGGTTGAGGCTATATAGTCAGTGGGGTTGAATATGGTGGAGCTAGGTTTGATATGAGTGGAGCTGAGAGATATCTGGCTGATATGTGGTACAGCATTGTGCTTGGGAAGAGAGTTGGCAATGACATTGGGTTTCTGAGGTGGTGGAGGGGTTTCCAGCGTGCCATCGTCAATGAGATCTTGGATCGCATGACGGAGGCGAAAGCAGGAGTCAGTGAGATGACCCGCTCCTTGATGGTAAGCACAGTAAAGGTTGGCTTTAAAGCCGGGTGAAGGGTTCTTGGGTAAAGGAGTTGGATCCAGGGGCTTGAGATGCCCTGATTTGACCAACTTTTCCAAGACCGAGGATAGAGGTGCCTCGATAGCGAAAAAGCTGCGGGGTTGGTTCCGAGGCCGGCTGTTCTGCGGAGTCTGGACTTGATTGACATCCGCAATATGATTAGCAGTGCTGGAGGAAGTGGTGTTGGTACCGGCGGTTGCCGTGTTGGAGTAAGTCCCTGTCTTGAACAGTGCATTTGCGTTCCCAGAATAAGCCCGTGGCCTTGACTTGGTAGCGTGCGAGGATTCACTCTTTGATAGGATCCCACTCTGCAGAGCATCCTCGATGGCCAGGCCAGAGTCGAAGAAGGTTTCAAAGTTGGCAGATGCTTGAGCTAGGACTAGATGCCTAGCATAGTCCGGTTGGAGATTGCTGGAAATGATACGGAGCTGATCCATCTCACTCGGGCGGTCAGTCATCTGTGCAGCTTTAGCCCTCCACCTTTTGACAAAGTCCGCAAAGGACTCCTTAGCTTCCATCTTGGTGGATTCAAGTTCCCGGGTAGTCATTTTCAGCTGGGAGTTGTAATTGTACTGCAAAATAAACGCAGTCCCAATGTCCTCCCAAGTCCTCCTTTTGGCAATGTCGAGTGCCAAAAACCAATGGAAAGCAGGGCCTGAAAGAGTCTGGGGAAAGAGCTGTGACATGGCCTCTGGCTCGACAGAAAGAAGTTTCATAGTGGCATGGTAGCTGTAGAGATGAGTCCTGGGGTCACCGCTCCCATCGAATTTAGCCAAGTCTAGCATTTTGAATTTTTCAGGAAGTCTGGCGTTGGGATACAGGCAAAGGTGATCCAGATCGATCCCTCCGGCACTGATCTTTTCCGTCTTAGCAATGGATTCCTCCAGCTTGGTCATCTTGGCCATGAGTGCGACCACATCCGGATTCTGAGCTGGTTCTTCTTGGTTTGGGGGTAGTCTGCCACCCGCAAGGTTTGCAGCGGGCCTGCGGCCTTCTCTCGGGTTCAGCACTATGAGACGCCCTGCGTGGAGCGGATCTGGAACCAAGATAGGTTGCTCCTGGTCAGACTCATCGTCCTCGCCTTCTTCCTCGAGGGGGGGCGGAAGGCGAGTGTGGATGAGGTCGTTTAGGCGGGCAATGTTGGCATCTGTCTGAGCTGCCCTCTGTTGCATAGTGGTGATGCTGTCCTGAAGATTCATGAGCATGGTCTCCAAGATAAGAGGTTCTGGTTGTGGTCGTTCCATCGTGACAGGCGGTTCAGAGCTGCTTGATGCGGATGCTGGGGTAGTCGGACGCCCTTCCTGTAAAACCGGTGGTGAACCTGCCTGAGAATCTGACCGTAAGGCAGTCAACAGAGTGTGCGGAGAGTCTTCCGTGGCGACTAACTGGGATTGTGACCTGACAAGCCTTTGAACGGGATTCAAATGCAGACGTTCCCAAGCGAGTTTGGCGACTGGCCTCAATACTTTCCTTGGCGGTGCAATGATTCAGATCTTTGCTTGCAAGGCAAAAGGAGGTTTAATAAGGGTCCTGCAGTAACTTTAATCTAAATAAAAGACTAAAGCGGATGCAGCCAATGTCGTCAGTGTCACCCTAGACTCTACAACCAGAAGACAAGTCTGTCTCACGACATTTCGGACACTGTCTTAGGCCCTCAGAATTCTTTTCGAAGATGTATCCTTGTTTGGAACGAGCGGTCCTAAAGGATGTCAAAAGGAGTCTAAACCTTTGTCCGTTTCGATGTTCGGGGTTTCAAGTTTTCTGAAGCCAGAACAACTCGGTATGAACATCATGATGCCATAACCCGATTGGCGTGAGCAGCACTGTGCTATTAGCCGGGCGGTGTAAGTGACAGGGCACTTGTTACCTTTGGGTGTAAGCATCATGGCATTTTACTCTGTGGTTCCTCGTTTTTTATTTTGAAACCCTAAACGGGTACACGGGCAAAGGTGTAGAAAGGCTTCTGATTTCCTAAAGTCCCACCGTAAAAGGACTTAAAAGACCATAACGTGCACTACTGAGATGCACGTTTCCTCATCGGGCCACGACAACGTCCTACTAAGCCTAAAGACAGACTCGGAACAGATTGAGAACCTAGGAGCCATCCTAGACATGCTTCTACGCTGAACGAGATGTATGCACAGTTCATGCGATAAGAAAAGCAGTAACATGTAGGCATTTAGGGTTAGATGCAAGTAGATCTTAACCTGTGGGTACCTGTCCTAGTTTGGAGAGTTCTAATGCTTTGTATATGCAAAAGGTCGGCTTTGGTTCGTAACAGGTTCCTCGGACTAGGGCCATAGATATACCTCCCGTTACCCGCGTATTCGTAGAGTAACAGTCAAACGGTAGCATGACCCATCATCGTCGAAGGTTATTGGTCATTCGGGGTCCCCGGGCTCCGGTAAACCGTGCCGGATTGCCAAAACGATCTAACGAGGCTTTTCCCACATCGATGCAAATGAGATGCTAAAATTTTGATAAAAAGAAGGAGAATCACAAAGTCGTAAAAATGCCTTTTCAAATTTGGCTCACTTTTATTTAGTCCATCTTTAGAAGAAACTACGCGAGCGAACAATCGAAATTGCCCCAGATTAAAATGGCCGGACACGAGGTCCTGTTAAATCACCACTTCAACCTTCGGCAGCGCGAAGCTAACCGTTTTGGCAGGCTTTTAAGGGATTGTTCTCAAGCGTATTAAATTCTAAGCATGAATTAATATTGGTTCGATTTATCCCCAGCAGAGTCGCCACTGTGGGCAGCATGCCCTCGGAGAAAGGATTTCGTTCCTTTTCGTCGTTGCGGCCCTTTTTGGAAATCGAGGGAGCGCGAGCGGGGAGGCAAGCGCTCAAAAATACAGAGTCGCCACTTGAGTTTTTGAGGGTCCGACACTCAAGGAATCGTATTTCGAAGCACCTGCCGCGCTGTTTGTTTGAAAAAGTTAAGGAAACCAGTCCGTCATAACCATATCTGGGTTCGGGAGCCAGGTTACGAGAGGGGAAGGGTTTTAAGGCACCCCTCTCGCCCAATCCAGAGATCGGTCTCTACTTAGGCATTTTTATGAAAACTTTTGTGATTCTTCTTCTTTTTTAATTAATTTTAGCCAATTAGGGCGGGGGAACAGTTAATCGGGGATTAGAACTGTAACAATTTGCAGGATATGATCAAATGATAGCATGGATGGATGGCATGACAAGTATTAAATGGGATGGACTTGAAATAGTGATCAGATGCCAAAACCAGGCTCGGGACAGATTTGCCCTGCACGATGGCCAACTTGCATGCATGAACAGATCTGCATGCAAGCAAACTATCGCGCGAGACACACGAACCCTCGCGCGAGTGTTCTCATCCCACCACAGTTCCAAGTTCATCCCCTTCTGGGCTCTGGAAGGACCAGTGCACACCCAGGAAGCAAACCAAGCAGTTTATATGGAACTGTAAAAATACTAATTATTACAGATTGCTTCAAAAGGAGCCAAATGAAATGAAACACAACCCCTAAACAGAGGGGGTATTAAAACAGAGACCAAAGGCCTAGTTGCCCATGCAAGGGCTATTCATGGAAATCACAGAACTGTGGCGCGACAGAGAGTGAGTCTCGCGCGACATTCCTGACTGGACTTCCAGGAATTGATTTGCGTGCTTAGGGTCCTAAGACAGATTCAGGGAATCCCAAGGGCATTCCATGGTACTTAAAACAAATAAACTAGCTACCGTATTTTGTTTTTGCATGCATGACAGTGATCTAAAAATCAAAATAAAGTACAACAGGCATGTTAATATTGCAAAACAGAAAAAGGGCTAGCCTCCCTTCCCCACGAGGTCCATTCTCTTGCTGACACAAGTGTCGCGCGAGTATGGTGGGCCATTGCGCAAGGGTGTAACTGCCACGAATTCTTGTAACTCTGCTGGCTTTAGGACCAAGACATGGTATTAATTACCAGCCTTGGCCCTGTCAGCCCCCCTCAGGGATCAAAACAGAAACAGGCATGAATATCATACCTTTGCTTGGAAAAGGTTTGGAAATGGATTGGATTGATTGGTGTGGCCTTGCAACTAAGTGTACATTGAAACACTAAGTTTGGAAGATTAGGATGTGGTTTGGGGTTAGTGACTTTGTGCTAGAGGATTAATTGCCTTATGGAAGAGTAATTATCCTTATGATCTTTTTTCTTGGAACCCTTAACATGGAGGATGAAGGGGGGTATTTATAGGAGGAGTGCAAGGGCTAGGTAGTGACCAAACATGGCCTTAGGACCAGCCAACAAGGTGAGTGGGAGTGGTTGTGAGGGTGTAGCCTGCCAGAACCCTATTCAGCTGAGGAAAACGGGGTTCCAGCCCATGTGACACCCAATCATCACAAGTCCAGCTAGATTCTGTGATAGGGACATGAGAGAACTGTCGCGCGAGTGTTAGAAACTATCACGCGATGGTCAACAGTCAACAGTTTGACTTTGACCACACCTGGCAAGCTGAGTATCGGGCGAGGAACATGAAGGATCGCGCGACGGTCAAACCTAAACCTAGGGTTTGACTGAAGGTTCAGAGGGGTTCAAAAGGTTCAAGTGGGGTTCAAAGCACCCCAAGCTTAATCCATTCCCAATCCAAGCTCGTTTGATCCGATTTCATCATCGGGGAAACAAGAAAACCGTAAAACAAAGTAAAACGATTGGGAGATCAGATTGGGGTGTCTACACCGATTAGGGTGGTTCTTGGGTCTAACTTGAAGATCTCGAAGTGGTCTACAACTTTCCCGAAGGAAGTTTATCCTAGAAACTGGTTTAGGTAGGAGAAAGACGAGGTTTTGTGGAGGGCAGTAGGCTGCCTGGAAAAAACAGAAATGGTTTCTAGAGAGAAGTTGGAGCAATGCTTGAAGGTGTGAGTTCAAGGCTTGAATGGCTTGCTATTTATAGGCCAAGGTTGGTCTATTATCCAAGGGACAATCTTTCCCCTAACATTTGTTATCCAATGGATAAAGAATTGACTAGATTTGATTGTCCTTTGGTGAGGTAGGATGATGGCTCAAAGGACATGACTAGGCTCATTTGTACACTTTGCACACATCACGCTCCCTCTCTCCCTCTCATCCGAAATCTCTCTCTCTCTATCTCTCTCTCTCTCTCCATGGTACAATGTACCTAAGTACATAGGTGGAAAGATTACAAAGATTTTTCTTGTTCTTTCTTCAATCTAGGACAAGTGTAGGTGATTCTAAGGGCTTCCTAGTCTTGTCTAGTACTTAGAAGATTGGATTGGATATGGAAGAGTAGAAAACCCTAGATTTGGTGGTACAAGATGAGGTATGAAGATTGGCCAAGGACTATGACTAGGTTGAGTGAGTACAAGAGGACACATCACCAATCTCTCTCGGCCTCTCTCATCCGGCCTCTCTCTCTCTCTCTCCCATCTCTCTCGGCCTCTCTCTCCCTCTCTCCCATCTCTCTCGGCCTCTCTCTCTCTCTCCTCCTATCTCTCTCTCTCTCCCTCTTGTACTCCTATGTATAATATATGTATACTTACTAGATATGGAAGGACAAAAGAAGAATAAACAAATGGGGTTTAGAAAGAGTAAGATTTTCCTAATAAACAATTGGATTTGGCACATGTGTACTTCCTATATTTTAATAAAGGGTAGGTATACACTTGCCTTATTATAAAATTTAGGTACATATAGAATCCTATGGAAATATATATATAAGTATAAGTCTTATTCTTTCACTAGAGAATCCTATGGGAAAATTGGGTAATGCTACTAACCAACATACATTAGTACTAGTCCTATTATCAAATGAATAATAATTCCCCTAGTAGTTATTAACCAATGGGTCATAGTCCTCCTAACTTTTATTATCCAAAGGTTAAAGATAGAAAGTACTAGGCTTATATAATCTATCTATACTAGTACAATGACTCATGGTGAATCTACTTAAACTAATAGATCTTGTACTAGGTAGAAAGACTAACCTATTGTCCAATGGGCAACAATTCCCCTAACTTTTATTATCCAATGGATGGAAAGTACTATGCTTATATAATTTATCTATACAAGTACCATGACTCATGGCAAATCTATTAAACTAATGGATCTTGTACTTGATAGGAAGACTAACCTATTGTCCAATGGGTAACAATTCTCCTAACATTTATGGACCAATGGGTAAAAGAGTAAAGTATAATATTGGGATATTAGATATACATCTTTCAAATATGAGTACATAAGCCTATATAATACTATATAAGTGTACCTTGGTCAAATCTAATAAAATAACTTAGGTAGAAAGCCTATTGTCCAATGGATAAAGATTTCCCTAACTTCTATGGACCAATGGATAAAAGGGCCAAGCATAATATTGGATTATTATATATACATCTTCCTATATGATATTTAATAGATGTACCTTAATAGAATAATCTAGGTGAAAGACCTATTGTCCAAAGGACAAGGATTTTCCTAGCATTTATCGTCCAATGGGTAATAGATCAAAGGTTGACTTTGGTCAAGGTCTCACTTAGGGTTTTGGAAAGGTTCAAGAGATTCAATTAGGGTTGGAAGTGCAACTGGTAGTTAGGTTACCTCAACGAATCGGTTGGAAGCTAACTAGGCTTGCTAAGTAGGATTCACAACCAAGAAATGTAACCTTAGGGTTTACTATCTCACTTGTCTTTAGAAAATGACTATGTTGCATGGCGAAGAAATCTAATTACGACGGATTACTAGGGAAAAATATACAAGTGCTTTACAAGCATACTTGTCTTGACTAGAAAATCTATATGAAGAAAACTATAATTATAAGTCTAGATTTTAGTAACGACGGATTTTTGGATACTAGAAAGGGATTTTAAATGGAATCCAAGTAATAAAATAAAATTCAAATTTTTAACGAAATTTTTACTGACCAAAAATCAGGGTCGTTACAAATATAATAGTACTAGTCCTATTATCCAATGGATAATAATTCTACTAACAACTATGGACCAATGGACACAGGTCAACAGTTGACTTTCGGTCAAAGGGTTCTACTTAAGGTTCAAGAGGTTCGAATGGTTCGAATGGCTCGAGGAAGGTCAATGATTAAATTAGATTATCTCCAAGGATTAGGTTAGAAGCTACCTAGGCTCGCTAAGTAGGATTTCTAGTCGAGACATATTCTAGGCTTAAGCTCGATGATTAGGAGAATAGTCCTACACACTTGTCTTTAGAAAATGATCTTATTGCTCGGAGTGAAGAAATCTAGTTTTATAAGTCTAGATTTTAGTAACGACGGATTTTTGGATATTAGAAAGGAATTTTAAATGGAATCCAAGTATTTATGATAAAATTCAAATTTTTAACGAATTTTCCACTGACCAAAAATCAGGGTCGTTACATGACAGGCCTAGATGCTGCTGCTGCTTGGTGATCAAACTCAGTTGGATCAATCTTCTCTTGATCGATGAGGTCTTAGATCATGTTCTTGAAAGCCCCACATTCTCTGATAGAGTGACCATTTACTTGGAGGTACTTGCAATACCTTCCGCTTTTTTGTATAAAGTTAGGAAATTTTGGTTGTAACGGCTTCAATACCCCTTTTGCTTCCAAGATACAGAACACCTTTTCCAAGTTCATTCCAAGAGAAATAAATTTTCTCTTTTGCTTGTGGTTGAGATGAGATCCTACCAGTTCAACATTACTGTTGCTTATGTTCATCTTACAGCTATTTTTCTTTTTGAGAGATTCCTGGTTTAGACCGACGGTATCGAGAAGAGGTTGCTTCTCATGTTGTTGCTGCAGATCATCCTCCACCATTTCAATTTGGTTGTCCTTAGCGGGATAAGTTTCTCTTTGAGCTGCCCTTTTAATCCATCTAATAGGGAGAATCCATCTAATAGGGAGAGGTGGAGGTGGAGCTTGTGGAGGACTTCTTTGCAAACTGTGAACAATGGTGGCTAGGGCAGCCACTGATTCAGCCAATACATTAACTTTAGCAGCCAAAGCTTCAATATTCTTGTCAGCCATCGCTGTCACGTCTAAGACCAGACCCAAAATTTAGGAAAAGCAAGAACTTAGTTACGCTCAAGTTGAGATGTCCAAAATCAAGTGTCTATGCAATGCACACATAATCTAGCATGATGGGGTGGCTTAACCAAATGATATTCGATGTTGGCACGTGATCATGCAATGTGCTATGAAAAGAAATGAGGGTGATGGACTCCCCTTTTGGTTTAGTCCCCTACATGGTTAGAGAAAGGCAAAAATGATATATATAGCACCACAGTTACTTTCACAGATTATGGATGGGTCATGCATAGCAATTCATGTGCATGCATGAGTTTATCGGATACCATAGACAGCCAGCAATTTTTGATATGGATGATTCTTAAAACTCGTTGCTTACGCATATTACATGACACTTAAGACCCTACTTCCAAGCCAGTCCACACTATAAGATAGACTGAAAAAGCTGAGCAGATGACTATAACAGAGAGTAGACTCGGACTTCACCACTGTGCTAGCGGTTATTTCTGTGTTCCACTTTACACAACTTTTAGTTTTAAGGAAAACTTGTTATTTGAGGATTATCATCAGGCATTAAAAAGTTTTGAAATTTTTCTCTTTTAATTCTTGGTTAGAGAAGATTCCTTTACTCCACACAATGCTACCATGCTCTTCTACTAGCTTCAGATTATTCTTTCAGCAAATATTTTCCAAAACTCATTTTTACCAAAGCACATCGGGGTTGATCTATCAGAAACTCATTCAACAAGTTTTTTTTCTTTTCTTTCTCTTTCTCAAAATATGATTGAGGTAATTGGGATCCACATGACTACCTGCCAGCACATTGACAAACTCCTAAATCTTACCGGCTCGTTGCAGTAAGCATGCTCATAATTTTGAAATTTGAAAGATGGGTTGCTAGGCCGATTTGAAAATAGGAATCAAAATCCTAAACTTGTCATGTAGAATCATCCATGGAAAAATAAGTATCGCCAGTTCTATCCATAATATCCTTGACTTTGCATACAATCATCCATAACCTGCTCTACTACTTCACACTCCCCCTTTCCTTTAGCCTTGCAAGGCAAAGAATGCTAGAGCAACCCCTAGTTCAATTGCTGACGAGGCGACATATGTTTTTTCCAGTGTTTGATTTTGTTCTAGAAATCTATGCTTTGCGATGCCTCAAGCAAAGTGGGAGTGAGAAATAAGCAGTGATGCTTTCGACTTACTAGAAATATACCTTGCAGGCGACACCATTAGTGCTCAGCTATAAAGACTTAGGGTTAGGGCCAGCTTTTAGTTCAAGCCCTAACCCTTCTGCATAGAAAGAGTGGTTACAACAACATATACAAGGTGTGAGGAAGAACTTCTAGAAAAGATGCAAGTAAATTCCTAACCTACAGGATCCTGTCCTATTTTGATTGGTTCTATGGCTTTTTTAACACATTGTGGGCTACCTGCCCGAAAAATTATTTATATTTTCCCCTCTTTGAAGAAAAATATGGTTTGAAGAGTCGCACCCGGATTTGTGGTTAATCACCCGAGAAACCGTTTTGTTCCGAAAATGGTTGATTTGAAATTGAAAACCAGAGATCATTTTGAGGGTCCGGAAGCCATGTTACAAGGGGGGAAGGGTTTTACGGCACCCCCCTCGCCTGATTCGAGATCGGTCTCTACTAAATGTTTGTGGGATTTTCAAAAGGGATTTGTTTCATTAGAGCATTTAGCAAGTATCCACAGTTATAACAGATAAGAAGTGCATGCATGTGCAGGTGTACAGTGGAGGGTGAAATGGTTGTGCATGCAACACATGATAACAGAAACTGAGGATCTGTTACTGGATTCACTCTCGAGCGCTCGGGAGTGGTCCCGAGCGCTTGGGAGTTCTGACACTCTGAACCTGCAAAACTTGTTAGCACAGACAGAATATAATGCTAGAATAGGAACTGAAAAGCTACTATATACACTACTGGCTCAGCAGAGGATTTGAAAGACTGGAATAAACCCTTAATCTTTCAGATCTTGCATCCCTGCCTTAACAAGACTAAATCTATAAATTTAAAAGAGCAACAGGCTACACTTATGCATGCAGAAACCAGACAACACAGCAGACTGGGAAAATGGGATGCAATGGCATGCATTAACTCCCGAGCGCTCGGGAATGGTTCGGAGCGCTTGGGAGTAAGCTGCACGTCATTTTGCTCTCAAACAGGAAATGGTACTATCTTGACATGCAAAGGCCCTTGTTTTGATTCTCCCCTGAAGTGAATGATTCTTTTAACTTTGAAAGAAAGGAGCCTTGTTCACACATGAAAACTTGTGAGAAAATGTTTCTGTTTTAGGGGAAAACGATTTTCTTGTGCATGCATGCCAAGATGAGATACTTTCCTTTAAAAATGTAACTCATACCCAGCCCGTTGTGTGACAGAAGACCATGCATGAAACTGGGAACAGTCCCGAGCGCTCTGGAGAACTCTTGAGCGCTCGGGTGTGTTTCCAGTGAGGGTTTTGTGAAAACGTTTTTTTTGTACCCCATTGCTCTTGTTTTTACACTAGGGTCCCCCAACCATGCACCTAGTATTGAAGACTGGGTCAGGCTAAGAGACCCCCCTCAGAAGGGAAGAACAGCCCTTTTAGTTGTGATCAAAGGTAAAGAGTTCTACCTTTTACTTGAACCTTGCTCCTTGGAATGGCTTTGAAAGGTGGAAGCAGAGAGAAAAGTGCAAAAGATCAGAAGAGTATTCTGGATTTCTTGCCCTTTTCCTTGGTGATTTCTGAAACTTTTGAAGTTTGGAAGGTGAATTTGGAGGTTTTTGGTTTTTAGCAAGAGAGAGAGAGAGAGAGAGCAGAGTATGGGGTTCTGCAGGAGAAAATTTCGTAGCCTCCCACATCTGAAACCAGACCCTCCTATTTATAGGCAAAATAACCTATAGTTTTTGAAAATCAAATGGGTTTAATAAAACATTTTTTTAATAGGGAAATCTTTGGCCTGAATCTCTGCCACCAGAGGTTGAGTGTGGACTGAGCTACCAGCCGGCTCAAGATGGTGGTAATGATGAGTTGCATGGGTAGTGGGTGATACTGCCATCCATTGGGCCATAAAACAGTCCCGAGCGCTCGGGAGAAGTCTCGAGCGCTTGGGACTTCACTCTCGAGCGCTCGAGAGAGAGCCAGGCCAAAGGTTTTGGAAAACGGTTTTGAGCGCTCGGGACTTCTCCCAAGCGCTTAAAAATGCTTTTGACCATTTTTATTCCCTCTTCAAATCTTTCAAGGAGCAAAGTTCCGATCGGTACTAGGCTTGTTTCAATCCAAAGTCATCATCGGGGAGCCTCCGGGCCACAAGTCAAGGAATTTTGAAAAGTCCAAATTGGGGTGTCTACAGTTGCCCCTCTTTGGGCGACGCTCAGCATCACGTCGGGATACGAGTGCCGTCCAAAGATTGAGACAGCCCAATTCGAGCCAAATCAAATCCTCAACTCAAAATCAAATGCAAGTAAAGACACAAACATTTGATGCATGTGGTCGCGTCTTTTCAGACTGCCTACGTACCCTTTTCTGCAGGGATCAGACCAGCGTAGTTCTTCGGGGCAAATGCAAACATGCAGACGTGCAAGCAAATGATAGAAAGGTGTCCCTCAGGACAGCGCCAAATCTATGGCGGCGGAAGAAGGGTGCCAAATCTATGGCAGACAAGATGGGTGCCAAATCTATGGCGGCGGATGACATGGAGAAAACCAGGGATGAAGGGTGCCAAATCTATGGCGGCGGAAGAAGGGTGCCAAATCTATGGCAGACAAGATGGGTGCCAAATCTATGGCGGCGGATGACCTGGAGAAAACCGGGAATGAAGGGTGCCAAATCTATGGCGGCGGAGGAAGGGTGCCAAATCTATGGCAGACAAGATGGGTGCCAAATCTATGGCGGCGGATGACCTGGAGAAAACCGGGGATGAAGGCTGCCAAATCTATGGCGGCGGAAGAAGGGTGCCAAATCTATGGCAGACAAGAAGGGTGCCAAATCTATGGCGGCGGATGACCTGGAGAAAACCGGGGATGAAGGGTGCCAAATCTATGGCGGCGGAAGAAGGGATGGAGAGTGCTCGCACATATAGTACCTCAATGAATGATCTGAATTTTAAACATGTAAATAAGGATGATCGCATGCCCGTGATATGTAGGTGCAGCCACGATGTTCAGCCAGGGCACGACCTCAGGCTATCGCGAGCTCTCCAGCTTCTGTTAATACACGGGGACGAGGGGCACAGAGAGTGTCGCGGCCCGCTGCAGAGGCTGGACAGTTCGAGGTAGTCCCTAGGGCGGTGTTCCAGCAGAGACTCGCTCGTGTGGAGGAGTCGGAGGAAGAGGAGATGTCAGAGGAGTCTTCTGAGTCGCGCGTGTTAGGGTCGACGGACTCAGAGACTGCTCCTGGCTCTCTAAGAGACGATGATGGTGACGACGATGACGAGAGTGACAGCAGAGAGCCCGACGGCCACCAGCGGAGAGGGGGACTCGTCGTGTTAGAGCCTTAGGTTTTTGCTTTGCTAGCTTACTCATACATAGACCCGAGCGCGGAGGTAGTTGTAGCTTCTAGGCCTGCGTGCCTTGATTTTGCTTGGGTCTGCGTGCCCCGATAGCTAGGATTGGGCGGTGCTTGCCCCAGCTTTGTACTTCCTTCCTTACTCCTTGTAAACACCGTACTTATTTATGAAAGCTTGCATTTCACCCTTTTGTATTCGTTTCGCACTCCCTTTAAGAATTGTATTTTATGAAATATGTTCTTCTAGCTTGCAAGAAAGTAGAGAGCACGCGAATTTCACCCGATACTCTCAAAGTGGGAACGAAAATCTTACATTGACACACAGTCAATAATGCACATTGCGACTTATCGTTGGGTTCAATAAACACGCTTTACGTGGTATTTGACGTACTCGAAGGACGAAAATCTTGGGAATTTTAACATTTTTCAAAGAACAAGAACAAATATGCAGGAAAACACGTAACGGAAACCGCTGTATCCCCTGGGTACATGTTGAGAACCTTCTGATTTGAGTAGGACATATTCGCGGCACTGAGCCGGGGCTGAAATGCTGGGATGAGAACCCTCTGTAAAATGGTAGAACTCTCGAGCGCTTGGGAGCGGTCTCGAGCGCTTGGGTCTTCACTCCCGAGCGCTCGGGACTTCTGTCACTGGCAGTTCAGAGTTGTTTCCCAATGCCACTCACTAGCTATTCCCATGTCGTCTTCTTCTGCATGCACACTTCCAAGACGTCTTGTAACTCTGCACCATCTGTTTCCCAGCAGAAATAACTTCCCAAAGCAAGACTTGGGCTTTCCCAACATTTTTCAAATTTCCAAAGTTTGAAATTTTGAAGTTGTCTTGAAAGTGTTGAGTTTGAAGAGTTCCAAGGTTAATGAGGGTTGGTACTGCATTCTCTAGACCTCTATAAATAGAGAGCTCCTGTCTTGGCCATTCATTCACATTTCATTCCATTCTTCTCCTCTCAAAAACCCTTTTTCCTTCCAAAAACCCATCCCTCTCATGGCCTTGCTAAACCAAGCCTTGCTCCGTCCCTGGTTGGACAGCCTCGAAGGCATCGATTGGCTGAACTTCCGGGGACACCGACTTTACGCTCTTAGGTATCTTCGGGAGATCGCAATCCGTCTTGTCTTGCTACACGCGGTGGTGCGCTTTTGGGATTCTGAAGTGCACGTCTTTCGCTTTGGTTCTCAAGAGCTATGCCCCACCGTCGAGGAATTCCATGCTTACCTTGGAAGTCACGACTCCACGGAGCCCATTGCCCCAATGCTTAGAGAGAGTATGAAGAATATTCTGAAAGCTAAGTTAGGTGTTAGTGGAAATGTCGCTTAGTTTCTTACTCGGGGCAATGCCATCAATATCGTGCAACTATACGAGAGATTCAGTCCACCCGGGGACTTGACAGACTTCGAATACCAAGGCCGACGAATGGCGGCCTGTTGCATTTGTCTTTTGGCGGCCTTCCTGTTGGTTCCGTCCATTGGTCAGCCCAGTTCTCTATTGGTGGGTGTCGCTTCTCAGATCGAGGCTCGCAAAGATGTCGCACCCTTGGTCCTTGCCGAGACCTTGATGGGGTTAGATGCTGTCAATGGTGGTCGGATAAGGGTTTTCGGTGGTAGCCCATTGTTGCTGCAGGTTAGGGACCTCACTCAGCTCTCCTTTTTCTATTTCTCTCATTCATTTTACCTCACACTCGGCTTAGGCCTTATCTGGCTCCTTACTTGTTTTCTCTCTTTTTGGGTAGATGTGGCTTTGTGACAAGTTGAGCCTGCTGACACCTCCGACGAATGACTGGTGGTATCGTGCAAGTGGATGGAACCGTCCTTTCCTAGCGACTTACAACAACGAGGATGACTGGGCTGATTTCTTCACTTCTGCCGAGGAAGATGACATCGTTTGGCGGTGCCATTGGCTGAGACTCCCTGCCATTACTGCTGGTAACATGGGTTCGACGAATGTCTTTGTGGCTGGCTTGACCGGCTTCTCCTTCTATTCACCGTTCCGTATCCTCCGTCAGTTTGGACTTAATCAAGAATTGCCGCTGCCGGGTTCTGAAGTGCTTCGTCTCCCTCCCTTCACCATTCCGGGCCTTCGGAATTATGTTCGATCGTGGGAGGCTCGCAGGACTGAGCCAAGTGATCCACTTTTCTCTATTGCTACGACCGGAAGGTATCGCAAATGGTTGAGGAGAGATGTGGAAGCAAGGATGGGTTGACCATTTACTTTGCCGTTTTTGAAATAAAAGAAGTGTGTTTAAAATGTGTGTTTTTCGTTTTCATGCTCAGCTTGTAATAAAGAAATAATCTGAATAAAATTGGCTGATTAAGGGTTTCCCCCTTTTGGTTGGTTAATCGCATGCGCCTCTGAGAAAACGTTCTGATTCGTCAATTTGGATTTTGATTTTAGAGATATTTAGGACCGAACCTCAGCGTGAGATTGCCTACGTATCCCTCGCGAAAAGGGAATCAAGCCCATACGTAGTTCGGGCTAGGGTTCGCTCGGGTATTAATGCTCTCCTTTTGCGCTCTAAATTTTGCCTAGAGCCGCCCTTTCGGGTTTTCGACTTAGCAGGCTTGCTTTAAATTTTGCCTGGTGTAGACACCCCAATCTGGGTCTCCCAATCGTTTTACTCTATTTTACGATTTTCTTGTTTCCTCGATGATGAAATCGGATCAAACAGAGCTTGGATTGGGAATGGATTAGGCTTGGAGCGCTTAGAGCCCTGCTTGAAACCTTTTGAACCTTTCAGAATCCTCAGTCAAACCCTAAAGCTAGAGTTGACCCTCGCGCGAGCCTTTGTGTCCCTCGTGCGACACTTAGCTTGCCACGTGTAGTCAAAGTCAAACTGTTGACTGTTGACCCTCGCGCGACACTTCCGAACCCTCGCGCGATGGTTCCCTCCTGTCCCTATCACAGAATCCAGCTGGACTTGTGATGATTGCTTGGCACATGGGTCCCCATGGGCTGGAACCCCGTTTTCCTCAGCTGAACAGGGTCCTGGCAGTTTGTCGCCCATACAATCCTCCCAACCAACCACCCACCTTGTTGGCTAGCCTCACAACCAAGTTGTGACCAGCCTTGTTGGCTGGTCCCAAGGCCTTGTTTGGCCCCTAACTAGCCCTTACACTCCTCCTATAAATACCCCCCTTCATCTTCCATGTTAAGGGTTCCAAAAATTGACTAAGAAATTCACTAAGTCATTTTGCAAGGCAAACACTAGCTAGCACAAAGTCATTAACCCCCAAACCACTTCCTAATCTTCTGAACTTAGTGTGTTCATGCACACTTGGTAGCAAGGCCATTCCAATCAAATCAATCCATTCCCAAACCGTTTCCAAGCAAAGGTAAAATGTTTAACCTATTTCTGTTTTGATCCCTGAGGGGGGCTGACAGGACCAAGGCTGGTAATCAATACCATGCCCTGGTCCTAAAGCCAGCAAAGTTACAAGAATTCGTGGCAGTTAAACCCTCGTGCGACGGTCCCCTATGCTCGCGCGACACTCGTGTCAGCAAGAGAATGGACCTCGTGGGGAAGGGAGGCTAGCCCTTTTCTGTTCTGCAATATGTTCATGCCTGTTGTATTTCATTTTGATTTTTAGATCACTGTTATGCATGCAAAAACAAAATATAGTAGCTAGTTTATTTGCTCTAAATAGTTTGGAATGCCCTTGGGATCCCCTGAATCTGTCTCAGGACCCCAAGCATGCAAAGCAATTCCTGGAAGTCCAGTCAGGAATGTCGCGCGAGACTCAGTCTCTGTCGCGCGACAGTCCTGTGATTTCCATGAATAGCCCTTGCATGGGTAACTAGGCCCTTGGTCTCTGTTTTGATACCCCCACTGTTTAGGGGTTGTGTTTCAATTCATTTGGCTCCTGCTTGGAGTATTGTGTAATAATTAATATTTTACAGTCTTTCAATAAACTGCTTGGTTTGCTTCCTGGGTGTGCACTGGTCCTTCCAGAGCCCAGAAGGGGATGATTTTGGGACTGTGGTGAGGTGACAACACTCGCGCGAGAGTCAGTGTGTCCCGCGCGATGGTTGACTTGCATACAGATCTTTTCATGCATGCAAGTCGGTCATCGTGCAGGGCAAATCTGCCCCGAGCCTGGTTTTGGCATCTGTTCGCTGTTTCAAGTTCATTCCATTTATTATTCATCATGCTATCCATCCATGCTATCATTTGATCACATCCTGCAAACTGTTACAGTTTTTAATCCCCGATTAACTGTTCCCCCGCCCTAATTGGCTAAAATTAATTAAAAGAGGAAGAATCACAAAGGTTTTCATAAAAATGCCTAAGTAGAGACCGATCTCTGGATTGGGCGAGAGGGGTGCCATAAAACCCTTCCCCTCTCGTAACCTGGCTCCCGAACCCAGATATGGTTATGACGGACTGGTTTCCTTCACTTTTTCAAATCAAATAGCGCGGCAGGTGCTTCGAAATACGGTTCCTTGAGTGTCGGACCTTCAAAACTCAAGTGGCGACTCTGTATTTTTGAGCGCTTGCCACCGGCGCTCGCGCTCCCTCAATTTTTCAAGAAAAAGGGCCGCAATGGTGAAAGGAACGAAATCCTTTTTCCGAGGGCATGCTGCCCACAGTGGCAACTCTACTGGGGATAAATCGAACCAATATTAATTCATACTTAGGATTTAATACGCTTGGGAACAATCCCTTAAAAGCCTGTCAAAACGGTGAGCTTCGCGCTGCCGAAGGTTGGAACGGTGATTTAACAGGACCTCGTGTCCGGCCATTCTAATCTGGGGCTTTTTCGATTGTTCGCTTGCGTAGTTTTTTCTAAAGATGGACTAAATAAAGTGAGCCAAATTTGAAAAGGCATTTTTACGACTCTGTGATTCTTCTTCTTTTAACCAAATTTTAGCATCTCATTTGCATCGATGTGGGATAAGCCTCGTTAGATCGTTTTGGCAATCCGGCACGGTTTACCGGAGCCCGGGGACCCCGAATGACCGACAACCTTCGACGATGATGGGTCATGCTACCGTTCGACTATTATTCTGCAAAAAACGCGGGTAACGGGAGGTATATCTGTGGCCCTAGTCCAAGGAACCTGTTACGAACCAAAACCGGCCTTTTGCATATACAGAGCATTAGAACTCTCCAAACTAGGACAGGTACCCACAGGTTAAGATCTACTTGCATCTAACCCCGTAAAGGCCTACGTGTTACTGCTTTCCTTATCGCATGAACTGTACATACATTCTCGTTCAGCGTAGAAGCATGTTTAGGTTGGCTCCTAGGTTCTCAATCTGTTCCGAGTTTGTCTTCAGGCTTAGTAGGACACTGTCGTGGCCCGATGAGGAGTCGTGCATCTCAGTGATGCGCGTTATCATCTTTTAAAGTCCTTTTACGATGGGACTTTAGGAAATCAGGAGCTTTTCTATGTCTTTGCCCGTGTACCTGTTTAGGGTTTCAAACAAAAAATGAGGAACCACGGAGTAAAATACCATGATGCTTACACCAAAAGGTAACAAGTGCCTCGTCACTTACACCGCCCGGCTAATGGCACAGTGCTGCTCACGCCAATCTGGTTATGGCATCATGATATTCATGCCGAGTTGTTCTGGCTCCAAAAACTTGAAACCCCGAACATCGAAACGGACAAAGGTTTAGAATCCTTTTGACATCCTTTAGGACCGCTCGTTCCACAAGGATACATCTTCGAAAAGAATTCTAAGGGCCTAAAGCAGTGTCCAAAGCGTCGTAAGACAGACTTGTCTTCTGGTTCTAGAGTCTAGGGTGACACTCTCGGCGTTGGCTGCATCCGCTTTAGTCTTTTATTTAGATTAAAGTTACTGCAGGACCCTTATTAAGCCTCCTTTTGCCTTGCAAGCAAAGATCTGAATCATTGCACCGCCGAGGAAAGTATCGAGGCCAGTTGCCAAACCCGCTTGGGAACGTCTGTATCTGAGTCCGATTCAAAGGCTTGTCAGGTTACGGTCCCAGTTAGTCATCACGAAAGACTCTCTGCGCTCACCTCCGGCAGCACAGCACTCAGAGTCTCAGTCAGGTTCTCAGTCAGTTTCACCACCGGTTTTACAGGAAGGGCGTCCGACTACCCCGGTATCCGTATCAAGCAGCTCTGAACCACCCGTCACGATGGAACGGCCACAACCAGAACCCCTTACCCTGGAGACCATGCTCATGAACCTTCAGGACAGCATCACCGCTATGCAACAGAGGGCAGCTCAGACCGACACTAACATTGCTCGCCTGAACGACCTCATCCACACTCGCCTTCCGCCCCCTCTCGAGGAAGAAGGTGAGGACGATGAGTCTGACCAGGAGCAGCCCGTCTTGGTTCCAGATCCGCTTCACGCAGGACGTCTTATAGTGATGAACCCGAGGGAAGGCCGCAGGCCCGCTGCAAATCTTGCAGGCGTTAGACTGCCTCCGAATCAAGAAGAACCAGCTCAGAATTCAGAGATGGTCGTACTCATGGCCAAGATGGCCAAACTGGAGGAATCCATTGCGAAGACAGAAAAGATCAGTGCCGGAGGGATCGATCTGGATCGCCTTTGCCTGTATCCCAACGCCAAGCTTCCTGAAAAGTTCAAAATGCCGGACTTGGCTAAGTTCGATGGGAGCGGCGACCCCAGGACTCATCTCTACAGCTACCACGCCGCCATGAAACTTCTTTCTGTTGAGCCAGAGGCCATGTCACAGCTCTTTCCTCAGACCCTTTCGGGCCCTGCTTTCCATTGGTTTTTGTCACTCGACATTGCCAAAAGGAGGACTTAGGAGGACATTGGGACTGCGTTTATTTCGCAGTACAATTACAACTCCCAGCTGAAAATGACTACCCGGGAACTTGAATCCACCAAGATGGAGGCTAAGGAGTCCTTTGCAGACTTCGTTAAAAGGTGGAGAGCTAAAGCTGCGCAGATGACCGATCGCCCGAGTGAGAAGGACCAGCTCCGTATCATTTCCCGCAATCTTCAACCGGACTATGCTAGGCACCTGGTTCTAGCTCAGGCCTCTGCTAACTTTGAAACCTTCTTCGACTCTGGCTTGGCCATCGAAGATGCTCTGCAGAGTGGAATTCTATCAAAGGGGGAATCCTCGCATGCCCCCAAGTCAAAGCCTCGGGCTTATTCTGGAAACGCCAATGCGCTGTTCGGGACAGGGACTTATTCCAACACGGCAACCGCCGGCACCAACGCCGCTTCCTCCAGCGCTGCTAATCACATCGCGGATGTCAATCAAGTCCAGAATCCACAGAACAACCGACCTCGGAACCAACCCCGCAGCTTTTCCGCCATCGAGGCACCTCTATCCTCGGTCTTGGAAAAGTTGGTCAAATCAGGGCATCTGAAGCCCCTGGATCCGACTCCTCTACCCAAGAACCCTTCACCCGGCTTCAAGGCCAACCTTTACTGCGCTTACCATCAAGGATCGGGTCATCACACTGACTCCTGCTTTCGCCTCCGTCATGCGATCCAGGATCTCATCGACTATGGCACGCTGGAGACTCCTCCACCACCTCAGAAACCCAATGTCATTGCCAACTCTCTCCCTAAGCACAACGCTGTACCACATATCAACCAGATATCTCTCAGCTCCACTTATATCAACCCTAGCTCCACCATATTTAACCCCACTGACTATATAGCCTCAGCCGATCAACCCAGGCCCATCGTGCCTTTCTCGCTCGAGCTGTACACCGAGGTTTCTTATATACAATTGGTTGAAGGCCAAGTTGTTGATGCAGATGCACCTTCGGAACTTTTACAAGCCGGATCACCTATCTCCGAAGAATCTGTCAGCTCCCTCTTCCATCAGTCAATCCCTGCTGTGCAGATCAATTCTGCCTCGTCGCTTGACAGCCCATACGCAACCATCACTGGCCCATTTCCTGATCCCTACCAGCCTTGGGTGCCTCCGTCAGATAATAACATGCAGGCCACTGGTTGGGCCATAGCAGACCATTGGGACTATGCCACCCCTCTGTTTAACGAGTGGTCGAGCCCTGAGATGGACGGGATTCCTCCACAGCCCGGAAATGTCCCATTTGATCAAGCCTGGTATGATGGCTGGTTGGCCGGTTATGAAGCAGCCCTGCTCGATCCTCTGGATGGTTTCTCCTTGTACACACTGTTCAACCCGATCGAGCCTCCAGTTCCCGAAGCAGAATATTACTGGGATCCTGAGCCAACCTGGTTTGCTCCCATGGATGTTGACCCTAACCCTCTACAAGGCTATGCCACACCGGACTACATGCTTCACTACGCAGAGGATGAACTTGTCCAGGATGATCCACGAGCCTTGGGAGACCACATTTCTCTCTTTGGTTCGATCTTTAATTCAGTTTGTGATACTAATCCCGACACTGACCATGACCCCTGTTCCTACATTATCGACGAGGAAAATCCACGCCCTCAGGTGCCTTACCCCAACAATAAGGACTGCAGCATCATGGTCACGGACCGCGCTCCGCCCGCTAATCTTTAGGAAGTTAACGACATAGTGGACGTCCAAGTTGGGAATGAAGTCTGGGCCGTCAATCGTACCCTGGCTGACACTGGTCTTTGGGATGTTCCCTTTATTACGAATCCAGAGCCCGTTGCTGAAGTTGCTGCTGTGAAAGATTTGAGCTTCTGGGACTCCTTATTGATGAAAGATCTGGCTGAGGATCTGGGCTTAGGCATGGAAGTGCCCGTCTCTGCACCGACTGCTGACAAGGGGAAGTGCAAACTGGGAGATGTCCCTGCTGATCTCTAGGATGTGAAGGAAAACCCTCAGGTCGTGCCCTCTTTGGGGAACGTTCACAATGTTACAAGGAGTGGACGGATTTTTCAGCCTGCTAATCTGCAGGCTGGGAATTCTTCCAGTCCTGCTAATCAAAGGAACGAACCTGTTTCTTTCCCAAGGTCTGCACCTCTTGAGATATCAGCTGGCAATTCGATTCCTGACTTGGTTCAACGGCAGCTGGAGCGGATTCCCGCCGCTATTTCTATCTGGGGACTGATCTGTTCATCTAAGGAGCATCGTCAGAGGCTGTGTCACGCCCTATCCCGCCTCGAAGTCCAAGCCGACGTCACACCAGAGGCGATGATATCTCTCATCCTCCCTCCAACCTCCAAGCATACGGTGATCTTCACAGACAAGGATCTGCCAGTCGAAGGAGTCGACCACAACCGCCCCTTGCACATTACCGTCAAGTGTCGAGGACTCTGGGTCCCGACTGTTCTTATTGACAACGGCCCTGCCATTAACGTCTGCCCTCTGAGGGTCGCTTATCATTTGGGACTCACCAAAAAGGACCTTGCACCTTCCAATCTGGCTGTCAAGGCATATGACGGCACCCGTCGCGTAGTCGAAGGTATTCTGAAGCTCAAACTCGATGCCGAGGGTTTTGAGATGGACGTGGAGTTCCATGTCGTGGATATTCCTGCAACTTTCAATCTTCTGCTGGGCAGACCATGGCTTCATCGGTCCGACATCATGGCTGTGCCATCCACCCTCCACCAAAAGGTTATTCTGGGACTACCTACTGGTACTCTAACCATCTGCGGGGATTCTGGCATCCGCCCGCTCAAGGAGGATGGGACTCCCGTCTTGGGAATTCAACACGGTGAAGAAGACGTCGATCTCGGGGGTTTCTCTTTTGATACTTCGGGCACAGTAATGGCCATCAATGTGGACGGGAACTTTCTCATAAGCTCTGTCGCGCTGGGCATTATGAGAAAGATGTCTTATTTTCCGGGCATTGGTTTGGGCTCTCGCCGTCAAGGGGTCTCGGAGTTCCCTACTTTTCCTTTCAACGAGGGCCGTTTTGGTTTGGGGTATATCGCCTCTGCCAAAGATGCCAAACGAAGGAAATATATGGGAAAACCTCGGACCCTCTGCAGCGGTCCCAAATTTGTGCGTGAAGTAGGAAATGCCGCTTACACTGGGCACGCTGAGCCCTTCATTCATTCCGAAACCGGGGAGCTGCTGCCTGGGTTTGAGATTTTCGCTGATGACACCTGGTCAAGCAGTGATGATGAACCAGCAAAGGAAGAATTCAAGAGGAAGCTTAATCAGGTGAAGACCAAGACTAACTGGCTGGGATCTATCAACCAGGGAATTCTGGAGCTGCTATTCCAGGAATTCTCCCAAGTGGGTTTGGCTGGGGAAGCTGAAGAGGCCGAAGTGCTCATGCTCGGGCCCGACGCCCTCGAGGATCCCACCTCTCTCATTGTGAAGGCCAAGGGCTCTTTGAATAATTGCATTTTCAAGCCACGCCTGACTTGCATTGACAACACGTCGAGACCACACACAGACACGTAGTCTGAGTCTGAGTCTGTCCCGTCCTCTAAGTCTAGCTCTGAGTCGGAGTTTGTGCCTCTAGGCCCTCCACGTCATAGCTTTTATTTCGAGTTTGACTCTCTTGTACTTGGTGACCCTTCAGGGGCTTGTGAAATGAACGAAGCATCTTCTGACTATTTCAATGATCTTTATATAAACTGTGTCGACCCTGACGATGAAGGGATAGATTTCGATGGGGACATCCTTAAGGAAATCCGTGCCTTCATCGAAAGGGAAGACGAAAGGCATGCTCAGCCATTAAAAGAAGAAATAGTTTCTATAAATTTGAAAGATGAAAACGATCCCCGAATGGTTCAAGTGGGCTCCACACTTTCACCAGAGGAGCATCGTGATTTCAAAGAGCTGCTCACCGAGTTCAGTGACATTTTTGCATGGTCTCATCGAGATATGCCCGGAATTGATCCCGAGATCGTGGAGCATCACATTCCTTTGTTTCCGGATGCCAAGCCTGTGAAGCAGAAACTCCGACGGATGAGGCCAGATTGGGTTCAGAAGATTAAAGAGGAGGTTACTAAGCAGATTGACGCTGGCTTTCTCATGGTCTCTCAGTATCCCACATGGGTCGCCAACATTGTCCCTGTTCCTAAGAAAAATGGCCAAATTCGAGTTTGCGTTGACTTTCGGGACTTGAACAAAGCGAGCCCCAAAGACGATTTTCCCTTGCCACACATCGATGTGCTTGTGGACAACACTGCAGGGCACGCTTTGCTCTCGTTCATGGATGGCTTATCTGGCTACAACCAAATTCTCATGGCGCCCGAGGACCGCGAGAAAACCACGTTCATCACTGAATGGGGGACTTATTGCTACCTGGTCATGCCTTTTGGATTGAAGCATGCTGGGCCCACTTATCAGCGAGCTGCCACCACTATTCTACACGATATGATGCACAAGGAAGTCGAGGTCTACGTCGATGACATGATCGCCAAGTCCAAAACTCGAGAAGGTCATATTCCTGTACTTAGGAAGTTCTTCGGGAGATTACGGAAGTTTCGTATGCGTCTGAATCCTCAGAAATGCACCTTTGGGGTAACAGCTGGTAAGATGCTCGGTTTCATGATCACTTCTCGTGGAATCGAGGTCGACCCGTCTAAAATCAAAGCAGTCCTTGAGATGAGGCCACCGGATTCTGAAAAGGGGGTGCGAAGCTTTTTGGGAAAGGTACAGTTCATCAGCAGATTCATCGCCAAGTTGACACTAACTTGCGAGCCGATGTTTCGTCTATTAAAGAAGAATACTCCATTCGTCTGGACGGACAAGTGCCAGGCGGCTTTCACCTCCATTCAAACCTATCTGCAGAACCCTCCGGTTTTAATGCCACCAGTGCCGGGGAAACCCTTGATACTTTACTTGTCTGTGAATCCTTCGTCTATGGGGTGTTTGCTGGCTCAAGAGGGAGAGAAGGGAGTTGAGAAGGCCATTTACTACCTGAGTAAGAAGATGGTTGGCGCTGAAGAATGCTACACCGCCCTCGAGA
This sequence comes from Rhododendron griersonianum, assembly GCA_018127125.1. Classification (NCBI taxonomy): domain Eukaryota; kingdom Viridiplantae; phylum Streptophyta; class Magnoliopsida; order Ericales; family Ericaceae; genus Rhododendron; species Rhododendron griersonianum. The sequence continues at coordinate 39,939,592 of CM030791.1, forward strand.
AGACATGTTGGGCTCTTGTTTGGGCATCCAAAAAATTAAGACACTACATGCTGGCTTACCCAGTGAAGTTGATCTCTCGAATGGATCCTCTCAAGTATCTATTTGAGAAGCCTGCGCTTACTGGTAAGCTAGCACGTTGGTTGCTTTTGCTCGCAGAGTTTGACCTCGAATATGTCACTAGGAAATCTGTCAAAGGGCGCGCGGTCGCCGAATTTCTGGCTGATCATCCTGTCGATGGACCGGAGGACTCAGATTTTGCCTTTCCAGATGAAGGGGTGATGGCGGTCGTCGAAGACACCTGGACTCTTTATTTTGATGGGGCAGCCAATCAGAAGGGATACGGGATTGGGGTTTTGCTTATAACCCCTGATGGTGCTCATATTCCGCTCGCGTTCAAACTCAATTTCGATGTCACGAACAACCAAGCTGAATATGAGGCCTGCATTGTTGGCATGGAAGCTGCTCTTACACTCGGTGTTGAAAAGCTCGAGGTTATTGGTGACTCCAACCTCGTCGTTTCTCAGGCTAACGGGGACTGGAAAGTTCGAGAGGACATATTAAAGCCTTATGACCAAGACCTGGAGGACCTCATTCCTCGTTTCAACAAAGTCACATTCACGCACATCCCTCGGATGAAGAACAAGTTCGCTGATGCCCTGGCAACTCTGGCTTCCATGGTCGAGCTTCCGATTGGTATCAAGCTTCGTCCTATTCTAATTGAGCAGCGGGACTTGCCTGCTTATCAGTACGTCAACGCCGTCGATGATGTCGATGACGGCCTACCCTGGTATCACGATATCTGGAACTTCGTCGAAAGTGGTCAGTTTCCGGCCGACGCCACCAAGAAGGATCAAGCGGCACTGCGAAGAATGGCCGCTCAATACATTATCTGTGGCGGGAGACTGTATTGGAGATCTCACTGCGGAATGCATAAGCTCTGTGTCAACGGCGCTGAAGCCATCAAAATCATGGAGGAAATTCACGAAGGAGTTTATGGCCCTCACATGAGCGGGGTCATGCTCGCCAGGAAAATCTTACGACAAGGATACTTTTGGTCTACCATGGAGTCCCAGTGTGTGGATTATGTACGCCGCTGCCATAGGTGTCAAATCCATGCCAATCTCATGCATGTCCCTCCTTCTAAACTATTTGGCATGACATCGCCTTGGCCCTTTTCTGTTTGGGGTATCGACGTTATTGGCATGATCAGGCCTTCTGCTTCGAATGGGCATCGGTTCATTTTGGTGGCAATAGATTACTTCACCAAATGGGTCGAGGCTGAATCTTACAAGACTCTGACGGCGGTTCAGGTTGCTCAGTTTATCCGGAAGAACATCATTTATCGATACGGGGTTCCACAGGCGTTTGTTTCTGACAATGGGGTTCATTTCAAAGGCAGGGTGCTGGAGCTTTTCGAGGAATTCCAGATCCAAGTTCATCGCTCAACGGTCTATCGCCCTCAGACGAATGGGGCAGTTGAAGCAGCCAACAAGAACATCGAGACTATCATCAAAAAGTCCGCGGAGTCCGCTAGGGACTGGCACGAGCAGCTGCCTCTAGCTCTTTGGGGGTACCGCACGTCAATTCGTACATCAACAGGGGCAACCCCTTTTTCTCTGGTCTATGGGATGGAAGCAGTCCTTCCCATCGAGCTTGAAGTGCCAACTTTGAGGATCATGGCTGAATGTGAGCTCGCGGAGTCCGAATGGCTTAGCGGGAGGTTCGTCGAACTCATGCTTTTTGATGAGAGGAGGCTCCGTGCCTTGTATCACGTTCAGGGGTATCAGCGCAGGATTGCTCGGGCATTCAACAAGAAAGTGAAGTCTCATGACTTAGCTGAAGGGGACATGGTCACGAAGGAAATCCGGGCTCCCATCTTCGATCTACGTGGCAAGTTCCACCCGAAACGCGCGGGACCTTACATTATCAAGACCATCCTCTCGGGTGGGGCAGCTCAGCTCATTGATCTAGACGGCAACGAGTTCAACACTCTGGTCAACCTGGATCGACTTAAACGTTACTACCCTTGAGAGAAGCTCGTTGGGCCGAAAACCACAAGGGTGGGCGGTCCCAAGCAAAAATTAGAGCAAGCCTGCTAGACTGAAAACCCAAGGGGGCAGTTTAGGCAAAAATAAATAGGCATTCAATCAAAGCTCGCTAGGCTGGAAACCTGCAAGGGCAATCCTAGGCAAAATTTAGAGCGCAAAAGGAGAGCCAAAACACACGAGCGAACCTTAGCCTGAACTACGTTTTGACCTGATTCCCTAGCTTGGGATACGTAGGCAGTCTCTCTTTGGGACTCGGTCATGCTCTGTCGAACCGTAGCCTGAACTACGTTTTGACCTGATTCCCTAGCTTGGGATACGTAGGCAATCTCTCTGTGAGATTCGGTCACAATCAATCAACTCGATCCAGGGTTTTTATTCCAGAGCGTACCTCAACATTCAAACGATGTGGTGTTCAACACTTGGACCAAAAAGGGAAAAATTCTTAATCTTTCACCTTTATTCAAAACTATTATTTCTGTTACATAGGCTGAGCAGAGTCCTAAGAAAAACAGTAAAGCATAAAAAACAGAACGAAATGCTAAGAGGCCCTCACGGGCTCACAGTTTATTCTAGATCATTGGAAGTTGAGTCAGGAGTCAGTCTGCGTTTTGTCTCCTTGCGACCTCTTCTCTTAACCATGCTACATAGCGATGTTTGAGTCTTGTGCTGAAGTCGTCTTCCGCTCCTCCAAGTTCTCTCAAACCCCAGTTGTGTTCATACCCTGCTAGATGTTGGGCTGTAAAAGCTGGAATCTGGAAATCTTCTATCCCAGCTCGATGAAGGCCTTGGCTCATGCCCAGTTGCCGCAGGATACGACCTGGAATGTAGAACGTGAAACTGGACAGTCCAGCAATCACCATTCTCTCAAAACCTGCAGAGTGCAGAGCCATATCCGGGATGTTCAGGGCTCTATGCCGCCAGACGATCTCGCGCGGAGACATCTCTCTCATGAAGGTGTACCACTCCTCCTCAGACATTTCCGGGTACAACATTCCCCTTTGGTGCATCCGCCCAGGTAGACGGGGCCAGTCCGCTCCAGGAGCCGAGATTAATCCAAGTTTGTCACATAGCCACAACTGCATGAGCGAAAAGACAAGTAAGGAGCCACATAAGTCTGAGCGAAAGAAAACAAGTAAGGAGCTACCATACAACCTTAGCCGAGAGTTGAGGTAAAAACAGACTGTGTGGAAGCCGGAAAAAGGTGAGCTGAGTGAGATTTTACCTGTAACAGGATCGGACTGCCACCAAATGTGTTCGTCTGACCTGTGGCCACCAAATCCAAACCAATGAGCGTTTCAGCAAGTACTAGGGGAACTACGTTCTTCCGAGCACCCATCTCTGTAGCCACGTGAACCAACGAGGGGTCGGGCCGTCCATACGGAGACACCAGCAGGTACGCGGCCAATATGCCAACTGACATGGCGAATTGACGTCGAGCCTGCAGAGCCATATCCGCTGGGTCGCCGTCGGGCCCGTACCATTCCATTAAGCGTGCAATGTTTATTTGTCCGCCAGATAACAGGCCTTCCGCTGCACCCCTGGAAATGTTCAGACACGTCTTCAACAGCTTTGACATGCTTTGCCTGTAAGGTGGCACGACAATCGCGCTCGAAGCAAAGCCTTGGAGATACGCTTGGAATTCTTCAACGATCGGGCACAGCTCGTTGTCGCCAAATCGGAACACATGGACGTCCCGGTCCCAAAATTGCAGGGCTGCTCTTAGAATTTTGGGGCGGAGCCTTACACTTTTTAAGAAGCGAAAGGCCGCCAACCCGTGAGAACGGAAGCATAGCCAATCGCTCGCGACAAATTCTTCGAGCCACGGGCTGATTAAGGTGGGGAGATGATTTGCCATTTGGGGAACAGTGCTAGAGGTTTTCCACGGAAGCACACCCTTCATTCAGGGACTCACTCCTCTTTATAGGCCAAGAAAGGAGGTAATGCCTTTCCTTTGAGTGATGTGGCCTTGCAAGGTGTCCCTCCACTTGCTAAAGATCAAGGGAACACCTCTGGGGAAAGCCAGAAGCCCCTGCACGCCCAGACCTGCTGACAAAGCTTGCCACCCCTTTTTGTCCGAATGAGTCAAGGCTGGCCACTGTAACAGGAATTCTCCATCGCGCGATGGTCATGAAGTGTCGCGCGACTGTTGATGCTCGCGCGACAGTTTTGTTTGCTCGCGCGAGAGTTCAGTTTGATTCGGCACAGTAGGGCAGGCTACTGCCTTTTTGGGGTTGTTTTTCGGATTTTGACTCGGGCCGGATTTTGAAATTCCAATGCTTCCAGTAGGTCGTTATGAGTGTTTATGACTACGTCGAAGCGTTGTTTGTTCAAATTACACGTTCAATGGCGAGTTCGGTCCCTCAGAGGAATAACGGCTAGATAATTCAAGGTTGTTATTTAGCCGGTCAAGCCGGGCAAAGTGGCATACATTTTACAAAGCGAGTATTGAAAAGCGGAGCCAGAAGCTCAGCCTAATGGCCTTACTGATTACAACTCGTTTTCCCACGGGATTCAGAAATATCCCCTCAATCTTGCTTCAACTTCGACACGGAGCCACCTTATGTAACGATTTTCCAGCCATGTCCTGAACTCTGGAGTTGATTCCTTCAACGTCCTATCACCCCAGTTGTCTCTATAGCAGCGCAAATCCCAGGAAGTGAACGCGGGGAGGTCGAAGTCTTCCGCTCCGTATCGCTTGTATCCTTGGCTTCTTCCGAGCTGGCGGAGCGTACGCCCAGGGACGTAAAATGTGAAGCTTGACAGGCCGGCGATTATCACTCTTTTGTATCCCGCTGATTTGAGCGTCATTGCCGGAAGGTTTAACCAGAGACACCTCCAGACTATGTCCTCAGATTGCAGATCATTCAGGAATGCAAACCATATGTCCACCGGCAAGTCGGGGAATATCATCGGTCTTGCGACCAACAGTCTGGGAAACTCTTCAAAGCCAGCCTATGGCTCTTCCAAAACTCCCACTTTGTCCGCCAGCCAGAGCTGCATGAGAACAGAGGACAGGTCAGAGATTAAATACAGCCCAAACGTTTGGGGTGAAGCTGAAAGTGCAAGAAAGTATGTCGAATGTGTATTTACCTGGAGCAGGATAGGGCATCCGCTGAAAGAGTCGGCTTGCTCAAGTTTCAGCATGTCCAAACCTAGGAGCGTCTCCGCTAAAACCATGGGCATGATGTTTTTCCCGTTATCCATTTGTGAGGCGATACTCACCAATTTGGGATTTACCCCTCCGTCGATGGGAACCAGCATGTACACGGCCAGTGCGCATATAGACAAAACGAAGCGTCGGTGAGCTTCCCCAACATAGTCTCCCAGGCCACCCTCGGGGCCATACAGTTCGATTAGGCGAAGGATGTTGAGCTTGCCGTTTCGGATGATGCTGGCTGTCACCGCCTCCGGAATGTTGAGTTTCGCCCGTAGGATTTGTTCCATATCTTCGTGGACGGGCGGCACGGCAAGAACATCTAGATTGGCGAACCCTGGCGCGTATGCCTGGAACTCTTCTATTGTGGGGCACATCTCGTCTTCACGGAACCGGAAGACGTGCACAATGGGGTCCCAGAAAGGCAATGCTGCTTGGAGGATTTCGACGCACGGTCGAGCAAATCGGAGATCCCGAATCGAGCATAAACAGCGAGACCGGGGGCTCGCCCAATTTATGGTTTCGTCTCTCATTAGCCAAGGATCAAGGGCTCCCATTAGTGAATCTCCCATTTTAGATAAGTAGGAGGGGTGTACACTTCATTAAGTCTTAAAACCCTTCTTCAAATAGCCAAGGAGTTGGTGAGATCAAGGCTTAGGTGTCCTACCACCTTGCATGGAAGAGCAGCCTTCCTTCTGCAAGACCAGAATAACTTTCAAGACGTGGAACAATGAACAGATCCATGGCAATAATTTGGTCAAACAAAGGCAGCTTAGCAGGGGTTGACCCTCGCGCGACACTCTCAAAGAATCGCGCGACAGATGTGTCTCGCGCGACAGTTCCAGACCATCGCGCGACGGTTGGTCTGCAATTTTGACAGATTTCAACAGCTACTGTCCAAATTGGTCGTTTTTCATTCCAAAGGTCATTTGGCACTTTTGATGGTTCCGGCAGGTCATTATGGACATATGTGACTGTATCCAAGCATCGGATTCCGAATGCCGTGCTCAACGAAGATTTTGGACCCTCGGGGGCCCGTTTCAAGTTCAAATCAAGGTTTCGGGAGGTCAAACCTCGCCATGGGGGCTCTAGCCCATTTTGGTCATGCCATACAGGTCGCCTAGGCCTTGAGTGATTGTATGGAGGTGTCGGTTTCAGTCCGGGACATAATTGAGTCGTTCTTGGGCATTTTATGACGTTTTGCGTCGTTTTGTGCGTTTTTTTGGTATAAGTCTTTTCCGGGGGCGTTTTGTTCAGTCCCGCTGATGGGTACAGGTCATGCTGACCGTCTTTGACCTATCTGTAGTGTCAATTTTGTCTTTAACAGAATATTGTGAGTCTTGGCGTATCAATGCCCAAAATTTCATCATTTCTCGTATCCTCGTATCCTGGCCGTATCCTGGGGTACTTTTCTTGTTTCATTCAGAGTTAGACCAGTATTTGTACTCATATGTGTCTGTGAGTGGTCTCGATGTGTTGTCAATACAAGTTTGGTATTAGCGGCGGGTTTTACTGTTTCTTATGCACGATGAGAAGCATTAAACTTCAAAATGCAACTTCTATACTAAACCATGGTCTATCCATGTCAAAAAGCGAAAAAAAAACTACTGTATCTATGGCCCTCGGCCGATCAGAAGCTACCAAGTCAAGTCAGGGCACATGCGCCCGTCAATCAAAAAAGGCACGCAGGCCCTCAAAATGTCTATCTGTCAAAAGCTATCTACTTGGGCACGCAGGCCGGGAATCAAAAGCAAAAACAGTGTGCAAAAAGGGTAACAGAGGCCTCGTCAGCGCCCCTCAAGTCCGTCATCGCTGTCTGAAGTGTCCTGCAGCTCCCGGGGATCATCTCTATACCTCAGATCATCAATGGAGTCGTCAGAGCCACTGCTGGTGGACGAGTGCTCCTCACCCTCTTCTCCTGCCCCTTCTTCTTCTCCCTCTTCTTCCTCATCCTCGGAGGTTGGACTCATGATCAGTTTCGGCCTGCGAGCCGGGCCCAGCTTTTCCAACGTCGGCTTCTCGCGCTTCTTGAGTTGGTACCGAAGCTCAGCTTGCCTCGCGGCTTGCTTGGCTTCCTCCTCGCGTGCGCGCGCTGTCTGTGAGCCCCTCGTCTGTCGCCGTGTGGTGATGGCCGGAGGTGTGGATTTCTGTGCCGCCACCTCCTTCGGTGACGGATCTCGCGCACTCTTCCGCCTAGGGTTCATCTTCCCCTGCACCTGCAAGGTCATTTCATTTCAAAGCATGAGTATCTATTGCACATATTGTATTTCTGTATTAAAAACAGGTACAGTCTATCAAGCTATCAAAGCAAGAGTGTATCGAGAGCAGGAATGTATCGAAAGCAGGAATGTATCGAAAGCTGGAATGTATCGTTTTCGTACACGGCTGGCTGAGCTGGCTGTAGTGTCGGCGCCTGGTACTGCAACTCCAGTGGCGTGCCGCTCGCCGCCTTTCTCACTACATTCTCCAACGCCAGCATGCGTCGAACGGCTTCATTCACCCACTCAGTTGGCACCTGTATGCAATTCAAGTTCATCAGGCTATTCAGCAGATAATTCAAGTACTTGGAATTCAAAAGCAATATTGGAAGCTAGGTCTTACCGAGACAGTCACAGGAGCAGGCTCCGCTCTCGCGGGCTAACTGTAACTCTGCAGGGTTCCCCTGGCTGTCAACCACAGGAATCCTCCAAAGCAGCGCGGGAAGTCCACCAACTGCCGGTCCGCTCGGGGCTCGCCTCGCCTCGCCCAGCTCTCACCTCCTCTCTGTCCCTCTCCGGCTGCTCTCCTCTCCTCAGCGGCCCCTGCGGCCTGGCCTTGTGCCTCTCTCAGACCACGGATCCCCAGGGGACCCGCTAGGAAGTCTCTCTGGTAGACTGCATAGTCCCTACCAGGACGCAGGTAGCGTTCAAGCTCAGTATCCGGCCTCGTATACCTCTCCAGCTCAGCCCGCGTGTACTCCCCCGTATGTGAAGCTCGAGGTGGGAGCGGCCCTGGCACCCAGGACTCAGGGTAGCCAAGCGACTGGCGCGTCACTCGATCCCCTAGGTACCACTGCCAACCGAAGGCAGACTCCAACAACACCCTGCTGGCCGTGACAGCCCTACTCCGGGCCAAGTACTCAGGCTCTGACCCCGCTCTCCTCCAGAGATTCCAATTGACCTGCGATTCAAAGTAAACGGGCAATGCAAACAATTGATCAGCGACAGCATTAAAGCAAGGAAATGAATGCATATTTAAAGCTTACAGTTACGTGTTCATACCTGTGAGGCCCTAAGCTCGTCTAGATACAGCCTGAAGGCGTTGAGCTTGCCTCTCCCTTCCTTCTTCCCGGTGCTCGCCCTGCTCCACTTCAGCACGTGAGGGAGAGTGCTCAGGTCTGGATGCTTGCACTCCGGTGGATACATCCGCAAAACCTCGTAGGCCCAAAGCTGCGACATTTAGACAAGTTCAAGCATTAGTCCATGCATACAGTATTTTGAAATCGAAACAGTCAAGCAGACTAAACAATGGACGAGCATAATCAAATTGTGCTTAAAAGGGTTAGAGTTGTACCTCCCAGACCCTCCAGTAACCAGCAGTGCTCTTACCCATCCTCGACGAGTGGCCAAAGAAGTGATAGGCCGTCCCAAGAGCAGCTCCACCCCAGTCGAAGCGTGAGGTCGTCCTCAAGTCCCTCAACGCTGGCAAGTAGGACAGGTGGACGTTGCTTCGCCTGTTTGGGTACAGAGTGGCACCAAACAGGTATAGCAGAAACGCCCGGGCCATCTGCTCCGCCTCCCGGTCTCTCGTCACCTTCTTCTTCAGGTAGCCCTTGAACTGGTCATACCTCGCCATTCCCCCCTCTATCCTGGGCACTTTGCCCAGAAACCACTCCAGAGCAACCCGGTCCTCTTGGATCCCCGAGTCAAACGGGATGGGCTCACCTCCAACCCTCAGCCCTGTGATCGCTGCGAAGTCAGCAGGCGTCACTGTCATCTCCCCAGGAGGTAGGTGGAAGGTATTGGTGGTATCCCTCCACCTCTCAGCGAGTGCAACAAGGACGGCATGGTCAATCCTCGCTGGGGTCAAAGTCCGCACAAACTCCCCGAAGCCTGCCTCGTCCACCAGCCGCCTCACTCTCTCTGGTAGCCCCTCGTACAGCTGCAAGGACATGCACATGCCCCCGAAGCCGCGAATGTCCCTCTGTTCAGCTCCAGCCTGTTTCAGGATACAAAGACAAATAGCAAATGGTTCGTTAGTATACGGGAAGTTCATTCTCAAGTTCTAGGTAATCAATGAAGCCTAGGGCATGTATTCGGCCTCAGTTCTATGCCATGGCTCAACTTGGGAGTTTGGTGTGCTGTTCTAGGTTCCCGTGCATACGGAGTTTTCATTTTCAAGTTCTAGGTAATCAATGAAGCCTACAACGGATGGTTGGTTCAAGTTATTACATATTGGGCCTATATTACAGAAGTACGTGGCTTTAGCATGCTTTGGGTCGCGAGTTATCCGTGCAATTCTAAGTTCAAGCGCATTCTAAGCGAATCAAGTGTTAAACTATCGAAGCAAGAGTATCAAAATCAAGTTACAAAGGGTGTTTTCCGGGAATATACCTCCGTCCATGTCGCTGCAATGTGGGCCCGGGGATCTCTCAACACCAACTCATCGTCGTAGTCTCGCTGCGACGGTACGTGGGCCGCAATGCCCGACGGCACAAAGAGGTGCGGCGTGGGAAGCATGTATGCCTTTGCTGAAAAGCTCGGCCGACTCGTATTCTTTGCCTCCTCCACGGCTGTAACCCTAGGCCCCTGTGCCTCAACTCTGGCCCGCTCCTCGGCCTCTGCGTCTCTCAAGAGCTCCTCTCTCCCCTGTCTTTCTCTCTCGGCCTTCTCCACGGCCTCCGACGCCTCAATGGCCCGGGCGCGGTCCTCTCTAGCCTTTAGGACCGACTCCCCAACCAGGGGATTGTCCTCAAGGAGCCTCGCCAATGCCTCGTCGGTCAAGTACTCGGCGACATCGTGTCTAGTCATCGGCCTATGGCTCGACGACGTCACCGCGGGCCGAAACAAGATGTCCTCCTCTCGGACCTCAACTGGAGTCTCTGTGACCTCCGCCTCTGCATCTACAACGCTCTTGCCCTTCGCCGAATCCCTCGGCGGGGACCCGGACTGCTCAACAGTGACATCTCCTTCCCCACTGCCACTGCCTCCTCCAGCATCAACCATCGTGTGAGGCTCCTCCTCTGTCGCGCGATGGTGCTCTCCAGCAACAATATCCCCTGTGTCCACCGGACTCACTCCGGCCACTACTGACCCTTCCACGGTCGTGACAGGATCCAGCCGCTCAACACTGTAGCCTTCAGCCCCAGTATCAACAGTCGCGCGAGCATCCAGCTCCGTCGCGCGACTGTGCTCGTCACCACCAGTCGCCTGCTCGCGACCCTCTTCGCCGTCTCCGCCGCCTACAACCACTGCACCGGCCCCTGCGGTGGCCTCCGCCCGGTGCCTGATCTCTTGTTTCGATGCTAGTTGGACCTCCCCGATCCTCCGACTGATCAACAACTTCTCCTCCGCCTTCCTCACTGCCGTGGTCTGCCATAAGTGGATGATCAAGGTTGAGTTTGTAGGGTTTGGTGGGTGGAATCAAGGTTTGAGAAGATTTGAGAGGAGTTTTAGGGGAGAGAAGAGGGTTTGAGAGAGTTTCGAAGTTTCGAAACTGTTTTGGCACTGTTTCTGTAACGTCCCCGCAACGTTTAAATGATTGGAATGGGTCTGGGCCGGGTCTGGGCCTGTTTAGACCCAAGCCCTAACTTCATACCCTCGCGCGATGGTTCGTTAGTGTCGCATGACACTTACGTTGGGCCTCAGGCCCAATCCAGATTCTGAGTCTGGCCCGATCTCAATTACACTCTTTTTGGGTCCATGACTTATTGGTATGTTGTACAATAAATTTGAGGGTCATTTTGAAGGTTTTGTCTTCAAAACCCAAAGATTTTTGTATCCCCAGCAGTGGTCCGCCCGCAATCAGCGACGATCTATCCGTCCAATCAACCAGTGACGATCTATCCGTCCGATCAATCAACCAGTGACGATCTATCCGTCCGATCAATCAAATCAGCGACGATCTATCCGTCCGATCAAATCAGTGACAATCTATCCGTCCGATCAAATCAGCGACGATCTATCCGTCCAATCAAACCAATCAGCGACGATCTATCCGTCCGATCAATCAGCGACGATCTATCCGTCCGATCAATCAGCGACGATCTATCCATCCAATCAAACCAATCAGCGACGATCTATCCGTCCGATCAAATCAGCGACGATCTATCCGTTCGATCAATCAGCGACAATCTATCCGTCCGGTCAATCAACAAACGACGATCTATCCGTCTGATCAACCAGCGGCGATCTATCCGTCCGATTTTCAATTCCCCCTTGGTGCACGGTATTTTTATATACTCGTCTGCATTTTCCATTTAATTGGCTTTTGGGCGGATTTGGTGGGTGTCTAGAAATCTTTGACGTTACCCGTACCAGTCAATGGTGCTCTGCGTGCCGTCAAAGAGGGACTACTGTAGACACCCCAATCTGGGTCTCCCAATCGTTTTACTCTATTTTACGATTTTCTTGTTTCCCCGATGATGAAATCGGATCAAACAGAGCTTGGATTGGGAATGGATTAGGCTTGGAGCGCTTAGAGCCCTGCTTGAAACCTTTTGAACCTTTCAGAATCCTCAGTCAAACCCTAAAGCTAGAGTTGACCCTCGCACGAGCCTTTGTGTCCCTCGTGCGACACTTAGCTTGCCACGTGTAGTCAAAGTCAAACTGTTGACTGTTGACCCTCGCGCGACACTTTCGAACCCTCGCGCGATGGTTCCCTTCTATCCCTATCACAGAATCCAGCTGGACTTGTGATGATTGCTTGGCACATGGGTCCCCATGGGCTGGAACCCCGTTTTCCTCAGCTGAACAGGGTCCTGGCAGTTTGTAGCCCATACAATCCTCCCAACCAACCACCCACCTTGTTGGCTAGCCTCACAACCAAGTTGTGACCAGCCTTGTTGGCTGGTCCCAAGGCCTTGTTTGGCCCCTAACTAGCCCTTACACTCCTCCTATAAATACCCCCCTTCATCTTCCATGTTAAGGGTTCCAAAAATTGACTAAGAAATTCACTAAGTCATTTTGCAAGGCAAACACTAGCTAGCACAAAGTCATTAACCCCCAAACCACTTCCTAATCTTCTGAACTTAGTGTGTTCATGCACACTTGGTAGCAAGGCCATTCCAATCAAATCAATCCATTCCCAAACCCTTTCCAAGCAAAGGTATAATGTTTAACCTGTTTCTGTTTTGATCCCTGAGGGGGGCTGACAGGACCAAGGCTGGTAATCAATACCATGCCCTGGTCCTAAAGCCAGCAAAGTTACAAGAATTCGTGGTAGTTAAACCCTCGCGCGACGGTCCCCTATGCTCGCGCGACACTCGTGTCAGCAAGAGAATGGACCTCGTGGGGAAGGGAGGCTAGCCCTTTTCTGTTCTGCAATATGTTCATGCCTATTGTATTTCATTTTGATTTTTAGATCACTGTTATGCATGCAAAACAAAATACAGAAGCTAGTTTATTTGCTCTAAATAGTTTGGAATGCCCTTGGGATCCCCTGAATCTGTCTCAGGACCCCAAGCATGCAAAGCAATTCCTGGAAGTCCAGTCCGGAATGTCGCGCGAGACTCAGTCTCTGTCGCGCGACAGTTTTGTGATTTCCATGAATAGCCCTTGCATGGGTAACTAGGCCCTTGGTCTCTGTTTTGATACCCCCACTGTTTAGGGGTTGTGTTTCAATTCATTTGGCTCCTGCTTGGAGTATTGTGTAATAATTAGTATTTTACAGTCTTTCAATAAACTGCTTGGTTTGCTTCCTGGGTGTGCACTGGTCCTTCCAGAGCCCAGAAGGGGATGATTTTGGGACTGTGGTGAGGTGACAACACTCGCGCGAGAGTCAGTGTGTCTCGCGCGATGGTTGACTTGCATACAGATCTTTTCATGCATGCAAGTCGGTCATCGTGCAGGGCAAATCTGCCCCGAGCCTGGTTTTGGCATCTGTTCGCTGTTTCAAGTTCATTCCATTTATTATTCATCATGCTATCCATCCATGCTATCATTTGATCACATCCTGCAAACTGTTACAGTTTTTAATCCCCGATTAACTGTTCCCCCGCCCTAATTGGCTAAAATTAATTAAAAGAGGAAGAATCACAAAGGTTTTCATAAAAATGCCTAAGTAGAGACCGATCTCCGGATTGGGCGAGAGGGGTGTCATAAAACCCTTCCCCTCTCGTAACCTGGCTCCCGAACCCAGATATGGTTATGACGGACTGGTTTCCTTCACTTTTTCAAATCAAATAGCGCGGCAGGTGCTTCGAAATACGGTTCCTTGAGTGTCGGACCTTCAAAACTCAAGTGGCGACTCTGTATTTTTGAGCGCTTGCCACCGGCGCTCGCGCTCCCTCGATTTTTCAAGAAAAAGGGCCGCAAACGGTAGGGGAAGGAACGAAATCCTTTTCCCCTCCGAAGGGCATGCTGCCCACACTTGGGACTGTCCGCCCTTGCGGTTTTTCAGCCCAGCGAGCTCTCTCAGGGGTAATACCGTTTAAGCTGATCCAAGTTGACAAGATTTGAGAATTCGTTGCCGTCGAGGTCGATGATTAAGGCCGCTCCTCCAGAGAGAATGGTCTTGATGATGTACGGCCCTGCCCATTTAGGTTAGAACTTTCCTCGTAGATCAAACACCGGCGCGCGAATTTCCTTAACTACCATGTCCCCCTCTTGCAGGTCTCTCGACTTCATTTTCTTGTTAAACGCCCGGGCGATCCTTCGCTGGTAACCCTGAATGTGGTACAACGCCCGTAGCCTTCTTTCGTCGAATAACATGAGTTCTTCAAATCTCCCACTGATCCATTCAGCCTCGTTCACTCCGCTCTCAGCCATGACTCTCAGCGATGGCACTTCTAGCTCGATAAGGAGAACGGCTTCCATACCGTACACCAAAGAATAGGGTGTTGCCCCCGTTGGTGTACGAATAGACATCCGGTATCCCCACAAAGCTAGTGGTAATTGTTCGTGCCAATTCCTAGTTGACTGAGTGGTCCTTTCGAGGATCGTCTTGATCGTCTTGTTTGCTGCCTCAACTGCCCCATTTGTTTGTGGCTGATAGGTGGTTGAATGATGCACTTGAATCTTGAACTCGTCGAAGAGTTCCAACACCTTTCCCTTGAAGTGAACACCATTATCAGACACGAAGGCTTGAGGGACCCCATACCGATAAACGATGTTTTGCCTGATAAAATGAGCCACTTGAACGGCTGTCAATGTCTTATACGAAGCTGCCTCGACCCATTTGGTGAAGTAATCCACTGCTACCAGGACGAACCTGTGACCATTGGAAGCCGCGGGAGTGATCTTTCCAATAACATCGATGCCCAAGGCAGAGAATGGCCACGGCGTCGCCATTGAGTGTAATTCCGAGGGCGGGACGTGGATAAGATTGGCATGAGTCTGGCACTTATGACATCGGCGCACATACTCGATGCAATCTGTTTCCACATACTCGATGCAATCTGTTTCCATGGTTGACCAATAGTATCCCAACCTCAGAACCTTCTTCGCTAGCATCATTCCGTTCATGTGGGGCCCACAAACACCTTCATGAACCTCTTCCATTACTGCTCTTGACTCGTCATCGTGAACACACAACTTATGAACTCCGCACGGAGATCGCCGGTACAATTTCCCACCGCAGATGATGTATTGAGATGCGAGCCGCTGTAAAGCGATCCGATCCTTCTTAGTTGAATCCGTAGGAAATTCCCCTTTCTCGACGAGATTCCAAATATCATGGAACCAAGGGAGGCCATCATCAGGTTCGTCGATGTTCATAACATAGTCGTACACGTGTTTCCCCCTTTGCTCAATCATGACGGGTCTTAGCTTTACCCCGATTGGGAGTTCCAGCATGGATGCTAAAGTGGCCAGTGCGTCTGCGAATCGATTCTTCATCCTTGGTACGTGCGTGAAGGTCACCTTTTGAAAGTTCGGGATAAGCTCGTCGAGTTGCTGATGATACTGCTTCATTTTCTCATCCCTATCTTTCCATTCTCCATTTGCTTGCGATACGACCAAGTTGGAATCTCCGACAACTTCCAGTACCTTGACTCCAATCTCCAATGCAGCTTCCATTCCCACAATACATGCTTCGTATTCTGCCTCGTTGTTTGTGACTTCGAAGTTTAGCTTGAATGCGAGGGGAATGTGCAACCCCTCAGGCGAGACTAGCAGTATGCCAATCCCAAAGCCCTTCTGATTAGCGGCTCCATCGACGTACAACATCCACGTTTCGTCAACTGCTGTCATTACATCTTCGTCGGGAAATTGAAATTCGGTGTGTTCTGGCCCCTCGATCAGGCGATCCGCCAAGAACTTTGCCACTGCTCTTCCTTTCACTGACTTGCGAGTGACGTACTTGATTTCGAACTCGGCCAACAAGAGCAACCAACGTGCTAACTTACCGGTAAGTGCTGGCTTCTCGAATAGATATTTGAGAGGATCCATCCGAGAAATCAGTACCACCGAGTAAGCCAGCATGTAGTGTCTCAACTTCTTCGTGGCCCATATCAGCGCCCAGCACGTCTTTTCCAATGAAGTGTACCGTTCTTCGCTTCCCACCATCTTCTTGCTCAAGTAGTAGATTGCCCTTTCAACCCCATCTTCTCCTTCTTGTGCCAACATGCACCCCATTGACGAGGGCGTGACGGACAAGTATAGGATCAAAGGTTTTCCCGGGATGGGCGGCATCAAGATTGGAGGATTCTAGAGATAAGTCCGCACTGCTTCGAAAGCTTTCTGACACTTGTCATTCCATTCAAATTTCACGTCTTTCTTAAGTAGTCGAAAGAGTGGTTCACAGGTCAAGGTCAACTTAGCGATGAATCGACTGATGAACTGAATTTTTCCCAAGAAGCACCGGACTTCTTTCTCGGATCGAGGTGGCTCCATCTCAAGAATGGCTTTGATTTTAGACGGATCCACCTCAATCCCCCTGGTTGTGATCATGAATCCAAGCATCTTGCCGGCCGTGACTCCGAACGTGCATTTCTGTGGGTTGAGACGCATCCTGTATTTCTGAATCCTTTCCAAGAACTTTCTCAATGCTGGGAGATGATCCTTCTGTTCCTTTCCTTTCACTATCATGTCATCGACGTATACTTCGACCTCCTTATGAATCATGTCGTGGAGCAGTGTCGTGGCACCCCTTTGATATGTAGGACCGGCGTTTTTCAACCCAAATGGCATAACCTGATAACAGTATGTCCCCCACTCGGTGATGAATGTTGTCTTTTCCCTGTCTTCCGGAGCTAGGAGAATCTGATTGTACCCTGAGAAACCATCCATGATGGATAGTAGAGCATGCCCTGCAGTGTTATCAACAAGTATGTCTATATGTGGCAATGGGAAATCGTCTTTAGGGCTTGCTTTGTTCAGATCTCTGAAATCAACGCACACTCTGATTTTTCCACCCTTTTTGGGGACAGGAACGATGTTGGCTACCCAAGTGGGGTACTCCGTTACGATTAGAAAATCGGCGTCAATTTGTTTTGTGAGCTCTTCTTTTATCTTAAGCACCCAATCGGGCCGCATTTTTCTCAGTTTCTGCTTAACGGGTTTTGCGTCGGGGAAGAGAGGGATCCTGTGCTCGACGATCTCCGGGTCGATTCCGGGCATGTCCGCGTGAGACCAAGCGAAAACTTCTTTGAACTCTTTTAGTAAATCGGTGAGCTCTTGAAGCTCATCGGGGGACAGCCCGGAACCAACCTGAACCAATCGAGGGTTCTCCTCATCACCCAAATTTATAGAGATTATTTCTTCTTTTAAAGGCTGAGCATGCCTTTCATTTTCGCGATCGATGAGGGAACGGATCTCCTTGGGGACGTCCCCATCGAGATCTATTCCTTCATCGTCGGGATCTAAGCAATTTATTTCAAAAATCGGCAAGTAAGCGAAAGCGTCATTCATTTCATTAGCAGCCTCCTCAGAAGGGAAATACAGCGGTTGACTCAAACTCAAAGTAAAAGCTATGCTGTGGAGGGCCGATAGGCACAAACTCCGACTCTGTGCTAGACGACGAACTAGTGTCGGACCCGGATTCAAACTCAGTGTAGGTGCTGTGAGTGCGAGTTACATGTGGTATGAAAGTACAATTATCATAAACGCCTACAGTCTCCACGATGAGTTTGGAAGGATCTTCAACCTCTTCTTCCTCTCCAAGCACCAGCACAGCAGCATCTTCGACCATACCCTCTGGATCTTCACCCTCGAACAGGAGTTGGAGACTGCCCAAACCAAAAGCCTCTAGCCAGTCGAGTGCCTCAGATACCTCTTCCACCTTGGTCACTACTTCATCCTCTTCCCAAGTGTCGTTGGCAAAGATTTCAAACCCCGGATACTTCATTTTCGTTTCAAGATCCACAAAGGGCTCGGGTTCTCCTTAGTACAGCGCTCTTCCACTTTCAGCTTAACCCCGGCTGCATGAGCCCGGGCGCGGTTGCGCCACTTCTTTGCTGGATCACTTTTCTTGGCCTCATATCCTAGACCAAAGCGCTCGTTACTTCCAGGAAAATCAGGGAACTCCGGGACTCCTTGACCATAAAGTCCCAAACCCATGCCCGGTAGATACTTCATCCTTTTCATGATTTCCAGCGCTGCGGAGCTCACTAAGAAGCCGTCCTCAGCCCGGATGGTGCACACTTTCGAAGTCATAACCGCAAAGCCCCCCATGGCAATGTCCTCCTCTCCATGCATAATCTCTAGCAGTGGGGAGTTGTCCTCAGAGTGTGGACGGATGCCTGAGTCTCCATGGATGATGAGGGTTCCAGAATCTAAACCCAGAATGAGTTTCTGATGCAGCGTTGAGGGTACACCCATGACATCCGACCTGTGCAGCCATGGCCTCCCCAGCAGGAGGTTGAACGACGCAGGTATCTCTAACACACAGAATTCGACAGTGGTTTTAAACTTCCCCGTCACCAGTTCCAAATTGATTGTCCCCAAAACGTCGCGGCGCGTATTATCATAGGCGCGGACACCCAGATTCGATGGTGCAAAGTCCTTGTTCTTGAGGCCCAAGCAATAAGCGGTGCGAAGTGGGCACACGTTGATGGCTGAACCATTGTCAATGAGAATTGCGGGGACCCATTTTCCGAGACACTTCATCGTCACGTGCAGTGGCTTGTTATGGTCAGCTCCCTCCGGCGGGAGGTCCTTTTCTGTGAACGACAGGGTGTGCTGGGTGAGGTTCATCGGGGTTATGAGGGCAATGAGAGCTTCCGGGGCTATATCAGAGGGGACCTCAAATTTAGAGAGAGTGTTTACGAGCCTGCGGCGGTGCTCGTGGGATGCAGCTAACACTCCCCACATAGACATACGTACTGGGGTTTCTTGGAGCTGTTGGATTATGGGGTCAGTTGTAGAGACTCGCAAATTTGTTTTAATTCCGGAAATCGTTTATTTCGTCAATTAGTTGTATTGCTAGTAAAATCGCTCGTATGTTGTGGGGGTGTACGGAGATACGTATCCGGGTGTGTATCGGACTCTCATAGAATAGTAAAATGTTAGTTTTGATGTTGCAATGATGTTTGGAAGTGTTGGTACCAAGTCAGGTTCGTTTCGGTGTCCGTTGGAAAATTCTCTTTTTTCTGCCCTGCATGAACCGGTACAGCCTTTTCCCCGTACTGGTACATGGCGTCCAGAAGTTGTGGTTTTTGACAGTTTGAAGGTTCATGAACCGGTACAGCCTTTTCCCCGTACCAGTACATGATGCGTTTTCTGCAGATTTTCAGCACGCTTTTTGGACCACTATAAATACCCCCTTATGTCATTTCTCACACCCATGGGCCACGAAATTAGATCTCAAAACCCTCTCTCACCTACCCAACTCTAATCTCACTCAAATCTCTTGATTTCTACCTCAAATCATCAAGATCCGAAGGATTCCTACCTCAAATTCGCACGATTCTCGCATTTGGTGAACAATGGGTAAGTCTTGTGTTCTTACTCATACTTTTAGGCTCTCAATCACGTTTTTCTCTCTCTCCTCTCAATCACTTGTTGATCCTTGCTTGTTTATCTTGTTTTTGGGTTTCATTTACCCTAGATCTTGTAGCAAAACTTGGGAGGAGCTTGTTCTTGGAAGATTAGGGCTAAATCCACTTGGTGGACTTAGGGTTTTGCTCAAAACCCATTGTGGTAGGGATTTCTTACTCTTGTTATGCGTTTATGTGAAGTTTATGTACTAGATCGTATTTTGTTTCGTGCTTGAGGTTGGGTTTTACGTTTCGGTCGAATCTGGGAATTTCAGCCCGTTTTTAGGTTTCAGCCCAACTTTGAACAGCCATAACTTCCTCGTCCGATGTCCGTTTCATGAAAATTTTATATCGATTCGAAGGTCTTGAAGTTAGCTTTCGTTTTCCACCAGAATCACCTTTAAACTCTTAGTACACTGAAAGTTATGACCATTTGAGTAGAGGTGTGTCAGTCGGTCGATGTTTGCGGCTACTCCTAAGGTTATTTTGGTTCCGTGTTATGACTCCCTATATGATTAGAATATGTTTAAGTCACTCTTGAGTATGGTTGCTTGTGTCTTAATGGCTCGTTATTCGATATTGTCTCTTAGCACTCATTAGGGTATAATATTAGTTTCGTTGGTTGGAGAATATACCGTAAGGTTGATTGGAGCACCATGGGCTATAAGGGGATAAGTGGTGAATGTTACGAGTAGACGTGAGTTTGTCTAGTGATCCTATGGGTGGTATTGTGACTCGTGTCCTCGTTCTCTATATTTTCCGTTAGGAACCTAATGGGTGGTGTGTAGTAGAGTCTTTGTGGATTCGATACGTGACGTAGGGCGTCGTGATAGACTTTGATGAATAACGTGGGCTTAAAGTATTTATCAATGTGCATTGGGTGTGCTTATGAGTTTGGTATACATGGATAACGATGTAAGAACAACTGTGAGTTTGGAAAGTAATGTTCGCTTATATACGGATTGATAATGCTTTTACGTTTACGTGATTTGTGAATTCTGAATTGAGGGTCCTGCAACGCAAGGTGTGGTAATGCGGAGACTTTAGAGGGTCCGCAACGTAAGGTGTGGTAATGCAAAAACCCAGGTGGAGAGAATTCAATGTGACGCAAGGGGTGGTAACACAGTTGAATGTCTCACATGATTAAGAGAATCATGATTGACTCGGAAGTTTGTGTTGAGATTCGTATTGTTGGTTGATTGAGTTTGCGACTGTTGAGAAGGGAAATAAGTGGTTGATCCTATTAAGGTTTATTTTTTTAAAGAAAGAAATTCAAGTTTTGAAAAGAGGATTTTGGATAAAAATCCTCCGGTATTCTTGAGCGAATCAACGGATCCGGTATTTGGGCACAATTCAACGGACTCCGGCATTCAAGCTCGAATCAACGGAGCTTGACCTGTGATGGTCCTGAGTTTTCTCTAAATCGTTTTGGAAATCTAAAAGGAAAGTTTCATGAAATGAGACCCCTTGGTGGATGGTATGAAAAGAGGAAGTGGTTGTGGAATTCATTTGAAACGTTGTTATATGGTTGAACTATTGTTGTTGTTTGTTTGATTGATATGAGTCCTAATACTACTTCTAGTTGACATGTGGATAGTTATGGTTATCTCTAAGATGTCCGAAATCCCGAAGTCTAAATTTTGGTTGTTCATCTTGGTAACCCCTCTTGCTTCTTATGTTTGTTTGTTGAGTCTCACTCTCGTTGGGCGCATATTTCAACGCATTTTCTTATAACTTGAGTATGGAATTACCTACTGGGCTAGTGTAGCTCAACAAAATCCTTCTTTTCAGGTTTCAAGCTGGGCGGTAGCTTGCATTGCATCATGTGGTCAATGTGGAAGATATTTTTGGAAGCTAATTTCATGAAGTACTTAATCGTCTTGTAATGACCCCCCTTTTGTTAAAAGTGATATTGTAGATTGAGAACCTCTGAATCTAGTTGACTAAACCGTTTGTAAGTTTAAAGAAAACTCGTTTGTACTCGTACTTAAGTTTAACTTTAGGCCAGTGTGCCAAGTTGTACTTTGTTTAATCTTGGGGACTCGATTTGTAAATTAAACAGGTGGACGACTCTTTTGGGTATTATTTATGATACGCTAGAGACTTTCATTTAAAAAGGATTGTTTATTTATGTTGAAAAATCGAGGGCGTGACATCAGTGGTGGCAGCTGGGTTTTGTTGTTGGGAGGCATCAGGGTTTGAACTCACGAAAGGGTTGAGATGGACAGGTGGGTTAGATTGAGGTGGTGGGTTTGTGGAGTTAGGAGGGTTGTTTTGTGGAGCTTGAGGGGTGTTTGGGTTTGCTGAATTGACGGGGTTGTTCTGCCGCGGCGGAGGGGCTCGGGATGAGCTTCCCCGCTGGAGATTGGTTGGCTGGTACACTCTTCCACTCCTGGTAAGATTGCTGATTGTTTTGGGAATGGGCTCCCACCAAGTACCCTCCCAAAAGTTGGAGAAGTCAGAGTTGCAAGGGTCAGCCTTACGTTTTCCTTTGTCAAGTGTAGTTTTCTCCAAGGTTTCGTTGAGGGTTTCCATCTCTAGAGCGTGCAACATATTTCCTTCCTCTAGGGAACTCCAAAAGTTGACATTGTTGTTACCGTTGTTGCTACTGTTGTTGCTGTTGTTGTTAATCTGCAGAGAGCCTTCATCTATCATGGCTCTATTGACGGTCAGTTCCTCGCCATCAACCCACACATTCACCAATTCAGATTTTCCCCACAGATCTTCAGGGTCCAGTACACAGATAGCGGGCTCATTGGGGATTTTGACTACGGGCTGCGGAAGGTGCTCCCCAATAATGTATTCCTGCGGGATGAAGGCTTGATCCATGATATGGTCCAAAGCGTCGGATCCTCTAGCGATATTGATAATGGCGCTGATAGTGAGCCCCGAAAACATGCGGGGGTTCATGAGGTCCACTTCTTCACGAACTTCTTCCTCTAGGAAAAGGTATGCCAATGATGTCTCATCAAACGGGTCGGAATCATCCATCCAATGCCACCCGTTGGGTTCGGGCTCCCATGCCCATTCATCCTCTTCTTCAATCGGTGTAGACACCCCAATCTGGGCTTCCAGATTAGTTTACTTACGGTATTTGATTCCCCGATGATGAAACGGATCAAGAACACCCCGGGAATGTCGAGTGTTTGAGCTTTGAGTGTTTGCAAAACCCAATAACCTAATCTAGCCTAAGCCACTTCCAAAAGCCAAAAACCCTACTGATGCGCGCCAGGGCGCAATCATCGCGCGCCAGGACGCAACTATCGCGCGCCCGGGCGCATCGTCGCGCGCCAGGGCGCACCGTCGCGCGACATACTAGAACCCTCGCGCGATGGTCAGTTCCCCACCTACTTTTTCAGAGGCAGAAATTTGGCCACCGATGCAACTTCAGCCAGGCCTCGTGGCTGGCTTTGTCCCTTTCCTGGCACCAGCCAGATCCACCCTCCATGCCTATAAATAGCCCCCTTTGTTCTCTTTCAAAGGGTTCCAAAAAATCAAGTACAAAAGGCTACACAAACCCAAATACACTTGATACTTCATCACTCTAGCCATCTACATACACTTATTTTGCAAGCTCTATCACCTTGTTCCACCTCAAGCATCAAATCTCAAACACCGTTCAAACTCAAAAAGCCAAAGGTATAACACCTTTGGTCTGCTCCCTGGTCTGATCCCGGAGGGGGGCTGGCAGGGTCAAGGCTGGTAATCAATACCAGTCCTGGCCCAAAAGCTGGCAGAGGTTCAAAACCGTAGTGGCAAGGACCCGCGCGCGACTGTCTCACATACTCGCGCGACACTTTGTGTTTGCACGTACAGGACAGCGTGGGGTTGGGTGCCTTGTTGTTTTATGCATTTCTTTGTATATAGATCACGTAAAGCATGCTAACAACCAATTTATCGCTTTCCTTTGTTAGAAATGTTAGTCTTGCATTTCAATATTAAGTTCGCTTCGTTGGAATACCCCGATCATTCTCGACTGCCTCGTAACCCGTGACGTGAAAAACCGCATTAATCGGAAAGTTGGCTCAAACCCGCGCGTTGCACCCAATCCATCGCGCGATGGTCAACGCTCCATTTGACCAATGCGCCAAGGCGCACCGTCGCGCGACAGGGCCCATCACGCGCCCGGGCGGATTGTCGCGCGACGGTTTGGAACCCTCGCGCGATTGTTTATACCCGATCAGTGACTGGCCTTGCATGTTTAAACTTGGTTTTAGGCTATTATTTTGTCCCCACACTGTTTATGGGGTGTTTTTGTTTATTTATTAGGCTTTTCAGCCTTTAAACTGTACGTTATAACTGCATAAACTGCTTGGTTTGTCCTGGGTGTGCACTGGTCCTTCCAGAGCCCAGAGTAGTTTGTCCTGGGTGTGCACTGGTCCTTCCAGAGCCCAGAAGGTTTGAGAATAAGAGCTGTGGGCTTAGGCTTACTGGCGCGCGCAGGTCTTGTAGAAGCGCACGCAGGTATGATCAGCATGCATTGACTTGATCAGTGCATACTGGTTACCTCTTGCGTGCGACACTCCAAAACAGGGGCTTTCCAGTCTGTTTAAACTCCCACAGGAGTCTGTTCTCATCCTATACTAACTGCTCATCCATGCGATTTTGATCACATCTTGCAAAACGTGTTACAGTCTTAATCCCCGATTAACTGTTCCCCCGCCCTAATTGGCTAAAATTGGTTAATAAAAGAAGAATCGCAACGTTTTCAAAATGCTCAAGTAGAGACCGATCTCCGGATTGGGCGAGAGGGGTGCCATAAAACCCTTCCCCTCTCGTAACCTGGCTCCCGAACCCAGATATGGTTATGACGGACTGGTTCCTTAACTTTTTCAAATCAAACAGCGCGGCAGGTGCTTCGAAATACGGTTCCTTGAGTGTCGGACCTTCAAAACTCAAGTGGCGACTCTGTATTTTCGAGCGCTTGCCACCTGCGCTCGCGCTCCCTCGATTATCAAAAAGGGGCCGCAATGGCGAAAAGGAACGAAATCCTTTCTCTCCAAAGGGCATGCTGCCCACAGTGGCGACTCTGCTGGGGATGATCGAACCGATATTAATCCATACTTAGAGTTTAATACACTTGTGAACAATCCCTTAAAAGTCTGTCAAAACGGTTAGCTTCGCGCTGCCGAAGGTTGGAATGGTGATTTAACAGGACCTCGTGTCCGGCCATTCTAATCTGGGGCTTTTTCGATTGTTCGCTTGCGTAGTTTCCTCTAAAGATGGACTAAATAAAGTGAGCCAAATTTGAAAAGGCATTTTGCGATTTTGCGATTCTTCTTCTCTTAATCAATTCTAGCATTCTCATTTGCATCGATGTGGGATAAGCCTCGTTGGATCGTTTTGGCAATCCGGCACGGTTTACCGGAGCCCGGGGACCCCGAATGACCGACAACCTTCGACGATGATGGGTCATGCTACCGTTCGACTGTTAAAACGCGGGTAACGGAAGGTATATCTGTGGCCCTAGTCCGAGGAACCCGTTACTAACCAAAACCGCCTTTTGCATATACAGAGCATTAGAACTCTCCAATCTAAGACAGGTACCACAAGTTAAGATCTACTTGCATCTAGCCCCGTAACTTGTCTACGTGTTATCGCTTTCCCTATCGCATGCACCGTTTTGCACTGTTTTGCGTAGGAGCATGCTTAAGGCTGTTTTGTCTTTCGAGTTTGTCTTACACTGTCTAAGACGTTGTTGGACCCGATGAGGAGTCGTTCATTTTGTTGAATGTTCGTTATCAATTGCAAAGTCCTTAGTTCAATGAGACTTTGAGAAATCAAAATTTACTACATCCTTGGCTCATGCCCGTTTAAGGATTCAACCGACAATGTGGAACAACAAAGTAGTGATGCTGTGTCACTGGCGCCACCCAGGTTGAAGTGCGTTGTCACTATACACCGCCGTGTTCAAGGTTAAGGTGCCATGCCATCAACACCGAGTTGTTCCAAGTTCAAAGTTGAATCTTCAAAAGGGACTATTCGAAGATTTAGTCTATTTTGACATCTTTTAGGATCTGTCGATCTACTAAGGGACACATTGCCGAAAAGAATTCTGAGGATTCCGGCAACGTCTGAAACTTGTGAGGCAAACTCGTCTCTGGTTCTGTACACGCATGCATACATTCTGCTCTGCGTAGGAGCATGTTTAGGGCGGCTTCTAAGTTGTCTCTCGCTTTCGAGTCTGTCTTATGCTTATTAGGATGCTGCTATGACCCGATGAAGAGTCGTGCATCTCGATGGTGCATGTTGTTAATTTTTCAAAAGTCCTTAGATCAGCGAGACTTTGAGAAATCAAACCTTACTAAATCCTTGGCTCATGCCCGGTTGAGGATTCAACCGAACATAAGGAACCACAAAGTATTGATGTCGTGATATTGATGTCATTTTGGTTATCGTGCTTCGCACGTACACCGCCCCGGCTAAAGCGCATTGTCGCTCACGCCACCCTGGTAAAGGTGTCACGCCATCAATACCAAGTTGTTTCTAATTCAAAGTCGAATCTTCAAAAGGGACTAGCCAAAGTTTTAGTTTGTTTTGACATCTCTTAGGATCAGTTTGATCTTTTCAAAGGATAAACCCTCGAAAAAATATCCGAGGATTCTGGCAGCATCCGAGCATCATGAGACAGACTTGTCTCTAGTTCTAGAGTCTAGGAGGACACTGACAACGATGATCTCTGCATTTTCGTTCTTTCAATTCTTTCAATAAACTGCTGAAAGGGCGTCACTGAGCTTTCATTACTTTACTGCCAAAGCTTCGAGCCATTGCATCATCGAAAAGTACCGAAAAGAAGAGCCAAACCTACTTAGAAGAGTCTGCCAGAGCTGTTACACCTTTGCTTCCAAGGTCATATCACCTACCTCGCTCATCAATTCGGAATGGCAGTACAAATGGAGCTGGCTGAGCTCAGGAAAGCTGTAGAAGAATTAGGTCACAAGATGGACAAACAGATGATTATGGTCCAGGGACTCGTTGGCCTTGTTTCCTCCACAGCCTCGCAACCAGATATGGGGCTAGTCAAAGAACCTTCTCAAGCCTACCGCCCTCCAATAGTTGGAATCAAGCTGTGCTCAGGAGACATGTTCAAAGACCTGGCTGAGTTTCATGAGGCCAGGACTCACTCGAAGGAGGATGCTGATTCCTTGTTCAAAGTCTTTGCCAAAGGGGAGGACATGCTTAGTGATGAATTCAGTCCTGAAGGCAAAAGAATGCATCCTGTTGATGAGGCAAATTGCAAAGCAGACAAGGGTTCCGCTTCGGATTCTCAGTCCACTCGCCGGAACCCACCAAGGACTTTCTCATGCTTCTCTACGCCTTTAGCCTCAATTTATGAAAAGCTCCTCGATGCTGGTTCCATCAAGCCCCTCAATCCAACTCCTCTACCCAAAAATCCATCACCCAATTTCAAGCATAACCTCTATTGCACCTACCATCAAATGCCTGGCCATTCTACCAATGCCTGCTTCCGGCTTCGACATGCCGTTCAAGATCTTGTCGATTGTAGTGTCATCACAACTCCACCTCCATCAACAGCCGATATTAACCAAATTCGAAGCGCTCAAAGCCTCCGATCTCGAACACAACCTCGGAGTTTCTCTGTCTTAGAGGTATCTCTATCTGCAGTAATGGAGAAACTCGTCAAGTCTGGGCACCTCAAACTTTTGACCCCAACTTCTCCACCCAAAGTCTTTCCAGCCAACTACAATGCCAACCATTTCTGTGCCTTCCACCAAATGCCTGGTCATCTCACTGATAACTGCTTGCGTCTCCGACACGAGATTCAAGATCTTATTGACGATGGCACGATTCAAGTTCCACCAAAACCCAATGTCATTTCCGACTCCTTGCCTCAACACGGGTCTGACCCTCTGGTTGGTCAGGTATCTATCACCTCCACTCAAATCAACCCGAGCTCCACCATATTCAACCCTAGCCTCTATATCGTCCCAGCAAATCAACCCAAACCCATCGTATACATCCAGTCCGAATCGGAGGTTAACATGATGGCTGTAGGTGGGGCAACTGAGGTTTTCACTGCCAACATCTGGTTTGACAGTGATGAGGGGCTTGCAAAGGAAAGGACCGTTTGGCTGAGGTCCATCATTCAAAGGAGCATCAAGTAGGTTTGGCTGAAGAAGCTGAGGAAGCCGAAGTGCTGTTGCTTGGGCCTAACACCTGTTGGATCCTACCTCTTTTTGTGGAAGCTATGGGTAGCTTTTTAACAATTGCATTTTCAAAACCACGTCTAGTTTGCATTGGCGTTTTGTCTGAGTCTGACACGGAGTCTTTTGCGCTTGTCTAAGTCTAGCTCTGAGTCGGAGGTTGTGCCTCTTGGCCCTCCACGTCGTAGCTTTTGTTTCAAGTTTCGAGTCTGCTGTACTTGGCAAACCCCGAGGGTTTTTATGATATGCATCATCTTGCTTCTACATGCTTCGCTGGCTTTTATATAAACTGTGTCGACCCTGATGACGAAGGGATAGATTTCGATGGGATCATTCCCAAGGAAATGTGTTCCCTCGCCGAAAGGGAAGACGAAAGGCATGCTCAGCCTATTAAAAGAAGAAGTAATTTCAAATAAACTTGAAAGACAAGTATAACCTCCCGAAAGGTTCAATTGGTTCAAAACCGCACCCAGAGGAGCATTGCGCCCGGTTAGATAGGCTTGAAGAATTCATCGACGTCTTGGCGTGGTCTCATCAAGTCACGCCTCGCGTTGATCCTAAGACAAAGAAGTATCAATCCCCTGCTACCGGGTGCCAATCCAGAAAGCAGAAGCACGGAAGGCTCCGGGCCTTGTACCATGTTCAAAGCAATGATAGTGGCGTTCTGCCAAGCACAAATGAGAAAGTGTGCACAACGGCCCGGAGCAAGGCATTTCCAATCGAAGCACTCTTGACCCTGCGTCATCAAAGCTATTTTATCTAGGGCTGCAGCCAAAGGTTCTCAACCTCGACGGCAACAAATTCAATACCATGGTCAACCTGGATCAATTCAAATGTAACTTTTCCCTGTGAGAAGCTCGTTGGGCTGAAAACCCCAAGGGTGGGCAGTTCCAAGCAAAAGTTAGAGCAGCCTGCTAGACCAAAACCTATGAAGGTGGTTTAAGCAAAAATGAATAGGCAATCAATCAAAGCTCGCTAGACCGAAGACCCGAATGGGCGGTACTAGGCAAAAGTTAGAGCGTAAAAGGAGAGGTAAATACTCGAGAGTTAACCCTTGGCCTGAACTACGTTTTGACCTGATTCCCTAGCTTGGGATACGTAGGCAGTCTTTCTTTGAGACTCGGTCACAATCTATCAATTGGATCCATGGTTGACATTTTGGTGCACATCAAAGGTCGAAGAGGATCGAAGATCAGATCAAGCTTGGCCTGAACTACGTTTTGACCTGATTCCCTAGCTTGGGATACGTAGGCAGTCTTTCTTTGAGACTCGGTCACAATCTATCAATTGGATCCATGGTTGACATTTGGTGCACATCAAAGGTCGAAGAGGATCGAAGATCAAGACAAGCTTCATTGGAGGAACCAGAAGGGGGAAAACCTTCGTCTTTCAATTTTATTACCAAACTGCTTCTTCAATTTACAGGCTGAGCATAAGTCTTAAAAATAATTGAAGCATCAAAAACAGAACGAAATGCTAGAGGCCTTAACAGGCTCACAGTTTATTCTAAGTTCAGCGAAGTCTGGTGTAAGCAACCGCAGCGCATTTGTTCAAAGCGATACGCGTTGGTCTCAAACCTGCGCACTCTTCTTGCAGCAGACAGTAGCAGTTAGCTACTACCCTCGAATGTCGTTCCAGGGGCTTTTGCCAAGTCTTGTCAAACCATGCAAGTCATATGGACTTAATGTGACTGCACGGGGGTATCGGTTTCAGTCCGGGCCTATACGTGTCATAATCTGCGTCTTACGTCCGTCTTTGCGACATTTTTCCAGTTTTTCAACTGTCATGTCGGGATGCTTTTCTCGATTTTGTTTGTACAGGTCTTTGTACCTTTTGTACTTTTCGTAAGTGTCAGTTTCACCTGTTCAGGAATATTGTGAGTTTTGGCACATTAATGCCCAAAATTTCATTATATTCTTTGTGTCTGAGGGTTCGCATTATACCCCGGGACTCTCTCCCCCTTTTCCATTTGAGCTAGGCGAGTCTGTACACATGTGCACATGTCTGTGTGTCGATTCAAAGCACTTGTCAATGCAAATTAGATATTAGTGGTTAGCTTTTGCATTCTCTTCAACACTTGCAAAAAGAGAGTCAATAAACTGGAAAACACAATTGTTGCATTGCTACCCTAGTATCCATAATCCGCAAGCAGCGGAATCTTTTGAAGCAGCAGGGGCACGTCAGCCCAAGGCCAAGCAAAGCATCTCTGGGGCACACCTGCCGAAGCATCAAAGAAAGGGCGCAGGCCCAATTCCATTGCTCAAACGTCAATTGGGGCACGCCAGCCCGTTCAGCGTCTTTCTATCTGGGTGCGCGTCTCAGAGGCACAGACAGTACGGTAATGAGGCTCAGTGGTAGTCCTTAGGTGTCGTTGTCCTTCTAGGAGCCGCCCTAAGTTTGCATCTGCATTTTCAATATTTTATACATATCATTGCATATTGTGTGTATATCAAATGTTGAACGCAGGAAAAATCCATCAAAACGACAAAGCAAGCCTGCCCGGTATCGAAGGCAGCAAGTAAACAGCCCAGCAGTTGTCACCAATTTCTCCCCAACTGCAGTCCGCCTTGCTTCTATCCATGTTATCCACTGTTTGTGCTACTTGGATCAACACAACGACAGCCGGTCCTGTCCAATCTTCAGTGGCCTGATCGTTCTGCACACTGATTTGCCCATTTCTAATCAACGACAGCCGGTCCTGTCCAACCTCAATGGCTTGATCACTTTTTATAGCGATCCGCCAGTTCAAATCAACGACAGCCGGTCCTGTCCAATCCGCAATGGCTCGGTCACTTTTTATAGTGATCCGCCGTCTCTATCAACGACAGCCGGTCCTGTCCAACCTCAACGGCTCGATCACTTTTTATAGCGATCCGCCATTTCAATCAACGACAGCCGGTCCTGTCCAATCCGCAATGGCTCGGTCACTTTTTATAGTGATCCGCCGTCTCTATCAACGACAGCCGGTCCTGTCCAACCTCAACGGCTCGATCACTTTTTATAGCGATCCGCCATTTCAATCAACGACAGCCGGTCCTGTCCAACCTTCAACGGCTCGATCACTTTTTATAGCGATCCGCCGCCTCCATCAACCCTCCCATCCACGCTTCAACGGTTTGATCATTTATACTGCGATCCTCCCATCCATGCTTCAACGGTTTGATCATTTATACTGCTGATCCTCCCATCCAGGCTTCAACGGTTTGATCATTTATACTGCTGATCCTCCCATCCAGGCTTCAACGGTTTGATCATTTATACTGCTGATCCTCCCATCCAGGCTTCAACGGTTTGATCATTTATACTGTTGATCCTCTCATCCAGGCTTCAACGGTTTGATCATTTATACTGCTGATCCTCCCATCCAGGCTTCAACGGTTTGATCATTTATACTGATGATCCTCCCATCCAATTTCTCCAACGGCTTGATCACTCGGCACAATGATCTCCCCGTCCGCTTTCACCGACAGCTGATCCTGTCAATTCCCCCAACGGCTTGATCACTCAGCACAATGATCTCCCCGTCCGCATTCAACGACAGCTGATCCTGTCAATTCCCCCCAACGGTTCGATCATTTATACTGATGATTTGTCCGTTCAAAAATCAAAGCGCGTCGAGGCGTTCTTCAATCAGTGTTGAGGCATTGGCAAATCAAAGCGTGTTGAGGCGTTCTTCAGTCGGTGTTGTGGCATTGACAAACTAATCAACGACAGCCGGTCCTGTCAAATCCACAAACAACGGCGTAACATCGCTCGATGGTCCGCTCATCCGCAATCGATTGTTCCCAGAGAGTCCGCCTTGGCTCGTCCCGAACGACAATCACCCTCAGTCTAGCCGAAAGTGCATCTTCCAGCAGGCTTATTGCTCTGTCTCGGATGGTCTTTGATAAGGAGATTGGCTCTGATTCCCAACAGATGGAATTCAACCTGCCTGACACGACCTACCTGTGTTTGTTGGAATACTTTGTGCCGAGGATAGCTTGATCCCCAGCAACGACGGCCGGTCCCGTCAACATCCGCAGCGACAGCCTGTCCTGTCCAAATTCAATCAACAAGTGACGGTCTGTCCGTCCATTCAACCAATCAGGTTCTGTAAGTATGCTTGTCTACTTTGCTAGTATGTTCTGCTCTGGATTGCCTTGAGGGGTGTCTAGAAACCTTTGACGTTACTTGTACCAATTCAATGGTGCTCCAAGTGCCATCAAAGGGGGGCTACTGTAGACACCCCAATCTGGGCTTCCAGATTAGTTTACTTACGGTATTTGATTCCCCGATGATGAAACGGATCAAGAACACCCCGGGAATGTCGAGTGTTTGAGCTTTGAGTGTTTGCAAAACCCAATAACCTAATCTAGCCTAAGCCACTTCCAAAAGCCAAAAACCCTACTGATGCGCGCCAGGGCGCAATCATCGCGCGCCAGGACGCAACTATCGCGCGCCCGGGCGCATCGTCGCGCGCCAGGGCGCACCGTCGCGCGACATACTAGAACCCTCGCGCGATGGTCAGTTCCCCACCTACTTTTTCAGAGGCAGAAATTTGGCCACCGATGCAACTTCAGCCAGGCCTCGTGGCTGGCTTTGTCCCTTTCCTGGCACCAGCCAGATCCACCCTCCATGCCTATAAATAGCCCCCTTTGTTCTCTTTCAAAGGGTTCCAAAAAATCAAGTACAAAAGGCTACACAAACCCAAATACACTTGATACTTCATCACTCTAGCCATCTACATACACTTATTTTGCAAGCTCTATCACCTTGTTCCACCTCAAGCATCAAATCTCAAACACCGTTCAAACTCAAAAAAAAGCCAAAGGTATAACACCTTTGTTCTGCTCACTGTTCTGATCCCTGAGGGGGGCTGGCAGGGTCAAGGCTGGTAATCAATACCAGTCCTGGCCCAAAAGCTGGCAGAGGTTCAAAACCGTAGTGGCAAGGACCCGCGCGCGACTGTCTCACATACTCGCGCGACACTTTGTGTTTGCACGTACAGGACAGCGTGGGGTTGGGTGCCTTGTTGTTTTATGCATTTCTTTGTATATAGATCACTGTAAAGCATGCTAACAACCAATTTACTGCTTTCCTTTGTTAGAAATGTTAGTCTTGCATTTCAATATTAAGTTCTGTTCTGTTGGAATACCCTCGATCATTCTCGACCTGTCTCGTAACCCGTGACGTGAAAAACCGCATAATCGGAAAGTTGGCTCAAACCGCGCGCGTTGCACCCAATCCATCGCGCGATGGTCAACGCTCCATTTGACCAGCGCGGTGACCAGCGCGCAGGGCGCAACCGTCGCGCGCCAGGGCGGATTGTCGCGCGACGGTTTGGAACCTCGCGCGATTGTTTATACCCGATCGTGACTGGCCTTGCATGTTTAAACTTGGTTTTAGGCTATTATTTTGTCCCCACACCGTTTATGGGGTGTTTTTGTTTATTTATTAGGCTTTTCAGCCTTTAAACTCTGTACGTTATAACCGCATAAACTGCTTGGTTTGTCCTCGGTGTGCACTGGTCCTTCCAGAGCCAGAGTGAAGGAAATTGGTTTGTCCTGGTGTGCACTGGTCCTTCCAGAGCCAAGGTTTGAGAATAAGAGCCGTGGGCTTAGGCTTATCGGCGCGCGTAGGTCTTGTAGAAGCGCACGCAGTATGATCGGCATGCATTGACTTGATCGGTGCATACTGGTTACCTCTTGCGTGCGACACTCCAAAACAGGGCTTTCCGGTCTGTTTAAACTCCCACAGAGTCTGTTCTCATCCTATACTAATTGCTCATCCATGCGATTTTGATCACATCTTGCAAAACGTGTTACGGTTTAATCCCCGATTAAACTGTTCCCCCGCCCTAATTGGCTAAAATTGGTTAATAAAAGAAGAATCGCAACGTTTTCAAAATGCTCAAGTAGAGACCGATCTCCGGATTGGGCGAGAGGGGTGCCATAAAACCCTTCCCCTCTCGTAACCTGGCTCCCGAACCCAGATATGGTTATGACGGACTGGTTCCTTAACTTTTTCAAATCAAACAGCGCGGCAGGTGCTTCGAAATACGGTTCCTTGAGTGTCGGACCTTCAAAACTCAAGTGGCGACTCTGTATTTTTGAGCGCTTGCCACCTGCGCTCGCGCTCCCTCGATTATCAAAAAGGGGCCGCAATGGCGAAAAGGAACGAAATCCTTTCTCTCCAAAGGGCACGCTGCCCACAATCGGTTCTGGCTCCAAAAACAGAGCAAACAGGGAGTACCCGTCCAACGGGTCGGTCAGCACTTCTTCGAATTCTTGCCTCCAATCGCCACGTTCCAATTCTGCAACTTGGTGAGCATTGAGAGCTACGGGCCATATTCCAGTTACGATAGCCCGGTTTTCCACCGCCAGAAAATCACTTGCCAACTCTTCCCACCTTCTTTGGAAATCCCAATCCGCAGATTCAAGGGCACAGACGACATCCTCGGTTGGCAACTCGACAATTGGTTTGGGTTGGGTGGTAGGGAGGATGTAGATGCTTGGGTCAAAGGGATGGTCTAGGGAGATATGGTTGGTGCGGGCGTTAGTGTGTTTCGGGAGCGGGTTTGAGACGGTGTTTGGTTTTTGTGGTGGTGTGGGGAGAGTTTTGTTGTCTATGAGATCCTGGATAGCATGGCGCAGGCGGAAGCAGTTGTCGGTTAAATGGCCCGGGCCCTGGTGGAAGGCACAGTATGCGTTAGGGTTGTGGGATGCAGGTAGTTTTTGTGGTAGGGGAGTAGGGGCAAGCTATTTAAGCATGCCACTTTCGACCAACTTCTCGAGCACAGCAGAGAGGGGCGCCGAGAATTGAGCAAAAGCGCGGGATTGGGTACGGGGTTGACTGGCTTGGGTCACAATCTGATTGACGGGCTCGGCTTGAGTTGTGTTTGAGAAAGTGTTTGGGAGGTTGGTGTAGTTCGAGTTGCCAAACAGGGCGTTGCTGTTTCCGGAGTAAACCTTCCTGGGTTTGGGCGCAGGCTCGGGTTTGTCAAGGATCCCCAACTGAACTGCCTCTTCGACGGCTAAGCCTGTGTCGAAGAATGTTTTAAAGTCCGAGCATGCTTGAGCCATAATCATGTGCCGTGCGAGAGTTGGTTGAAGGTTCCGGACAATCATCCGGATCTGGTCCCTGTCACTTGGTCTGTCTTTCATCTGTGCAGCCTTAGCCCTCCACCTTTTTACGAACTCGGCGAAGGCCTCCTTTGCTTCCATCTTTGTTGATTCTAATTCACGAGTGGTCATCTCCAACTGAATATTGTAATCATATTGCGCCACAAAAGCCGCACATATGTCCTCCCACGAGCGTTTCTTCCTTTCATCTAGAGCGGTAAACCAGTGCAAAGCATGCCCCACTAGAGTCTGCGAGAACATCTGCGCCATAGCATCCTTCTCCACTCCCCACATGGAAAGTGCTCCGATGTATCCGGTCAAGTGAGCCTTTGGGTCTCCTGTCCCGTCAAATTTAGCGAAGTCGATCGGCCTGAACTTTTCCGGAAGCTTTGCATTAGGAAACAAGCAAAGCTTGTTGATGTCAAAACCGGTTGATGCTATCTTCTCATTTCTTGCCACAGACTCCTCTAACAGGGTGATCTTCGCCATTACTGCAGCCATCTCGGGGTTTTGCGGGATTTCCAATTCAACGGTCAGCTGCTCCGGGTTCGGCATCGGATTCGGATTAGGGTTTGGATTGAGGTTCAGGTTGAGGTTAGGATTGAGGTTTAAGTTGAGGTTAGGATTCGAATTTGGAATCGGATTGGGATTTGGGATCGGAATCGGGTTTGGGATTGGGTTAGGATTTGGATTCGGGTTCAGTGGTGGAAGACGTCGTGCAACCCCAGTAATCATCATCATAAGCTGGGCGATTTGGTTATCAGTGCGCTTGCCGAGATGTTGGATACCTTCCCTTATCTGTCCCATTTCTCCGTACAAGTTTTCCAGGCTTGGGTTAGGGTTTGGATTTGGATTAGGATTGGGGTTAGGATTTGGCTCGCCTCCGTTTGGGTTCGGATTTGGGTTACCTCCGCTTGGGTTTGGATTTGGATTGCCGGCATTCGGGTTTAGGTTGCCCCCGTTTGGGTTTGGATTGGGGTTTGGGTTTAGGTTCCCGATCAATAGATCCATTTCCTCCCTCAAATCTGATGCACCGACAGAAACTGCTTGAAGTTGAAGCCGTTCCAATCTCTGTCCCAAGGGTCTGGTCAAGGAGGGTATGGTGTCTTTCTTCTTCGGCCCAATTGCTCAGTACTGACAGCAAAGCAAAAACCGTGCTCAGACACGATTCCTGTTTATATTTTCATGAAATATGTGCATAGATTTTTAGAAAATGTGCAT
Organism: Rhododendron griersonianum; assembly: GCA_018127125.1. NCBI lineage: Eukaryota > Viridiplantae > Streptophyta > Magnoliopsida > Ericales > Ericaceae > Rhododendron > Rhododendron griersonianum. The sequence goes on from CM030791.1 coordinate 39,975,393, forward strand.
TATCGTCACCGTCATCGACTCTGATTTTCCAAGAATGATCGAGCATCTTTCACGCGAGGTTGCCTTGATCCTCAGATTTCTTTTAGGGTGTATCCTTTGTTCAGAACGACAAATTCTAAGAGATGTCAAAATGAACTAAGTATTCAACTAGTCCTCGTTCGAAGTTTCAATTTTGAACTTGGAATAACTTAGTATAGACGACGTGATACCCCAACCATCATGGTGTCAGTGACATGGTGCCATTAGCCAGGGTGGTGTAAGTAAAGTGGCATCACGGCGCCGTTTTCCTTGTTATTCCTTATTCTTCGTTGAAATTTCGATTAGGCATTAGTCAAGGACTTAGTATATTCTGATTTCCCAAAGTCTCCTTGTTCTAAGGACTCATGCAGTTAAATAACACGCACATAGAATGCGTGACTCTTCATCGGGTCTTGGCAACTTCGCGAAGACTGCGCAAGCGAGTCTTAGAGACACAAAAGAAAGCGTAAGATGCAAGGTGTGATGTGCAAGCGGGATAAGATCGCGGTCTTTCGAAGGTTGCCTAATTCCACAGAATTTCTTTTAGGGTGTATCCTTTGTTCAGAACGACAAATTCTAAGAGATGTCAAAATGAACTAAGTATTCAACTAGTCCTCGTTCGAAGTTTTAATTTTGAACTTGGAATAACTTAGTATAGACGGCGTGATACCCCAACCATCATAGTGTCAGTGACATGGTGCCATTAGCCAGGGTGGTGTAAGTAAAGTGGCATCACGGCGCCGTTTTCCTTGTTATTCCTCATTCTCCATTGAAATTTCGATTAGGCATTAGTCAAGGACTTAGTATATTCTGATTTCCCAAAGTCTCATTGTTCTAAGGACTCATGTAGTTTAGACAACGTACACCGGGGTGCACGACTCATCATCGGGCTTCGGCAACCTTCTACAGACCGTGCGAGCGAGATTAAGAGCATAAGACTCGAAAGTGAACAGACGGCATGACGGCATGACATGAATGAGATGCATGCAGAAAGCAGTAACATGTAGGCAGGATATAGCATATAATCCTACCCTGCGGGTCCCTGTCCTAGTTTGGAAGGTTCTATTGCTTTCTACACACGTATAGAGGCCGGTTTTGGCTTGAAGAGGGTTCCCCGGACTAGAGTCAAAGTATACCTCCCACTATTGAGCGTACACCCAATAATGGTACAAACGGTAAGGATGACTCATCACGGTCGAGGGTTGCTGAGCATTCCGGGATTCCCCATCACCGGCAAGCCGGGTAGGATTGCCGAAACACAACAGTGAGGTTGCACAAGATATATATACAAGAAATAGACAATGAAACAAAATCCCTTTGAAAATCCCACAAACGTTTTTCAAGCTTGGCTCACAAGTTTAATTGATATTCAAGAAAAGCGGGCCGTTTTATCAACAAACCAACTTTTTCTCAAGTATTAATTAAACAGTCCCCAGCAGAGTCGCCACTGTGGGCTACCTGCCCGAAAAATTATTTATATTTTCCCCGCTTTTAAGAAAAATATGGTTTGAAGAGTCGCCACCCGGATTTGTGGTTAATCACCCGAGAAACCGTTTTGTTCCGAAAATGGTTGATTTGAAATTGAAAACCAGAGATCGTTTTGAGGGTCCGGAAGCCATGTTACGAGGGGGGAAGGGTTTTACGGCACCCCCCTCGCCCGATTCGAGATCGGTCTCTACTAAACGTTTGTGGGATTTTCAAAAGGGATTTTGTTTCCTTAGAGCATTTAGCAAGTATCCACAGTTATAACAGATAAGAAGTGCATGCATGTGCAGGTGTACAGTGGAGGGTGAAATGGTTGTGCATGCAACACATGATAACAGAAACTGAGGATCTGTTACTGGATTCACTCTCGAGCGCTCGGGAGTGGTCCCGAGCGCTTGGGAGTTCTGACACTCTGAACCTGCAAAACTTGTTAGCACAGACAGAATATAATGCTAGAATAGGAACTGAAAAGCTACTATATACACTACTGGCTCAGCAGAGGATTTGAAAGACTGGAATAAACCCCTAATCTTTCAGATCATGCATCCCTGCCTTAACAAGACTAAATCTACAAATTTAAAAGAGCAACAGGCTACACTTATGCATGCAGAAACCAGACAACACAGCAGACTGGGAAAATGGGATGCAATGGCATGCATGAACTCCCGAGCGCTCGGGAATGGTTCGGAGCGCTTGGGAGTAAGCTGCTCATCATTTTGCTCTCAAACAGGAAATGGTACTATCTTGACATGCAAAGGCCCTTGTTTTGATTCTCCCCTGAAGTGAATGATTCTTTTAACTTTGAAAGAAAGGAGCCTTGTTCACACATGAAAACTTGTGAGAAAATGTTTCTGTTTTAGGGGAAAACGATTTTCTTGTGCATGCATGCCAAGATGAGATACTTTCCTTTAAAAATGTAACTCATACCCAGCCCGTTGTGTGACAGAAGACCATGCATGAAACTGGGAACAGTCCCGAGCGCTCTGGAGAACTCTCGAGCGCTCGGGTGTGTTTCCAGTGAGGGTTTTGTGAAAACGTTTTTTTTGTACCCCATTGCTCTTGTTTTTACACTAGGGTCCCCCAACCATGCACCCAGTATTGAAGACTGGGTCAGGCTGAGAGACCCCCCTCAGAAGGGAAGAACAACCCTTTTAGTTGTGATTAAAGGTAAAGAGTTCTACCTTTTACTTGAACCTTGCTCCTTGGAATGGCTTTGAAAGGTGGAAGCAGAGAGAAAAGTGCAAAAGATCAGAAGAGTATTCTGAATTTCTTGCCCTTTTCCTTGGTGATTTCTGAAACTTTTGAAGTTTGGAAGGTGAATTTGGAGGTTTTTGGTTTTTAGCGAGAGAGAGAGAGAGAGAGAGAGAGAGAGAGAGAGAGCAGAGTATGGGGTTCTGCAGGAGAAAATTTCGTAGCCTCCCACATCTGAAACCAGACCCTCCTATTTATAGGCAAAATAACCTATAGTTTTTGAAAATCAAATGGGTTTAATAAAACATTTTTTTAATAGGGAAATCTTTGGCCTGAATCTCTGCCACCAGAGGTTGAGTGTGGACTGAGCTACCAGCCGGCTCAAGTTGGTGGTAATGATGAGTTGCATGGGTAGTGGGTGATGCTGCCATCCATTGGGCCACAAAACAGTCCCGAGCGCTCGGGAGAAGTCTCGAGCGCTTGGGATCGACTTCACTCTCGAGCGCTCGAGAGAGAGCCAGACCAAAGGTTTTGGAAAACGGTTTTGAGCGCTCGGGACTTCTCCCAAGCACTTAAAAATGCTTTTGACCATTTTTATTCCCTCTTCAAATCTTTCAAGGAGCAAAGTTCCGATCGGTACTAGGCTTGTTTCAATCCAAAGTCATCATCGGGGAGCCTCCGGGCCACAAGTCAAGGAATTTTGAAAAGTCCAAATTGGGGTGTCTACACACATGTAAGGTTTGGGTAGTCTCAAGGGTGCTCCGTTGTCAAAGGGCACCAGTCCTTCCGCCTGCCCATCATAGACAGCAATCGGACAATTTCTTTTTTGATATACTACTAGGTACAAGTGACTGTGGAGTTTGCTGGAACACCTAACATAGCCCGTGACATGCCGGGATATTAGGTGAACTCAACGAGGTTGCCCGCTCGATGCATATGATAAAGGAATTAGATAAAGCAAATATTAATCGTACGTTGAACTTTCTGGTTATGGCTCTCAATTCCCCAGCAAAGTCGCCAAAAATTGTAGACACCTCCCAAACGGGGCATCACCATACGGATTGATCATTGCTTGTTTGGTTCCACTTCATAAACCAGGATCGTGGATATTCCCATGGCTAGGAACATCGCCACACGATAATGGTTATCATCAAAATAGAGTCGCCACCTAGTTTATAAAAAAACTAGGAAAAGAGATAGAGATTCCGGGTACGGGAGCCAAGAGTACAATAAAGGGAAGGTGTTAGGCACCTCTCTTTGCCCAGTCGTAAGACTGGCACATAGTCGTGTGGGCAGTGTGCCCTGAGGAAAAGGATTCCGTTCCTTTCCTCGGATCGAGGGAGCGCGAGCGGGGAAGCAGGCGCTCGGAATACAGAGTCGCCACTCGGGTTTGAAAGTCCGACACCCAAGGAACCGTATTTCGAAGCACCTACCGCGCTGTTTGATTTGAAAAAGTGAAAGCACCAGTCCGTCATAACCATATCTGGGTTCGGGAGCCAGGTTACGAGAGGGGAAGGGTTTTATGGCACCCCTCTCGCCCAATCCGGAGATCGGTCTCTACTTTAGGCATTTTGAAAAGATTTGCGATTCTTCTTTTATTAATCAATTTTTAGCCAGTTAGGGCGGGGGAACAGTTAATCGGGGATTAAAAACTGTAACACTTTGCAGGATGTGATCGATATAGCATGGATGGATGGAAATTTGAACAATAAATGGAATAAAGTTCAAAATAGTGAGGAAACACCAAAACAGTGCCTTGTATGAGATTGGCACAAACAATGGCCAACTTGCATGCATGGATCAACGTGCATGCAAGCAAACCATCGCGCGACAGTCCCATACACTCGTGCGAGTGTTGATGTTTCACCAACAGTTTGAATTTTATCCCCTTCTGGGCTCTGGAAGGACCAGTGCACACCTAGGACAAACCAAACAGTTTATAGCAGTTAATGTACAGTTTAAAGGCAGTTTGAATGGGCTACAAGGCCACAAAATGGTTAAAACACCCCATAAACAGTGTGGGGACAAAACAGAGGCCAAGGCCTAGTTACCTGTGCAAAATCAGTCACTGGAAATAGGCTGACCATCGCGCGCGGGAGCCAAACTATCGCGCGAGGGTGTGCCCTAGCGCGTGATGGTTCGAGCCAACTTTCCAGTGTCTGGTTTTTCACATTTCTGGGTTCTGGGACAGGTCCAGAATGATCATAGGGGTACTCCAACAGAACAGAACTAAATATTGAAATGTAAAACTGACATTTCTAACAAAAGAAAGCAGTAAACTGGTTATTAACATGCTTTACAGTGATCTATATGAACAAAAGGACATAAAATAGTAGGAAACCAATCCCCACGCAATCCAGTGCACGCAGCAACAAAGTGTCGCACGCGAGAGTGGGACCGTCGCGCGCTGGTTCCTACCAAGATGGTTTTTGAAACCTTGCCAGTTTTAGGGCCAGGACTGGTATTGATTACCAGCTTTGACCCTACCAGCCCCCTCAGGGATCAGAACAGAAAACAATAGGTATACTATACCTAAATTGAGTTTGAACGGATGATTGAGATTTGATGTGTTCGAAATTGAATGTTGGGTTTGAGTGAGAACCAGCTATGTTCTTGAGTGCTAGGTAGGAAACCATGCGTTTCACTTGCCAATGGAGGAAAGATGAACAAAGGGCTCGGGTTAGAACCTTTGTGCTTTCAATTTTTTGGAACCCTTTGAAAGAGAACAAAGAGGGCTATTTATAGGAGGAGTGGTGAATCTGGTTGGTGCCAGGAGAGGAACTCAGCCAGCCACGAGGCCTGGCTGAGGTTGCACTGGTGGCCAAGTTTCTGCCTCAAGAAAAGTAGGTGGGGAACCGACCATCGCGCGATGGTTCCAGACTGTCGCGCGAGGGTGCGCCCTGGCACGCAAGGGTTTCGCCTTGGCGTGCAATGGTCAACGGTCAAACTTCGTCCACCTGGCAGTTTGACCATCACGCGATGGTTTCAGTCTGTCGCGCGACGGTGCGCCCTGGCGCGAGATGATTGCGCCCTGGCACGCGATGGTTGTGCCCTGGCACGCGTCAGTAGGGTTTTTGGCTTTTGGAAAAGGCTTAGGTTCAAGGGTTTTTCAAACACTCAAAGATCAAACACTCGACATTCCCGGGGTGTTCTTGATCCGGTTCATCATTGGAGAATCAAATATCGTAAGTAAACTAATCTGGAAGCCCAGATTGGGGTGTCTACAGTAGCCCCCCTTTGACGGCACTTGGAGCACCATTGACTTGGTACAAGTAATGTCAAAGGTTTCTAGACACACCTCAAGGCAATCCAGAGCAGAGCATACTTAGCAAAGTAGACAAGCATAATTACAGAACCTGATTGGTTGATAGGACAGACGAACCGTCGCTGGGGATGAATGTAGAAGTGGACGAATGCATCGCCGCTTGTTGACCAAATTTGGACAGGACAGGCTGTCGCTGCAGATGTTGACGGGACCGGCCGTCGTTGCTGGGGATCAAGCTATCCTCGGCACAAAGTATTCCAACAAACACGGGTAGGTCGTGTCAGGTAGGTTGAATTCCATCTGTTGGGAATCAGAGCCAATCTCCTTATCAAAGACCATCCGAGACAGAGCAATAAGGCTGCTGGAAGATGCACTCGTGGCTAGATTGAGGGCGATTATCGTTCGGGAAGGGCCAAGGCGGACTCTCCTGGGGAACAATCAGTTGCGGATGAACAGACCATCGTATGATAATCTGAGGGCGATTGTCGTTCGGGAAGGGCCAAGGCGGACTCTCCTGGGGAACAATCAGTTGCGGATGAACAGACCATCGTACGATAATCTGATCGTTGTTGTGGATTTGACAGGACTGGCTGTCATGAAGGCGGACGGGGAGATCAATGTGCCGAATGATCAGACCGTTGAGAAACTTTGACAGGAGACGGGCTGATCAGTGTACCGAAAAATCAAGCCGTTGAGGGATTTGACAGAACCAGCTGTCGTGAATGCGGACGGAGAGATCAATGTGCCGAATGATCAAACCGTTGTAGCCTGGATGGAAGGATCATCAGTATAAATGATCAAACCGTTGAAGCCGGGGTGGAAATATCATCAGTATAAATGATCGAGCCGTTGAAGCCTGGATGGGAGGATCATCAGTATAAATGATCGAGCCATTGAAGCCGGGGTGGAAAGATCATCAGTATAAATGATCGAACCGTTGAAGCTTGGATGGGAGGATCATCAGTATAAATGATCGAGCCATTGAAGCCGGGGTGGAAAGATCATCAGTATAAATGATCGAACCGTTGAAGCCTGGATGGAAGGATCATCAGTATAAATGATCGAGCCATTGAAGCCGGGGTGAAAAGATCGAGCCGTTGAAGCCTGGATGGGAGGATCATCAGTATAAATGATCGAGCCATTGAAGCCGGGGTGGAAAGATCATCAGTATAAATGATCGAGCCGTTGAAGCCTGGATGGGAGGATCATCAGTATAAATGATCAAACCGTTGAAGACATTTGACAGGACCGGCTGTCGTTGATTTGGTGGAGATAGACGATATGGCTGACCGTCATGAATGACTGATATGGCTGACCGTCATGGATGATATGGCTGACCATCGTTGAATGACTGATATGGCTGACCGTCATGGACGATATACAAAGTGATCGAGCCATTGAGGTTGGACAGGACCGGCTGTCGTTGATTTGAACTGGCGGATCGCTATAAAAAGTGATCGAGCCATTGGGGTTGGACAGGACCGGCTGTCGTTGATTTGAACTGGGCAGATCGCTATAAAAAGTGATCGAGCCATTGGGGTTGGACAGGACCGGCTGTCGTTGATTTGAACTGGGCAGATCAGTGTGCTGAAAGATCAAGCCGTTGAGAAATTTGACAGGACCGGCTGTCATTGATTGTTCCGCAGAAGATTGCATCACATCCCTTGGCAAACAAATCATATGACGGCAACCATGCTGGCCATCTTCCTGCTTTCAACATTTAATACATACAATATGCAAGGGTATGTATAATATACTGAAAATGCGGATGCAAGCTAAGGGCGGCTCCTAGGAGGACAACGACACCTAAGGACTACCACTGAGCCTCATTACTGTACTATCTGGTACTTCTGAGATGCGCACCCAGATAGACAGCGCTGAGCAGGCTGGCGTGCCCCAGTTGACGCTTGAGCACTGGAATTGGGCTTGCGTGCCCCTTTTTTTTTATGCTTGGGTGGATATGCCCCATAGGTGTGCCTTGCTTGGCCCCGGGCTGACGTGCCCATGCTGCTTCAAGAGATTCCGCTGCTTGCGGATTACGGATACTAGGGCAGCAATGTAAAAATTGCATTTTCTAGTTTATTAACTCTCTTTTGCAAGTGTTGAAGAGAATGCGAAAACTAACCACTAATATCTACTTTGCATTGACAAGTGCTTTGAATTGACACACAGACGTGCGCACATATGTACAAACTCGTCTAGCTCGAACGAAAAGGGGGAGAGTCCCAGGGTACAATGCGAACTCTTAGACACACGGAACATAATAAAATTTTGGGCATTAAGGGGCCAAAACTCACGACATTCCTGAACAGGTGATATTGACACTTGCGAAAGGTGCAAAAAGGTACAAAGACTTGTACAAAGAAAATCGAGAAAAGCATCCCGACACGACAAATGATTGAAAAGCTGGAAAAATGTCGCAAATACGAACATAAGACACAAATGATGACTCGTATAGGCCTGGACGGAAACCGACACCCCCGTGCAGTCACATTAAGTCCATATGACTTGCATGGCATGACAAGACTTGACTTGGCAAAACCCCCTGGAACGACATTCGAGGGTAGTAGCTAACTGCTACTGTCTGCTGTAAGAAGAGTGCGCAGGTTTGAGACCAACGCGCATCGCTTTGAACAAACACGCTGCAGTTGCTTACACCAGACTTCGCTGAACTTAGAATAAACTGTGAGCCGTTAGGCTTCGCCAGCATTTCGTTCTGTTTTTGATGCTTCAAATATTTTAAGACTTATGCTCAGCCTGTAAATTGAAGAAGTAGTTTGTAATAAAATTGAAAGACAAAGGTTTTCGCCCTTCTGATTCCTCCAATGCAGCTTGATCTGATCTTCGATCCTCTCTGACCTTTGATGTGTACCAAAATGTCAACCATGGATCCGATTGATAGATTTGTGACCGAGTCTTGAAGAGAGACTACCTACGTATCCCAAGGTAGGGAATCAGGTCAAAACGTAGTTCAGGCTAAGGGTTAACTCTCGAGTATTTACCTCTCCTTTTACGCTCTAACTTTTGCCAAGAACCGCCCATTCGGGTCTTGGGTCTAGCGAGCTTTGATTGATTGCCTATTCATTTTTGCCTAAACCGCCTTCATAGGTTTCGGTCTAGCAGGCTGCTCTAACTTTTGCTTGGTACTGCCCACCCTTGGGGTTTTCAGCCCAACGAGCTTCTCTCAGGGAAAAGTAGCTTTTGAATTGATCCAGGTTGACCAAGGTATTGAATTTGTTGCTGCCGAGGACGACGATCTTTGGCCGTAGCCCAAAATAATATGGTTTTGATGACAAAGAGTCAAGAGTGCTTCGGTTGGAAATGCCTTGCTCCGGGCCGTTTTGTACACTTTCTCATTTGTACTTGGCGAAACGCCACTGTTGCTATTTTGAACATGGTATAAGGCCCGGAGCCTTCTGTGCTTCTGTTTTCTGGATTGGCACCTGGTAGCAGGGGATTTGATGTTTCTTCATCTCAGGATCAACGTCAGGCGTGTCTTTATGAGACCACGCCAAGACGTTGATGAATTCTTCGAGCCTGTCTAACCGGGCGCAGTGCTCCTCTGGGGGCGGTGCTTGGACCAACTTTGAACCTTTCGGGAGGTTATACTTGTCTTTCAAGTTTATTGAAACTACTTCTTCTTTTAATAGGCTGAGCATGCCTTTCGTCTTCCCTTTCCGCGAGGGAACACATTTCCTTGGGAATGTTCCCATCGAAATCTATCCCTTCGTCGTTAGGGTCGACACAGTTTATATAAAAGCCAGCGAAGTACTTAGAAGCAAGATGAATTATATCATAAAAACCCTCGGGGTTTGCCAAGTACAGCAGACTCAAAACTTGAAACACAAGCTACGACGTGGAGGGCCAAGAGGCATGAACTCTGACTCAGAGCTAGACTTAGACAAGCACAAAAGACTCTGTGTCAGACTCAGACAAAACGCCAATGCAAACTAGACGCGGTTTTGAAAATGCAATTGTTAAAAAGCTACCCGTAGCTTCCATAAAAAGAGGTAGGATCCAGCGGGTGTCAGGCCCAAGCAACAGCACTTCGGCTCCCTCAGCTTCTTTAACCAAACCTACTCGGTGCTCCTTTGATCAATGGACCTCAGCCAGCCGGTCCTTTCATTTGCAAGCCCCTTATCATTGTCAAACCAGATGTCGGCAGAGAAAGTCCCAATTGCACAATCAGCAGCCAGCAGGCTGTCCACGGGCTCGGACGGGATGGGTATAGTCGGCTTGGAGCTCGGGTTGATTTGAGTAGAGTTGATAATTACATGACCAACCAAAGGGTCAGACTCGTGTTGAGGCAAGGAGTCGGAAATGACGTTGGGCTTTGGTGGTACTTGAACCGTGTCATTGTCAATAAGATCTTGTATCTCGTGTCGGAGACGATAGCACTTGTCAGTGAGATGGCCAGGCATCTGGTGTGTAGAGACCCGTAAAATTTTTGTTTTATTTTAATTATTGAAAAGTTTATTAATTGGCTAATTATGAGAATATAGCTTGTTTGGTGGATATTTGAATTAGGGAGTGAAGTGAAAGAATAGAAGAATGAAGGGAGAATGTGTGATTAAGTTATTTGGTGGTATATAAGGTGTGTGTGCATTGTAGGGGATATTTTTTATCTCCCATTCACTCTCTCTCTCATCCGGCTCCCTCTCCTCTCCACCGACCTTTTTCTCTCTCTCCTCTCCTCTCTCTCAAAACTCACCCAAATACCTCAAACACCTTAAGAACCCACCCTCATTTCACCTCCTCTACGCAACTCCGGGCTCGTATCGCGTTGGGTGAGGCTCGGGAGAAAGATCTCGGTTGATTTCCAAAGATTCGGAGCTAGGGCTCGTTCGAGTTTCTTGGGTCTCGTTCCTTGAATCGAGGTAGGGATTTCTTGCACTTGTTGTGTGTTTTTATGTTGATTATGCACCTTGATCGTGCCTTAGAATGTTGGTTATTGTTGGGTTGTGTTTTCTGAAAATCTGCAGAAAATCTGCTCGAAACCTCTCCGTATCGATACGGGATTCTTTCCGTATCGATACCCAGTTAAAACAGAATGGACTTGGCTGATTTGCATCCTGTATCGATACAGCTATTTTGGCTGTATCGATACCAGATGCTTATGGGCAGTTTCTCAGCATTTGTTCCGTACTTCATTCCTTTGGCCCCGATCACTTCCAAACCCTTTTGGACACCTCCAAACCTATTTCTAGCATGCCTAAACGAATTCCTTTGGTTTACTTAAGTTATCCTCGTCTCATTGGCCTTCCGTTGTTATAGAAAGGATAGTGTCTTACTAGATAAATCTTAATCAAACGCATTTTGGGATTAGTGGTACTTAAGAGTCTTTGTGGCCTGAGGTGAAGCATCCTATAGGTACGTTAGGTGCTATGACTAGACGTGGCAAATGGTAGGAAGAAAATGCATATTGTAGAGAGGTTATTGCGTATTGTAGGATATGAGGTATAATGTGGGGCGCTTGTGATCAATAGGGTAACCTGTATCTTCGTGCTTCGTCTCGAATGTTCATCCTAGGTTTCTTTGGCATTCGTTCTATAGGCTCTTGTTTATAACCTAGCCGGTGGTGTGTCGTAGAGTTGTTATAGGTTCGGTACGAGGCATTGGGCGTCGTAATAAGCTTAGAGGAATAACGTGAACTTAAGGCATTTATTATCATATAATAGAACGTGGTTATTAGTTGTAATACCTTGAATGACGATGAATGAAAGATTGTATTTGTAGACCAGTTGAAGAATTGGAAACTGTAATGTATTTTGGGGTAATGTAAACACGATTGTGAGAGTTTTGTATTTCAAATGTTATTATTATTTATGTTCAAAATCGAGGGCGTGACAAATTGGTATCAGAGCGACTAGGTTTGAATACCTAGAGACCGTGGGGAGACTTTTAGTCTCATGGGTTCAAAAATCACTGCATCTTTTTACGAAACCACATGTGTGATTGCATGAGTGACATTAGTCCATCGATGTATCATTGCATAAGTATTGTGGTAGAGTGGTCTATAGTTGTTAACCTCATGTTGGAAAGGTTGGAGCCTTGCATTTGATAGTGATGTGATTAATGCTGATGATCCTCTTTCTTATGTCCTTTTTTAGTAGGATGCTTTCGAGACGTGAAGTTAGGTGGGGTGAGAACGGGGATCAGGATAACCTGGGTTGTAGTGTGTGCGGGGAGAATGAGGCGAGTCAGTATAATAGGGAGGAGATAATGTTTCCTGAGATCGTTGAGTGCGCGAAGGGTGTTGAGATTCTGGAGGGTGTACAAGGCGGTGTGAATGTGGGGGAAGCTAGGCATCGAGTCGTTAGCGTGAGATTATCTTTTGAGGGTGTTAAAAGTTTAGGAAGCAAGAAACTAGAGGAACTAGATCAGTCTATGCAGGGCCAGCGAGGCCTCACACTACCATTTCATTTAGAAACTTCGGGAGTTCTCCTTAAGCGTCGGATTGTGTGTCACCAATGTGGTCAGTCTGGTCATATTCGTTCTCAATGTCAAGGACGCCAAGAAAGATCTTGTTTTACTTGCGGGGAATTTGGCCATTTCGCGAGGAATTGTCCTCAGAAGAAGAGAATGCAAGAAGAGTCAGGCTTAGTACAACAGCCAGGAATTCGACAAATCGTTATTCAGCCACAACCCCAGAATGCACAAAGATTACCAACTGCTAGCGTAAGTACGTCGCCAGGGAATGTCAAAAGTCAAGGGAGGAAAAGACAAAGGGAATCAAGTCAGCTATCACAGAATCAGATTCGTTTTGGGCTACCTACTTTATCCGGGAATCAGAGAGTCTCACAGCTCGATAAGCATTGTTATATTTGCCGCAAGCCTGGCCATTTTGCGAGAAATTGTCCACGGGGATCTGGAGCACATGGTGAGTCGAGTTCAATGCAGCCGTACAAGCGCACACCAAATCGACAACAGATGCAGTTCCGTAGTTAAACTACCACCTCCTACTACTCTCTAGCTCTTAGAAACGTCACTTGTTTGAGGTATCACCTTTTCCAAATTGTTCTACTCCTTCGTTGTAATGCTTTTGATTCGGAAACACTTCACCCATTGTGGACACCATTCTTTTTCGTGTTTGGAATCAAAGGTAAGAAATCTTAGTCCATGCGTGTCGAGAGACATTGATAGATCACATTTGTTGAAGATTAGTTGTTAATCATTCCATATGGAAGTGTTGTCTTTGACTTCTTTGATTTACGTGTGGCAAGGATAGATGTGATTTGGGAAGAGGTTGATTGTATCCATGGTAGTAGTTGGTATTTCAAAAGCGAACCCGTAAGCGTTGTTTATTTAAGTACTCTATTTCGCTGGCCAAATTGAAATTTTGATTAGAGTTGTATCGTAATTAGTTTTTCGTGAAGTTCGTCGTACCGTTAAACAGTTATAGCTCTTGACACTTAAGTTAATCATCATAAACCGTTTCTAGTCTTTCTTGGGAGTATTCGAAATCTAGTGTTGAAGCACCCCATGACATGTTTGCTTTTGCTATTGGTGACTGTTTCCGGTATCCCATACGAAGTTTTATTCTGACATTATCCTGCTTGATATAAGTTTTATTTGGTCGGTTGAGATCCCTCTGTTGCACTATCAGTTTGATCGTCTGTCACAATTGGTCTGCGCAAGTTCTCGTATTGCTATTTTAGTCTATTAAGCTCAATCTCTGGTCGCATACCTTATGGCATACAAATTTGTTGGAATCGTTAAACTCAGACTTGTTACTATTGTTGCTCGTATCCACCTTGTATCTGTTTGTTAGCCTAGAGATATTCAGTTGGGTTGAGTTTCCTTGTTGCACCTATCGATTTATTTGTTGGAATGTATCATCCTGCGCAAATTCTTATGTCAAAATTTGAGCCAAATCTTGTGGTGGCATATCTCTCGAAGTCCATTTGTTACTTTTGTTCAGTTTGAAACCACTGGTGATAGTTGTCTTCGGTGCTATTCGATTCGGTAGTGGTTTCTCAACTCGAGAGGCATATGATGGTTCAATCTGTGACACTCAGTTTCACTTTGTTCGAAGTATGGCTCGAATCTGGTATTGAACAAATTTTCAACCTAGAAGGGCTTAATCACTAGAGATCTATCTCATCATTTTGTGTTTGTCCCCAGTAAAGTTATGATCGATTGTTTTAAGATTGCCTCGGATTATCATGAGTTGTTCTACAAGTTTGTTATCTGACCATTCTAAAGATCTCATGTGTCCTTTAGATTCGGGTACCTTACTACCGTTCTCGTATACTTGATTAACTTTGTTTGAGTTTTAGAGTTCACTTGTCTCGTTTGAGATAGTCAAGAATCGTGTTGACCGTGTCTTCACTTATTGTCGCTCGACGTGGGAAGATTTTAGTATTTCGTAAAGTACCGTCGCGTTGAAGTTTGTCTCATCTTAGAAAGAAAGGGAAGCGTTCACCGCTAGAAAGAGAGGTTAGGTATCGGATACGGTGCGTGTCTTTCGGATAACCAGGCGACAACCGATGAAATCCAATTAGAAGAGGCGCTTGATCACCGCTCCTTCTAGATGGAGGTCTCGGGAAGTCAATTGGGATATCGGGTCGTATTTAGAGGTAAGATCTAAGTGTCGAGATAGATGATCGTATGTAGGAATAAGTATCGTTTGGAAGTGTCACCGCAAACTTTTAAGCATTTGCGATGCAAGGTATATACGAATATCATGTACGAGCAGAATCCATTGCATGAGTTAGAAAGATTCGAACTCGAGTTAGAAGTCGACGTGTCCATGGTGAGAACCCGATACGTGTCCTAAATTTGCGTAGTCAAGTGTTGAGAGATAAGTCAATGCCGTTAGCGCGAGTTTACATGGGAAAGAGAGGGCGAAGTTAGACAAATGTAATCATTTTTGTTGTGCCTTGATTGATGTAAACCTTGATATGTATTTGATGGTTACTGAATTGTTGTGTGGTGGATAGTGACACGATTGGAGTATGTTGATACGTTGATTGGCAGGATAGAACTCGGTTTATTAAATTTCGAGGACGAAATTTCTCTAAGGAGGGTAGGTTGTAGAGACCCGTAAAATTTTTGTTTTATTTTAATTATTGAAAAGTTTATTAATTGGCTAATTATGAGAATATAGCTTGTTTGGTGGATATTTGAATTAGGGAGTGAAGTGAAAGAATAGAAGAATGAAGGGAGAATGTGTGATTAAGTTATTTGGTGGTATATAAGGTGTGTGTGCATTGTAGGGGATATTTTTTATCTCCCATTCACTCTCTCTCTCATCCGGCTCCCTCTCCTCTCCACCGACCTTTTTCTCTCTCTCCTCTCCTCTCTCTCAAAACTCACCCAAATACCTCAAACACCTTAAGAACCCACCCTCATTTCACCTCCTCTACGCAACTCCGGGCTCGTATCGCGTTGGGTGAGGCTCGGGAGAAAGATCTCGGTTGATTTCCAAAGATTCGGAGCTAGGGCTCGTTCGAGTTTCTTGGGTCTCGTTCCTTGAATCGAGGTAGGGATTTCTTGCACTTGTTGTGTGTTTTTATGTTGATTATGCACCTTGATCGTGCCTTAGAATGTTGGTTATTGTTGGGTTGTGTTTTCTGAAAATCTGCAGAAAATCTGCTCGAAACCTCTCCGTATCGATACGGGATTCTTTCCGTATCGATACCCAGTTAAAACAGAATGGACTTGGCTGATTTGCATCCTGTATCGATACAGCTATTTTGGCTGTATCGATACCAGATGCTTATGGGCAGTTTCTCAGCATTTGTTCCGTACTTCATTCCTTTGGCCCCGATCACTTCCAAACCCTTTTGGACACCTCCAAACCTATTTCTAGCATGCCTAAACGAATTCCTTTGGTTTACTTAAGTTATCCTCGTCTCATTGGCCTTCCGTTGTTATAGAAAGGATAGTGTCTTACTAGATAAATCTTAATCAAACGCATTTTGGGATTAGTGGTACTTAAGAGTCTTTGTGGCCTGAGGTGAAGCATCCTATAGGTACGTTAGGTGCTATGACTAGACGTGGCAAATGGTAGGAAGAAAATGCATATTGTAGAGAGGTTATTGCGTATTGTAGGATATGAGGTATAATGTGGGGCGCTTGTGATCAATAGGGTAACCTGTATCTTCGTGCTTCGTCTCGAATGTTCATCCTAGGTTTCTTTGGCATTCGTTCTATAGGCTCTTGTTTATAACCTAGCCGGTGGTGTGTCGTAGAGTTGTTATAGGTTCGGTACGAGGCATTGGGCGTCGTAATAAGCTTAGAGGAATAACGTGAACTTAAGGCATTTATTATCATATAATAGAACGTGGTTATTAGTTGTAATACCTTGAATGACGATGAATGAAAGATTGTATTTGTAGACCAGTTGAAGAATTGGAAACTGTAATGTATTTTGGGGTAATGTAAACACGATTGTGAGAGTTTTGTATTTCAAATGTTATTATTATTTATGTTCAAAATCGAGGGCGTGACATGGTGGAAGGCACAGAAATGGTTGGCATTGTAGTTGGCTGGTAAGACTTTGGGTGGGGAAGTCGGGGTCAAAGGCTTGAGATGCCCAGATTGGAAAAGTTTCTCCATTACTGCAGATAGAGATGCCTCAAAGACAGAGAAACTCCGAGGTTGGGTTCGGGCTCGGAAGCTTTGAGTGTTTCGGACTTGATTGATATCGGCTGTTGATAGAGGTGGGGTTGTGATGATGCCACAATCGACGAGATCTTGAACGGCATGTCGAAGCCGGAAGCAGGCATTGGTAGAATGGCCATGCATTTGATGGTAGGTACAATAGAGATTATACTTGAAGTTGGGTGATGGATTTTTGGGTAGAGGAGTTGGATTGAGGGGCTTGATGGAACCAGCATCGAGGAGCTTCTCATAAATTGAGGCCAAAGGCATAGAGAAACATGAGAAAGTCCTTGGCGGGTTTCGGCGAGTGAACTGAGAATCCAAAGCGGAACCCTTGTTTGCTTCGTTGTTGCAACACATTGCCTCATCAACAAGATGCATTCTTTTGCCTTCGGGGCTGAGCACGTCCTCCCCTTTGGCAAAGGCTTTGAACAAGGAATCAACATCCTCCTTCGAGTGAGTCCTAGCTTCATGAAACTCAGCTGGGTCTTTGAACATGTCTCCTGAGCACAGCTTGATTCCGACCATTGGAGGGTGGTAGGCCTGAGAAGGTTCTTTGACTAGCCCCATATCTGGTTGCGAGGCTGTGGAGGTAACAAGGCCGACGAGTCCCTGGACCATAATCATCTGTTTGTCCATCTTGTGACCCAATTCCTCTACAGCTTTTTTGAGCTCAGCGAAGGTGTAACAGCCCGGGCAGACTCTCCCAAGCAGGTTTGGTTCTTCTTTTTGGTACTCTCCGATGATGCAATGGCCCGAAGCTTTTGACAGTAAAGTAATGAAAGCTCAGTGATGCCCTTTCAGCAGTTTATTGAAAGAATTGAAAGAACGAAAAATGCAGAGATCATCATCGTCAGTGTCCTCCTAGACTTTTAAAACTAGAGACAAGCTTGTCTCATGATGTTTGGACGCTGCCAGAATCCTCGGATATTTTTTTCGAGGGTGTATCCTTTGAATAGATCAAACTGATCCTAAGAGATGTCAAAACAGACTAAATCTTCGACTAGTCCCTTTTGAAGATTCGACTTTGAACTTGGAACAACTCGGTATTGATGGCGTGACACCTTTACCAGGGTGGCCTCAGCGACATCGCACTTTAGCAGGGGCGGTGTACGTGCTGCGCACGATAACCAAAATGACATCAATATCACGACATCAACACTTTGTGGTTCCTTATTTTTGATTGAAAACCGCAAACAGGCATGAGCCAAGGATTTAGTAAGGTTTGATTTCTCGAAGTCTCGCTGATCTAAGGACTTTGAAAAATTAACAACGTGCACCATCGAAATGCACGACTCTTCATCGGGTCATAGCAGCGTCCTAGTAAGCATAAGACAGACTAAAAAAAGTGACAATCCAAGAAGCCGCCCTAAACATGCTCCTACGCAGAACAGAATGCATGCATGTACAGAACCAGAGACAAGCTTGCCTCACAAGTTTCAGACGTTGCCGGAATCCTCAGAATTCTTTTCGGCGATGTGTCCCTGAGTAGATCGACAGATCCTAAAAGATGTCAAAATAGACTAAATCTTCAGCTAGTCCCTTTTGAAGATTCAACTCTGAATTGGAACAACTCGGTATTGATGTCATGCCACCTTAACCTTGAACACCGCGGTGTATAGTGACAACGCACTTCAACCTGGGTGGTGCCAGTGACATGACATCACTACTTTGTTGTTCCTTATTGTCGGTTGAATCCTTATTCGGGCATGAGCCAAGGACTTAGTAAATTTTGATTTCTCAAAGTCTCATTGAACTAAGGACTTTGCGATTGATAACGAACATTCGATAGAATGAACGACTCCTCATCGGGTCCAACAACGTCTTAGACAGCGCAAGACAAACTCGAAAGACAGAACAGCCTTAAGCATGCTTCTATGCAGAACAGTGCATGCGATAGGAAAAGCAGTAACACATAGGCAGTTACGGGGTTAGATGCAAATAGATCTTATCCTGCAGGTACCTGTCCTAGTTTGGAGAGTTCTAGTGCTTTGTATATGCAAAGGCTGGTTTTGGCTTGTAATAGGTTCCTCGGACTAGAGCCAAGATATACCTCCTGTTGCCCGCGTAACCGCAGAGCAACAGTCAAACGGTAGATTGACTCATCATCGTCGAAGGTTGTTGGTCATTCGGGGTCCCCGGGATCCAGTAAACCGTGCCGGATTACCAAAACGATCCAACGAGGCTATCCCACATCGATGCAAATGAGAATGCTAGAAATTGATTAAGAGAAGAAGAATCGCAAAATCACAAAATGCCTTTTCAAATTTGGCTCACTTTATTTAATCCATCTTTAGAGGAAACTACGCAAGTGAACAATCGAAAAAGCCCCAGATTAGAATGACCGGACACGAGGTCCTGTTAAATCACCATTCCAACCTTCGGCAGCGCGTGAAACTCACCGTTTTGACAGACTTTTAAGGGATTGTTCCCAAGTGTATTAAACTCTAAGTGTGGATCAATCTTGGTTCGATTATCCCCAACAGAGTCGCCACTGTGGGCAGCATGCCCTGAGGAAAAGGATTCCGTTCATTTCCTCGGATTGAGGGAGCGCGAGCGGGGAAGCAGGCGCTCGGAATACAGAGTCGCCACTCGGGTTTGAAGGTCCGACACCCAAGGAACCGTATTTCGAAGCACCTACCGCGCTGTTTGATTTGAAAAAGTGAAAGCACCAGTCCGTCATAACCATATCTGGGTTCGGGAGCCAGGTTACGAGAGGGGAAGGGTTTTATGGCACCCCTCTCGCCCAATCCGGAAATCGGTCTCTACTTTAGGCATTTTGAAAAGATTTGTGATTCTTCTTTTATTAATCAATTTTTAGCCAGTTAGGGCGGGGGAACAGTTAATCGGGGATTAAAAACTGTAACACTTTGCAAGATGTGATCGATATAGCATGGATGGATGGAAATTTGAACAATAAATGGAATAAAGTTCAAAATAGTGAGGAAACACCAAAACAGTGCCTTGTATGAGATTGGCACAAACAATGGCCAACTTGCATGCATGGATCAACGTGCATGCAAGCAAACCATCGCGCGACAGTCCCATACACTCGCGCGAGTGTTGATGTTTCACCAACAGTTTGAATTTATCCCCTTCTGGGCTCTGGAAGGACCAGTGCACACCCAGGACAAACCAAGCAGTTTATAGCAGTTAATGTACAGTTTAAAGGCAGTTTGAATGGGCTACAAGGCCACAAATGGTTAAAACACCCCATAAACAGTGTGGGGACAAAACAGAGGGCCAAGGCCTAGTTACCCGTGCAAAATCAGTCACTGGAAATAGGCTGACCATCGCGCGCGGGAGCCAAACTGTCGCGCGAGGGTGCGCCCTAGCGCGCGATGGTTCGAGCCAACTTTCCAGTGTCTGGTTTTTCACATTTCTGGGTTCTGGGACAGGTCCAGAATGATCCTAGGGGTACTCCAATAGAACAGAACTAAATATTGAAATGTAAAACTGACATTTCTAACAAAAGAAAGCAGTAAACTGGTTATTAACATGCTTTACAGTGATCTATATGAACAAAAGGACACAAAATAGTAGGAAAGCAATCCCCACGTAGTCTAGTGCATGCAACAACAAAGTGTCGCGCGCGAGAGTGGGACCGTCGCGCGCTTGTTCCTGCCGAGATGGTTTTTGAAACCTTGCCAGCTTTAGGGCCAGGACTGGTTTTGATTACCAGCCTTGACCCTGCCAGCCCCCTCAGGGATCAGAACAGAAAACAATAGGTATGCTATACCTAAATTGAGTTTGAACGGATGATTGAGCTTTGATGTGTTCGAAATTGAATGTAGGGTTTGAGTGAGAACCAGCTATGTTCTTTAGTGTTAGGTTGGAAACCATGCGTTTCACTTGCCAATGGAGGAAAGATGAACAAAGGGCTAGGGTTAGAACCTTTCTGCTTTCAATTTTTTGGAACCCTTTGAAAGAGAACAAAGAGGGCTATTTATAGGAGGAGTGGTGAATCTGGTTGGTGCCAGGAGAGGAACTCAGCCAGCCATGAGGCCTGGCTGAGGTTGCACTGGTGGCCAAGTTTCTGCCTCAAGAAAAGTAAGTGGGGAACCGACCATCGCGCGATGGTTCCAGACTGTCGCGCGAGGGTGCGCCCTGGCGCGCAAGGGTTTCGCCTTGGCGCACGATGGTCAACAGTCAAACTTTGTCCACCTGGCAATTTGACCATCGCGCTATGTTTCCAGTCTGTCGCGCGACGGTGCACCCTGGCGCGAGATGATTGCGCCCTGGCACGCGTCAGTAGGGTTTTTGGCTTTTGGAAAAGGCTTAGGTTCAAGGGTTTTTCAAACACTCGACATTCCTGGGGTGTTCTTGATCCGTTTCATCATTGGGGAATCAAATACCGTAAGTAAACTAATCTAGAAGCCCAGATTGGGGTGTCTACAAGTCGTTCAACATATGATTAGTATTTGCTTTATTTAATTCTAAACAGATAATCTGGTTATTTAGCCTTTAACAGTTGATAATGTGAGCCAAAACAGTAATGAAAACATACATCAAAACAGAAAACAAACTATCCCAGAGAATGGATCCCTTGGTCGGTGAATGGATATCACGGCCGAGAAATCCTTCTGGATCAATGGACCGGCCGAAGGATTGAAGACCCAATCGATGTTCTTCCTCACACCCGATTTAAACGATTGACAAGAAATCAAAATACTATGATTATAGTACAAAAACATAAAAGAGATCAAACTATAGGCCCCTGGGCCTCACCACCTTGATCCCTCAGTTGCTTGATTGCTTCGGATTGAGGATGATTGACTGATTTGCTTCTCAAAAATCCTAGGGTTAGGGTTTGAACTTCGGGGTTTGGATCGTCGGATTATGGCTGCCTTCGGGAGGTTGGGGTTTTTGTATAAAGGATATGAGAGTGTATTTCTGCAGAGTTTCGTGGTTGATGGGGGTGTGTTCTCCTCTCAATTTCGGAGCCGAAGCCCTCTTTATATAGGCACTAGGGATGACACAACTCGTCCAATCAAAACGCACGGTGGGAATTGGAGTTGGGGAGTGATACAAACTCTTCATACTGATCCCTGAACGTGGCCCGAACTCATTGAAAAAAGGCTGCTAGGATTTTGTGAACGGATCAAACGATTGACAGAACGTTCTAGAATCTGGAAAATAGACTATCTGGCGGCCGATCAAAGGATGTAACGGCCGAAGGATAGATCTGGCGGCCGGCTAATCGATCTCTCAGGGATTTTTTCAAGCAATAGGCTTCATGGGTGAAGAATTGAAGTTGGGGCCATGTGATCATTGTCACGACCGACAGATGGATTCTCCTGGGATACTGTACTTTTGTCTCAAAGGCTATTTGGCTCTGGATTGGGTCCTCTAAGTGGCTAAAAGTTCTTACCGAAAGTCCTAAGGTTCATAGGAAGTCAATCAGCAATCACTGTATCCATTTCATCATCGGGATGGTCCCCAAGGTGGGACTTGAAGTAATCGTTTGGCCAAATTGGGGTGTCTACATGATCAATCTGTATGGCAATGTCCCACTCCAGGGAGGTGTCTACAAATCACCCACTAATCCGAAGCAATCAAGCCACTGAGGGATCAAGGTGGTGAGGCCCAGGGGCCTTTGGTTTGTTTTATTTTTAGTTTATGCATGCTAATCGTAGTACTTTAACTCTCTGTTAGTTGTTTAGTCTGGTGTGAGGAAGAACATCAGCTAGGGTTTCGTTCCTTCGGCCGGTACATTGAACCAGGAGTTTTCCTCGGTCGTGAAATCCATTCTCCGGCCGCATAATCCATCTCCCTAGAACAGATCTATTTATTCTGCTTATTTCGATGCATGCTTTCAATTACTGTCTCGGCTCACCATTAACTGTTTAAATGCTAATAAACAGGCTATGTGTTTAGAATTAAATAAAGCATGAATTAATCATATGTCGAACAACTATGGGCCAGTCTCACGACTGGGCAAAGAGGGGTGCCTAACACCTTCCCCTTATTGTACTTTTGGCTCCCGTACCTGGAATCTCTATCTGTTTTTCCTAGTTTTTATAAACTAGGTGGCGACTCTATTTTGATGATAACCGTTATCGTGTGGCGATGTTCCTAGCCATGGGAATGTCCACGATTTTGGTTTATGAAGCAAACAACCAAACAAACAGCAATGATCAATCTGTATGGCGATGCCCCACTCAGGGAGGTGTCTACAGTTTTTGGCGACTCTGCTGGGGACTTGAGAGCCATAACTAGAAAGTTCAACATAGGACTAACACTTGCTTTATTTAATTCATTTATCATATGCATCGAGCAGGCAACCTCGTTGAGTTCACCTAATACCTTGACTTGTCACGGGCTATGTTAGGGGTTCCAGCAAGCTCCACAGTCACTTGTACCTAGTGGTATATCAAAAAGGAAATTGTCCGATCATTGCCTATGATGGGTTGGCGGAAGGACTAGTGCCCTTTGACAACGGAGCACCCTTAAGACTACCCAAACCATACATGTGATTAGAAGAGCCATAGAACTTTTCAAAATAAGACAGGAACCTACAGGCTAGGAATCTACTTGCATCTTTCCTAGAAGTTCTTCCTCACACCTTGTATATGTTGTTGTAACATCGGTTTCTATGTAGAAGGGTTGGGGCTTGAACTAAGAGCCCTAACTCTAAGTCTATATAGTTGAGCACTGAGGCATAACACTGGCTGCAAGGTATGTTTTTGGTAAGTTGAAAGCACCACTGCTTACTTTCTACTCCTACTTCGCTTGAAGCACCACGAAGAATAGATTCCTAAAGCAACATCAAACAATGGCAATAGCATAAGCCGCCCGCCGAAAATCAAATTGAGGTTGCTCTAGCAATCTCTGCTTTGAAAGGCCGAAAGAAAAGGGGGAGTGTGAGGTAATAGAGCAGGTTATGGATGATGAGTCAAGGATATTATGGATAGAACTGGCAGTACTTATTTCTCGATGGATGATTCAGCATAACAAAGTTTAGGACTTTGATTCCTATTTCCAAATCGGCCTAGCAACCCATCTTTTAAAATTTAAAATTCTGAGCATGCTTACTGCAACGAGCCAGTATGATTTAGGAGTTTGTCAGCTGGCAGGTAATTATGTGGATCCCTATTACCTTAAACATATTTTGAGAAAGAAAGGAAAAACTTGTTGAATGAGTTTCTGAAAGCCCAACCCCAATGTACTTTGTTAAAATTGAGTTTTGATAAGCACTTGCTGAAAGAATAACCTGAGGGTGGTAGAAAATCACGTTAGCATTATTTGGAGTGAATGAATCTTCCCTAACCAAGAATTGAAAGAGAAACTTTCGAAACTTTTCTTAGTGAAAATGACTAATGATGATCAAATCCTCAAACAACAAGTTTTTCTTAAAACTGAAAGTTGTGTAAGGTGGAACATTCAAATAGCCACTAGCACAGCGAAGGAGTCCGAGTCTACTCTCCGTTGTAGTCATCTGCTCAGCTTTTTCGGTCTATCTTATAGTGTGGGTTGGCTTGGAAATAAGGTCTTAAGTGTCATGGTGCTCCAAGTGCCGTCAAAGAGGGGCTACTGTAGACACCCCAATCTGGGCTTCCAGATTAGTTTACTTTCAATTTTTGATTCCCCAATGATGAAACGGATCAAGAACACCCCAAGAATGATAGCATGTTTGAGCTTTGAGTGTTTGATACCCCTTTTGAACCTAACCTCACCCTTAAACCTACCAAAACCCTACTAGCACGGGTTGGTTGAGACCCAACGCGTGCGGGTCAAAATGCTAGGTGTTGGTCAGATGGTCAGGTTTGACCGTGGACTAGCTTTGGATGGCTTGGACTCGCACGCGCATGTCCTAGACTCGCGCGTGCTGGTCAGCGTCTGGTCAAACTTGCTTTATTCAGCGTGCAGAAGTCATTATCAGGGGAGTACAGCCCTTTGGAAGCTTCCATTTTGCCGGAAAAGCAGTATCCGGGCAAGAGGTGTCCACATCCCCCATATCTCCCACCAACCTTTCTTAAGGTGGAAACTAGGCCACCAAGCCACCCCAACCAGCCATTGCTTGGCTGGTTGCACCTCTATATCTACCACCACTTTCCCTCCTATAAATAGCCTTCATTGTCTCTCTTTCAAAGGGTTGCAAAAATTCATACCAAAAGGGTTATCACTTTGTACTCTTTTAAGCAAACTAAAGAGATACAAAGGCACCCAAAAACATAGCTTGTTCTCACTCAAATACCTCATACAACCTCAAACCTCAAAGCTCAAAGCTCAAAGCTCAAACACCATTCAAACTAAAAAACCAAAGGTATAGCTTACCTACTGTCTTTCTATTCTGATCCCTGAGGGGGGCTGGCAGGGTCAAGGCTGGTAATCAATACCAGTCATGGCCCTAAAGCTGGCAAGGTTTCAAAAACCGTGGTGGTAAGAACCAACGCGCGTCGTTCCCATGTACGCGCGCGCCACTCCGTGGCTGCATGCGCGGATCTGCGTGGGGATTGGTGTCTTGCTGTTTTATGCTCTACTTTGTATATAGGTCACTGCAAGCATGCTAATAACCAATTTACTATTTTTCTTTGTTAGAACTGCTAGCCTTAGTTTCAATACATATTTCTGTTGCTTTGGAATACCCCTGGGTGGTTTATGATCATGTCTCATAGCCCAGAAATGCCAGGCCAATTACTGGAAGTCCAGTCAGGACAAGCGCGCGCATGTCCCGTATACGCGCGTGTTGGTTGAATCATTTCCAGTGACTGGTTTTACATGGGTAGCTAGGCCTTTGGCCTCTATTTTAATACCCCCACTGTTTAGGGGTTGTATTTCAATTATATTTGTCCTGTTTGTAATTATTAATTACTTTCTGTACATATAAACTGCTTGGTTTGTCCTGGGTGTGCACTGGTCATTTCCAGAGTCCAGAGGGTTGAAAATAAGAGTTGTGGGCTTGAGCTTACTGGTGTGCGCAGGTCTTGTAGTAACGCGCGCCGGTATGGTCAGCATGCAGTGACTTGATCAGTGCATGCTGGTTTCTTCCTGCGAACGTCACTCCAAGATAGGGGCCTTCCAGTCTGTTTAAGATCCCCACAGCAGTCTGTTTTCATCCTATACTAATTGTTAAATAAGCAAGCTTGCCATCAATCACATCCTGCAAATTGTTATAGCTTTAATCCCCATTAAACTGTTCTCCCGCCCTAATTGGCTAAAAGTTGATTAATAAAAGAAGAATCGCAATATTTTCACAAAAATGCCTAAGTAGAGACCGATCTCCGGATTGGGCGAGAGGGGTGCCTTAAAATCCTTCCCCTCTCGTAACCTGGCTCCCGAACCCAGATATGGTTATGACGGACTGGTGCTTTCACTTTTTCAAATCAAACAGCGCGGCAGGTGCTTTGAAATATGGTTCCTTGGGTGTCGGACCTTCAAACCCGAGTGGCGACTCTATATTCCGAGCGCTTGCCCCATCCGCTGGTGCTCCCGCGATCCGAGGGCCTCTTTTAGAAAGGAACGGAATCCTTTCCTAAGGGCATGCTGCCCACACAACTTGGTAAACCTTGTATCGATACCCAATGTCTATTGGCCCACTGGATTATGCTTTTCAACCATGTATCGATACAAGGGAATTTCCCTTGTATTGATACAGCCTTCGAATTCTCAGGCTCTTCAGCTTCTGGCCTCTGGCTTGGCTTCCAATGGTCTTAGCCACTAGATGGGTCTTCAACTCTTCGTTCTCGGGCTCCGATGGCTCCATTCTTGATCATCTTGATTCTTGGATGCCTCCGGCTCGCTTTAATCTTTAAAACCTTCTTTATTAAGTGGTTTTCCTACAAAATTAAATGAAATAACATACCCTACGCGCAATATTAAATAAACTACTAATTTAACTAAACATAAAGCGATAAAACTAAGGACTTACACCAAGAATATGCATTATTGGGTGCTTATCAGTGGTCGTTGCTAGGCATCATGGATCTCAACAGTTGTCTTCCTCCTAATCGTTTATGGGGGCCGAATCAGTGATTTCTCGGTGTCTGTTTTGGGGGGTTTTGGCCGGCAATGGGATCGATGAATGGTTAGGTTCTCTAATCCTCCATCTCTTTCTCCCCTTTTCTCTTTTTTTGACGCCCTCACTCTGCTGTCGACGTGCTTTGTCATTGTATCTCCGGCGTTCCCCCTCTCAGTTGTGTTCATCCACGTCTCTGCTCCATTTATGGTCTTTCTTTTGGGTTTTTTCGGTTCTTGGCCGAACGACTAGGTGGATCTGGTGATTCTGGGCAAGTCGGCGTTGGTCTCCAGCTGGTTGCATTGTTGGATGCATCGCCTAACAGCTCGGTGAGCTTCCGCGGCAGACTGGTGGTGCATGTTTGGTGTTTTTTTTCCAATGGTAGCATGGTGGTTTTTCTAGAGAAGCACTGTTTCGGGTAGGTTGGTTCTATCAGGTGGTTTGGCTACCGGTGTGGGGCGGCGTTGCTTTGAAGATTCACACAAATTTTGGGTATTCTTTGGCTGGGCCTAGCTCACTTTGGTGGGTTAGTTTTCAAGAGGTTTTGGACTTTTATTTTTCAATCTGGGCATTTTGTAGGGCTTTGTATTTGTTTGAATTAATTGTATTGTTGTATATGGGCTTTGAGGCCTTTAGGTGTTTGGGTGTCATGCCCTATGACTGTAGGGCTTTGCCCTTTAATCCAACTTTAGTTGGATTTCCCTCCTCTTTCCCCCGACCTAGATGTTCTCTTGTCAAGTTTCCTAATAAATTGTTACTTTTGCCGATTAAAAAATAAGTATTTATTTACAATTTTCAAGCTTAAAAATGATGGACTTACTAAAATAATTTTTTGTTCAATATGAGTCTTATTTGATAGATCTTTTGAACGGTGTAAAAAAATCAAAAAAAATTATTTTCATAAATACATTATTTTTTAGTTTAAAAATTGTAAATAAATACATATTTTTTAAGAACCCTTAGCAAAACAGGGCTGAGTACCACTCTAATAATTTCCTCGTCTCTTTTAACCTCTAATCGATCAACATGGCTAGCCTTCATTCTTTTCCTCCGTGTTATACCCTTTCATTCCTCTTCGTCAAAAATAATAGGGAACTGATTTTCGCGCTCCAAAATTTACTGTAGGCGCTCCACCTTTTTGTTTTTATACTGTGATGTTGCTGGCAACATCACAGTATATTTTGTTTTTACACTGTGATGTTGCCAACAACATCATAGTGTAAAAACAAAAAGGTGAAGTGCCTGCAGTAAATCTTGAAGTGCGAATATCAATAGGAGGAGATGAGGGTCAGGGTTTGTAAATTCTGTTTTTGTAAGGAAAACAAGAGATGCATCAAACTAATTGATCCATCCACCTCACCTAAAAAAGTTTCCAGGGCCCATGAGTCTTGGGAAGCCCGCCAGTCTGCACGTTACCTTTTTGTTTGTTTTTCCACTGTTTTAGTAAAAAGTTGGTCCTGTAAAAATGGAGTGTTTGGGTTTTAGATTTGGCCCTTATACATTCTGGACTTAAATACGGGGTAAAAATAATTCGAGATCCGAAATTTCACATATTCTTAACATGAGTTCATAAGGCAACGACCTCTTGGCCCCCGCACCAATCTGCATGAGAACATGTTTGATGGAATTCACCTTAGTTTATAGAATGATTCAAGAGGAGTATGTCCATTAAATTGATCGTCTAAAATAAATTTCACATTTAAGTTTCTTCTATTTACATATATATGGAACCACAACCCGAAATATCAGTCTACAGAGAGGCTAGTTTTGGACATGGGGAATTTCAATTGGTGAACGAGACCTATGCAAAGTGGGAGTGGCATAGAAACGACGACGATGAGCAAGTTGTAGGTGATTCAACATGGTTAACAAGTCTTGCATCCAATCCAGGTAACGTTTAAAAAACTTACGGAACATGCATGTGTTGGTGTGTTGATTTGAACACAATCATTCCCACAAAAGGGACTACACAGAATGACTATTTTATTAGTAAAATAATTCTTAGAATTTATATGTATATGTGTTACTATGGTAAGTCAACGAAATGAATGATTATTTAGGTAAGAACAAAACTTTTTTGTGAAACTGATGAATAATAGAATAATTGTTTTTTAGTTGTATAATTCTTAGAATTCATATGTATGTTATTGTAAATGTAACGACCCTGATTTTTGGTCAGTAAAAATTTCGTTAAAAATTTGAATTTTATTTTATTACTTGGATTCCATTTAAAATTCCTTTCTAATATCCAAAAATCCGTAGTTACTAAATTCTAGTCTTATAAAACTAGATTTCTTCACTCCAAGCAATAAGATCATTTTCTAAAGACAAGTGTGCTAGAGTATTTTCCTAATAATTGAGATGAAGTCTTAGAATTATATTTCTTGACTAGAAATCCTACTTAGCAAGCCTAGTTAGCTTCTAACCGATTCATTGAGATGACCTAGCGACCAATTACACTTTCAACCCTAATTGAATCTTTTGAACCTTTCCAAAACCCTAAAGGAACCCTTTGGACCGATAGAAGTTAGGGAAATCTTTATCCATTGGACAATAGGCTTTCCACCTAAGATATTTTATTAGATTTGACCAAGGTACACTTATATAGTATTATATAGGCTTATGTACACATATTTGAAAGATGTATATCTTATATCCCAATATTATACTTTACTCTTTTACCCTTTGGTCCATAAATGTTAGGAGAATTGTTACCCATTGGTCAATAGGTTAGTCTTCCATCAAGTACTAGACTAATTAGTTTAATGGAATCACCATGAGTCATTGTACTTATATACATACTTTATGAAAGTATAGTACTTACCATCTTTATCCATTGGATAATAAAAGTTAGGGGAATTGTTGCCCATTGGACAATAGGTTAGTCTTTCTACCTAGTACAAGGTCTATTAGTTTAAATAGATTCACCATGAGTCACTGTACTAGTATAGATAGATTATATAAGCCTAGTACTTTCTATCTTTAACCTTTGGATGATAAAAGTTAGGAGGACTATGACCCATTGGTTAATAACTACTAGGGGAATTATTATTCATTGGATAATAGGACTAGTACTAATGTATGTTGGTTAGTAGCATTACCCAATTTTCCCATGGGATTCTCTAGTGAAAGAATAAGACTTATACTTATATTTATATTTCCATAGGATTCTATATGTACCTAAATATTATAATAAGGCAAGTGTATACCTACCCTTTATTAAAATATAGGAAGTACTCATGTGCCAAATCCAATTGTTTATTAGGAAAATCTTACTCTTTCTAAACCCCATTTGTTTATTCTTCTTTTGTCCTTCCATATCTAGTAAGTATACATATATTATACATAGGAGTACAAAGGGGAGAGAGAGAGAGAGAGAGAGAGAGAGGGAGAGAGAGCCGAGAGAGATAGAGGGAGAGAGAGAGAGAAAGAGGCCGGATGAGGGAGAGAGAGAAGGAGTGATGTGTGTGCTAGTGTACTTCCCCAAATCTAGTCAATCTCCTTGGATCATCTTCTTGCATCATCATGTACCACCAAAATCAAGGGTTTTCTTGCACTTGTACACCTAAGGACAACCATATCTAGATTTCTTACTCTTCTAAGTACTAGACAAGACTAGGAAGCCCTTAGAATCACCTACACTTGTCCTAACAAGAAAAATCTTTGTAATCTTTCCGCCTATGTACTTATGTACATTGTACCATGGAGAGAGAGAGAGAGAGAGAGAGATTTCGGATGAGAGGGAGAGTGATGTGTGCAAGTGTACTCTTAAGCCTAGTCATGGTCCTTTGGCCAACACCTCACACAATCCAAGTACCATCAAATCTAGTCATTTCTTTATCCATTGGATAACAAATGTTAGGGGAAAGATTGTCTCTTGGATAATAGACCAACCTTGGCCTATAAATAGAAGGCCACTCCAAGCTTAAACTCACACCTTCACTTCTTGCTCTCACTTCTCTCTAGAATTTCTAAGCTTTCTTCCCCTTCTCTCTAGAAACCATTTTCAGACAGCCTACTGCCCTCCACAAAACCTCATCTTTCTCCTACCTAAATTAGTTTCTAGGATAAACTTCCTTCGGGAAAGTTGTAGGGCACTTCAAGATCTTCAAGTTAGACCCAAGAACCACCCTAATCGGTCAAGAAACGACAAAGATATTGGCATCCGAATTTCGGTCAAAATTCGGATTTCCAGATTCCAGACAGCAAACTGTCCATTCCTTTATCACCATATTCCTCCTACCTAAACCAGTTTCTAGGATCAACTTCCTTCACGAAAGTTGTAGAGCACTTCTAGAGCTTCGATTTCAACTCAAGAACGATCGTATTCGGCCAAATATTGACCGAGTTACTGCCATCCAAAGTTCGGTCCAGATTCGAGAGTTTCACCGCCCGTAGGATTTCCAATTAGCTTATTCGGCCCCGACTAGTTTCGGATCAAGGTAGGATTTTCCTATACCTCCTACACTCTAAGTATATGTCGATTTTCCTATACTTTCGAACTCTAAATATAATTAGAAATGTGTGTGCTTTGAAATATAGATAATCGTGTTTATAGATAGATTAATCTCGACTCATTTTCCTAAGTATAAACAATAGTATGATCACGTAGATTTCCATATCTTCTTTCCATAAATATAAATTGAAATGTGTATACTTTTGAAAGATGGATAATCCTTACTATTTTTTAAAAATAAAGTTTACTTTAAAGTAGGCTAAGAACATGAGATAGATTTTTCACCAAAGTATGGCATATCGTATGCATGATTCGAATCGATTAGAATAAAGATAATGGCATGATCACATAGATTATCTAATCGACACCTCTTGTGAAAACATAAAATCCTTATCAACACTATTCTGATATATGCATTGCAATTCAATAAACATATGCTCTGTTGAACTTATGAAAGAAAGAATGAATATTGAAAGATAATGTTCGTAGCTTAGCTTTAAGTATTCGTATTATGATTATGAGCATGATTATGTGATTATCTGACTACTTGTTGTTGATAAAGCATAAGTGGTTTACCACTCCAAAGGTGTCCGTCCATGTGACACTATGCTTTACCTTGTATGATTAAATGTTGAGTATGATGTTGTGATAAAGTAAACATGCTATTAAATATGGAGTTGGACGATCTTGCTAGTTTAGTTTCAAGATTTCTATGATTACATGAAAGTCTTACCGCGGAGTCTATGCATGAGAACGAGACACGTAAATCGAGAAAGTAAGAAACATGGCACCTAGGGTGTGGATAAAGGAAATATGTCGATATGGATAAAATATCTTTGCGACTACATTGTGGCCGGACGTGGTAGCCCAATGTGAATATGTTTTCAAAAACCGCAATGAGGCCGGACTTGGTAGCCCATTGTGAAGATTGCCAATGGGGCCGGACGTGGTAGCCTCATGTGGCAATATGGCTTGGTTATTCGCGGAGAGGAAGCCAAAGCAAGATTTGAGAAAGATGTTTGAGAAACCGCGATGTTGCCGGACTTGGTAGCCCATCGTGAGCGATGCTAATGGAGCCGGACTTGGTAGCTTCATTAGTAGCGATTTGATGAAGAAACTTTGGAAATGTGGATTTGGTAAAGGTGAAAAGGATGACACGATCTACGATGAGTCGAGTAGGAGAAACACGAAAAGGCATGACACCAACGTTAGAAAGATATCGAATGTGGATGTGTAATTGCTAGCCATGTTGTTGAATGAGCTTGTGTAATTGTCTGTGTGAATTTCTGGTTACTTAGCGATTTTCAAAATGTTGATTTGGGAAATGAAAGGTAACATGGTGACACAGTCTAGGAAACATTGCGTAGGCGAAACTCTGATATCTCGAAAACCAACGATAGTTAAAAGAAAATGCGGATGTGATATTGTTGTTAGCTGTTGAATAAACACGTACTGCGTAGATATCATTATCTGTATGATTCATTGCTGTTATATGTGACTTGCTATGTGTAAGTTAAGAGTTAGTGGGTATGGTTTATTCTATTGAGCTTTGTAAGCTCACGGTGTTGCCTTTGGTGACCCTGACATATTATATTGGTGGCGACGCCGGTATAATGTGTCAGACCTTATAGACGAACAGGGTGAGATGTACACTTTGGAGGCTTTTGGAGCCGAAGAGCTGGCTAGGATGAAAGAGCAGGCGGAGCTGTAGTTAGGAAACTTAGCTTCCTCCCTTATTGAATAAATGTACTCCTTGTGAGGTTGATGATGTAATAATGAGCCAGACTCCATTTGATTTTATCAATAAAATTGTCCTTTAACGTACTCGAAATTTGGGGCGTTACAGTAAACAATTCTTAGGACCACCTCACCCCCTTGCGTAAGAGTGTGAAACGGTTGTGGAAGGGGCTGTAGGATTTATTCCGAGGTGCATACAAGCTAACACCGGAGTTTAAGTTTTTTAGCTTTTGGTTGCAAGTTCCTGAGTTTGGTCAGTGATAAGTATAAATTAACCTCCCAGGGTCAGACCATGCTAAGAGCCCAGCACAGCCCTAAGGGCTCATGCTAGAGTCCCAAGAACATGGAATCTAGCCTATAAGAGCTAGCCTCTATTAGACCAGCCCAAGGACAGAGGCCAACTCACGAGCACAGCTCATAAAAGAATACCGATCTCAGCTCACCAGGTGAGCTCGGTAAAGATGGCAAACCTGTGTAGACACACTATTCTGGACTGTCCAGATTAGTTTACTTACAGTCTTTGATTCCCTAATACTGAATAAGGTCAAGAACTCCTTGAGAATGTTAGTGTGTTTGAACTTTGAGCGTTCCGAGCCTCATTCAAACCCTTTCGAACCCCTTTTCAAACCCTTCAAACCAGAGCCAAAAGGCCTCAACAAAACCCAACTTGCATACGCTGATACAAAACTGGCGTGCGCTGGTACACTGCCACGTGTCAGACATCGGTCAACTTTGACCGTTGACCATGCTGCCATTGGCGCACGCAGGTAACCTACAGGCGTACGCCGGTCAAAGCTTGTCAAATCACCTTTATTCAACCACGTGCACAAGACTTTTGGGCCCCCCAGAATCCTGTTCATTCGTCTGGTTGGTCTGTACGTGCAGGGGATGTTCCCCCCTCTCTCCTACAACTTCCATCACCTTGTCCCATGCATTTAATGCATGGGAGACTTCCCTCCAAACCTAACCAGCCATTTTCAGCTAGTTACATCCCCTCCCTCTCCTCTATATATACCCCCCTTGCGTTTATAAGCAAGGGGTTATAAAAAAAGGCCTAAGTATTCAAGTCTCTAGGGCTTTCTCTCTCAAGTTTCTTGCTCATTCTTTCTCTTCCCCTTTGAAAGAGTAAGCAAGAAGCACCACCTCATACACCATCCTTCCAATATCCTCAATTCCCCTTGTCCATCCATCAAACCTCAAACTCAAGGCTCAAACATTCCAATAGACTCAAAACAAAGGTATACCACCTTTTGTATATGTTCTATTCTGACCCCTAAGGGGGGCTGGCAGGGTCAAGGTTGGTAATCAATACCAGTCCTGGCCCTAAAGCTGGTAAGGCTTCAAAGACGTATATAGCTAATAGTGGCACACGCCAGTAGTATTGAGCCATACGCCAGTCATGGCTGTATGTGCAGTACTAGCGTGGGGTTTAGTGCTTAGCTATTTTCTGTTCTTCTTTCTATCTCATCACCATATTGCATGCTAAAAACTAGTTTACAGCTTTCTGTATTTAGAACTGTGTAGTTGTAGTATTCAATATTAGTTTCTGCTGCTTTGGAATGCCTCTGGAATCCTTCTGGTCATGTTCTAGAGCCCATAAAATGTAAACCCAAGCACTGGATAAAAAGGATGTAACTAGCATACGGTAGCCATATACTGGCGTACGGCAGTAAGATCTAGCCCAGTGGCTGGCCCTTGCATGGCAACTAGGCCTTGGCCTCTGTTTATTCCCCCACACTATTTATGGGGTGTTCTGTTCATTTTATGGCTCCAAAGCCATTTCAACTGTCTGTAACTGTCTAATATCTATTTCATAAACTGTGTGGTTTGTCCTGGGTGTGCACTGGTCCTTTCCAAAGCCCAGAGGGTTGAAAATAAGAGTTGTGAGTTTAGACATATTGGAGTATGCCAGTCTTTGTGTGGCGTGCGCAGGTCAAGTCTGCATGCAGTGGTTTGGCCAATGCATGTAGGCTTCTTCTTGGGCACGTCATTCTGGACCAATGTGTTCCAGTCTGTTCAAAGCACTCACAGAAGTCTATTTTCAATCTATACTAATTGTTTCAATAAAGCAAGCATACCTTTTTGTCACATACTGCAAACTTGTTACAGTTTTAATCCCCTTTAACTGTTCCCCGCCTAATTGGCTAAAAAATGATTAATGAGAGAAAAATGCAAACGTTTTATAAAATGCCCGAGTAGAGACTGATCTCCGGATTGGGCGAGAGGGGTGCCATAAAACACTTCCCCTCTCGTAACTTGGCTCCTGAACGTCAGATATCGAAGGTGACGACAGTCCAGTTTACAAAGCCTTTTTCAATCAAAACGTAGCAGAACGTTTCAATTTCGGTTCCTTGGGTGCATTCCACAAAAACCCGAGTGGCGACTCTAAATTGTAGCGTTTCGCTGTGCTTTTTCGAAAAGGGCGCACCCGAATTTTCAAGGGTGTGTGCCTACAGTGGCGACTCTACTGGGGACAAGGTTAAACCAATTTGCATCATACGGGGGTCATCCTCGTCTTTCAAATTTATAGAAATTACTTCTTCTTTTAGAGGCTGAGCATGCCTTTCGTCTTCCTTTTCGATGAGGGAATACAATTCAGCCAGGATGTTCCCGTCAAAATCTGTTCCTTCATCGTCGGGGTCAACACAGTTTATATAAAAGTCAACAAAATAGTCGGAAGTAGGATCATGCATTTCATAAAACCCTTCAGGGTTGCCAAGTACAGTCGACTCGAACTCAAAGTAAAAGCTATGACGTGGAGGGCCGAGAGGCACAAACTCCGACTCTGAGCTAGACTTAGACTCGATAGACTCTGTGTCAGATTCAGATGTATCGTCAATGCATGTTAGACGTGGAGTCACTACAAGAAAATCGGGATCTAACAACGGTCAAAAGCGTTACTAAAAAACACAAAAAGCGTTGCTAAAAGCAATACCAACGGTTCACCAACCGTTGCGAGATATCCGTTGGTGTAGAGGTATAGCAACGGTTTTGACAAGCGTTGGTACAGATTTTTTTTTAGTAACGGTTTCTTTAGCAACGCTTGTAACCGTTGCTAAAGGCAAGTTTTTTTTTTTTTTAAATCTGGGGTAAAATATGACATGGCAGCCATGTGTCGTCCACGTGTCGCTGACGTGGACACCACCTGGCGCCTGCGTGGTAGCCACGTGTCGTCCACGTGTCACTGACGTGAATGCCACCTGGTGCCCTGTGGCGCCTGCGTGGCAGCAGACGTGGCGCCCGCGTGGCGCATGGCCTTAACACAATTTTGCTCCTCCTGGGAATCGAACCCAGGACCTCGCGTATACGCGCGTGAGTGCAAACCAACTGGGCTAGCCCAGCACTTGTGTAATATTAAGGGACTACTAATATTTATATTATGCGAACTGTCATTAGAGCGTCCAAAATGTAATAATCAAAACCAAAAAGTTGTTAAAGTTAGCAATATTTGCTCAATAAAGTGTTCACATTGTAATAACCAAACTTAGCAACCTCTTAATTAGTAACTCATCAAATTTTGACTTTTAAATAATCAAATCTAATGGTGTCCACATTTTTTCAATCAAATACACCCTTCATTACATAAATTTTTTTTCTCTTTCTCAACAATGTTTCCAGAAAATTATTATTTTTTTCCAGAAACTTTTAAAAAAAACAGTATTTACAAAAAAAAAAATTTAAGTGTTTTAACACAAAAAATTGTTTTTTTTAAAAACAGCTTCTAACAATTTTTCAAAAAAATAAAATACTGTTTTTTAACAAAAAAATTGTTTTTTTTTATTTTTAAAACGGCTTCTAATAAATTTTAAAAAAATAATTTTTAGTAACGGTTATTGGAAAACCGTTGCTATAGTCCGGTTTTTAGTAACAGTTATGGAAAACCGTTGCTATAGTCTTGTAATCTAGTAACGGTTGCATGAAAACCGTTGCTATAGTCCTGTTTCTAGTAACGTTTTGTAAACCGTTGCTACACACCATCTATACCGACGGTTTTTTGAACCGTTGCTAAAAAAACCGTTGGGAGATCCCAAATTTCTTATAGTGAGTGAAGATGGAGTTTTTAATACTGCCCTTTGCTTCCACAGTGAGAGAAGTGGGATCTTCAAGAGTGTCGGGAGAGTCGGGCCCAAGCATCAGTACTTCAACCTCTTCGTCTTCACCAACCAAACCTACTTGGGAGAATAGCATCTCCAAGCTCCCCTGATCAAAAGTCTTCAACTAGTCAGTCTTCTCCTTGATCTTAGCCAGTTGCTTCTTGAATTCTTCCTCGGCAAGCTTATCCTTAGCCAATTCCTCCTCGCTGTCGGACCAGGTGTCAGAAGCGAAGACCTCAAAACCCGGCAGCCAAATGCGAGTCTCCGGATCCCAAAACGGTTCAACGTGTCCCAAGTAAGCAATGCTTCCTCTTTCACGGACAAAGTAGCTGTCGGGATTAACATAAAGGGTTCGAGGCTTTCCCGTATCTTTCCTCTTTTTGGCACCTTTGGGAGGGGGAACGTATCCCAAACCAAAGCCACCTTCGCTAAAAGGAAAGGTAGGGAATTTGGCGATCCCTTGCTGGTTGATCCCGAGTCCCAAACCAGGCATGAACAACATTCTCCTCATTATTTCGAGGGCAGCAAAACTTATGATAAAATCGTCATCCACGGCAATGGCAAGGACGGAGCCAGATGTGTCAAAAAAGAGAAACCCCCGAAGTCTGAATCTTCCTCTCCATGCATGATCCCCAAGATTGGTACTCTGTCTTCGGCATGCGGTTGGTGCGGACGAATGCCAGAGTCTCCGCAAATCGTCAAAGTCCTAGTGGAGTGTCCCAACATGACCTTCTGATGAAGAGTTGAAGGTACGGCCATAATGTCTGCCCTACGGAGCCACGGCCTGCCCAACAACAGATTGAAAGTAGCAGGGATGTCAACCACATGAAATTCCACATCCATCTCAAAGCCCTTAGCATCGAACTTAAGCATTAGAGTCCCTTCGACCACACGGTAAGTGCTATCATATGCTTTGACCGCCAAGTTAGATGGCACAAAGTCTTTCTTAGTGAGACCGAGACGGTAGGCAACCCTCATGGGGTATACGTTGATTGCGGAGCCATTGTCAATAAGCATGGTTGGTACCCAATGTCCCCTACACTTAACGGTGATATGCAACGGGCGATTATGAGCAATCCTTTCGACGGGTAGATCCCTTTCGGTAAAAGTGACGGAGTGCTTGGAGAGAAGCGGCAGTATGACGGCGATCATGGCCTCGGGAGTGATGTCGGTTGGTACCTTGAGATGAGCCAGAGCTGAGGACAACTTCTCACAATGCTCCTTTGAAGAAGATATCAGACCCCAAATAGAAACAGCAGCAAGGATCCGTCGTTGATTTGAAATTGAACGGGCGGACCGCTCGTCCAATTCCAAATCAACGACGGTCCGTCCATCCAAAATTCAAATCAACGACGATCCACCCGTCCAATTTCAAATCAACAATGATCTATCCGTCCAATTTCAAATCAACGACAGCTTGCACTGTCCCATCGAATGGCGGTCTTTCCCGTCCATTCTTGGTATCTCCCGCAGCTGCAATCTACCCATCCCCAATGGATTATTCCCCTGGAGAGTTCACTCTCATGACAGCCTGCTCTGTCCATCAATTCATTCAGCGGCGGTCCTCCCGTCCATATTTTCCCTAGCAGCAGCGACCTATCCGTCCAATCTCAAACAATCAAGTTCTTTAAGTATTTGTTTTTACTTTGCTAGCATGTTCTGTTCTGGATGGGTGTCTAGAAAACCTTTGACATTACTTGTACCAAGTCGATGGTGCTCCAAGTGCTGTCAAAGGGGGATTATTGCAGACACCCTATTCTATACTGTCTAGATTAGTTTACTTACGGTCTTTGATTCCACAATGATGAATAAGGTCAAGAACTCCCCGAGAATGTTAGTGTGTTTGAGCTTTCAGCGTTCCGAGCCTCATTCGAACCCCTTTTCAAACCCTTCAAGCCAGAGCCAAAAGGCCTCTGCAAAACCCAACTTGCATATGCTGATACACAACTGGCGTGCGCTGGTACACTGCCACGTGTCAGTCATCGGTTAACTTTGACTGTTGACCAGACTGCCATTGGCTCACGCAGGTAACCTACAGGCATACGCCGGTCAAAGTTTGTCAAATCACCTTTATTCAACCATGTGCACAAGAATTTTGGGCCCCTCAGAATCCTGTTCATTCGTCTGGTTGGTGTATACGTGCAGGGGATGTTCCCCCCTCTCTCCTACAACTTCCATCACCTTGTCCCATGCATTTAATGCATGGGAGACTTCCCTCCAAACTTAACCAGCCATTTTCAGCTGGTTACATCCCTTCCCTCTCCTTTATATATACCCCCCTTGCATTTATAAGCAAGGGGTTACAAAAAAGGCCTAAGTATTCAAGTCTCTAGGGCTTTCCCTCTCAAGCTTCTTGCTCATTCTTTCTCTTCCCCTTTGAAAGAGTAAGCATGAAGCACCACCTCATACACCATCCTTCCAATATCCTCCATTCCCCTTGTCCATCCATCAAACCTCAAACTCAAGCCTCAAACATTCCAATAGACTCAAAACAAAGGTATACCACCTTTTGTATATGTTCTGTTCTGACCCTTGAGGGGGGCTGGCAGGGTCAAGGTTGGTAATCAATACCAGTCCTGGCCCTAAAGTTGGCAAGGCTTCAAAGCCGTATGTAGCTAATAGTGGCGCACGCCAGTAGTATTGAGTCGTACGCCAGTCATGGCTGTATGTGCAGTACTGGCGTGGGGTTTGTAGATACCTCCCAAACAGGGCATCGCCATACAAATTGATCGTTGCAGTTTGATTGGTTGTTCGCTTCGTAAACCAAAATCGTGGACATTCCCATGGCTAGGAACATCGCCACACGATAACAGTTATCATAAAAACAGAGTCGCCACCTAATTTAAGAAAACGAGGAAAAAACATATAGAGATTTTGGGCTCGGGAGCCAAAGGTACAATGAGGGGAAGGTGTAGGCACCCCTTTCTGCCCAGTCGTGAGACTGGCCCATAATCGCTCAACATAAGATTAACACATGCATTGCTTAATTCTAAACACGTAAACTGATTAATTAGCCTTTAAACAGTTAATAAGGTGAGTCGAGACGATAAGTAAACATGCATCAGTAAGTAGAATAAAACAAACATGTCCCATGGAGATGGATCTCACGGCTGGTGAATGGATGTCACGGCCGAGAGATCCTCCTGTTTTGATGTATCGTCCGCTGGATCGAAGATCCGACCGAGGTTCTTCCTCACACCAGATTATACGACTAACAGATAATCAAAAGCTTTGATTAAGCATAAAATAGAAAAACAAATTGAACCAGAGGTCCCTGGGCCTCACCACTTTGATCCCTCAATGGCTTGATTACTTCAGATTGAATGGGATTGACTGATTGCTTCTTGAAACCCTAGGGTTAGGGTTTGAACTTCGGGGTTTGGATCGTCGGATTGTGGTTGCCTTCGGGAGGTTGGGGCTTTTGTAGAGGGGATGTGATAGTGTATTTCAACAAAATTTCGTGTCTGATGGGGGTGTATTGACCTATTAATTTCAGAACCCAAGGGTCCCTTTATATAGGCATAGGGATGACTCACTCCATCCAATCAAAACGCACGATTGGAATTGAAATTGCAATGCAATACAAACTCTTTAAGGCTATCGTCTAACGTAGCCCGAACGCATCGGGATTTGGCTGCTAGGGTTTTGTGAACGGATCAAACGATCGACAGAACGTTCTACAATCTGGAAAATAGACGATCTGGCGGCCGGGCAAAGGATCTGGCGGCCGAGTAATTGATGTTGCAACCGAGGAATGGACCTAGCGGCCGGCTAATAAATCTCTTAGGGAGATTTTCAAACAACAGGTTTCATGGGTGAAGAAATTTTGTTGAGGCCGTGAGATCAATGTCACAGCCGACAGATGGATTCTCCTGGGATACTGTAGACACCCCAATTTGGCCTAATGATTATTTCAAGTCCCACCTTGGGGACCATCCCGATGATGAAATGGATACAGTTATTGCTAATTGACTTCCTGTGAACCTTAGGACTTTCGGTAAGAACTTTTAGCCACTTAGAGGACCCAATCCAGAGCCAAATAGCCTTTCAGATAGAAGTACAGTATCCTAGGAGAATCCATCTGTCGGCCGTGACATTGATCACACGGCCCCAACTTCAATTCTTCACCCGTGAAGCCTATTGCTTGAAATATCCCTGAGAGATCGATTAGCCGGCCGCCAGATCTATCCTTCGGCCGCAATATCATTCCTTTGGCCGTTACATCCTTTGATCGGCCGCTAGATAGTCTATTTTCCAGATTCTGGAATGTTCTATCAATCGTTTGATCCGTTCACAAAACCCTAGTAGCCTTTTTCCGATGCGTTCGGGCCACGTTCAGGGATCACTATGAAGAGTTTGTATCACTCCCCAACTCCAATTCCCACCGTGCGTTTTGATTGGACGAGTTGTGTCATCCCTAGTGCCCATATAAAGAGGGCTTCGGCTTAGAAATTGAGAGACTAACACACCCCCATCAACCACGAAACTCTGCAGAAATA
Source organism: Rhododendron griersonianum (assembly GCA_018127125.1). Lineage (NCBI taxonomy): Eukaryota > Viridiplantae > Streptophyta > Magnoliopsida > Ericales > Ericaceae > Rhododendron > Rhododendron griersonianum. Next base: position 40,016,704 of record CM030791.1, read on the forward strand.
CACTCTCATATCCCCTCTACAAAAACCCCAACCTCCCAAAGGCAGCCATAATCCGACGATCCAAACCCCGAAGTTCAAACCCTAACCCTAGGGTTTTCGAGAAGCAAATCAGTCAATCATCCTAAATCCGAAGCAATCAAGCAACTGAGGGATCAAGGTGGTGATGCCCATGGGCCTATGGTTTGATCTCTTTTACATTTTTGTACTATAATAATAGTATTTTGATTTCCTGTTAATCGTTTAAATCTGGTGTGGGGGAGAACGCCGGCTGGGTCTTTGATCCTTCGGCCGGTACATTGATCCAGAAGGATTTCTCGGCCGTGACATCCATTCACCAGCCGAGGGATCCATTCTCTGGGATAGTTTGTTTTCTATTTTGATGTATGTTTTCATTACTATTTTGGCTCACATTATCAACTGTTAAAGGCTAAATAACCAGATTATCTTTTTGAATTAAATAAAGCAAATACTAATCATATGTTGAACGACGATGGGCCAATCTTACGACTAGGCAAAGAGGGGTGCCTAACACCTTCCCCTTATTGTACTCTTGGCTCCCGTACCTGGAATCTCTATCTCTTTTCCTAGTTTTTTTATAAACTAGGTGGCGACTCTATTTTGATGATAATCGTTATCGTGTGGCGATGATCCTAGCCATGGGAATATCCACGATCCTGGTTTATGAAGTGGAACCAAACAAGCAATGATCAATCTGTATGGCGATGCCCCGTTTAGGAGGTGTCTACAGGTACTGTACTTCTGTCTGAAAGACTATTTGGCTCTGGATTGGGTCCTCTAAGTGGTTAAAAGATCTTACCGAAAGTCCTAAGGTTCACAAGAAGTCAATCATCAATCACTGTATCCATATCATCATCGGGATGGTCCCCAAGGTGGGACTTGAAATAATCGTTAGGCCAAATTGAGGTGTCTACAGATGCCCCTCTTTGACTGAACTTAGACGGATCGTGAGACATGTTTAAGTAAGAGTCAAAGCTGTAAAAGCAACTCAATTTGGTCCAATCACTATTCCAAGGGATTTTCGAAAAAGGTTTTAGTTATGGTCGGGTCGGGAGGCTGCGTATGTATTCCACAGGGGAAATTCAGACCAACCGTAGTTCGGAAGGGCAATAAAGAAAAAGTTTGGAGGGTTAGAAACAGAAGACGTATCTTTAGGAACATACCTAGGCTAAACCAGGATTTTGACGGAGGATAGTTGAAGGAGCGCGGGGCTGCCGGGGGAATTTTTGCGGAGAGCGTCCTTAGTATTTTGGGGTAGATCAATACACGGTGGGTGAGTCGTTTGCTTTTCTTGATCATCCTTACTTTGACTGAGGGTAGCTCGGTAGAGTAGCCTATCCTTACGAATGAGCTGGAAGGAATTGATGTAATTGGGGTGGAATCCAAACCATCTGCTGAAGATGAATCGGACGTTGTTTTGAGATATGGGGTGGAACCCAAGCCATCTTCTGGAGACGAGTTGGATGCCGTTTTTGAGATATGGGGGGCGCAAGACCAGTAACTAGAGCACGGAGCTTTGAGATGAGAGAACCGAGGCACGGAGCCGGTTGTAGTCATGAGGCAAGAACCTGAGGAGTCGGAGCCTTGAGCTTGACGTGATTTGAACCGAGACGTGGAGCTGGTTGCATTCTGATGGTCTGTGCACGGAGCTTTCTCATCATAAATTTTGGTGTAGAGCCAAAGGATCGAGGCGCTGGACCGATCAATAAAATCAAGGCGTAGAGCCGGTTGTTTGTAGGATTGACCTGTTTCATGAGAGATAGATATGCAAAGTATATGATGATGATGTTGATTGTTAGATGTGAGCAGATATGATAATGGTGGTGTAATTGATGCAGACTCGATGTGATAGTGATTATGCAATGTGCACGGGCCCGTGCGTGTGCGTTTGATTTAAGCGTAGAGCTTCTTTCAAGTTCTGGGCTTGAGCATTCAGAGTATAAAGCTCGAGCATTCGGAGGGTAGAATCCAAGCATTCAAAGTACAGGCTTTGAGCATCCAGTACGCAATGGTTGGGCATTCAAACGTAGAGTTTCAGCATTCAAGTGTAAAACTTGAGCATCCAGTACACAGTGATTGGGCATTCGAAGAGCTTCGAGCATTCAAAATGTTAGATTTTGAGCATTCAAGCGTAGAGCTTGAGAACAAATGATATCTTGTTGATTGTGGTGGCGTAGAGCCATTTGAGCATTGTTGTGGCGTACAGCCAGTTGAATGACTGGGCGTGGAGACGTTGAATGACTGGGTGAAGAGCCGTTAAGCGACTGGGCGTAGAGCCTGCTAGGATGGGTGTAGAGTCGCTGAATGATAGATGTGGGCGTTTGAATGTATGTATTTCGAAGAGCAAGTAATCTCCAGTAATTAGCTTGCTGTTACGGAGAGAGAGTTTCTTCATGCTCGGGCATGCCCCAAAGGCTAGTTCTGATCATTGTCTCTGTTGGTCACGGACCCAGAGCTTCATAATGGCTTGAATTGGTACACTGAGCAAGATAGATTAGGAGGCCAAGAAATAGATCCAGCGGCCAATTAATAGATGTATCGGCCGAAGGATCAAACCCTCGACCACGTAATCGCTTCATTTCCAGGGACCTAAAAATGGCCACGGCCTCGGTTGTTTCATTTCATTTCTCTCTCTTTCTTCTCTGTTCCTCTATGTCCGAGAGTTCCACCAAAGACCCTCTCACTTATCCTCGTTCCTGTCAGCTTCGGGCCATGGATGATGTACGGCCAGGAATCACGGAGGGAGTCCGGATGTTCTTGGTCTTGTCTTTATGTTTGATTAGAGACCCCCGCATGGGAGGCTTGTTTCCGTGATGCGGAACTCCTGGGGTGGCGGTCGTACGCCGCATGGTGATTTTTTAGGTTATGTGGTGATTCTTCTAAGCCATGTGGTGTCTCTTTTGCACTGTCGCCCCAGGGGTGTCCTTTTTCCCTTTTTTGCAGCTGGTGTAGATACCCCAATTTGGCCTAATGATTATTTCAAGTCCCACCTTGGGGACCATCCCGATGATGATATGGATACAGTGATTGCTGATTGACTTCCTGTGAACCTTAGGACTTTTGGTAAGAACTTTTAGCCACTTAGAGGACCCAATCCAGAGCCAAAAAGCCTTTCAAACAGAAGTACAGTATCCCAGGAGAATTCATCTATCGACCGTGACATTGATCTCACGACCTCAACATCATTTCTTCACCTGTGAAGCCTGTTGCTTGAAAATCTCCCTGAGAGATCGTTTAGCCGACTGCCAGATCTATCCCTCGGCCGCAATATCATTCCTTCGGCCGCCAGATCCTTTGCTCGGCCGCCAGATCGTCTATTTTCCAGATTCTGGAACGTTCTGTCAATTGTTTGATCCATTCACAAAACCCTAGCAGCCTTTTTCCAATGCGTTCGGGCCACGTTTGGGGATCACCATGAGGAGTTTGTATTGCATTGCAATTCCAATTCCAACTGTGCGTTTTGATTGGATGGAGTGAGTCATCCCCATGCCTATATAAAGGGGCCTTCGACTCCGAAATTAGATACACAATTCATTCTCTACAGCCATGCAACTCTGCAGAAAAACACCCCCAAATCCCTTCTACAAAAGCCCTAACCTTCCGAAGGCAGCCACTAATCCGACGGTTAAACCCTGAAGTTCAAACCCTGACCCTAGGGTTTCAAGAAGCAATCAGTCAATCACCCTCAATCCGAAGCAATCAAGCTACTGAGGGATCAAGGTGGTGAGGCCCAGGGGCCTCTGGTTTGATTTATTTTCTGTTCATACTCTTAATCGTAACATTTTGATTATCTGTTAACTGTTTAGTCTGGTGTGACGAAGAACGTCAGCCAGGGCTTCGATCCCTCGGCCGGTACATTGAACCAGGAGGATTCCTCGGCCGTGAAATCCATTCACCGGCCGCGGAATCCACCCCCTGGGACAGTCTGTTTGTTTTCTGTTTTCTGATGCATGCTTTCAATTACCGTCTCGGCTCACCATTAACTACTTAAAGGCTAAATAAATAGACTATGTGTTGGAATTAAATAAAGCATGAATTAATCGTATGTCAAACAACTATGGGCCAGTCTCACGATTGGGTAAAGAGGGGTGCCTAACACCTTCCCCTTATTGTACTTTTGGCTTCCGTACCCAGAATCTCTATCTGTTTTTCCTAGTTTTTATAAACTAGGTGGCGACTCTGTTTTGATGATAACCGCCATCGTGTGGCGATGTTCCTAGCCATGGGGATATCCACGATCTTGGTTTACGAAGCAAATAACCAAACAAACAGCAACGATCAATCTGTATGGCGATGCCCCGCATCAGGGAGGTGTCTACAGCCGGTCTCTGGTGTTCAGACCACAAGGAGATTCGGCATCCTCTTCTCCTTCTTTTTTTGTTTTTCTTCCTGCATAGGTTAGTTTGACAGGAAACCGATGTATAGTTTGTTTAGGAATTGTGGGATGATCCACTTTGTGATGTAAAAAGTTTTTGTTTAATGAAACAAAGTCTTTTGTTCTGATATGTGATTGTGTATGCTTTTATTTGCACCGTTTGTATTGCAAAAAATTGGTAGTTTGGTGAAAATTTGGTGAATTGGACAAAACTGTGGAACTCCTCTGGGAAATAGTCGTTCTAGCGGCCAAGGGATCGATTCATCTTTCTGGGGTTGACTTTGAGTCAGCCTTGATTTTCTAGGGCCGAGGAATCGATTCTACGGCCGTTATATCGAAGCGCCGGCCGAGAGACCGACTTGGTTAATGTGGATTTAGAATCCGATTCCGATTCAAACTAGGACTCAACCTAGCCAATAATTATGCGTTCTATGAACTCGATAGCTTTGTTTGCAGCAGTTTCTTTCATATGGTACAATTGGTCCTTGATCAGTGGTTGGATTCCTTCAATGGCCTCGACCGTCTACACTTTAAGTCCTTTGGTATGGACTTCATCTTCTCTCTTCGCCAAATTCCTGTGATTTTCGCTTTCCTTCGGGCAGCCACTAGCTTGTGGGATCCTACTCTTCATGTCTTTCGATTTAGGAGAGAAGAATTGTGTCCTACCATCGAGGAGTTTGCAACTATCATGGGTCATTCGGATAGAGAAGGTCTCATTGTCCCTAACCCTTTGTTCAATCGCAGTAACCTTTTGAAGGTTCTACTCCAAGTTTAGAAACATGAAGTTAGGTTCTTCATGGTGAACGGAAGGTTGGAAACCCTACAGATTGTTTAGCGTTTCGGTACAGCTGAAGCTCATCATCAAGTCTCTCGACAGAAAGCGTGCTTTCATGCGCGATGTGTCTGTCTTCTCCACTATTACTTGCTCGGCCTCTCCTCCGGCCATGCTGATTCTATACTGCTCGATTTCGCTCAACAGATTGGAAACCGTGTAGGTTTTGCTGGTTTAGTGTTAGCAGAGACCTTGATAGGTCTTGATGCGGTGAAGGGTAATCCAACTACCCAGTTCTCAGGCAGTCCCTTGTTACTGCAGGTTTGCTCTTTACTTGTTTATTGCTAAGTTATCTTTCCACTCATCACTCTTTTGTTTTGACTTACGTGTTCTCACAACTCACAATTATTCCCTTGTTTTCTATAGGTATGGCTTTATGAAAAGCTGAGGGTATGGGATGTGCCAGAGCGTCTTCCCTATAGTTCAGACCACTGCATGGAGCGTCGTGTGACCAAACAGTTTCCAGCTGAGGCTGCTTGGAAGGCATGGATGGAGACTCGCAAGGGCGATCGAATTCAATGGGTTTGCCCCTGGTATGGTGATGAGAGCATGACTGCAAGTACCATGAACCATTTTGGCATTGCGGCGATCGGTATCACTCTGGTTACCTTCTACTTTCCTGCCCGCTTTCAAAGGCAGTTTGGGGCTAAACAAGTCAAAGTCTTGGGTGACCCTGAGTATGCCATTTCCAAGGTTCATGATGCCAGCTTTCGTCACAATATGCTTCGTCTATGGCCGAATCAGGTGATGCAAGAGGTTGCTGGGAACTCTGCTGACAAGCTATCGAATTCGTATAAGTGCTGGTTGGAGAAAAACCTTTTGAAGGACAAAAGTGCGAAGAGAAGGAAGACCTAGAGATTGACAAATTGCTTATGGTTTTTTTTTCAAAAGATGTTCTTTGTTTGATTCTAGCTTTCATAGATTTGAGGATTGATTGAGCTTGATTTTCCTTTTTCATTGAAAATAGTAAAACATTTGGTTGTTTTATTGAAAATGCTATTGCCATGGTTTGGTAGTGAGCATGCTTTAGGATAGACCTAGAAATTTGGAAGTGATAGCAGTGGCCGAATCTCAATCTAGAGATTGCCTACGTATACCATGGAGGGAATCAGGCCATAAACGAAGTTCCAAAAATGAGATTTGTTTTGTTTTAGCTAGGGTTCGCTCGGGTATTTTCCTCTCCTTTTGTGCTCTTGATTTTGCCTAAACCGCCCTTGCAGGTTTTTAGTCTAGCGAGCGTTTTATTTATGCCTTAGTTTTTGCCTAAGCCGCCCTTGCGGGTTTTCGGCCTAGCAGGCTTGCTCTAATTTTTGCTTGGGTCCGCCCACCCTTGTAGTTTTCAGCCCAATGAGCATCTCTCAGGGGTAATACTTCCTCAGCTTGTCGATGTTGACCGGTGTTGCGAATTCCATCCCATCCAGGTCTGCAATGTAGGCTGCTCCTCTAGATAGTATGCGTTTGATAAAGTAGGGTCCTCCCCAGTTTGGTCTAAACTTGCCTCTCGGGTCTTAAACGTGGCGACAGATTGCTTTGAGCACCATGTCTCCCACTTTGATGTCTCGTGGCTTCACCTTTTTGTTGAATGCTCGTGCGATGCGGCGTTGATACCCTTGCACATGGTATAACGTTCTCAACCTTCTTTCATCTAGCAATGCTAACTCGTCGTAGCGGTTTTGAACCCAGTTTTCTTCGATTATTCCAGTCTCAGCCAGAACCCTTAGTGAGGGTAGCTCTAGTTCGATCGGCAAGACAGCTTCCATCCCATAGACTAGGGAATAGGGGGTAGCCCCAGTTTAAGTCCTTTCAGTTGTTCGATAACCCCATAGTGCTAGTGGTAGCATTTCAGGCCAGTCTGTGTAGATGTCAATAGTCTTCCACAGAATCCTTTTGATGTTTTTGTTTGCAGCCTCAACTGCTCCATTGGTTTGAGGTCGATAAGTAGATGATCGATGATTCTGTATCCCAAATTCAGCAAAAAGCTTCTTTGTTGCCCCCCTTGAAGTGCGATCCATTATCACAGATGAACTCGTGAGGTACACCATACCGATAGATGATATTGGTGCGGATAAATTTGGCCACATGAGTGGCTTTGAGGGTAGAATAAGAAGCTACTTCTACCCATTTGGTGAAGTAGTCGATGGCCACTAGAATGAATTGATGCTTGTATTTTCCCTTTGGATTTATACTCCCAATGACGTCTATCCCCCAGGTGGAGAATGGCCAAGGGGACGTCATGCTATATAATTCCGTAGGGGGAATACGCATGCGATCACCGTGAGTTTGGCATTTGAAACATCGGTGGACATAGTCAGCGCAATCAGCCTCCATAATAGTCCAGTAGTATCCCTGACGCATGATTTTCTTTGCCATCGTTGCCCCATTCATGTGCGGCCCACAGATTCCTTCGTGTATTTCCTCCATTATCTTACGGCTTTCTTCCGTGGTGATGCAAAGTTGATTGGGGCCCAGATGCACTCTTCGATACAGTGCCCCTCTGCAGACTACGAATCGGGTGGCAAACTTCCACAGAGCCATTTTGTCATTTGAGGTGGCTTCGGAGGGATACTCTCCCTCTTCTAGGAATTTCTTAAAGTTTCATACCATGGCTTTCGATCGTCCTCACCTTCTTCGGTGAAGGTGCATTCGCATGCTGGTTTGACCTTCTGCTTGATCATGAGAGGCTGCATTGTGAATCCCAAGGGTATCTCGACCATAGAGGCTAGTGTTGCTAGTGCATATGCAAACCTATTGCTCACTCGTGGAGTGTGCATGAAGATGACTGAGTCAAATTGTGGAATTAAAGTTTCCAACACAGAGTGGTATAGCTTCAACGTGTCTTCCTTGACCTTCCAGTCCCCTCTTGCTTGGGACACTACCAGGTTTGAACCTCCAATGACTTCTACCCTTTTTGCCCCTAGTTCCAGGGCTGCCTCCATTCCAGCAATGCAGGCTTCGTATTCAACTTGGTTGTTGATGACTTCAAACCTCAGTTTATATGACAAAGGGATATGAGAGTCGTTTGGGGAAACTAGCAATACCCCTATGCCATATCCACATTGGTTTGATGCTCCATCAAAGTAAAGCTGCCAGGTGTCGTCCAAAAGACATAGGATGTCTTTGTCAGGGAACATGAAGTCTTCTGCCTCGGCCTCTGTCACAGGGTGATCTGCCAAGAACTCTACCACAGCCCTTCCTTTCATTGATTTCCTTGTCATGTATTTGAGGTCAAATTCTGCCAGCAGCAATACCTAGCTAGCTTTCTGATAAGTGTTGGCTTCTCGAAAAGATATTTGATTGGGTCTAAACGAGAAACCAACACTACCGGATGTGCTAATAGGTAGTGCCTTAGTTTCTTTGTGGCCCATACTAGCCCCCAATAGGTTTTCTCGAGGGGAGTGTACCTTGTTTCATAGTCCATCATTTTCTAGCCGAGGTAGTATATGGCACACTCTACTTTGGCGTCGTTTTATTGCGCTAGCATACATCCCATGGATATGTCCGTTACTGAGAGATACAGAATCAGTGGTTTCCCAGGGATGGGTGGTGATAACACGGGTGGATTCTGAAGATACTCTTTGATCGCCTCGAATGCTTGCTGACAGTCCTGGCTCCACTCAAAATCAGTACCCTTCTTCAAAAGCTTGAAAAGAGGTTCACAGGTGGCTGTGAGTTTGGAAATGAACCTGCTGATGAACTGTACTTTCCTCAGAAAGCTCCTTACTTCCTTTTCTGTCTTTGGTGGTGATATCTCCATGATAGCCTGTATCTTGGAAGGGTCTACTTTGATTCCTCTTTGAGTGATGAGAAATCCTAGCATTTTACCGACCGTTACCCCAAAAGTGCATTTTTGAGGATTAAGACGTAGCTTGAATTGCCTAATTCTCTCAAAGAACTTTTGCAGGGCTTCATAGTGTCCTTCCCTTTCTTTCGACTTGACTATCATATCGTCGACATATACCTCTACTTCTTTGTGCATCATGTCGTGTAGCAGTGTTGTTGCCATCCTTTGGTAAGTGGCTCCAGTGTTCTTCAACCCGAATGGTATTACATGGTAGCAGTAGGTTCCCCATGGCGTGGTGAAGGTGGTCTTCTCTCTATCTTTGAGAGACATCAGAATCTGATTATACCCAGAAAACCCATCCATGAAAGATAGTAGTGCATGCCCTGCGGTGTTGTCCACAAGCTCGTCTATGTGTGGCAATGGAAAATCATCCTTTGGACTGGCCTTGTTGAGATCTCGAAAATCTACACAAACCCTGATTCCTCCAGTTTTCTTCGGTACTGGAAATATGTTAGCTACCCACTGTGGGTACTCGGTGACTATGAGAAAACCGGCATTGATTTGCTTAGTGACTTCTTCTTTTATCTTTAAGACCCAATCAGGGCGCATACGCCTGAGCTTTTGTTTAACAGGTTTTACATCATGATGGAGGGGAATTTTGTGCTGAACAATTTCGGGGTCTATTCCAGGCATGTCCTCGTAAGACCAGGCAAAAATATCTTTGTATTCTTTTAGCAAGAGGATTAGTTTTTCACTTTCTTGAGAAGATAGTGTTGCACCAATTTTAACCAATTTGGTCTCGTTTTCAGAGCTTATGTTTGCTGTGATTATTTTCTCAGAAAAAGGTTTAGCGTGCCTTTCTTCTTCTCTCTCGATGAATTCTTGAATTTCTTTTGGAATTTCTTCCTCAAAATTTGGATTGTCAGAATTCACATAGTTAATTATAGGCAAAGTGAAATACTCTAAATCTTCCTTCTCATTGCTAAAACTGTCAAAAGACATTTCAGAGTCAAATTCAAAATAAATGTTATGCTTAGGTGTTTTGACCAGGTTTTCCTTACTAGACTCAGTAGTTTGAAAAGATGAAATGCTAGACTCGGATTGAGTTGATTCGGAGTCGGAATCAGAATCGGAACTAAGATCGGAATCAGCATTTTTCATTTTGTATTTTAGAGTGTGTTCCACGGTCCAGTTAGGGTAATCCCCTTTCTCAGCATCCACAATCAGCTCAAAGCAGCCTTGTTTATCACCAAGGTTGATCATCAGCACCTCACTGTCATCTTGATTTGCACTTTCATTATTGTCACCCTGCAAGTCTCGGAGGGCCATTTGGTTTGCTATTGCCGTGATTTCTTCCAGTTGAGCTTCAATCTCTACTTCGTTGATGTTGTTGACTCTTCGTGTGCAGACAAATCCCCAGCAATTACCAAAGCTATTTGTGATGGGATGGATTACCCTTATTTGATTGTTGGTAACCCCCTCATCAAAGAGTAGATTCAGTGATATTTCGTCTAGTTAGTGGATCATTGTTAACAGACTTTACTTCTTCTGCTTTGCCAACTTCTTCATCATCGACTGTTCTTGCGAACATGACATGATCGTCTTTGGTAATGATTACTGTAGGCTTTGGTTGATCTACTGGAGTGATGTATTTGGATGGGTCAAAAATCTTGGCAGCAGGGTAGAATGGGCCAGATAGCTTGGTGACAACTTGAAAGTGCAAATCGAACATGAACAGTGATGCAACCATTTTTTCCCTGAAATTTTTTCCTTTAGTTAGATTGGTTTAGCTTACCCTTTTCTTTTTGGTTTTAAGAGGCCCCTAAGGTATAACCTGCAAAAGAAAACTTTACAACATACATATGTACAAGGTGTGAGGAAGAACTCTTACAACCAAATGCAAGTAGGTTCCTAGCCTGTAGGTTCCTGTCTTATTTTTATAAGTTCTATGGCTTTCTAACACATGTAAAGTTTCGGTAGTCTCAGGGTGCTCCGTTGTCAAAGGACACCAGTCCTTCTGCTTGCCCATCTTAGGCAGCGATCGGGCGGTTCCCTTTTTGATATATCACTAGGTATAAGTGACTGTGGAGTTTGCTGGAACCCCTAACATAGCCCGTGACATGCCGGGGTATTAGGTGAACTCAACGAGGTTGCCCGCTCGATGCATATGATAAAAGAATTAAACAAAACATGTGTTAGTTTTATGTCGAACTTTCTGGTTATGGCTCTCTAGTCCCCAGCAGAGTCGCCAAAAACTGTAGACACCTCCCAAACGGGGCATTGCCATACAGATTGATCATTGCTGTTTGATTGGTTGTTTGCTTCGTAAACCAAAATTGTGGACATTCCCATGGCTAGGAACATCGCCACACGATAACGGTTATCATAAAAACAAAGTCACCACCTAGTTTAAGAAAACTAGGAAAAACAGATAGAGATTTTGGGCTCAGGAGCCAAAGGTACAATGAGGGGAAGGTGTTAGGCACCCCTCTCTCCCAGTCGTGAGACTGCCCATAATCGCTCGACATAAGATTAACACATGCATTGCTTACTTCTAAACACGTAAACTGATTAATTAGCCTTTAAACAGTTAACAAGGTGAGCCGAGATGATAAGTAAAAATGCATCAAAAAGCAGAATAAAACAAACAAGTCCAGGGAGATGGATCTCGCGGCCGGTGAATGGACGTCACGGCCGAGAGATCCACCTATTTTGATGTATCGGCCGCTGGATCGAAGATCCGACCGATGTTCTTCCTTACTCAGATTATACGACTAACTGATAATCAAAATTTATGATTAAGCATAAAAACAGAAAAATAAATTGAACCAGAGGCCTCTAGGCCTCACCACCTTGATCCCTCAGTGGCTTGATTACTTCGGATTGAATGGGATTGACTGATTGCTTCTTGAAACCCTAGGGTTAGGGTTTGAACTTCGGGGTTTGGATCGTCGGATTGTGGCTGCCTTCGGGAGGTTGGGGCTTTTGTAGAGGGGATATGAAAGTGTATTTCTGCAGAATTTCGTGGCTGATGAGGGTGTATTGACCTATTAATTTCGGAACCCAAGGGTCCCTTAATATAGGCATAGGGATGACTCACTCCATCCAATCAAAACGCACGATTGGAATTGGAATTGCAATGCAATACAAACTCTGTAAGGCAATCCTCCAACGTAGCCCGAACGCATCGGGATTTGGCTGCTAGGGTTTTGTGAACGGATCAAACGATCGACAGAACGTTCCAGAATCTGGAAAATAGACGATTTGGCGGCCGGACAAAGGATCTGGCGGCCGAGTAATTGATGTTGCGGCCGAGGAATGGACCTGGCGGCCGACTAATTGATCTCTCAGGGAGATTTTCAAACAACAAGTTTCACGGGTGAAATAATGGTGTTGAGGCCGTGAGATCAATGTCACGGCCGACAGATGGATTCTCCTGGGATACTGTACTTCCTAAAAGGCTATTTGGCTCTGGATTGGGTCCTCTAAGTGGCTAAAAGATCTTACCGAAAGTCCTAAGGTTCACAAGAAGTCAATCAGCAATCACTGTATCCATATCATCATCGGGATGGTCCCCATGGTGGGACTTGAAATAATCGTTAGGCCAAATTGGGGTGTCTACAGGGTTCAGTGCTTAGCTATTTTCTGTTCTTCTTTCTATCTCATCACCTTATTGCATGCTAAAAACCAGTTTACAGCTTTCTGTATTTAGAATTGTGTAGTTGTAGTATTCAATTTTAGTTTCTGCTGCTTTGGAATGCCTCTGGGATCCTTTTGGTCATGTTCCAGAGCCCAGAAAATGTAAAGCCAAGCATTGGACAAAAAGGATGTAACTGGTGTACGGTAGCCATATACTAGCGTACGGCAGTAAGATCTAGCCCAGTGGCTGGCCCTTGCTTGGAAACTAGGCCTTGGCCTTTGTTTATTCCCCCACACTGTTTATGGGGTGTTCTGTTCATTTTATGGCTCCAAAGCCATTTCAACTGTCTGTAACTGTCTAATATCTATTTCATAAACTGCGTTGTTTTGTCTTGGGTGTGCACTGGTCCTTTCCAGAGCCCAAAGGGTTGAAAATAAGAGTTGTAAGTTTAGACTTACTGGAATACGCCAGTCTTTGTGTGGCGTGCGCAGGTTAAGTCTGCATGTAGTGGTTTGGCCAGTGCATGCAGGCTTCTTCTTGCGCACATCATTCCAGACCAGTATGTTCTAGTCTATTTAAAGCGCTCACAGAAGTCTGTTTTCAATCTATACTAATTGTTTCAATAATGCAAGCATACCATTTTGTCACATACTGCAAACTTGTTACAGTTTTAATCCCCTTTAACTGTTCCCTGCCCTAATTGGCTAAAAATGATTAATGAGAGAAAAATGCAAACGTTTTATAAAATGCCCAAGTAGAGACCGATCTCCGGATTGGGCGAGAGGGGTGCCATAAAACCCTTCCCCTCTCGTAACCTGGCTCCCGAACCTCAGCTATCTAAGGTGACGACAGTGCAGTCTACAAAATCTTTTTCAATCAAAACGTAGCAGAACGTTTCAAGTTCGGTTCCTTGGGTGCATTCCACAAAACCCGAGTGGCGACTCTAAATTGTAGCGTTTCGCCACGCTTTTCCGAAAAGGGCGCACCCGAATTTTCAGGGGCGTGTGCCCACAATGGCGACTCTACAGGGGATAAGGTTGAACCAATTTGCATCATACGGGGATCATCCTCGTCTTTCAAATTTACAGAAATTACTTCTTCTTTTAGAGGTTGAGCATGCCTTTCTTCTTCTCTTTCGATGAGGGAACGCAATTCAGCCAGGATGTTCCCATCAAAATATGTTCCTTCATCGTCGGGGTCGACACAGTTTATATAAAAGTCAGCAAAATAGTCAGAAGTAGGATCATGTATTTCATAAAACCCTTCAGGGTTGCCAAGTACAATCTTTTCAAACTCAAAGTAAAAGCTAAGACGTCGAGGGCCGAGAGGCACAAACTCCGACTCTGAGCTAGACTTAGACTCGATAGACTCTGTGACAGATTCAGATGTATCGTCAAGGCATGTTAGACGTGGAGTGAACATGCAGTTTTTAATACTGCCATTGCTTCCACAGTGAGAGAAGTGGGATCTTTGAGACTATCGGGAGAGTCGGGCCCAAGCATCAGCACTTCAGCCTCTTCGTCTTCGCCAACCAAACCTACTTGGGAGAATAGCATCTCCAAGCTCCCCTGATCAAAAGTCTTCAATCAGTCAATCTTCTCCTTGATCTTAGCCAACTGCTTCTTGAATTCTTCCTCGGCAAGCTTATCCTTAGCCAATTCCTCCTCGCTGTCGGACCAAGTGTCAGCAGTGAAGACCTCAAAACCCGGCAGCCAAGTGCGAGTCTCCGGATCCCAAAACAGTTCAACGTGTCCCACGTAAGCAGTGCTTCCTCTTTCACGGACAAAGTAGCTGTCGGGATTACCATAAAGGGTTCGAAGCTTTCCCGTATCTTTCCTCTTTTTGGCACCTTTGGCAAGGGGAACGTGTCCCAAACCAAAGCCACCTTCGCTAAAAGGAAAGGTAGGGAATTCGGCGATCCCTTATTGGTTGATCCCGAGTCCCAAACCAGGCATGAATGACATTCTCCTCATTATTTTGAGGGCAGCAGAACTTATGATAAAATCGTCATCCACGGCAATGGCGAGGACGGAGCCAGATGTGTCAAAAGAGAAACCCCCGAAGTCTGAATCTTCCTCTTCGTGCATGATCCCCAAGATCGGTACTCCGTCTTCGGCGCGTGGTGCATGCGGACGAATGCCAGAGTCTCCGCAAATCGTCAAAGTCCCAGTGGGGAGTCCCAGCATGACCTTCTGATGAAGAGTTGAGGTATGACCATAATGTTTGCCCTATGGAGCCACAACCTGCCCAACAGCAGATTGAAAGTAGCAGGGATGTCGACCACATGAAATTCCACATCCATCTCAAAGCCCTCAGCGTCGAGCTTAAGCATTAGAGTCCCTTCGACCACACGGTGAGTGCTATCATATGCTTTGACTGCCAAGTTAGATGGCACAAAGTCTTTCTTAGTGAGACCGAGACGGTAGGCAACCCTCATGGGGCATATGTTGATTGCGGAGCCATTGTTAATAAGAATGGTTGGTACCCAACATCCCCTACACTTAACGGTGATATGCAGCGGGCGATTGTGAGCAGTCCCTTCGACAGGTAGATCCCTTTCGGAAAAAGTGACGGAGTGCTGGGAGAGAAGCGGCAGTATGAGGGCGATCATGGCCTCGAGAGTGATGTCGGTTGGTACCTTGAGACGAGCCAGAGCTGAGGACAACTTCTCACGATGCTCCTTTGAAGAAGATATCAGACCCCAAATAGAAACAGTAGCAGGGATCCGCCCGTCCAATTTTAAATCAACGACGGTCCGTCCGTCCAAAATTCAAATCCACGATGATCCATCCGTCCAATTTCAAATCGACGTCGATTTATCCGTACAATTTCAAATCAACGACGATCTATCCATCCAATTTCAAATCAACGACAGCATGCATTGTCCCATCAAATGGCGGTCTTTCCCATCCATTCTTGGTATCTCCCGCAGCGGCGATCTACCCATCCCGAACGGATTATTCCCCAAAAGAGTTCACTCTCACGACAGCCTGCTCTGTCCATCAATTCAGTCAGCGACGGTCCTCCCATCCATATTATCCCTAGCAGCGGGGATCTATCCGTCCAATCTCAAACAATCAGGTTCTTTAAGTATTCGTATTTACTTTGCTAGAATGTTCTGTTCTGGATGGCCTGGATGGGTGTCTCGAAAACCTTTGATGTAACAACTCTGATTTTCAGTAAATAAAAATCTCGTTGTTTATTATTTTGACTCTATAAATTCCGTATTTTCCAACAATCCGTCATGATTAGATTTATTCGATTCAAACCCTAATTTCGTTTCGCCTTGCGATTTAGTCATTTTCTAAAGACAAGTGAGATAGCAACCCTAAGTCGTCCTATTTAGCAAGCCTAGCTAGCTTCCGACTAATCGTTAGAGTAGCCTAATCGAACCTTTGAACCATTTGAACCCTAAGTGAGACCTTGACCAAAAGTCAACCCTTGATCTATTACCCATTGGACGATAGATACTAGGATAATCTTTATCCATTGGACCATAGGTTTACCCCTTGGATATTGTGACAAGATTTCTAGGTACACTTTATAAGATTATATATTACTTACCATCTTTACCCATTGGACGATAGAAGTTAGGAGATTTATTACCCATTGGACGATAGGTTAACCTTTCCACCTAGTACAAGGTCCATTAGTTTAATTAGATTCACCATGAGTCATTGTACTATATTAGATAGATTATGTAAGCTTAGTACTTCATCCTTTAACCATTGGTTAATAAATGTTAGGGGAATTATAATCCATTGGTCCATAAAACCATATCAAGCTATAGTACTAAGTTAGTATTAGTTAATTCCTTCCTAGATATGATATGTACTAATTTGATTAAAGTATATGATATGTTTACATCATCCTAGCATACTATATATTAGTATATAGTTATAAGTACATAGGTGGCATATTGACATAGTTTAATAGGATAGTTTGACTTAGAAATCCAAAATGAGATCACATAGTACATTGTCCTTTTTGCTAGTCTTCCTATCAACCAAGGAAGGAGAGAGAGAGAGAATTCGGAGAGAGAGAGGAGAGAGAGGCCGAGAGATGAGGGAGAGAGAGAGAGAGATATTGCATGTACCTTCCTTGATCTTCTTCTACCAAAACCCTAATACTATATACATTAGTACTTGTACTTTGAAAGATGAAGAATAGGATGACCTAAGATATAACCAAGTACTAGATTTACTTACAAAATCTTCTTACAAACTATTAGTTTAACCTTACTCTTTCACTTAGTCAAATACCAACCATTTGTCCTTTCTCCATTAGGTGTCCAAGAGAGAGAGAGAGAGAGAGAGTGGCCGAGAGAGAGAGAATTCGGATGAGAGAGGGAGAGAGAGTGTGATGTGTGTGACTAGTGTACTCCCATATCTTCCTACATCATCCTATTGCATCACTTTGTACCACCATATCTAGGGTTTCTTATTCTTTCAACCCTAAAGGACTACCATATCTTATTTTCTATCCTAGACTAGACACAAACCCCATTAAAGAAACCTAAACCTTGTCCTAGTTTGAAAGAAAGAATAAGAGAAAATCTTGTAGTCTTTCCAACTCTTGTACCTTCTTTGGACCAATGGGAGAGAGAGAGAGATGGGAGAGAAAGAGGCCGGGAGAGAGTGAGAGAGGGAGAGAGAGATTTGTGTGATGTGTGCAAGTGTACAACTAGCCTAGTCGTTGTCCTTTTGATCAACACCTCATCCAATCTAAGGACAATCAAATCTAGTCAATCTATGATCCATTGGATAACAAATGTTAGGGGAAATATTGTCTCTTGGATAATAGACCAACTTGGCCTATAAATAGCAAGCCATTTCAAGCCTTTGAACTCACACCTTCAAGCATTGCTCCAACTTCTCTCTAGAAAGTCTAAGTGTTCTTGTTGTTCTTGTTGTTCTTGCTTTGTTCTTAGTTGTTCTTGAAGTTCTTCCCTAGTTCTTCAAGAAACTCTTCTAGTGCCGCCACTCCACCACCCTACCGATCCAAAAGTTTTAGTAGTATTAGTCAAGATCAAGTTTCGAGAGAAACCTTTCTCTTTCGAAGCTATCGAAGCCATTCCTAAGCCGTTACTCCGTCCGACGAACTATTTTCCTAATCCGTAGCCGACTACTGCCAAGAAGAACGGTAGATATTCTATATCTACTTTTCTCTACGTATACGTATATATGTAGAATACTCCTTACGTATAGTATAGTTTTCCTATACTTTCAAAGATCTAAGTATAGCGTATTGCATGCGTATTTCGAACTGATTATGGATTATTCTAAACCTTTGAAATTCTAAGTACACGTAGGTTATCTTGTCCTTAAGCATGACTAGAAATGTTTAAGAGTTGTTATCTTGATTAACCATGGCATGATTAGCTTAACGTTAGAAGTACTCAATAAACATATGCTGTTTTGAATTTAAGAAAGCATGATTTAGGATTAAGCTGTTTTAATCTTAGAATGAATGTGAGCATGATTATGTGATTACTTGACTACTTGTTGTTGATAAAGCATAAGTGATTTATCACTCCAAAGGTGCCCGTCCATGTGGCACTATGCTTAACCTTGTGTGATTAAATGTGAGTATGATGTGACAAAATGAGCATGCTATCTAATATAGAGTTGAATGATCTTGTTAGTTTAGTTTCAAGATTTCTTAAGTTGTGGAATGAATTACCGCGGAGTCTATGCATGCGAACGAGACACGAAAACCGAGAAAGTAGAAACATGACACCTAGGGTGTGGTTGATATGGATAAAATGAAGGATGGGATTAACATGCGGAAAATATTTTGAAAGTACATAATGACCGGACTTGGTAGTCATTGTGTAAGTGTTTTCGAAAACCGTAATGTAGCCGGACTTGGTAGCTCATTGCGTAGATTTCCAATGGGACCGGACGTGGTAGTCTCATGTGGAAATGGGGCTTGGCCGGACGTGGTAGCCAATGCAAGTTTTGAAAGGATGTGTTTTGTGAAAACCGTAATGTGGCCGGACTTGGTAGCTCATTGCGTAGATTTCCAATGGGGCCGGACGTGTTAGTCTCATGTGGAAATGGGGCTTGGCCGGACGTGGTAGCCAATGCAAGTTTTGAAATGGATTTTGTAAACCATGATTGGCCGGACTTGGTAGCCATTGTGAGTGTTACTAATGAAGCCGGACTTGGTAGCCTCATTAGTAACAATTTATGAAAGAACGTTGGAAATTATGGTTTTGGTAAAGGTGAAAATGTTGACACAGTCTACGATGAGTCGCGTAGGAGAAACACGAAAAGGCATGACACCAACGCTAAAAGATATCAAATACGAATGTATCATTGTTTATCTATGTTGTTGAATGAGCATGTGTAATTGTTTATATGCTTCCTTGCTTTAAGTTAAGAGTTAGTGGGTATAGTTTATTCTATTGGGCTTGTAGCTCACGGTGTTACCTTTTTGGTGACCCTGACATATTATACTGGGTGCGTCGATGTGTCAGAGTTAATTGATGAGCAAGGTGAGCAGTACGTGTTGGAGGCTTTTGGAGCCGAAGAGCTTGCTAGGATGGAAGAAGAAGCGGAGTAGTAGAATACCCTAGAAATTCCCTCCTTGTGTAATAAAAGTACTCTAGTAAGACTTATGTTGTAATAAGGAGCTTGACTCTTAGTCTTTTTATTCAATAAAATGTTTAATTAACGAACCCGAAAATGGGGGCGTTACAACTTGGTATCAGAGATTTAGGTTCAAAACCTCGGCCATGGGTAGAATGGGTAGAACCACGAGATAGATTGACCGTTGCACAAACGTGAATTGAATTTAAGTTAACCGTCCCAAATTGGGTGGAATTCTGTCGAAACAATCTCCGGATTAAAGCAAGGTGTGGAAATTGGCAATACCACCGAGCTGGGAATTCCCGAACAATTGGATGATGACTTAAATCAAGAATCAAATGTGGAACTTAAAAACTTGGAAATTTTCTAGTTTGAGTGAAGCCTTGCCTTAAAACCTATCAATAGTGAACCTGTCAAAATTTTCTTACTAATTGAGGTTTAACCTTTCCTTGTAGATGGAACCACCGGACTTTTATCAAATCAACCTACTAGCCGAAGCTCGACAACTTAGAAGCACCATAAGAGCCATGACTCATCAACTCGTGGAAGATCCATACTTTCCTTACACTTTTCCCTACATACACGACTTTTACCACGAGCACGGTGCCGTTCCACTTCCCAAAATTGAGGAGGAGGATGACGCCGCAGCAGCACCTGTCCTAGTTCACATAGCACCCCCCCGACGATGAGGAAATTGTAGTCGAGGAGGAACCGGAAGAGAATCCCGAGGAAGATCCCGAAGAATTTAACGACCCACCAGAAAATGAAGCCGATTGGCAACACTTGATGAATGGACCAAACCCGAACTTACCATCTGATGATGAGGAACCATTAAGCGATGAAGAGTTATCCGATGATGAGGAGGAGGATTTTATGGATTTCAACACCGACCCCGGTGACGTGTCACCGCCACCCTTTGAGACCGACATAGGTGCCTACAGGGCTCACTTTCCACCTATCTTCTAGATCCATGAGTAGAGCATGTCACAATTAGGCCTTTTGCTGTAGTATAACCCAATAGAATGACATGTTGTAAGTAGGATTTCTAATTGTAATCCTTCGGAACGTAGGATGTATTGTAGGAAGTAATTGAACTCTTGGTGTAAATAGCATAGGAAGTTTAGGCTGTTATAAGCCATCTATGTTGTACTTGCTTCATTTATGCAATGAAAAATTATGTGTTTCCTTTCTATCTGTGCTCACTATTTATATGCATACTTGTGCGCGACTACCACTTTTAAGTCTAATATATAATTTTCTTATTGTAGATATGGATAGTCGTACCTTTGCTACCCCGACCAATGTTGCGGACCTGATACTTATCAAGGCCATACTGGCACCTGAGAGCCCTATCCCGATACCCCACTTGGGTATATGTGACCCCGAGACTGGCCACCAAATATACCAGTCTATCGTGATGGCACCCCTCACCAACAAGGACCAACTCATGGAGATAAAGGCATACGCCGAAGAGATCCGTCTAAAGGGAGAACACTGGCTCGAGAGAAGGGAGAAGGAATGGAAGGAGCAATTGAGAGAGTATTTCGGACTTATTCCACCTAGTTAGTAGTTTAGTAGTACTAGAATAAGGTTCGGTAGTAGTAATTGCACCTATGGCGCACGTAGACTAACCAAACCATGTCATCAGAATTAGTAGGATCGTTTCAACTTGTAATAGGAAATCTGTCTTGTATTTCTCTTTTAAAACTCTATGTTTCGTTGTAATCCTTTACTCATCTATGAGAAGCTATCTTATTTTATGGTATTATATTGCACCCTGTTTTAAATTCTGTCGTTAATCATAGGGAGAAAACCGAATTTCTAAAAGAAATTGTTCGATAGGTTAAACCTCCCCCTTTACAATTTTTACTCGTAGATGGTGAATCGACGCAGTGGATTAGGATACGAAACCGGAGAGTCCTCCAACGCAAACCCTAGCCTAGCCCAAGTCGTGCAGGCATTCGTAGCCGCCTTGAATGCCAACCGCCAAAACCCTAACCGCGATGACGGACCTATGACTCGAACCCGAGCCATGAATGAGTTCTGCAAACGCCGACCCCCGACCTTCCACGGAGATACCAACCCCACTGTAGCCGAAGCATGGCTGAAGGAAACTAAGGTGATCCTGGACACCTTGGAGATTAACCGCGATGGAGATCGTGTAGCCTTAGCCACGTACCAACTGAAGGGAGAAGCCCGCTATTGGTGGGTACTGATGGAGGCAACCCATGCCATAGCCACCATGACCTTCGCTGAGTTCGAAACCCTGTTTCTTGACTAGTATTTTCCTACACCCATTCGCCTAGCCAAGGAACAAGAATTCATGAACCTGAAGCAAGGAACGATGACCGTGACCCAGTACGCGGCCAAGTTCGAGGGACTATCCCGTTACGCCACGGACGCTGTGTCAAATGAGGACAAGAAGGCGAGAAGATTCGAGTGGGGGTTGACGACCGCTCGCAGAGCCGTAGTGGCACAAACTTTTCCCACATACTCTAGTGTGGTGAAATGTGCCCTTCGATTGGAGAGTGAAGAGGCTGACTTCAAGAATCGATGGAGGAAGGCAACCGGCGGACCAATCCGAAACCAACACTACAACAAAAATCACATTTTATAGCGTGCGAAAAACGCTGTTAAATGTCATAGATAGCGTTCCGAAGAACGCCTTATTAGGCGATGCTATTAAAAGTCAAGACTTTTAATAGCGTTCATTGCACGCTATAGAATGTAACCTTTTTATAGCGTTCTTTGCGCTCTGTCTTTAACATACTTTTAATAGCGTTCTTTGACTCCTGTTGTAGATAAACTTTTAATAGCGTTCTTTGCCCGCTGTCGAACGTCCAAGACTTTTAATAGCATTGACTAATACAGTGTTCTTTAAAACGCTATTTTATACTTTCCATAGCGTTCTTTGCCTGCTATCCTATACTACTTTTTATAACTTGCAATGAACGCTATATTAGCCGATTTTTGGCCTTTTTTTTTTAATATTCTATAATACCAATATGCTAGTATTTTCAAATAAGATCATGGTAATTTCATTAAAAAGAAAAACAAAAATGAAATATTCCATTCAACACCAACTATATCCAAACGTCAATGTACAATATACAATTCAACCATTGAATATAGATTCATTACATTAGCAGGGAAAACAATTCCCCTACAAAAACTACATAAAAGAGTCTGACTAATTAGATGATACAAATGATAAAACTTCCCCTAGTTCAAACAGTGATAGCAAGACTTCAATTTCAGATGTCTCTTGTAGTAGAATTGATAGCTTGGGTGGTAGACAAGCTGTTGTTACCAAGTCTGTTCTATCTAATGAGGAGGAAGCTCCAGTTTCAGCTATTCCATCTGTTTCAGACCGAGCTTTGGAAAGTGAAGGGGAAGGTACCGAGTATGTTAATGTTGGCTTGGTATCTCTTCCAGCAGCAGCTTCCAAGGATAAACCTGTGGTAGAACTTAGTAGGTCAAAGAGTAATGCATCCAAAGGAAAGAAGAAAAGAAAAGAATTTCTTCAAAAAGTAGATGCTTTGGGAACAACCTCTGATCTGTATATGGCCTACAAGGGTCTAGAGGAAAAAAATGAAACTGTTGCCTCTTTAGAAAGCACTACCAGTGCATCTAGTGTTGCTTCGAAGCAAGAATTTGTTGATACTACGAAGGATGACGTAAAAGAGACTGGCGCCCAAAATTTGGGGGGACGCTATGGTAGTAAGAGTTTTTCTTCTACTTATCCCCGTGTCTCTTTACAATTTCAGCACACTTCAGCAACAACTAAGGTATATCAGCAACAAAAAAATATCATATTCTAGCACTTTATCTAAGCAAAAAAATACTATTTTTTCACTAAACATCCAATCTTTCGAGATTGCAGTATTATCACATCACAACAACAAATATAAGTTGAATAACTATTCGCTTGTGAAAGTATAATCAACGAACTAATTTAAATTTGGAGGATACCTAATCTGACCAAGCACTTTCCCCAACTCCAAAAACTGCTCAATTGATGATTCCTTAGTCTCTCAAAATCAGAGTATCCAATTTTCACATAAACAAGAGAAAAAAACCAAAGTCTATCCTTCCTATCGTCCAAGTCTCCTTTTCCTCACCCCCATGTCCCTTTTATCCTATTTGGACTAAAGGCAATTTGTAACTCCCGTATTCTCTTCATTTCAATGGAACAATGACAACCAAAAAGTTCAGTCACACATTACAAAATCCCAAGACAAATATCAACTAGTAAGAGTATAATGGAAGTCTGACCTCCTGGTTACTGTAGAGTTTGAGACTTACACAACCATTATTTCAAGCAAGAGGCACATCAACATTATCGTCTTATGGATCCGCTCGCCGAACTTCATATCTATCATTGGGTTTCAAGCGGCCATCCTAAGCAATTAATTGGCTTAGGATACGGAAGAGGATTAGCACCTTCTTTTGCTCTTTGTCTCCAATCTGCAATTCAGCTATACAAGTGATCTTGATTACAATCCACTTAACAAGATCCCTAACTAACTTGGCACTGTTCTGTTATGGACTGAGAATCTGTTACACAAGGTGGACGAATCCAGTGCTTATAAGTCGAGGTGTTACACGATACACTAGTCCGCTTATCAGTGTCCGTGTGCTGTATCCATATCCATGCTTCTTATCTTCGACTAACAAGAGAGGTGGTGGTGGGTATAACAAAATCATAGCATTTGGCATATGGGGACATCCCAACTGATAGTTCTTGGACTCCAAGGAAGATTCTAAGTGTTAGACATTTAGGCCAACCTTGTTGGGGGGAATAAGGGACCCCAAAAAACAAACACAAATATCACCCAAAATAGTCTTAAACTGAGCAAAAACCATAGCAGAAATGCAGCAGATTTCCTGCACACAAGTGAGCTACAAATGTGCAGTTCATATGACCCCTTCTTTTGATTTCTAAACAGAGAGAAAAAGAGCAGCCAAGGCTACACTAGGGTTGGAGATCAATCCCGTGGACACTAATGTAGCATTGCAGTTGGAGATCAATCCCATGGCCCCTAACGTTGCATTGCACAAATTCTTGAATCTACCAGGTGTGAGACACAGTGAGATCAAATGAAAGAAATTAGCAATCATTTTTTCAAGTATTATTGAACAAGTGCTGAAATCATCATTCCTTTCCCCAATAAAAAGTCATATTAAGCAATTCTTTCTTGTAAATTTAACAAACAAATGAAATCGACAAGAATACGAAAATGGTAACATGATTTTGAATCAACGCACACTCAAGTACGTAGAAAATTTGTTACCTCTTAGGAACTCTATGGCTTCATCCAAGACAAGATTCAATAACTGATCATATCCTTTCAAGGTTCCTGTCACTGTAACAGTAAAGATCATCTTATAATCTATTGATAATGGACAAAAATTAGTTACATAGTCATAGAGAATCATTGGTTTCAAAAAGACGCATTTCTTTTCAGCACAAACCCCACAATGAAAAGAAGCTCATGAAGGGAAAATATCAGGGCCTTGCAAAAGTATCCCTTATAAGAAAATTTCACCTAGTTCCAGACCTATAAAGAGAGGGACAGAGAGAGAGCATCTAAAGAAAAAACTAGAGAATGTCTAAAGAAAAACTAGAGAATGACTGCTAAATGTTTCATGGTCATTGTTCAATTCTATACCAGTATTAACTGTTCTCTCTCATAGCTTTAAAGTTCTCGCTTTTCACCTAAAGTCAAGAATAAACCAAAATCAAGTCCTAAATGCAGCAGAGAAAGGGTAGTAGCAACTCCTAAATAAAGGAGAGAAAAAGCAATAGAATGGAGGCCCAATGACTGTGTTCCTCCCTGTGAGAGCAGCAACAAATCCCAAATGTGTGTGAAAGCTATAGAACTGGTCTAAAGAGCATAGACAAGAATCATTCTTTCCAGTAATTATCAAAATCATTGCACATTGCAACCAAACTGTAAAGAGTATCGCCGATAAGAAAAAAAATCTATAAAGAGAGTATCTTTTACCCCTTGTCAAAAAATCCTGCAGGCTGGGTTTTTGATATCGAACCTTAACCCCTATATCTGCTCAAACCACCCTCAGTCACGGACACCTAGTATAGTTGTAGGTTGTCCTGTGAACTGGTCACATGAAGAATGGAGTAAGGATCGAATTTGCTATATTAACCAAACATTGTCAGGGAAGCAGCTTCTTGTGCAATTAATCTTCTGCAGATTTAACATTCTCAATCTTAAAAAGGAGTCTTAGATTCTAAAAGTAACAAAAAGGAAACAGAGGTAATAATTTACCATGTTTTCCCATAGAGCCCACAAACAAGGGCTTGAGTATTCTTGGGCATTATGTCAAGATAATGTAGGCAACTAAGGCATGTACGAAAAATCAAATACTCAGCCAATCCTGGCAAAAATCACATCACACCTGTTGAGCACTCTTTGAACTGGCTGTTTACTTCTACCAGTGCAGTATGTATTCTTCTATGACTGCAGAATCAAGAAGCAGAAGAACGATGAAGGTCAGGATATTAATAAGGAAACAGAGGTAAATCCATGCACTGACAATAATACACCAATATTTATGCATCGGCATCAATAAGTATGTTATATTCACTCAAATAATTTAGGGACACTAGAACCCAGACATTAAAACACAAGTAGTGGACCACTTCAAAGATTTTCTTTATAGTTGTTTCACAAAAGGTAGGGTAGGACAACTTCTATAGCATAAAACCTAAAGCTCCAAGGTATGAAAGAACAACTTCTATAGCAGAAAATCTAAAGCTCCAAGGTACAGCCCCCCATGGTTTCCTGGAGCTGCACCTCACGGACTGCACACAAACAGCAGTAGACTATACACCATAGGAAAAAGTAGCAAGATACACCATCTTGACATGAAAAACAGTTGCCATAATAGAAAAGTAGCAGCAAAACAGCAACAGCAGCAGCCGTAGAAAAACAGTAGCAGCAACAACAAAATAGCAGCAGCAATTACACTGCTCTATGATGTTCTATGATGCCTTCACATCCAAATCTGGATGCTCTATGATATGGCAGACACAGCAGTAGCAGAAACACAGCAGCATATATACAAAACAATGCAGCTTACAGATTCTTCACAGCAGCGAACAGTATGGTTTAGCAGCAGAAAAAAAACATGACTCTTGTTGAAAATACAATCAAGACTGAAGTGGTTTGTAGTAGGAACTAACCCACTCCAAGCCACACCCTTAGGACACGCCCATAAGAAAATGCAGCATACCAAAACAACAAGACATCTTCATGAACAAATGAATGCCGAATAACCAAATCTACAGCAGCGACCTGAAGTATGTTTATGAGGTGAGAGAGCCAAGAAGCAAGGGACAACCCCCTCAAGTAGGTCCAAAACAATACAATGTACCTTACACAATAATTGATGAAACACAGTAAACCATACTGTTTTCAGATCCTATTTCAGTATGGAGGTGCTAAATGGATTATCTAAGCTGCTACAAAAACCAATTGATGCTACATTTTTGGGATTGGCTACTAAGTTTTTGGGGGTTTAACCAACAGTTATGATGTATGTGAGATCAGCTGAAATCGGACAAGCAATTAAGAATAACAATGCAATATGTGAGATCAGCTTCCACCGGTGTCCTATCTGGGCTAATCCTTTATGACCCGAACAACTAAACCACTAGGTGTCTCAATGGTTTTGAGAAAACACCTGCAGGTTTGTACATCAATCAGCAACACTTCTTCTATGCAAGAAAGAGCTAACTACAATTTGTTATGAAGTTTTCTAGACACTTTGCCTTATACTCCCACCTGTTTGCTTGGTAATAATTGCCCACATGCTAGTTATACATTACATCCCCCAAGGTAGTCATGTTAGACCATTTATCAGCACCAGACATGTAGATACAGGAACAATCAAAAGAAAAGGTAAGTGGCCCTGACCCACAGAGTGCATTTTCTAAGGTTGGTGATTTTCTCTGTGGGTACAAAAGCTAAAAGCTTGACCAATCCCCAGCTAAGGCCCCTAAATGACCGCTCAACATGTGTAAGAAAATCCACAAGCAATCATTTACCTGAGACAGGCCCTTGAGTAGTGATCCAATATTGGGAATTGCAAACCAGTACAAATTTGGATCAATAAGTTGCCGAGTCTGAAAAGTAGATTGGAGCATTAGAATGGAAGGTAACAGAGAGGGAACCATCAAGATCCACTATGCATAAGGAAAATACAAAACAAAATCAGACATGTAGAAACTAAAGACTCTTGTGGAAGCATTCATGTACTCCTAGGGCTCTTGTATGCAGATGGAGAGTTACGAACATAGGTTAGGAGTAATGCAGGCGTTGTATGTGTATATGGGTAGGTTCAACTACACCCTGTGCAATCCAGTCATTTGTACATAGTGAGGAGTAAAGTGGATATAGAGTAAAGCGAGATGAAATATGATATGTATGAGTCAAGTGAGCCAATTTTTATCATAAGTGTCTATAGAAATTACAAATTGTGACTTGTCGCGATCCTCATTTCTCTCCCTACGTGTGTAAGTGTATTTGGCCTGCCACAAATTTACAACATTATCAATAAAAGAGGCTTCCATAGAACTTCAAGGCCCTTTAGAAGATTCGCTTTAATTCTAAGGGCTTGCCTCTTCAACGAGTCCACTCTTATCATCATAAAAGAATATTAAGTCCAGTCCTAAACCAATAAAATATGGAAAGAAAAACATCATCACTATAAGATGAATCTGTTATATTCATAATCTAAGATCAGACAACACAGCATCTTCTAGCATCTATTGATGCCCAAGAGAATGTCTATCAAAAACAAAATGCCCATTTCGCTCTGCAGGCCCAAAAGAAAATATATGCCGCAAAGTGGGAGTTCTTCTTTAGTGCTGACCCCTGCTATCTCCGGACTCTATCACTGTGGGCAGCATGCCCTGGAAATTCCGGTTTCCAAGAATGCAAGGGCCCGGATCGAGAGAGCGCGAGCGCAGGTGGCAAGCGCTCAAAAATACAGAGTCGCCACTCGGGTTTTGAAGGTCCGACACCCAAGGAACCGTATTTCGAAGCACCTGCCGCGCTGTTTGATTTGAAAAAGTTAAGGAACCAGTCCGTCATAACCATATCTGGGTTCGGGAGCCAGGTTACGAGAGGGGAAGGGTTTTATGGCACCCCTCTCGCCCAATCCGGAGATCGGTCTCTACTTGAGCATTTTGAAAACGTTGCGATTCTTCTTTTATTAACCAATTTTAGCCAATTAGGGCGGGGAACAGTTAATCGGGGATTAAAACTGTAACATGTTTGCAGGATGTGATAGATGGCATGGATGAGCAGTTAGTATAGGATGAGAACAGACTGTTGTGGGTGTAACAGACTGGAAAGCTCCTATTTTGGAGTGTCGCACGCAAGAGGTAACCAGTATGCACCGATCAAGTCAATGCATGCCGATCATACTGCGCACGCTACTACAAGACTTGCGCGCGCCAATAAGCCTAAGCCCACAGCTCTTATTCTCAAAACTTCTGGGCTCTGGAAGGACCGGTGCACACCCAGAGAAACCAAGCAGTTTAAACTCTCTGGGCTCTGGAAGGACCAGTGCACACCGAGGACAAACCAAGCAGTTTATGCGGTCATAATATACAGGTTTAAAGGCCGAAAAGCCTAATAAATAAACAAAAACACCCCAAAAACAGTGTGGGGACAAAATAATCGCCTAAAACCAAGTTAAACATGCAAGGCCAGCCACTGATCGGGTATAAACAGTCGCGCGAGGGTTCCAAACCGTCGCGCGACAATACGCCCGGGCGCGCGATGGTTGCGCCCTGCCGCGCTGGCCAAATGGAGCGTTGACCGTCGCGCGATGGTTTGGGTGCAGTGCACGCGGGTTCGAGCCAACTTTCCAGTGTTTGGTTTTGCACATTTCTGGGTTCTGAGACAGGTCCAGAATGATCCCAGGGGTACTCCAACAGAACAGAAATGAATATTGAGATGTAAAACTAACAATTTAAGCTCTAAGAAAAGCAGTAAACTGATTATTTGCATGCTTAACAGTGAGATATATGTAAATAAAGCGTAAAACAGTAGGACACCAATCCCCACGCGGTCCATCGTGCACAACAACGAAGTGTCGCGCGCGTATACGGGACCCTCGCGCGCTGGTTCCTACCAGAACGGTTCTTGAAACCTTGCTAGCTTTAGGGCCAGGACTGGTATTGATTACCAGTCTTGACTCTGCCAGCCCCCCTCAGGGATCAGAACAGTGAGCAAATCGTAGGTGTTATACCTTTGGCTTTTTTTTGAGTTTGAACGGTGTTTGAGCTTTGATGCTTGAGGTTGAACAAGGTGATAGAGCTTGCAAAATGAGTGTATGTAGATGGCTAGAGTGATGAAGTATCAAGTGTATTTGGGTTTGTGTAACCTTTTGTGCTTGATTTTTTGTAACCCTTTGAAAGAGAACAAAGGGGGCTATTTATAGGCATGGAGGGTGGATCTGGTTGGTGCCAGGAAAGGGACAAAGCCAGCCACGAGGCCTGGCTGAAGTTGCATCGGTGGCCAAATTTCTGCCTCTGAAAAAGTAGGTGGGGAACTGACCATCGCGCGAGGGTTCTAGTCTGTCGCGCGACGGTGCGCCCGGGCGCGCGATGGTTGCGTCCTGGCGCGCGATGATTGCGCCCTGGCGCGCATCAGTAGGGTTTTTGGCTTTTGGAAGTGGCTTAGGCTAGATTAGGTTATTGGGTTTTGCAAACACTCAAAGCTCAAACACTCGACATTCCCGGGGTGTTCTTGATCCATTTCATCATCGGGGAATCAAAAACCGTAAGTAAACTAATCTGGAAGCCCAGATTGGGGTGTCTACAGTAGCCCCCCTTTGATGGCACTTGGAGCACCATTGAATTGGTACAAGTAACGTCAAAGGTTTCTAGACACCCCTCAAGGCAATCCAGAGCAGAACATACTAGCAAAGTAGACAAGCATACTTACAGAACCTGATTGGTTGAATGGACGGACGGACCGTCGCTTGTTGATTGAATTTGGACAGGACAGGCTGTCGCTGCAGATGTTGACGGGACCGGCCGTCGTTGATGGGGATCAAGCTATCCTCGGCACAAAGTATTCCAACAAACACGGGTAGGTCGTGTCAGGCAGGTTGAATTCCATCTGTTGGGAATCAGAGCCAATCTCCTTATCAAAGACCATCCGAGACAGAGCAATAAGCCTGCTGGAAGATGCACTTTCGGCTAGACTGAGGGTGATTGTCGTTCGGGACAGGCCAAGGCGGACTCTCCTGGGGAACAATCAGTTGCGGATGAACGGACCATCGAACGATGTTCTGGTCGTTGTTTGTGGATTTGACAGGACCGGCTGTCGTTGATTAGTTTGTCAATGCCACAACACCGATTGAAGAACGCCTCAACACGCTTTGATTTGCCAATGCCTCAACACTGACTGAAGAACGCCTCAACACGCTTTGATTTGCCAATGCCTCAACACTGACTGAAGAACGCCTCAACGCTGATTTGATTTGCCAATGCCTCAACACTGACGGTTTGAACGCCTCGACGCTGATTTGATTTGCCAATGCCTCAACACTGACGGTTTGAACGCCTCGACGCGCTTTGATTTTTGAACGGACAGATCATCAGTATAAATGATCGAGCCGTTGGGGGAATTGACAGGATCAGCTGTCGGTGAAAGCGGACGGGGAGATCATTGTGCCGAGTGATCAGCTGTCGTTGAAAGCGGACGGGGAGATCATTGTGCTGAGTGATCAAGCCATTGGGGGAATTGACAGGATCAGCTGTCGTTGAAAGCGGACGGGGAGATCATTGTGCTGAGTGATCAAGCCATTGGGGGAATTGACAGGATCAGCTGTCGTTGAAAGCGGACGGGGAAATCATTGTGCTTGTATAAATGATCAAACCGTTAAAGCCTGGATGGGAGGATCAGCTGTATAAATGATCAAACCGTTAAAGCCTGGATGGGAGGATCAGCAGTATAAATGATCAAACCGTTGAAGCCTGGATGGGAGGATCAGCAGTATAAATGATCAAACCGTTGAAGCCTGGATGGGAGGATCAGCAGTATAAATGATCAAATCGTTGAATGACCGATATGGCTGACCGTCATGGATGATATGGCTGACCATCGTTGAATTGGGAGGGCGGATCGCTATAAAAAGTGATCGAGCCGTTTGAAGTTGGACAGGACCGGCTGTCGTTGATTGAGACGGCGGATCACTATAAAAAGTGACCGAGCCATTGGAAATTGGACAGAACCGGCTGTCGTTGTGTTGATCCAAGTAGCACAAACAGTGGATAACATGGATAGAAGCAAGGCGGACTGCAGTTGGGGAGAAATTGGTGACAACTGCTGGGCTGTTTACCTGTTGCCTTCGATATCGGGCAGGCTTGCTTTGTCGTTTTGGTGGATTTTTCCTGCGTTCAACATTTGATATACACACAATATGCAATGATATGTATAACATATTGAAAATGCAGATGCAAGCTTAGGGCGGCTCCTAGAAGGACAACGACGCCTAAGGACTACCACTGAGCCTCATTACTGTACTGTCAGTGCTTCTGAGACGCGCACCCAGAAAGATGGACGCTGAACGAGCTGGCGTGCCCCAATTGACGTTTGAGCAATGACATTGGGCCTGCGTGCCCCCTATTCGATGCTTGGGTGGATATGCCCCAGAGATGCCTTGCTTGGCCTTGGGCTGACGTGCCCCTGCTTCTTTCAAGAGATTCCACTGCTTGCGGATTACAGATACTAGGGTAGCAATGTAACAATTGCGTTTTCCAGTTTATTGACTCTCTTTTTGCAAGTGTTGAAGAGAATGCAAAAACTAACCACTAATATCTACTTTGCATCGACAAGTGCTTTGAATCGACACACAGACGCGCGCACATATGTACGGACTCGCCTAGCTCGAACAAAAATGGAAAAAGAGAACCAGGGTACAATGCGAACCCTTAGACACATGGAATACAATGAAATTTTGGGTATTAATGTGCCAAAACTCACAACATTCCCTTGACAGGTGAAACTGACACTTACGAAAAGTGCAAAAGGTACAAAGACCTGTACAAACAAAATCGAGAAAAGCATCCCGATATGACAGTTGAAAAACTGGAAAAATGTCGCAAAAACGGACATAAGACGCAGATTATGACACGTACAGGCCCGGACTAAAACCGACACCCCCGTGCAGTCACATTAAGTCCATATGACTTGCATGGTATGACAAGACTTGGCAAAAGCCCCAGGAACGACATTCGAGGGTAGTAGCTAACTGCTACTGTCTGCTGCAAGAAGAGTGCGCAGGTTTGAGACCAACGCGTATCGCTTTGAACAAATGCGCTGCAGGTGCATACACCAGACTTTGCTGAACTTAGAATAAACTGTGAGCCTGTTAAGGCCTCGCCAGCATTTCGTTCTGTTTTTGATGCTTCAATTATTTTTTTAAGACTTATGCTCAGCCTGTAAATTGAAGAAGCAGTTTGGTAATAAAATTGAAAGACGAAGATTTTCCCCCTTCTGGTTCCTCCAAGGAAGCTTGTCTTGATCTTCGATCCTCTTCGACCCTCTTCGACCTTTGATGTGTACCAAAATGTCAACCATGGATCCAATTGATAGATTGTGACCGAATCTCATGGAGAGACTGCCTACGTATCCCAAGCTAGGGAATCAGGTCAGAACGTAGTTCAGGCCAAGGGTTAACTCTCAAGTATTTACCTCTCCTTTTACGCTCTAACTTTTGCCTAGTACCGCCCATTCAGGTCTTCGGTCTAGCGAGCTTTTGAATATTGCCTATTCATTTTTGCCTAAACCACCTTCATAGGTTTTGGTCTAGCAGGCTGCTCTAACTTTTGCTTGGAACTGCCCACCCTTGGGGTTTTCAGCCCAACGAGCTTCTCACAGGAAAAACAACATTTGAATTGATCCAGGTTGACCCAGGGTATTGAATTTGTTGCTGTCGAGGTTGAAGACCTTTGGTTGCAGCCTCAGATAAAATGGCTTTGATGACGCAGGTCAAGAGTGCTTCGATTGGAAATGCCTGCTCCGGGCCATTTTGTACACTTTCTCATTTGTACTTGGCGTAACGCCACTATCATTGCTTTGAACATGGTACAAGGCCCGGAGCCTTCGGTGCTTGCTTTACGGATTGGCACCCGATAACAGGGGATTTGATGCTCCTTTGTCTCAGGATCAACGCGAGGTGTGACTTGATGAGACCATGCCAAGACGTCGACGAATTCTTCAAGCCTGTCTGACTGGGCACAATGCTCCTCTGGGGGCGGCTTTGAACCAATTGAACCTTTCGGGAGGTTATACTTGTCTTTCAAGTTTATTTGAAATTACTTCTTCTTTTAATAGGCTGAGCATGCCTTTCGTCTTCCCTTTCGGCGAGAGAACACATTTCCTTGGGAATGATCCCATCGAAATCTATCCCTTCGTCGTTAAGGTCGACACAGTTTATATAAAAGCCAACGAAGCATGTAGAAGCAAGACGATGCATATCATAAAAACCCTCGGGGTTTGCCAAGTACAACATACTCAAAACTTGAAACAAAAGCTACGACGTGGAGGGCCAAGAGGCACAACCTCCGACTCAGAGCTAGACTTAGACAAACGCAAGAGACTCTGTGTCAGACTCAGACAAGACGCCCATGCAAACTAGACGCGGTTTTGAAAATGCAATTGTTAAAAAGCTACCCATAGCTTCCACAAAAAGAGGTAGGATCCAGCAGGAGTTAGGCCCAAGCAACAGCACTTCGGCCTCCTCAGCTTCTTCGACCAAACCTACTCGGTGCTCCTTTGATCAAAGGACCTCAGCTGGTCGGTCTTCCCCTTTGTAAGCCCCTCATCACTGTCAAACCAGATGTCGGCAGAGGAAGTCCTCGACTGCCCAACCTACAGCCATCATGTTAACCTCCGGTTCGGACGGGACGAATACGACGGGTTTGGGTTGGTTTGCTGGGATGATATAGTGGCTAGGGTTGAATATGGTGGAGCTCGGGTTGATTTGAGTGGAGGCGATAGATACCTGACCAACCAGAGGGTCAGGCCCGTGTTGAGGCAAGGAGTTGGAAATGACATTGGGCTTTGGTGGAACTTGAACCGTGCCATCATCAATTAGATCTTGTATCTCGTGTCGGAGACGCAAGCAGTTATCAGTGAGATGGCCAGGCATTTGGTGGAAGGCACAGAAAAGGTTGGCATTGTAGTTGGCCGGAAGGACTTTGGGTGGAGTAGTTGGGGTCAAAGGTTTGAGATACCCAGACTTGACAAGTTTCTCCAACACTGCAGACAGAGATGCCTCGAAGGCAGAGAAGCTTCGGGGTTGTGTTCGAGATCGGAGGCTTTGAGCGCTTCGAATTTGGTTGATATCGGCGGCACGACTGGAGTTGGAAGCTGGAGCATCGCTCCCACTTATAGCCCTTGGCTTATCCTTTTGAGTGATGGAAGAGGACTCGCCCCTTGGCAGGATTCCAGCTTGCAGCGTATCCTCGATGGCTAGGCCAGAATCGAAGAAGATCTCAAAGTTGGCGGTCGCTTGAGCGAGTACCAAGTGCCTGGCATAGTCTGGCTGAAGATTGCGGGAGATGATGCGGAGTTGGTCTCTTTCGCTAGGGCGCTCAGTCATTAGAGCGGCTTTGGCTCTCCACCTTTTAACAAAGTCCGCAAAGGACTCATTGGCTTCCATCTTCGTGGATTCCAACTCTCGAATAGTCATCTTGAGTTGAGAGTTGTAGCTGTACTGAGAGACAAAGGCAGCCCCTATATCTTCCCAAGTTTTTCGTTTGGAGATGTCGACTGACAGAAACCAATGGAAGGCAGGCCCAGAGAGGGTTTGAGGAAAAAGCTGAGACATGGCCTCACTTTCCACACCCAGCAGCTTCATGGCGGCATGGTAGCCATAGAGATGAGTTTTGGGGTCACCGCTCCCGTCAAACTTAACCAAGTCAGGCATCTTGAACTTGTTAAGGAGTTTGGCATTAGGATACAGGCAGAGACGATCCAGATCAATCCCTCCTGCGTTGATCTTTTCAGACTTTGTGACAGCCTCTTCCAGCTTAGCCATCTTGGCTACAAGTGCAACCATATCGTTATTCAAATCAGGCTTGCCACCTGCCGGATTTGTGTTTGCAGCAGGTGCGTGAACCTCATTAGGGTTGAGCTGAACAATGAGATGCCCCTCGTGATTCGGATCTGGGACCAAGATAGGTTGTTCATGAGCATCCTCATCGTCCTCGCCTTCCTCTTCAAGAGGAGGTGGAAGGCGAGTGTGGATAAGGTCATTCAGGCGGGCAATATTGGTATTTGTCTGAGCTGCCCTCTGTTGCATGGCGGTGATGCTATCCTGAAGGTTCATAAACATGGTTTCCAGAGTGAGCGGTTGATCTACCATAGTTGGCCTTGAAGATGTTGAAGAAGGGGAAGCCGACGGCGTGGCTCTTTGTAAAATCGATGGCGAACCCGACTCTAGGGCTGCCAACAATGAACCTGGAGAAGCCTCCGTTGCAACTGACTGAGTTTCTAGCCTGACAAGTCTTTGAACCGGATTCTGAAGACGCTCCCAAGTAGGTTTGGCTCTTCTTTTCGGTACTCTCTTCCTCGGTGCAATGGCTCCAAAACTAGACAGTAAAGTAAGAGAAAGCTCAGTGGCGTTCCTGCAGCAAAATGCAATGCATACATCGTCGTCGGTGTCCACCCTAGACTCTAGAACTAGAGACAAGTCTGTCTCATGATGTTCGGACGCTGCCAGAATCCTCAGATTTCTTTTCGATGGTATATCTTTTGAATGGATCAAACTGATCCTAAGAGATGTCAAAACAAACTAAAACTTTGGCTAGTCCCTTTTGAAGATTCGACTTTGAATTAGAAACAACTCGGTATTGATGGCGTGACACCTTTACCGGGGTGGCGTGAGCGACAACGCGCTTTAGCCGGGGCGGTGTACGTGCGAAGCACAATAACCAAAATGACATCAATATCACGACATCAACACTTTGTGGTTCCTTATGTTCGGTTGAATCCTCAACCGGGCATGAGCCAAGGATTTAGTAAGGTTTGATTTCTCAAAGTCTCGCTAATTTAAGGACTTTTGAAAAACTAAAAACGTGCACCATCAAGATGCACGACTCTTCATCGGGTCACAGCAGCATCCTAATAAGCATAAGACAGACTCGAAAGCGAGAGACAACTTAGAAGCCGCCCTAAACATGCTCCTACGCAGAACAGAATTTATGCATGCATGTACAGAACCAGAGACGAGTTTGCCTCACAAGTTTCAGACGTTGCCGGAATCCTCAGAATTCTTTTCGGCGAAGTGTCCCTGAGTAGATCGACAGATCCTAAAAGATGTCAAAATAGACTAAATCTTTGGCTAGTCCCTTTCGAAGATTCGACTTTGAATTTGGAACAACCCGGTGTTGATGTCATGGCACCTTAACCTTGAACACGGCGGTGTATAGTGACAATGCACTTCAACCTGGGTGGCGCCAGCGACACGACATCACCACTTTGTTGTTCCACATTGTCGGTTGAATCCTTAAACGGGCATGAGCCAAGGATGTAGTAAATTTTGATTTCTCAAAGTCTCATTGAACTAAGGACTTTGCGATTGATAACGAACATTCGACAGAATGAACGACTCCTCATCGGGTCCAACAACGTCTTAGACAGCATAAGACAAACTCAAAAGACAAAACAGCCTTAAGCATGCTCCTATGCAAAACAGTGTATGTACAGTGCATGCGATAGGGAAAGCAGTAACACATAGACAGTTACGGGGTTAGATGCAAATAGATCTTAACCTGTGGGTACCTGTCTTAGTTTGGAGAGTTCTAGTGCTTTGTATATGCAAAGGCTGGTTTTGGCTTGTAACAGGTTCCTCGGACTAAGGCCACAGATATACCTCCCGTTACCCGCGTTTTTCGCAGAGTAACAGTCGAACGGTAGCATGACCCATCATCGTCGAAGGTTGTCGGTCATTCGGGGTCCCCGGGCTCCGGTAAACCGTGCCGGATTGCCAAAACGATCCAACGAGGCTTATCCCACATCGATGCAAATGAGATGCTATAAATTGATTAAGAGAAGAAGAATCGCAAAATCGCAAAATGCCTTTTCAAATTTGGCTCACTTTATTTAATCCATCTTTAGAGGAAACTACGCAAGTGAACAATCGAAAAAGCCCCAGATTAGAATGGCCGGACACGAGGTCCTGTTAAATCACCATTCCAACCTTCGGCAGCGCGAAGCTCACCGTTTTGACAGACTTTTTAAGGGATTGTTCCCAAGTGTATTAAACTCTAAGTATAGATCAATATTAGTTCGATCATCCCCAGCAGAGTCGCCACTGTGGGCAGCATGCCCTGGAAATTCCGGTTTCCAAAAATGCAAGGGCCCGGATCGAGAGAGCGCGAGCGCAGGTGGCAAGCGCTCAAAAATACAGAGTCGCCACTCGGGTTTTGAAGGTCCGACACCCAAGGAACCGTATTTCGAAGCACCTGCCGCGCTGTTTGATTTGAAAAAGTTAAGGAACCAGTCCGTCATAACCATATCTGGGTTCGGGAGCCAGGTTACGAGAGGGGAAGGGTTTTATGGCACCCCTCTCGCCCAATCCGGAGATCGGTCTCTACTTGAGCATTTTGAAAACGTTGCGATTCTTCTTTTATTAACCAATTTTAGCCAATTAGGGCGGGGGAACAGTTAATCGGGGATTAAAACTGTAACATGTTTGCAGGATGTGATAGATGGCATGGATGAGCAGTTAGTATAGGATGAGAACAGACTGCTGTGGGAGTTTAAACAGACTGGAAAGCTCCTGTTTTGGAGTGTCGCACGCAAGAGGTAACCAGTATGCACCGATCAAGTCAATGCATGCCGATCATACTGCGCACGCTACTACAAGATCTGCGCGCGCCAGGTAAGCCTAAGCCCACGGCTCTTATTCTCAAACCCTGGGCTCTGGAAGGACCGGTGCACACCCAGAACAAACAAGCAGTTTAAACTCTCTGGGCTCTGGAAGGACCAGTGCACACCAGGACAAACCAAGCAGTTTATGCGGTCATAATATACAAATTTAAAGGCTGAAAAGCCTAATAAATAAACAAAAACACCCCATAAACAGTGTGGGGACAAAATAATAGCCTAAAACCAAGTTAAACATGCAAGGCCAGCCACTGATCGGGTATAAACAGTCGCGCGAGGGTTCCAAACCGTCGCGCGACAATACGCCCGGGCGCGCGATGGTTGCGCCCTGCCGCGCTGGCCAAATGGAGCGTTGACCGTCGCGCGATGGTTTGGGTGCAGTGCACGCGGGTTCGAGCCAACTTTCCAGTGTCTGGTTTTTCACGTCCTGGGTTCTGAGACAGGTCTAGAATGATCCCAGTGGTACTCCAACAGAAATGAATATTGAGATGTAAAACTAACAATTTAAGCTCTAAGAAAAGCAGTAAACTGATTATTTGCATGCTTAACAGTGAGATATATGTAAATAAAGCGTAAAACAGTAGGACACCAATCCCCACGCGGTCCATCGTGCACAACAACGAAGTGTCGCGCGCGTATACGGGACCCTCGCGTGCTGGTTCCTACCAGAACGGTTCTTGAAACCTTGCTAGCTTTAGGGCCAGGACTGGTATTGATTACCAGCCTTGACCCTGCCAGCCCCCCTCAGGGATCAGAACAGTGAGCAGAACAAAGGTGTTATACCTTTGGCTTTTGTGTGGGGTTGAACGGTGTTTGAGCTTTGATGCTTGAGGTTGAACAAGGTGATAGAGCTTGCAAAATGAGTGTATGTAGATGGCTAGAGTGATGAAGTATCAAGTGTATTTGGGTTTGTGTAACCTTTTGTGCTTGGTTTTTTGTAACCCTTTGAAAGAGAACAAAGGGGGCTATTTATAGGCATGGAGGGTGGATCTGGTTGGTGCCAGGAAAGGGACAAAGCCAGCCACGAGGCCTGACTGAAGTTGCATCGGTGGCCAAATTTCTGCCTCTGAAAAAGTAGGTGGGGAACTGACCATCGCGCGAGGGTTCTAGTTTGTCGCGCGACGGTGCGCCCTGGCGCGCGACGATGCGCCCGGGCGCGCGATGGTTGCGTCCTGGCGCGCGATGATTGCGCCCTGGCGCGCATCAGTAGGGTTTTTGGCTTTTGGAAGTGGCTTAGGCTAGATTAGGTTATTGGGTTTTGCAAACACTCAAAGCTCAAACACTCGACATTCCCGGGGTGTTCTTGATCCATTTCATCATCGGGGAATCAAAAACCGTAAGTAAACTAATCTGGAAGCCCAGATTGGGGTGTCTACAATCACCCAACTAGCTATACCACTATTAAAGTAAATGCCCATTTTGCAAAGGTGTGTTGGCTCTAGTGTGCAGGGTCTAGAAGTTTTTGAGAAGAAAAAAGAGAGTAAATAGATACTACAGATTATGAAGAAAAAAAGAGTAAATAGATAGTATGAAAACTCTATTGTCCAAGCCATAGCCACTAAGTGTTCCACAAAAGAAGCTTCACTAACATCACTAACAAAGTAATAACTGATACACCTTTCCATCCAGCTCATGTATCCTCTCAGAGGCAAAGGGGCAAACTTTTCCTTTGTCAAGCGTAACAAATTGAATTAAGATATGAAATGGGATAAATTTCCACTTGTGTTAGCCAAACTAAGGTATGCTAGATCTCTTGGAGAAGTAACAAAATTACTAACAAGACTATAAACATAAAAGAAAGAAAACAGTAACAACTAGGTAGTAGAGCTTCCTTCACTTAGTAGAAGACTGGTTTTTACGTACTCAATCATTAAAGGATGTGCACTAAGTCATAGTATCACAAAGAAATTAGAAAGAAAAAAAAACCTAATGTCCACTGCTGTCATGATTAAGATAGATAATAAAAAAAATTAGCTAGACTAACAAAGATATTCCGATCATATGATGTGGTGACCTCGTAGGCTGCCATGATTATACAATCGCATGGGCTCCTGGCTATCACCTCAATAACTAGAAATGGTTCAATGAATGTGGTGGCTCGCATGCCTGAACAGTAAGAAACAAAAGAAAATGTATCAATTATGCATAAGGAAAATTAGTATCACAACATCTTCAATTGACTGAATCAAAACTAAATGGACAAAACAAATTCCTGTCCAATACTTAGTCAAAACCTCATCTCTATAGGTTTTATACTCTGTTAGAAACCGCACCACAGGCGCAAACCATCTCCAAGAGGTTCTGAACTCTTGTGGGTATTGAAACCAAGACAGCAAAAACGCTACAACATCAAATAAAGACTACTTAAAATTTGAATCTACAGAGATCAACCTTGGGCTGCAAGCTCTTAAGTCCTTGTAGGCCATTCTCAACAATTGCATAGTGAATCTAATCCAACGTATAATCAAGCAATCTCATCGAATATGGTTTGATAAGTAAATAATTTCTCCCGTCATATATTAGTTGTTTGGCTGATAGATTTGAGAAACAAATTTCATTCAAGCATATAATCAAACAGTTGGTGGGGGAAAGTTATTTACAAAGGCAAGTCAATTTCAATAACAACAGAACTAAACTAGAAATTGTAGAACACTCAGCAAGCATCAACAAGCAGAGGAAGAATAATAAGCAGTTCAAACAGGACAGCAACAGCAAAAGCAAAACAATAAACCCCCTTATCAATTTCAAAACTGTCCCAACCACCAAAACGGTAAACGAAACAGCCGAAATTGCCAAATAGAGGTTCGAAATTGGTACCTCAAGCCCACAGGTTGGAGGTGGTCGCCGGCAACCCAAACCCACGGGATGCAGAGACGACAGCGATAATCGAAAATCCACCACGGATCTGGAAAGAGACGGGCCATCTGCGACGACGATGAGCGGAAGGAGGCGGCGATTAGTGACGAAAAGGAGAAGAGATCTGGATTTGAAGCCGAAACGTCACCACGGATGGGGGATCAGCGACGGCGAAAGGCGTCGCGGTGAATGGGTTTGGAAGCCTGCAGAAACTTGCGTCGGTGATCGGAAAGCAGACTCGAGGGGAAAACGGTTGGGGGAAAAGGTTGGGGGAAGGGAAGGCAGCCGGTGATGGCCACCGGAGGAGGCGAGGGTCGGGGGCTAGGGTTTCAGCATTTCAAAGTTTTTCGAAGTAGGCACTTTTCCGCATGCTGCTTTGGTTTGTTCAATTGAGGCTGCTGCTTTGGTTTCGCCAGGAGAAGCTTGATCGAAACCCAATTTCTAGGGTTTCAGCCGACGAAGAAGAAGATCTATTTACGCCTCTGATTTTGGAGCGCCTTTGATTTGGAGGAAAGATTGAAATTTTCAGAAGGGGGTGCGATTTAAGGCGCCAAGTAAAAAAAAATTTGGAACGCTATTGTATCCTTTAATGAACGCTATAGTATTTTAGGCGCCAGTTTTTTCTCGGCTTCTCATCACTGAACGCTATAATTGGTTCCCTTTTATAACATTCCTAAAAAAATGCTATAACATAATGCTATAAAAGATCATATTTGTTGTAGTGCAAGTAACCATCAACAACCGCGGACCCTACCTCACCAAACCCTTTGCTTCTTCTCAGAACAACCAAGCCTGGAAGACCACTGCAATAACTCGTGACAATAGAGATCTGTTGACAGTTAAGTGTTACAACTGTCAGGCTATGGGCCATTACAGCCGCCAATGCCCACAAACCCAGAAGAAGGGAAATGGGAATTTTGGAAACCAAGGAGCTCAATCTGGACAAGCCGGATTTGCGAAGCCAACTCCTGGAATCTCACCTCAACAGCCGAATGGACAGAACAAGGGAAAGCAGCCCGTGGGAAACCAATAAAACACTGGAGGGCGTATCTTTGCGCTGCAGACTGAGGAACAGGAGCAGGATCCCTCTGTGATCCAAGGTACGCTACTGTTATATAGTACCTGCGTGCAAGCCTTGTTTGACTCTTGTGCATCCCATTCATTTATATCTACTGCCTGCGTAGCTGCTCTAGCGCTAGAAACAGAACCCCTTAGTGCAAGTACGAAGGTAGCATCACCATTGGGGGGGAGTATAACTGTTAGTCTAGTATGTAGAGGGTGCGAATTAGAGGTAGCCAACTTGCGCTTAACCTGCGACCTCAGAGTGATCGACATGGGGGATTTCGACGTAATCTTGGGAATGGACTGGCTATCGGCTCACCGAGCAGTCATAGATTGTCATCAGAAGACCGTAACGGCCT
Organism: Rhododendron griersonianum; assembly: GCA_018127125.1. Lineage (NCBI taxonomy): Eukaryota > Viridiplantae > Streptophyta > Magnoliopsida > Ericales > Ericaceae > Rhododendron > Rhododendron griersonianum. Next base: position 40,059,161 of record CM030791.1, read on the forward strand.
ATACCCCTGATGGGACTCATTTCCGTTTTAAGGGGGATAGACAAGTGGCTAGTTTAACGGTGAAAAGATCTAGGTGGCAGAATCAACTATTTGGATGGCTAGCTAGTCTCCAAATAGAAGAAACTGACAGGATGGAGATGGGATTACCACACATCGTTTGCGAATACGCCGATGTGTTCCCTGAAGAACTTCCTGGTTTACCACCTCCTAAAGAGATAGACTTCTCTATCGAACTCCAACCGGGGACGGCCCCAATTTCTATGGCACCATACCGTATGGCCCCTGCGGAACTAAAGGAGCTCAAGACCCAATTGCAAGAGCTGTTGGAAAATGGATTTATCCGACCAAGCACATCACCATGGGGAGCACCTGCCTTGTTCGTGAAGAAGAAAGAAGGGACACTCCAACTGTGCATCGATTACCGGAGGCTAAACCAAGTCACTATCAAAAACCGATACCCCCTGCCTAGGATCGATGATCTATTTGATCAATTAAGAGGAGCCACCTGTTTTTCAAAAATCGACCTCCAATCGGGATACCATCAACTCAGAATCCGAGATGAGGACATCTCCAAGACTGCCTTCCGTACCAGATATGGACATTACGAGTTCATAGTAATGCCATTTGGGCTGGCTAACGCTCCGGCAGTTTTCATGTGTCTCATGAACAAGATTTTCCAACCCTACTTAGATAAGTTTGTAGTGGTGTTCATTGATGACATTTTGATATACTCCGCCAATAAGGAGGAGCACGAAGGACACCTCCGGATAGCACTACAAGTACTCCGAGATAACCAACTCTATGCCAAGGCGAGTAAATGCGAGTTTTGGCTAGAAGTGGTTAAGTTCTTGGGGCACGTAGTATCCAAAGATGGAATAGCCGTGGACGAGAGTAAAGTTGAAGCCGTGATGAATTGGAAGCAACCAACCTCTGTGTTCGAGATCAGAAGTTCCCTAGGATTGGCAGGATACTACCGAAGATTCATACCCAACTTCTCAAGTCTCGCCAAACCAATGACGAGACTAACTTAGAAAGGAGTGAAACTGGATTGGACGGAAGCCTGTGAGAAATCTTTTCAGGAGATGAAAAGAAGGCTGACCAGTGCGCCGATACTTATCATCCCCGAGCGAGGTGTGGATTATACCGTCTATTGCGACGCGTCAAGAAATGGCTTGGGATGCGTGCTAATGCAGAATGGAAAGGTCGTAGCTTACGGATCGCGACAACTCCGACCCCATGAGAAGAATTACCCTACTCATGACTTAGAATTGGCTGCAGTAGTGTTCGCCCTCAAAACCTGGCGTTACTACCTGTGGGGAGAACAATTCGAGGTCTTCACCGACCACAAGAGCCTCAAATACCTTTTCACTCAGAAGGAGTTGAACATGAGGCAGCGTCGATGGATGGAGTATTTGGAAGATTACAAGTTTACAATGCAGTACCATCCTGGCAAGGCCAACATGGTGGCTGACGCCCTGAGTCGAAAGGACAGGGCACAGAAAGTCAAAACTGCCATCAAAGAGTGGGAAATGATGGACACTCTCAATGAATTCAACCTGAAACCTTCCTCAGAAAGTGGGAGTATCCGACTATGTGCACTTGTTGCAGAACCAGCACTTCACCAGGAGATCCTGTTAGCCCAAACCACTGAGCAAGAATGCGAGTTCATTCGGTATCGAATCCGAGAAGGAAAGGCGATACCAGGATGGACGATCGAGGGAGACAGTAACCTGAGATTCAAAGGAAGGGTCTTCGTACCTAATATTGGAACTCTTCGAGAAGCTGTACTCCGAGAAACACACCATTCGAACTTCGCAGTCCACCCCGGAGGTACAAAGATGTACCATGATTTGCGAAGGACGTACTGGTGGGAAGGAATGAAGAAGGACGTAGCTCGCTTTGTATCAACCTGTCTTGTGTGTCAACAAGTCAAGGCCGAGCATCAGAAACCAGGAGGCGACCTTCAACCTTTGCCAATCCCGACTTGGAAGTGGGAGCACATCTCAATGGACTTCGTAACCGGACTACCAAGAACTGCCAAAACCAACACTGCCATCTGGGTGATCGTGGACAGACTCACCAAATCAGCGCATTTTTTGCCTGTGAAGATGACAGAAAACGTGGAACAACTGAGCCTGTTGTACATTCGGGAAATTGTACGACTACACGGTGTACCCGTCTCGATTGTGTCAGACAGAGACCCACGGTTTGTGTCCCATTTCTGGAAAGGATTACAGAAAGCTTTGGGAACAGATGTAAGACTTAGCACAGCCTTCCACCCGCAAACCGATGGCCAAACAGAGAGAACGATACAGACCTTAGAGGATATGCTGAGAGCCTGCGCTTTGGATTTCTCTGGGAACTGGGAGCAGCATTTACCATTGGTAGAGTTTGCCTACAACAATAGTTATCAAGCAAGTATAGGAATGGCACCCTATGAAGCTTTATACGGTCGACCTTACCGATCCCCAGTCTGCTGGACAGACGCTGGAGAAACAGGATTAATTGGACCTGATATAGTACGTGACACCACGGAAAAGGTCAAAACCATCAGGCAAAGAATCCAAACCGCTCAGAGCCGACAAAAGAGTTATGCGGATAAAAGAAGCCGACCCTTAGCCTTTGCCGTAGGAGACCACGTGTTTCTGAAGATAAGACCGAAGAAAGGAGTCATCAGATTTGGGAAAAAGGGAAAACTGTCCCCACGTTACATCGGACCTTTTGCCATCGTGGAGAAGATCGGAAGAGTCGCATATCGACTAGCCCTACCGCCACAGCTGGATCGAGTGCATGACGTGTTCTATGTGTCAATGCTCCGTAAGTACCTCGCCTTACCCACGCATGTTCTCAACTGGGAAGACGTTACCATCGAAGAAGATGTGACGTATGAGGAAGAACCAATCGAGATTCAAGACCGAAGCGAGAAGACGATCCGAAACAAGACAATCAAACTAGTACGAGTCCTGTGGAAACACCGAGGAACTGGAAAGACCACTTGGGAAAGAGAGGAGACTATGAAGGCAACTCACCCTCACCTGTTTGAATCCGAGCGTGCGTCTAATTTCGGGGACGAAATTGTTTAAGGGGGATAGGTTGTAACAACTCCGATTTTCAGTAAATAAAAATCTCGTTGTTTATTATTTTGACTCTATAAATTCCGTATTTTCCAACAATCCGTCATGATTAGATTTATTCGATTCAAACCCTAATTTCGTTTCGCCTTGCGATTTAGTCATTTTCTAAAGACAAGTGAGATAGCAACCCTAAGTCGTCCTATTTAGCAAGCCTAGCTAGCTTCCGACTAATCATTAGAGTAGCCTAATCGAACCATTTGAACCCTAAGTGAGATCTTGACCAAAAGTCAACCCTTGATCTATTACCCATTGGACGATAGATACTAGGATAATCTTTATCCATTGGACCATAGGTTTACCCCTTGGATATTGTGACAAGATTTCTAGGTACACTTTATAAGATTATATATTACTTACCATCTTTACCCATTGGACGATAGAAGATAGGAGATTTATTACCCATTGGACGATAGGTTAACCTTTCCACCTAGTACAAGGTCCATTAGTTTAATTAGATTCACCATGAGTCATTGTACTATATTAGATAGATTATGTAAGCTTAGTACTTCATCCTTTAACCATTGGTTAATAAATGTTAGGGGAATTATAATCCATTGGTCCATAAAACCATATCAAGCTATAGTACTAAGTTAGTATTAGTTAATTCCTTCCTAGATATGATATGTACTAATTTGATTAAAGTATATGATATGTTTACATCATCCTAGCATACTATATATTAGTATATAGTTATAAGTACATAGGTGGCATATTGACATAGTTTAATAGGATAGTTTGACTTAGAAATCCAAAATGAGATCACATAGTACATTGTCCTTTTTGCTAGTCTTCCTATCAACCAAGGAAGGAGAGAGAGAGAGAGAGAGAGAGAGAGAGAGAGAATTCGGAGAGAGAGAGGAGAGAGAGGCCGAGAGAGAGAGATAGGAGAGAGAGAGAGAGATATTGCATGTACCTTCCTTGATCTTCTTCTACCAAAACCCTAATACTATATACATTAGTACTTGTACTTTGAAAGACGAATAGGATGACCTAAGATATAACCAAGTACTAGATTTTAGAGAATTCGGAGAGAGAGAGGAGAGAGAGGCCGAGAGAGAGAGAGATGAGGGAGAGAGAGAGAGAGAGAGATATTGCATGTACCTTCCTTGATCTTCTTCTACCAAAACCCTAATACTATATACATTAGTACTTGTACTTTGAAAGATGAATAGGATGACCTAAGATATAACCAAGTACTAGATTTTCTTACAAAATCTTCTTACAAACTATTAGTTTAACCTTACTCTTTCACTTAGTCAAATACCAACCATTTGTCCTTTCTCCATTAGGTGTCCAAGAGAGAGAGAGAGAGAGAGAGAGAGAGAATTCGGATGAGAGAGGGAGAGAGAGTGTGATGTGTGTGACTAGTGTACTCCCATATCTTCCTACATCATCCTATTGCATCACTTTGTACCACCATATCTAGGGTTTCTTATTCTTTCAACCCTAAAGGACTACCATATCTTATTTTCTATCCTAGACTAGACACAAACCCCATTAAAGAAACCTAAACCTTGTCCTAGTTTGAAAGAAAGAATAAGAGAAAATCTTGTAGTCTTTCCAACTCTTGTACCTTCTTTGGACCAAAGGGAGAGAGAGAGAGAGAGAGATGGGAGAGAGAGAGGCCGGGAGAGAGTGAGAGAGGGAGAGAGAGATTTGTGTGATGTGTGCAAGTGTACAACTAGCCTAGTCATTGTCCTTTTGATCAACACCTCATCCAATCTAAGGACAATCAAATCTAGTCAATCTATGATCCATTGGATAACAAATGTTAGGGGAAATATTGTCTCTTGGATAATAGACCAACTTGGCCTATAAATAGCAAGCCATTTCAAGCCTTTGAACTCACACCTTCAAGCATTGCTCTAACTTCTCTCTAGAAAGTCTAAGTGTTCTTGTTGTTCTTGTTGTTCTTGCTTAGTTCTTAGTTGTTCTTGAAGTTCTTCCCTAGTTCTTCAAGAAACTCTTCTAGTGCCGCCACTCCACCACCCTACCGATCCAAAAGTTTTAGTAGTATTAGTCAAGATCAAGTTTCGAGAGAAACCTTTCTCTTTCGAAGCTATCGAAGCCATTCCTAAGCCGTTACTCCGTCCGACGAACTATTTTCCTAATCCGTAGTCGACTACCGCCAAGAAGAACGGTAGATATTCTATATCTACTTTTCTCTACGTATACGTATATATGTAGAATACTCCTTACGTATAGTATAGTTTTCCTATACTTTCAAAGATCTAAGTATAGCGTATTGCATGCGTATTTCGAACTGATTATGGATTATTCTAAACCTTTGAAATTCTAAGTACACGTAGGTTATCTTGTCCTTAAGCATGACTAGAAATGTTTAAGAGTTGTTATCTTGATTAACCATGGCATGATTAGCTTAACGTTAGAAGTACTCAATAAACATATGCTGTTTTGAATTTAAGAAAGCATGATTTAGGATTAAGCTGTTTTAATCTTAGAATGAATGTGAGCATGATTATGTGATTACTTGACTACTTGTTGTTGATAAAGCATAAGTGATTTATCACTCCAAAGGTGCCCGTCCATGTGGCACTATGCTTAACCTTGTGTGATTAAATGTGAGTATGATGTGACAAAATGAGCATGCTATCTAATATAGAGTTGAATGATCTTGTTAGTTTAGTTTCAAGATTTCTTAAGTTGTGGAATGAATTACCGCGGAGTCTATGCATGCGAACGAGACACGAAAACCGAGAAAGTAGAAACATGACACCTAGGGTGTGGTTGATATGGATAAAATGAAGGATGGGATTAACATGCGGAAAATATTTTGAAAGTACATAATGACCGGACTTGGTAGTCATTGTGTAAGTGTTTTCGAAAACCGTAATGTAGCCGGACTTGGTAGCTCATTGCGTAGATTTCCAATGGGACCGGACGTGGTAGTCTCATGTGGAAATGGGGCTTGGCCGGACGTGGTAGCCAATGCAAGTTTTGAAAGAATGTGTTTTGTGAAAACCGTAATGTGGCCGGACTTGGTAGCTCATTGCGTAGATTTCCAATGGGGCCGGACGTGTTAGTCTCATGTGGAAATGGGGCTTGGCCGGACGTGGTAGCCAATGCAAGTTTTGAAATGGATTTTGTAAACCATGATTGGCCGGACTTGGTAGCCATTGTGAGTGTTACTAATGAAGCCGGACTTGGTAGCCTCATTAGTAACAATTTATGAAAGAACGTTGGAAATTATGGTTTTGGTAAAGGTGAAAATGTTGACACAGTCTACGATGAGTCGCGTAGGAGAAACACGAAAAGGCATGACACCAACGCTAAAAGATATCAAATACGAATGTATCATTGTTTATCTATGTCGTTGAATGAGCATGTGTAATTGTTTATATGCTTCCTTGCTTTAAGTTAAGAGTTAGTGGGTATAGTTTATTCTATTGGGCTTGTAGCTCACGGTGTTACCTTTTTGGTGACCCTGACATATTATACTGGGGGCGACGCTGGTATAATGTGTCAGAGTTAATTGATGAGCAAGGTGAGCAGTACGTGTTGGAGGCTTTTGGAGCCGAAGAGCTTGCTAGGATGGAAGAAGAAGCGGAGTAGTAGAATATCCTAGAAATTCCCTCCTTGTGTAATAAAAGTACTCTAGTAAGACTTATGTTGTAATAACGAGCTTGACTCTTAGTCTTTTTATTCAATAAAATGTTTAATTAACGAACTCGAAAATGGGGGCGTTACATTTGATATTACTTGTACCAAGTCGATGGTGCTCCAAGTGTTGTCAAAGGGGGACTACTATAGACACCTTATTCTGGACTGTCCAGATTAGTTTACTTACGGTCTTTGATTCCCCAATGATGAATAAGGTCAAGAACTCCTCGAGAATGTTAGTGCGTTTGAGCTTTCAGCAATTCGAGCCTCATTCAAACCCCTTTTCAAACCCTTCAAGCCAGAGCCAAAAGGCCTCAGCAAAACCCAACTTGCATACGCTGATACACAACTGGCGTGCGCTAGTACTCTGCCATTTGTCAGTCATCGATCAACTTTGACCATTGACCAGGCTGCCACTAGTGCACGCAGGTAACCTACAGGCGTACGCCGATCAAAGCTTGCCAAATCACCTTTATTCAACCACGTGCACAAGACTATTGGGCCCCCCAGAATCCTGTTCATTCGTTTGGTTGGTTTATACGTGCAGGGGATGTTCCCCCCTCTCTCCTATAACTTTCATCACATTGTCCCATGCATTTAATGCATGGGAGACTTCCCTCCAAACCAAGCCAGCCATTTTCAGCTGGTTACATCCCCTCCCTCTCCTCTATATATACCCCCCTTGCATTTATATGCAAGGGGTTACAAAAAAGGTCTAAGTATTCAAGTCTCTAGGGCTTTCTCTCTCAAGCTTCTTGCTCATTCTTTCTCTTCCCCTTTGAAAGAGTAAGCATGAAGCACCACCTCATACACCATCCTTCCAATATCCTCCATTCCCCTTGTCCATCCATCAAACCTCAAACTCAAGGCTCAAACATTCCAATAGACTCAAAACAAAGGTATACCACCTTTTGTATATGTTTTGTTCTAACCCCTAAGGGGGCTGGCAGGGTCAAGGTTGGTAATCAATACTAGTCCTAGCCCTAAAGCTGGCAAGGCTTCAAAGCCGTATATAGCTAATAGTGGCGCACGCCAGTAGTATTGAGTCGTACGCCAGTCAGAGCTGTATGTGCAGTACTGGCGTGGGTTCAGTGCTTAGCTATTTTCTGTTCTTCTTTCTATCTCATCACCTTATTGCATGCTAAAAACTAGTTTACAGCTTTCTGTATTTAGAACTATGTAGTTGTAGTACTCAATATTAGTTTCTGCTGCTTTGGAATGCCTGTGGGATCCTTCTGGTCATGTTCCAGAACCCAGAAAATGTAAAGCCAAGCACTGGACAAAAAGGATGTAAATGTGTACGGTAGCCATATACTGGCGTACGGCAGTAAGATCTAGCCAAGTGGCTGGCCCTTGTATGGTAACTATGTCTTGGCCTTTGTTTATTCCCCCACACTGTTTATGGGGTGTTCTGTTCATTTTATGGCTCCAAAACCATTTCAACTGTCTGTAACTGTCTAATACCTATTTCATAAACTGCGTGGTTTGTCCTGGGTGTGCATTGGTCCTTTCCAAAGTCCAGAGGGTTGAAAATAAGAGTTGTGAGTTTAGACTTACTGGAGTACGCCAGTCTTTGTGTGGCATGCGCATCTCAAGTCTGCATGCAGTGGTTTGGCCAGTGCATGCAGGCTTCTTCTTGCACACATCATTCCGGACCAGTTTGTTCCAGTCTGTTTAAAGCGCTCACAGAAGTCTATTTTCAATCTATACTAATTGTTTCAATAAAGCAAGCATACCATTTTGTCACATACTGCAAACTTGTTACAGTTTTAATCCCCTTTAACTGTTCCCCGCCCTAATTGGCTAAAAAATGATTAATGAGAGAAAAATGCAAACGTTTTATAAAATGCCCGGGTAGAGACCGATCTCCAGATTGGGGGAGAGGAGTGCCATAAAACCCTTCCCCTCTCGTGACCTGGCTCCCGAACCTCAGATATCAAAGGTGACGATGGTCCAGTCTACAAAGCCTTTTTCAATCAAAACGTAGCAGAACGTTTCAAGTTCAGTTCCTTGGGTGCATTCCACAAAACCCGAGTGGCGACTCTGAATTGTAGCGTTTTGCCGCGCTTTTCCGAAAAGGGCGCACCCAAATTTTCAAGGGCGTGTGCCCAGAACCTGCAGCCAGAGACTTATAAAACGCTCCACAATAGAAGTTCGTACAGTTTATGGGACTTATAGAACAGCCAGGACCGTATCTCATCCGAAGAGATTAGGCCGCGAGTCTTAGAGGATAATCATAGAGATTCGTCCACCTTGAAGACTCATAACCTTGATGACAATCACAGAATCCAAAGGAGAGGAGAACTCCTAAACCTGATAAGGACCAAAGAAGTCCTAGATAAGGAGGACACTCCATCACTAACCTATTCCCGTCATGTACGGATGAGCCCAATAGGTCCCAGTCCCAATGGAGACCTCTGCACCGCAAGGACTCTCAATCTTGATAGCAATTGTTGAGTCCAAAGGTGAAGGGACGAATGCAGAGTGGAGTGTTTTATAAATGAGTTGCAGTGTCCTATATTTTTTGGCGTTGCTGTATCAATAAGTTGCATTGCAGTTTTTGGGTTCCATGTGGAAAGGATTCAAGGTGTTTTGTGGGTAATCATTGTTGAAAACCCTCACGAGACTTCACTTGTCCTACTGGGGCCACCCGGGGGTTTAAAAGATCTATACCTTAGTCAGTTGTTTTATCTTATTTGTTTATCTTTTCTTTGCTAGGGACTAGCAAAGTGTAAGTTGGGGGATGTGATGGGTGCGTAAATATGCCTATTTATACACCCTAATTTAGGCTTGTTATGTCCGTTTAGCGCGCTACTTGGGGTTTGATATTTTTTAATTGCGTTTTAGGACTCTTGATGCCGATGTATAATATTTGGAGTTAAAAACGCAAAATTTTAATTGACGTCAAAGCGAAGCCCGTGAACAACTTAATTCGAATGGTGGGTCTTATTAGAGATCAAGAAGAGAAGCACCAGTTTTGGCCACAACATATTTTTGACTGTAGTCCACGTACTAATTTGGTTGAAAATTTGGTCAAGGTATATATGTACTAGTATTTTACTTGGACCAGGAAGTTGACAAGGATTTTGTTCAAGTGAGCCCAATAGTTAGTAATTATTTTAACTAAGTTGGCCATGGAAGGAAATTGGAAGTACACGGTTAGGTAGGTAATAACTCGGCCAATAGGGTTTTTGTCAAGGGAAGGAAACAGCTTATAAAAGGAGGAAGCATCATTATTCCCACGGAAAAACAGAAAAAGGAGGCGAAACAGAAAACGAAGAACGGGGCTGCCGGCTGCCGAGACTTTGGTTCTGTTTAGTTTTCTTCCAAGTCTTTTCTCCCTTCAAGTTTTTGAAACTTTGTTCAATTACTTGCATTTCGGTAATTCGTTTTAATTTCAGTTATTCATAAAAGTTATTCGTTTGTGTTTTCTTAGTATTAATTTCTTGTTTTTTTTTCATCTTGCATAATAAAAGCATGTTTCAAGTTAAGGTTTCTTTTATTTCATGTGCAATGATTAGTGAGTAGTCGTTTAGGTAGGCTCGCGGGGTGATTAGCATACTGTGGCCAGTGTCCTAAGGTGAGGATGACACTCCAACACCTATCTATACCCGCCACGAGCAGATGAGACTTAAGAGTCTCGGTCCCAAGGGATTCCTCCCAAGATGCCTATATAAAGATCACACCTCCACCTCACAAAGGTATGAAAATAATACGAAACTCATACTCAGTCCATTCTCTCCATATCTCGACTGACTTAGGCATTGGAGGGGCGATGGCGACAGCCACGCCGGTGCCCATAGTTTACCGTTTTTGTTTTGCAGGTCGTTAATCGAGCACGCAGGAAGCCACTTCATCCACTGGAGGATCAGGTGGACGGTTGAGGAACCCCTCCTCTGGAGGTGACCGAAAACTGCTTCATCAGTCAAGTTATGTTGTAGACACCTCCCAAAGCGGGGCATCGCCATACAGATTGATCGTTGCTGTTTGTTTGGTTGTTTGCTTCGTAAACCAAGATCGTGGACATTCACATGGCTAGGAACATCGCCACACGATAGCGGTTATCATCAAAACAGAGTCGTCACCTAGTTTATTAAAACTAGGAAAAACAGATAGAGATTCTGGGTACGGGAGCCAAAAGTATAATAAGGGAAAAGTGTTAGGAACCCCACTACAAGAAATTTTGCTTTTCCCGGCATTTCATAAATACCGTTAAAAATTTTAAAAAATGCCGGTAAAGAGTATTACCGGCATTTTTCAGGTATTACCGGAATTTATTACAAATGCCGTTTAGGAGTGTGTCGGTAAAGATACAAATGCCGGGAAAATTCTCCATAAATGCCGGGAATAGTTGGACTCATTTGCGACATTTGTATAGATGCCGGAAAAAATTGTACCATATAAGCACATGGCACATGTGCGCCACGTGTCCGCCCACATGGCGCTTGCGTGTTGCCCATGTGTCTGCCACATGTCGCCCACGTGGCCCCATGTCGCTTGCGTGGCGCCCACATGTCCGCCACGTGTTGCTTGCGTGGCGCCCATGTGTCGCACAAATTTGTGGAGAAATTGCATGCCCCAAGTTTCGAACTCGTGACCTCATGCCCCAAGCTACCAACTGGGCTAGCCACCATATTGGGTCACCTTGCACAATGAAAAATATTTATATTATACGGAGATTTTTCCCGGCATTTTTTTCAACAAATGCCGGTAATAGTTTGGCGGCATTATTTTGGTGGAAAATTTGACTTTTGCTGGCATTTTTTTAAACAAACGCCGGTAATAATTATTTTTTTCCGGCATTAATTAAAATGTCATGAATAAAAATGCCGGAAATGACCATTTTTCTTGTAGTGCCCCTCTTTGCCCAGTCATGAGACTGGCCCATAATTGTTCGATATATGATTAACACATGCTTTATTTAATTCTAACACATAGTCTGTTTATTAGCCTTTAAATAGTTAATGGTGAGGAGAGACAGTAATTGAAAGCATGCATCGAAATAAGCAGAATAAAACAATAAACTGTCCCAGGGATATGGATCTCGCGGCCGGTGAATGGATGTCACGGTCGAGGGATCCTCCTGGTTTGATGTACCGGCCGATGGATCGAACACCCAGCTGATGTTGTTCCCCACACCAGACTAAACAATTAACAGATAATCAAAACGTTATGATTATGAATATAAATAGAAGATGAATCAAACCAAAGACCCCTGGGCCTCACCACCTTGATCCCTCAGTTGCTTGATTGCTTCGGATTGGGGATGATTGACTGATTTTGCTTCTCGAAACCCTAGGGTTAGGGTTTGTACTTCGGGGTTTGATTGTTGGATTGCGGCTGCCTTCAGAAAGTTAGGGCTTTTGTAGAGGGGATAGAGAGGGTGTATTGTGTTCTTAATTTCGGAGCCAAAAGCCCCTTTATATAGGCATGGCGCCGCATGGGGGTGACTCACTCCAACCAATCATAATGCACGATTAAATTGGAATTATAGGGCAACACAAACTCTTCATGGCAATCTCTTTACGTAGCCCGAACGCATTGGAAAAAGGCTGCTAGGGTTTTGTGAACGGATCAAACGATTGACAGAACATTCCAGAATCTGGAAAATAGACGATCTGGCGGCCGGTTAAAAGATCTAGCGGCTGAGGAAAGGATTGGGTAGCCGAAGAATGGATCTGGCTACCGAGGAATCAATCTCTCATGGAGATTGACAAGCAACACGTTTCATGGGTGAAAGAATGAAGTTAAGGCCGTGAGATCAATGTTACGGCCGAAAGATAGATTTTCCTAGGATACTGTATTTCTGTCTGGAAGGCTATTTGGCTCTGGATTGGGTCCTCTAAGCGACTAAAAGTACTCACCATAAGTCCTAAGGTTCACGAGAAGTCAATCAGCAATCATTTTATCCATTCATCATCGGGATGGTCCCCAAGGTGGGATTTGAAATAATTGTTAGGCCAAATTGGGGTGTCTACAGATGCCCTCTTTGACTGAACTAGACGGATCGTGAGACATGTTTAAGTAAGAGTCAAAGCTGTAAAAGCAACTCAATTTGGTTCAACCACTATTCCAAGGGTTTTTTGAAAAATATGGTTGTAGTTATGGTCGGGCCGGGAGGCTGCCTATGTATTCCACAAGGGACATTCAAACCGATCGTAGTTTGGGGGCAATAAAGAAAATAAAAAGTTCAGAGGGTTAGAAACAGAAGACGTACCTTCGGGCTTAAAAAGCCATAGTGCAACGTACCTGGGCTAGGCCAGGATTTTGGTGGAGAGTAGTTGAAGGAGCACGAGGCTGCTGGGGAAATTTTTACAAAGAGTATCTTCAGTATTTTAGGGTAGATCAATACACAACAGGTGAGTCGTTTGCTTTTCATGATCATCCTTACTTTGACTGAGGGGAGCTCGGTAGAGTAGCCTATCCTAGCGAATGAGCTTGATGGAACTGATATAATTGGGGTGGAATCCAAACCATCTTCTGGAGATGATTTGACGCCGATTTTGGAATATGGGGGCACTAGGCCAGTAGCTAGAGGTGAGAGAACCGAGGTGCAGAGCCGATTACAGTCATGAGGCGAGAGCCTGAGGAGTTGGAGCTTGGCGTGATGGAACTGAGGCATAGAGCCGGTATCAATCATAAGGCAAGAGACAGAGGAGTCGGAGCTTGGAGCTTGAAGTGATAGAACCGAGGCGTAGAGCCGGTTGTAACCTGTTTCAAATGCAAACACAAGATATATTTGATAGCAAAATGCATTCAACTAGTGAATCCTATGAGTGTAGCACCAGGTTTTATTCAAGGGAATGCTCAGGAAAAATAAGTCTAGTGACTCACAAACATATCATAATGCATCAAGAGATACAACGCCATGAGGCGTACAAGACGAGAGACGTAATTTTGACTTCTGTGCACTCTATTTGGAATTTAGAATGTAACACTTATTCTATTACACCACATGCTTCAAATCATTGGACATGTGATTAGCTTATGTCAAGTGACATGCAACAAAGACATCAACCACTGCAAGCCACATTATTCAAGACACAACGATGTAAGAGGTATGTGTACATTATTTTGTTAATAGAATGCTTAGAGTAAAATAGGTCGTACCACATTAAAGGATGCCAAGGGGCAAAATATGTCAAGAGACATAGTACACCACAATACCACATCATTTAGGGGCCAAGAGGCGCGATAACACATCAATAGATGCAAGGTCATGAGGCATGTAAGTCGAGAGACTCACACGTTAAGAGACACGACACCAAGGAGCGTCTTTATCAAGGGACATAACGCATCAAGGGATGCAACACCAAGAAGTGTATAGGTTAAGAGACCTAGTATATCAAGAGATGCAATGCCAAGAGGCATAGTGGTCGAGAGACCTAATACATCGAGAGATGCAATGCCAAGAGGCATAGTGGTCGAGAGACCCAATACATCGAGAGATGAAAATGCCAAGAGGCATGGCAGTCGAGAGGCCCAATGTATCAAGAGATAGCGCCTATTTTTTTCTCTTCAGAGCCAACAGGCGTCACACCAACAGATAATCAAACACATTCATAATGCAAGCAACATGTAGTAGTGAAGACAAAAATCAAGTATTAGATCAACAGACCAATTGTCACGCCCCGCCCCGGAACGACACCCGAAGTGGGCCCGAACCGACACGACCACGTGGCATTCCACATAAAAGATCAACAACTAAACGACAAACCATACACAAAACAGAGTAAAACCCCAGCGGAAGACTTAACATTAATATAAACAAAGTGTCTACGATAATTACAAACTTGCATTGAACAAACGACACCCAACTTATTTATAAACTTGAAGTCAAAAGTACTCGACAACATTAGTCACAAAATGAGTTTAGCAAAAATTAGAGTTTGACCCATTACAACCAACTCGACTACAAACACTAACACTCGGTACTAATCCAAGTGTCCCCAAAACGTCGACCGGTAGTGGACCAACTCTACGACCACCTGTGACCTGGCAATCCAAAAAGGAAAACCAGAGTGTGTGAGATATAGAATACATTCAATTACATACTACAATACCCGAAGGACATCTCACTTGAATGTAACTCACATAACTTAGCACAAGTATTCAATTTGAACAACACATATATAAATGCAACACATGCTGTGGCACGTCTGCCACAATCCCATATACCCCAGGAGTGGTGTCCCACACACCACGCTCCCACTACCGTTAATTAGGCGGCATGGCTTGCGACATGGTGTGCCTCACACACAAACCTTCGGCGGTATAATCAACACTCCACAAGTATGCATACCATTAGCTAAATTCCAAATAGCATGATACACAAACACCTCCATGCAATATACCATTGAACATATCCATATCAAACACACTCACCTTCGTGTCGACCGAAGTATGCCAAACTAAGGTTTCGGCACCTCCCGAATGACCGGCTCTTTACCTAGCCACAAGTTAACTCATATTAGCTATGAATTCAACAAATACTCGACACAAGGTTATAAAGCTCAAGAAGCTGAACAATGTCTAACGGATACAAATATATCCATGTTAATACCTAGAAGTGTCTCAAGTAGATTCCGGATGACCAAGATACGCTCAAACGAAGTTACACAACTAAAACAGAACTCACAGTTTCAGCAGAACGGTCTGCGATCGAAAACCCATTAAAAATTACCTAATCAATAATTCTCAATGATTCCAACACCAAAACTTTACTAACTAATCAATGTTTAAGACTCATGAGAGCCCATGTCCACCAACATGCTTAAACTTGAAGAATTTCATGAAGAACACAAGCCAAAAACTGTCCAGAATCCTAGAACTTCCCAAAACCTGAACTTTAATTTCAAAACTGCTATAATCTAGGAAGAACCATGGCACAACCCATACATATTCAGAAAGATATATAAGTCTAGTTTCAGAATCAAGAAACGGTGCACAAAATAGATACCCGAGCAAGAAGTTATGCCCGTTTTTCCAACACGTGTCTGTGCTGTCTGCACAGACGCGAATCTGACACCAGTTCAGTCCACGAATTTTGTAGGCCAACACGCTTCGAGTTATTTTCTGAAAATTTAACAGGATGCAATAGACTCACAGATGAACATTCAGGATTTATTTCAAGATTTTAGAAGGTTTCTAGGTATCTTGAATAAATTCGTCAAAAACAGGACAGATTCAACATTGTTCAACACAGTTTTGCATAACCCTAAGATGCACGAATTTTCTGAGATAAAAACCCAACTCCAACCTCAAAAAGCCTCTCCCATGGATTCAATTCAGTGCTAGCTACATGCCAAGTATAGAATTGAACAATAAAATCATAGATTCAAGTAAAGGAAAGCATGAATTACCACACAAATCTTCAATTCCTCCTAGCCCTAATTTTCTTCTTCTTTTTCCTTCTTCTTCCACGGCTGATCTCTCTCTCTCTCTCTCTCTCTCTCTCTCTCTCTCTACGTGTATAGATGAGTTCTAACAGAACAACACGTACTAGTTCACCGCTAATAACCTTAAAGGTAAAATTATCAAGTGTATGCTAGCCCACAAGCTAGTATACTCTCATTCACAAATAACACACAAGCCCCCATGCTTCTAATGTATGCAATTTAACCCCGAGACGTATAATTCAATTAAATATGTGAATTGAAATACTAAATATTCGGAACGGGTGTTACAACTCTCCCCCCCTTAGAAAATTTCGTCCCGAAATTGGATTACCTGACTAAAACAAATGCGGATATTTTTGTTTCATCGACTCCTCGCCCTCCCACGTTGCCTCCTCAACCTTGTGATTCCGCCACAAAACTTTCACATAAGGTATCACCTTAGAACGTAAAACTTGCTCCTTTCAATCAAGAATCTCAACCGGGGTCTCCTCGTAGGACAAATCCTCAGAAAGTTCCAACGGTTCCGATTCCAGAATAAGCGACGGATCCCCCACGAACTTCCGAAGCATAGAGACATGAAACACGTCATTTAACCGAGCCAACTCAACCGGTAACGCCAAACGATAAGCCGTAACGCCAACTCTTCCAACAACTTCATAAGGACCAATATATCTCGGTGCTAATTTCCCTTTCTTTTGAAAACGAATAACCCCTTTCCAAGGTGAAACACGAATAAATACAAAGTCGCCTAGCGCAAACTCTAACTCACGTCTCCGTTTATCCGCGTAACTCTTTTGACGGCTCTGTGCAATTTTCAAACGTTCCCTAATCAATCTAACACCATCAGCTGTTTGTTGTATTAACTCTGGACCCAACGTTTCTCCCTCGGCAGCCTGTTGTTCTAACTCTTGAGACAACATACTCCTTTCACCTACATCCTCCCAACAAATCGGTGTCCTGCATCTTCTGCCATACAAGGCCTCATACGGTGGCATGCCAATACTGCTTTGGTAACTGTTATTATAAGCAAATTCCGCCAACGATAAGTTCTCTTCCCATCCGCCACCGAAATCCAGAACACTCGCTCTCAGCATATCCTCTAGAATCTGTATAGTCCGCTCTGACTGACCATCTGTTTGTGGATGAAATGCAATGCTAAATTTCAAAGAAGTCCCCATAGCATGTTGTAGACTAAACCAAAATCTAGAAGTAAATTTGGGATCTCTGTCACTAACAATAGACATAGGTGCCCCAAGCAACCTAACAATCTCATCAACATATAACTTAGCATATTTATCTGTGGTGTACGTAGTCTTAACCGGTAAGAAGTGAGCCGATTTTGTCAACCGATCAACGATAACCCAAATGGAGTCGTATCCCCCTTTTGAACGCGGCAAACCTGTCACAAAATCCATCGTCAAATGATCCCATTTCCACTCCGGTATAGGAAGATTCTGCAACAAACCCGCTGGCCTTTGGTGTTCTGCCTTCACTCGTTGACAAGTTTCACAACCAGCCACGTACTCCGCAATTTCCCTTTTCATACCACTCCACCAAAAATATTCTCTCAAATCACGATACAACTTAGTGCTTCCCGGATGCATAGCATATGCAGAACAATGAGTTTCATCCAAAATTTCCTTCTTTAGAACCATGTCATTTGGCAAACACATTCTCTTTCCAAACAAGGTCATACCATCATCCCGAACACTAAACTCAGGCCTTTTCCCTTCCACTACACGCTGTCTAAAGTCTTGTAAATGAGGATCCTGCCACTGCCCATCTCTGATCCGATTTATAAACAAAGGTCGAACGCTGAAACGATCCAACAAAGCTCCACTGCTTCCCAATGAAAACTCTACTCCCATTTGTTTCAACTCAGTAAAAGTGGAAACCCTGGAACACTGCATACACGCCAATCTTCCCGCTGTCTTCCGGCTTAAAGCATCGGCCACTACGTTTGCCTTACCCGGATGATAATGTATAGAACAATCATAGTCCTTTATCAACTCCATCCATCGCCGTTGCCTCAAATTCAATTCCTTCTGCGTGAATAAATACCGTAGACTCTGATGATCGCTATAAATCTCACACGATACTCCATACAAATAATGCCTCCATAATTTAAGAGCGAATACCACAGCTGCTAACTCCAAATCATGAGTAGGATAATTGTGTTCATGAGTTTTTAATTGTCTCGACGCATAGGCAATAACCTTACCCCGCTGCATCAAAACACAACCCAAACCCTGTAATGAAGCGTCGGTGTAGACTACCAAGTCCTCTGTACCAACTGGAATCGTTAAAACTGGTGCCGATACTAACCGTTTCTTCAACTCAAGAAAACTGTTCTCACACTCATCAGACCATAAAAATTTCACATCTTTTCTAGTCAACTTTGTCATTGGCAAAGCAATGGCAGAGAAACCCTGAATGAACTTCCGATAATAACCCGCCAAGCCAAGGAAACTTCGAATCTCTGAAACATTTTTAGGACTTTCCCAATTCACCACCGCCTCTATCTTCTTAGGATCTACACAAACTCCATCAGCAGAGATCACGTGCCCCAAAAACTCCACACTATCCAACCAGAACGTACACTTGCTAAGTTTCCCGAACAAATGATTGTCACGTAAGACCTGTAGCACGATACGTAGATGATCCTCATGTTCCTCCTTGGTGCGAGAATAAACTAGAATATCATTGATAAACACGATAACGAAAGTATCCAAGAACGGCCGAAATACCCGATTCATCAAATCCATGAAAACCGCCGGAGCATTGGTCAAATCGAATGGCATAACCAAAAACTCATAATGACCATATCTGGTACGAAAAGCTGTCCTCGATACATCACTATCTCTTACCTTAATCTGATGATAGCCCGATCTCAAATCAATTTTGGAGAATACCGTAGCCCCGTGCAATTGATCAAACAAGTCATCTATCCTCGGCAATGGATATTGGTTTCGAACTGTCACCTTGTTCAACTGTCGATAATCGATACACATACGCATGGAACCATCCTTTTTCTTAACAAATAAGACCGGTGCACCCCACGGCGTTATGCTAGGCTGAATGAAACCCCGATCTAGCAATTCTTTCAACTGCACTTTCAACTCAAGTAACTCTGTCGGTGCCATACGATACGGAGTAATAGATATCGGATTAGTACCCGGCAACAACTCAATAGTGAACTCGACTTCAC
Organism: Rhododendron griersonianum; assembly: GCA_018127125.1. Taxonomy (NCBI): domain Eukaryota; kingdom Viridiplantae; phylum Streptophyta; class Magnoliopsida; order Ericales; family Ericaceae; genus Rhododendron; species Rhododendron griersonianum. Next base: position 40,078,522 of record CM030791.1, read on the forward strand.
GGTCCGGCACGATACCCGGCAACTCATCCGGAAATACATCCCCGAACTCATTCACAATTGGTATCTCCTCTAGTGCAGGTGCTTTCTTCTCAGTGTCAACAGCATAAGCAATAAATCCCTCACATCCCTTACTCAACAAAGTTGTAGCTTTAAGTGCTGAAATAAGACATGTAGAACTTACCACAGAATCCCCACAAAATTTGACCTCGTCATTGTTTGGTAGATGAAACACAACTTCCTTGCAAAAACAATCCATAACGGCATGATACCCCGACAAGAAATCCATACCCAGAATAATATCAAAATCGGTCATGTCTAATGGTAGCAAATCCACCAACAACTTCCTTCCCCCAACAACCAACTCACACCCCGAAAAACCCACGTTAATAACAACTACATCACCCACCGGTGTAGAAATAGCTAAAGCAATATTTAACACTCTAGCAGGCTTGTCTAAATATTTAGTAAAGACATTTGACACAAAAGAATGTGTAGACCCAGGGTCTAACAACACACGTGCATAAGTACCAGAAATAACCAAAGTACCTGTCACAACTCCCGGAGAAGCTTGTGCCCCTTGACGTGTGATTGCAAACACTCTCCCCGGTGCCGTAGAACCACTGGCTCCTCCACCTCTACCTCCTTGAACACTACCCACTGAAGATGCTGCCGGCGTTGGCGCCCAAGGACATTACGCCGCCATGTGACCAACCTCACCACAAGTATAACACTTGATGCTCTTAAGTGCACTTGGACAATCCCTTTTCAAATGATTCGTAGACCCGCAACTGAAACATTGACGAGACATTGTCGTAGCTCCACTCATTGTCTGCCTACTAGGTCCCTGTTCTGCTTTCCCTTTCCACCACCCCGACGAACCACACTGTGATTTACCTAAATCTTGAGTTTTGGTAACTTGAGATTTTTGACCCCCACCCCTGCTATTACCACCCCCGGACTTACCAAATGCCGCACCTTCCGTCTTATTCTTCTTGTATGATTCTCGGTTATCATTGTAGTCCTTCTCAACCCGCTTAGCCATTTCCACCAACAGAGCATATTCCTCCTTTTCATAAGTAGTCAACCTTGTAGTTACCTTCGATGAAAGCCCTTTTCAAAATCACTGACATCTTTTTGCTTCCGTATTCACCAAATCTGGAGCATATTTTGACAACTTTCCAAATCTAACTTCATACTCTGGAACAGTCATACTGCCCTGCTTCAAGTCAATAAATACCGCTTCCTGGTCCAGCTTCCAATACTTCGGAAAGTAGTGTTCATTGAACCCCTTAACAAAATGCTCCCACGTCACCACTCGCGGTACCGCCGGTATAACTCCTGGCAGAGGGGCAGTCCACTGCCTCTCAAACGACTCCCACCAATCCCGAGCATCACCTTTCAGGCTAAAAGTTGCCAATGTCACCTTTTGTGCATCTGTCACTCCCATAGCATTCAACACCCGCTCCATAGCTTTAAGCCACTCTTCAGCATCACTGGGGTCAATTGCCCCCTCAAACTCCACGGTAAATAGCTTTTTAAACCTTTCAAGTAACCCAGTGCCCGTTCCACGAGTCATTGCCTCTGTAGTCTGCCATTGCATAAGAGTTGCTTATTGTTCTGTGAGCAGAGCCATAGCTGCAAGAAGCCTATCAGTATCCCCCACAACTGGCTGCTGCATAGGAACTTCAGGTTGGTGAACCTCATTACCACTAGACGCAGCATCCTCGACATGAACTGTATGCTCCGAAGCCATTCCTCAAATATCTGTTCCAATAACTTTAACAACCAATAGCAAACGCAACTTTAGAGATATAACTCACCCGTTAGTCAATGCTACCCCTACACAACAAACACAAACTCCTATGGTCCACTACTAAACCCCCAACCGACCCCCAACTCAGAGTCTAGAAAGTACTAGCTCTGATACCAAGCTGTCACGCCCCGCCCCGGAACGACACCCGAAGTGGGCCCGAACCGACACGACCACGTGGCATTCCACATAAAAGATCAACAACTAAACGACAAACCATACACGAAACAGAGTAAAACCCCAGCGGAAGACTTAACATTAATATAAACAAAGTGTCTACGATAATTACAAACTTGCATTGAACAAACGACACCCAACTTATTTATAAACTTGAAGTCAAAAGTACTCGACAACATTAGTCACAAAATGAGTTTAGCAAAAATTAGAGTTTGACCCATTACAACCAACTCGACTACAAACACTAACACTCGGTACTAATCCAAGTGTCCCCAAAACGTCGACCGGTAGTGGACCAACTCTACGACCACCTGTGATCTGGCAATCCAAAAAGGAAAACCAGAGTGTGTGAGATATAGAATACATTCAATTACATACTACAATACCCGAAGGACATCTCACTTGAATGTAACTCACATAACTTAGCACAAGTATTCAATTTGAACAACACATATATAAATGCAACACATGCTGTGGCACGTCTGCCACAATCCCATATACCCCAGGAGTGGTGTCCCACACACCATGCTCCCACTACCGTTAATTAGGCGGCATGGCTTACGACATGGTGTGCCTCACACACAAACCTTCGGCGGTATAATCAACACTCCACAAGTATGCATACCATTAGCTAAATTCCAAATAGCATGATACACAAACACCTCCATGCAATATACCATTGAACATATCCATATCAAACACACTCACCTTCGTGTCGACCGAAGTATGCCAAACTAAGGTTTCGGCACCTCCCGAATGACCGGCTCTTTACCTAGCCACAAGTTAACTCATATTAGCTACGAATTCAACAAATACTCGACACAAGGTTGTAAAGCTCAAGAAGCTAAACAATGTCTAACGGATACAAATATATCCATGTTAATACCTAGAAGTGTCTCAAGTAGATTCCGGATGACCAAGATACGCTCAAACGAAGTTACACAACTAAAACAGAACTCACAGTTTCAGCAGAACGGTCTGCGATCGAAAACCCATTAAAAATTACCTACTCAATAATTCTCAATGATTCCAACACCAAAACTTTACTAACTAATCAATATTTAAGACTCATGAGAGCCCATGTCCACCAACATGCTTAAACTTGAAGAATTTCATGAAGAACACAAGCCAAAAACTGTCCAGAATCCAAGAACTTCCCAAAACCTGAACTTTAATTTCAAAACTGCTATAATCTAGGAAGAACCATGGCACAACCCATACATATTCAGAAAGATATATAAGTCTAGTTTCAGAATCAAGAAACGGTGCGCAAAATAGATACCCGAGCAAGAAGTTATGCCCGTTTTTCCAACACGTGTCTGTGCTGTCTGCACAGACGCGAATCTGACACCAGTTCAGTCCACGAATTTTGTAGGCCAACACGCTTCGAGTTATTTTCTGAAAATTTAACACGATGCAATAGACGCACAGATGAACATTCAGGATTTATTTCAAGATTTTAGAAGGTTTCTAGGTATCTTGAATAAATTCGTCAAAAACAGGACAGATTCAACTTTGTTCAACACAGTTTTGCATAACCCTAAGATGCACGAATTTTCTGAGATAAAAACCCAACTCCAACCTCAAAAAGCCTCTCCCATGGATTCAATTCAGTGCTAGCTACATGCCAAGTATAGAATTGAACAATAAAATCATAGATTCAAGTAAAGGAAAGCATGAATTACCACACAAATCTTCAATTCCTCCTAGCCCTAATTTTCTTCTTCTTTTTCCTTCTTCTTCCACGGCTGATCTCTCTCTCTCTCTCTCTCTCTCTCTCTCTCTCTCTCTATACGTGTATAGATGAGTTCTAACAGAACAACACGTACTAGTTCACCGCTAATAACCTTAAAGGTAAAATTATCAAGTGTATGCTAGCCCACAAGCTAGTATACTCTCATTCACAAATTACACACAAGCCCCCATGCTTCTAATGTATGCAATTTAACCCCGAGACGTATAATTCAATTAAATATGTGAATTGAAATACTAAATATTCGGAACGGGTGTTGCACCAATGCAAAACCATATAACCACAACAACCACAAAGACATGACAGCGAATCAAATGCGTGGGCCAAAGAGGCCTAGGGAAATGTCTAGATAAGACTAAACAGTGAGGTGCTCATGTAGACAAATCAACTATGCGGGCCAAGAGGCCAATGCAACTGCCTAAACAACACATCAAGCAACCACGTGATTGTGGTGATATGTAAACAAGTGTTTTGGGACATCTCAACTTTTGCGTACTCCAGCTAGTGCTTCTCCTACACCATAAGATGCATGGCAACAAACTCTATACTAGCCAAATGGCTACAACAAAGTAGACAATGAGACCCAAGAGACTTGAAAGATTGCAACACTCCAGCGACACTGCTAACACACTATATGGCCAAGGGACCTTCTAGCTACACTCCTCATGAAATGGGAAACCCATGTTATCTCCGTGAAAATTTGCAAATAAGTAATTGTGCTTGTATTGCTGTGTCAAAAATGCTTAGGATAAAATCAATTTTGAAAGTTTCTCCTTGAGGATTTCAAAACCACATCATTTTACCTACATGATTCACATTCAAACCACTCAGTCATCAAGAGACGCAAAACTGTTCCTTGAACACATGACCTTAGCGAGTTTATTACTTCAGGGTGAATTGACTACTTTGAGTTGGATTGATAAGTGACCACTGCGCGCCTCATGGGAGGTTGTGCGCTTCTAAAAAGGGGGATGCAGTTGTGCCCCTTTGCTTTATACCGCTTCTCCTTGTCCATACCTTCCACGTTGGTTATGCCTCTAGTATCTAGGGCCTTATTGCTAAGTCACGTTCTTCAATCCAAAATGACTTTATTATGGACCATATTGTAGGTTAGGGTGTTGGTTTAAGAAAGGAAGGGATATAACGGCTCAAACCTACTTTCTACTCATGCTTGGGTTCCAAAAGCTAGCAGCCATCTAATCGCTCTATTTTGTATGAGAGGGAGATGTTTCTTCAAAATGCCCCCTGTTTTTGGATTGGAAGGGATGATATTTTTCTTTTCTTCTTTCAAAACCCCCTTGTGTGACGGGATGCTTACTTTTCATTTTGTAGTCATCTCTCATTGCATTTTTATCTACCCCAATGTGGGGGATGGCTGTCTAGCAGGCTTTATTTGAAAGAAACTATTCAGAGGCTTAATGTGGCTAGCAAGGGCTAACTGTTTGGATAGAGAAATGATGGCCTTTCTTCATTTTGTATCACGCGATAGAGCAACTAGAATCCTAACCAAGAGATTAAGAGGCTTTGATGTTTTACCCAGTGGTTCTTCAAAATCGAGGACAAGTCTTGAGACTCAAAGTGGGTGCATGGAGACATGGCTAAATTTTCATTTTATTTTTATGCTCTAACTTTTGCCTAGACTACCCTTGAGGGTTTTCAATCTATCGAGCTCATTTTTTTTCCTTCTATCTTCAACAACATGTTTCTCCTACAAGCGGCTCCATGAGAGCACACAAATATTTTCAACTCCCCCTCAACTCAACATGAATGACATGGGTCATAACTCATTCTTTGCATTTGACAACTCCAGTGATTTATGATGTGTTTCAAGAGATATCATGAGATTACTTTGAAACCCTTGAGGATTGTTTTCAACACTTTAATGTTATCATGAGTATTCCATGGCAACAAATTAGCACAAGAGAAAACATTTTCAAAAATGTGGCCGACCCTGAGGTGCCTACGTATCTCTAAAGAGAATCAGGCCATTCATAGTTCATGTCTAAGGAGATTCATATTCCGGGAGAGATTCACATTTCATGTTGAGTGCAAAGAGTTGGTCCAAAACCATGATGAACAAAATGATATTAATTTCAAGAGAAAATAAACTCAAGACTCAAATTCCTAAAAGAGAACAAACTCGAGACTCAAACCCTAAAAAGAAGCTAATAAGGGCCAAAAGAAAGGCCTAAAAAACAGACTTAAAGCACATGACAAAATTTGGCTGCTGCTTCTCAATCATCCAGCTTGGTTGGATCAACTATCACTTGATCGATGAGATCCTGGACTGCATTCTTGAGAGCCCCACATTGTTCAATGGAATGACCAGTCACTTGGTGATACTTGCAATACTCCCCACCCTTATGTGCAAGATTACTAGGAAATTTTGGTTGCAATGATTTCAAATCGCCTGTTGCTTCTAAGATGTGGAACACATCTTCTAACTTCATTCCAAGAGGAACAAATTCCCTCTTACGCTTGTGATGAGATCTCACTATATTAATACCACTATCATTGTTGGTATTTGTGCTTGTCTCTACCCTGTGGCTGACTTCTCCATTATCGAGTAATCCTTGATTAAGGTCGTCTTCAACTTGCAATCCAGTAGCATAGAGGCACTTAAAAGAATAAATTGCTTGGGAATACATGTACCTCAGGAATTGTGGCTGTAAATTTCTTACCACCATTCTGACTTGGCCTTCTTATGAGGGAAGAGTTTTCATCTATGCGGCTTTCTTTCTCCACCTAGTAAGAAAATTGGCAAAACTCTCATTTGGCTTTTGTTTGAGCATCTCCAAATCTCGAGTGGTTACCTCAATCTGGACATTGTAGGCATATTGATTGATGAAAGCATTGGCAATATCTTGCCACCCCCTGTACTTGGTGAAGTCCAAAGTGAGAAACCAGTCGATAGCACAGCCTGTGAGAGTCCTTTGAAAAAGTTGGGCAATTAGTTCATCATTCAGGCCCATAGGTTTTAGGTTGTTGATGATATGGTGGACATGGCTGGTGGGATTACTGGTGCCATTGAACTTTTCAATATCGGGCATCTTGAACTTCTCTGGCAGTTTGGCATTTGGGAAAAGGCAGAGTCCATCAAAATCAAGGATTTGATCTCCTTTTGGGCGAGCCAAGGTAGCTTTGATGTCCTTAACTTGTTGGGCAAGCTCATGATTTTCCATTATGATCATGACACTGTCAACTTCTGGAGGAAAGGGCTTCTGAGATATCGGCGGCCACAACTGTCACAGCTAAGTCCAAAAGCAAATCTAAAAGAAGCAAAAGCTCAATTACATTTATGTTGAGACATCCCAAATCAAGTGAATGTGCAGTGCACCAACGCCTATTGCCCCCCTAGAATGCAAGCTGCCCCTAATATGATGACCCATTTACCATGCATGCAACCAAGTGGTTGAACAATGTACTGTGAAGTTATGTGATCAGGTAACAGACAATCATGCAACAATTATGTGATCAAGAGATCATATACAATGTGTCATGCAAGGTACAAGATTGACAAAATCCCCACTTTTTTTTTTCTTTCTCTCTTTTTTTTAAAGACACTTGGAAAAATAAAGAAAATAAAGAAAGAAAGAAATTGGTAAAATCTAGAGGAAAAATGAAAGACTCTTTTTTTTTTATAGAAAAGATACCAGTAAGAATTAAGAAGAAATAAAGAAAGATATTTATAAATCCTAAAAGAAAAAGAAGACTCCTTTTTTTTTTCTTAAGAACTCCTAACAGTTGAGGACTATGGCAATCTCTCACAAGTCAAAATTTATCTCAAAGAGAGATAGAGTTATGCAAGGACTTTTCTTTATCTAAAGAGAGATAGACTTCATCACAAACTCTTAATAAAAAGAGCATGAAATTCATCTTCTACAGTAATTAAAACTCTAAAGAGTGATAATCATTGAGTCGAACAAGAGTTTGAGATATAATGCAACACATAGTCCTAACCTGCTTGGGATTTCCTGTCCTAGTTTGGAAAGAGTTCTATGGCTTTCTACAATATGCAATGTTTCGGGTAGTCTCAAAGGGTGCTCCGTCAGGAGTTTGCTGGAACCCTTAACATAGCTCGTGAAATGCCAGGATATTAGGTGAACTCAACGTGGGTTGCCCGCTCGATGCACATGAAAAAGAATTAAATAAACCAAATATTAATTTCATGTTCAACTTTCTGGTTATGGCTCTCAAGTCCCCAGCAGAGTCGCCAAAAACTGTAGACACCTCCCAAAGCGGGACATCGCCATACAGATTGATCGTTGCTATTTGTTTGGTTGTTTGCTTCGTAAACCAAAATCGTGGACATTCCCATGGCTAGTAATATCGTCACACGATAGCGGTTATCATCAAAACAGAGTCACCACCTAGTTTATTAAAACTAGGAAAAACATATAGAGATTCCGGGAACGAGAGCCAAAAGTACAATAAGGGAAGGTGTTAGGCACCCCTCTTTGCCCAGTCATGAGACTGGCCCATAATTGTTCAATATATGATTAACACGTGCTTTATTTAATTCTAACACATTGTCTGTTTATTAGCCTTTAAACAGTTAATGGTGAGCCGAGACAGTAATTGAAAGCATGCATCGAAATAAGCAGAATAAAACAATAAACTGTCCCAGGGAGATGGATATTGCGGCCGGTGAATGGATGTCACGGCCGAGGGATCCTCCTGGTTTGATGTACCGGCCGATGGATCGAAGACCCAGCCGATGTTCTTCCTCACACCAGAATAAACAATTAATAGATAATCAAAACGTTATGTTTAAGAATATAAACAGAAGATGAATCAAACCATAGGCCCGTAGGCCTCACCACCTTGATCCCTCAGTTGCTTGATTGCTTCGAATTGGGGATGATTGACTGATTTTGCTTATCGAAACCCTAGGGTTAGGGTTTGTACTTCGTGGTTTGATTGTTGGATCGCGGCTGCCTTCGGAAAGTTAGGGCTTTTATAGAGGGGATATGAGAGAGTATATTTGCAGAGTTTCGTGGCTAGAGAGGGTGTATTGTGTTCTTAATTTCGGAGCCAAAGGCCCCTTTATATAGGCATGGGGTGACTCACTCCAACCAATCATAATGCATGATTAAATTGGAATTATAGGGCAACACAAACTCTTCATGGCAATCTCTTTACATAGCCCGAACGCATCGGAAAAAGGCTACTAGGATTTTGTGAATGGATCAAACGATTGACAGAACATTCTAGAATCTAGAAAATAGACGATCTGGCGGCCGGTTAAAAGATCTGGAGGTCGAGGAAAGGATTGGGCAGCCGAAGAATGGATCTGGCTGTCGAAGAATCAATCTCTCAGGGAGATTTTCAAGTAACACATTTCACGGGTGAAAGAATGAAGTTGAGGCCGTGAGATCAGTGTTACGGCCGAAAGATGGATTTTCCTGGGATACTGTATTTCTATCTGAAAGGCTATTTGACTCTGGATTGGGTCCTCTAAGTGGCTAGAAGTACTCACCATAAGTCCTAAGGTTCACGAGAAGTCAATCAGCAATCATTGTATCCATTCATCATCGAGATGGTCCCCAAGGTGGGATTTGAAATAATTGTTAGGCCAAATTAGGGTGTCTACATCTGTCTAATTCTTGGCATCTAAAAGTGTTTAGGGATTGCAACGGTGCGGTTTGGTTAGGTTATTGGCAAAACCAAAACCAAAATCAAAACTAAAACCGGCACATAAACGTAAAACCAAAACCGATGGTTTTTATTTTATCGAAACCATAACCAAAACTATGGTTTCTGGATCAGTTTGATTTTTCACCAAAAATGAAGATCAACATTTTTAATAAAATTAACGACACTAGATATCCAATAATAAAATATTTAAAAAAACCAACAAACTAATACACTATAGGTTCAAAGACACTAAATATCCAATATACAACAACAAAATACCATAAAAATATTGAACAAACTAATACATCATATCTATCAAACTAATACATCATATCTATCAAATTTGAGCTTTCAATTATCAATCTTTCATATCTATCAATACAACCAAAAAGCAAAGAGCTTATTAGAATGTTAGCAACACAAAATGTTAAACTAGAACAAATGTAAAATGAATGACAATTACCTCATGAGTAACGGATGAATTCTTCGACTCTACATCATTACAAGTACGCGTATATGTATGAGTATTTGCGTAATTGTGATACGGTTTCATTATGGTTATGGTTTGGTTCTGTTTTTAGTGTGGTTATCACATGAAACCAAAAACGAACTGGTCGATTTTTTGAAATCAAAAGCTTAAACCAAAACCATGTTTAAAAATCACATCAATCGGTTCTGTAATGACCTACGCTAGCCGACCTTCTAACCATTAGCCTAACCACGTGACTCAAATATAATGCCATTACCATGCACTCGTAAGGGCAGTAGATTACCGTGCAAGATAGAGCTAGTGAGCGTTGAATGTCATTGTGCTCCTAAACGGGTCAATGTTAGAATCTGTTTATTTGAGAGTATGTTCTATCCGCTAGAGATGGAAACCATTACAAGACTTTTTTTGTTATAATCTGAACCATTTATCTTGTAAGGTACGTAGAGTATGTAGTATATTAAAAATCGACTTTCTGCAGATATATTTCATTTTTTGCGTGGATATACTATTCTGCGGACCCTACAAAATGGATAGTTCGGATTATAACGAAAAAATGTCTTGTGGGGCCTGTAACGAGCCGTCATGAAAAACCAAAGGTTTCCTCCGCAGGTGGAAAGAATTTTAACTCTTGTTTATTTACATACAATTTTATTTTGTCAACGTATTTACATACTCCCTCTGTCCCCTTTTTAAAGTCCAGTATTCCATTTTGGGTTGTCTCTTAATAAGTGTCCATTTTGTAAAGTTAGTGGGTAAAAGTTGGTACATTTTCCATTTTGCCTCTAAAAGTAGATTCCATTTTGAAAAGTTAGTGAGTAAAAGTGTAATGATGATGTCTCCATAGAAGGTAAGTAGGAAAAGTGGAGGTAAAAGTTGATGTGAAAGGTGTAATGACAATATTTTTTTAATAAGTTGGAGTTACGAAGCGGGACACTTAAAAAGGGACGGAGGGAGTACAAAGTAAGCTTGTATTGTGTAGTATATGTAGGTGAGGTTATTAGAGACATGTATGAAGGTGCCGTCACTACCATTAGATCACCAGTAGAGGAAACAAGTGAATTTTCAATCACCGTAGGATTGCATCAAGGGTCAACCTTGAGCCCGTACCTTTTTGCCTTAGTTATGGATGAATTTCCAATCATGGTGTATGATGTTTACAGATGACATTGTCCTCGTAGATGAAACCGCTAGAGGTGTTAATATGAAACTAGAAATTTGGAGAGAAGCATTAGAGTCAAAGGGTTTTTGGATAAGTAAAAGTAAAACTGAGTATATGGTGTGCAAGTTTAGTGGTACCAGTAGTGTGCATGAAGAAAGAGTGATGATCCAAGACCAAGAGATACCAAAGAGTGATCATTTTAGGTATTTAGGCTCAATTATTAGTAGAGATGGAGAGATTGCCGATGATGTGACCCATAGGATCCAAGTGGAGTAGCTCAAGTGGAGAAGCACTACTGATGTACTCTGTGACAAGAGGGTACCCACAAAATTGAACGAAAAATTCTATGGAACTGTCATAAGACCAGCGATGCTTTATGGAATAGATAAAAAACAACAAGTGAGTAAGATGAGTGTAGCAAAAATGAGAATGTTGAGGTGGATGTGTGGTAAGACTAGACGAAACAGAATTAGAAATGAAACGGTTCGTGAGATGGTAGGTGTAGAGACCCGTAAATTTCCTTTATATACTTTTAATGTTTTATAAAGGGATAAATGATGGATTAATGTGAAAATTATGGTTGTGGGTTGAATGTGCAAAGGTTGGAAAAATATGGGTGTTAGTGTAATATAGTGCATGTGTGTATATGTGTATTTCCCATTTACTTTCTCCATCTATCGGTCTCTCCCTCCACATCTTGGCTCTCTCTATCTCTCACCCAAAAACTCATATCCAACCTCAAAACCCATGAAGATTGACCTTCATTCTACCTCCGTACGTGATCTTGAGCTTGTATTCAAGTGGGTTTAGCTCGGAAAGGAGTATTCAATTGATTTTGAGGTTCTGGAAGCTAGGGCTCATTCAAATCGTGTAACGACCCTGATTTTTGGTAAATAAAAATTTCGTTAAATATTTGAACTTTATTTTAATTACTTGGATTTCATATAAAATTCTTTTTATTTCCTATAATCTGTCATAATTAGATTTGAAACTTATAGAAATTGAATCTTTCAACCCCGGACAATATAGTCATTTTCTAAAGACAAGTATGCTTGTAAAGATGCTTGTATATTTTCCTAGCTAGTAAATAAAGTCTTAAAATTAAATTTCTTGGCTAGAAATCCTACTTGGAAAGTAGATTTAACTTCCAACCAATTAGTTAAAGAAACCGAACTACCATCTCACTTAGTTGCATGCTCCTAACCCTAGATGAACCTTTTGAACCTTTCGAACCCTAAAGGAACCTTTTCGACCTAGGTAATTATTAATATATACATATACATACACATATATATAAGTATTCATTGACTAGTCAATCCAAGTCTTACTTGTCACCTTGTAACCTTTACCCATTGGGCAATAAAAGTTAGGAAAACTTTTATCCATTGGACAATAAACTTTCCATTAAAGATATCTATGCAAGATTTGTTAAGTACATATATATAATTATATATAGGTATATATACACATGCCTAAAGGACATATAGGTATTATTCAAGTATATATTACCTCACCCCTTTAACCATTGGTCAATAACTACTAGGGAAAATATTACCCATTGGATAATAGGGTTAGTCTTACCAACAAGTACTAGGATAGACTAAACAAATCATTTCCTAGATTCACCATGTGATTGTATACTTAAACATATATATATATATATATATATATGTATGTATAGATATGTACCATAGATTTAATAGCCTAGATTCTCAAAGTACATTAATATTATAATGCAATAAGAACATGTGCAAATTAGACTATTTTAATAAGAAATTTTGATTTAAAAATCTATTAGATTACATAGTACATACTTATATATATATATATATATATCTATATATACTTGGACACACACACACACACACACATATATATATAAATATATATTCCTACAAAGTACAAATGTGCATATTTGACTATTTTAATAGAAAATTTTGACTTGAAAATCTATTTAGATTACATAGTACATACTTATATATATATATATATAGACACGTGTACTTATATATATTCATACAAAGTACAAGAGAGAGAGGGAGAGAGAAAGCCGTGGGAGAGAGAGAGGGAGAGAGAAAGCCGTGGGAGAGAGAGAGAGAAAGCCAAGGGAGAGAGAGAGAGAGAGGAAGATTTGTTGTACAATGAAGGACAAGCCATCCTAGATTTGTTTCTACCAACTCAAAATTATATATAGGTACCTTGTACTAGTAAGAGAGATATGGGAGAGATTTGGATTGTACTTTGGTCTTCTTATATATATAAATATACTTACTTTCTTACACAAAATCTTTCCAAGTACCAAATCTAGCCATGCATGCCTAGAACTAGGTAAAGATATGCGAGTAACCTAACCCATCAAGCTTTCAATCAAGCTTGACAAGTGAGGAAAAGATGAGATATGGAGAGAAAGAGAGAGAGAATTCGGGTGGGAGAGAGAGAAAGGGAAGCCTTGGCCTATAAATAGCAAGCTCACTCATGCCATTCAACTCACACCTTCAAGCATTCCAACTTCTCTCTCTAGAAATCCTTGAGTTTGTTCTTTGTTCTTTCTTGTTCTTGGTGTTATTGAGTTTCTTCTTGAGTTCTTCAAGAAACTCATCCAAGACCGCCACTCGACCACCATTTCGATCCAAAAAGTTTAGTAGTGTTAGTCAAGATCTAGTTTCGAGAGAAACCTTTCTCTTCAAAGCTATCGGAAGCCTACCGTAGGAAGTTACTCCGTCCGATAGCCGACGTACGTTCTTTCCTCTGTAGTCGTCACTACCGCCAAGAAGAACGGCAAATTTTTCCTATACTTTCTAACTCTAAATATAATGTATGGAATGTGTAGGTTGAAATGAATGTAGATTTTACCGTACCTACTTTCCCTAAATATAGAAAGCTATATGTATTGATTGAAATACACGTAGAGTCCCTTGTCAGCTAATTCAACGTATAAAAGTTGAATCGTATGCTTGAATGTTTATTTTGTCAAAATGCATGAGAAATTAAAAAGTATTTTCCTAAAAGATTGAAAAGGAAGGGGAGTATGTTGAATATTCCGGAAAAACATATGCTGTTTTGAATTTCCCTAAAAGAAAGAAAGAACGGGTTTTGGAAATATGACCTAAATAGAAGTATTCATATTTTGGTCTTAGGATGGTTATGAACATGTATATGTGATTACTTGAATTACTTGTTTGATGTGGGGTGAAGCATAAGTGGTTTTCCACTCCAAATGTGTCCATCCATGTGACACTATACTTCTAATTATGCGCTTGATGTTTAAGCATGACTATGTGAAATTAAGGGAGTATGACATGGTATCAGAGTTGGATGATCTCGCTAGTTTAGTTTCAAGATTACAATGAATGATTTATGATTTTGTCATAAGAAGTCCAGCCGCGGAGTCTATGCATGAAAACGAGACACTGAAATCAAGGAAAATAGAAACATGACGCCTAGGGTGTGGTTAAGGAAAAGGTTGTTTTGGAAAAGAGGAAAGGGTTGAAAACCGCAATGTGGTCGGACTTGCCCATTGTGTGGTGTATGTGTGTGTGTGTTCCAATGAGAACCCCGACTTCATTGCCACTATACTCGTCGAATTACAAGATTTCAAGAGAGTACAACAGAATACCCCTATTCCCATTGAGAAAGACCCTTGGTTTCCTGAAATGTTTCCAATCCTGTATGCCTTCTATGGGTTCTTTGGTACCCTTCCCCCGATGGAAAACCTTGAGGTTGGTGATAAGGAGGAAAAGGTCGATGGTGATAAGGACGCCAATGAGGTGACTAAGGAGGAAAACCTTGCAAATGAAGGGAATCTCGAGGAGGACAAGGTCCTAGAGGACTTGTGAAAGCCAAGGATAATACTTAGGCACACCTGAATAAACCTAGCAATAGATGTAATCCTTCGGGATGTAGTATGTTAAAAATTAGGATCACCGTTGCTTGTTTAATGTTTCCTAAGTTGTACTATTGCTATGCTTGATAATAAAAGACCTATTTCAGTTACTGCTTATAAGAAGCTGCTTTTGGTATTTGATCACTGTTCGTGTACGGTTGTACCTTACATTGTTAAGCCTAATATATAATTCTCTTTGTAGTAGAACTCTATGTATTCTATTGTACTTTTTCATATCTATGAAAAACATGCTTTATTTAGAAGAGTACTATTGCATACTACATGATAAAACTACTTTTGACTTTAGAAAAAGAACACTAATTGCAAAAGGAAATTTTTTTGTTTTAGTAGGCTTAAACCTTCCCCTTTTAATTTATACTCGTAGATGGTGAACACGCGCCGCGGATTAGGATACGAAAACGGAGAATCCTCTAACACTAACCTCGACCTAACCCAAGTCATGCAAGCATTAGTAGCTGCTTTGAATGCCAACCGCCGAAACCAAAACCGCGATGACGAACCAATGACCCGGACTCGAGCGATGAACGAATTTTGCAAACGCCGACCCCCGACCTTCCACGGAGATACCAACCCCACCGTGGCCGAGACATGGCTGAAGGAAATCAAAGTGATCCTTGACACCTTAGGGATTATCCACGACAGAGATCGTGTAGCCTTAGCCACTTACAAACTGAAGGGAGAAGCCCGCTATTGGTGGAACCTGATGGAGGAAACCCATGCCATAGCCACCATGACCTTCGCTGAGTTTGAAACCTTATTTCTTGACAAGTACTTTCCTATGCCCCTTCGCCTGGCCAAGGTACAAGAGTTCATGAATCTGAAACAAGGAACGATGACTGTTACCCAATACGCAGCCAAATTTGAGGAATTATCCCGTTACGCCCCAACCGCTGTAGCAACCGAAGACAAGAAGGCAAGAAGGTTCGAATGGGGGCTGACAACCGCTCGAAGGTCTGTGGTAGCTCAAGCTTTCACCACCTATGCTGGGGTGGTAAAGTGTGCGCTCCGGCTAGAGAGTGAGGAGGCAGACTTTAAAACCCGCTGGAGGAAGGCGTCCGGCAACATCGGCGGGCCAATCCGAACCCAACCGTCCAACAACAATCGTGGACCCTATCCCACCAAATCCTCTAACCCGTCTCAAAATAGCCAACCCTAGAGGACTGCGATTCCCGAAAATGGCAAACCAAAGAGGGGTGGTCGAGACATAGCGACGGTCCAGTGCTTCAATTGCCAGGCTATGGGTCACTATAAGTGCGACTGCCCCCAACTTCAAAGAGAAAAGAATGGGAGCTTTGAAAATCAGAAAGCCCAATAACCTGGACAGGCCGGTTTTGTGAAGCAGAACCCTGGAGGCCTATCGCAGCAGCAGAATGGGCAAAACAAGGGAAGGCTGCCCATGGCAACCTAACAAGTCACTGGAGGGCGTATCTTTGCGCTGCAGGCTGAGGAACAAGAGCAGGATCCCTCCGTGATCCAAGGTACGCCACTATTATATAGTACCTGCGTACAAGCCTTGTGTGACTCTGGAGCATCGCAATCGTATCTACTACCTGCGTAACCGCGCTAGCATTAGAAACAGAACCCCTAAGTACGAGTACGAAAGTATCATTACCATTGGGTGAAAGAATAGCTGTCAGTCTAGTAGTGCGTAGAGAGTGTGAACTAGTAGTAGCCAACCTGCGCCTAACCTGCGATCTTAGAGTGATCGACATGGCGGATTTCAACGTAATCCTAGGGATGGACTGGCTATCGAGTGGTCATAGACTGCCACCAAAAGATGGTGACAGCTTATACCCTAGAAGGGACTCGTTTCTATTTTTAAGGGGGATAGACAAACGGCGAGTCCAACAACGAAAAGATCTAGGTGGCAAAACCGACAGTTTGGATGGCTAGCTAGCCTCCAATTGGAAGAAGCTGATAGAATGGAAGTGGGATTACCACACATCGTGTGCGAATACACTGATGTTTCCCTGAAGAACTTCCCGGCTTACCACCCCAAAGGAGAGAGAGAATTCTCTATAGAACTCCAACCGGGAACGGCACCAATCTCTATGGCCCCGTACCGAATGGCCCCTGCAGAACTAAAGGAGCTCAAGACCCAATTGCAAGAGCTATTAGGCAAAGGGTTTATCCGGCCAAGTACGTCACCATGGGGAGCACCTGCACTATTTATGAAGAAGAAGGACGTAGCCCGATTTGTGTCTACTTGTCTAGTATGTCAGCAAGTCAAGGCTGAACACCAGAAACCTGGAGGAGACCTTCAAACCCTGAAATTTCTGCTGGAAGTCGACGCTAACAAAGTCTTGTTTTCCCTGACTGTAATGGTTCTTTCAGTGCCTTTGTTAAAACTTTTAGAATATCATTAGGCCTGCTTGCTAACCTTCGATTCTTCCCGGATGAGGGTAGAGTACTTAGGCTTCACAATTTCGAATTGATTCTGCTCGAGTTGATCCGTTGTTTTAGAAACGGGTCTAATATCGTTAAATGGGGCAGCATGCTGTTTCGACAGGGACATGCTAAGGAAACGTTTGTAGGGAACGAGTCCGCATGATGATTTAGTAGAAGTTTTGCATTTGGCGTTGGTGTTACGATGGAAACTTTATCAAAGGTTGACAACAAAGCAAATTGTTCGATGGCTGAAGCAACTTTAAAGGCAAGTGATGAGGCTTAATTTGATTAACAATGTATAGAAGATTGTGAGAGATGCCCAAAATGCTTCTAGGAGCCTTTAGGCTATGGCCGCGTGGTGCCAAACCGTTTTAGTCATACTTGACCTGCAGTGGCATTTCCTTTGTTTCTTGACATCCCCTTTCACTATTCAATCATACTAAACCCTTAAAAAGATCGCTCTTAAACCTACCATCACTCTAGGAGAAAGAATAACAGTCAACATCGTCTACGAAAGTTAAGAGATTATAATATCCAAACGACGAAGATGATTACCTCAACGTCACGCTAGCAAGGGATTGACGGTGATGTGTTTCTATTTTAAGGGGGATAGACGATGATTCAAGGACCAGTATAGCGACTAAGTCGAATCCATAACCACGCACCAATTTCGAGGACGAAATTATTTTAAGGGGGATAGGTTGTAACGACCCCGATTTTTGGTAAATAAAAATTTCGTTAAATATTTGAATTTTATTTTAATTACTTGGATTTCATTTAAAATTCTTTTTATTTCCTATAATCCGTCATAATTAGATTTGAAACTTGTAGAAATTGAATCTTTCAACCCCGAACAATATAGTCATTTTCTAAAGACATGTATGCTTGTAAAGATGCTTGCATATTTTCCTAGCTAGTAAATAAAGTCTTAAAATTATATTTCTTGGCTAGAAATCCTACTTGGCAAGCAGAGTTAACTTCCAACCAATTAGTTAAAGAAACCGAACTACCATCTCACTTAGTTGCATGCTCCTAACCCTAGATGAACCTTTTGAACCTTTCGAACCCTAAAGGAACCTTTTGGACCTAGGTGATTATTAATATATACATATACATACACATATATATATAAGTATTCATTGACTAGTCAATCCAAGTCTTACTTGTCACTTTGTAACCTTTACCCATTGGGCAATAAAAGTTAGGGAAACTTTTATCCATTGGACAACAAACTTTCCATGAAACATATCTATGCTAGATTTGTTAAGTACATATATATAATTATATATAGGTATATATATACATGCCTAAAGGACATATAGGTATTATTCAAGTATATATTACCTCACCCCTTTAACCATTGGTCAATAACTACTAGGGAAAAATACCCATTGGATAATAGAGTTAGTCTTACCAACAAGTACTAGGATAGACTAAACAAATCATTTCCTAGATTCACCATGTGATTGTATACTTAAACATATATATATATATATATATATGTACCATAGATTTAATAGCCTAGATTCTCAAAGTACATTAATATTATAATGCAATAAGAACATGTGCAAATTAGACTATTTTAATAAGAAATTTCGATTTAAAAATCTATTAGATTATACAGTACATACTTATATATATATATATATATCTATATATACTTGGACACACACACACACATATATATATATTCCTACAAAGTACAAATTTGCATATTTGACTATTTTAATAGAAAATTTTGACTTGAAAATCTATTTAGATTACATAGTACATGCTTATATATATATATAGACACATGTACATATATATATATATATATTCATACAAAGTACAAGAGAGAGAGAGAGAAAGCCATGGGAGCGAGAGAGAGAGGGTGGCCGAGAGAGAGAGAGAGAGAGAGATAGGAGAGAGAGAGAGAGAGGAAGATTTGTTGTACAAGGAAGGACAAGCCATCCTAGATTTTTTTCTACCAACTCAAAATTATATATAGGTACCTTGTACTAGTAAGAGAGATATGGGAGAGATTTGGATTGTACTTTGGTCTTCTTATATATATAAATATAATTACTTTCTTACACAAAATCTTTCCAAGTATCAAATCTAGCCATGCATGCCTAGAACTAGGTAAAGATATGCAAGTAACCTAACTCATCAAGCTTTCAATCAAGCTTGACAAGTGAGGAAAAGATGAGTTATGGAGAGAGAGAGAGAGAATTCGGGTGGGAGAGAGAGAAAGGGAAGCCTTGGCCTATAAATAGCAAGCTCACTCATGCCATTCAACTCACACCTTCAAGCATTCCAACTTCTCTCTCTGAGAAACCCTTGAGTTTGTTCTTTGTTCTTTCTTGTTCTTGGTGTTATTGAGTTTCTTCTTGAGTTCTTCAAGAAACTCATCCAAGACCGCCACTCGACCACCATTTTGATCCAAAAAGTTTAGTACTGTTAGTCAAGATCTAGTTTCGAGAGAAACCTTTCTCTTTCAAAGCTACCGGAAGCCTACCGTAGGAAGTTACTCCGTCTGATAGCCGACGTACCTTCTTTCCTCCGTAGTCGTCACTACCGCCAAGAAGAACGGTAGATTTTTCCTATACTTTCTAACTCTAAATATAACGTATGGAATGTGTAGGTTGAAATGAATGTAGATTTTCCCGTACCTACTTTCCCTAAATATAGAAAGCTATATGTATTGATTGAAATACACGTAGAGTCCCTTGTCCGCTAATTCAATGTATAAAAGTAGAATCGTATGCTTGAATGTTTATTTTGTCAAAATGCATGAGAAATTGAAAAGTATTTTCCTAAAAGATTGAAAAGGAAGGGGAGTATGTTGAATATTCCAGAAAAACATATGTTGTTTTGAACTTCCCTAAAAGAAAGAAAGAACGGGTTTTGGAAATATGACCTAAATAGAAGTATTCATATTTTGGTCTTACGATGGTTATGAGTATGTATATGTGATTACTTGAATTACTTGTTTGATGTGGGGTGAAGCATAAGTGGTTTTCCACTCCAAAGGTGTTCATCCATGTGAAACTATGCTTCTAATTATGCGCTTGATGTTTAAGCATGACTATGTGAAATTAAGGGAGTATGACATGGTATCAATGATATAGAGTTGGATGATCTCGCTAGTTTAGTTTCAAGATTACAATGAATGATTTATGATTTTGTCATAAGAAGTCCAGCCGCGGAGTCTATGCATGAAAACGAGACACAGAAATCAAGGAAAATAGAAACATGACGCCTAGGGTGTGGTTAAGGAAAAGGTTGTTTTGGAAAAGAGGAAAGGGTTGAAAATCGCAATGTGGCCGGACTTGCCCATTGTGTGGTGTATGTGTGTGTGTGTTCCAATTGGAATCCGGAGCGGCGGAACCATTGTGAGGATGTGTGTGTTCCAATGGGAATCCGGGGGGGCGGAACCATTGTGAGGATGTGTGTGTTCCAATGGGATCCAGAACAGCGGAACCATTGTGAAATTTGTGGCTTGGTTATCCGTGGAGAGGAGCCAATGCTATTGTGTGCAAATGGGAACCCGGAGCGACAGAACCATTGTGGGATACTCGGGAACCCGGAGCGGCGGAACCGAGGGTTTTGAATTGTGGATTGGTCATCCATGGAGAGGAGCCAATGCCAAATTCAATGTTTTTGTGTTCCAATGGGAACCCGGAGCGGCGGAACCATTGTGAGGATACTCGGGAACCCGGAGCGGCGGAACCGAGGTTGGGTTTGTTAAATGTGATTTTCAAAATGTTGATTTGGAAATGAAAAGTGAAATGGTGACACGGTCTACGAAACGCTACGTAGGAGAAACTCTGATGACACAGACACTTACGCTAGTCGAGTAATGAATGTGCATGTGTTATTGTACATCTCTAAATGTGAAGTTATTGAATGCACATGTTTTAGTTTGGTTACTATCATGTATCATGGCTTATTGACTTGCTACTTGTAAGATAAGGGTTAGTGGCTATAGGTTTACTCTGCTGAGCTCTTGTAGCTCATGGTGTTACCTTTGGTGACCCTGACATATTATACTGGTGGCGACGCTGGTATAATGTGTCAGACTTTGTAGATGATCAAGATGAACAGTACACCTTGGAGGCTTTTGGAGCTGGAGAGCTGGTTAGGATTGAGGAGCAGGCGGAGCTGTAGATAGGAACCCTAGATTTTCCTTCCCTTATGTAATGAAAGCACTCCTATAGGAGTTATGATGTAATAATGAGCCAGACTCTATTTGGAAATTCAATAAAATTGTCTATTTAACGTACCCAAAATTAGGGGCGTTACAGAATGGTATCAGAGCTCTAGGCTCAACACTCGGCCATGGGTAGACCATAAGATAAGTTTAACCGTATCACAAACGTGAAATTGAGTTTAAGTTCACCGTCCCAAATTGGGTGGAATCCTGACAAAACAATCTTTGGATTGAAGCAAGGTGTGGAAATTGGCAGTACCACCGAGCTGGGAATTCCCGAACAATTGGATGATGACTTAAATCAAGAATCGGATGTGGAACTCAAAACCCCAAAGTCTTCTTTAGCGTTAATAAACTCTGTCTTAAAACATTACTAATTGAGGTTTAAAACTTCTTCCTTGTAGATGAGCCACTTAGTCGACCTGTTGGCGGGAGCTCGTCAACTCAAAATTTCCATAGAAACTATGATAACTCAACTAGTGGAGAACCCCGACTTCATTGCCACTATACTCGTCGAATTACGAGATTTCAAGAGAGTACAACAGAATACCCCTATTCCCGTTGAGAAAGACCCTTGGTTTCCTGAAATGTTTCCAATCCTGTATGCCTTCTATGGGTTCTTTGGTACCCTTCTCCCGATGGAAAACCTTGAGGTTGGTGATAAGGAGGAAAAGGTCGATGGTGATAAGGACGCCAATGAGGTGACTAAGGAAGAAAACCTTGCAAACGAAGGGAATCTCAAGGAGGACAAGGTCCTAGAGGACTTGTGAAAGCCAAGGATAATACTTAGGCACACCTGAATAAACCTAGCAATAGATGTAATCCTTTGGGATGTAGTATGTTAAAAATTAGGATCACCGTTGCTTGTTTAATGTTTCCTAAGTTGTACTATTGCTATGCTTGATAATAAAAGACCTATTTCGGTTACTGCTTATAAGAAGCTGCTTTTGGTATTTGATCACTGTTCGTGTACGGTTGTACCTTACATTGTTAAGCCTAACATATAATTCTCTTTGTAGTAGAACTCTATGCATTCTACTGTACTTTTTCCTATCTATGAAAAACATGCTTTATTTAGAAGAGTACTATTGCATACTACATGATAAAACTGCTTTTGACTTTAGAAAAGGAACACTAATTGCAAAAGGAACACTTTTGACTTTAGAATAGTATCTAATGTAATCCTTCGAGATGTAGAATGTTGGAAGTTAGGAGCACCACCTGTCCTAGTCCAAATAGCACCCCCTGAGGACGTAGAATTTATAATTGAGGGAGTCGAAGAAGATCCCGAGGAGGACCCCGAAGAAAACCCAGAGGAGGTAGGGGAAGTTCCCGAGGAAGAACCAATGGAGGAAGAGGATCCCGAGGAATGGGAAATGTCACGACCACCATTTTCAACATAAAATATAAAGAGTTTCTTAAGCAATTACCTCACAATAATCCGCACGTTACCAAAATATCATTAATTACCCATAACCATACTCCAAGCCCAAGAGTTCAAAAATATTACATCTTTGGCACAACGGCCCCAAATAAGAATAGACATCAAAGGTCAAGAGTTTAGAGTTTACAAAATATCCCATAGTCAATTGAACCATCACTTAAGTTACAAATACATCTTCAAAAGGAATTTACAAAGATGCCTAAGTAACTCTACAATGTTAGCTTTCAAAACGTTGTGTCCGATACCCAAGCACTCCAATCATGGTCGCTAATGTCCAGAGTTATTACCTGAAAAGAAATAAGGCTTGAGCTACACTAGCCCAGTAGGAATGCTACGCAGACAATATATGCAAGAGAAATGCGAAAGTGATAATACGACGTATGCAAAGGATAGCCCAAGCAACTAACAATCGAAATGGTTCAACAATCCGACAAACAAGCCATGAGATTTAGAATACCCCTCAACCTTTAACCATTATCATATCTCGCATATCCAAACCGTCTCGCGTTATGTGTCATGAGCCGAAGCTCCTGCCGGGCTATTCATGGGACCCCGATATCCCCTGCCAAGCACCCTCCTCGAATGTTGGGCCTTGTATAATCTATACGAGCATTAGCTCCTGCCTGGCTATTTATGGGACCCTGATATCCCCTGCCAAGCACCCACCCGTCGATGGGCCTTGAGTGTTCACGCGTTGTGTCAACAAGTTTTGTGTGTCTCAAATTTCATAACGTTTCGTTCCATTTCAAGTTCATATGATAATTAGGACAAATTATATCGAACGAAAGTAAGGAAGTGCCAAGAACGCACAAGAGCCCAACAAGGGTGTTCAACAATGATTAGGAGGGTTTTAGAAGTACTTGGAACGAGTTGAAAGTGATCGGGGGTCAAATCAATGGGTTTTGGAGCAAAACAGTGAATTCTGGAGATAAGCTCACTGTATGGATACAAGAAAAAAAGCCGTATGGATACGGGTCGGTTACGAATTTTCCAGCTTGTTCCGTATGGATACAGATTTTTGGCCGTATCCATACGGGAGGCTTACGAGCGGTTTTTCAGATTTTCAGAACTTCAACAACAACCACAACAACAACAACAACAACCATGGATACAATTTCAAGCAAGGAAAACACTTCAACTACATGTATTGAGAGGTAGAATCCCTACCTCAAAGCCGAAGAACGAAACCCACAAAGTTACGAGCCCTAGCTCTCCGAAAACTTCGATTCGAACGGGATACGACCTCCTCGAGCTCCAATGAACGCGATACGGGCCGCAATACGCGTAGAGGTCGAAGGATTGAAGGTTATATTGGTGGGTTTTTGAGTGATTTTGGTGAGAGAGCAAGAGAGAGTGAGAGAGGCGTTGGAGAGAGAGACCGGGAGAGAGAGACGTGAGTGAGGGTGAGGGGAAAATGATCCCATGCTCCCTCATCTCCCCTATTTATACTCTTAAATCCACAAATCACACATTACCTCCTTCCACAATCAATTCCTTCGTTTTAACCCCAAATCACATAAATACGATTATTCCATTATCCTTTTCCGAAAATTATGCATTTAATAAATATCAACTATGGATAAAATAAACACGAGTCTCTACATTCTACCCTCCTTAAAGAAATTTCGTCCTCGAAATTTTCATGCCAAAGCTAACCACTAATGCATCATGCATGCATACAACATTCACAATTTCATCATCATGCAACAAGTCAATTATCGAAAGGCTCAAAGTGTAAATACTCACATTGGCTCATTCTAGAAATAAGTGCGGGTATTTCTCCCTAATTTCGTCCTCTCTTTCCCATGTCGATTCCTCGCTACTCTGACTTCTCCACAAGACTCGCACCAGTGGTATCGTCTTACCCCTCAAAACTCGGTCACGCGAATCTAGGATACGTGTCGGTTCTTCCCCATAAGACGCGTCGGCCTCTAACCCAAGTTCGGACCACTCTAATACATGCGACGGATCCGGTTCATACTTTCTCAACATAGACACGTGAAACACGTCATGGACACCCATTAGCTTCGGTGGCAAAGCCAAGCGATACGCAACCTCCCCAATTTTCTCGATAATGTCAAACGGCCCGATATAACGCGGCGATAGTTTCCCTTTCTTCCCAAAACGTGATAATCCCCTACGAGGCGATACCTTAAGGAATACGTGATCCCCTTCTTCAAAGGACAACGGGCGACGACGACGATCGGCATAACTCTTTGCCTACTTTGCGCGGTCAATAATCTTTGGCGAATCACCTTGACTTGTTCGGTCGTTCTATCTTGAGCTTCTTTAAGGCGTTGTCGAATAGCTCTCATACTCTCGGAGGTCTCCGTGATCATATCCGGCCCCACTAGTGTAGCTTCTCCCAATTCGGTCCAACATACCGGCGATCGACACGGTCTTCCATACAAAGCATCATACGGTGCCATTTCGATACTAGATTGATAGCTGTTGTTATACGTGAATTCGACTAACGACAAGTGATCCTCCCAACTACCCCGAAAATCCATCACGCAAGCCCGAAGCATATCTTCTAGAATCTGAATCGTTCTCTCGGATTGTCCATCGGTTTGAGGATGATAGGCGGTGCTAAACAAGAGATTGGTGCCTAAAGCAGCTTGCAAACTCTGCCAAAAACGTACGGTAAACCTCGGATCACGATCGGATACGATGGATACGGGAATCCCATGAAGACGGATGATCTCCCGAGTATACAAACGACTCAAGGTTTCTACGGAATCGGTAACACGAATAGGCAAAAAAATGAGCGATTTTGGTCAAACGATCCACGATTACCCAAACAGCATCATGCTTCCTTTGCGACCTCGGTAAACCCGTAACGAAATCCAACTAATAGTACCTCCACGTTCTCTTCTTCTTCTTCTTCTTTTTGTTTCATTTTACCATATACCCCTTGAACTTCCTAGAAGGACATTTTGAACTGCTTATAAAACTCAAATTCTAAACTCTAAGCTTCATCTTTCCCAATTTACATCAACCCACGAATCAATTCTTTACTCACCAACCCCAAGAACCTCAAATAACATCTACTAGAACAAAAGCTAAAAGCCTAGAATCCTTAAACCATATAATGACTCATCACCCGTTGCTCAACTATACCCACTCACTCATCATTCAAACCCCTCACTTGACTTCAAGTATAAACACATCTCACAACTAATTCATCTCTATTAATACTGCTATTAATCGACAGCAACACCACTCCCGTGACACTTCCCAAATGGCTCCTTGCCTTGTGGCACTCACTCCCCTCTCATAAGGACACAATTAACCTCCATTGATATCTCGAAACACTTATATCTCAAAACTGCCAGCCATTACCTCCATTTCATATCCCTATTACCCACATAACTCTTATATCAACTCTACATAAACCTCTAATGCCTTTTCATCCATCTAACATTCAAACACAACTAAGGGTCGAACACTACTCCACCTTTTTCCACTCTGAATCATTACTAGTTTCTAACCCAAACTCACTTCTATGAAAATGCGTCCCCTCTACGTAACTTAATACAACGCAATATCAATACCGTTCAGGCAAACTCTCAAATTCACTATTTTTCTTATCACCAGCCATTAGCTAAGGATTGACATATTGCAGATACCTTCCGTGTCTAACCTTCTAATCGTATCATACAAATAAAGTTTAGTAAGGACACGTTCCAGATTCTAACTAAAGATAGTCTCTCCCGTAGCAAAATCTACGCACACATCAATGTCTACCCTGCACCGTTACTATGAGCAAATTACACACATCGAGATTGCACATCAAGTCAAACACATATGTTAACACTAAACAACAATAGATTTCGTACACGAAATATATATCAACAAACCATCCATACCAATTAATGGCTCAGACAACATCCGATTCACCCACATATTAACTAACTCGTTCGGTACCCAGTACTTCATATCTCATGGCTCTAGCAAACCCAACAGTAACCACAATCATATCAGTCTCGTTCTTTCTAATCTTGTAATACCTCACGCGATGTCTATTCACTTTACCAATCCCGAGCATTCTCGTTCATTTAGTCAAATCAAATCACGTATTTCTCATATTCACAATTGAAACATTACATCACAAATGCACGTATAATCAATACGAATCATTCCTCTATTTCAACAACATTACAACTTAACAGCATCTCATCATCCTAGCACCTACACAATGTGTCCAATAGCTGCACCAACTAAAATACAATACTATTGATTGTTTCTATACTAAAATTCGACACCAACACAAACGAATTGACTGACTCCTCCCTAAATGCCCACAAGACTTAGGGTTTTCAAATGACAACATGTCTATACTCCTAGTTACGTCTAAGGCTTCTACCGCCCCATCACTCAAGAGGTGAATCCACTCACACAAATAACTTCTAACGATCCCGCCCACTACAAACTTCACGGCTCACAAATTTCTTTCTCTCCACCAAGCAATCATATTGACATTCATATTTCTCAAAGACACCACCATAATTACACTCAACCTCAATCATAACAACCACACCATTCCCATCACCATCACTACTATCACTATCACCATTATCCCTTAATCTCTCTCAAACAAACCTATCATCCCAACGACATACCCCAATCTATCCCCTACTGTCATCAGTCTAGTCTACATTTTCGAACACACATCATACAGTTTCTTTACGCTCTAATCGTTCAACTCACAACGTTCCGTTTCCCTCTCACATTTATCACTCCAAGCTTCCCGCCATTTCAAATCAGGACACACCAACTACTCTTCACTTCGTTTCCAACCACGATAGTTCACATTCATAAATCCTTACAAACTTCAAACACGTTCCCCACCACATAACTCACGTCAACCACTCGACTTCAAATACATCAATATAGTTCTCCTTCAATCACATAACTCACTAAGCAACACTACAACTGTTATCCTACCATCTTGTTATAATGACATCACCATGACAATTATTTCAGCAATGACAACAACAATACCATAGCGCTTCCATTTTCTACAAAATTCTTATAGACAGTCATCTACCCCAAGCCTAGATATCTAGCCCCTATGTATAACCCTAATGTCCAGTTGACTTTCCGAGACTTCCATCCAGAAGATGCGGTGATCAAGCGCCTCTTCCAATTGGATCTCATCGGTAGTCGCCTGGGTGTCCAGAAGACACAAACTGTATTCTAACACCCTACCTATAACCCTCATTTTCCTATATTAACCTTAGATACACATATCTCCTTATGTAGGTTCGACTTGCCCTACCTATGCTCACAATAACTGTCTCAATAACAACCACTACAACAATCAACTATAATTTCATCACAACAAGTCTTTACCATTTCCAAACACATTCAATACACGCACTAACTCAATTCCCATCGCATATATTACTCACCTTATACTTATACCCTATACAGCTCATCTCATACAGGTTTAACTTAGCACATAATCCGAGCAATTTCAATTAAAAATACATCTAACACTCATCCCGTAAGTCAAATCAACATTCTATCCCTTTTATCACATGCTAACAAATATCCTTTCTCACACATCAATATTGTCACCACTCATGCCCATCTAACATCTCATATAAAAGACATCTTACCACAAATGGTACAGACCAAGACCACCAACTGTAATGATATCAATAACAACAATCGCAACCACAATCACTACAATGAGGTCAGAGCCTCCAACTTCTCAACACGGGTAACTAACTCTACACCACTCTATGATAACAAAAACACAATGCCATGTAGTCACATAAATGTTAGTCACGCAAGCATGCACAATTTATGTTAGAGGGCGCGACATTTTGAACCCATGAGGCGAAATGCCTCCCCACGGTCTCTAGGTGTTCTAAACCTAGTGCTCTAATACCAAGTTGTCACGACCACCATTTTCAACATAAAATATAAAGAGTTTCTTAAGCAATTACCTCACAATAATCCGCACGTTACCAAAATATCATTAATTACCCATAACCATACTCCAAGCCCAAGAGTTCAAAAATATTACATCTTTGGCACAACGGCCCCAAATAAGAATAGACATCAAAGGTCAAGAGTTTAGAGTTTACAAAATATCCCATAGTCAATTGAACCATCACTTAAGTTACAAATACATCTTCAAAAGGAATTTACAAAGATGCCTAAGTAACTCTACAATGTTAGCTTTCAAAACGTTGTGTCCGATACCCAAGCACTCCAATCATGGTCGCTAATGTCCAGAGTTATTACGTGAAAAGAAATAAGGCTTGAGCTACACTAGCCCAGTAGGAATGCTACGCAGACAATATATGCAAGAGAAATGCGAAAGTGATAATACGACGTATGCAAAGGATAGCCCAAGCAACTAACAATCGAAATGGTTCAACAATCCGACAAACAAGCCATGAGATTTAGAATACCCCTCAACCTTTAACCATTATCATATCTCGCATATCCAAACCGTCTCGCGTTATGTGTCATGAGCCGAAGCTCCTGCCGGGCTATTCATGGGACCCCGATATCCCCTGCCAAGCACCCACCTCGAAGGTTGGGCCTTGAATAATCAATACGAGCATTAGCTCCTGCCAGGCTATTTATGGGACCCTGATATCCCTGCCAAGCACCCACCCGTCGATGGGCCTTGAGTGTTCACGCGTTGTGTCAACAAGTTTTGTGTGTCTCAAATTTCATAACGTTTCGTTCCATTTCAAGTTCATATGATAATTAGGACAAATTATATCGAACGAAAGTAAGGAAGTGCCAAGAACGCACAAGAGCCCAACAAGGGTGTTCAACAATGATTAGGAGGGTTTTAGAAGTACTTGGAACGAGTTGAAAGTGATCGGGGGTCAAATCAATGGGTTTTGGAGCAAAACAGTGAATTCTGGAGATAAGCTCACTGTATGGATACGAGAAAAAAAGCCGTATGGATACGGGTCGGTTACGAATTTTCCAGCTTGTTCCGTATGGATACAGATTTTTGGCCGTATCCATACGGGAGGCTTACGAGCGGTTTTTCTGAGATTTTCAGAACTTCAACAACAACCACAACAACAACAACAACAACCATGGATACAATTTCAAGCAAGGAAAACACTTCAACTACATGTATTGAGAGGTAGAATCCCTACCTCAAAGCCGAAGAACGAAACCCACAAAGTTACGAGCCCTAGCTCTCTGAAAACTTCGATTCGAACGGGATACGACCTCCTCGAGCTCCAATGAACGGGATACGGGCCACAATACGCGTAGAGGTCGAAGGATTGAAGGTTATATTGGTGGGTTTTTGAGTGATTTTGGTGAGAGAGCAAGAGAGAGTGAGAGAGGCGTTGGAGAGAGAGACCGGGAGAGAGAGACGTGAGTGAGGGTGAGGGGAAAATGATCCCATGCTCCCTCATCTCCCCTATTTATACTCTTAAATCCACAAATCACACATTACCTCCTTCCACAATCAATTCCTTCGTTTTAACCCCAAATCACATAAATACAGTTATTCCATTATCCTTTTCCGAAAATTATGCATTTAATAAATATCAACTATGGATAAAATAAACACGAGTCTCTACAGGAAATAGGACCGGAGGAATGGGAGATAGAACCTGTGGAGGAAATAAAATCAGTGCAAGAGCCAGAAGTTAGGGATATACTTTTTTACTCCGGCGATGTCCCACCACCACCATACGAAACCGACATAGGCGCGTATGTGGCCCAATTCCCGGATATTTTCTAGACCAATTAGGAAGACTTAGCAATGGTTGGACTTTTGTTGTAATAGGAAGCTTAGGCTAGTAAAGCCATCTATGTTGTACTCGTTTAGTAATAAAAGATTAATTATTTCTGTTACTACTATGCTGCTTTTGGTACTTGGTCACTGTTCGTGTACGTACACCTATCCTTGTGTCTGCCTGCTATTGTGTACGGTTGTACCTTACACCGTTAAGACCAATATATAATTCTTTTTGTAGTAGAACTCTATGCTTATGATTGTATCTCCCTAGGACGCTTGCTTCATTTGAAAGGGTACTGTCACACACTACCCGTTAAGCAAAAAAATTTTTTTTTTACTAGTTGGTTGGGAAGCCATTCTTGGATATATATTTTCCCACGCCTCTTAAGGACGAGAGCAGAACCTAGCACCGAGTGCCAAGCATAGCCCCATTCGGCCCGGCAAACCGTCCCCTCCCAACCTCCAAATTTCAAATTCAAATTCAAATTTCAAATTTAAATTTCAAAACTTTCCCTCCTCCACACCCCTCACCCGACCCTATAAACACCCCCCCCCCCCCTCTTCCCATCTCTTCATCTCTCCCACTATCTTAACCCCTCCACATCACTACCCCGCCATGGCAATCTGACGACGAGGATTTCCAGAAGACGCCGCGTTCCGAGAAATCGAGCGAGCCGAACTCACCATGACAATCCGAACTCTACGGTTGCAACCCTTCATCTTCGTTCTGTTTTGTGCGGTGCTTACAATAGGCATGCAACGGTGGTTCGATAGGAACAATCGTCTCAACACCTTCTGGTACTGGGCTCTCGTGGTGGCCGTCGCACTCGCAACGTTCGTAAAGGAATACGAACGTCGTTTGCTCCAAGCTTTTGATGATAGATGGTAGGGTGAGGCAGGGCAGTGACACCATAGCCATTATTATCTGTTCATTTTCTTGTACCTAATGAAGCCTTCGGGCGAGTAATATATTGTTCTTATTCTACCTCGAAATTCATTTGCTTGCCGGCAGCAATTTGTCTTGTTCATTACACACTAGCACCCAAAACAGAACCACTAAGTTCGAGTAAGAGTAACATCACCATTACGAGGGAGTATAGCAGTTAGTCTAAGTGTGTAGTGAGTGCGGACTAGAAATAGCCAACCTACACCTAACTTGCAATCTTAGAGTGATCGACGTGACAAATTTCAACGAAATCCTGAGAATGGACTGGTTATCGGCACACCGAGCGGTCATAGACTGTCATCAGAAGTCGGTGACAGCCTGCACCCTAGAGGAAACTCATCTCCAGTCTAAAGGGGATAGAACCAAATGTTTGGATAGCCAGCTAGTCTCCAATTAGAAGTAGCCGATAAATGGAAGTAGGATCACCACACACCGTGTACAAATACGCCGATGTTTTTCCTGAAGAACTTCCTGGCTTACCACCCCAAAGGAGAAAAAGAAGGGCCGTGATAAGGAAACTTTGTGAAGCATGGGTCTGCATGATGATTTGATAGAGGTTTTGCATTTGGCGTTAGTGTTTACGAGGGAAACTTTAAAGCAACTTCAACCCCATCTTGTTAAGCAAATGATGAGACTTAATTCGATTAACAAAACATATAGAGGATTGAGATGGATGCCTGAAACGCTGTCATACTACATCGAAATACCTCTAGGACCTGCCGGAGCCTTTAAACTGTGGTCGTATGGTACCAAACCGTTTTGTAGGTTACCAAGTATTGAATCTTGTTTAGATCGCTAGTAATTGAGGATGACCTGCTTCTATTTTAAGGGGGATAGGTTGTAACGACCCTGATTTTTGGTAAATAAAAATTTCGTTAAATATTTGAATTTTATTTTAACTACTTGGGTTCCATTTAAAATTTCTTTTCAAATCCCAAAAATCAGTCGTTATTGATTCTAGACTTATAAAAATAGTTTTCTTCATATAAAACAATATAGTCATTTTCTAAAGACAAGTATGCTTGTAAAGATGCTTGTATATATTTTCCTAGCTAGTAAACAAAATCCTTAAATTATATTTCTTGGCTAGAAATCCTACTTGGCAAGTAGAATTAGATTCCAACTAAGAGGTTAACCGAACCAATTGGATTCCAAGTCTAGTTAGACCTCCCTAGCCATTGTTGAACCTTATGACCCTTATGAATCCTCCTAATTCCTAGGTGAACCATTTCACCCACCCTTGAACCTTGTGAACCTTTCAACCTTAGACTAGGTAATCATTATATCCCTTGACTAGTCATTCAGGCCCATGCCACCTTCTTTATTCCTTTAACCTTTGGTTAATAAATGTTAGGGGAATTTTTATCCCTTGGTCAATAGAAACTAGTCAAGCCAATAGTCATTGCCTTGCTTCCAAAAGAAGCAACATTGTCATGCCATGCATGCAAATCTAGAGTTAGCCTTAAGCCTAATCATTCTAGGGTTACTTTCCTAGATTTTCCAAGAACATGTTTACTTTCTAGGAAAGTATCACTCACCTTCAATCATTACCCTTCTTAGTCTTCCTTAGTCTTTCTATATAGACATATATGTATGTACTTGGCCAAAGTAAGAGAGAGAGAGAGAGAGAGAGAGAGCCGTAGGGGAGAGAGAGAGAAAGAGAGGCCGAGAGGAAGATAGAGAGAGTGAGATTGTGTGTGCTTGTGTTTGGTCACTCCAACAAGTAATCTCTTTACTTGGCCAACCAAAGTACAACCTATTATCTTGTTTACAACCCATTGTAGTCTTCCAAGCACAATCTAGACTTGCCACTTGTCCTACCTTATTTGACTAAACCAAAAACCCCTCATGATAACCTAAGCCCTAGCCTAAAAATGGAAGCACCATGCTTGGCATGCTTTCAAGCATGAGTTGACAAGACAATGAGAAGGAGGAGAGAGGAGGGGAATTCGGCCAAGAGAGGGGAGAAAGGCCGAGAGTGAGAGAGTGAGGTGGAGTGTGCTTTTGGTTCTTACACAAGCTACCTAATAGCCTTAAGCCTAAACCCCATTTGCCAACCCATCTTCTAGCCAACTTTAAACATGAGAAGACTACTCCTAGGCCTAGCTATCATTTCCCTTTGCTTGCAAGGCTTACCAACCTAGGTTATAATCACCTAGAATAGCCTTAAAAGCCTTAGAAAATCTCCATGATCACACCTAGGATGGATTGACAAGGCATGGCATGCTTTCAAAGCCATACCTTTCAAAGATTGTCCCTTGGACAATAATTGTTAGGGAAAGATTTATCCCTTGGATAATAAGCCAAGTTTTTACTATAAATAGCAAGATCACTTCAAGCCATTCTTACACCTTCACTTCTTGCTCCCACTTCTCTCTAGAAATTCAAGCATTGCTCCAACTTCTCTCTAGAAACCATTTCTGATTTTCCAGACAGCCTACTGCCCTTTGTAAATCCTCATTATTCTCCTGCTTAGAGTATTTTTTAGAACCAACTTCCTCCAGGAAAGTTGTAGAGCACTTCGAGATCTTCAAGTTAGATCCAAGAACCACCCTAATCGGTCAAGAAACGACAAAGATATTGACATCCGAAGTTCAGTAAAAATTCGGATTTCCAGATTCCAGACAGCAAGCTGTCCCTTCCTTTATCACCATATTTCTCCTACCTAACGTAGTTTCTAGGATCAACTTCCTTCACAAAAGTGGTAGAGCACTTCTAGAGCTTCGATGTCAACTCAAGAACGATCGTATTCGGCCAAATATTGATCGAGTTACTGCCATCCGAAGTTCGGTCCAGATTTAAGAGTTTCACCACCCATGGAGTTTTCCAACTAGCTTACTCGGCCCCGACTAGTTTCGGATTAAGGTAGATTTTTTATATCTACTTTCCCTACGTATATGTAGAATATTCTCATACACTTTAACCCTAAGTATACATAGATTAATCTTAACCCCTATCTCTAAGAATAATAGATTTCCATATCTACTGTCCTTGAATATAATTAGAAATGTGTTTGTTTTTGAAATGTAGAATTTTCCATCCCCGTTATTCCTAAGTATACGTAGATTATTTTAAAGTATGAGCATGTTGGATTAATGAACTTCATTTCCCTAATAAACAAATGCTGTTTTAAACTTCCGTAAAAAGAAAGAAAGAACGATTGTTGAAAGATAGGAATTCGTCGTTTAGTTAAAAGTATTCGTATTCGATCATAAGGATGGTGATGAGCTTAATTGTATGATTGCTTGCCTTACTTGCTGTGTGATAAAGCATAAGTGGTTTTCCACTCCAAAGGTGTCTGTCCATGTGGCACTATGCTTCAGTTGTGTGTTAAATGTTCAAGTATGATTAAAATGAGCATGCTAAATAATATAGAGTTGGATGATCTTGTTAGATTTCAATGAATGATTATGATTTTGTCTTAAGAAGTCCTGCCGCGGAGTCTATGCATGAAAACGAGACACGAAAATGAGAAAGTAGAAACATGACACCTAGGGTGTGTTAAAGACAAGGTGTGTTTTGAAACCGCAATGTGGCCGGACCCGCCAATTGTGTGGTGAGTGTTTTTGAAACCACAACGTGGCCGGACTTGCCCGTTGGGTGGTGTGTGTGTGCCAATGGGAACCCGGTGCGGCGGAACCATTGTGAGGATACTCGGGAACCCGGAACGGCGGAACCGAGGTTGGGTGTGTTCCCATGGGAAACCGGACCGGCAGAACCATGGTGAGGTATGGCTTGGTTATCCGCGGAGAGGAGCCAATGCAAATGTGTGCCAATGGGAACCCGGTGCGGCGGAACCATTGTGAGGATACTCGGGAACCCGGAACGGCGGAACCGAGGTTGGGTGTGTTTTAAACCCTCATGTGGCCAAACGTGGCAGCTCATTGTGTGGATAGATTTTGAAAGCAGAAAAGTGGCCGGACTTGCCCATTGTGTGGTGTTCGGTAGCCATTGTGTGTGTCACCAATGAAGCCGGACGTGGTAGCTTCATTGGTAACATGATTTATCTATACACACAATAGGGACCTGGCGTGAAAGCTCTTGTGTGAATTTTGAAAACCGCGATGTGGCCGGACATGGTAGTCCATCGTGTGTGATTATTGAAAATCATAATGTGGCCGGACTTGCCCATTTTGTGGTGTGCGTGTGTAAAAGAAACGATTTTCGAAATGTTGATTTGAAAAATGAAAAGTGAAATGGTGACACGGTCTACAAAACGCTGCGTAGGAGAAACTCTGATATCACAAACACCAACGATAGTTAATAGAGAATGTGGATGTGTCATTGTTGATAGTTGAGTAAGCATATACTGCGTAGATATCGTTATCTGTATGACTTGTTTTGTGTAAGTTATGGGTTAGCGGGTATAGGATTATTCTGCTGAGCTTTCGTAGCTCATGGTGTTACCTCTGGTGACCCTGACATATTATATCGGTGGCGACGCTGGTATAATGTGTCAGACTTTGTAGACGATCAAGGGGAGCTGTACACCTTGGAAGCCCTTGGAGCAGAAGAGCTGGCTAGGATGGAGAAACAAGCAGAGCTGTAGTTAGGAACCCTAGATTTCCTTCCCTTTATGTAATGAAGGCACTCTGATGGAAATTTGATGTAATAGTGAGCCAGACTCACCTTGATTATTCAATAAAATTGCCCTTTTAACGTACCCGAATTTGGGGTAGAAATATAATGATTAACGTACCCGAATTCGGTTTGGTTTGATTTGGTTTGGTTTGTGTAGTATATGTAGGTGGTTACTTCAAGGGTTTTTTTTTTTTCTCTTTTTCCTTTGAACGGCGGTGGGTACTCCTAGTAATGATTAATAATTGTAGGGGTAGAAATATAAATTCTTAAAAAATGGATTTTTTTTTTTTTGACCAGTAAAAAATGGATTTTTGTTCAGCAAAGTTTTGAGCCAAAAATAGAATGAGACCTTTACCTTTTGAGGTGGGTTTAGATATACTGTAAGGGGTCTTGGTGGTTGGCTTTTGAATGTACAAAATCAACAAGTAATTGAGAAAATGAATTGTTCTTCAATAAAAGTTTTTTTTGTAACCGTGTACAAAAAGACTGTGGAGTAGGCCCATTCAAGTATCTAATTCAACAATTCGTACTTTTAGCTGCCAAAACAACTAAAGTCAACAACCAAAGCCACTTTGCTGACCTCTGTTTATCCTTTTGACCTCTGTTTGTCCAATCCAAACAACTACAACCGGAGTACCATGTTTGTTGATCTCTCTATTGAGTTAAAGTCTTTAGTTTATTGGAGAAATGTGGAAAAATCATTGCTTCTGTTGAAGTAGTTACCCCTACTTTTGCTGACTATATTCCTCCCACGGTTTAATTTGGTGCATCTGAATCAACAGTCCTCCCTCTTAAAACTTTCTAGATTTTTGGGATTTCAATCTTATTCTGTCTGTCATTGCAAATGCTGACCTTGCGATGTACGGGAAAAATAAGGAAAGGAAATTAAAAGAATTTCTCTCGTTATTTTGTCACATGTTAGACAAGTCTGTGATGCTATTTCACTAACTTAACACTTCAAAAAGTGCGTCAACTTTTTTGTGTAGGAATTAAAACTACATATCACTGTATTTAAGGGCAATTGCCTTATATTTGGATTAACGGTCTCAATTTTAAATAAAATATTGTTAATTAATTTAAGAAAAAGGTGTCATATTTAGGTCTTTCCTTAAAAATATTCACCTAAAAGTCCAAGACAAATGCAACATGATCAAAAACATCAATCCTCGTGCTTTCTGTTGATATTTTTTTCTTTTGAATAAACAAATAGGGATAGTCCTTCTGGATGCACCCATGGTAGTTCTAAGAATACAACATGAATCGAGCACACCTAAATAAGAACATATTAAAATCAAGTGGCTTAATTAGTTCTAAGAATTCAACAGCAAATACGAAGAAAATTAAAAAAAAAGAATAAAAAAGAATGCAATCGTAGAAAAATGGGACGCATGATCTTGATCTCTGAGCCGGCCAGGTGAAGCTCAATTTGGCAAAGCTACCACAAATAGTCTTACGTCGACATGATGTAAGTTTGGAATTTGAGAATCTGCTAACACCAACCCCCTAATTCCTCTCTTGTAGTTGTAGACAGATCACCTTCCCAATATGGGCGGGCCCCACAAAACTAAACCTATATAAATGGGTAATCTAGTCTCTCTCTATGAACATAAAAACTCAGACAGACACATACTAATACCATTCCAAGAGCTACAAAGCCCATCACATGGCTACGACAACTGAACAGTGTTGTCTAAAGCCCAGAGAAACCATATCATCAGATGCCCATGACACGAAAAAAGAACAAGATGAGGAAGAAGAGGAGCTTTTCGAGATCGATTTTGAGGTTTGTAGCAGCATCCCTCCACCTCACTATAACTGGGAGAGCTACGTCACTTCAACCAACAATATTGCCCTTATGGCTAACTGTTTGCTACCCATATCCGACCTCTCCAACGCTGTTCCGATGGTCTCTAAATCTCGCCATGCTTTCCCCTTGACAGAAAAGCCCGGTGTCCTCATCTTCGCAGAGTCCATGGCAGGAGATTTTCTTGGGCTCCCGTCTTCTTTGGGTGCAATGAGTATGATATTGAATTGAACAGCAACCCCGCGAAAAAGCAAAAATATAAAAACAAAACAAAGAAACTGGTATTTAAGGACTCATGATGTTCTGTTTTTCTCTAGGATTTCTCTGATAACTAAAAATTAAAATATTGCTTTGCTGCTGGTATTAGTTTCTTCTTTTTAGTGTTTCTTAAGACTGGGTAGTACATCTTCAAAAAATAAATAAATAAAAGTGCATAGTGCAAAACTGATTATATGCGTCAGAGTGGTGAGAAAAGTTTGTTGAAGCTATACGTATAGCTACTGGTGTTCATTGCGACGTGTGTCTTGTGCTCATTGTTTTTTTTCCTTTCCTTAATGGGTTTTTTTTTTTTTGGTTTAGCGAAGTCTTATAGGATGAAGAGTAGGCAATTAAAGATATGCAATTATACACTTAGTGATACACATCAGCTTTTGCTCATTGGTGTAAGGTTTTTTCATTACGAAAGATGGTATGTATTGTTTGGAGATTGTAGAAAAGTATTCGAAGAAGCAATTAGATATTGTTTATCTTTTGAGGTGATTTTTGTGGAATTAGTTCTTTGGTTTCGAATTGGAGTGTCGTGGAAGTGGAAACTGTGGACACCTCCCCAAAAGGGTATCACCACACAATGATCATCACTACACATTTTATCCATATATGCCAAAATCTTGGATATTCCAATGACTAGGAATATCGCCACACGATAATGGTTGCATTCGATAGAGTCGCCACTTAGTTTAATAAAACTAAGAAAACAAATAGAGATTCTGGGAACGGAAGTCAAAAGTACGATAGGGGAAAGATATTAGGCACCCTTCTTCGCCCGGTCGCAAGACCGGCCCATATTCATTCAACATACAATTATTATTTGCTTTATTCAATCTTACAAATAATTGATTATTAAACCTTTAAACAGTTAATAGGTGAACCAAGACAGTAAGTAAACTACATGCAGCAAATTACAAAAAAATGGACTCTATCCCAGCAAATAGATCTGACGGCCAACATATAGATTTCGCGGCTAGCAGATCCCACTGGATCGATGTACCGGCCGGCCAATCGTAGTGGCAGCCGGTGTTCCTCCTCCCACTAGAATACGAACAGTCATAGTAAAATCAAAATACGAGATTACGAATTGAAATACAAGATCACAAAGAGAGTACAACCACAAAGAAGGGAGAGGATCAAGAGATACACAAACACTGGGAACATTATTGCTTTTGTTTGAGTACATATCTGGTGGTGTCCTCCTTTTATAGACTAGGAGGAAACTCCTTTATATAAGATGACAAACACCACACCACCTTCCAAGCACCTTCCTAGGCATTAACATTTCCTCTAGGAAAGTTACAAGCATCATATTAATAAACTGAACCACAGGCACCTTGATCCCTCGATAGTTTGATTGCTTTGGATTAAGAGTGATTAATTGGATTGCTTCTCAAACCCTAAGAACCAGAATGGGTACTTAGGGGTTTAATTGCTCGGATTGCGACTTCTCACAAAGAGTTAGGGTTTTTGAAGAGTAAATATAGGGAGTGATTTCTGCAGAGTTTCGTGGCACATGTCACGCCCTTGATTTTCAACATAAATAAATAAACCAATTCGATAAAGATTCTCGCATAAGATAAATAATACCCAAAAGGAGTTCCCAAACGTTTAATATACAAATCAAGTCCCCATGTTCATAAATTACAACATTGGCACACCAGCCATAAAATAGGCTTAAGTACGAATACGAACAAGTCGATAACCTTTAAACTGTTTAGCCAAAAGTAAATTCTCAAATAAATAGTTACAAACCCATCTTTATCAATAGAAAGTTAATTACAAAGATGAATGAGTACCTAAAATATGGTAAGCTTCCAAAAAGAATGTCTTCACATCCGAACGTTCGATGCAAACACGCTATAGACCAGCATTCGAACCTGAAAAGAAGGATTTTATTGAGCTACACTAGCCCAGTAGGAAAATCTCTACAAAATCTATATGTAAATGAGATGAACAGCATGGACATAGTGAATTAAGCTAAATGGCAAATCCAAAATAAACCGTGCCAACACAATTTACTAACGTCAAGCATTCTCAACACACACACATACACACACGCTTCTCCCAACAAAATTCCACCCCTTGCGACTTGTGTTTCCACCCCTTGCGTCACAATAAACTCCACCCCTTGCGTTTCTATTTGTGTTTCCACCCCTAGCGTCACGATAACTCCACATTCAACTTCACAACAACAACTACCTTATCAACATTACCAAACACGTTACAATTGATTCATGGATCACAACAATCAAGACTAAAATATGGTATCCATAGCATATACAATCCACGAATTATAAAAGGGTTCCACCCGGACCATACATAACATTCAAACACTAATATCACACAAATCCACCACAAAACATGTAGAGAAAGAGAGAAATCCCTACCCAAGTGGATTTTGAGCAAAACCCTAGGTCTAACAAGTGGATTGAACTTGAATCCTCCAAAAACAAGCCTCACCCGAGCTTGGATGCAAGATCTAGAGTGAATAAAGTCCAAAAACACGAGGAACAAACAAAGATCAACCAATAATCGAGAGGAGAGAGAGAAAAACGTGGGTGAGAGCCCCAAAGTGAGAGCAAGAACAAGAAACTTACCCCTTGTTCACCAAATGTGAGATTCAAGTGATTTTGATGAAGAAAACCTTTGGATCTTGAAGATTTGAACTTGAAATCAAGAGATTTGGGTGAGATTGGAGTTGGGTGGGTGAGAGAGGGTTTTGAGATCTAATTTCGTGGCCTTTTGGTGTGAGAAATGACATAAAGAGGTATTTATAGTGGTCCAAAAAGCGTGCTGAAAAAGTGCAGAAAACAGAGCTTGTACCGGTACTAGGCGACTCCCAATACCGGTTCAGGAGCCTTCAAAATGCCAGAAAACATAACTTCTAGACATCATGTACCGGTACTGGGCGACTCCCAGTACCGGTTCAGGAGCCTTCAAAATGCCAGAAAAGATAACTTCTGGACATCATGTACCGGTACTGGGCGACAGCCAGTACCGGTTCAAGCAAGGCAGAAAATGGATTTTTTGCGACTGTTACCGAATCAACCCCACATGCTACCAACACTTCCAAATAACAATACAACATCAAAACTAATATTTTACTATTCTCCGAGAGTCCGATACACACCCGGATAAGTATCTCCGTACACCCCCACAAACGTATGTACAACTATATTGATTTACACGATTTCATTAACCATTAAACGACTTTCGAATTAACAATAAATTTGCGAGTCTCTACAGCACAAGATGGGGTGAATGAGTTGTAATTTCGGAACCCTAAGACCCTTTTTATATAGGCAACGGATGACTCACCCAACCAATCAAATGGCATGAATCAATAAGAAAATTTAGGGCTCTAAGAACTCTGTTCGGAATCGCTTTCGTAACCCTGAAGTAACGCTTCGTGGCTACTAGGGTTTGTGCTCAAATCAAACGATGACAGAATGTTCCAGAATTCTAAGCAAAATGATCTGGCGGCCGTCTAAAGGATGTGGCGGCCCAGGCGAGGAAAAGATCTCTCTGGGAGATTTGAACTGACAAGATTCCACAAGAGAAAGAAGAAAGTAGCGACCAGCACTGTAATATTCCAAAATTTTCAATAAATTAAAAATTCCGTAATATTAATTCAATAATTATTTCCCTTTATTTATTTGTTTAAATTAAATAAATCTCGATTTAATTAGTTAAAGACCGTCTAAAAATCAATTCGAGTTTTCGAAAATTCACAAAAAATATTTTCTATGATCATCGAGATTACTCTTTCATTAAGCAAGACTGTGGTTAGCCTCGAAATAATTTTGTGACATTACGAATAAATTCTTAGAATTTTTCGAAACCAAAAACCAGATGATTGAACACCGCGAGGCACATTCCTGCGCATACATGTACTAATTCCTACACTCTCCCACACCCAATTATCCTCCCTCCCTCACAGTACACTCTCCCTCTCCCTCTCTACCATCTCTCTCTCTCTCTCCCTCTCCTGCTCCTGCTCCTGCCACAACCAGCTGGAAACAACTATCTCTAGCTACCACCAGCTCACCCATAGCCGGCTCCCACCTCCGCCTCCATAACTGGTTAACACCGCCCTCACACTACAAGAAAAATGAAAATTGGTGACGAAAAAGTGGCGACGAAATTTAATTTCGTCACTATTTTGACAACTTCCGTCACCAATTTTACCTTTTTGCGACAAAAAAAATATTTTCGTCACCGAAGGTACCCATTTGGCGATGAAATATATTTTTCGTCGCCAAAAGCTTAAAAAAGGTGACGAAATTATTTTTCGTCACCAAAGATAATCATTTGTAGACAAAAAATATATTTCGTCGCCAAATGAGACCAATTTACTAACGAATCACCAAATGTTTAACTGTGGTGACGAAAAATAATTTCGTCACCATTTTAACGCTTTCAGCGACGAAAAATATATTTCGTCGTCAAATGGGTACCTTTCGTGACAAAATTTATGAATTGCGCTTTGTCACTAAATGTATTTCGGACATAACTCTTTACTAAAAATTCCGATTTAGATAATTCAAATTGGGTTTGAACAATAACTTAATTGCCTACAACTTTCATGTTTATCAAAATTGCTAATTTTAATGTTTAAAGGTTCAAAATTACATTCGAAATATATTTTCATGTTAAACATATATGTTATATATTAGATATCCCAAATATTTATTGCAAAGTGTGTGTGGTTCAGTTGGTCAGAGCTTGTGTGAAAAACTCAAAGGATTCGTGTTCGAAACCCAACAGGAGCAAGAAAGAAGGATTTTTTTTTTCCCATGTGAAAACGTCTTTTGCAACGAAAAATTTCGTCACCGATTTCTTATATTGGTAACGAAATTTTTTGTCACCGATGTGACCTATCGGTGACGAATTTTTTCGTCGCCAAAAAGCACAAAGCGAGGAAAATTTTTGTCTTTAATTATTCACTTTTTGGTGACGAAATATTTCGTCATCAAAAGGAACTATAGGTGACGAAAAATAGATTTCGTCACCAGGTAGGAATCCTCGACAACGTTTAGTCGACAAATTTTTTTTCATCACCTATATTATTTGTGACAAAAAACATGCAATTTGTGACAAATTTCATTCGTCACCCAATGTAATTTTTCTTGTAGTGTCACCTCTCCCTCCAAATTTCTATAAATACCACCCTCTACCTCCTCCTAAATCACCACAGCAACACACCTCTCCCCTCTGAGAGTTCAGAACTAGTAGAAAGGTAGGAGAGTGAGAGCTTAAAGCACCGGCCATGGAGGATTAGAGAGAGAAAAGTGGATTTTACTCTTACACCACCCCAAACTCCGAATTGATATTACCAACCTTCCATACCCAACTCTAGAACCTCAGAACCACCA
The DNA here is from genome assembly GCA_018127125.1 of Rhododendron griersonianum. NCBI lineage: Eukaryota > Viridiplantae > Streptophyta > Magnoliopsida > Ericales > Ericaceae > Rhododendron > Rhododendron griersonianum. The sequence continues at coordinate 40,122,190 of CM030791.1, forward strand.
CCAATTACCCCAGAACCGAGCCTAGCCGCCATTCTCCGGTTGTCTTCTTTGACGAACCGTTATAGGAAACTTCGTTTTGAGCAAAATCGATAAGAGGAGAGCTAGATATCATTTTCTTCATTAATTCCAAGTATATTTATCAATTTTTGGCCTTAGGAGAGGATCTAAATCGATCCCTAATGTCGAAACTCAATTTCGGACGAAACTGTGCAAAACCAGAAACAACCTTGCAACCGCAAGGTCGAATCTTGCGGGGTGCAATCTTTTTGGCCGTCGGAGTTTGCGGCCGCTAACTTAAAAAACAAAAACAGAATACTCATTTTAATTAAATCTAAAATATGATATTTTTAGTTTATTTAAATTATGTTTTGTTTGGAAAATATGATTGTTTGAAGCTCCAAATTTATTGTTATTGATTGATTAATGTGGGAAATTGATGGATTAATATTATGATGTGGTTTGATGATATTGAGATTCGAGATTGGGGAATAAGAAAGTTTTGTTAAAAAATATATATATTATCGATTATTTGTTTTATTTAGTAAAACTTAAAGAAGGGGAATTAGTTGATAAAAAAAATTGTATTATTATTACACGTAGTATGATAAGCTAAGTAAAACTTTTAAGTTCATTTTTAAAGTATGGAATCAAGTAATTAAAAAATTTAAGGGTGATAACATATTAAAAAAAATAGACTTAAGACTAATGTTTCAAAATTTTGTATTAAAATATAGCACTTGGCACACTAACAAAAAAAATAATATGTATTAAAGAAGTTCTAATTTTAGTGTATAAACTTAAGGTAATTATTATCTAAAAAAAATTTAAAATATATAGCATTATATTTTTAGTACATAAAAAAACAAATCTCTAAAAGAAACTACTACGAAATTGGTTTCAAAAGAAATTAATTTTGTCAAATGAATTACTTAGTAATAGATATTTCAAACTACAAAATGGTGAAATTACTATTTTGTCACTAGGATTAATAAATTGGTTATCTAGCCATTGACGATAAAATTATTTATGGATTATAATAATGAGACGACTAATTAAATTAAAGTGTCAAGGTTGCGACTATGAATTTTATGGATGTGTTTATGTAAACGTAGAAATTGGACAATAGGCTCTTTGGGGGTTTTCGAGGCCAGAGTGAAAATGTTTAGACGTTAATAAGGCAAGAGAAATAAAAGGACTTGACCATGTGGAGAGTAGCCTAAACAGTGTCCCTGAAATGAAGGGCGATCGGCAGGTCTAACCTAAACGGATTCCTTGAGATGAAGGGCGGCCGGTAGGTCAAACCTAAATGGAGTCCCGGAAGGAAGGGCGGCCGGAAGGTCTCTAATAGAGAAAGGAATGATTTAGTACCTAAACAAGATACCTGGATAAAGGGCGGCCGGAAGGATTCTAGCGAAAAGAACGTGGTTTGTAAATTCTGATTATGACGTGTTATGAATAACTTCGGTGGGACCTTTAAATCTTGCTATGGTAGTAGGTGAGTCCACTAGGTAGATAACTTAGATGTACTCACTTAAGAACCCGTTGCTGGACAACAAGAGGGAAGTTAATCATGGAGCGCTCATGATTGGAGTTTTGGGAGGAAAGATTCTCGAAGGACGAGAATCGTAGAAACTAAAGACAAGAAAGATTCATAAAAGGCTAATTGCTCTTATGCTGACTATAAATTTTCATTTTTGTTTCTTGTCATGTTATTGTTTGTATGTAATGAATTAATGGGATAGGGATATCTATCGGGTGAATCTCATTACTCACGGTACAGAGTACCTTGACATCTGTGCCAAGACTTTTTGCAGAGAGACCGTAAGACGAACAGGTCCGGAGCAATTTATCGCAGGAGGGTTTACAGGAACGAAGACCGAGCAAGAGTTCGCTTTTGTGATCCGTATCAGACTTAGAGTTAGCTCTGTTGTTTAAAAAAAAAGGGTCAGACTTTAATCATTGTGTTAATTCAGTACTTCAAATTCAGATTTGTAATAACTTAAATCGCTATTTTGTAATAATCCTGGTTAATTAAGTTACTATTTTCCAAAGAAATTATTTATTAATGCTTCCAAAATTCCTTGGAAAATCGGGGTGTTACAAGCACAATGATCTAGCGGCTAGCAAATCAATTTTAACTTAGAAACTGTATTTCTGTCTAAAAAGGCTTTTTGGCTCTGTATCAGGCACTTTAAGTGGCTGCAGGAGGTGGTGGGTCAAACCTTCCCACTCGAAAATGCTCAATACTCGTCCAAGCAATCATTTGATGTAGTACAAGATTCAAGAAAATTTTCTATTCTTATTTTTACTATTTTAGAACTAGATTTTGGCTAGGAATATTTTTACAAGGTTAAAATTGTGTCTTTTCGTATTCGGTTTGATTTTGATTTCCAATTTTATTTGGATTCTTGGTCTACAAGAATTAAAATTTTATTTTAATTAGAAATTATCTTTTCTTTAATGCCGCTTGTTTTGGCATGATTTATGATTTTTTAAATTTCTAGGAATTTTATTTCCTTCCCTTTTTGGATTTTATTAATCTTTTATTTTATTTCTTTATAATTTCTTGACTAACATGAAATTGTTTTATTAGATTCCTGTAGACACCCAAATTTGGCCTAACGATTATTTCAAGTCCCACCTTGGGGACCATCCCGATGATGAATGGATACAATGATTGTTGATTGACTTCTTGTAAACCTGAGGACTTGGTGAGTACTTTTAGCCACTTAGAGGACCCAATTTAGAGTCAAATAACCCTTTAGACAGAAATATAGCATCCTAAAAAAATACATCTGTCAGTTGCAAGATCTATCTCATGGCCCCCACTTCCTTCTTTCACCTGTAGAATTTGGTGCTTGAAATTCTCCCAAAGAGATCGATTCGTCGCCCCGCGAGATGCATTCCTCGGCCGCCTAATAGGATCTGGTGGCGGCCAGATCGTCCTTTTTCCAGATTCTTGAATGTTCTATCAACGTTTGATCCATGCTCAAAACCCTAGCAGCCAAACTCCGATTCCTTAGGGATACGAAAAGAGTTTTTGAGAAGAGATCTTTTGATTATATACTTCCCATTTAATTCATGCCTTTATAAAGGGGCCTTAGGGTTCCGAAATTATAATCTCAATTCACCTTCTCTAGTCATGATACTCTGCAAAAATATTCTCATACCCTCTCTACACACTACAAGAAAAATTGCATTGGGTGACGAATGAAAATCGTCACAAATAGTATAGGTGACGAAAAAAGAATTGTCAACTAAAGGTTGTTGAGTATTCCTCCCTGGTGATGAAATCCGTTTTTCGTCACCCATAGTGCCTTTTGACGACGAAAAATTGTCACGTAAAAATCACTTGTTGACGAAAAAATTTCGTCAATAATTGTGCTTTTTGATGACGAAACATTTCGTCACCATTGCCATAATTATTTGTCACCCATTTTCAATTTCGTCACCAATTGTGGCAGGTGATTGATCAAGTTAAGCACATAGGTGACAAAAAAAAAATCATCACTGAAGGATTTAATTAAAAAATAATAAAGGTGACAAAATATTTTGTCGCCTAAAATTACAAATTAAAGCCAATCAGTGAAAGATTGTCGATCACCTACACTCTTCTTACAATACAATATTATCCTATTCATTTCAATACTCAGACAAACAAATAAATTATACATTACCCCATATGTAATAGCCAACTCATCTTCATAAACCAATATAATCATGTCCAAATTAGACATCCATTAACCACGAAAACTATGTACTCTACACCAAAATGTCCATCCGCACCAATAGGGTCTAAAACATCAATGTCCCCAGAACAAAAACATGAAAGGTAGCATCAATACCATATATGTTCATCATAGTTCGGTAGCATCATTAAAATAAAAAAAGAAGACTCGAAACTTCAATAAAAAAGGAGTCTTCATAGAAGCATATATCTAGAAAAGAAGACTTGAAACTTCATCCAAAAAAAGAGTCTTCATAGAAGCATATATCCAAACAAAAAGTCTTCATAGTAGAACGTATATATACCATCTTCCCCACTACCAAACTTATGCATATTCAATCTGCACACATGAAAAGTAGGATAAAGTATTTTGGTTATGATGTTAATAGAACACAACATTATGTAAACTTAACAATATACAAATGAAACAAGTGAGGACCTAACTCAAAATACAACACTAGTACCACGACCTTAAGCAAGGAAAAGTTCACCGCTTAGGATGATTAATGCACAAAACCAAACTTTTAAAGAGAGAAAAAGCCTCATACTCTTGTATAACTTGGTTGCCTATTTATCTACAAAGTGTATGTCTAATAGCCATGTTTAATTGATCCAATGGTATAGTCAGATTCTAAGCATAGTTGTGTTATTATTGGCAATATTTGTGGGAGCTTTACCCATGCCCGTTTGAAAAATTAAGGCCCATACTTATAGTCCTACTGAATTTAAATGCATAATGTAGAATAATAAAAGGATTATTATGTTAAGCTACAAGCTTTTATACACCCAAGGAGTTGTGTGTCCCCATATATGTCGTGTCCCCACGTGTGCATGCCGTGTCCCCGTCATAAATAAAGAGTTTTTAGAAACTGATCAATCTATTCCACTCACACAATAGCAGCGATTACATCAGTTATATACATCTCGCATTACTCACTAATCTTGATTACAATCCACTTAACAAGATCCCTAACTAACTCAGCACTGTTCTGTTATGGACTGAGAATTTGTTACACAAGGTGGAGGAATCCAGTGCTTCTCAGTCTAGGTGTTACACAATACACTAGTCTGCTTATCATCCCCCCTCAAGCTCATGGAGAGAGGCTCCAAGAGCTTGCTAGAAAGATACAGAAAACGAGAAATTGGCAGAGACTTAGTAAAAATATCAGCCAATTGGTCCACAGAAGGAATATGCCGCAAAGGTAAAGCCTTGGAAGCAACCTTTTCCCGAATAAAATGATAGTCCACAGCAATGTGCTTGGAGCAGGCATGAAAAACAGGATTGTTGGCCAGAGCTAGAGCGTAAATATTATCAAACCACAGAGTAGGAGTAGAAAAGGAGATGGACAAATCAGTGAGAAGCATAGTTAACCAGGTGAGTTCTGCTGTTGTTTGTGCCAAGGCACGATATTCAGCTTCACTTGAAGAACGAGAGACAGTGGGTTGCTTCTTAACTGCCCAAGAGACCAAGTTATTCCCCAAAAAAATGCAGAATCCAGTGGTAGAACGACAATCAGAGGCATCGCCAGCCCAATCAGAATCAGAGAAAGCATGTAACACAAAGGATCCAGGAGAAAAGGTGAGACCATAATGCAGAGTGCCTTGTATAAAAAGAAGAAGGCATTTCACAGAAACAAAATGGGCATTGGTAGGTGCATGCATATGTTGACAAGCCTGATTTACAGCAAAGGCGATGTCTGGGCGTGTGATGGTAAGATACTGCAGACCACCAACCAAAGTTCTATAGTGAGAAGGATGAGAAAAGGGAAGATGATCAGTGGGAGAAGCAATAGGTTTGATAGGAAGAGGCGTCTTAGAGGGCTTGCAGTTAGACATGCCAGCTTTGGCAAGCAATTCAGTAGCATACTTTTGTTGAGACAAAAAATACCCCTTGGTGGTTTTAGTAACAGCAATGCCCAGAAAATAAGAGATGTCACCCAGCTCCTTCATGGCAAAAACATTGTGCATTTGCTGAACTAACTGCTGAATATGGGACTTGCTATTTCCAGTAAGCAAAATATCATCAACATAGAGAAGAAGAACAGTAATAGTAGACTGGGTCTTTTGGACAAAGAGAGAATGATCAAGGAACTACACACAAACCCCTGAGAAAACAGAAATGAGGAGAAAGTAGAATACCAAGCACGAGGGGCTTGCTTTAAGCCATATAAAGCTTTATCAAGTTTGCAGACATGGGTAGGATACATGGGGTCCGTAAAGCCCTGAGGCTGAAGCATATAAACTTCTTCATCAAGCTTGCCATGAAGAAAAGCATTGGAAATATCAAACTAATAAAGAGGCCAGTTAAAACGAAGAGCAAGACTAAGGAGCACTCTGATAGTTGGTTGCTTAGCAACAGGACTAAAGGTCTCATGAAAATCAACACCTTCCTCTTGAAGATAACCTCTAACTACAAGACGAGCTTTGTAGCGAGCAATAGTACCATCTGAATTTCATTTAATACAAAAGACCCATTTAGAACTAATAGCTTGTTTGCCAGGAGGCAAAAAAACCAAATGCCAAGTACCTTGCTTCAGCAAAGCTTGATATTCATCTAACATAGTAGCCTGCCAAACAAGAGGCTTAGAAGCCTGAAGAAAGGTGGAAGGCTCAGTATCCAGAAGAGAAACAGAAGAATGGACTGTCAAGGCAGTCTTGGAAACAGTCTTGGACCTGGTAACCATGGGATGCTGAACAGGAATGCAGGCCTTGGATCTAGAAACAGAGGAAGGAATAGGTGGAAAAACAGGTTGGGAAGGAGGTGGAATATCAGGCAGTTGTATATAAAGAGAAGAAATTGGAGTAGGTGGAGATGAAGTAGGAGAAACAAGAAAATCAGAGACGGGCAGAAGATGAAAACATAGGACTAGGAGCAGGAAAAAGTGGAGCAGAAACAGATGGAGGAGAAGACCAAAAGAAAGACTAAAGTTGAGCAGAAGTAGGAGAAGAAGAACTAGGACAACTAGTAGTAGCAAAAGGAAAAACTGTTTCATTAAAAATGACATGCCTAGACAGATGATCGTACCAGTAAGAGGATCTAAACAACGATAGCCTTTAACAGTGGGGTGGTAACCCAAGAAGACACAAGACAAAGATTAAGGTTGAAGTTTATGGTGAGTGTAGGGTTTTAACCATGGAAAACACTGACAACCAATGACTTTAAGGAAAGAATAGTCAGGGGTTCCATGAAAAAGAAGCTCAAATGGACTAACATGATGAAGCTCATGTTAGCCCAATTTTCTCAAATGGACTAACATGATGCAGCTTACATTCATCTAGCCCAATTTTCTCATGATGAATGTAAATAGGGAAAGCATGATGTACTAACCAGCAAGTCGATAACCGATGTCACCACTAGTTCATATTAATACTGTCCAAGATGAGTTTCAAACTTCTCAAGAGTACCACAAGTATGCTACAAATGGCAAAAGATTTACCTTAATAGCAGGTTCAACAAGGTTGATAAGTTCAATGCAATTCAATCCAAAAACCCATCTTACCTGCAAAACATCATCAAAACATCATCATCTATTAGCAGGAGTCTTGGACGCCTATCCAATAAGGACACCGGTAATTTATCATTATTAAATAAGTTCCAACCAAAAAACAAAACAAACAATGTCAAAAAGCTAGCATAGCTAAAGCGTGTAAAAGGGAAACAAGTGCTTAGATGAATCAAAGATGCATCAATATGCTTCGGTCAGTTTGTGCAAGCCTTTTACCCATTGTGCTGCACGAGGCCATTAAGAAAGAGTTAAACTGGGAAAAAAAATTCAGACCATTAGCTCCAAACAAGCAGTCACAATCTTTGCATTACAATAACCAAATACTTGAAGTTAGAATTTAATCTTTTCCATTTCCTAGCACAAAGAAAAAACATTACAAGAAACTCCCATGTACAGTCACAATCCATCCACACACACCTAACTAGTATCACCAAATACAAGATAATGAACAATCTTTGCATTACAATAACCATTAGCTCCAAATAAGCAACACAGACCCGATACAGATACCGAAATAACCAGATGAAACAACTATAATAAGAGGCAATGATGACATTGATATTTTTTAACAGTTTCCATTCGTGTACTCCATATCCATGATCAAAGAGAAGATCCCGAAATATATAAAAGGAGTTCTGTTAATGTTAGTATCAAGTATCAACAGTTGAAAAAAAAAATTGAACGGCAAAAGAAGGATTTTATTTATCTTTTGATACGAGATTACAAATACTACAAGGAACACGTGAGCGACCTGAAAAAGAAGAGTAGACACTAGGCCAAAAGCTGTGCTACAATTCAATACTAAACCGAGAGTAGCCTCACCGAATTGCATTTCTTTCCGTCAAATTGAACTGAAACAAACAATCCAAGAACAACAAAAGTCAGTTATCCCAATTACTGATTAAGGAGTAGACAAAAATAAACATAGCAAAGGCTATGATTTCTTCTTTTGCAGGTTTGAAGCTTCAGAAGAGTCCCAAAATGAAAACAACAATTTTTTCAAGCAAGAGATTTTATTATTCATTAAAGAATCCAAAGGTGAGCAATGGGTATCGACTTCGAAATCAATACTTCACATTCTTTTTTCTTTTCTTTTTTTTGATACTTCGGAAATTAATACATGTATAGAATCTATAATCTATAAAAAAAGAAAAAAAAAAGAACAAATCAGAATCTGAGGTTCTCAAAAATCATCCTGAAAAGGATAGAACAAAAATCACTTATTGGAGAATCAATGGGTGAGCCATAAACATCGTAGCTTGGAAACCCTTGCCAAAGCTCTCGAATCCTGATCTGCTAAATCAAAAGCCCTAGGGGAACAATTTGCATCAATTAGTATGCACACATATGGAAAAAACCAGCAAAGACAAATTGAAAATACAAACCCTATCCTAGAATCTATCTAAGGCGGAGGTCGCCGATGGGGTATCGGAGGAATATGTAGAGAGAGAGAGAGAAAGAGAGAGACCCAAATCCTTCAGTGAATTCCTGACCACTTGCATTCCAAAACAACAAATTGAAACACAAAAATCAAATTTTCATTACCCAATCACCCCACACACTATCGGGACCATCTTACATCCAAAAAACCAAATACTAAATGGAATTCGAAACAGGAAAAAATTGCACATAAAGAAATCCAAAATTCCTAATTTCGTAAGTAATACAAAAGCCCCAATTTTTGAAATACAAAGACAAATTGAAAATACAAACCCTATCCTAGAATCTATCTAAGGCGGAGGTCGCCGATGGGGTATCAGAGGAATATGTAGAGAGATCGAGAGAGAGAGAGAGAGAGACCCAAATCCTTCAGTGAATTCCTGACCACCTGCATTCCCAAACAACAAATTGAAACACAAAAATCAAATTTTCATTACCCAAACACCCCACACATTATCGGGGCCATCTTACATCCAAAAAAACAAATACTAAATGGAATTCGAAACGGGAAAAAATTGCACATAAAGAAATCCAAAATTCCTAATTTCGTAAGTAATACAAAAGCCCCAATTTTCAGCGAAAAAAATACCCAATTTTTTAGGGTTCGACAAGTTGATGGGCCAGAAATTTAAGGGAAGAGATGAAGTTGGGTGGTATCATCCAGCAACAAGGGAAGAGAGCTCTCGCGAGGTGGTTGACGGAGGAGGAGAACGAGCTTACACAATAGAGGTGGAGGGAGATGTCTGCGTTTGGTGTAGGGATGAAGCTTTGAAATTGGCGTGACGAGATCTGTCAAAAACAGTTGGAGTATGGACTCGGCTGCTACGAAGACGGCGTCGGCTTTAGAGTCGTCGGATGAAATGGCCGGAGTTGGAGGAGATGGCCGACCGTGGAGCGAGGGAGCAAGCGAGAGCACCTCCAAAGAGGAACACCCAGGGAGGGGGGAAGCGGTGAGATCGACAAAGTATTTTAGGGCTTTTTTTTGTTGACAAGCATAGGGGCACAAAACGACGTAGTTTTAGTTGTACCAAAAAAATTTCCTCTTTAATGAACGACAAAAAAGAATTCGTCACCCAAAGTCTTTTCTTTTGTGAGGAACTATTTCGTCACGTATTGGTTGCAAGTAAACGGATCAATAACGAAACTTATTTTTTTGTCACCTTATATTTTTTTGTCCACCTTTTTGCTGACGAAATTTATTTTTTCGTCATTGATTAGATATTTTTGGCGACAAAATAAAATTTCCTCACCTTAAATTTGTCTACCTTCTTAATTGCTGACGAAAAAATATTTTCCTCACAAAATAGACATATTTGGAGACGAAATCTACTTTTCTCACTAGCATTTCGTCAAATATTCTCATTTTTCTTGTAGTGACAAAAGCCCTAACTCCCCGTGAGTGGGCATCCCAAGAGATGAAACCCCAAAGTACAAACCCTAACCCTAGGGTTTCGAGAAGCAAATCAATCAATCACCCTCAACCCAAAGCGATCAAGCACTGAGGGATCAAGGTGGTGAGGCCCAGGGGCCAATGGTTTGATTCGTTTTCTGTTTTTGTGTACTCTAATCGTAGTATTTTGATTTTCTGATTAATTGTTCGTTCTGGTGTGAGGAAGAACATCGGCTGGGACATCGTTCCCACGGCCGGTACATCAATCCAGTGGGATCCCACGGCCGTGACATCTATTCACCAGCCGTGGAATCCATCTCCTAGAACAGCTTGTTTTTCCTATTTATTTTGATGCATGTTTTACTTACTGCTTTGGCTCACCATATTAACTGTTTAAAGGTTAAAAACAAATTACTTGTTTTAGAATTAAATAAAGCAACCATATGTCATATGTTGAATGACTATGGGCCAATCTTACGACTAGATGAAGAGGGGTGCCTAACACCTTCCTCTTATTATACTTTTGGCTCTCGTACCCGGAATCTCTACCTATTTTTTCTAGTTTTTATAAACTAGGTGGCGACTCTATTTTGATGATGACTGCTATCATGTGGAGATATTCCTAGCCATGAAAATATCCACGATCCTGGTCTATGAAGTGGAATTGAACGAAGAAGATATCTGTATGGCGATGCCCCAATTAGGAGGTGTTTACAATTCCTACCGAAGATAGAGGTATAAATAAAGGTTGTAACCTATTGAGTTTCTCTCTCTTCTTGTGGATTCAAAAAATGTTTGTGGTTACGAGTACCTATCTTATTTGAAATAGTACCCAAACCATTCTCTTTGTGAATTCCGTTGTGTCATCATTACACCTAGCCAGGGAAGAACAAGATTAGTCTTCCTACGGGGGCAAGCAGGTCATACCATGAAGCAACACTGAATTACTACATATCTAGCAACTATCTCAAGTTTCCTGTTTGCTTCCACTCCAACCATAGATGTCAAGGTCCCCATCACAATAGAAACTCAAGAACACGAGTGTTCTTTTCTGTATCTCTGTTGATTTGATTAGTCATCTTCCTCAAGGTTCCATCAAGAGGCCCCCATTCACAACTTCATTGCTACAATGTGACAAACCACTACAAATTACAGAATAACGCACCATTGTCAGTACAAAGGCAAGGAGGAGGGCACACAAGTTCCAGCCCCTTCTTCTTGACAACCTGAGCCCTTACATACTGGTTTGATGCAACACCTCCACTTGCAAAAGGTATCAGAAAGACCCAAAACAGTCAAGAGAATGAGAAAAGACAGAAGACAGTCGATAAGACAAAATGGCAAAATTGCATATACATTACCAAATATTTGATGGAGGGCTCAATCTTCAATGCCGATTCAATCACCTGTTCACACCTTTCCTCCAGATTTACTGCAACTCATAGCAACAAGTTTTCATGGTTCATGGGTGGAAAACACAAGTAAAAAAGATAGGAGCTATTATGATTAATGTAGTCTATGATGCACAGAGGCATGCATACAAAGGAATATTATTACGTGGAACGACGCGCAATATCATCTCGTGAACTTCTGTCTTCACTACTTGCTCAAGAAATGGGAATTTCAGTACTGTTGCAGATACGCATGCATGCATGCATGAAAAGGGGGCACCCAAAAAATTGAGACAACTGAATAAGAGTCAGTAATTACATCTTCTCATTTCATTTAAAAATAAGAGAAAATGGAGGAGAAGTGACAAGAATGGTGATCAATGTATTTTAGTTCTAGAGGACAAAATGTATAGTGACTGGAAATACTGCATATTAAATAAGAAAACCAAGTGAAGACAGAGAAGTAGATCTCTTAATAGATAGTTTCACAGGCTTATTTACTTTTTTGGTTCCCAAAGTATTTCCGTCGTGTCAGTTTGGTCCTCAATATTCCAATTGTAACCATTGCATCCCCAACGTATCAATTTTGTGTTTAAATGGTCCCTGGAGGTCACGCCATTCCTTCCCTCCGTTAAATTGAAGGGCAAACTTGGTATTTCACCCCCCCATAGCTTTATTTTCTTTTTTGGTCCCCAAAGTACTTCCACCGTGCCATTTTGGTCCCCAATGTACCAATTGTAAACTTGGTATTTCCCCAGCTCCTGCACCACCCCTTCCACCTTATGTTACACGGAGACGGGTGCACGTATCGGGTGCAAGTGCATATCTAAGGGTCGGATACCTAAAATTAAAAAATTGGGAATACGTGGATATGGAGCTAGATTTAGACACGGGTGCGGAGATACGTTAAATAACTTTTTTTTGAAATATTTTTTATATTTGTAATTTCCATAAAAAGGTAGATAATTTATGCATGAAAAATACATTTTATTCCTTTGTTTTGCCATCAAAGTATAATAACAGCCCATCAAAAGGCTAATGAAGGCCCATTAATTTTATAGGAATGATACGCCCACTGCATTTTTGTCCACCGCATGTCATGTGGGGCCACTACGGGCCCCACAAAAATACAGAAAATATTTATAAATTTTAACTAATTATTTATGGGGCCCTTTAAAAAATCAACTACAACAGATATCGGTAGGTATGTTTTTTGAATTTGTAAGGGCAAAACTGCGAAACTGAGCAGTTTCCCCTCTACAGATTCATAAAACATACCCTACTGATATCCGTTGGAGCTGATGTTTTTCAAAGCCCCATAAATAATTATTTTAAAGTTTATGGGTATTTTTTTGTATTTTTTTAGGACTCGGAGTGAGCCCCGCATGACGTGCGGTGGCCATTCGGTGGACAAAAGTGCGGTGAGCCTAGCTTTACTGTTTATTTTATTCTATTGTGGAAGATACAAGCCCTTTAGTAGTAAAGCATAAGTACCCTTGAAACATACAAAATAAGTACTTACTTTTTAAGAAGGTAATTTCAAACTCAAAAATAATATGTTTACGCAAATAATTTTCTTAGCAATATGGATCTTATTTGATAGATCTCATTGAGATCTTTTGAATAACGCAAAAAAAATTAGAAAATTATTTTTTATTTACATTATTTTTAAATTTGAAAATGTGAAATAAATTGCTTATTTTTTAAGGTTTGTGGAGCGGGGGCCAAAGCCCAACTTTACAACCCCAAAGAAATAAAACAAACCCTAAAGCCCACAAATAAAATAAACCCTAATTGAAAAGGAGAAAAAAAATAGCGCAATAGAATAACGTTGTTCTGCAACAATTGTGGTGACGATTATTTTTTTGCCGGGTCCCGTACGTATCCCGCACATGTGTTGTGTCGTGTCAACGCGAGTACTTCGTCAAAACTCGCAGATCCGTGTATTGTAGCCCCCACCACCCCTTACCTACACATCAGTCCTTCCACCATCCCTAACTTGCAAATTGGTATAATATTGGGGACCAAAATGGCACGGCGAAAATACTTTGGGGCATGGGTATACCAGTACACGGTTCTTGTAACCCTGCTGACTTTAGGGCCAGGACTGGTATTGATTATCAGCCTTGGCCCTGACAGCCCCCCTCAGGGATCAAACAGTACACATGCAGTAAGTTATACCTTTGCTTGAGTGGTTTGGAAATGGATTGAACAAGGTTGTAGAGCTTGTGAAATGAGTGTATGGAAGTGGTTTGAATAATAAAGTAGCAAGGGTATTAGGGATTGTGTAACCTTTTATGCTTGAATTTTGGTAACCTTGGACTTGAAAGACCAATGGGGGTATATATAGGAGATTGGAGAGTGTAAGGTTGGTGGAGGGCTAGGCTAAGCAACCAGCCAACAAGGATGGTTGGCCTCACTTGGTGGAGAAGGGTTCCAACAAGGTGATGGGAGTGGTTGTGTGGGTGGTGCACCCCAAGCCTGCAGAACGCTGTTCTGTCGACGAAAACGAGGTTCCACAGCCCCATAGGCCTCCTGATGATTACAAAATCCAGCTGGAAAAAGGTGATAGGGACAGGTATTGACCTGCACGCGTGGTACTGGCTTCGTCGCGCGTCTGTGATATTAATCGCGCGCTGGTCAACGGTCAATGCTTTGACCTTGACCAACACCTGGCAATCTCACAATTGCGCATGGGAGCCATAGCAACGCACGCTGGTCAAACCTTGGTTAGGGTTTTGACTTAGGGTTTTGGGTTTCAAAAGGGGATAGAGGAGGCTCCACTCGTTCCAAGCTCAATCCTTTCCACACTCAAGACTGTTTTTGATTTGATTCATCATCGGGGAAACAAGAAACAGAAAAATGAAGTAAAACAATTGGGAGACCCAGATTGGGGTGTCTACACTTGCCTTCTTTGGCCTCCCAATTGGTGTTCTTATAGGTGGAGGCATGATGGGATCACATTCAGTGGTTGGCCACAAGCTTTTATCTGGTATTGGATAGATCCTCTGACTATAAGTCCTCACAAATGTCTCAGTTGAGTAACAATCATTAACATAATCCTTAGGTTGGGCCTTGTGAGATATGATAGCTGCACATCCATGAATGCAAGGAATTCCATTTAGATCCTACCTCCTATAAGTACAGGTGTGCTCCCCAATGTCAACCACATATACCTTGTCTGCACTTGTCACTTCAAACACTGTTCCCCCTGAGTATATAACCTGCAGTCCTCTTGCATTAACCTTTTTCCTTTCAACATTCTTAGCAATACTTGGACATAACTTACCCTTGAACTTGCTACTGTAATCAAGTCTAGCCACATATCTTACCATGAGTTGTCTCCTAATTGTGTCTACCAGTGTCACTATGGGCTTATCCCTTGCTTCAGATATCCATGTATTGAACCCCTCACTCATGTTGTTGTCCATCTTGTTAACCTTGGACCTAGGGTTGTAGTAAGGTCTAGCCCAAACCTCTAGAACCTCATTCAGTAGCCATTCATGTGCCTTTGTGTCTACATTCTTTATCTCTGCCATTTTTTCATTAAACTCTGGAATTGTGTAGGCAGAGGCTGCTCCCCAAAACAAATCTTTGTATTCTTTTCCTTTGTAGGTTTTGTTGAAATTGGCATACATATGCCTTAGACAAAACCTGTGCTCCACATTAGGCATGAGTTGCTTGAATGCTTCAATCAAACCCTGCAATAATCAATCACAAAGTTACAATCAATTTATGCACAGTAAGAAATAAGGAAATTATGCAGTTACAATCAAGGAAAGAAGAATGAAGTTACAATCAGTGAGTAAAGTTACCTTTTGCCTATCAGACATGAAACACCATCCCCTCTCCTCAAGTCTTCCTATGACTGCCAACAGATTCTCTAAAAACCAAACCCAGCTATCTTTCAATTCAGCTTCCACAATGGCCATGCACATAGGGTACATTTGGTTGTTGCCATCTCTAGCTGTTGCATGCATAAGTTGTCCACCATAAGGGCCTTTGAGGAAGCATGCATCTAAACCTATGAAAGGTTTGCATCCAGCAAGGAACCCCTTAGCTTGAGCATCAAAGCAGATAAATAATCTTTGGAACACCACAGCTGGCTCATGCACAGGCCTGTCCACCTTCAAAAGGGCAGTTGACCCTAGGTTTTGCTTAACCAAAATCATACAGTAGTCTCTTAATCTCAAGTATTGTTCCTCATGATTCCCTTGGACTACATCTAGAGCAGCTTTCTTGGCTTTATAAGCCTTCTTGCTTGAGACATCTAGCATCCATTTCCTCCTAACATCGTTTTTAAGTGTCTTGACCTTTTTGTCTAGTTCATCAGTGAGCTCCTCTATGTATTTTTTGGCTATCCACAATGTTGCATACTTGTTGATGTATTTTCTGGTACAGCAATGGTCAGCACTCAATCTCTTAATCTGGAATGATTTCTAACCATGCATTGGTGATGCATGTAACCTAAAACCACACTTTTCTTTGCAAATAACAGTGACCCTACTAGATTCATTCTTTAAATATGTGTATTCACACCCTTCCCTAATGTGGAACTCTTTGAGTAGACCTCTGAATGCAGTCACATTAGGGAAAACCATACCCTCCACTAGCTTGGGGTTCTTCATATCCTTAGCCTCATCAAACTCAATGAATTTCTTCTTTCGTTTGTGGCCACCCTCCTCCTCATCGTTTGACAAACATCCTACATCATCACTTTTATCACTAAGTTCTCCTTCCTCATTCATAATCTCAATGGTTGGTTCATTAATAACCAGCACTCCAACTCCTTGTTCAACCTCTTCATCATCTTCCAGGTCATCCTCATCTAAGTCAACAAAGCCACTAAAACTGTCATCATCACTGCTATCTCTGCTATTTCCACTTTCATCACCATTGTCATCACCCCTGTCCCACTCTTTATCAGACTCATCATCTTCATCAACTGGACCAGCTGGTATTATGCCTTGATCAAGTTCAGCTATGTCATCAGGGCAACTAAGTCATCAAGGTCAATCAGGTCATCAATTTGTCCACTATGGTCAGCCTTTGTCAAACCAGATTCCTCTTCACCACTAGGTTTCTTGTGCTCCATCATAGGGTTATGCACATATACATCAATCACATTTGAGTTGTTGTCCTTATGCATTGCAAACATTTATACCATAGTTTTATTAGAGGTTACACCCACCAACCCATCATCCATAGTTTGAGTTGGAGCCTTTTGGTACATCTCACAGACATCAGGACACTCAAATTCCTTAAGTATAGACTTTAGGTCAAAGTAGGACAGCATGTCAGGGTCAATTGTAACTGGGACCACTTTCCCCCCAACAGAGTTTTTTGGAGGTCCCTCAGATATATAACCTCCATGGTAAAATACTAGATTAACTACTGGAAAATCCATTTGAAATCTGAAAAGTAAAACCAAAAAAGAACAGAAACAATGGTCAATTATTGCCTTTGTTTGGACAAAGACAGACATGGGGGACCAAACGACTTCAATTAATGCATAATGGGGGGACCAGTTACAGAGAAATGCTTTAAAGGGCCATACCAAACACAAATCAACAAAAGCCCCAATTTTTAAAACATCCAAGTCAACGACAGAATACAATAAACAACAGATTCCAACAAAACCCACATGCAGTTTGAGCTAGGATTCCACCCAAAAAAGAACATTCTTTATCAGTACAAGACAGATTCCAACCAAAAAAGAACAGAAAAATCAGTACACAACAGATTCCAACCAAATAACAACAGAAAAATCAGTACACAACAGACACTACAACACGAACTGCATATTGCGAGGAACAAATTTCGTCGCTAAATCATAAAATTCCTCGCTGAATATATTAGCGAGGAATATAATTTCCTCGCTAAAACGTTGTCGCAGAAGCATATAGCGAGGAAAATAATTTCCTCGCAAATTGTCAACAATTTGCGAGGAAAAAATTCCTCGCCAAAAATAGCTTGCGAGGAAAAAAGTCCTCACCAAAAAACGCAAAATTCCTCGCCCAAACCGTGGACAAGACATGAATGACAATAATAGGCGAGGAATTTTTTCCTCGCCAAAAATGATCTGTGAGGAAAAAAAGTCCTCGCCAAAAAAGTAAAATTCCTCGCGCAAACACTAGAGATGACATGAATGAAAATAATAGGCGAGGAATTTATTCCTCGTTGGCCAAGTAATTTCCTAGCATAAAGCAGCCTATTATAGGCTTTCAGAGACAAATTTTTTCCTCGCTAATGTTACATATACACAACCAAAAAACAGCCTATTGCAAGCAATGAATATTTCTCCTTGCAAACATTTTTTATACATTCCCTGCTCATATTTAGAATCTATCACCACCTCATACAACCATGGACAATCATAACCATAAATAGCAAAAATCTATTAGCTTTCAAGTAAACAAATTGTCATTACACATTAGCCAAATCCTTTCAACTACAAAGTTTAGCCCCAGGAAACAAAATATCAAGTTTATCACTACTATCAAGTTTACCACTACCATCAGAAAACAAAATATCAAGTTTACCACTACTTATGCTCTACGATTTTCAAAAAGCATCATGGATCTTTCTAAAATACTACACCACCTCGGGGCCAACTTTTGCAATGTATCCTTCTTTGAATTCCATCTCCCACAGCCATGAACTCCAAAAAGAACATTGATATTACACGCTGCCAAGGAAAAAAATAGCAAACATATCAAAGAAAGTAAGAAACCATCAAATATGTAGTTATGAACAACACAAAAGATTCATAATCCACCATTGCATAATCCTAAATAACACCACGAGTAAAGAAACATAGTGAAGAAATTGGCAAGACTCAACCACTAGCTGCTCTACAGTGGCATTCCAAGAATGAGCAAAAAGTGCATTAAGTCTTTTATCAAAGCACTTCAATCAAAGCCCAACACAAAGCTGAAAGTACCTTCACACAACGGAGTTCCTAGTGCACCAGAAATGAGAACATGAATCAAGAAAATTTGAAAACGATGAGCAACAGTGATGACTGTTACACCATTTATTTTGGGGAAATGATAAGGCCACGAGATTTTCTTTTACTGCCACGACATCTTCTTTACATTCACAATTATACCTTCCTTTGTCAAACTGGGAGTCTGGGACACCTTCAAGTTCACAGATATTGGGGATTTTCTGTTCAATCTTACTTTCCTAGCTCTTTTCTTACTACTTTCGTCATTCCCAGTGAACAAGAACAGAGATAATAGCATGCAGCAAACTTGAAATGCTTCTGCAAATTAAAAATGGAAATCAAAACCTCCCTCAAACAACATAAAGGAGTAAAAGAGAAAGGAGAAAAACAAAACACAACCCACTGACGCATTTTTCTCTTCGTTCTCTGACTTTACGATTGGTTTGATTTTGAGGATGCTTCTCTATTCCAAGTGTTTCATAAACATACATAAAAGCAAGACCGAAATCAATCGATGGAAACGAAGATAATGCTCAATTCCAAGATCAGTGACTACAATCTGGCAGATTTCAGTCATTGTCGAGTCGTCAACACCGGAAAAGGGTCTTGATAACATCTGGACGTCAACCGGCGAGGAGGTTGAATCCGGATCCAGAATTCCAGATTCTGGGATGGTTGTGAAGCGGATGGATGATTGTAAAACAGATTCAAACGACTAAAAGAGAAGAAGATAAATGAAAAAGAGGAAAGTATACTAGTAGTGGAGCGGGTATGTACATGAACACGAGGAAAAGTAAAAGACAACTGGAACAAGTTGGGGGCAAAACTGTTATGACAAAAGGAAAGGTCGTGAGCCCCCAAGGTAAGTTCCAAACTGGATGTTGTGCCAAAAAATATTCATTTACTGATTAGAAAGGTAATTGGACACCGGATAAGGTTCAGCCCACAATGTTTCAATAACTAGATGTTGTGCCAAAAAATATTCCAGCATTGCTTAATCCCTTGATTAGAAAGGTAATTGGACACCGGATAAGTGAGCCCCCAAGGTAAGTTCCAAACCCAGTCCAAACTTAGCCAAGAGAAATTCATTTACTGATTACCTGTTCATGCTAAGGTTCATCAGCAAATTCCAAGTCCCTATTAA
The DNA here is from genome assembly GCA_018127125.1 of Rhododendron griersonianum. NCBI lineage: Eukaryota > Viridiplantae > Streptophyta > Magnoliopsida > Ericales > Ericaceae > Rhododendron > Rhododendron griersonianum. The sequence goes on from CM030791.1 coordinate 40,141,737, forward strand.
AGCATTCAGTTTTGAGTGACAGTAAGAACACTTGATCAAAGGACATCATTCTTTTTCCAAATGAGAAGCAACATATTATGAGAAGTTCCATCATTCCAAATAAAGAAAACTGATACTGCTTTATGCTTAATTGACCAAACCTGACATCACTAAGTCGATATACCGTATACAAAGGAAAACCAGGTTGGTAGAGCCAACATACCAATCTGGAAAAGCAGAAACTATAACAGCAAACATGAGGAAAAGCAGAAACCAGGTTGGTAGAGCCAACATACCAATCTGGAAAAGCAGAAACTATAACAGCAAACTATAACAGCCACCATACCAATCTGAAAAATTAGATAGCTTTAATAAGTAACAAAGTGCGGACATGGACAAAAAACATCTCAATCCTGACACTTCTTGGAAGTTCAACTAAATCCACTAATTGCATGAATATAAAAAACGAAAAATTGCTCCAAATCTGTCATATACCACACTAAATCAATCAACCATTCCATTACTTATATATGAATTCATTGAAAAGAGTTTGAAAAGGATAAATGAATTCTACTAACCAGTCAATCATTAGATGATGTTTCAGCACTCCCAACATGTCCAGTGTACCCTTTTTCAATGAGAAACTCCATCATGCTAGCATTTATCTTCTGCTGCTGCCTATTTGCCTCCAAAAGCTTCTCGATGGTCTCATTTTGTGACTCTATTTTCGTCTCGAGGCATGACACGTATTCATGGGTCGTGGCAGAGGAGGAAGGCCTCAAGCCAAGTGCTTTCAGGGTAGATTCAGATGTGGTCCTAATAGATGATGTAGGCCTCAAGCCAAGTCCTTTCACATAACCTGGTCTCTTATTTAGCACCGTGACGGACATTTGCTCCCCTGTGAATGGGGTAGCACCTTCCTGATTAAGTGCAGCATCTACTCCGACCATTTCCTCCTGCCATTTTTTATGAATTTAAACAACATAAGTAAATTGAAACGCTGATTTTCTATCCACAAAAATTACTTGATAAACGTACATAGTTAGTCTGGCATTTTGGAGCAATCCACTCGCCTGTGCCGTCGTTATAGTGAGTGGATTTATAGAACTCCGGCAATTTAGGCAGTTGACCCTCATTTTTTAGAGCCTGAGATGTTATTTCATATTCAAGAGGTTAATTTGGCATGCCAATGAGCTTATCAAACGTAAAGAGAGAAACGAAAAAACGCACATGTTCATGTACTCTAACTGCTAGAGACTTCGTCCCGCATCTGTGCTTTGTCTTGTTACTGCGTCTATTTTTTATGTTTTTTTCTGCTCGAATCTACAAGCACCAACAACCAACAAAAATAAGAAAACTCAGTACTTGAAACATAGAAATGAGCCCATGCTAAAATGGTAGGAACCAAATGAGGACATGAACATACACGTAAAGGAAAACTAGTACAAACCAAGCTAGAACAAGGCAAACCAGCCAAAGCTAAGATGACAGTTTTTCTTAAAGATCAACTAAAAATTATTGTGGCATGTTATCCAAGTCTAAGTGCATAGTCACTCCATGGTCAACTCTCAAGGCCTAATACTTGATTCAAGTTTTAGAGTGTTCTTTAACTATCATGAGTGCCCAAACATTGAAACAAGTACAATATAGAATGGTAAAAGTTTTGGTTACCAGCCAATCTTTGTTTGTCCACTTCTTTTCAATCAGACGAGTCCACTGCTCCATGGCAATTTGAGGAGGTGGGTGACTTCTTGCATACGCTTCCCCCTTGGTTGCTTTAAGCTTTTTGAATTTCTCATACAACCTGTGGGTGTAATCACTCAATCTCCGCCCACACCTTGATGTTATTGCCTTGTTGACATCAATTGGATCTCCTTCAAAGTCAAACTGATCCTATAAAAAGATTTTGCAGTAATCATTAACTATGTGCAATCAGTTACAAAAATAAATAGGTATTGCAAGTACCTTTAGGGATTGAAGCAAAGGTGCCTTAATACCCTCATCCACAGCCTTCCAACTTTTAACACTTAGGTCTTCTACTTGTGCACGAACCTCAACACCAATCTTAGAGACCAATTTAGAAGCGTAAGTCCCCACCGGAGCACGATACTCTGGTGGGATGGGAACAAGTAGTTTCCCTTTGTTTTCAACAAGTCTTTGGAGTTCTAGTCCGCGTGATATGCCACGTCCGCGTCTATTAGGAGCTACTTTAATGGCACAATAGTATTATTTAGTTATTCAATGGAAAAAATTAAACTTAAAATATCACCATCAATGGAGCTTCAACATCTTACCAGCACTGCTAACTGCAGCTGCCTCACTTTGTATTTCTACATTGTGAGGTGGTGAGGGCTGGGACTCAACTACAAGATGTGGTGTTGAACGAGTCATCCTCTCAAGGACACGAGTGGAGTCATGCTGGAGCTCAACTTCTGATCATGTTGGTCCACTCGATGTGTAGACACCTCCCAAGCGGGGCATCGCCATACAGATTGATCACATTGTATTTGCTCGATTGGTTGCTCACTTCATAAACCAAAATCATGGACATTCCCATGGCTAGGAACATCGCCACACGATAACGGTTATCATCAAATAGAGTCGCCACCCAGTTTATTAAAACTGGGAAAATAGATAGCGATTCCGGATACGGGAGCCAAAAGTACAATAAGGGGAAGGTGTTAGGCACCCCTCTTTGCCCAGTCATGAGACTGGCCCATAATCGTTCAACATAAGACGTATAGATGCTTTGTTTAATTCTAACACATAGTCTGTTTAGTTATTTCTTTAAACAGTAAGCAAAGTGAGCCAGTGCGATAATTGAAGCATGCATTAGAAAGCAGAAAAGCAAACAAAATGTCCCAGGAGATCGATTACTCGGCCGGTGAATGGATGTCACGGCCGAGTAATCACACTGGTTTAATGTACCGGCCGAGGGATCGAAGCCCCGGTCGGTGTTCTTCCTCACACCAGACAGAAAGATTAATGGATAATCAAAATGCTACGGTTAGTCAAAAATACAATAAATTAAGACAAACCAGAGGCCGTTGGGCCTCACCACCTTGATCCCTCAGTTGCTTGATTGCTTTGGATTGAGTGTGATCGATTGATTGCTTGATCGAGAACCCTAGAGTTAGGGTTTGAACTTCGGGGTTTGATTGCCAGATTGACGGTTGCCTTCGGAAGGTTAGGGCTTTTGGAGTATGGGATTGAGGGAGTATTTGTGCAGAGTTTCGAGGTTTGATTGAGTGTGTAGGTATCTCAATTTCTGTGTGTTAAATTCAGAGCCCAAAGGCCCCTTTATATAGGCATAGGGATGACTCACTCCGGCCAATCAAATCACGAGATGGCAATTGCAATTGCAATGCATCTCTAACTCTACGTCGTGATCTCCGAACGTAGCCCGAACGCATCGGAAAGGTAGTGTAGTTGGATCAAACCAAACGTCTGACAGAACGTTCCAGAGTCAGGTCGATCTGGCGGCCGAGCAAAGGATGTCGCGGCCGTGGAATGGATGTCTCGGCCGAAGGATAGATCTCGCGGCCGAGGGATTGATCTCTCAGGGAGATTTTGCTGGCAACAGGTTGCTCGGGTGAGGGATTGATGTTGTGGCCGTTAGATCGATGTCACGGCCGTCAGATGGATTCTCCTAGGCTTCTGTATTTATGTCTGAAAGGCTGTATGGCTTTGAATTGGGTCCTCTAAGTGGTCAAAGTTCTCACCAAAAGTCCTAAGGTCCTCAAGGAAGCAATCAGCAATCATTGTATCCATTTCATCATCGGGATTGTCCCAAGGTGGGACTTGAAATAATCGTTAGGCCAAATTGGGGTGTCTACAGATGCCCCTCTTTGACTGAACTCAGACGGATCGCGAGACATGTTTGAGTAAGAGTCAAAGCTGTAAAAAGCAACTCAATTTGGTTCCAAGGGGTTTTTCGAAAAAGGTTTTGTTATGGTCGGGCCGGGAGGCTGCCTACGTATTCCACAAGGGAAATTCAGACCAATCGTAGTTCGGGCAATAAAGAAAAGTAAAAGTTTGGAGGGTTAGAGACAGAAGACGTACCTTAGGGCTTAAAAAGCCATAGTGTGACGTACCTAGACTGAGCCAGGGTTTTGGCGAAGAGTAGTTGAAGGAGCGCGGGGCTACCTGGGGAGTTTCTTTGCGGAGAGCTTCCTTAGTATTTTGGGGTAGATCAGTACACTACAGGTGCGTTTGCATTTCTTGATCATCCTTACTTTGACTGAAAGGAGCTCGGTAGAGTAGCCTATCCTTGCGAATGAGCTGGATGGGATTGATGTAATGGGGTGGAATCCAAACCATCTGTTGGGATGAGTTGGACGCCGGTTTGTTTCTGCTGGGGATGAATGAGCTGGAGCACGGAGCTTTGGCGATGAGGGGACCGAGGCACGGAGCCGGTTGTAGTCATGAGGCGAGAGCCTGGAGAGTGATTGATAGGACCGAAGCGCGGAGCTGGTGTTGATCATAAGGCGAGAGCCTGAGGTGATTGATAGGACCGAAGCGCGGAGCTGGTGTTGATCATAAGGCGAGAGCCTTGAGGGGATTAGATTGAGGCGTGGAGCCTGCTGTGGTTTATGAGGCGAGAGCCTGAGGTGATTGATAGGACCGAAGCGCGGAGCTGGTGTTGATCATAAGGCGAGAGCCTTGAGGGGATTAGATTGAGGCGTGGAGCCTGCTGTGGTTTATGAGGCGAGAGCCTGAGGTGATTGATAGGACCGAAGCGCGGAGCTGGTGTTGATCATAAGGCGAGAGCCTTGAGGGGATTAGATTAAGGCGTGGAGCTTGCTGTGGTTTATGAGGCGGAGGCCTGAGGTGAGCTTAGAGCTTGATGGGACCGAAGCGCGGAGCTGGTATTGATCAGGATGAGAGCCTGTGGTGTCAGAGCTTTGAGCTTGACGTGATGAACCGAAGCGCGGAGCTGGTATAAGGCAAGGGCCTAAGGTGAAGGAACTGAGGCATGGAGCCCGAAGTGATTGAGGCGTGGAGCCTGCATGCAGTCTTGAGGCGAGGGCCTGAGTTTGTCGGAGCTTAGAGCTTGACGTGATATGAACCGAAGCGTAGAGCTGGTTGTATTCTGATGGTCTGTGCACGGAGCTTTCTCATCATAAATGTTGACGTGGAGCCAAAGGATCGAGGCGTTGGGCCGATCAAATAAAACCGAGGCATAGAGCCGGTTGATAGCAGGGTTGACCTGTTTCATGAGAGATATGCAGAGTGTACATGTATGATGATGGTTGTTAGATGTGAACAGATATGATGCAGACTCGATGTGAAAATGTTGATGCAAATGTGCACGGGCCCGTGCGTGTGTGTTTGTTTTAAGCTTAGAGCTTCTATCAAGTTCCGGACTTGAGCATTTGGAGCGTAGAGCTCGAGCATTCGGACGGCAGAATCCGAACATTCAAAGTACAGGCTTTGAGCGTCCAGTACGCAGTGGTTGGGCATCCAAGCGTAGAGCTTGAGCATTCAAGTGTATAACTTGAGCATCCAGTACACAGTGGTTGGGCATCCAAGCGTAGAGCTTGAGCATTCAAAAATGTTAGATTTTTGAGCATCCAGGCGTAGAGCCTGAGAATAGATGTCTTGATTGTTGGGGTGGCTTAGAGCCTGTTGCTTGTTTATGGCTTCGAGCCAGTTGAGATAGCGGGCTTGGAGCCGCTGAGTTGTGTAGAGATGATGGGCACAGGGCCGCTGAATTGATACGGGCGTAGAGCCGCTATGATAAAGGGCTTCGAGCCGCTGGGATGGTAGGCATAGGCTTTGAGCCTGTGGAAGTAATGGGCTTCGAGCCGCTGAGTCGTGATAGCGAGCGTAGAGCTGCTGAGATAGTAATTATAGGCTTCGAGCCTGTTGAGATAATGAGTGTAGAGCCGTTGAGTTGAAGGCGTAGAGCCGCTGAGTGAGTTGATATGGGCGTAGAGCCTGCCAATAATGGGCTTGGAGCCGCTGAAGTTTTAAGCTCAGGGCTGCTGAGTGTCTTGTTTTGCTAGCCAGTAGTTTGTGGAGAGAGATTTTCGATGCTTGGGCATGCCCCCAAGGCTAGTTTTGATCATGTTGTGTTGGCTCGGGGATGCCCCCAAGGCTACTTGGTTGTTTGAGGATTCAGAAGTTTGTAGTGGCTTGAATTGGTGCACTGAGCATGATCTGACGTTTGTTGAAGGAAATTGATTGGCGGGCCAGGAGATCGATCTCTCGGCCGAAGGATTTATGTCTCGGCCGAGGAATTGATGTCTCGGCCGTGAGAACGCCAAAAGCCAGGAAATCGATTTAAGTTTAGTTAAATCGATCTCACGGCCCATTTAATCTTTTCCTCTCCTCCTCCCTTATTCTCCCCCGTTCCTCTCGTCCCACGACCGTCGTACACCGCCGCCCTCCTCCCTTACCGTCGGCCGCCATCTTCTCCGGCGACCATCCTCTCCGACCATCGCCGTCGTTGTCTTTGCTGCTGGCCTCGGTTGTTTTGGAGAACCGTTGGTTTTCCTTCTTGGTTCGGACGTGATGGCCACGCCATCTTCGGACGTTGCGGGTTCATCCTCGCACCCTCCATGCAGGTGCGAACATCCGTCTTCTGATGAGGAGGCAATTGAGGAGCCCGGTTTGTTTGCTGCTGCTGCCTACGTTCTTCCTTCCCGTAGGTTGGGTTATGGCGGTTTCCTGCAGTACCGCCCTCCTGTTGGTGGCCCAGAGGTCGAAGTAGTTCGCAGAGAGCCTGAGCAACACTTGAGTGTTCTAAATGTGCCGGTAAGCTTCCCTGAAAAAGTAAAAAGTTTACTTTAATTCAGAGTTTGAAAATCCGTGCATGATTTAAAGAGCGAATTTCTCATTTGCGGGATGACAATCCCTTTTAGCTAAGGGTGTGGATGAGAGAGACCCATGTTTGGGTTGAATTGATTTTGTTTAAAGAAACTAAAATAACCGTGCCCCCTGTCTGGGCGAGGCATGCTTTTAAATGTTAATTTGATGTCCCCTAGCGTTTCCTTTGTTTATGCAATCATGAGATTAACTCCCTTTTTGTCTTTGGCAGAGAGATAGGAGGCTGGAGGCTCGCGGAGGAGGCAAGGAGGTGCACAGATGGTTCTTGAAGCTGCCGGAACAAGCTCGGGAATTGGTACGTGCTGCGGGTTTTGAGACATTTGTCCTGGGCCTTGATCTTCCGAAGATGGATTGGTCATTGATGACCTCACTAGTTGAGAGATGGTGGGACACCACCAACACATTCCACCTTTCCCCGGCTGGCGAGATGACTATTACTCCAGGTGACTTTTCTTTGCTGACTGGGCTGCGAGTAGGCGGTGTTCCTCTTAGAGTTGACCCCAGACTCTGGGAGCGAGCAGGCGCTTTGGAGTGGTTTCTGGGCAAGGTGCCCCTTGTTCGTTCGCGAGGTCACATCGACCTTGCTTGGCTGAGCAGATCCTTCACGCAGGCTGATATCTTGACCCAGGTGAGCGTCGAGCAGTTGACACGGGCCTTCCTTCTTTACCTCCTTGGGCAAACGTTGTTTGCCAACAAGGATGGTTCAGTACACACGCAGTTTTTGGCTCCCCTGCAGCACCTGGGAGCCACTAGGGAGTTTGACTGGGGCTCGTCCGCTTTGGCCACCTTGTACGGCGGTCTTGGAGCTTGCTCGCGGGACAAGAGTCCCATTCTTTGCGGCCACTTTCGAGTGCTTGAGGTACGTATCATTCCTTTGTACTTCTGTTCTTACTTTGGCTTTTTCCTGGTTCTGAACTTGCCTTGTTGATCCCGCTTTTCAGCTCTGGGCTTTTGAGCACCTTCTCCAGTTTCCTCCGACCAGGCACGGTGATGCGAGTTGCATACCTTGTTACGAGCGATGGTTGATGGGGCAACGGAGGCCACGGTCACCAGTTTTGAGCCTTCCCGAGTGGCGGCGAGTTTTGGACCGACTGACGGTCGATCAGGTACCTTTCCTTTTGTACCTCTTGTCCTTGAGACTTCCGTATTCTTGTGTTGAGACTAATTTGTCACTGTTCTTACAGGTACGGTTTGACCTTTGGGGTGGTGTACCAGAGGATGCCCCCCTCGCACGTTGTAGAGTCCTGGATCGGACCCGTAGTTTGCTCGAGGGTCCGTTTTGTAGGGCTTGGTACTTGGGTGACCGAGTGGCCAGTCAGTGGCGGCCACGCGTTGAGGCTCTTCAGTTTGTTCCCTCTTCTCCTCCAGTATCCATGAGGTCCACTTCTTTGATGTCGAAGGAAGATCTGAAGACTGCCCGGATCAAAGATTGGGCAGGTTTACTCCTCCAGACAGGTGACTATACAGAGTACTGCCGTCTTTTCTTGACCTCCTCTGCTGCAGCTCCTCCCGTTGCTCCTGTTTGGCCACGGGCTCCTTCGTATATCTCCTTCCACTCAGACGATGGGGAGGAGGAACGCCTGATGCTGACTCCTTGCACGACCCCGCTCTACACTTTGCCAAACGGGGCTTCACAGGTATTTTTAGCTTCTTATGTTAGCTTTCATCACTCCGCATTGTATCCTTGCTTTAGATGTTTGTAATGCTTGGTTGTTCCACAGGTACCTGCCGAGATAGTGCGGGAATGGTTTCGCACCTACCAGAGTACAAAGGTCTTGGTTCGGAGACAGCGCCGTAGGATCCTCGAGGTATGACTTTCTTCATGAGTTTTATCTGCTATGTATTATCCCTTGAGTCTGAATGTTTATATCTTTCTTGGCTGCAGCTTGAGGCTGAGAGGGTACCGGCCGCTGAGGGGAATGTGGGGACCAGTGAGCAGCCTTTGCCTTCTTCTCAGAGATCGCCTAGTTTTTAGGGCCTTTCTTTTCCCTGTTCATAGTTAGTAGATGATAGGCAGAAACTATATTTGTATAGTAAAAGCAACAACAGCAACGGTTTTGTAAACAAGTTTTTGTTTGAGAAAAGGGAAATGCCTTTCATGCCCCTAAATGTCTTGAGTTTGCATGTGATAGTCAGAACATGGCTTTTTTTGAACAAGTTTTTGCTGATAGACAGTTAACTTCTGTGAAAATATTTGGCTGAAGAATTGATCACTCGGCCGAAGGATCAGTGTTGCGGCCGAGGTATCGATTATCCGGCCGCTATGTCTACTTTCCCAAGGAAGATAGGTTTTGCTTTAGCCAAGCGGCATCCTGTTTCACATCCTTTCCTATGCTTAGTCTTTGATTTGCTGTCCCTTGCTTTTGCCATGCTTTACAACCTGATTGCTAAACTTTAAGAGTTTTTTGAAGGATCATACCCTTTGCGTTTGACGACTTTTGGGTTAGAAGAGATGAACTGTAATCCTTACGTGTCTTTGTTTTTGTCAATTCCTTGGAAAATGACTAACTCATCTTTTGCGAGCTCAATACGCAGGTTTAGCTATGCCTATCATTGAGTACAAACATGTTTTTCTTCTCTCCAAATGTTTGGGCCGTATCTCGATGTGAGACTGCCTACGTATCCCGATCGGGGAATCAGGCCTTTTACGTAGTTCCAAGATCACCACCTTTGGGGGTTGGGTTTTCACTCTTGGTTTTTCTTTCTCTCATGCTCTAAGTTTTGCCTAGGTTACCTGATGGAGGTTGAATCCCTAGCGAGCTTTCCTTCAAATGCCTTAACTTTTGCCTAGGCCGCGTTTTCGCTTTTTCTTTGTCCTAGCAGGCTCTGCTCTTACTTTTGCTTGGGTGTGTAGATTGCCCAACGAGCATTTTTCTCTCAAAAAGGGTTTGTGTTTTGGAGAGGAATCTGATGGAGATGTTTTTATGAATCTCCTTGTGTTTGTACTTTCACAATGGGCAAGCTAACCCTAAGTGTTCTCACGGAGATAGCGTCTTCTTCCTAAGTTTTGATAAAAACCTAGTTTTAAGTAATTTAGAGTTTATCCTTTCCTTCCCTTTTGTCGAAGACACGAGGATTTTGATCCTTTCAAATTCTTCCTTTGTTTTGGCAATGAGAGCATAGTGCATGGCAATTGCAATTTAGAAATTTGGATTTAGATAAGCATAATCTTGAAGATGAAAAAGGAATTCTCTTAGCGGAAATAAAATGCACAAACAGGGGCCCAAAACTCGTTCTAGTTTGTTTAAAGCAAAAATAATGTTTTAACGTTTCTTATTTGCCATGTTGTGACTTCTCAGCTACTGCAGCATGTCGGGGTCATTTCCTTTGTCTTTTGCAACTTTGTACTCTTTCCCACCCTTTTCCTTGCCAAACAGAGCCTTTGAACTGGGTTCATCTTTTGCACGATAGCTATCTCCTTGAGCCGTGAGTAATCCCCAGATGGATGTGTCGGCAGGAAACCCCCTTTCTCTTTCCTCATTGATTGCGTGGTCATTAGCTATTTCCTCCTGATTGAATAGTGATGCTAAGGAGGTTTCATCGAGCGGATCATTGCACTCTTCTTCCATTTCATCAAAGTCACTTTCCCTGTTTTATAGGGTTCCGTGTACATGAAATCCAGATCTTCTCTTTCCTCTATCCATTGACTATAGTCGCACTCATCGTAAGGGTTGACCCATGGTTGCATTTGGAACTCCTCTACTTTCTCAATGAGATTGATTGTCTCCCAAACAATGGGCGGTGTTGGAATTTTGGGATGGTTGATGCGCACTACTTTTTGGGCAGGCTCGAAGCGAGCGTGCCTTCTCATCATGATGACCCTTTCTTTTCCTTCTTCCTTTCTCAAACCAGATACGAAGCCACTCGTCATCTTCTACAAATGGAATGTCTGGATCCTCCAAATTGTGTTTCGCCCAAGAGTGTTCCTCCCACTTCCTTAGCTTTTCTTCTTCTATTTGATCTTCGCTGCTTATGTCGGACATATCAATGTCAATTACTTCTGACTGATCAGAATTATCATCCTCCTCCTCCTCTATCATGAAACATTCGTCCTCCTCGGGGAAGGTTAAGGTAGGTTTGGTTTGGTTGTCTTGGACAATGTATTGGCTGGGATTGTATGTGGGGTTGTGAGAGAGATTTATGAGATTGATGCTTCGAGGTGGTGGTTCGGTATTATGAGTAAGGAGTGGGTTAGCTTGCCCATCAGGTTTTGGTGGTTTTATGGTTCGGCTATCAATAAGATCCTGAATGTCGTGACGAAGACGCATACAATTGTCTGTTTCGTGCCCAGGATGTTGGTGATAGGCGCATTGCTTGTTCGGGTCATGGTTTGGGCCGTAGGGCGGCGGAGGAAGTGGCTTGTTTAGAGGTTTGAGATGCCCTTGACGGCTGAGAATGGTTAAGGCTTGGGATAAGGTCATATAGAGAGGATCAAAGTTGCGACGAGGTCGATTTGAGCTTCGGGATGGGCTAGTTTGGAAAGGATCTTGAGGCAAAGAGCCAAGGGCATTCACGGAGGCTTGAGACGTACGGCTAGAGAAGGTTTTCTTAGGTGGAGGAGTCACCTCTTCTTTCCCAATGAGTCCCAGCTTGATTCCATCTTCGATTTGCAACCCAGTGGCATGCAAGCGCTTGAAATCGGTGATAGCCTGTGTGTAAATATGCCTGAGATATTTGGGTTGCAAATTTTTGACAACTATCCTCACTTGGTCTTCCTCGGAGGGACGGTTCTTCATCTTGGCAGCCTTTTCCCTCCATCTTGCCACAAAGGTGGCGAAGTCCTCATTGGAATCCTGTTTGGTCATTTCCAAGTCTCGAGTTGTTAGTTCAATTTGGACGTTATACGCATACTGCTTGACAAAAGCATTGGCGATTTCGCCAAGTTTGATAATGTACAAACTCCAAAGTGAGGAACGAGTGAAGGCACTTCCGGTGAGAGTTCGTTGGAACAACTGGGCAATGAGCTCTTCATTCAAGCCCATCGGCTTCAGGGTGTTGATAACATGGCGAACATGACTGGTAGGGTTGCCAGTTCCATTGAATTTCTCAATGTTGGGCATCTTGAAATTCTCAGGTAGCTTGGATTCTAGGAAGAGGCAAAGTCCCTCGAAATCCAGAATTTGATCCCCTTGTGAACGAGCCAAGGCTTGTTTGATTTCCTTGACTTGTTTGGTCAACTCAGGACTTTCTGCCAATATCACTTTATGGGGATTCTCGTCTTCCATTGATTTTTCATCATCTTCAGCATCTCTAGCTGCTTTTTCTGCCAGTAGTGCAGCGATTTGAGCTCGGAGGTCGGCAATAGTGGCGTCGTTGTCTGCCATGAAGGTAGAAGGTTTGCTTGACGAAGCTTGAGATTTAACGAATGACGGGGTTTGTTGAGAGGGTGACCGAGAAGTTCCTGAGAGCGGTCGGAATCGTTGTGGTGAGGGTGTTTTGTCAGATGAAGACAATAGACGGGAGGGTTGCAGAGACCTTTGTTTGGCGTAGCTTCGGGTGTTATAAGAGTACAAAGTTGGCTGTGGTTGCTTCTTTGATTTACCTATTGTGCCTGCTTGAAAAGTAGAATACCTGGAAGTCAGTATTCGGCCTGTGTAGGGTTAGAATTGGGGCTGAAAATCCCAACCCTTCTGCAAAGAAAGAGTTAATACAACAACAGATGATACAAGGTGTGAGGAAGAACTTTTGCAAGTAGAATGCAAGTAGGTTCCTAGCCTGTAGGTTCCTGCCTTAGTTTGATAAGTTCTATGGCTTTCTAAAGCATGCAAGGTTTAGGTAGTTTCAGGGTGCTCCGTTGTCAAAGGGCATCAGTCCTCTCGCCAGCCCATCATAGGCGGCGATTGGGTGATTTCCTTTTTGATATACCACTAGGTACGAGTGACTGTGGAGTTTGCTGGAACCCCCAACATAGCCCGTGTCATGCCGGGATATCAGGTGAACTCAACGGGTTGCCCGCTCGATGCATATGATAAATGAATTAGACAAGGCATGTATTAGTCTTATGTTGAACTTTTTGGTTATGGCTCTCACATCCCCAGCAGAGTCGCCAAAAACTGTAGACACCTCCCAAGCGGGGCATCGCCATACAGATTGATCACATTGTATTTGCTCGATTGGTTGCTCACTTCATAAACCAAAATCATGGACATTCCCATGGCTAGGAACATCGCCACACGATAACGGTTATCATCAAATAGAGTCGCCACCCAGTTTTAAAACTGGGAAAATAGATAGAGATTCTGGATACGGGAGCCAAAAGTACAATAAGGGGAAGGTGTTAGGCACCCCTCTTTGCCCAATCGAGACTGGCCCATAATCGTTCAACATAAGACGTATAGATGCTTTGTTTAATTCTAATACATAGTCTGTTTAGTTATTTTTTTAACAGTAAGCAAAGTGAGCCGGTGCGATAATTGAAGCATGCATTAGAAAGCAAGAAAAGCAAACAAAATGTCCCAGAGATCGATTACTCGGCCGGTGAATGGATGTCACGGCCGAGTAATCACATGGTTTAATGTACCGGCCGAGGATCGAAGCCCGGTCGGTGTTCTTCCTCACACCAGAAAGATTAATGGATAATCAAAAATGCTACGATTAATCGAAAAGCAATAAATTAAGACAAACCGAGGCCGTTGGGCCTCACCACCTTGATCCCTCAGTTGCTTGATTGCTTTGGATTGAGTGTGATCGATTGATTGCTTGATCGAGAACCCTAGAGTTAGGGTTTGAACTTCGGGGTTTGATTGCCGGATTGACGGCTGCCTTCGGAAGGTTAGGGCTTTTGGAGTATGGGATTGAGGGAGTATTTGTGCAGAGTTTCGAGGTTTGATTGAGTGTGTAGGTATCTCAATTTCTGTGTGTTAAATTCGGAGCCCAAAGGCCCCTTTATATAGGCATAGGGATGACTCACTCCGGCCAATCAAATCACGAGATGGCAATTGCAATTGCAATGCATCTCTAACTCTACGTCGTGATCTCCGAACGTAGCCCGAACGCATCGGAAAGGTAGTGTAGTTGGATCAAACCAAACGTCTGACAGAACGTTCCAGAGTCTGGAAAAAGGTCGATCTGGTGGCCGAGCAAAGGATGTCGCGGCCGTGGAATGGATGTCTCGGCCGAAGGATAGATCTCGCAGCCGAGGGATTGATCTCTCAGGGAGATTTTGCTGGAACAGGTTGCTCGGGTGAGGAATTGATGTTGTGGCCGTTAGATCGATGTCACGGCCGTCAGATGGATTCTCCTAGGCTTCTGTATTTCTGTCTGAAAGGCTGTATGGCTGTAGACACCTCCCAAACGGGGCATCGCCATACAGATTGATCACATTGAATTTGCTCGATTGGTTGCTCACTTCATAAACCAAAATCATGGACATTCCCATGGCTAGGAACATCGCCACATGATAACGGTTATCATCAAATAGAGTCGCCACCCAGTTTATTAAAACTGGGAAAATAGATAGAGATTCTGGATACGGGAGCCAAAAGTACAATAAGGGGAAGGTGTTAGGCACCCCTCTTTGCCCAGCCGTGAGACTGGCCCATAATCATTCAACATAAGACGTATAGATGCCTTGTTTAATTCTAACACATAGTCTGTTTAGTTATTCCTTTAAACAGTAAGCAAAGTGAGCCAGTGCGATAATTGAAGCATGCATTAGAAAGCAGAAAAGCAACAAAATTGTCCCAGGGAGATGGATCCCGCGGCCGGTGAATGGATGTCACGGCCGAGGGATCCTCCTGGTTTGATATACCGGCCGAGGGATCGAAGCCCCGGTCGGTGTTCTTCCTCACACCAGACAGAAAGATTAATGGATAATCAAAATGCTACGATTAGTCAGAAATACAATAAATTAAGACAAACCAGAGGCCGTTGGGCCTCACCACCTTGATCCCTCAGTTGCTTGATTGCTTTGGATTGGGTGAGATTGGTTGATTGCTTGATCGAGAACCCTAGGGTTAGGGTTTGAACTTCGGGGTTTGATCGCCGGATTGACGGCTACCTTCGGAAGGTTAGGGCTTTTGGAGTATGGGATTGAGGGAGTATTTGTGCAGAGCTTCGAGGTTTGAGAGAGTGTGTAAGTATCTCAATTTCTGTGTGTTAATTCGGAACCCAAAGGCCCCTTTATATAGGCATAGGGATGACTCACTCCGGCCAATCAAATCACGAGATGGCAATTGCAATTGCAATGCATCTCTAACTCTACGTCGTAATCTCCGAACGTAGCCCGAACGCATCGGAAAGGTAGTGTAGTTGGATCAAACCAAACGTCTGACAGAACGTTCGAGAGTCTGGAAAAAGGTCGATCTGGCGGCCGAGCAAAGGATGTCGCGGCCGTGGAAAGGATGTCTCGGCCGAAGGATAGATCTTGCGGCCGAGGGATTGATCTCTCAGGGAGATTTTGCTGGCAACAGGTTGCTCGGGTGAGGGATTGATATTGTGGCCGTGGGATCGATGTTACGGCCGTCAGATGGATTTTCCTAGGCTTCTGTATTTCTGTCTGAAAGGCTGTATGGCTTTGAATTAGGTCCTCTAAGTGGTCAAAGTTCTCACCGAAAGTCCTAAGGTCCTCAAGGAAGCAATCAGCAATCATTGTATCCATTTCATCATCGGGATTGTCCCAAGGTGGGACTTGAAATAATCGTTAGGCCAAATTGGGGTGTCTACAGATGCCCCTCTTTGACTGAACTCAGACGGATCGCGAGACATGTTTGAGTAAGAGTCAAAGCTGTAAAAAGCAACTCAATTTGGTCCAACCACTATTCCAAGGGGTTTTCGAAAAAGGTTTTGTTATGGTCGGGCCGGGAGGCTGCCTACGTATTCCACAAGGGAAATTCAGACCAATCGTAGTTCGGGCAATAAAGAAAAGTAAAAAGTTTGGAGGGTTAGAGACAGAAGACGTACCTTAGGGCTTTAAAAGCCGTAGTGTGACGTACCTAGACTGAGCCAGGGTTTTGGCGAAGAGTAGTTGAAGGAGCGCGGGGCTACCTGGGGAGTTTTTGCGGAGAGCTTCCTTAGTATTTTGGGGTAGATCAGTACACTGCAGGTGCATTTGCTTTTCTTGATCATCCTTACTTTGACTGAAAGGAGCTCGGTAGAGTAGCCTATCCTTGCGAATGAGCTGGAAGGAATTGATGTAATGGGGTGGAATCCAAACCATCTGCTGGGGATGAGTTGGATGCCGGTTTGTTTTTGAGATGTAGGGAAGGCACAGGGCCAGTAGCTGGAGCACGGAGCTTTGGCGATGAGGGGACCGAGGCATGGAGCCGGTTGTAGTCATGAGGCAAGAGCCTGGAGAGTGATGAAATCGAGGCGTGGAGCCTGTTGCAATCTTGAGGCGAAGGCCTGAGGAGATTGGATAGGACCGAAGCGCGGAGCTGGTGTTGATCATAAGGCGAGAGCCTGAGGTGATTGATAAGACCGAAGCACGGAGCTGGTGTTGATCATAAGGCGAGAGCCTGAGGTGATTGGATTGAGGCGTGGAACCTGCTGTGGTTTATGAGGCGGGGGCCTGAGGTGATTGATAGGACCGAAGCACGGAGCTGGTGTTGAGGTGATTGAGAGCCTGTGGTGTCAGAGCTTTGAGCTTGTCATGCTGAACCGAAGCGCGGAGCTGGTGTAAGGCGAGGGCCTGAGATGATTAGTTTTGAGGCATGGAGCCTGCTGTGGTTTATGAGGCGGAGGCCTGAGGTGAACTTAGAGCTTGATGTGATATGAACCGAAGCGTAGAGCTGGTTGCATTCTGATGGTCTGCGCGCGGAGCTTTTCCATCATAAGTGTTGGCATGGAGCCAAAAGATCGAGGCGTTGGGCCGATCAATAAAACCGAGGCATAGAGCCGGTTGATTGCAGGGTTGACCTGTTTCATGAGAGATATGCAGAGTGTATATGTGCAATGCTTTGTTAGATGTGAACAAATATGATGCAGACTCGATGTGAAAATGTTGATGAAAAGGTGCACGGGCCCGTGCGTGTGTGTTTGTTTTAAGCTTAGAGCTTCTATCAAGTTCCGGACTTGAGCATTCAGAGCGTAGAGCTCGAGCATTCGGACGGCAGAATCCGAGCATTCAAAGTACAGGCTTTGAGCGTCCAGTACGCAGTGGTTGGGCATCCAAGCGTAGAGCTTGAGCATTCAAGTATACAACTTGAGCATCCAGTACACAGTGGTTGGGCATCCAAGCGTAGAGCTTGAGCATTCAAAAATGTTAGATTTTTTAGCATTCAGGCGTAGAGCCTGAGAATAGATGTCTTGATTGTTGGGGCGGCTTAGA
This sequence comes from Rhododendron griersonianum, assembly GCA_018127125.1. Lineage (NCBI taxonomy): Eukaryota > Viridiplantae > Streptophyta > Magnoliopsida > Ericales > Ericaceae > Rhododendron > Rhododendron griersonianum. The sequence continues at coordinate 40,158,814 of CM030791.1, forward strand.
GCCTGTTGCTTGTTTACGGCTTCGAGCCAGTTGAGATAGTGGGCTTAGAGCCGCTGAGTTGTGACAGCGAGCGTAGAGCTGCTGAATGAGTGTATATGGGCGTAGAGCCATGTCGATAATGGGCATCGAGCCGCTGAGATTGCTTGTTCACGGCTTTGAGCCGCTGGGTGATAGTAGGCCTTGAGCCGCTTGAGTTTGTGATAACAGGCGTAGAGCCTATTGCCGTGATAGCGAGCATAGAGCTGCTGAGATAAAGGGCTTCAAGCCGCTGGGATTGCTTGTTTACGGCTTTGAGCCAGTTGAGATAGCGGTCTTGGAGCCGCTGAGTTGTGTAGAGACGATGGGCACAGGGCCGCTGAATTGATACGGGCGTAGAGCCGCTATGATAAAGGGCTTCGAGCCGCTGGGTGACAATAGACGTAGAGTCTGTTGAGATAGGCTTCGAGCCTATTAAGGTGATGGCCTGGAGCCGCTGATTAGAAGGCGTAGAGCCGCTTTGGTGAGATGACGAGCGTAGAGCCTGCTGTGTTGAGGGCTTAGAGCCGCTGAGATGATAGAATGGAGGGCGTAGAGCCACTGGGTGTTTTATCTTGCTTTGGCTAGCATTTTGTGGAGAGAGATTTTCCTCATACATGGGTATGCCCCCAAGACTAGTCTTGATCATATTGTGTTGGCCTGGGGATGCCCCCAGGGCTACTTGGTTGGTTGAGGATTCTGTAGTGGCTTGAATTAATGCGCTGAGCATGATCTGACATTGCTGAAGGAAATTGATTGGCAGGCCTGGAGATCGATCTCTCGGCCGAAGGATTGATGTCTCGACCGAGAAATTGATGTCTCGGCCGTGAAAACGCCAAAAGTCAGGAAATCGATTTAAGTTCAGTTAAATCGATCTCACGGCCCATTTAATCTTTTCTTCTCCTCCTCCCTTATTCTCCTCCGTTCCTCTCGCCCGACGACCGTCATACGCCGCCGCCCTCCTCCACTACCGTCGGCCACCATCATCTCCGGCGACCATCCTCTCCGACCACCGCCGTCATTACTATCGCTGCCGACTTTGTTTGTCCGAAACCGTTGGTTTTCTCCCTTTCTTGGCTTGGACGTGATGGCCACGCCGTCTTCGGGTGTGGCAGGTTCATCCTCGCACCCTTCATGTAGGTGCGAGCATCCATCTTCCGATGAGGAGGCGATTGAAGAGCCCGGTTTGTTTGATGCCACTACCTACGTTTGTCCTTCGCGTAGGCTGGGTTACGGCGGTTTCCTGCAGTACCGTCCTCCTGTTGGTGGCCCAGAGGCTGAAGTGGTCCGTCAAGAGCCAGAGTTTCACCTGAGCGTTCTGAACGTGCCGGTGAGTTTCCTGAAAAGTAAAAAGTTTACTTTAGTTCAGAGTTTTGGAAATTCTTGTATTTAGAATAAAATTTTTTGCTTGCGGGACGAAAATCCCTTTTGGCTTAGAGCGTGAATGTGAGAAACCCATGTTCGGGTTGAATTTATTTTTGTTTAAGGAAACTAAAATAACTATGCCCCCTGTCTAGGCAACGCATGCTTTTAGATGTTAATTTGACGCCCCTTAGCATTTTCTTTGTTTATGCAATCATGAGATTAACTCCCTTTTGTCTTTGGCAGAGAAATAGGAGGCTGGAAGCTCGCGGTGGAGGCAAAGAGGTGCACAGATGGTTCTTGAAGCTGCCAGAGCAGGCTCGGGAATTAGTACGTGCTGCAGGTTTCGAGACGTTCATTCTGGGCCTCGATCTTCCGAAGATGGATTGGTCACTGATGACCTCGCTGGTTGAGAGGTGGTGGGATACCACCAATACCTTCCACTTCCCTGCTGCTGGTGAGATGACTATCACTCCGGGTGACTTCTCCTTGCTGACTGGCCTACGGATAGGCGATATTGCTCTTTGAGTTGACCCTCGGCTTTGGGAGCGAGACGGTGCTTTGAGGTGGTTTCTGGGCAAGGTGCCCCCTGTTCGTTCTCGGGGTCACGTTGATCTTGCTTGGCTAAGCAAGACTTTCGCGGTGGCTGATATTCTGACCCAGGTGAGCGTCGAGCAGTTGACACGGGCCTTCCTCCTTTACCTCCTTGGGCAAACGTTGTTTGCCAACAAGGATGGTTCAGTACACACGCAGTTTTTGGCTCCTCTGCAGCACCTGGGAGCTACTAGGGAGTTTGACTGGGGCTCGTCTGCTTTGGCCACTTTGTACGGTGGTCTTGGAGCTTGCTCGAGGGACAAGAGTCCCATTCTTTGCGGCCACTTTCGAGTGCTTGAGGTACGTATCATTCCTTTGTACTTCTGTTTTGGCTTTTTCCTGGTTCTGAATTTGCTTTGTTGATCCTGCTTTTCTGGGCTTTTGAGCACCTTCTCCAGTTTCCCCCTGAGACCAGGCATGGTGACGCGAACTGTACACCTCGTTATGAGCGATGGTTGATGGGGCAATGGAGGCCACGGTCACCAGTTTTGAGCCTTCCCGAGTGGCGGCGAGTTTTGGACCGACTAACGGTCGATCAGGTACCTTTCCTTTTGTTCCTCTTGTCCTTTAAGCTTCCATATTCTTGTATCGAGACTGATTTGTCCTTGCCCTTACAGGTACGGTTTGACCCTTGGGGTGGTGTACCAGAGGACGCCCCTCTTGCTCGTTGTAGAGTCCTAGATCGGACTCGTAGCTTGCTCGAAGGTCCATTTTGCCGAGCCTGGTACTTAGGTGATCGAGTGGCCAGCCAGTGGCGATCACGTGCTGAGGCTCTTCAGCTTGTTCCTCCTTCTCCTCCAGTATCTATGAGGTCTACTTCCTTGATGTCGAAGGAAGATCTTAAGAATGCTCGGATCAGAGATTGGGCAGGTTTACTCCTTCAGGCAGGTGACTATATGGAGTACTGGCGTCTTTTCTTGACCCCCTCTGTCGAGGCTCCTCCCGTAGCTCCTGTTTGGCCACGGGCTCCTTCGTTTGTTTCCTTTCACTCAGGCGATGGGGAGGAAGAGCGCCTGACGCTGACTCCTTGCACGACCCCGCTCTACTCTTTGCCAGTTGGGGCTTCACAGGTATTCTTACGTTTAGCTTTCATCACTTCGCATTGTATTCTTGCTTTAGATGTTTGTAATACTTGGCTGTTCCACAGGTGCCTGCCGAGATAGTGCAGGAGTGGCTTCGCGCCTACCAGAGTACAGAGGTCTTGGTCCGGAGACAGCGCCGTAGGATCCTAGAGGTATGACTCTCTTCATAAGCTTTATCTGCTATGTATTATCCCTTGATTCTGAACGTTTATATCTTCCCTGACTGCAGTTTGAGGCTGAGAGGGTACCGGCTGCTGAGGGGAACATGGGGACCAGTGAGCAATCTTTGCCTTCTTCTCAGAGATCGCCTAGTTTTTAGGGCTTTTCTTTTCCCTGTTCATAGTTAGTAGATAGGCAGAAACTATATTTGTATAGTGAGAGCAACCACAACAATGATTTTGTAAACAAGTTTTTGTTTGAGAAATGAGAAATGCCTTTCCTGCCCCTAAACGTTTTGAGTTTGCATGCGATAGTCAGAACATGGCTTTTTGAGCGAGTTTTTGCTGATAGACAGTTATTTTGTGTGAAAAATATTTGGCCGAAGAATCGATCACTCGGCCGAAGGATTATTGTTGCGGCCGAGGTATCGATTGTCCGGCCGTTGCATCTATTTTCCCAAGGAAGATAGGTTTTGCTTTAGCCAAGTGGCATCCTGTTTCATATCCTTTCCTATGCTTAGTCCTCGATTTGCTGTTTCTTGCTTTTGCCATGCTTCAGCCTGATTGCCAAACTTTAAGAGTCTTCCGAAGGATCATACCCATTGCGTTTGATGACTTTTGGGTTAGAAGAGATGAACTGTAATCCTTATGTGTCTTTGTTTTTGCCAATTCCTTGGAAAATGACTAACTCATCTTTTGCGAGCTCAATATGCAGGTTTAGCTATGCCTATCATTGAGTACAAACATGTTGATGTTTTCCTCTCTTCAAATGTTTGGGCCGTATCTCGATGTGAGACTGCCTACGTATCCCAATCAGGGAATCAGGCATTTTACGTAGTTCCAAGATCACCACCTTTGGGGGTTGGGTTTTCACTCTTGGTTTTTCTTTCTCTCATGCTCTAAGTTTTGTCTAGGTTACCTGATAGAGGTTGAGTCCCTAGCGAGCTTTTCCTTCAAATGCCTTAACTTTTGCCTAAGCTGCGTTTCTTGTCCTAGCAGGCTCTGCTCTTACTTTTGCTTGGGTGTATGGGTTGCCCAACGAGCATTTTTCTCTCAAGAGGTTTTGTGTTTTGGAGAGGAATCTGATGGAGATGTTTTTATGAATCTCTTTGTTGCGTTTGTACTTTCACAATGGGCAAGCTAACCCTAAGTGTTCTCACGGAGATAGCGTCTTCTTCCTGAGTTTTGGTAAAAACCTAGTTCTAAGTAATTAGAGTTCATCATTTCCTTTCCTTTTATCGGGGACACAAAGATTTTGGTCCCTTCGAATTCTTCCCTTGTTTTGGCAATGAGAGTATAGTGCATGGCAATTGCAATTTAGAAATTTGAATTTAGATAAGCATAATCTGGAAGATGAAAAAGGAATTCTCTTAGCAGAAATAAAATGCCCAAACAGGGGCCCAAAACTCGTTCTAGTTTGTTTAAAGCAAAAACAATGTTTTAACGTTTCTTATTTGCCACGTTGTGACTTCTCAGCTACTGCAGCACGTCGGGGTCATTTCCCTTGTCTTTTGCAACTTTGTACTCTTTCCCACCCTCTTCCTTGCCAAACAGAGCCTTTGAACCTGGTTCATCTTTTGCGCGATGGCTACCTCATTGAGCCATGAGTAATCCCCAGATGGATGTGTTGGCAGGAAACTCCCTTTCTCTTTCCTCGTTGATTGCGTGGTTATCAGCTATGTCCTCCTGATTGAATAGTGATACTAAGGAGGTTTCATCGAGCGGATCATTGCACTCTTCTTCCATTTCATCAAAGTCGCTTTCCCCTGTTTTATAGGGTTCTGTGTACATGAAATCCAGATCTTCTCTTTCCTCTATCCATTGACTATAGTCGTATTCATCGTAAGGGTTGACCCATGGTTGCATTTGGAACTCCTCTACTTTCTCAATGAGATTGATTGTCTCCCAATCAATGGGCGGTGTTGGAATTTTGGGACGGTTGATGCGTACCACTTTTTGGGCAGGCTCGAAGCGAGCGTGCCTTCTCATCATGATGACCCTTTCTTTTTCCTTCTTCCTATTCTCAAACCAGATACGAAGCCATTCGTCATCCTCTACAAATGGAATGTCTGGATCCTCCAAATTATGTTTCGCCCAAGAGTGTTTCTTCCACTTCATTAGCTTTTCCTCTTCTGCCTGATCTTTGCTGCTTATGTCGGACATGTCGGCGTCAATTACTTCTGACTGATCAGAATTATCATCCTCCTCCTCTTCCATCATGGAACATTCGTCCTCCTCGGGGAAGGTTAAGGTAGGTTTGGTTTGGTTGTCTTGGACAATGTATTGGCTGGGATTGTATGTGGTGCTGTGAGATAGATTTATGAGATTGATATTTCGAGGTGGCGGCTCAGCATTGTGAGTAGGGAGTGGGTTGGTTTGCCCATCAGGTTTTGGTGGCTTTATGGTTCGACTATCAATAAGGTCTTGAATGTCGTGACGAAGACGCATGCAATTGTCTGTTTCGTGCCCAGGATGTTGGTGATAGGCGCATTGCTTGTTTGGGTCATGGTTTGGACCGTAGGGCGGCGGAGGAAGTGGCTTGTTTAGGGGTTTGAGATGCCCTTGACGGCTGAGAATGGTTAAGGCTTGGGATAAGGTCATATAGAGAGGATCAAAGTTGCGGCGGGGCCGATTTGAGCTTCGGGATGGGCTAGTTTGGAAAGGGTCTTGAGACAAGGATGTGCCAAGGGCATTCACGGAGGCGTGAGACGTACGGCTAGAGAAGGTTTTCTTAGATGGAGGAGTGGCCTCTTCTTTCCCAATGAGTCCTAACTTGATTCCGTCTTCGATTTGCAACCCAGTGGCATGCAAGCGCTTGAAATCGGTGATAGCTTGTGTGTAATATGCCTGAGATATTTGGGTTGTAAATTTTTGACAACTATCCTCACTTGGTCTTCCTCGGAGGGACGGTTCTTCATCTTGGCAGCTTTTTCCCTCCACCTTGCCACAAAGGTGGCAAAGTCCTCATTGGAATCCTGTTTGGTCATTTCCAAGTCTCGAGTTGTTAGTTCAATTTGGACGTTGTACGCATATTGCTTGACGAAAGCATTGGCAATTTCGGCCAAGTTTGATAATGTACAAACTCCAAAGTGAGGAACCAGTCGAGAGCACTTCCGGTGAGAGTTCGTTGGAACAACTGGGCGATGAGCTCGTCATTCAAGCCCATCGGCTTCATTTTTTTTATAACATGTATAACATGAATGGTAGTGTTTACAATTACATTGAAATTCTCAATGTTAGTCATCTTGAAATTCTCAGTAGCTTGGATTCTGGGAAGAGGCAAAGTCCTTCGAAATCCAGAATTTGGTCCCCTTGTGAACGAGCTAAAGCCTGCTTGATTTCCTTGACTTGTTTGGTTAACTCAGGACTTTCTGCCAATACCACTTTATGGGGGTTCTCGTCTTCCATTGATTTTTCCTCATCTTCAGCATCTCTAGCTGCCTTTTTTGCTAGTAGTGCAGTGATTTGAGCTTGGAGCTCGACAATAGTGGCGTCGTTGTCCGCCATGAAGGTAGAAGGGTTGCTTGACGAAGCTTGAGATTTAGTGAATGACGGGGTCCTTTGAGGGGATGACCGGGACGTTTCCGAGAGCGGTCGGAACTGTTGGGGTGAGGGTGTTTTGTCAGATGAAGACGATAGACGGGAGGGTTGCAGAGACCTTTGTTTGGCGTAGCTTCGGGTGTTATAAGAGTACAAAGTTGGCTGTGGTTGCTTCTTTGATTTACCTATTGTGCCTGCTTGAAAAGTAGAATACCTGGAAGTCAGTATTCGGCCTGTGCAGGGTTAGGATTTGGGCTGAAAATCCTAACCCTTCTGCACAGAAAGAGTTAATACAACAACAGATGGTACAGGGTGTGAGGAAGAACTTTTGCAAGTAAAATGCAAGTAGGTTCCTAGCCTGTAGGTTCCTATCTTAGTTTGATAAGTTCTATGGCTTTCTAAGGCATGCAAGGTTTAGGTAGTTTCAGGGTGCTCCGTTGTCAAAGGGCACCAGTCCTCTCGCCAGCCCATCATAGGCGGCGATTGGGTGATTTCCTTTTTGATATACCACTAGGTACGAGTGACTATGGAGTTTGCTGGAACCCCCAACATAGCCCGTGTCATGCCGGGATATCAGGTGAACTCAACGGGTTGCCCGCTCAATGCATATGATAAGTGAATTAAACAAGGCATGTATTAGTCTTATGTTGAACTTTCTGGTTATGGCTCTCATTTTCCCCAGCAGAGTCGCCAAAAACTGTAGACACCTCCCAAACGGGGCATCGCCATACAGATTGATCACATTGAATTTGCTCGATTGGTTGCTCACTTCATAAACCAAAATCATGGACATTCCCATGGCTAGGAACATCGCCACATGATAACGGTTATCATCAAATAGAGTCGCCACCCAGTTTATTAAAACTGGGAAAATAGATAGAGATTCTCGATACGGGAGCCAAAAGTACAATAAGGGGAAGGTGTTAGGCACCCCTCTTTGCCCAGCCGTGAGACTGGCCCATAATCATTCAACATAAGACGTATAGATGCCTTGTTTAATTCTAACACATAGTCTGTTTAGTTATTCCTTTAAACAGTAAGCAAAGTGAGCCAGTGCGATAATTGAAGCATGCATTAGAAAGCAGAAAAGCAACAAAATTGTCCCAGGGAGATGGATCCCGCGGCCGGTGAATGGATGTCACGGCCGAGGGATCCTCCTGGTTTGATATACCGGCCGAGGGATCGAAGCCCCGGTCGGTGTTCTTCCTCACACCAGACAGAAAGATTAATGGATAATCAAAATGCTACGATTAGTCAGAAATACAGTAAATTAAGACAAACCAGAGGCCGTTGGGCCTCACCACCTTGATCCCTCAGTTGCTTGATTGCTTTGGATTGGGTGAGATTGGTTGATTGCTTGATCGAGAACCCTAGGGTTAGGGTTTGAACTTCGGGGTTTGATCGCCGGATTGACGGCTACCTTCGGAAGGTTAGGGCTTTTGGAGTATGGGATTGAGGGAGTATTTGTGCAGAGCTTCGAGGTTTGAGAGAGTGTGTAAGTATCTCAATTTCTGTGTGTTAATTCGGAACCCAAAGGCCCCTTTATATAGGCATAGGGATGACTCACTCCAGCCAATCAAATCACGAGATGGCAATTGCAATTGCAATGCATCTCTAACTCTACGTCGTAATCTCCGAACGTAGCCCGAACGCATCGGAAAGGTAGTGTAGTTGGATCAAACCAAACGTCTGACAGAACGTTCGAGAGTCTGGAAAAAGGTCGATCTGGCGGCCGAGCAAAGGATGTCGCGGCCGTGGAAAGGATGTCTTGGCCGAAGGATAGATCTTGCGGCCGAGGGATTGATCTCTCAGGGAGATTTTGCTGGCAACAGGTTGCTCGGGTGAGGGATTGATATTGTGGCCGTGGGATCGATGTTACGGCCGTCAGATGGATTTTCCTAGGCTTCTGTATTTCTATCTGAAAGGCTGTATGGCTTTGAATTAGGTCCTCTAAGTGGTTAAAGTTCTCACCGAAAGTCCTAAGGTCCTCAAGGAAGCAATCAGCAATCATTGTATCCATTTCATCATCGGGATTGTCCCAAGGTGGGACTTGAAATAATCGTTAGGCCAAATTGGGGTGTCTACAATGGCTTTGAATTGGGTCCTCTAAGTGGTCAAAGTTCTCACCGAAAGTCCTAAGGTCCTCAAGGAAGCAATCAGCAATCATTGTATCCATTTCATCATCGGGATTGTCCCAAGGTGGGACTTGAAATAATCGTTAGGCCAAATTGGGGTGTCTACACGATGGTATCTGTTGGAGCTAACATAACACAATACAAGAAAAGTATAAGCACTACATAAAACAAAATGGAGTAAAGCCACACACACAAAAACACTCATTATATATATCATCCATATTGTACCTCGCGTTCAAGAGAATCCAAGGACTCATCGTCATTGGCGTCCTCAATACTTGGTGGCATATAGTCAGGATCATCTACCCCATTCCTAGTACCCCTTCTCTCCTCATTCGTACAGTTTGGCAAAGACGAACCCCTCAAATCAGCTAGTATACAGTCAATCCCAGCAGCCTTCAGTCTCGCATTGTTCTCCTTCATTCTCTCATCTCTTGCCATCTCATATTTGGTTTTCTTCAGAGTTGCTAGAGAACATGGTTTGATGAAGTTTCTCTTCCCATTTGCCATTTTGTTTTTGCAACTACAAAGCATAAAAGGACATAGCATGATAACAAATAATGTAATCATATAAAATTAGGTTCTTTTATAATCGCACAAGGGAAAAAAAGATATAGATGTAAACAAACAATTCATGCTTTATTATGCAGTTGTTTCATCAAGCTACCAAGGGGGCAGATTTTGTTCAGTCCAGATTTTGTTCAGATTTCATCAAGCTGTGAAGAACAGATCAAAGAATGGGGGCAGATTTTGTTCAGTCCAGCAGCTGTTGCTCTGCTGTGTTCAGTCCAGCAGCTGTTGTTGCTGCTGTTCAGTCAGTCCAGTAGCTGTTGTTACCCTTGCTGTTCAGTCATTCCATCTACAAACGTGGGCTGTGCTCTTAAGTATACATTCTTTTGGCACGTGTTTCTCTCCCATCTCTTAGATGGTAGTGAAACATGTGGTTCTCATGTTCCATTAAATTTGCTTTCATCCTGTTTCATTATAATCGCAAACGTTTCATTGTAATCGTAAATTTGCTTAGCCTCTTTTCTATTTCAAGCTAAATTAGCCCCAAAAAAAATAATAATTCATGACTTTACAGAATTTTATCCCAATACAAAAAAGCATAACTACATATCATAATCCATACCAGGATCCATATCCAACAAAAAGTAACTACAATTCATGACTTTAAGGACATTTATCCCAATACACAAAAACATAACTACAAATCATAATCCATACCATGATCCATATCCACAAAAACATAACTACCATTCATGACTTTAAGGACATTTATCACATTACACAAATACATAACTACATATCATAATCCATATCAGGATCCATTTCCACATCAGGTATTTCATCATCTTCATCATCTTCGTCATCACCACTCCCCTCTATTGTTTCATCTAATGGCCCAACCCCCAACATAACTTCGTCTTCAGCGCCATCCCTATGACAATGAACTTCTGCTTCAACATCGATTGGAACAACTGAGGTAATGCTCTCTTGTTGGAATGTATCATTGCATTCCATGGGATACCCAGGTTCTTCATTATCAACCTCTGGAACATCAAACACTCCCCTTTGTTGGACTTGTTGCACGACTTGCCAAGGCTTACCCCATTTAGTATCATTTAGGTAAAAGACTTGCTTCGCTTGGCTAGGAAGAACAAAAGGGTCAGATTGATACCACCGACTTGTGACATCAATGCTCGTACAATGTGCATCTGTTCGTATTGTTCTGGTTCTACTAGTGTTGCCAGTGTTATACCATTCACATTGGAACAATACAACTTTATTACTGCATCTGTATCCAAATTCCCAAACTTTGCTTAAGTGACCATAAAAGTCATGCATCTCACCCTCGTGATCGCCTACTACAAGCACACCACTATTTTGGCTCGTTCGACGATCATCTATTTCCCTTGTGTGGAACCTTACACCATTGATTATGCAACCAGAATACTCCTTCACTAACAAATTAGGACCATTCGCTAACGACCACAACTCATTAGTTGCCTCCGGTGACTCTTCAACTCTCAATCTATTCATCTACAATCAAATACCAAGTACAAGTGATTCTATTAGCACTAATCATATTATTTACAAGCATAATAGATGGAGTTACTAATAATCTAATGTCTTACACGATCTTTGAACCATTTGGGAAATTCTTTTCGCTGCTTGTGAGTTATGTTTTCTCCTGCTCGAATAGGTAACATATTCTTGTGTTCCCTACTCCAAAAAAGGTGGTTAATGGATTAAATATTGTTAATATTTATTCCTAACCTAGGATGGAAAATATACAATATAATTGAGAGAAGCACGTACTCTAAATACTTCTCCAACTCCGGACTATTGTACAACAAGAACCAATGAGCAATATCACGAAGTTCTTGTGACATCTGACCATCTCTAGTGATTGGGAGAATAGGACGAGCTGTTTCTGTAAATACCGTCAACCCTTGGCGACGTACACCAAGATCTTCATTTCGTTCAGGTCGATTATGCACTGTTTCAACTCCATCCAAATACATTGAGCAAAATGTTATACACTCCTTGACAATGTAAGCCTCTACGATTGAACCTTCTGGTCGAGCTCTATTAGAAACAAACCTCTTCAATTTCCCTAGAAACCTAGAAGCAAAAATGAGGTAAGAGTAAGATTAAATACGGAAAAAAATTTACTGTCCATTAGCAAATATTAGCTATGTAAAACAACCTTTCAATTGGATACATCCACCGAAAGTGCACGGGTCCTCCGAGAATAATCTCACATGGCAAATGAACGGCCAAGTGCACCATTACATCAAAGAAGGCAGGAGGAAAGATCTTTTCAAGCTTGCAAAGAATATGCACTATACGTTCCTCCAATTTCTCTATTTCACACCGCTTAAGTTTTCTAGAACACAAGTCCTGGAAAAAGCTACCTAACTCAAACAGTGTTGTGCTAATCTCTTTGTCCACAAAACCCCGCATTCCAATAGGAAGAATTCGTTGTATGAGAACATGATAGTCGTGACTTTTCAAACCTGTTAATCTGCCATTTCTCATATTTACTGACCTTGATATATTTGCAGCATAGCCATCCGAATACTTGACTGATTTCAAGAATTCAAAGAACTCCTCTTTTTGTTGAGGTGTTAATGAAAAACTAGCACGAGGCTTGATATATGAACCATCGGGACGTTGTGTCAACCACAACTCTTTTCGTATGCCCCTATCTTCCAAGTCGTTTCGAGCCTTGTCTGTATCCTTATTCTTCCCTTCAATGCCCAACATAGTTCCACAAAGTGCCTCACCAAAATTTTTCTCCACATGCATGACATCAATGTTATGTAGAAGCTTTCGATTCTTACAACAGGGCATATCATACAAGATGCTAACCTTTGTCCAATTTGGTTCATAACGAGGCCTTTTTCTGTTGTTCGGATCTTTTCCGAATGAGATCTTTGGTACATTTTTCAATTGCTCCTCTATCTTATGCACTGGCAACTCCAAAGATCTCTTTCGTTCTTCACACTTACCATTGTAGGCTGCCTTCTTTCGCCGTTCAGGGTGGTTGTCAGGCAAATAGGCTCGATGGTTAAGGTACCCAGTCTTACTTCTCAAAGATTCATAGAAGGGTTCATCATTGCAAGGGTTACAAGCATAGTGCCCCTTTGTTCTCCACCCAGATATGTCACCAAATGCAGGCCAATCATGTACTGTCCACCACATAGTTGCACGCATCTGGAAACTCTCACCACTTGAGGCATCATACGTTAATGCCCCATTATTCCATAACTCCTTCAACTCGTCTTTCAAAGGTTGCAAATAAACATCGATGTCAATCCCTGGTTGCTTATCTCCAGGAATTAATAATGATAACATGAGAAATGGCTCTTTCATAATCAACCAAGGTGGTAAGTTGTAGGGAATGAGAATGATAGGCCATATGCTATAGGAATTATCCATGTTCCCGAATGGGTTGAACCCATCAATGGCTATCCCTAACCTCACGTTGCGAGGCTCCAATGCGAACTCAGGATGTTGTATGTCAAACTCCTTCCACTCATCACCATCAGCTGGATGCATCCATTCGTCATCATCCACACGCTTGTCCTTGTGCCACCTCATGTCCTTAGCTATCTTCTTATTCATGTATAGTTTTTTCAACCTTGGAGTCACGGGGAGGTAACGCAAAATCTTACGAGGGATTTTTTTCCCCCTTCTACCATTGATTTTATACCTAGATACCGTACACTTTGGACATTTATCCAAGTTTGCATTCTCTTTCCAAAAAAGCACACAATCATTTATACATGCATCAATGAGCTCGTATGACAAACCTAAGTCACGTAGTATCTTTTTAGCTTCACGGGTGGACTTGGGAACTAAGTTCCCCTCTGGTAAAAGTCTTCTCAAAAAATGCAACCACAAGTCAACTGCTTTATTGCTCATGTGGTTTGTTACCTTCAAATTAAACAACTCAATAACAAAACTCAACAAAGTAAAACTTGAGCAATTTGGGTACACCTCCTTCCTAGAATCATTTAAAAGTTTTTCAAAGCTTTGCACTTCCTCGTTCGGGTTTGTATTGGTTGAGTCCCCTCTTATTTGGTCTTCTACCAGTGCATCAATACCACCCAATTCTCTATACTCATTGCTATTCATTTCGTAATGATGCTGAGCCTCATCTAACGTACGAGGTTCCCCGTGCTTATGCCAAATAGTGTAGCTTTGCATAATCCCATATTGGAGCAAGTGTATTTGCACATGTCTAGTCAACTGCCGACAATAGTTTACACACTTCGTGCACGGGCACATAATATAGCCTTCTTGGTCCACAACTTTCATAGTAAAATGAAGAAATGACATTACACCGTCACGATACAGCTGACTCATTCTCCCATCTGCAGTCTTACCTAATGACATCCAACTCTTGTCCATGTCTGATGACAAACATAACCAAATTCATTATAACTTTATAAAAAAAAAAGCTTAGCCTCTATCAATTCAAATCAGTATCAAAGAGAAATATGCAACTCCAAAATTTTAAAGCAAACATATTTATTCATATTGGGCAACATAATATTTTATCAATCTTGCCTCCCTTCTAAATCAAACCAAATTACTTAGCCTAGCACTACTAAAAAAATCCATGCTAAATGGTGGCGACCATATTGTATTGTTTGAATTCCTTTTTCCTAACTCATTGCACCATTTCATGTTCCAAAAGTAATATGACCCTCAATACCAAATCTTAAACTTACCAAGCAATAACAAATTATGTTTTGTACATATGGCAATGAAGCACAATAGCAAGCCCACATTGAAAAGAACTTTGGTGTCCTACAAATGTTAACAGTTATCAAGTCCCTAGTCATAAAAACCTTGTACCCACATATTGCATAGATTAAAATATTTTGATATGAAATAAAAGTTTCCAACATGGCCATAAAGTATATATGATTTTCCTTGCAAGAAAGAACAAAACAAGAAATACAACTTTCATCAATAATATGAACTAGCAAGCCAGATAACAAGACTTAGCAAGCCAGATAACAAGACTTATGACAACATTAATTTTTGTATAGCTTGCACAATCAATTATCAACAATGATTACCCACCGCCAAGTGCAAATCACAATAATTTTTGTATAGCTTACAACATGAAATGGGGAGATAGAGGTAGAGAAAACTCACTCGAAGTATCAAACTTGGTAGTAGAGGGCGAATGCACGGTAGTTGATGACGTAGCCTGCTAATGTGTCGTAATCTCTGTAAAAATACAAATGAGGTGAACAAGTCTGCTTGAAACACACCAAAAAAAAAAACATTTGGTTGCAAATAAGTTTTTTAGGAGTCGTAGAAAATTGATTTTGAAGCGAATATGGGAACATTGAGAAAAGAGCATATGAAATGTGTTCAAGTCAAAAGAAAAGAGCATAAGGGAACATTGAGAAGTGAAAAAAAAATTCAAACTAGAAAAATCAGATCATAGTTTCAGATCATATGAAATGTGTTCAAGTCAATTTTGGCAACTCTAAAAACAACCACTATATTGTATCTGAAGAATTTCAGAAAATGGGACAATTTCCTAGCCAATTTCCTGCATATGGTGAACATTATCCTAGCCAATTTCCTACTTCTGGATCCAGCTCTGGAAGTGTGTCAAGTATTGGTTTTCCACCTGCTTCTGCTTTTGCAGCATACTGCCCTACTGGATCAGGTTCAGCTAATGGGACTTCTTATGCTTCTCCTTCTCCGAATTGGTATTTGGACAGTGGAGCTACCAACCATGTTACTTCTGATCTCAGCAACATAACACATCCTCAACCATACACAGCAGGGACAGGTGTAATGGTGGGCAATGGTAACTCTCTTTCTGTCTCTTGTTCTGGGAATGAAATTTTGCCCACACCTAAGACTAATTTTCACCTTACTAATGTACTTCATACTCCTGCCATAACTCATAATCTTCTCTCAGTTTTTCAGTTAGCTAAAGATAACAATTGCTCTCCAACCTTCAATTCTGCTGGTTATGTCATCCAGAACAACAATACTCATCAGGTTCCCTTTAAGGGACCATGTCACCAGGACCTCTACCCTATTCAGAGCTATTCTAATCCTGGTTCCAATCAGGTTTCATCTGTCTTTCATTCAATAAAACTGTACCAACTTCTGCCACTCTATGGCATCAGAAGCTTGGACATCCTAGTTTTCCATTATTTCAGTCTCTCATAAAGCAATTTGGTTTGCCTATTTCAAAACCATATGACGTTCAGAGTTTTAGTTGTAGTAAGGTCAAGAGTCACAAGTTGGCTTTTCCCTTGTCTGAGTCTAAATCTGCAGCACCCTTTGATTTGTTACATATGGATGTATGGGGCCCTGCTCCAATTTCTTCTATCAAATGATATAGATATTATCTTTTGATAATTGATGATTGTACTAGATACTCCTAGTTATTTCCTTTGTATTACAAGTCAGATGTGAAAGCTACTCTCACTCACTTTAGAGCCTATGTTCAAACTCATTTTCAAACATCTGTTAAAACTGTGAGGTCAGATAATGGCAAAGAATTTGTTAACCATTATCTGACTAACTTGTTTCTGGTTAATGGGATAATTCATCAAACCTCCTGTCCACACACACCTGAGCAAAATGGTGTGGTGGAAAGGAAACATCGCCATCTTATGGACACTACTCTCACTTTGCTTGATCAAGCTATCATGCCAGCTCAGTTTTGGCTTGAAGCCTTAATCACTACTGTCTACTTAGCTAACAGACTTCCCAATTCCTCTCTAAACTTTCAAGTACCTCATGTTCTTCTCTTTCATACCAAACCTGACTATCTTGCTTTAAAACCATTTGGTTGTGCATGTTTTCCCTGAACATATTAGGACATCACACCACAATAATTATTTTTTCTACCACTGAACATTACCCCAACTGTTGACCATCTGCATCTATGGTTTGTCACATTTGACTTGATCACTCCATCCTAGTAGGTTCGCAAGAATGTGTTCATTTGTATCCAACTCTTTTAGTTGACAGACTAACATCCTTAGGAAGAAGGCCCACACGACTTAAAACTTAAATCACAATGTACATATAGATATCGAGACACCCAGATAAGAAAGGAAAAGATGGAAACGGTAAAAATCATGACAATTGAAGTTTGGAAACAAGTAGTGACCTCCATAACCAAGCCAAGCCAAACAAACATCATAAGCATCATAAGCATTACGTCAAACACCATTTTACCACCGTTTGGATAAGCCCATGAGCCTTCACACCCTGGCTTTTCAAAACTAGCTATTTTACAACCATCTGGTTTTTAACTAAGTGTTTGAAGTCCAAGATTTGCCATCCAACAAAGTAAAGCCTACCCCGAAGCATATAAAATATTCGAGAGTAAACCTTTCTGCCGAACTTTTAGCCTTTAGTCCTCTGCTTCTCCGATAAAAGACACGTTGAGTTGCAAATATTTTTTAAGAAGCAATACTTGTCATGTTTGCATAGTTTTTTCTTAACTCTTTTCTTTTTACGCCCCTTTTTTTTTTTTATATTATCCATATTTTCATTTACAAAACACGCATATCTAACTTATAGTTAATAACTATGAAAAGAAGGAGGAGGGTGACAAAGAGTGGGAGTTGTATTCCTTGGTTAGCTTTTCTTCGACAAATATAAAGAGGTCACTTTTTGGTTACAAATCGAAAGCCTACCAACGCATACAAAGGTTCCGATTCAAGCAACAACCAAAACGGCCAGGGAGGGTGCAGAACGTGGCAGGGGCATTGGTGAGTCCAAAAGTCATAACCAAATCACCCCTCTTCTTTTTTTCTTTGGCTAAAGATGAATAGAATACGAAACAAGAGTGAAAAGTTGAAAGGCAATAAACTAAACATGTAATATATTATAACTTATGGTGGACAACAAGGGCCGATTTTCTAACATAATATTACTACTGGTACTTGTTTATTCTCTAGTGGTCCCTCCTTTGAAGATTCCTTAGCCGCAGAGTTGTGAGAATGACACAAACAAAACAATAGCACAAACATATCTAATAAAATACTCATTCCTAGAAGTGTTTGATTTTATATTTCCGTGACAGTGTGTTCTGATCCCCAATGGTTGAGTTCGAAGCGAAGCGATTGGTCCCATTTTTTTTGGGATTTAGGTTTTAAACTAAACAAAATTGTTTCTTCACTACCCAAATCGGCCTAAACTTCTTCGTTGCAGCTAGTTCCAACTCCCTCGAGAACAATAATGAAGAGCTGTCGGCTCCCTTTTTGGGGGGATTTAGGTTTTAAACTAAAAATATTGTTTCTTAAGTACCCAAATCAGCCAAAACTTCTTCTTTGTAGCTAGTTCCAGCTCTATCAAGAACAACAAAGACCAATCTTTAAGAAAGAAAAAAACCCACTACCCATATCGTGACTTCGGAATCATCGTCCAACAAAACGATTTCTACAAAAGAAAAAACCCACCTTGGCATAGGATAAGAGAGGGAGAACAACGAAGACCAATTTTTAAAACAGAAAAAAACCCACTACCCATACCGTCGACTTCGAAATCATCGTCCAACACTATTATATGTCACTCGCAAGTGTGCAAATCCGGTAATCGACGAACCGTGGGAACATCATTAGTATAAGAAAAGGCAGAGAAGACGAAGAGCAAGTGCTGTAATAGGCTAGATGTCGGTTAAAGGAAGAGAATTGCACATTCACGCTACGTACGACCCTAATGCTTTCGATCTCTCCATCACAGAATAGGCTGCGACGAAGCCAATCACACATAAAGAAGGGGAAGCAAGGAAGAGGGAGTGGATTATACCTGTATTTCTGAGATCGTCCGGCTAGTGGAGCTCAGATCGTCGACTTCAGAATCATCGTCAACAGAGATGTGCGAAAAGGGGAAGAGAAATTGTGAGGCTGGACTTTTCCAATTCCTGAACTTAACCCTCTCAAATGACGTCATTTAATTTTTGGGATAATTTTTTCCCGTGTACGGAAAGTTGGAGTCCCGCCAACCCATCAGTTTTTTTCCCCCGAGTGGCGCCAAAAAATTGGGAAAAAATTAGCGACGAATTTTTTCCTCGCCTTTGCATCCAAACAAATAAATTCCTCGCCATAATGAATCTTTGGGCGACAAAACCTGTTTTCCTCGCTATTATTACCTTGTCAAATGGATTCTGCGAGGAAATTTGGTTTTCCTCGCAAATTGTCATTCTTTAGCGACAAAATAAAATTTCCTCGCTAATTTTCCTCGCTAAAGGTCATTCGTGTTGTAGTGAGATTCCAACCAAAAAATAACAGATTCCAACAAAAAATGAATAGAAACAATGATATAATATGTACGTATACATCTATATTCGCGCCAGCCATACAATAATACGATATAGGGTTTTTAACGTATAAAACATACCTTGGAAACTAGGGTTGGATTTGATGTGGAAAAATCAGTACAGAAGTTCCAAAGCTTGATCTTCTTCGATGTGGAAACTAGAGTCTTCAGCGATCAGAATGCATGTTCAAGATTGGAGAGGGAAAGGAAAAGAGAGAGAGTCGCCATGATCAAGTCAACTGCGGAGGTAAGGAAAAAGTGAAGTCTAAAGTGAAGTCTGCATTAGGGTTATATAATTAAGAAATGGTACATTTGTCATTTCATTCCTTCCGTTAATGCCATTTCTTGTTTTCTTGTTTTAAATATATGAGGGGGTAAGTATGGTCGTTTTTAAACGTTAGGGGGTGTTCGTGTCCAAAACGTATAGATGAGGGGGTCTCCATGTAATTTCACCATAAATAAACATCTCAAAAGGTCGTCTTTGTGTTCATATCTTTGAATCAATCTCCTAATCAAAATGTAATAACCGACACACAATCCAATTGTCTGAAACATACGCTAAGATGAATCAAGTCAGAATTCCCTTCGAAAAAGGGGAAAAACAAACTTATATCTAAGATTCTCCTAATTAACGTACCTGTAACTGTTTTTCCTCTGCTTTAACAACAGTCCTAGATCTAAACTCCCTGTAAAGGGAAAAAAACACAAAAACAAAACCCTTGTCATGCAAACATTGCCCCTAATTGAAAAGCATAGATCAAACAAGATCAAAATTAGGGCACCAAACTTTGTTAGACAAAAATTACGACCAAAGAAGAAAGAGAAATTGAAAAGAAGTTTTTCCCTAACTATAAAAGAATATGCAAATTCAATATATTACCAAAGTTGTGAAGAAGGAGAGAAAATAGATTGTTGAGAGAGATAGAACCTCGGAGGACAGGAATTTGAGGATGCGATGGGAGAGTTCAGGAGGTGTAGACACCTCAATCTGGGTCTCCCAATTGATTTGCTTCGTTTTTCGGTTTCTTGTTTCCCCGATGATGAATTGGATCGAAAAGCACTTTGACTATTGACTAGCGCGGTGGTAGGTGGCACACGCGCACGCCGATTAATACCTATCCCTTTCACCTTTTTGCCAGCTGGATTTTGTGATGATCAGGGGGTCTACTATGCCGTAGAGCCCTGTTTTCATCGCCTAAACAGTGTTCTGGCAGGTTTGGGGCCCCCTCACACCCACTCCCATTACCTTTTGAGAGCCTTCTCCACCAAGTAAGGCCAACCAGCCTTGTTGGCTGGTTGTTCCACCATATTCACCACCAACCTAAACCTCCTATATATACCCCCATTCATTTTCCATTAAAAGGGTTACAAAAAATCAAGCAAAAGTCCTTACACCTCCTAACCCTAATACTCAAGCACACATTCCACCACTACTCAGCAACATCAAATCCCATTTTCAGTCATTAATCCTCTTTGTTCAATCCTTTTCAAACCTCAAAAACAAAGGTATAGCCTTCACTGTCCTACTGTATTGATCCCTGAGGGGGTTGGCAGGGCCAAGGCTGGTAATCAATACCAGTCTTGGTCCTAAAGCTAGCAGGGTTACAAGATCCATGCAACCAACACACCTGCGCGCGTCGATCTGATGTACGCGCGTGCCTGTCATGGGTAGCGCATACTGGTCCTCGTGGGGATAGGTGTTGTAACGACCCTGATTTTTGGTAAATAAAAATTTCGTTAAATATTTGAATTTTATTTTAATTACTTGGATTTCTTTTAAAATTTCCTTTTAATTTCTAATAATCCGTCATAATTAGATTTGAGACTTTTAAAATTTTATCTTTTAACACCGGACAATCTAGTCATTTTCTAAAGACAAGTATGCTTATAAAAACACTTGTATATTTTCCTAGTATTTGAAATAAGGTCTTAAAATTATAATTCTTGGCTAGAAATCCTACATGGCAAGTTTAGTTAGCTTCTAACCAACTAGTTAGAGAAACCTAAAATACCAATTCACCTAGTTACATCCTCCTAACCCTAGATGAGCCTTTCTTAACCTCCTTTGAGCCTTATGAACCCCTCCCAACCCTAATTAAACCAATAGACCATTAGAAGTAATCATTTTACCTTATGTTTTGTCATTTCAAAGCCATATGTGTCATTTTTTTTCCCTTAACCTTTGGATAATAATTGCTAGGGGAAATTTTACCCCTTGGACGATAGAAATTAGTCTTGCAAAAAAAAAGAGACTTAGATTGGTAAGACTAGTCACTTAGGTACTTGAACAATAGCATGCCATTATGTTGGTTCAAAAAGTGGTAAAACTAGCCTTGCCATGCATGCAAGTCTAATGCCAAATAGCCCCCAACCCTAATTATCTCCTAAAGTGACTTTCCTAGATTTTCCTTAAGTACATATATAAGTATATATATTTCTATGCTTGGATAAAGATTTCCTAGGAGATTCTTAACCCTTGGTCAATAAGTTCACACTTGAAAGCCCTAGCTTTTTCATACCACCTTCATTATTTTTTTTGTATCCTTTGGTCAATAATTGCTAGGGAAAATATTATCCATTGGGTGATAGTTATTAGGCACACTTATGGACAAGACAAGCCATAAAACCCTTCATGATTTCCCTAAGTAATGGCCTAAAATGGTTTGACATAGCCTTGGCTTGATTAAAGGAGTGATTAGACAAGGCAATGGAGCAAAAAAAAAAAAGAGAAAAGGAGAGAGGGAGAGAGGCCGGTTGGAGGGAGAGAGAGGTGGAGTGTGTGCATGTGTTTTGTATTCTTGAACAAGCTACCTTTAGCTCTTAAGCCTAAACCCCTTTTGACAACCCATTTTTAGGTTACTTTAAACATAAACCTAGCTCATCATTTTGTTTCTTCTTGCAAGCAAGCTATTCAAGGACATGACTAAGCCAAAAACACCTCATGATGACCTAGACTTTGAACCAAATTAGATGGCAAGGCATGGCATGCCTTCAAGCATGAAAAGACAAGCCATACCTTCCAAAAATTGCCCATTGGACAATAATTGTTAGGGAAAAATTTATCCCTTGGGTAATAAGCCAAGTTTTTGCTATACATAGCACCCCACATTGGCCATTCAACTCACACCTTCACCCATTCAACTTCTCTCTCTAAGAAAGTCTAGTGTTCTTACCATGTTCTTGCTTTGTTCTTAAGTTCTTGAGTTTTTCTAAAGCTCTTCAAGAAACTCATCCTAGGCCGCCACTAAGCCACCACTCAACCACCCTTCGATCCATAAAAAGTTAGAAAGTTAGTCAAGAATTAGTTTCGAGAGAAACCTTTCTCTTTCAAAGCTACCGGAAGCCACCGTAGGAAGTTACTCCGTCCGACGTACTTACTTTTTCCATAGCCGTACCCACCGCCAAGAAGAAAGGTAGAATACCTCTACTTACTTACTCTAAGTATACGTAGTAAATTTCCTTATCCATTAAACAAAAAAAAAAAAAAGATAGTATTTACTTGTATGATCAAATGCATGTTAGTTAGTAACCTTATTTTGCTAATGGAAGTATGAGGATGAATATAGGATTATTAGATTTACTTGTCTTGATATGTGATAAGGCATAAGTGGTTTTCCACTCCAAAGGTGTCCGTCCATGTGACACTATGCCTTAGATTGTATGTTAATTGCTTGAGCATGATTATGTGAAATCAAGGATAAAATGAGCATGTTAAATAATATAGAGTTAGATGATCTTGCTAATTTAGTTTCAAGATTACAATGAATGATTTATGATTACTTGCATGAAAAGTCCTACCGCGGAGTCATTGCATGAAAACGAGACACAGAAATCGAGAAAAGTTAGAAACATGGCACGTAGGGTGTGTTAATGACAAGGTGTGTTTGAAATCACAATGTGGCCGGACGTGATAGCCCATGGTGTAAAAAGATGTTGAGAAACCGCAATGTGGCCGGACTTGGTAGCCCATTGTGTGGTGTGTGTTGCCAATGGGACCGGACGTGAGTCTCATTGGAGGTGATTTAAATGTTTGTGAAAACCGCGATGTGGCCGGACGTGGTAGCCCATCGTGAAGATTGCCAATGTGGCCGGACATGGTAGTCTCATTGGTAATATGGCTTGGTTATCCGCGGAGAGGAGCCAATGCAAAGTGTTGTGTGCCAATGGGAACCCGGTGCGGCGGAACCATTGTGGGGATACTCGGGAGACCGGAACGGCGGAACCGAGGTTGGGTGTGTAAAAACGATTTTGGAAATGATGATTTGGCTAATGAAAAGTGAAGATGATGACACGGTCTACAAAATGCTGCGTAGGAGAAACTCTGATATCACAGACACCAACGATAGTTAATAATGAATGAAGATGTGTCATTGTTAACTGTTTTATTAGATAAGAATGCACTGTGCAGATAACGTTATCTGTATGATTTATTATTTGTAAGTTATGGGTTAGCGGGTATGGGATTATTCTGCTGAGCTTTTGTAGCTCATGGTGTTACCTTTGGTGACCCTGACATATTATATCGGTGGGGACGCTGGTATAATGTGTCAGACTTTGTAGATGATCAAGGTGAGCTATACACCTTGGAGGCCTTTGGAGTAGGAGAGCTGGCTAGGATGGAAGAGCAGGCGAAGCTGTAGTTAGGAACCTTAGTTCCCCTCCTTTTGTTGAATAAAAGTACTCTTGTGAGAATTATGATGTAATAATGAGCCAGACTCTATCTAGACTTTCAATAAAATTGTCCTTTTAACGTTTCCAAAATTGGGGGCGTTACAGGTGTGTTGGTTATTTCCTGTTTTTATTGTGTTATAAATTACCCTCATGCATGATAAAATTGGTTTACTATTTTATGAGTAAAAATTGTTTAAACTAGCTCAACATACCTTTCTGTTTCTTTGGGGATGCCCCTGGGTTGCTTCTGAATATGTCTCAGAGCCCAAGTATGCAACACCAATCACTGGAAGTCCAGTCAAAATAGGCGCGTGCTTGTCCCAGATATGCGCGTGTGTGTGGGCTCTATTCCAGTGACTGGATTTGCAAAGGCAGCTAGGCCTTTGGCCTCTGTTTCAATACCCCCACTGTTTAGGGGTTGTATTTCAATTTGTTATTCATTCTGTTTGTAGATTTGTTTGTTGTCTGTACATATTAAACTGTTTGGTTTGCCCCTGGGTGAGCATTGGTCATTCTAGAGCCCAGAAGAGGATAAAATCAAACATGTTCATGAGATGTCAACACACACGCGTGTATGTGGGTTAGGCGCGCGCAGGACAGCTTGCATGCACGTAGATCCATGCATGCAAGTTTGCTTCTGTTCACGTCACAATCCAGTAGTGCACTGTTTTGATCTTTTTAGGCAGTATTGGATTTTATTCCGTTTATTTGCTCAACATTTCATACATCCATGTTATCTTGATCACATCTTGCAAACTGTTAAAGTTTTAATCCCCATTAACTGTTCCCCCGCCCTAATTGGCTAACAAATTGATAATAAAAGAAGAATCGCAATATTTTCACAAAATGCCTAAGTAGAGACCGATCTCCGGATTGGGCGAGAGGGGTGCCTTAAAACCCTTCCCCTCTCGTAACCTGGCTCCCGAACCCAGATATGGTTATGACGGACTAGTGCTTTCACTTTTCAAATCAAATAGCGCGGCAGGTGCTTCGAATACTGTTCCTTGGGTGTCGGACCTTCAAACTCGAGTGATGACTCTGTATTCCAAGCGCTTGCTCCCCGCTTGCGCTCCCTCGATCCGGGCCTCTTTAGAAAGGAATGGGATCCTTTTTAAGGGCATGTTGCCCACAGTGGCGACTCTGCTGGGGATGATCAAACCAATGTTAATCCACACTTAGAGTTTAATACACTTGTGAACAATTCTTTAAATGTCTGTCAAAACGGTGAGCTTCGCGCTGCCGAAGGTTGGAATGGTGATTTAACAGGACCTCGTGTCCGACCATTCTAATCTGGGACTTTTTCGATTGATCACTTGTGTAGTTTCCTCTAAAGATAGATTAAATAAAGTGAGCCAAATTTGAAACGCCATTTTGCGATTCTTCTTCTTCTTAATCAATTTCTAGCATTTCTTATTTGCATCAATGTGGGATAGCCTCGTTAGAGCATTTTGGCAATCTAGCACGGTTTACTAGAGCCCGGGGACCCCGAATACCCCACAACCTTCGACGATGATAAGTCAGTCTACTGTTTGACTGTTGCTCTGCGGTTACGCGGGCAGCGGGAGGTATATCTTGGCTTTAGTCTGAGGAACCTGTTACGAACCAAAACCGGCCTTTGCATATACAAAGCAGTAGAACTTTCCAAACCAAGACAGGTACCCACAGGTTAAGATCTACTTGCATATAACCCCATATACTGTCTATGTGTTACTGCTTTCCCTATCGCATGCACTGTACATACATTCTGTCTTGCGTAAGAGCATGTCTAAGGCAGCTTCTAGGTTCTCGTTCTTTCGAGTCTGTCTTCGGATTATTAGGACGCTGCCATGGCCCGATGGAGAGTCGTGCATCTCGATGGTGCACGTTATCAATTTTCAAAGTCCTTAGAATAGCGAGACTTTGGGATATCAAAAGCTTTCTACACCTTTGCCTGCATGCCCAATTGTAGTTTCAAATAGAAAATGCGGAACAACAGAAAGAATGCCATGATGCTTACACCGGTTAGGTAACAAGTGCCTCATCATTTACACCGCACGGCTAACAGTGCTGTGCCACTCATGCCATACTGGTTACAGTATCATGTCATTTACACCGAGTTGTTCCAACTTCAAAGTTGAAACTCCCAAGAGCGGGATAGCCAAAGGTTTAGACTTCTATTTGACATCCTTTAGAATCGCTCGATTCAAGCAAATATACACTATCGAAAAGAATTTGGAGGATTCTAACAGTGTCCGAACATCTCGAGACAGACTCGTCTTCTAGTTCTAGAGTCTAGAGCGACACTGACGACGGCGCTGGGTGCATTTGTACTTTATTCTTTTATTTATATTAAAGTTGCTGCAGGACCCCTATTGATCCTTCTTTTACTTTGCTGCAAGTTCTGAGCCATTGCACCATCAAGGAAAGTATCGAAGCAAAAGGGCCAACCCGCTTAGGAACTATAGACACCCCAATCTGGGCTTCCAGATTAGTTTACTTACGGTTTTTGATTCCCCGATGATGAAATGGATCAAGAACACCACGGGAATGTCGAGTGTTTGAGCTTTGAGTGTTTGAAAAACCCTTGAACCTAATCTAGCCTAAGCCACTTCCAAAAGCCAAAAACCCTACTGACGCGCGCCAGGGCGCAACCATTGTGCGCCAGGGTGCAATCATCGCGCGCCAGTCTGGAACCATCGCGCGATGGTCAGTTCCCCACCTACTTTTCCAGAGGCAGAAACTTGGCCACCAATGCAACCTCAGCCAGGCCTCGTGGCTGGCTGAGTTCCTCTCCTAGCACCAACCAGATTCACCCTCCATGCCTATATATACCCCCCCATGGTTCTTCCATTAAAGGGTTACAAAAAATCAAGCACAAAAGGTTACACAAACCAAAATACACTTGATACTTCATCACTCTAGCCATCTACATACACTCATTTTGCAAGCTCTATCACATTGTTCAACCTCAACCTCAACTCAAAACTCAAAGTTCAAACACCCTTTCAAACCCAAGAACCAAAGGTATAGCTAACCTTTGTTCTGCTCTGTTCTGATCCCTGAGGGGGGGCTGGCAGGGTCAAGGCTGGTAATCAATACCAGTCCTGGCCCTAAAGCTGGCAAGGTTTCAAAAACCGTTCTGGTAGGAACCAGCGCGCGACGGTCCCAGTCTCGCGCGAGACACTCTGTTGCTGCGCGCGATGGACCGCGTGGGGATTGGTGTCCTACTGTTTTATGTTTTACTTACATATAACTCACTGTTAAGCATGCAAAAAACCAGTTTACTGCTTTTCTTAGAGCTTAAATCGCTAGCTTGCATTTCAATATTCATTTCTGTTCTGTTGGAATACCCCTGGGATCATTCTGGACCTGTCCCAGAACCCAGGATGAGCAAAACCAAGCACTGGAAGTTTGACCCATACCCGCGCGCGCTGCACCCAAACCATCTCGCGATGGTCAAAGGGAGCGTTGACCAGCGCGCCAGGGCGCAATCGTCGCGCGCCCGGGCGCACTGTCGCGCGACAGTTTGGAAACCTCGCGTGACTGTTTGTCCCCGACCAGTGGCTGGCCTTGCATGGTTAACTTGATTTTAGGCTATTATTTTGTCCTGACACTGTTTATGGGGTGTTTTGTTTATTTGTTGGGCTTTTCAGCCTTTAAACTGTATATTATGACTGCATAAACTGCTTGGTTTGTCCTGGGTGTGCACTGGTCCTTCCAGAGCCCAGAGGGTTTGAGAATAAGAGCTGTGCACTTAGGCTTATTGGCGCGCGTAGGTCTTGTAGTAGCGTGCGCAGGTTTGGTCAGCATGCATTGACTTGATCAGTGCATACTGGTTTCTTCCTGTGCACGACACTCCAAAGACCAGAGCTTTCCAGTCTGTTTAAACACCCACAGGAGTCTGTTCTCATCCTATACTAACTGCTCATTCATGCCATACTTGATCACATCCTGCAAACATGTTGCAGTTTTAATCCCCGATTAACTGTTCCCCTGCCCTAATTGGCTAAAAATCGATTAATAAAAGAAGAATCGCAACGTTTTCAAAATGCCTAAGTAGAGACCGATCTCCGGATTGGGCGAGAGGGGTGCCTTAAAACCCTTCCCCTCTCGTAACCTGGCTCCCGAACCCAGATATGGTTATGACGGACCAGTACCTTAAACTTTTTCAAATCAAACAAGCGCAGCAAGTGCTTCGAAATACGGTTCCTTGGGTGTCAGACCTTCAAACCCGAGTGGTGACTCTGTATTTTTGAGCGCTTGCCACCTGCACTCGCGCTCCCTCGATCCGGGCCCATTGCCTTGGGAAAGGAACGGAATCCTTCTCCCATTTTAAGGGCATGCTACCCACAGTGGCGACTCTGCTGGGGATGATCGAACTAATATTGATCTACACTTAGAGTTTAATACACTTGTGAACAATCCTTTAAAAGTCTGTCAAAACGGTGAGTTTCGCGCTGCCGAAGGTTGGAATGGTGATTTAATAGGACCTCGTGTCCGGCCAATTTGGGGCTTTTTCGATTGTTCACTTGCGTAGTTTCCTCTAAAGATGGATTAAATAAAGTGAGCCAAATTTGAAAGAGCATTTTGCGATTTTGTGATTCTTCTTCTCTTAATCAATTTCTAGCATTCTCATTTGCATCGATGTGGGATAAGCCTCGTTGGATCGTTTTGGCAATCCGGCACGGTTTACCAGAGCCCGGGGACCCCAAATGACCAATAACCTTCGATGATAATAGGTCATGCTACCGTTTGACTGTTACTCTGCGGTTACGCGGGCAGCAGGAGGTATATCTTGGCTCTAGTCCGAGGAACCTGTTACAAGCCAAAACCAGCCTTTACATATACAAAGCATTAGAACTTTCCAAACTAGGACAGGTACCTACAGGTTAAGATCTTTTTGCATCTAACCCCATATCTGTTTATGTGTTATTGCTTTCCTTATCGTATGCACTGTACATACACTGTCTTACATAGGAGCATGCTTAAGGCTGTTTTGTCTTTCGAGTTTGTCTTGCGCTGTCTAAGACGTTGTTGGACCCGATGAGGAGTCATTCATTCTGTCGAATGTTCGTTATCAATCACAGAGTCCTTAGTTCAATGAGACTTTGAGAAATCAAAATTTACTAAGTCCTCGGCTCATGCCCAATTGAGGATTCAACCGACAATAAGGAACAACAAAGTAGTGATATTGTGTCACTGGCGCCACCCAGGTTGAAGTGCGTTGTCACTATACACCGCGGTGTTCAAGGTTAAGGTGGCATGACATCAATACCGAGTTGTTCCAAGTTCGAAGTCGAATCTTCAAAAGGGACTAGTCGAAGATTTAGTCTATTTTGACATCTTTTAGGATCTATCGATCTACTCAAGGACACATCGCCGAAAAGAATTTTGAGGATACCGGCAACGTCTGAAACTTGTGAGGCAAGCTCATCTCTGGTTCTGTACATGCATGCATGCATTCTATTCTGCGTAGGAGCATGTTTAGGGCGGCTTCTAGGTTGTCTAGCTTTCGAGTCTGTCTTATGCTTATTAGGACGCTGTTATGACCCGATGAAGAGTCGTGCATCTCGATGGTGCGCGTTGTTAATTTTTCAAAGTCCTTAGATCAGCGAGACTTCGAGAAATCTAACCTTACTAAATCCTTGGCTCATGCCTGATTGCGGTTTCAACCGAAAATAAGGAACCACAAAGTGTTGATGTCATGATATTGATGTTATTTTGGTTATCATGCTTCGCACGTACACTGCCCCGGCTAAAGCGTGTTGTCGCTGAAGCCACCCCGGTAAAGGTATCACGCCATCAATACCGAGTTGTTCCAAGTTCAAAGTCGAATCTTCAAAAGGGACTAACCAAAGACTTAGTCTGTTTTGACATCTCTTAGGATCAGTTTGATCTTTTCAAAGGATACACCCTCGAAAAGATTTTTGAGGATTTTAGCAGCGTCCGAACATCATGAGACGGACTCGTCTCTAGTTCTAGAGTCTAGGGTCGGCACCGACGACGACGTGTACATTGCATTCTAATTGCTACAGGAACGCCACTAAGCTTTCTCTTACTTTATTGTCTAATTTGAAGCCATTGCGCCGAGCAAGAGAGTACCGAAAGGAAGAGCCAAACCTACTTGGGAACGTCTTCAGAATTCGATTCAAAGACTTATCAGGCTCGAATCTCAGTCAGTTGCAACGGAGGCTTCTCCAGGTTCATTGTTGGCCGCCCTACAGTCGAGTTCTCCATCAATTTTGCAAAGAGCCACGTCGTTGGCTTCCCCTTCTTCAACACCTTCAAAGCCAGTCATGGCAGATCAACCGCTCACTCTAGAGGCTGTGCTCACAAACCTCCAGAATAGCATCACCGCTATGCAGCAAAGGGCTATCCAGACTGATGCTTCCATCGCCCATCTGAATGACCTTATCAACACTCGTCTTCCAACTCCTCTCGAAGAGGAAGGCGAGGACGATGAGGCCGATCAGGAACAACCTATCTTGGTCCCAGATCCGAATCACGAGGGGCGTCTCATTGTTCAGCTCAACCCTAGGGAGGTTCGCGCACCTGCTGCGAACCCAAATTCGGCGGGTGACATGCCTGTTTTGAATCCGGATATGGCAGCTCTCATGGCCAAGATGGTGAAGTTGGAGGAGGCAGTCTCCAAATCCGAGAAGATCAGCTCAGGGGGAATTGACTTGGATCGTCTCTGCCTGTACCCTAATGCTAGGCTCCCTGACAAATTCAAGATGCCTGACTTGGTCAAGTTCGACGGAAGTGGTGATCCCAAGACTCATCTCTATGGCTACCATGCCGCAATGAAGCTGCTGGGAGTGGAAAGTGAGGCTATGTCTCAACTGTTCCCTCAAACTCTCTCTGGGCCTGCCTTCCATTGGTTTATGTCGCTCGACATCGCCAAAAGAAGCATTTGGGAAGACATAGGGGCTGCCTTTGTCTCTCAGTACAGCTACAACTCTCAACTCAAGATGTCTATTCGAGAGTTAGAATCCACGAAGATGGAGGCAAAGGAGTCCTTCGCGGACTTTGTTAAAAGGTGGAGAGCCAAAGCCGCTCTAATGATTGAGCGCTCGAGCGAGAGAGATCAACTCCGCATTATCTCCCGCAACCTGCATCTCGACTATGCCAAGCATCTCGTGCTGGTTCAAGCATCTGCCAACTTCGAGACCTTCTTTGAATCTGGCCTAGCCATCGAGGATGTGCTACAAACTAGAGTTCTGCCAAGAGGGGCATCTTCTTCTTCTTCCACTCAAAAAGCTAAGTCAAAGGCTTACTCGGAAAATAGTAGTTCATTGTTCGGTAACAGTAACTACTCCGATACAGATACAAGTGGGAGCGATGCTCCAGCTTTCAATTCCAATCGCGCAGCCGATGTTAATCAGGTTCAAAACGCTCAAAGCTTCCGAGCCCGAACCCAACCCCGGAGTTTCTCTGTCCGCAGTGTTGGAGAAGGCAATCGAGGTTTTCACTGTCGACATCTGGTTTGACAGTGATGAGGGGCTTGCAAAGGAGAAGACTGACTGGATGAGGTCCATTGATCAAAGGAGCACAGAGTAGGTTTGGTCGAAGAAGCTGAGGAAGCCGAAGTGCTATTGCTTGGGCCTGACACTTGCTGGATCCTACCTCTTTTTGTGGAAGCTATGGATAGCTTTTTAACAATTGCATTTTCAAAACCGCGTCTAGTTTGCATTGGCATCTTGTCTGGGTTTGACACGGAGTCTTTTGCGTCTGTCTAAATCTAGCTCTGAGTCGGAGGTTGTGCCTCTTGGCCCTCCACGTCGTAGCTTTCATTTCAAGTTTCGAGTCTGCTGTACTTGGCAAACCCCGAGGGTTTTTATGATATGCATTATCTGCTTCTAAGTATTTCACTGGCTTTTATATAAACTGTGTCGACCCTGACAACGAAGGGATAGATTTCGATGGGATCATTCCCAAGGAAATGTGTTCCCTCGCCGAAAGGGAAGACAAAAGGCAGGCTCAGCCTATTAAAAAGAAGAAGTAATTTCAAATAAACTTGAAAGACAAGTATAACCTCCCGAAAGGTTCAAATTTGGTTCAAAGTTGTTCTCAGAGGAGCATTGCGCCCGGTTAGACAGGCTTGAAGAATTCATCGACGTCTTGGCGTGGTCTCATCAAGTAACGCCTCACGTTGATCCTGAGATAAAGAAGCATCAAATCCCCTGCTACCAGGTGTCAATCCAAAAAGCAGAAGCACCAAAGGCTCCGAGCCTTGCATTGTGTTCAAAAGCAACGACAGTGGCGTTCCGCCAAGTACAAATGAGAAAATGTACAAAACGGTTTAGAACAAGGCATGTCTATCGAAGCACTCTTGACCCTGCGTCATCAAAGCCACTTTATTTGGGGCTGCAGCCAAAGGTCTTCGACCTCGACGACAACAAATTCAATACCTGGGTCAACCTGGATCAATTCAAAAGTTACTTTTCCCTGAGAGAAGCTCGTTGGGCTGAAAACCCCAAGGGTGGGTAGTTCCAAGCAAAAGTTAGAGCAGCCTGCTAGACCAAACCTATAAAGGCGGTTTAGGCAAAAATGAATAGGCAATATTCAAAAGCTCGCTAGACCGAAAACCCAAATGGGCGGTTCTAGGCAAAAGTTAGAGCATAAAAGGAGAGGTAAATACTCGAGAGTTAACCCTTAGCCTGAACTATGTTCTGACCTGATTCCCTAGCTTGGGATACGTAGGCAGTCTCTCTTTGAGACTCGATCATATCTATCAATTGGATCCATGGTTGACATTTTGGTACACATCAAAGGTCGGAGAGGATCGAGAATCAAGTTGCATTGGAGGAATCAGAGGGGGGAAAACCTTCGTCTTTCAATTTTATTACAAACTACTTCTTCAAATTGTAGGCTGAGCATAAGTCTTAAAAATATTTGAAGCATCAAAAACAGAACGAAATGCTGGCGAGGCCTAACAGCTCACAGTTTATTCTAAGTTCAGCGAAGTCTGGTGTAAGCAACCGCAACGCGTTTGTTCGAAGTAATGCGCGCTGGTCTCAAACCCGCGCACGCTTCTTACAGCAGACAGTAGCATTTAGCTAATACCCTCGAATGTCGTTCTAGGGGCTTTTGTCAAGTCTTGTCATACCATGCAAGTCATATGGACTTAATGTGACTGCACGGGGGTGTCGGTTTTAGTCCGAGCCTATACGAGTCATCATCTGTGTCTTATGTCCATCTTTGTGACATTTTTCCAGTTTTTCAATTGTCATGTCGGGATGCTTTTCTCGATTTTGTTTGGTTTGTACAGGTCTTTGTACCTCTTACACCTTTCGCAAGTGTCAGTTTCACCTGTTTAGGAATGTTGTGAGTTTTGGCTCATTAATGCCCAAAATTTCATTATTTCCGCTTGTCTAAGGGTCTGTGTTGTATCCTGGGGCTTTTTCTCCCCTTTTCGTTCGAGCTAGGCGAGTCTGTACATATGTGCGCATGTCTGTGTGTCGATTCAAAGCACTTGTCAATGCAAATTAGATATTAGTGGTTAGTTTTTGCATTCTCTTCAAACACTTGCAAAGAGAGTCAATAAACTGGAAAACGCGATTGTTACATTGCTACCCTAGTATCCGTAATCCGTAAGTAGCGGAATCTCTTGAAGCAGCAAGGGCACGTCAGCCCAAGGCCAAGCAAAGCATCTCTGGGGCACATCTGCCCAAGCATCGCGGAAAGGGCACGCAGGCCCAATTCCATTACTAAAGCATCAACTGGGGCACGCCAGCCTGTTCAGCGTCTATCTATCTGGGTGCGCATCTCAAAAGTAACAGACAGTACAGTAATGGGGCTCAGTGGTAGTCCTTAGGTGTCGTTGTCCTCCTAGGAGCCGCCCTAAGCTTGCATCTGCATTTTCAATATTATACACGTCATTGCATATTGTGTATATTAAATGTTGTAAGCAGGAAGGTGGCCAGAATGGTTGCCATCATAAAATTTGTGTGTCGAAGGATGAGATGCAATCTCCTGCGGTTTTGATTCTATTTGGTTAGTGGAGGCGATGGAAATCTCCCTATCTCTCAATTTGTGTGCCGAAGGATGCGATGCAATCTCCTGCGGTTTTGATTCTATTTGGTTGGCGGAGGCGATGGAAATCTCCCTATCTCTCGATTTGTGTGCCGAAGGATGCGATGCAATCTCCTGCGGAACCATCCATGACAGCCGGTCCGGTCCAATTTCCAAAGGCTCGATCACTTTGTATAGCGATCCGCTAGTTCAAATCAACGACAGCCGGTCTTGTCCAATTTCCAAAGGCTCGATCACTTTGTATAGTTATCCGCCAGTTCAAATCAACGACAGCCGGTCCTGTTGTAGACACCCCAATCTGGATCTCCCAATCGTTTTACTTTGTTTTACAGTTTTCTTGTTTCCCCGATGATGAAATCGGATCAAACGAGCTTGGATTGGGGATGGATTGAGCTTGGAATGCTTAGAACCCTACTTGAACCTTTTGAACCCTTCAGAACCTTCAGTCAAACCCTAGAGTCAGGTTTGACCGTCGCGCGATCCTTCATGTTACTCGCGCGATACTCAGCTTGCCAGGTGTGGTCAAAGTCAAACTGTTGTCTGCTGACCCTCGCGCGATGGTTCCCTCCTGTCATTATCACATAATCCAACTGGACTTGTGATGATTGGGTGTCACATGGGCTGGAACCCCGTTTTCCTCAGCTGAACAGGGTTTTGGCAGGCTACACCCTCACACCCTCACAACCACTCCCACTCACCTTGTTGGCTAGTCTATCCACCAAGTTGTGACCAGCCTTGTTGGCTGGTTGCAAAGCCTTGTTTTGCCACCACCTAGCCCTTCCACTTCCCCTATAAATGCCCCCATTGGTCTTCCATGTTAAGGGTTCCAAGAAAATGATTAAGAAGTCTAATTACCCTTCACAAGGCAATTAGCATTCTAGCACAAAGTCACTAACCTAAACCACTTCCTAGGTTTCCAATTAAGTGTTCTACACATACACTTAGTCAAAGGCTTCACCAATCAATCCAATCCATTTCCAAACCCCTTTCCAAGCAAAGGTATAATGTTTAGCCTGTTTCTGTTTTGATCCCTGAGGGGGGCTGACAGGACCAAGGCTGGTAATTAATACCATGTCCTGGTCCTAAAGCCAGCAGAGTTACAAGAATCTGTGACGGCTAAACCCTCGCGCGATGGTCCACAATGCTCGCGCGACACTTGTGTCAGCAAGAGAATGGTCCTCGTGGGGAAGGGAGGCTGGTCTTTCATATTTTGCAATATTAGCATGCCTGTTGTACTTTATTTTGATTTTTTAGATCACTGTTATGCATGCAAAACCAAAAAATAGTAGCTTAGTTGTTTGTTTTGAATAGCATGGAATGCCCTTGGGTCTTCCTGGATCTGTCTCAGGACCCCAAGCATGCAAAGCAATTCCTGGAAGTCCAGTCAGGAATGTCACGCGAGACTCATTCTCTATCGCGCGACAGTTCTGTTTATTCCGGAAATGGCCCTTGCATGGGAAACTAGGCCCTTGGCCTCCTTTTATCCCCCCCCCCCCCCCCCCACTGTTTAGGGGTTGTGTTTTCCTTTATTCAGTTCCATTTTCAAGCTGTTTGTAATAATTAGTATTTTACAGTCCCTTTGATGAACTGCTTGGTTTGCCTCCTGGGTGTGCACTTGTCCTTCCAGAGCCCAGAAGGGGATGAACTTGGAACTTTGGTGAGATGACAACACTCGCGCGAGGGTTTGAGTGTCTCGCGCGATGGTTCTCTTGCATGCAGATTTGTTCATGCATGCAAGTTGGCCATCGTGCAGGACAAATTCATCCCGAGCCTGGTTTTGGCATTTGATCGTTGTTTTAGGTCTCGTCCCATTTATTACTCATCATGCCATCCATCCATGCTATTATCTGATCACATCCTGCAAATTGTTACAGTTTTAATCCCCGATTAACTGTTCCCCCACCCTAATTGGCTAAAATTAATTAAAAGAAGAAGAATCACAAAAGTTTTCATAAAAATGCCTAAGTAGAGACCGATCTCCGGATTGGGCGAGAGGGGTGCCTTAAAACCCTTCCCCTCTCGTAACCTGGCTCCCGAACCCAGATATGGTTATGACGGACTGGTTTCCTTAACTTTTTCAAACAAAATAGCGCGGCAGGTGCTTCGAAATACGGTTTCTTGAGTGTCGGACCCTCAAAAACTCAAGTGGCGACTCTGTATTTTTGAGCGCTTGCCACCTGCGCTCGCGCTCCCTCAATTTCCAAAAAAGGGCCGCAACGGCAGGAAGGAACGAAATCCTTCCTCCGAAGGGCATGCTGCCCACAGTGGCGACTCTGCTGGGGATTAATCGAACCAATATTAATTCATACTTAGAATTTAATACGCTTGGGAACAATCCCTTAAAAACCTATCAAAACGGTTAGCTTCTCGCTGCCGAAGGTCGGGATGGTGATTTAACAGGACCTCGTGTCCGGCCATTCTAATCTGGGCCTTTTCCGATTGTTCGCTCGCGTAGTTTTTTCTAAACATGGACTAAATAAAGTGAGCC
This sequence comes from Rhododendron griersonianum, assembly GCA_018127125.1. NCBI lineage: Eukaryota > Viridiplantae > Streptophyta > Magnoliopsida > Ericales > Ericaceae > Rhododendron > Rhododendron griersonianum. The sequence goes on from CM030791.1 coordinate 40,194,701, forward strand.
AAATTTGAAAAGGCGTTTTCACAATTTTGTGATTCTTCTTCTTTTACCAAATTTTAGCATCTCATTTGCATCGATGTGGGATAGGCCTCGTTGGATTGTTTTGGCAATCCGGCACGGTTTACCGGAGCCCGGGGACCCCGAATGACCAACAACCTTCGACGATGATGGGTCATGCTACCGTTCGACTATTACTCTGCGAATACGCGGGTAACGGGAGGTATATTTGTGGCCCTAGTCCGAGGAACCTGTTATGAACCAAAACCGGCCTTTTGCCTATACAAAGCATTAGAACTCTCCAAACTAGGACAGGTACCCACAGGTTAGGATCTACGTGCATCTAACCCTGTAAATGCCTATGTGTTACTGCTTTTCTTATCGCATGAACTGTACATACATCTCGTTCAGCGTAGAAGCATGTCTAGGATGGCTCCTAGGTTCTCGATCTGTTCCGAGTCTGTCTTTAGGCTTAGTAGGACACTGTCATGGCCCGATGAGGAGTCGTGCATCTCAGTGGTGCGCATTATCATCTTTAAATCCTGTTACGGTGGGGCTTTAGGAAATCAGAAGCTTTTCTACACCTTTGCCCGTGTACCTGTTTAGGGTTTCAAACGAAAAACGAGGAACCACGGAGTAAGATGCCATGATGCTTATACCAAAAGGTAACAAGTGCCTCGTCACTTACGCCACCCGGCTAATAGCACAGTGCTGCTCACGCCAATCTGGTTATGGCATCATGATATTCATACCGAGTTGTTCTGGCTTCAGAAACTTGAAACCCCGAACATCGAAATGGACAAAAGTTTAGGCTCCTTTTTGACATCCTTTAGGACCGCTCATTCCAAACAAGGATACATCTTCGAAAAGAATTCTGAGGGCCTAAAACAGTGTCCGAAGCGTCGTGAGACAGACTTGTCTTCTGGTTCTAAAGTCTAGGGTGACACTGACGACGTTGGCTGCATCCGCTTTAGTCTTTTATTTAGATTAAAGTTACTGCAGGACCCTTATTAAACCTCATTTTACCTTTCTAAGCAAAGATCTGAATCATTGCACCACCAAGGAAAGTATCGAGGCCAGTTGCCAAACCCGCTTGGGAACGTCTGCATCTGAATCCGGTTCAAAGGCTTGTCAGGTCACAATCCCAGTCAGTCGCCACGGAAGACTCTCCGCACACTCTGTTGACTGCTCTACAGTCAGATTCTCAGGCAGGTTCACCACCGGTTTTACAGGAAGGGCGTCCGACTACCCCAGCATCCGCATCAAGCAGCTCTGAACCACCTGTCACGATGGAATGGCCACAGCCAGAACCTCTTACCTTGGAGACCATGCTCATGAACCTTCAGGACAGCATCACCACCATGCAACAGAGGGCAGCTCAGACAGATGCTAACATTGCCCGCCTGAACGACCTCATCCACACTCGCCTTCCGCCCCCTCTCGAGGAAGAAGGTGAGGACGATGAGTCTGACCAGGAGCAACCCGTCTTGGTTCCAGATCCGCTTCATGCAGGACGTCTCATGGTGCTGAACCCGAGGGAAGGCCGCAGGCCCGCTGCAAACCTTGCAGGTGGTAGACTGCTTCCAAACCAAGAAGAACCAGCTCAAAATCCGGATGTGGTCGCACTCATGGCCAAGATGATCAAGCTGGAGGAATCCATTGCTAAGACAGAAAAGATCAGTGCCGGAGGGATCGATCTGGATCGCCTTTACCTGTATCCCAATGCCAGGCTTCCTGAAAAATTCAAAATGCCGGACTTGGCTAAGTTCGATGGGAGCGGTGACCCCAGGACTCATCTCTACAGCTACCACGCCGCTATGAAACTTCTTTCTGTCGAGCCGGAGGCCATGTCGTAGCTTTTCCCTCAGACCCTTTCAGGCCCTGCTTTCCATTGGTTTTTGTCACTCGACATTGCCAAAAGGAGGACTTGGGAGGACATTAGGACTGCGTTTATTTTGCAGTACAACTACAACTCCCAGCTGAAAATGACTACCCGGGAACTTGAATCCACCAAAATGGAAGCTAAGGAGTCCTTTGCGGACTTTGTCAAAAGGTGGAGAGCTAAAGCTGCACAGATGACTGATCGCCCGAGTGAGAAGGATCAGCTCCGTATCATTTCCCGCAATCTCCAACCAGACTATGCTAGGCATCTGGTCCTGGCTCAGGCATCTGCCAACTTTGAAACCTTCTTCGACTCTGGCCTGGCCATTGAAGATGCTCTGCAGAGTGGGATTCTATCAAAGGGAGAATCCTCACACGCCACCAAGTCAAAGCCTCGGGCTTATTCTGGGAACGCAAATGCGCTGTTCGGAATGGGAACTTACTCCAACACGGCAACCGCCGGTACCAACACCACTTCCTCCAGCACTGCTAATCACATTGCGGATGTCAATCAAGTCCAGACTCCGCAGAATAACCGGCCTCGGAACCAACCCCGCAGTTTTCCGCCATCGAGGTACCTCTATCCTCAGTCTTGGAAAAGTTGGTCAAATCAGGGCATCTCAAACCCCTGGATCCAACTCATCTCCCCAAGAACCCTTTACCCGGCTTCAAAGCTAACCTTTACTGTGCTTACCATCAAGGAGCGGGTCATCTCACTGACTCCTGCTTTCGCCTCCGTCATGCAATCCAGGATCTCATTGACGATGGCACGCTGGAAACCCCTCCACCACCTCAGAAACCCAATGTCATTGCCAACTCTCTTCCCAAGCACAACGCTGTACCACATATCAGCCAGATATCCCTCAGCTCCACTTATATCAACCCCAGCTCCACCATATTCAACGCCACTGACTATATAGCCTCAACCGATCAACCCAGGCCCATCGTACCTTTCCCGCTCGAATCATCCACCGAGATTTCTTATATACATGTGATTGAAGGCCAGGTTGTTGACACTGATGCGCCTTCAGAACCTTTACAAGCTGGATCTCCTGTCTTCGATGAATCTGTCAGCTCTCTCTTCCATCAATCAATCCCTGCTGTACAGATCAATTCTACCTCGTCGCTTGACAGTCCGTACGCAACCATCGCTGGCCCGTTTCCTGATCCCTACCAGCCTTGGGTGCCTCCCTCAGATAACAACATGCAAGCTACTGGCTGGGCCATAGCAGACAACTGGGACTATGCCATTCCTCTGATCAACGAGTGGTCAAGTTTTGAAACGGACGGGATTCCTCCACAACCCGAAAATATCCCGTTTGATCAAGCCTGGTATGATGGCTGGTTGGCTGGTTATGAAGCGGCCATGCTCGATCCTCTGGATGGGTTCTCCTTATACATGCTGTTCAACCCAATTGAACCTCCAGTTCTAGAAGCAGAGTATTACTGGGATCCTGAGCCAACTTGGAATGCTCCCATGGCCATTGACCCTAACCCCCTTCAAGGCTATGCTATACCAGACTACATGCTTCACTACGCAGAGGACGAACTTGTCCAGGAAGATCCACGGGCCCTGGGAGACCACGTTTCCCTTTTTAGTTCGGTCTTTCATTCAGTTTGTGATACTGATGCTGACGCTGACTATGACCCCTGCTCCTACATTGTCGATGAGGAAAATCCCCGCCCTCAGGTGCCTTACCCCAACAACAGGGACTGCAGTATCATGGTCACGGACCGCGTTCTGCCTGCTAATCTTTGGGAAGTGGAGGACATAGTGGATGTCCAAGTTGGAAATGAAGTCTGGGCTGTCAATCGTTCCCTGGCTGACACTGGTCATTGGGATGTTCCCTTTATTGCAAATCTGGAGCCTGTTGCTGAAGTGGCTGCTGTGAAAGACTTGAGCTTCTGGGACTCCTTGCTGATGAAAGATCTGGCTGAGGATCAGGGCTTAGACATGGAAGTGCCCGTCTCTGCACCAACTACTGACAAGGGAAAGCGCAAACTGGGAGATGTCCCTGCTGACCTCTGGGATGTGAAGGAAGACCCTCAAGTCGTGCCCTCTTTGGGGAACGTTCACAATGTTACAAGGAGTGGATGGATTTTTCAGCCTGCTAATCTGCAGGTCGGGAGTTCTTCCAATCCTGCTAATCAAAGGAACGAACCTGTTTCTTTCCCAAGGTCTGCACCTCTTGAGGTATCAGCTGGCAATCCGATTCCTGACTTAGTTCAGCGGCAACTTGAGCGGATTCCTGCCGCAATTTCTATCTGGGGACTGATCTGTTCGTCCAAGGAGCATCGTCAGAGGCTGTGTCACGCCCTATCCCGCCTTGAAGTCCAGGCCGACGTCACGCCAGAGGCAATGATATCTCTCATCCTCCCTTCAACCTCCAAGCATACAGTGATCTTCACAGACAAGGATCTGCCAATCGAAGGAGTCGACCACAACCGCCCTTTGTACATCACCGTCAAGTGTCGAGGACTCTGGGTCCCGACTGTTCTTATTGACAACGGCTCCGCTATCAACGTTTGCCCTCTGAGGGTCGCTTATCGTTTAGGACTCACCAAGAAGGACCTTGCACCTTCCAATTTGGCTGTCAAGGCATATGACGGCACCCGTCGCGTAGTCGAGGGTATTTTAAAGCTCAAACTCGATGCTGAGGGTTTTGAGATGGACGTGGAGTTCCATGTCGTGGACATTCCCGCGACTTTCAATCTTCTGTTGGGCAGGCCGTGGCTCCATCGGTCCGACATCATGGCTATGCCGTCTACTCTCCACCAAAAGGTTATTCTGGGGCTACCGACCGGTACTTTAACTATCTGCGGGGACTTTGGCATCCGCCCGCTCAAGGAGGATGGGACTCCTGTTTTGGGAATTCAACACGGCGAAGAAGACGTCGACCTTGAGGGTTTCTCTTTTGATACTTCAGGCACTGTGATGGCCATTAATGTGGACGGGAACTTCCTCATAAGCTCGGTCGCGCTGGACATTATGAAGAGGATGTCTTATTTTCCAGGCATTGGTTTAGGTTCTCGCCGTCAAGGGGTCCCGGAGTTCCCTACTTTTCCTTTCAACGAAGGCCGCTTTGGTTTGGGGTATATCGCCTCTGCCAAAGATGCCAAGCGGAGGAAATATATGGGAAAACCTCGGACCCTCTGCAGCGGTCCCAAATTTGTACGTGAGATGGGAAATGCCGCTTACACTGGGCAGGCTGAGCCCTTTATTCATTCCGAAACCGGGGAGCTGCTGCCTGGGTTTGAGATTTTCGCTGATGACACCTGGTCAAGCAGTGATGATGAACCAGCAAAGGAAGAATTCAAGAGGAAGCTTAATCAGGAGAAGATCAAGACCGACTGGCTGGGATCTATCAATCAGGGGAATTTGGAGCTGCTGTTCCAGGAATTCTCCCAAGTGGGTTTGGTTGGGGAAGCTGAAGAGGCCGAAGTGCTCATGCTCGGGCCCGACGCCCTCGAGGATCCCACCTCTCTCATTGTGAAAGCCAAGGGCTCTCTAAATAATTGCATTTTCAAGCCACGCCTGACTTGCATTGACGACACTTCTAAGTTTGAGTCTGAGTCTGGGTCTGAGTCTGAGTCTGAGTCTGTTTCGTCCTCTAAGTCTAGCTCTGAGTCGGAGTTTGTGCCTCTAGGCCCTCCACGTCATAGCTTTTATTTTGAGTTTGACTCTCTTGTACTTGGTGAGCCTTCAGGGGCTTGTGAAATGAACAAAGCATCTTTTGACTATTTCAATGATCTTTATATAAACTGTGTCGACCCTGACGATGAGGGGATAGATTTCGATGGGGACATTCCCAAGGAAATCCGTGCCTTCATCGAAAGGGAGGACGAAAGGCATGCTCAGCCATTAAAAGAAGAAATAGTTTCTATAAATTTGAAAGATGAAAACGATCCCCGAATGGTTCAAGTGGGCTCCACACTTTCACCAGAGGAGCATCGCGATATCAAAGAGCTGCTTACCGAGTTCAGTGACGTTTTTGCGTGGTCTCATCGAGATATGCCCGGAATCGATCCCGAGATTGTGGAGCATCGCATTCCTTTGTTTCCAGATGCCAAGCCTGTGAAGCAGAAACTCCGACGGATGAGGCCGGATTGGGTTCAGAAGATTAAGGAGGAGGTTACTAAGCAGATTGACGCTGGCTTTCTCATGGTCTCTCAGTATCCTACATGGGTGGCCAACATTGTCCCTGTTCCTAAGAAAAATGGCCAAATTCGAGTTTGCGTTGATTATCGGGACTTGAACAAAGCAAGCCCCAAAGACGATTTTCCCCTGCCACACATCGATGTGCTTGTGGACAATACTGCGGGGCACGCTTTGCTCTCGTTCATGGATGGCTTCTCTGGCTACAACCAAATTCTCATGGCACCCGAAGACCGTGAGAAAACCACGTTTATCACTGAGTGGGGGACTTATTGCTATCTCGTCATGCCTTTCGGCTTGAAGAACGCCGGGCCCACTTATCAGCGAGCCACTACCACCATCCTGCATGACATGATGCACAAAGAAGTCGAGGTCTACGTCGATGACATGATCGCCAAATCCAAAACTCGAGAAGGTCATGTTCCTGTGCTTAGGAAGTTCTTCGAGAGATTACGAAAGTTTCGTATGCGTCTAAATCCTCAGAAATGCACCTTTGGGGTTACACCTGGTAAGATGCTTGGTTTCATGATCACTTCTCGTGGAATTGAGGTCGACCCGTCGAAAATCAAAGCAGTCCTTGATATGAAGCCATCGGATTCTGAAAAGGGGGTGCGAAGCTTTTTGGGAAATGTATAGTTCATCAGCAGATTCATCGCTAAGTTGACTCTAACTTGCGAGCCGATGTTTCGTCTATTGAAGAAGAATACTCCATTTGTTTGGATAGACAAGTGCTAGGCGGCTTTCACCTCCATTCAAACCTACCTGCAGAACCCTCCGGTTTTAATGCCACCAGTGCCAGGGAAACCCTTGATACTTTACTTGTCTGTAAATCCTTCGTCTATGGGGTGTTTGCTAGCTCAAGAGGGAGAAAAGGGAGTCGAAAAAGCCATTTACTACCTGAGTAAGAAGATGGTTGGCGCTGAAGAATGCTACACCGCTCTTGAAAAGACGTGTTGGGCTCTTGTGTGGGCATCCAAGAAATTGAGACACTACATGCTAGCTTACCCAGTGAAGTTGATTTCTCGAATGGATCCTCTCAAGTATCTGTTTGAGAAGCCTGCGCTCACTGGTAAGCTAGCACGCTGGTTGCTTTTGCTCGCAGAGTTTGACCTCGAGTATGTCACTAGGAAGTCTGTCAAGGGACGCGCGGTCGCCGAATTCCTGGCTGATCATCCTGTCAATGGGCCAGAGGACTCGGATTTTGCATTTCCAGATGAAGGGATAATGGCGATTGTCAAGGACACCTGGACCCTTTATTTTGATGGAGCAGCCAATCAGAAGGGATACGGGATTGGAGTTCTGCTAATAACCGCTGAAGGTGCTCATATTCCGCTGGCATTTAAACTCAATTTCGATGTCACGAATAACCAAGCTGAATATGAGGCCTGCATTGTTGGCATGGAAGCTGCTCTGACGCTTGGTGTGGAGAAACTCGAAGTCATTGGTGATTCCAACCTTGTCGTTTCTCAGGCTAACGGGGACTGGAAAGTTCGGGAGGACAGATTGAAGCCTTATCACCAAGACCTAGAGGACCTCATTCCTCGTTTCAACAAAGTCACGTTCACGCACATCCCTCGGATGAAGAATTAGTTCGCTGATGCTCTAGCAACTCTGGATTCCATGGTCGAGCTTCCGATTGGTGTCAAGCTTCGACCTATTCTGATTGAACAGCGGGACTTGCCTGCTTATCAGTACATCAACGCCGTCGATGATGGCCTACCCTGGTATCATGACATTTGGAATTTCATTGAAAGTGGTCAGTTCCCGCCTGACACCACTAAGAAGGATCAAACAGCGCTGCGAAGATTGGCTGCTCAATACATTATCTGTGGGGGGAAGCTGTATCGGAGATCTTACTGCGGAATGCACAAGCTCTGTGTCAGTGGTACTGAGGCCATCAAAATCATGGAGGAAATTCACGAGGGAGTTTATGGCCCTCACATGAGCGGGGTCATGCTCGCCAGAAAAATCCTGCGACAGGGTTACTTTTGGTCTACCATGGAATCTCAGTGTGTGGATTATCTACGCCGCTGCCATAGGTGTCAAATCCATGCCAATCTCATGCATGTCCCTCCTTCTAAACTGTTCGGCATGACATCGCCTTGGCCCTTTTCTGTTTGGGGTATCGATTTTATCGGCATGATCAGGCCTTCTGCTTCGAACGGGCATCGGTTCATTTTGGTGGCAATAGATTACTTCACCAAGTGGGTCGAGGCTGAATCTTACAAGACCCTGACGGCGGTTCAGGTTGCTCAGTTCATCCGAAAGAACATCATCTATCGGTACGGGGTTCCACAGGCGTTCATTTCTGATAATGGGGTCCATTTCAAAGGCAGGGTGTTAGAACTTTTCGAGGAATTCTAGATTCAGGTTCATCACTCAACGGTCTATCGCCCTCAGACGAATGGGGCGGTTGAGGCAGCCAACAAGAACATCAAGACTATCATCAAGAAGTCCGCAGAGTCCGCCAGGGACTGGCACGAGCAGCTGCCTCTAGCTCTTTGGGGGTATTGCACGTCAATTCGAACATCAACAGGGGCCACCCCTTTTTACCTAGTCTATGGGATGGAAGCTGTGCTTCCCATCGAGCTTGAAGTACCGACTTTGAGGATCATGGCTGAATGTGAACTCACGGAGTCCGAATGGCTTAGTGGGAGATTTATTGAACTTATGCTCTTTGATGAGAGGAGGCTTCGTGCCTTGTATCACGTTCAGGGGTATCAGTGCAGGATTGCTTGGGCATTCAACAAGAAAGTGAGGTCTCGTGACTTGGCTGAAGGGGATATGGTCACAAAGGAAATCCGGGCTCCCATTTTCGATCTACGTGGTAAGTTCCGCCTGAAGCGCGCAGGACCTTACATTATCAAGACCATCCTTTCGGGTGGGGCGGCTCAGCTCATTGATCTGGACGGCAACGAGTTCAACACTCTAGTCAACCTGGATCAACTTAAACGTTACTATCCTTGAGAGAAGCTCGTTGGGCCGAAAACCACAAGGGTGGGCGGTCCCAAGCAAAAATTAAAGCTAGCCTGCTAGACTGAAAACCCAAGGGGGCAGTTTAGGCAAAAATAAATAGGCATTCGATCAAAGCTCGCTAGACTGGAAACCTGCAAAGGCAGTTCTAGGCAAAAATTAGAGCGCAAAAGGAGAGCCAAAATACACGAGCGAACCTTAGCCTGAACTACGTTTTGACCTGATTCCCTAGCTTGGGATACGTAGGCAGTCTCTCTGTGAGATTCGGTCACAATCAATCAACTCGATCCAGGGTTTTTATTCAAAAGTGTACCTCAACATTCAAACGACGTGGTGTTCAACACTTGGACCAAAAAGGAGAAAATTCTTAATCTTTCACCTTTATTCAAAACTATTATTTCTATTACAAAGGCTGAGCAGGGCCCTAAGAAAAAAAACAGTAAAGCATCAAAAACAGAATGGAATGCTAAGAGGCCCTCACGGGCTCACAATTTATTCTAGATCAGTGGAGTTGTGTCAGGAGTTAGTCTGTGTTTTGTCTCCTTGCAACCTCTTCTCTTAGTGTGGGCACACGACCCAAAAATCCCCGCGTTCCTGGGTGTGGGAAAATTCCGGGTGCGCCCTTTTTGGAAAGCGCGGCGAGACGCTTCGCAAATCAGAGAGTCGCCACTCGGGTTTTGCGGTTAGTACCCAAGAAACCGTCCTTTTGAAAACGTTTGGACCACGTTTGTTTGATTTTGAAAAAGGCTTTTGTAGACTGGACCGTCGTCACCTTCGATCTTGAGGTTCGGGAGCCAGATTACGAGAGGGGAAGGGTTTTATGGCACCCCCCTCGCCCAGTCCGGAGACCGGTCTCTACTCAGGCATTTTGTAAAGCATTTGCATTTTTCTCTTTATTTGATCATTCTTTTAACCAGTTAGGGCGGGGGAACAGTTAATAGGGATTAAAACTGTAAACAAGTTGCATTTATGTACAAGACCGGTGGCAAAATGTTTATGGATGATGATGTTTGATCTAAGCAAATATAATAGATTGAGAACAAGCTTTTGTGGACATTTTAAGCGGACTAGAACACACTGACCATGAAATGTTGCACACAGGATCTAGCACTGGCCAAGCCACTGCATGCAGTCATGACCTGCGTGCGCCACACCACAACTGGCGTGCGCCGGTAAGCCTAAGACCACAGCTTCTGTTGTCAACCCTCTGGGCTCTGGAAAGGACCAGTGCACACCCAGGACAAGCCACGCAGTTTGATATAAGTTACTAAGCTATTACAGACAGATTAATGGGCTAAAAGCCACCAAATAGACAGAAAACCCCTTAAACAATGAGGGGAGGATGATCAAAGGCCTGGATGGAAGATCCATGCAAGGGCCAAGCCACTGGAACACGAACCACTACCGTACGCCACTCAAGGAGCGCCGTACGCCAGTAAGTCTCTTGGTTCCAATGCTTTGGCTTTGCACATTCTGGGCTCTGGAACAGGACCAGAGGGACCCAGAAGGCCAAACTAAGCAAAAAAACAGATGGAAGAGAAAGCAGTTCTAAATACAGAAAATAATAAACTGGTTTTAGCATGCAGCAAGGTGATCACAGCTTAAATAATGCAAGAAAACAATGATCCATGATCCCCACACCAGTTTTGCACGTACTACCATTACTAGCGTACGGCACTCAGTACCGGCGTGCGCCACTGATCATTGTGCACGGTTTTTGAAACCTTGCCAGCATTAGGGCCAGGACTGGTATAGATTACCAGCCTTGGCTCTGCTAGCCCCCCTCAGGGGTCAGAACAGAAAACAGAAAGCAAAGTTGGTATACCTTTTTGCTTGTGAGTTTTGAGGGATTGTTTGAGCTTGAGCTTGAGAGTTGAAGGTTGGAAGATGATTGTGGCAAGGGTTATGGATTGAGGTGAGTGTTCTTCACTTACTCTTTCTATGGGAAAAGAAAGGAAGCAAGAACACTTAAGGAGAAGAAGACAAGAGGGTTTTTTTGCCTTAATGGAACTAACCAACCTTTGTGAACCAACCAACCCTTGTAAGGGTGAAGGAGAGGGGTATTTATAGGCCAATGAGGGCTGAGATCAGTTGGGTTAAGGGCTGGTTGAGTTAGAGAGGGAGCCTCCCATGCATTTAATGCATGGGACTAGTTGATGGAAGATGTAGGAGAGAGGGGGGAGCAGTTCTGGCCGATGCAATCATCAGGGGACTGTGGCTGACGTCAGGGTGGCAGCAAAAGTCTCGCGCGTTCAGCTGAAAAAGGTTGATTTGACTAGAATTTACTTGCGTACGCCCCTTGTTGAGTGGCGTGCGCCAGTACGCGGCGATGACTGACACATGGCAGGGCTTCCTGCGTACGCTAGTCCATCTCCTGCATACTCCAGTATGGTTTTGTTGTGGCCATTTGGTTCTGGCTTGAAGGGTTTGAAAGGGGTTCGAAGAGGTTTTGGGATGAGGCTCGGGATGCTCAAAGCTCAAACACACTCGCAAACTCAGGTTGTTCTTGACCATAATCATCATCGGGGAATCAAAAGACCGTAAATAAACTATTCCGGAAAGTCCAAAATAGGGTGTCTACAGTAGCCCCCCTTTGACGGCACTTGGAGCACCATTGTTTTGGTACAAGTAACGTCAAAGGTTTCTAGACACCCTCTCAAGGCTATCCAGAAGAAATAGAAAATGCGGACATGTATTTAAATGTACCGCCCATTGAGAGATTGAAGACGGGCGGACCATCTGAAGATCGTTAGAAAAGAGTTTGAACTCTGTTGGAAGATAGGGATGGGTGGACCATCATTGAATGGTGAGGTGGACTCTCCTGGGGAATAATCAGTTGTGGATAGATTAACGCCGCTAGGGATCAAAACCTTCTTCGGCATAAGTAATTCCAACAGTCGCGGGTAAGTCGCGTCAGGTAGGTTGAATTCCATCTGTTGGGAATCAGAGCCAATCTCCTTATCAGGGACCATCCGAGACAGAGCAATAAGACTGTTGGAAGATGCGCTAACGGTTGAGTCAGACGGACAGACTGTCATTGATTTGATTTTGGACGGACAGACCGTCGTTGATTTTAGAGTTGGACGGACAGACCGTCGTTGATTTGAAGGTTGGACGGACAGACCGTCGTTGATTTGGGGTTGGACGGACAGACCGTCGTTGATTTGAAGGTTGGACGGACAGACCGTCGTTGATTTGAGGTTGGACGGACAGACCGTCGTTGATTTGAAGGTTGGACGGACAGACCGTCGTTGATTTGAAGGTTGGACGGACAGACCGTCGTTGATTTGGGGTTGGACGGACAGACCGTCGTTGATTTGAGGTTGGACGGACAGACCGTCGTTGATTTGAAGTTGGACGGACAGACCGTCGTTGATTTGGACAGGACGGGCTGTCACTGCTGGGGATCGAACTATCTTTGGCACAAAGAATCCCAACAATCACGGGTAGGTCGCGTCAGGTAGGTTAAATTCCATCTGTTGGGAATCAGAGCCAATCTCCTTATCATGGACCATCCGAGACAGAGCAATAAGACTGCTGGAAGATGCGTTACTTGTAGACCGATGTGGACTAGGATAGGCGAACGGTGTTGTAGACTGATTGGACGGGCAGACCGTCGTCGTGGATCGATCGGACGATATTCTGATCGCCGTTGGGGGGGGTGAACGCGGGCAATATCCTGATCGCCGTTGATCGGGGTGAACGCGGGCAATATTCTGATCGCCTTTGATCGGGGTGAACGCGGGCAATATTTTGATCGCCGTTGATCGGGATGAACGCGGGCAATATTCTGATCGCCGTTGCTCGGGGTGAACGCGGGCAATATTCTGATCGCCGTTGATCGGGGTGAACGCGGGCAATATTCTGATCGCCGTTGGTCGGGGTGAACGCGGGCAATATTCTGATCGCCGTTGCTCGGGGTGAACGCGGGCAATATTCTGATCGCCGTTGATCGGGGTGAACGCGGGCAATATTCTGATCGCCGTTGCTCGGGGTGAACGCGGGCAATATTCTGATCGCCGTTGATCGGGGTGAACGCGGGCAATATTCTGATCGCCGTTGGTCGGGGTGAACGCGGGCAATATTCTGATCGCCGTTGATCGGGGTGATGACATGACTGATCATCGTTGAGATGGACGATATGGCTGATCGTCGGTGATGACATGGCTGATCATCGTTGAGGGGACGACATGGCTGATCGTCGGTGATGACATGGTTGATCATCGTTGAGAGGACGACATGGCTGATCGTCGGTGATGACATGGCTGGTCATCGTTGAATTTGAACAGGACTGGCTGTTGTTGAGGATAAAGCTAACCATGGCACGGATAGTTCCAACAATCACGGGTAGGTCGCGTCAGGTAAGTTAAATTCCATCTGTTGGGAATCAGAGCCAATCTCCTTATCATGGACCATCCGAGACAGAGCAATAAGACTGCTGGAAGATGCGTTACTTGTTGAATCGGCGGACAGACCGTCGTTGATTTGATTCCGGACGGACAGACCGTCGTTGATTTTAAATAGGACGGACGGATCGTGGTTGATTTTGAATTGGACGGATAGATCGTCGTTGATTGGAATTGGACGGATAGATCGTCGCTGATTTGAAATAGGACGGATAGATCGTCGTTGATTTGAAATAGGACGGATGGATCGTCATTGATTGGAATTGGACAGATAGATCGTCGCTGATTTAGAATTGGACGGATAGATCGTCGCTGGTTTGAAATAGGACGGATGGATCGTCGTTGATTTGAAATTGGACGGATAGATCGTCGTTGATTTGAAATTGGACGGATAGATCGTCGTTGATTGGAATTGGACGGATAGATCGTCGTTGATTTGAAATAGGACGGATAGATCGTCGCTGATTTGAAATAGGACGGATAGATCGTCGATGATTTGAATTAGGACGGATAGATCGTCGTTGATTGGAATTGGACGGATAGATCGTCGTTGATTTAAAATAGGACGGATAGATCGTCATTGATTGGAATTGGACGGATAGATCGTCGCTGATTTAGAATTGGACGGATAGATCGTCGCTGATTTGAAATAGGACGGATGGATCGTCGTTGATTTGAAATTGGACGGATGGATCGTCGTTGATTTGAAATAGGACGGATAGATCGTCGTTGATTTGAAATAGGACGGATAGATCGTCGTTGATTGGAATTGGACGGATAGATCGTCGTTGATTGGAATTGGACGGATAGATCGTCGCTGATTTAGAATTGGACGGATAGATCGTCGCTGATTTGAAATAGGACGGATGGATCGTCGGTGATTTGAAATTGGACGGATAGATCGTCGGTGATTTGAAATTGGACGGATAGATCGTCGTTGATTTGAAATAGGACGGATAGATCGTCGCTGATTTGAAATAGGACGGATAGATCGTCGTTGATTTGAATTAGGACGGATAGATCGTCGTTGATTGGAATTGGACGGATAGATCGTCGTTGATTTGAAATAGGACAGATAGATCGTCGTTGATTGGAATTGGACGGATAGATCGTCGCTGATTTAGAATTGGACGGATGGATCGTCGCTGATTTGAAATAGGACGGATGGATCGTCGTTGATTTGAAATTGGACGGATGGATCGTCGTTGATTTGAAATAGGACGGATAGATCGTCGTTGATTTGAAATAGGACGGATAGATCGTCGTTGATTGGAATTGGACGGATAGATCGTCGCTGATTGGAATTGGACGGATAGATCGTCGCTGATTTGAAATAGGACGGATAGATCGTCGTTGATTTGAAATAGGACGGATGGATCGTCGTTGATTGGAATTGGACGGATAGATCGTCGCTGATTTAGAATTGGACGGATAGATCGTCGCTGATTTGAAATAGGACGGATGGATTGTCGTTGATTTGAAATAGGACGGATGGATCGTCGTTTGAGTTCGGACAGGCTCTGCTTGAGGAAATAGTGAACCGGGATGGAATCACGGATCAGGGCAATCATGGGCTGCCTGCCGGGAATGGGTCTCAATGCTGATTTGCTTTGTTTGCCAGTGCCGCAACACTGACGATAGAAACGCCTCAATGCCGGTTTGATTTGATTTGAAAGCCTCCACGTGCTTTGGATTGATTTTGATTTGATGCACTTTCCTGCTTTTGACATTTGATATGCAATATGCAACGACAATACATGCTAAACACATATGTACAAATTGAAAATGCAAAGGCTAACTAGGGCGGCTTCTAGAGGACGGGACGACACAAACGACGACCAGGAAAATTTTTATGATTGAGGGCTACCACTGAGCTACACTTTTGCTTTACTGCTTTGATTTGAGTTGCGGGCCTACAGGTCCAGGTAGGTAACTTTCGAGTGGGTTAGAGGTTTGCTGCTTTGATTTGAGGTGCGGGCCTGCGTGCCCAAGTAGATAACTTTTGAGCGGGTTAGATCACCTTGTGACTTGCTTGATTTGCTTTTGCGTTGGGCCCATTTACCCCTCTGTACTTGACGATTTGCTGCTTGCTTGGACCATGGACGCCGTAGTGGCGCTGTAAAAGTTGCATTATTCTCGGTTCATTGGAGATAGAGTATAAACCAATCGCTAATATCCAACTTTCATTGATGAGCGAATCGAGTTGACACACAGACATACGCACACGTGTAGACTGCCTAGCTCGGAAGAATGGGGAAGAAGAGTCCTAGGATACAATGCAGACTCTTCGACACATGGGCAATAATGAAATTTTGGGCATTAACAGGCCAAAATCCAAAATATCCCTAGATAGGTGAAACTGACACTCATACACAGTCAAATATGTACAAAGGCCTTTGTGAATAAATGAAACAGAGAAGAAAGCCCCGGAAAGGGCAATAGACCGAAAAATAGAAAAACGTCGCAAAGATGGACAAAATACAAGAAGGGATGACTCGTATAGGCCCGGACTGAAACCGACACCCCCGCACAGTCACATTAGGTACACATGACTTGCACGGCATGGAAAACTTGGCAAGAGCCCTTAAAACCAATTTCGAGGCACCGAAACCTTGGTTTTAACTTGAAATTCCCACCGGGGGTTCAAAATCGTTGTTAGGCGTGATGGCTGCCCAAACGCAATATGCTGCGGGAATTGGAGAAGCGCGCGTAGGTTTGAGACCAACGCGTGTCACTTTGAGCAAACGTGCGTGAGTCTCAAACTAGCGCGCGTGACTGGAAAGCTGCTCAAACTAGACTTCGCTGAACTTAGAATAAACTGTGAGCCCATTGGGGCCTCTAGCATTTCGTTCTGTTTTTGATGCTTTAAATATATATTTTTTTTAGGGCTTTTGCTCAGCTTTGAAATTGAAGTAGTATTTTGAAACAAGATTGAAAGATGAAAGGATTCCCCCCCTTTTGTTTCTGATGAAGCTTGTTATGTTCCGACTACGGTGCTGCACTAAAGCCTTGGATCAAATTGATGGATTGTGACCGAATCTTGAAGAGAGACTGCCTACGTATCCCATTTAGGCGACCATTGCGGTGTACCAAAGCCGTAAACCTGTGATCCAATTGATAGAATATGACCGAGTCTTGAAGAGAGACTGCCTACGTATCCCACATTTGGGGAATCAGGTCAAAACGTAGTTCAGGCCAAGGTTCTCTCGTGTGTTTTACCTCTCCTTTTACGCTCTAACTTTTGCCTAGAACCGCCTTTTCAGGTTTTCGGTCTAGCGAGCTTTCGACTTTTGCCCATTTATTTTTGCCTAGACCGCCTCCTTAGGTTTTCGGTCTAGCAGGCTGCTCTAACTTTTGCTTGGAACCGCCCACCCTTGTGGTTTTCGGTCCAACGAGCTTCTCTCAGGGAAAAGTGGCTCTTGAATTGATCCAGGTTGACTAGAGTGTTGAATTTGTTGTCGCCGAGATCGATGATCTTTGGCTGCAGCCCCAGATAAGATGGCTTTTGATAGTGCAGGGTCCTGACTGCTTCAATTGAAAATGCCTCGCTCCAGGCCACTTTTGCGCCTTTCTAATGTGCGCTTGATGGAATGCCGCTGACGATGTTTTGAACATGGTACGAGGCCTGGAGCCTTCTGAGCTTCCGCTTTCTATCTTGGCATCCGGTGGCAGGGGATTTGATGTTTCCTTATCTCATGATCAACGCCAGGTGCGTCTTTGTGAGACCATGCCAAAACGTCGATGAATTCTTTGACCCTGTCTGATCGGGCACGATGCTCCTTTGGGGGACAGCGTTGAGCCAATTTTGAACCATCTGGGGCCAAGTGCTCCTTTGGGGGACAGCGTTGAGCCAATTTTGAACCATCCGGGGGCCAAGTGCTCCTTTGGGGGACAGCGTTGAGCCAATTTTGAACCATCCGGGGCCAAGTGCTCCTTTGGGGGACAGCATTGAGCCAATTTTGAACCATCCGGGGGCCTACCTTATCTTTCAAGTTTATTGAAACTACTTCTTCTTTTAATCGGCCGAGCATGCCTCTCGTCTTCCCTTTCGGCGAGGGAACACATTTCCTTGGGGGTGACCCCATCGAAATCTATCCCTTCGTCGTCAGGGTCGACACAGTTTATTCAAAAGCCAGCAAAAGTACTTATAAGCAAGATAGTGCATATTATAAAGAAAGCCCCACGGGGTTGCCAAGCACAGCAAAAGACTCGAATTGAGAATAGAAGCTACGACATGGAGGGCCAAGAGGCACGAACTCCGACTCAGAGCTAGACTAAGACGACTTGACAGATACTGTGTCAGACTCAGACTCAAAAGTGTGCAATGCAAGCTAGACGCGATTTGAAAATGCAACTTTTATTGTTACCCTTTGCTCCCTCACAGAGAGGTGGGATCTAGAGGATGTCAGGACCAAGCAACAGCACTTCAGCTTCCTCAGCTTCTTTGACCAAACCTACTCAGTGCTCCCCTGAACAAGGATCCCCAAATTGTCAGTCCGCTCATTTGCTTGATCGATCCGGTCCTCAACCAGTGCTTTCCCGCTTTCAGCCCCGCCTTCTATGCCACAACTTGTAACCTCGGATTCAGAAGGGACAAACACTGGTTTGGGTTGAGTTTCTGGGACAATGCAGAGGGTTGGGTTGAGTATGGTGGAGCTCGGGTTGATTTGAGTGGAGATGGGGTTGATTTGGGTGGAGGTGATAGACATCTGACCAACCAGAGGGTCAGACTCGAGTTGGAGCAAGGAGATGGAACTGTCGTCGGGCTTTGATGAGAGTGGGACTGGAATGATGCCATTATCGATGAGATCTTGAACGGCATGTCGGAGGCGATAACAAGCATTGGTGGGATGGCCAGGCATTTGATGGTAGGTGCAGAAGTGATTAGGGTTGTGGCTAGCAGGGAGAACCTTGGGCAGTGGAGTTGGGGTTAGAGGCCTGATGGAACCGGCATCGAGAAGCTTCTCGTAAACTGAGGCCAGAGGTGCAGATAAGCATGAGAAGGTCCTTGGCTGGCTCCGGCGACGGGATTGAGGGTTCAAAGCGGAACCTCTGCTTGCTTTGCACAACACCGCGCCTTCATCAGGGTGCATTCTTTTGCTTTTGGGGGTGACTTTGATTAGGGATTCAGCATCCTCCTTTGGGTGAACTCTAACCTCATGGAACTCGGCCAGACTTTTGAACATGTCTCTTGAGCACGGCTTGATTCCAATCGCAGGAGTGTGACAGGTCTGAAAAGGTTCTTTGACTAGCCCCGGATCCGGCTTTGACATGATGGAGGTGAAAAGGTCACACAGCCCCTGGATGATAATTGTTTGTTTGTCCAGCTTCTGGCTCATTTCTTCCACAACCTTCTTTATCTCAGCCAGCTCTGTTTGTGCTGCCATTTTGGATTGATGATCGAGGAAGGTGATACGGCTTTGGAAGTACTGGTGAAATAGCCCCGGCAGACACTCCCAAGCAGGTTTGGCTCTTCTTTTCGGTACTTTCCTTGATGGTGCAACGCCCAAAGCTAGACAGTAAAGCAATCGAAGGCTCAGGAAGTGTTCCTGCAATAGTTTTATTTGAAAGGATGCAATGTACATGTTGTCGTTGGTGTCCTCCTAGACTCTAGAACTAGCAGACGAAACCGTTTTATGACAGCCGGACGCTGCCCAGGTCCTCGGATTTCTTTTCGACAGTGTATCCTTGTTTGAATCGGCTAACACTAAGAGATGTCAAAACAGCCTAAGTCTTTGACTATTCCGTTCTCGAAGTTTCAATGTTGGAACGGAACAACTTGGTGTTGACGACATGATACTGTAACCAAGAGGGCGTAAGCAGCACTGTGCCGGAGCCTTGAATGGTGTAAGTGTTTAGCACTTTTAACCTGGGTGGTATGAGCATCATGTCATGTCTCCTGTTGTTCCTAGTTTTCTGTTTGAAACCTCGATCGGGTTTAGGCAAGGACTTAGAAAGTCTCAATTTCCCAAAGTCTTGTTGACCCAAGGAATTGGAAAGTTGATAACGTGCACCATCATGATGCACGACTCGTCATCGGTCCAGGCAGCGCCTCAGCAGGCATAAAACGGGTTTGAAAGAGAGACAACCCTAAAAGCCGCCCTAGCATGCTCCTATGCAAAACGGTATGAATGTATGTACAGGCATGCAATATGGAAAGCAGTAACACATAGATAGTTTATGGGGGTTAGATGCAAGTAATCCTACCCTGCGGGTTCCTGTCTTAATTTGAAAGGTTCTAGTGCTTCGTACGCATGGCGAGGCTGGTTTTGGCTTAGAGGGGTTCCTCAGACTAGAGATGTTTTATACCTCCCATCGCAATGCGTGCAGCAGAGCAATGGTCATACGGTAATACGTCTCATCATCGTCCAAGGTTGTTGGGCATTCGAGGACCCCGGGCTCCAGTAAACTGTGCCGGTTACCCAAAACGCCTCAACGGGGCTGATAGAACACCGATGCAAATGAACGCGCGTCGAAAGAATGATCGAGAGAGAGAAACGCAATGCTTTTTGAAAAATGCCTTTTGAAGCTTAGCTCACTTCATTAATCGACACTCGAAGAAAACTACACGAGTGAACAATAGTAAAAGCCCCAGTTCGGAGTGGTCGGATGTAGAATCCAGTTACGTTACCATTCCGTTCTTCAGCAGCGCGGAGCGTACTGTTTTGACAGACTTTTGAAAATTGTTCATTCATGTATTAATCTCCAAATGTTGATTAATGTAATGTCCCCAGCAGAGTCGCCACTGTGGGCACACGCCCTAAAAATCCCCGCGTTCCTGGGTGTGGGAAAATTCCGGGTGCGCCCTTTTTGGAAAGCGCGGCGAGACGCTTCGCAAATCAGAGAGTCGCCACTCGGGTTTTGCGGTTAGTACCCAAGAAACCGTCCTTTTGAAAACGTTTGGACCACGTTTGTTTGATTTTGAAAAAGGCTTTTGTAGACTGGACCGTCGTCACCTTCGATCTTGAGGTTCGGGAGCCAGATTACGAGAGGGGAAGGATTTTATGGCACCCCCCTCGCCCAGTCCGGAGACCGGTCTCTACTCAGGCATTTTGTAAAGCATTTGCATTTCTCTCTTTATTTGATCATTCTTTTAACCAGTTAGGGCGGGGGAACAGTTAATAGGGATTAAAACTGTAAACAAGTTGCATTTATGTACAAGACCGGTGGCAAAATGTTTATGGATGATGATGTTTGATCTAAGCAAATATAATAGATTGAGAACAAGCTTTTGTGGACATTTTAAGCAGACTGGAGCACACTGACCATGAAATGTTGCACACAGGAACAAGCCTGCATGCACTGGCCAAGCCACTGCATGCAGTCATGACCTGCGTGCGCCACACCACAACTGGCGTGCGCCGGTAAGCCTAAGACCACAGCTTCTGTTGTCAACCCTCTGGGCTCTGGAAAGGACCAGTGCACACCCAGGACAAGCCACGCAGTTTGATATAAGTTACTAAGCTATTACAGACAGATTAATGGGCTAAAAGCCACCAAATAGACAGAAAACCCCTTAAACAATGAGGGGAGGATGATCAAAGGCCTGGATGGAAGATCCATGCAAGGGCCAAGCCACTGGAACACGAACCACTATCGTACGCCACTCAAGGAGCGCCGTACGCCAATAAGTCTCTTGGTTCCAATGCTTTGGCTTTGCACATTCTGGGCTCTGGAACAGGACCAGAGGGACCCAGAAGGCCAAACTAAGCAAAAAAACAGATGGAAGAGAAAGCAGTTCTAAATACAGAAAACAATAAACTGGTTTTAGCATGCAGCAAGGTGATCACAGCTTAAATAATGCAAGAAAACAATGATCCATGTTCCCCACGCCAGTTTTGCACGTACTACCATTACTGGCGTACGGCACTCATTACCAGCGTGCGCCACTGATCATTGTGCACGGTTTTTGAAACCTTGCCAGCATTAGGGCCAGGACTGGTATAGATTACCAGCCTTGGCCCTGCTAGTCCCCCCTCAGGGGTCAGAACAGAAAACAGAAAGCAAAGGTGGTATACCTTTTTGCTTGTGAGTTTTGAGGGATTGTTTGAGCTTGAGCTTGAGAGTTGAAGGTTGGAAGATGATTGTGGCAAGGGTTATGGATTGAGGTGAGTGTTCTTCACTTACTCTTTCTATGGGAAAAGAAAGGAAGCAAGAACACTTAAGGAGAAGAAGACAAGAGGGTTTTTTTTGCCTTAATGGAACTAACCAACCTTTGTGAACCAACCAACCCTTGTAAGGGTGAAGGAGAGGGGTATTTATAGGCCAAGGAGGGCTGAGATCAGTTGGGTTAAGGGCTGGTTGAGTTAGAGAGGGAGCCTCTCATGTATTTAATGCATGGGACTAGTTGATGGAAGATGTAGGAGAGAGGGGGGAGCAGTTCGGGCCGATGCAATCATCAGGGGACTGTGGCTGACGTCGGGGGGTTACAAAATCTCCCGCGCATCTGGCTGAAAAAGGTTGATTTGACTAGAATTTACTGGCGTACGCCCCTTGTTGAGTGGCGTGCACCAGTACGCGGCGATGACTGACACGTGGCAGGGCTTCCTGCGTACGCTAGTCCATCTCCTGCGTACTCCAGTATGGTTTTGTTGTGGCCATTTGGTTCTGGCTTGAAGGGTTTGAAAGGGGTTCGAAGAGGTTTTGGGATGAGGCTCGGGATGCTCAAAGCTCAAACACACTCGCAAACTCAGGTTGTTCTTGACCATAATCATCATCGGGGAATCAAAAGACCGTAAATAAACTATTCCGAAAAGTCCAAAATAGGGTGTCTACACTTAGCCATGCTACATAGCGGCGTTTGAGTCTCGTGCTGAAGTCATCTTCCACTCCTTCGAGTTCTCTCAAGCCCCAGTTACGCTCATACCCTACTAGATGTTGGGCTGTGAATGCTGGAGTCTGGAAATCTGCTATCCCAGCTCGATGAAATCCTTGGCTCATGCCTAACTGCCGCAGAATACGACCTGGAATATAGAACGTGAAACTGGACAGCCCAGCAATCACCATTCTCTCAAAACCTGCAGAATGCATAGCCATGTTCGGGATGTTCAGGGCTTCGTGCCGCCAGACGATCTCGCGCGAAGACATCTCTCTCATGAAGGTGTACCATTCCTCCTCAGACATCTCTGGGTATAGCAGTCCCCTTTGATGCATTCGCCCGGGCAGACGGGGCCAGTTCGCTCCAGGAGCCGAGATTAGCCCGAGTTTGTCGCACAGCCACAACTATATGAGCGAAACGACAAGTAAGGAGCCACATAAGCCTGAGCGAAAGAAAACAAGTAAGGAGCTTCTATATAGCCTTAGCCGAGAGTTGAGGTAAAAACAAACTGTGTGAAAGCCGGGAAAAGGTGAGCTGAGTGAGAATTTACCTGCAACAGGAGTGGGCTGCCACCGAACGTGTTCGTTTGACCGGCAGCCACCAAATCCAAACCAATGAGCGTTTCGGCGAGCACCATGGGAACTACGTTCTTTCGAACACTTATCTGTGTAGCCACGTCAATCAGCGAGGGGTCGGGTCGTCCATACGAAGACACCAGCAAGTATGCGGCCAGTATGCCAATTGACATGGCAAATCGACGTCGAGCCTGCAGAACAGTATCCGCTGGATCGCCGTCGGGCCCGTACCATTCCATTAGGCGCACAACATTTATCTGTCCGCCAATCAGCAAGCCTTCCGCCGCACCCCTTGAAGTATTCAGACAGGTTTTCAGCAGCTTTGACATGCTTTGTCGGTAAGGTGGCACGACAATCGCGCTCGAAGCAAAGCCTTGGAGATATGCCTGAAATTCTTCTACGGTCGGGCACAGCTCGTTGTCCCCGAATCGGAACACATGGACGTCCCGGTCCCAAAACTGCAGGGCTGCTCTCAGGATTTCGGGGCGGAGCCTTACACTTTTTAAGAAGCGAAAGGTGGCCATCCCGTGAGAATGGAAGCATAGCCAATCGCTCGTGACAAATTCTTCGAGCCACGGGCTAATTAATGTGGGGAGATGATTTGCCATTGGGGGAAAAGTGTCTGAAGTTTTCTACGGAGAGCATACCCTTTCATTCAGGGAGCTACTCCTCTTTTGTAAGCCAAGGAAGTAGGTGAAACTCTTCCCTTGGGTGAAGTGTCCATGCAAGGTGTCCCCCTACTTATTAAAGATCAAGGGCACACCTCTGGGAGGAACCAGAAGCCCCTGCACGTCCAGAGCGGCTGACAAAGCCTGCCACCTTTTACTTTCCGAATGGGTCAAGGCTGACCACTGTAACAGGAGTTCTCCATCGCGGGATGGTTCTGAAGTGTCGCGCGACTGTTTGTACTCGCGCGATGATTTCGTTTGCTCGCGCGAGGGTTAAGTTTAAATTCGGCACAGTA
Organism: Rhododendron griersonianum; assembly: GCA_018127125.1. Taxonomy (NCBI): domain Eukaryota; kingdom Viridiplantae; phylum Streptophyta; class Magnoliopsida; order Ericales; family Ericaceae; genus Rhododendron; species Rhododendron griersonianum. Next base: position 40,218,468 of record CM030791.1, read on the forward strand.
AGGCAGGCTACTGTCTTTTTGGGGTTATTTTTTGAATTTCGACTCGGGCCAGATTTTGAAATTCTGATGCTTCCAGTAGGTCATTATGGGTGAATATGACTACATCGAAGCGTTGTTTGTTCAAATTGCACGTTTGGTGACGAACTCAGTCCCACGGATGGATAACGGCCGGATGGTTCTTATTTAAAGTCGTTATTTAGCCGGTCAAGCCGGGCAAAAGGTCGTACAATTTACAAAGCGAGCATTGAAGAGCAGAGCCAGAAGTTCAGGCAGTCTGATGGTTTTACTAATTACAAACTTGGTTTTCCCACGGGATTCAGAAATATCCCCTCAGCCTTGCTTCGACTTCAACGCGAAGCCATCTTACGTAACGGCTCTCCAACCATGTCTTAAAGTCCGGGATTGGTTCCTTCAGTGTCCTATCGCCCCAATTGTCTTTGTAGCAGCGCAATTGCCACGAGTCAAATGCAGGGATGTCGAAATCTTCCGCCCCATAACGCTTGTACCCTTGGCTTCTCCCGAGCTGTCGGAGTGTACGCCCTGGAACGTAAAATGTGAAGCTCGATAAGCCAGCGATTATCACTCTCTTGAACCCAGCTGAATTGAGTGTCATTGCTGGAAGGTTTAACCAGAGACATCTCCAGACTATGTCCTCAGAGTGCAGATCATTCAGAAACGCAAACCACATATCCACCGTCAGGTCGGGGAATATCATTGGTCTTTCGACCAAAAGCCTGGGGAACTCTTCAAAGCCAGCCTGTGGCTCTTCTAAAACCTCCACTTTGTCCGCCAGCCAGAGCTGCATGGGAACAGAGGACAAACCAGAAATCGAATACAGCCTGAGTATTTGGGGTAAAAATGAAGATGCAAGAAAGTGTGTCGAATGGGAATTTACCTGGAGCAGGATAGGGCATCCGCTGAAGGAATCAGCTTGCTCAAGTTTCAGCATGTCTAAACCCAGGAGCGTTTCCGCTAAAATCACGGGCATGATATTTTTCTGGGCATCCATTTGCAGGGCGATGCTCACTAGTTTGGGATTCGCTCCTCCTTCAATGGGAATCAGCATGTATGCAGCCAGTGCGCATATGGACAAGACGAAGCGTCTGTGAGCTTCCCCCACGTAGTCTCCCAGGGCTCCCTCGGGCCCATACAGCTCAATTAGGCGGAAGATGTTGAGTTCGCCATTCTGAATGATACTGGCCGTCAGTGTCTCTGGAATATTGAGTCTCGCCTGTAGGACTTGCTCCATGTCTTCGTGAACGGGCGGGATCGCAAGAACGTCTAAATTGGCAAAGCCTGGCGCATACGCTTGAAATTCTTCTACGGTAGGGCACATCTCGTCTTGTCGGAATCGGAAGACATGCACAATCGGATCCCAAAAAGGCAATGCGGCTTGGAGGAGCTCGACGCACGGTCGAGCGTATCGGAGATCTCGAATTGAGGACAAGCATCGAGATCGAGGGCTCGCCCAGTTTATGGTTTCTTCTCTCAGTAACCAAAGGTCGAGTATTTCCGTCAACGCATCTCCCATTTTTGGTAATGAAGAGGGATGTACACTACCTTCCTCCTAAAGCCTTCCTTCTTATAGGCCAAATATGGTGGAATTGAAGCTTAGGTGTCCTACCACCTTGCCATGCAAGGACTCCCTTCTTTTTGCAACCTCAGAACAGCTCCCAAGACGTGGAACAATGAACAAGATAATGGCAATAATTTGGTCAAACCAAGGCAGCTTAGAAGGATTTGACTATCGCGCGACACTTCCGAAGCATCGCGCGACAGAGATCACTCGCGCGACAGTTCCTAACCATCGCGCGATGGTTGGTCTGCAGTGTTGACAGATTCCAACAGCCACTGTCCAATTTTGGTCATTTTTCATTCTAAGGGTCTTTTTGCACTTTTAATGATTTCGGCGAGTCATTATAAGCATTTATGACTGTATCCAAGCATCGGATTCCAAATGCCATGCTTAACGAAGATTTTGGACCCTCGGAGGTCCGTTTCAAGTTCAAATTGAGGTTTCGGGAGGTCGAAACTTGCCATGGAGGCTCTAGCCCATTTTGGTCATGCCATACAGGTCACCTGGACCTTAAGTGACTGTGTGGAGGTGTCGGTTTCAGTCCAGGACATAATTGAGTCATTCGTTGACGTATTGTGCCATTTTGCGTCGTTTTGTGCATTCTTCGGTATAAGTCTATTCTCGGGACGTTTTGTTCAGTTCCGTTGATTGGTACAGGTCATGTTGACCGTCATTGACCTTTCATAAGTGTCAGTTTTGTCTTCAGCAGAATATTGTGAGTTTTGGCGTATTAATGCCCAAAATTTCATTATTTCTCGTATCCTCGTATCCTGGCCGTATCCTAGGGTACCTTTCCTATTTCTTTCAGAGCTAGGCCGGTTTTTATACTCATATGTGTCTGTGAGTGGTCTCGGTGTGTTGTCAATGCAAGTTTGGTATTAGTGACGGGTTTTACTTTCTCTTATTCATAACGAGAAACAATAAACTTGGAAAAAAAATGCAAATTTCTATAAACAACCATGATCTATCCATGTCAACTACTGTATCAACGGCACATCGGCCAATCAAAAACACCAAGTCAAGTCAGGGCACATGCGCCCGCTAGTCAAAAGGCACGTAGGCCCTCAAAATATCTGTCAAAAGCTATCTATTTGGGCACGCAGGCCCAGAATCAAAATCAAAAGCAGCATGCAAAAGGGTAACGGAGGCTTCATCGTTGCCTTCCGCACACTCAAAGCCTGTCCCCGCTACCCGCATCGTCCCGTAGCTCCTGGGGATCGTCTCTGTACCCCGGATCGTCAATGGAGTCGTCGGAGCCACTGCTAGTGGACGAGTGCTCCTCGTCCTCTTCTTCCTCTCCTTCCTCCTCGTCCTCTTCTTCCTCTCCTTCCTCTTCTTCCTCATCCTCAGAAGTCTGACCCAAGATTAGCCGCTTCCGGCGGCCCGGCTCCTCCAGTGTCGGCTTCTCGCGCCTCTTTAGTTGATACCGAAGCTCAACTTGCCTCACGGCTTGTCTGGCTTCCTCCTCGCGTGCGCGTGCTGTCTGTAAGCCCCTCGTCTGTCGCTGCGTAGTAGTGGCCGGAGGTGTGGGTTTCTTTGCCGCCGCCTTCTTCAGCGGCGGGTCTCGCGCACTCTTCCTCCTAGGGTTCATCTTCCCCTGCACCTGCATTGGCATTTCATTTCAAAGCATGAGTATCTATTGTGCATATTGTATTTCTGTATTGAAAGCAGGTACAGTCTATCAAGGCAGGAATGTATCGAAAGCAGGAATGTATCGTTTTTTTTTCATACCTGGGTCCTCTGAACGACGGCTAGCTGAGTCGGCTGTGGTGTCGGCACCTGGTATTGCAACTCTAGTGGTAGGCCGCTCGCCGCTCTTCTCACCACGTTCTCCAACGCCAGCATCCGTCGAACGGCCTCGTTCACCCACTCAGTTGGCACCTGCATGAAATTCAAAGTTTATCAGGCTATTCAGCGTATAATTCAAGTATCTGGAATTGAAAAGCAATATTGGAAGCTGGGTCTTACCGAAACAGTCACGGGAGTGGGCTCCGCTCTCGCGGGCACTAACTATAACTCCGCAGGATTCCCCTGGCTGTCAACCACAGGAATCCTCCAAAGTAGCGCAGGGAGTCCGCCAGCCGCCGGTCCGCTCGGAACTCGCCTTGCCCGGCTCTCACCTCCTCTCCGTCTCTCTCCAGCTGCTCGCCTCTCCTCAGCAGCCCCTGCGGCCTGGCCCCGCACCTCTCTCAGGCCACGGATCCCAGTGGACCCGCCAGGAAGTCACTCTGATAGACAGCATAGTCCCTCTCAGGACGCAGGTAGCGCGCAAGCTCAGTGTCCGGCCTCGTGTACCTCTCCAGCTCAGCCCGTGTGTACTCTCCTGTATGAAGCTCGAGGTGGGAGTGGCCCTGGCACCTGGAACTCAGGGTAACCAAGCGACTGGCGCGTCACCCGATCCCCCAAGTACCACTACCAACCGAAGGCTGCCTCCAGTAGCACCCTGCTGGCTGTGACAACTCTGCTCTGGGCCAAGTACTCTGGCTCTGGTCCCGCTCTCCTCCAAGGATCCCAATTGACCTGCAATTCAAGGCAAACAAGCAATACGAGCAATTGATCAGCAACAGCATTAAAGCAAGGAAACGAATACATATCTAATGCTTATGATTATGTGTTCATACCTGTGAGGCCCTGAGCTCGTCCAAGTACAGTCTGAAGGCGTTGAGCTCACCTCTCCCTTCTTTCTTCCCCATGCTTGCTTTGCTCCATTTCAGCGCGCGGGGGAGGGTGCTCAGGTCTGGATGCTTGCACTCCGGCGGATACATCCGCAAAACCTCATAAGCCCAAAGCTGCACGACGTTTAGACAAATTCAAACATTAATCACAAGGCATACAGTATTTGAAATTGAAACAGGCAAGCAGACTCAGCAATGGACAAGCATAATCAAATTGTGCTTAATGAAGGGTTAGAATTGTACCTCCCAAACCCTCCAGTAGCCGGCTGTGCTCTTACTCGTCCTCGATGAGTTGCCAAAGAAGTGGTAGGCTGTCCCGAGAGCAGCTCCACCCCAGTCGAAGCGTGAGGCCGTCCTCAAGTCCCTCAGCGCCGGTAAGTAGGAAAGGTGCACTTTACTTCGCCTGTTTGGGTACAGAGTGGCACCAAACAGGTACAGCAGGAATGCCCGGGCCATCTGCTCCGCCTCCCGGTCATTCGTCACCTCCTTCTTTAGGTAGCCCTTGAACTGGTCGTACCTCGCCATTCCTTCCTCTATCTTGGGCGCCTTGCCCAGAAACCACTCCAGAGCAGCCCGATCCTCCTAGATCCCCGAGTCGAACGGTATGGGCTCGCCTCCAACCCTCAGCCCTGTGATCGCTGCAAAGTCTGCAGGCGTCACTGTCATCTCCCCAGGAGGTAGGTGGAAGGTATTGGTGGTATCCCTCCACCTCTCAGCAAGCGCTACGAGGACGGCGTGGTCATTCCTCGCGGGGGTCAAAGTCTGCACGAACACCCCGAAGCCTGCCTCATCCACCAACCGCCTCACTCTCTTCGGCAACCCCTCGTACAACCGTAAGGACATGCACGCGCCCCCGAAGCCGCGGATATCCCTCTGTCCCGCTCCAGCCTGTTTCAGACACAAGACAAGCAGCAAAAGGGATTATCAGTATACAGGAAGTTCATTCTCAAGTCCTAGGTAATCAATGAAGCCTAGGACACATGTTCGGCTTGAATTCTATGCCATGGCTCGACTCGGGAATGTGATGTGCTATTCTAGATTCCCTTGCATACAGAGTTCTCATTTTCAAGTTCTAGGTAATCAATAAAGCCTACAACGGATAGTTGGTTCAAGTTATTACATATTGGGCCTATGTTACAAGAAGTACGTAGGTTTAGCATGCTTTGGCTCGCAAGTTATCTGTGCAATTCTAAGTTCAAGCATGTTCTAAGCAAGTATCAAATGTGAACTATCAAAGCAAGAATATCGAAATCAAATTACAAAGGGTGTTTTTTGGGAATATACCTCCATCCACGTCGCCGAAATGTGGGCCCGGGGATCTCTCAACACCAACTCGTCGTCATAGTCTCTCTGCGACGGTACGCGTGCCCCAATGCCCGACGGCACAAAAAGGTGCGGCGTAGGAAGCACATATGCCTCCGCTGAAAAGCCCGGGCGACTCGTGTCCTTCGCCTCCACCACGGCCGTAACCCTAGGCCCCTGTGCCTCTGCTCTGGCCCTCTCCTCGGCCTCTGCCTCTCTCAAAAGCTCCTCTCTCTCCTGTCTCTCTCTATCGGCCCTCTCTGCGGCCTCCGATGCCTCAATGGCCCGGGCACAATCCTCCCTGGCCTTTAGGACTAACTCCCCAATCAGGGGGTTGTCCTCAAGAAGCCTCGCCAATGCCTCGTCTGTCAAGAACTCCGCGACGTCGTGTTTCGTGATCGGCCTATGACTCGACGACGTCACCGCGGGCCGAAACAAAATGTCCTCCTCTTGGACCTCAACCGGAGTCTCTGTGACCTCCACCTCTGCATCTACAACACTTTTGCCCTTCGCCGAATCCCTCAGCGGGGACCTGATTGGCTCAACAGTACCATCTCCGGCCCCACTACTACTACCTCCTCCAGCTTCAACCCTCGCGCAAGGCTCCTCCTCTGTCGCGCGAGGGTGCTCTCCAGCACCAATGTCTCCGACGTCTCCTGGACCCACTCCGGCCACCACCGACCTTTCTACAGCCGTGACCAGGTCCAGCAGCTCAACACTGTGGCCCACGGCCCTTGTATCAATAGTCGCGCGAGCTTCTGGCTCTGCCGAGCGACACTCATCGCCGCCACTAGTCGCCTGCTCGCGACCCCCTTCGCCATCACCGCCGCCTGCAACCGCTGCACCGGCACCTACGGTGGCCTCCGCCGGTGTTTGATCTCCCGTTTTGATGCTCATTGGACCTCCTTGGTCCCCTAACTGATCAACGACTTCTCCTCCGCCATCCCCGTCGCCGTGGTCAGCCATGGATGGACAACCAAGGTTGGGTTTGTCGATTTCGTGGGTGGAATCAAAATTTGGAAGAGGTTTGAGAGTGGTTTGAGAGGAGAGGCGAGAGAGGGAAGGAGTTCAAAAGTTTTGAAACTCTAGAAGTACTGTTTCTGTAACGTCCCGCGGACGTTTAAACGATTAGAACGGGTTTGGGCCGGGTCTGGGCCTGTTCAGATCCAAGCCCTAAACTGATACCCTCGCGCGATGGTTCACAAGTGTCGCGCGACACTTCGTTTTGGGCCTCAGGCCTAATCCGGGTTCGGGGTCTGGCCCAATCTCAATTGCCTCTCTGTTGGGGTCCATGGCTTTTGATATGTTGTACAATAAATTTGGGGGTCATTTTGGAAGTGTCACCTTCGACTCGGATCATTTTTGCATCCCCAGCAGTTGTCCGCCCGTAATCAGCGACGATCCATCCGTCCGATCTTCAAATCAGCGACGATCCATCCGTCCGATCTTCAAATCAGCGACGATCTATCCGTCCGATCTTCAATCAGCGACGATCCATCCGTCCGATCTTCAATCAGCGACGATATATCCGTCCGATCTTCAATCAGCGACGATCCTTCCGTCCGATCTTCAATCAGCGACGATCCGTCCGTCCGATCTTCAATCAGCGACGATCCGTCCGTCCGATCTTCAAATCAGCGACGATCCTTCCGTCCGATCATCAATCAGCGACGATCCTTCCGTCCGATCTTCAATCAGCGACGATCCATCCGTCTGATCTTCGACCAGCGACGATCCATCCGTTCGATCTTCAATCAGCGACGATCCATCCGTCCGATCATCAACCAGCGGCGATCTCTCCCTTGGTGCACGGTATTTTTATATACTCATCTGCATTTTCCATTTAGTCGGCTTTTGGGCAGATTTGGTGGGTGTCTAGAAATCTTTGACGTTACCCGTACCAGTCAATGGTGCTCCGCGTGCCGTCAAAGAGGGACTACTGTAGACACCCCAATCTGGATCTCCCAATCGTTTTACTTTGTTTTACGGTTTTCTTGTTTCCTTGATGATGAAATCGGATCAAACGAGCTTGGATTGGGGATGGATTGAGCTTGGAATGCTTAGAACCATGCTTGAACCTTTTGAACCCTTTAAAACCTTCAGTCAAACCCTAGAGTCAGGTTTGACCGTCGCGCGATCCTTCATGTTACTTGCGCGATACTCAGCTTGCTAGGTGTGGTCAAAGTCAAACTGTTGACTGTTGACCCTCGCGCGATGGTTCCGAACCCTCGCGCGATGGTTCCCTCCTGTCATTATCACATAATCCAGCTGGACTTGTGATGATTGGGTGTCACATGGGCTGGAACCCCGTTTTCCTCAGCTGAACAGGGTTCTGGCAGGCTACACCCTCACACCCTCACACCCTCACACCCTCACAACCACTCCCACTCACCTTGTTGGCTAGTCTATCCACCAAGTTGTGACCAGCCTTGTTGGCTGGTTGCAAAGCCTTGTTTTGCCACCACCTAGCCCTTCCACTTCCCCTATAAATACCCACATTGGTCTTCCATGTTAAGGGTTCCAAGAAAATGATTAAGAAGTCTAATTACCCTTCACAAGGCAATTAGCATTCTAGCACAAAGTCACTAACCTAAACCACTTCCTAGTCTTCCAATTAAGTGTTCTACACATACACTTAGTCAAAGGCTTCACCAATCAATCCAATCCATTTCCAAACCCCTTTCCAAGCAAAGGTATAATGTTTAGCCTATTTCTGTTTTGATCCCTGAGGGGGGCTGACAGGGCCAAGGCTGGTAATTAATACCATGTCCTGGTCCTAAAGCCAGCAGAGTTACAAGAATCTGTGACGGCTAAACCCTCGCGCGATGGTCCACAATCCTCGCGCGACACTTGTGTCAGCAAGAGAATGGTCCTCGTGGGGAAGGGAGGCTGGTCTTTCATGTTTTGCAATATTAGCATGCCTGTTGTACTTTATTTTGATTTTTTAGATCACTGTTATGCATGCAAAACCAAAAAACAGTAGCTTAGTTGTTTGTTTTGAATAGCATGGAATGCCCTTGGGTCTTCCTGGATCTGTCTCAGGACCCCAAGCATGCAAAGCAATTCCTGGAAGTCCAGTCAGGAATGTCGCGCGAGACTCATTCTCTGTCGCGCGACAGTTCTGTTTATTCCAGAAACGGCCCTTGCATGGGCAACTAGGCCCTTGGCCTCCTTTTATCCCCCCCACTGTTTAGGAGTTGTGTTTTCCTTTATTCAGTTCCATTTTCAAGCTGTTTGTAATAATTAGTATTTTATAGTCCCTTTGATAAACTGCTTGGTTTGCCTCCTGGGTGTGCACTGGTCCTTCCAGAGCCCAGAAGGGGATGAACTTGGAACTTTGGTGAGATGACAACACTCGCGCGAGGGTTTGAGTGTCTCGCGCGATGGTTCTCTTGCATGCAAATTTGTTCATGCATGCAAGTTGGCCATCGTGCAGGACAAATTCATCCCGAGCCTGGTTTTGGCATTTGATCGCTGTTTTAGGTCTCGTCCCATTTATTACTCATCATGCCATCCATCCATGCTATTATCTGATCACATCCTGCAAATTGTTACAGTTTTAATCCCCGATTAACTGTTCCCCCGCCCTAATTGGCTAAAATTAATTAAAAGAAGAAGAATCACAAAAGTTTTCATAAAAATGCCTAAGTAGAGACCGATCTCCGGATTGGGCGAGAGGGGTGCCTTAAAACCCTTCCCCTCTTGTAACCTGGCTCCCGAACCCAGATATGGTTATGACGGACTGGTTTCCTTAACTTTTTCAAACAAAACAGCGCGGCAGGTGCTTCGAAATACGGTTCCTTGAGTGTCGGACCCTCAAAAACTCAAGTGGCGACTCTGTATTTTTGAGCGCTTGCCACCTGCGCTCGCGCTTCCTCGATTTCCAAAAAAGGGCCGCAACGGCGGGAAGGAACGAAATCCTTCCTCCGAAGGGCATGCTGCCCACACCTGTCCAATCTCAATGGCTCGATCACTTTGTATAGTGATCCACCCGTACAAATCAACGACAGTCGGTCCTGTCCAATCTCAATGGCTCGATCACTTTGTATAGTGATCCGCCCGTTCAAATCAACGACAGCCGGTCCTGTCCAATCTCCATGGCTTGATCACTTTGTATAGTGATCCGCTCTTACAAATCAATGGTAGTTGGTCCTGTCCAATCTCAATGGCTCGATCACTTTGTATGGTGATCCGCCAGTTCAAATCAACGACAGCCGGTCCTGTCCAATTTCCAATGGCTCGATCACTTTGCATATCATCAATGATGGTCAGCCATATCAGGCTTTCAACGATGGTCAGCCATGTCATCCATGACGGTCAGCCATATCAGTCATTCAACGATGGTCAGGCATATCATCCATGACGGTCAGCCATATCAGTCATTCACCGAGAGTCAGCCATATCATCCATGACGGTCAGCCATATCAGTCATTCAACGATGGTCAGCCATATCGTCTATCTCCACCAAATCAATGATAGTGTAGACACCCCAATCTGGGCTTCCAGATTAGTTTACTTACGGTTTTTGATTCCCCAATGATGAAATGGATCAAGAACACCCCGGGAATGTCAAGTGTTTGAGCTTTGAGTGTTTGCAAAACCCAATAACCTAATCTAGCCTAAGCCACTTCCAAAAGCCAAAAACCCTATTGATGCGCGCCAGGGCGCAATCATCGCGCGCCAGGACGCAAACATCGCGCGCCCGGGCGCATCGTCGCGCGCCAGGGCGCACCCTCGCGCGACAGACTAGAACCCTCGCGCGATGGTCAGTTCCCCACCTACTTTTTCAGAGGCAGAAATTTGGCCACCGATGCAACTTCAGCCAGGCCTCGTGGCTGGCTTTGTCCATTTCCTGGCACCAACCAGATCCACCCTCCATGCCTATAAATAGCCCCCTTTGTTCTCTTTCAAAGGGTTACAAAAAATCAAGCACAAAAGGTTACACAAACCCAAATACACTTGATACTTCATCACTCTAGCCATCTACATACACTTATTTTGCAAGCTTTATCACCTTGTTCAACCTCAAGCATCAAAGCTCAAACACCGTTCAAACTCAAAAAGAAGCCAAAGGTATATCTTACCTTTGTTCTGCTCTCTGTTCTGATCCCTGAGGGGGGCTGGCAGGGTCAAGGCTGGTAATCAATACCAGTCCTGGCCCTAAAGCTAGCAAGGTTTCAAGAACCGTTCTGGTAGGAACCAGCGTGCGAGGGTCCCGTATACGCGCGCGACACTTCGTTGTTGTGCACGATGGACCGCGTGGGGATTGGTGTCCTACTGTTTTACGCTTTATTTACATATATCTCACTGTTAAGCATGCAAATAATCAGTTTACTGCTTTTCTTAGAGCTTAAATTGTTAGTTTTACATCTCAATATTCATTTCTGTTCTGTTGGAGTACCCCTGGGATCATTCTGGATCTGTCCCAGAACTTGGAACGAGCAAAACCAGACACTGGAAAGTTGGCTCGAACCCGCGCGCGTTGCACCCAAACCATCGCGCGATGGTCAACGCTCCATTTGACCAGCGCGCCAGGACGCAATCGTCGCGCGCCAGGGCGCAACCATCGCGCGCCCGGGCGCACCGTAGCGCGACTATTCGGAACCCTCGCGCGACGGTTCCATTCTGTTCCCGATCAGTGGCTGGCTTTGCATGTTTAACTTGGTTTTAGGCTATTATTTTGTCCCCACACTGTTTATGGGGTGTTTTTATTTATTTATTAGGCTTTTCAGCCTTTAAACTGTATATTATGACTGCATAAACTGCTTGGTTTGTCCTGGGTGTGCACTGGTCCTTCCAGAGCCCAGAGAGTTTAAACTGCTTGGTTTGTCCTGGGTGTGCACTGGTCCTTCCAGAGCCCAGAGGGTTTAAAGGCTTAGGCTTAGCTTAGGCTTACTGGCGCGCGCAGGTCTTGTAGTAGCGTGCGCAGGTTTGGTCAGCATGCATTGACTTGATCAGTGCATACTGGTTTCTTCCTGTGCACGACACTCCAAGACAGGAGCTTTCCAGTCTGTTTAAACTCCCACAGGAGTCTGTTCTCATCCTATACTAACTGCTCATCCATGCCATCTATCACATCCTGCAAACATGTTACAGTTTTAAATCCCGATTAACTGTTCCCCCGCCCTAATTGGCTAAAATTGATTAATAAAAGAAGAATCGCAACATTTTCAAAATGCTCAAGTAGAGACCGATCTCCGGATTGGGCGAGAGGGGTGCCATAAAACCCTTTCCCTCTCGTAACCTGGCTCCCGAACCCAGATATGGTTATGACGGACTGGTTCCTTAAACTTTTTCAAATCAAACAGCGCGGCAGGTGCTTTAAAATACGGTTCCTTGGGTGTCGGACCTTCAAAACCCGAGTGGCGACTCTGTATTTTTGAGCGCTTGCCACCTGCGCTCGCGCTCCCTCGATCCGGGCCCTTGCATTTTTGGAAACCGGAATTTCTAGGGCATGCTGCCCACAGTGGCGACTCTGCTGGGGATGATCGAACCGATAGTAATCCACACTTAGGGTTTAATACACTTGGGAACAATCCCTTAAAAAGTCTGTCAAAACGGTGAGCTTCGCGCTGCCGAAGGTTGGAATGGTGATTTAACAGGACCTCGTGTCCGGCCATTCTAATCTGGGGCTTTTTCGATTGTTCACTTGCGTAGTTTCCTCTAAAGATGGATTAAATAGAGTGAGCCAAATTTGAAAAGGCATTTTGCCATTTTGCGATTCTTCTTCTCTTAATCAAATTCTAGCATCTCATTTGCATCGATGTGGGATAAGCCTCGTTGGATCGTTTTGGCAATCCGGCATGGTTTACCGGAGCCCGGGGACCCCGAATGACCGACAACCTTCGACGATGATGGGTCATGCTACCGTTCGACTGTTACTCTGCGAAAAACGCGGGTAACGGGAGGTATATCTGTGGCCCTAGTCCGAGGAACCTGTTACAAACCAAAACCGGCCTTTTGCATATACAAAGCATTAGAACTCTCCAAACTAGGACAGGTACCCACAGGTTAAGATCTATTTGCATCTAACCCCATATACTGTCAATGTGTTACTGCTTTTCCTATCGCATGCAATGTACATACACTGTTTTGCATAGGAGCATGCTTAAGGCTGTTTTGTCTTTCGAGTTTGTCTTACACTGTCTAAGACGTTGTTGGACCCGATGAGGAGTCGTTCATTCTGTTGAATGTTCGTTATCAATCGCAAAGTCCTTAGTTCAATGAGACTTTGAGAAATCAAAATTTACTAAGTCCTTGGCTCACGCCCGTTTAAGGATTCAACCGACAATAAGGAACAACAAAGTGGTGATGTCGTGTCACTGGCGCCACCCAGGTTGAAGTGCATTGTCACTATACACCGCCGTGTTCAAGGTTAAGGTGTCACGCCATCAACACCGAGTTGTTCCAAATTCAAAGTTGAATCTTCAAAAGGGACTAGCCAAAGATTTAGTCTATTTTGACATCTTTTAGGTTCTGTCGATCTACTCAAGGACACATCGCCGAAAAGAATTCTGAGGATTCCGGTAACGTCTAAAACTTGTGAGGCAAACTCGTCTCTGGTTCTGTACATGCATGCATATATTCTGTTCTGCGTAGGAGCATGTTTAGGGCAGCTTCTAAGTTGTCTCTCGCTTTCGAGTCTGTCTTATGCTTATTAGGATGCTGCTATGACCCGATGAAGAGTCGTACATCTTGATGGTGCACGTTTTTAGTTTTTCAAAAGTCCTTAGATCAGCGAGACTTTGAGAAATCAAACCTTACTAAGTCCTTGGCTTATGCCTGATTGCGGATTCAACCGACAATAAGGAACCACAAAGTATTGATGTCGTGATATTGATGTCATTTTGGTTATCGTGCTTCGCACTTACACCGCCCCGGCTAAAGCGCGTTGTCGCTCACGCCACCCCGGTAAAGGTGTCACGCCATCAATACCGAGTTGTTCCAAGTTCAAAGTCGAATCTTCAAAAGGGACTAGTCGAAGACTTAGTCTGTTTTGGCATCTCTTAGGATCAGTTTGATCTATTCAAAGGATATACCCTCGAAAAGAAATCCGAGGATTCTGGCAGCATCCGAACATTATGAGACAGACTTGTCTCTAGTTCTAGAGTCTAAGAGGACACTGACAACGATGATCTCTGCATTTTCGTTCTTTCAATTCTTTCAATAAACTGATGAAAGGGCGTCACTGAGCTTTCATTACTTTACTGTCAAAACTTCGGGCCTTTGCATCGTCAGAGAATACCGAAAAGAAGAGCCAAACCTGCTTGGGAGAGTCTGCCAGGGCTGTTACACCTTTGCTTCCAAGGTCATATCACCTACCTCGCTCATCAATTCGGAATGGCAGTACAAATGGAGCTGGCTGAGCTCAGGAAAGCTGTAGAAGAATTGGGTCACAAGATGGACAAACAGATGATTATGGTCCAGGGACTCGTTGGCCTTGTTTCCTCCACAGCCTCGCAACCAGATATGGGGCTGGTCAAAGAACCTTCTCAAGCTTACCACCCTCCAACAGTTGGAATCAAGCTGTGCTCAGGAGACATGTTCAAAGACCTGGCTGAGTTTCATGAGGCCAGGACTCACTCGAAGGAGGATGCTGATTCCTTGTTCAAAGCCTTTGCCAAAGGGGAGGACATGCTTAGTGATGAATTCAGCCCTGAAGGCAAAAGAATGCATCCTGTTGATGAGGCAAACTGCAAAGCAGACAAGGGTTCCGCTTCGGATTCTCAGTTCACTCGCCGGAACCCACCAAGGGCTTTCTCATGCTTCTCTGCGCCTTTGGTCTCAATTTGTGAGAAACTGCTCGATGCTGGTTCCATCAAGCCCCTCGATCCAACTCCTCTACCCAAAAATCCATCACCCAATTTCAAGCATAACCTCTATTGCACCTACCATCAAATGCCTGGCCATTCTACCAATGCCTGTTTTCGGCTTCGACATGCCGTTCAAGATCTTGTCGATTGTGGTGTCATCACAACTCCACCTCCATCAACAGCCGATATCAACCAAATTCGAAGCGCTCAAAGCCTCCGATCTCGAACACAACCCCGGAGTTTCTCTGTCTTAGAGGTATCTCTATCTGTAGTAATGGAGAAACTCGTCAAGTCTGGGCACCTCAAACTTTTGACCCCAACTTCTCCACCCAAAGTCTTTCCAGCCAACTACAGTGCCAACCATTTCTGTGCCTTCCACCAAATGCCTGGCCATCTCACTGATAACTGCTTGCGTCTCCGACACGAGATACAAGATCTAATTGATGATGGCACGGTTCAAGTTCCACCAAAGCCCAACGTCATTTCCAACTCCTTGCCTCAACACGGGTCTGACCCTCTGGTTGGTCAGGTATCTATAACCTCCACTCAGATCAACCCGAGCTCCACCATATTCAACCCTAGCCACTATATCGTCCCAGCAAATCAACCCAAACCCATCGTATCCATCCCGTCCAAACCGGAAGTTAACATGATGGCTGTAGGTGGGGCAACCGAGGTTTTCTCTGCCAACACCTGGATTGACAGCGATGAGGGGCTTGCAAAGGAAAGGACCGTTTGGCTGAGGTCCATCGTTCAAAGGAGCATCGAGTAGGTTTGGCTGAAGAAGCTGAGGAAGCCGAAGTGCTGTTGCTTGGGCCTAACACCTGCTGGATCCTACCTCTTTTTGTGGAAGCTATGGGTAGCTTTTTAACAATTGCATTTTCAAAACCGCATCCAGTTTGCATTGGCGTCTTGTCTGAGTCTGACACAGAGTCTTTTGCGCTTGTCTAAGTCTAGCTCTGAGTCGGAGGTTGTGCCTCTTAGCCCTCCACGTCGTAGCTTTTGTTTCAAGTTTCGAGTCTGCTGTACTTGGTAAACCCCGAGGGTCCTTATGATATGCATCATCTTGTTTCTACATGCTTCGCTGGCTTTTATATAAACTGTGTCAACCCTAATGACGAAGGGATAGATTTCGATGGGATCATTCCCAAGGAAATGTGTTCCCTCGCCAAAAGGGAAGACGAAAGGCATGCTCAGCCTATTGAAAGAAGAAGTAATTTCAAATAAACTTGAAAGACAAGTATAACCTCCCGAAAGGTTCAATTGGTTCAAAGCCGCCCCCAGAGGAGCATTGTGCCCGGTCAGACAGGCTCGAAGAATTCATAGATGTCTTGGCATGGTCTTACCAAGGTACGCTTCGCGTTTGATTTTGAGACAAAGAAGTATCAATCCCCTGCTACCTAGTGCCAATCCAGAAGGCAGAACCACAGAAGGCTCCGAGCCTTGTACCATGTTCAAAGCAATGATAGTGGCGTTCCGCCAGGTACAAATGAGAAAGTGTACAAAATGGCCCGGAGCAAGGCATGCCAACTGAAGCACTTTTGACCCTACGTCATCAAAGCCATCGTAGCTGGGGCTACAACGATCGCCGACCTTGACAGCAACAAATTCAATACCCTGGGTCAACCTGGATCAATTCAAATGTTGTTTTTCCCTGTGAGAAGCTCGTTGGGCTGAAAACCCCAAGGGTGGGCAGTTCCAAGCAAAAGTTAGAGCAGCCTGCTAGACCAAAACCTATGAAGGAGGTTTAGGCAAAAATGAATAGGCAATATTCAAAAGCTCGCTAGACCGAAGACCTGAATGGGCGGTACTAGGCAAAAGTTAGAGCGTAAAAGGAGAGGTAAATACTCGAGAGTTAACCCTTGGCCTGAACTACGTTTTGACCTAATTCCCTAGCTTGGGATACGTAGGCAGTCTCTCTATGAGACTCGGTCACAATCTATCAATTGGATCCATGGTTGACATTTTGGTACACATCAAAGGTCAAAGAGGATCGAAGATCAAGTCAAGCTGCATTGGAGGAACCAGAGGGGGGAAAACCTTCGTCTTTCAATTTTATTACCAAACTGCTTCTTCAATTTACAGGCTGAGCATAAGTCTTAAAAAAATAATTGAAGCATAAAAAACAGAACGAAATGCTGGCGAGGCCTTAACAGGCTCACAGTTTATTCTAAGTTCAGCGAAGTCTGGTGTAAGCTACTGCAGCGCGTTTGTTCCAAGTGATGCACGTTGGTCTCAAACCTGCGCACGCTTCTTGCAGCAGACAGTAGCAGTTGGCTACTACCCTCGAATGTCGTTCCTGGGGCTTTTGCCAAGTCTTGTCATACCATGCAAGTCATATGGACTTAATGTGATTGCACGGGGGTGTCGGTTTCAGTCCGGGCCTATACAAGTCATCATTTGCGTCTTATGTCCGTTTTTGCGGCATTTTTCTAGCTTTTCAATCAATTGTCATTTCGAGGTGTTTTTCTCGATTTTGTTTGTACAGGTCTTTGTACCTTTTTGCACCTTTCGTAAGTGTCAGTTTCACCTGTTCAGGAATATTGTGAGTTTTGGCACATTAATTTCATTATATTCTATGTGTCCAAGGGTTCGCATTGTACCCTAGGGCTCTGTCTCCCTTTTCGTTCGAGCTAGGCGAGTCTGTACACATGTGCGTGCGTCTGTGTGTCGATTCAAATCACTTGTCAATTCAAATTAGATATTAGTGGTTAGTTTTTGCATTCTCTTCAACACTTGCAAAAAGAGAGTCAATAAACTGGAAAACGCAATTGTTACATTGCTACCTTAGTATCCGTAATCCGCAAGCAACGGAATCTCTTGAAAGCAGCAAGGGCACGTCGGCCCAAGGCCAAGCAAAGCATCTCTGGGGCACACCTGCCGAAGCATCAAAGAAAGGGCGTGCAGGCCCAATTCCATTACTAAACGTCAACTGGGGCACGCCCGCCCGTTCAACATCTTCCTATCTGGGTGCATATCTCAGAAGCACAGACAGTACAGTGACGAGGCTCAATGGTAGTCCTTAGGTGTCGTTGTCCTCCTAGGAGCCGCTCTAAGCTTGCATCTGCATTTTCAATATTTTATACATGTCATTGCATATTGTGTGTATATCAAATGTTGAACACAGGAAAAATCCATCAAGCGACAAAGCAAGCCTGCTCGGTATCGAAGGCAGCAAGTGAACGGCTCAGCAGTTGTCACCGATTTCTCCCCAGCTGTAGTCTGCCTTGCTTCTATCCATGTTATCCACTATTTGTGCTACTTGGATCAACACAACGACAGCCGGTCCTGTCCAACCCCAATGGCTCGATCACTTTTTATAGCGATCCGCCAGTTCAAATCAACGACAGCCGGTCCTGTCCAACCCCAATGGCTCGATCACTTTTTATAGCGATCCGCCAGTTCAAATCAACGACAGCCGGTCCTGTCCAACCTCAATGGCTCGATCACTTTTTATAGTGATCCGCCGTCTCTATCAACGACAGCCGGTCCTGTCCAACCTCAACGGCTCGATCATTTATACTGTTGATCCTCCCATCCAGGCTTCAACGGTTTGATCATTTATACTGCTGATCCTCCCATCCAGGCTTCAACGGTTTGATCATTTATACTGCTGAACCTCCCATCCAGGCTTCAACGGTTTGATCATTTATACTGCTGATCCTCCCATCCAGGCTTCAACGGTTTGATCATTTATACTGCTGATCCTCCCATCCAGGCTTCAACGGTTTGATCATTTATACTGCTGATCCTCCCATCCAGGCTTCAACGGTTTGATCATTTATACTGCTGATCCTCCCATCCAGGCTTCAACGGTTTGATCATTTATACTGCTGATCCTCCCATCCAGGCTTCAACGACTCGATCATTTATACTGATGATCTGTTCGTTCACAAATCAAAGCGCGTCGAGGCGTTCTTCAGTCAGTGTTGAGGCATTGGCAAATCAACTCAGCGTTGAGGCATTCTTCAGTCAGTGTTGAGGCATTGGCAAATCAAATCAGCGTTGAGGCATTCTTCAATCAATGTTGAGGCATTGGCAAATCAAAGCGCGTTGAGGCATTCTTCGGTCAGTATTGAGGCATTGGCAAATCAAAGCGCGTTGAGGCGTTCTTCAGTCAGTGTTGAGGCATTGGCAAATCAAAGCGCGATGATCACTCAGCACAATGATCTCCCCGTCCGCAATCAACGACAGCCGGTCCTGTCAAATCCACAAACAACGACCAGAACATCGTTCGATGGTCCGTTCATTCGCAACTGATTGTTCCCCAGGAGAGTCCGCCTTGGCCTGTCCCGAACGACAATCACCCTCAGTCTAGCCGAAAGTGCATCTTCCAACAGGCTTATTGCTCTGTCTCGGATGGTCTTTGATAAGGAGATTGGCTCTGATTCCCAACAGATGGAATTCAACCTGCCTGACACGACCAACCCGTGTTTGTTGGAATACTTTGTGCCGAGGATAGCTTGATCCCCATCAACGACGGCCGGTCCCGTCAACATCTGCAGCGACAGCCTGTCCTGTCCAAATTCAATCAACAAGCGGCGATGCAATCGTCCACTTCTACTTCCATCCCCAGTGACGGTCTGTCTGTCCATTCAACCAATCAGGTTCTGTAAGTATGCTTGTCTACTTTGCTAGTATGTTCTGCTCTGGATTGCCTTGAGGGGTGTCTAGAAACCTTTGACGTTACTTGTCCCAATTCAATGGTGCTCCAAGTGCCATCAAAGGGGGGCTACTGTAGACACCCCAATATGGGCTTCCAGATTAGTTTACTTACGGTTTTTGATTCCCCAATGATGAAATGGATCAAGAACACCCCGGGAATGTCAAGTGTTTGAGCTTTGAGTGTTTGCAAAACCCAATAACCTAATCTAGCCTAAGCCACTTCCAAAAGCCAAAAACCCTACTGATGCGCGCCAGGGCGCAATCATCGCGCGCCAGGACGCAACCATCGCGCGCCAGGGTGCACCCTCGCGCGACAGACTAGAACCCTCGCGCGATGGTCAGTTCCCCACCTACTTTTTCAGAGGCAGAAATTTGGCCACCGATGCAACTTCAGCCAGGCCTCGTGGCTGGCTTTGTCCATTTCCTGGCACCAACCAGATCCACCCTCCATGCCTATAAATAGCCCCCTTTGTTCTCTTTCAAAGGGTTACAAAAAATCAAGCACAAAAGGTTACACAAACCCAAATACACTTGATACTTCATCACTCTAGCCATCTACATACACTTATTTTGCAAGCTTTATCACCTTGTTCAACCTCAAGCATCAAAGCTCAAACACCGTTCAAACTCAAAAAAAAGCCAAAGGTATATCTTACCTTTGTTCTGCTCTCTGTTCTGATCCCTGAGGGGGGCTGGCAGGGTCAAGGCTGGTAATCAATACCAGTCCTGGCCCTAAAGCTAGCAAGGTTTCAAGAACCGTTCTGGTAGGAACCAGCGTGCGAGGGTCCCGTATACGCGCGCGACACTTCGTTGTTGTGCACGATGGACCGCGTGGGGATTGGTGTCCTACTGTTTTACGCTTTATTTACATATATCTCACTGTTAAGCATGCAAATAATCAGTTTACTGCTTTTCTTAGAGCTTAAATTGTTAGTTTTACATCTCAATATTCATTTCTGTTCTGTTGGAGTACCCCTGGGATCATTCTGGATCTGTCCCAGAACCTGGAACGAGTAAAACCAGACACTGGAAAGTTGGCTCGAACCCGCGCGCGTTGCACCCAAACCATCGCGCGATGGTCAACGCTCCATTTGACCAGCGCGCCAGGACGCAATCGTCGCGCGCCAGGGCGCAACCATCGCGCGCCTGGGCGCACCGTCGCGCGACCGTTCGGAACCCTCGCGCGACGGTTCCATTCTGTTCCCGATCAGTGGCTGGCTTTGCATGTTCAACTTGGTTTTAGGCGATTATTTTGTCCCCACACTGTTTATGGGGTGTTTTTATTTATTTATTAGGCTTTTCAGCCTTTAAACTGTATATTATGACTGCATAAACTGCTTGGTTTGTCCTGGGTGTGCACTGGTCCTTCCAGAGCCCAGAGGGTTTGAGAATAAGAGCTGTGGGCTTAGGCTTACTGGCGCGCGCAGGTCTTGTAGTAGCGTGCGCAGGTTTGGTCAGCATGCATTGACTTGATCAGTGCATACTGGTTTCTTCCTGTGCACGACACTCCAAGACAGGAATTTTCCAGTCTGTTTAAACTCCCACAGGAGTCTGTTCTCATCCTATACTAACTGCTCATCCATGCCATCTATCACATCCTGCAAACATGTTACAGTTTTAAATCCCGATTAACTG
Organism: Rhododendron griersonianum; assembly: GCA_018127125.1. Taxonomy (NCBI): domain Eukaryota; kingdom Viridiplantae; phylum Streptophyta; class Magnoliopsida; order Ericales; family Ericaceae; genus Rhododendron; species Rhododendron griersonianum. Next base: position 40,239,134 of record CM030791.1, read on the forward strand.
TTCCCCCGCCCTAATTGGCTAAAATTGATTAATAAAAGAAGAATCGCAACATTTTCAAAATGCTCAAGTAGAGACCGATCTCCGGATTGGGCGAGAGGGGTGCCATAAAACCCTTCCCCTCTCGTAACCTGGCTCCCGAACCCAGATATGGTTATGACGGACTGGTTCCTTAAACTTTTTCAAATCAAACAGCGCGGCAGGTGCTTTAAAATACGGTTCCTTGGGTGTCGGACCTTCAAAACCCGAGTGGCGACTCTGTATTTTTGAGCGCTCGCGCTCCCTCGATCCAGGCCCTTGCATTTTTGGAAACCGGAATTTCCAGGGCATGCTGCCCACAGACAGCCGGTCCCGTCAAATGTTTTCAACGGTTCGATCATTTATACTGATGATCCTTCCTTCCTGTCTGTAACGGTTCGATCATTTATACTGATGATCCTCCCATCCAGACTTCAACGGTTTGATTATTTATACTGATGATCCTTCCTTCCTGTCTGCAACGGTTCGATCATTTATACGGATGATCCTCCTTTCCAGACTTCAACGGTTTGATCATTTATACTGATGATCCTCCCATCCAGACTTCAACAGTTCGATCATTTATACTGATGATCCTTCCATCCTGTCTGCAACGGTTCGATCATTTATACTGATGATCCTCCCATCCAGACTTCAACGATTTGATCATTTATACTGATGATCTTTCCATCCTGTCTGCAACGGTTCGATCATTTATACTGATTATCCTCCCATCCAGACTTCAACGATTGCAACGGTTCGATCATTTATACTGATGATCCTTCCATCCAGTTCCTCAACGGTTCGATCATTCGGCACATTGATCTCTCCGTCCGCATTCACGACAGCTGGTCCTGTCAAATCCCTCAACGGCTTGATCTTTCGGTACACTGATCAGCCCGTTTCTTGTCAAAGTTCCTCAATGGTCTGATCATTCGGCACATTGATCTCTCCGTCCGCCTTCACGACAGCCGGTCCTGTCAAATCCACAAACATCGACCAGAACATCGTTCGATGGTCCGTTCATCTGCAACTGATTGTTCCCCAGGAGAGTCCGTCTTGGCCTGTCCCGAACGACAATCACCCTCAGTCTAGCCGCAAGTGCATCTTCCAGCAGCCTTATTGCTCTGTCTCGAATGGTCTTTGATAAGGAGATTGGCTCTGATTCCCTACAGATGGAATTCAACCTACCTGACACGACCTACCCGTGTTTGTTGGAATATTTTGTGCCGAGGATAGCTTGATCCCCAGCAATGACGACCTGTCCCGTCCACATCTGCAGCGGCAGCCTGTCCTGTCCAAATTTGATCAACAAGCGGCGAAGCATTCGTCCACTTCTACATTCATCCATAGCGACGGTCCATCCATCCCATCAACCAATCAGGTTCTGTAAGTATGCTTGTCTACTTTGCTAGCATGTTCTGCTCTGGATTGCCTTGAGGGGTGTCTAGAAACCTTTGACGTTACTTGTACCAAGTCAATGGTGCTCCAAGTGCCGTCAAAGGGGGGCTACTGTAGACACCCCAATCTGGGCTTCCAGATTAGTTTACTTACGGTTTTTGATTCCCTGATGATGAAATGGATCAAGAACACCTCGGGAATGTCGAGAGTTTGAGCTTTGAGTGTTTGAAAAACCCTTGAACCTAATCTAGCCTAAGCCACTTCCAAAAGCCAAAAACCCTATTGACGCGCTCCAGGGCGCAACCATTGTGCGCCAGGGCGCAATCATCGCGCGCCAGGGCGCACCCTCGCGCGACAGTCTGGAACCATCGCGCGATGGTTTGTTCCCCACCTACTTTTCCAGAGGCAAAAACTTGGCCACCAATGCAACCTCAGCCAGGCCTCGTGGCTGGCTGAGCTCCTCTCCTGGCACCAACCAGATTCACCCTCCATGCCTATATATACCCCTCCATGGTTCTTCCATTAAAGGGTTACAAAAAATCAAGCACAAAAGGTTACACAAATCCAAATACACTTGATACTTCATCACTCTAGCCATCTACATACACTCATTTTGCAAGCTCTATCACATTGTTCAACCTCAACCTCAACTCAAAACTCAAAGTTCAAACACCCTTTCAAACCCAAGAACCAAAGGTATAGCTTACCTTTGTTCTGCTCTGTTCTGATCCCTGAGGGGGGCTGGCAGGGTCAAGGCTGGTAATCAATACCAGTCCTGGCCCTAAAGCTAGCAAGGTTTCAAAAACCGTTCTGGTAGGAACCAGTGCGCGACGGTCCCAGTCTCGCGCGCGACACTCTGTTGCTGCGCGCGATGGACCGCATGGGGATTGGTGTCCTACTGTTTTATGTTTTACTTACATATAACTCACTGTTAAGCATGCAGAAAACTAGTTTACTGCTTTTCTTAGAGCTTAAATCGCTAGCTTGCATTTCAATATTCATTTATGTTCTGTTGGAATACCCCTGGGATCATTCTGGACATGTCCCAGAACCCAGGATGAGCAAAACCAAGCACTAGAAGTTTGACCCATACCCGCGCGCGCTGCACCCAAACCATCGCGCGATGGTCAAATGGAGCGTTGACCAGCGTGCCAGGGCGCAATCGTCGCGCGCTCGGGCGCACCGTCGCACGACAATTTGGAAACCTCGCGTGACTGTTTGTCCCCGACCAGTGGCTGGCCTTGCATGGTTAACTTGATTTTAGGCTATTATTTTGTCCCCACTGTAGACACCTCCCAAACGGGGCATCGCCATACAGATTGATCATGTTTGTTTGCTCGATTGGTTGCTTGCTTCGTAAATCAAAATCGTGGACATTCCCATGGCTAGGAACATCGACACACGATAGCGGTTATCATCAAAATAGAGTCGCCACCCAGTTTATTAAAACTAGGAAAACAGATAGAGATTCTAGGTACGGGAGCCAAGAGTACAGTAAGGGGAAGGTGTTAGGCACCCCTCTCTGCCCAGCCGTGGGACTGGCCCATAGTTATTCAACATAAGACATATAGATGCTTTATTTAATTCTAACACATAGTCTGTTTAATTAATCCTTTAAACAGTAAGTAAAGTGAGCCAGTGCGATAAGCATGCATCAGAAAGTAGAAAAGCAAACAAAGCTGTTCTAGGGTAATGGATCCCGCGGCCGGTGAATGGATGTCACGGCCGAGGGATCCTCCTGGTTTGATATATCGGCCGAGGGATCGAAGCCCTGGTCGATGTTCTTCCTCACACCAGACAGAAACGTTAGTAGATGACCAAAACGCTAAGATTTATGATTATAGACGGAAAGTAAAACAAACCAGAGGCCGTTGGGCCTCACCACCTTGATCCCTCAGTTGCTTGATTGCCTCGGATTGGGTGTGATTGACTGATTGCTACTCGGAAAACCCTAGGGTTAGGGTTTGAACTTCGGGGTTTGATCGTCGGATTGGTGGCTGCCTGCGGGAGGTTAGGGCTTTTGCAGAGGGGGTTTGAGAGAGTATTTGTGCAGAGTTTCGTGGCTTGAGAGGGTGATTTTTCTTATTAATTTCGAAACCCAAAGGCTCCTTTATATAGGCATAGGGATGACTCACTCCGGCCAATCAAATGGCACGATTGCAATTGCAATGCAATTCAAACTCTTCGTTGCAATCTCTGAACGTAGCCCGAACGCATCGGAGAGGTAGTGTAGTTGGATCAAACAATCGACAGAACATTCCAGAGTCTGGGAAAAGGACGATCTGGCGGCCGAGGAATGGATATTGCGGCCGAAGGATAGATCTTGCGGCCGAGGGATTGATCTCTCAGGGAGATTTTCTAGCAACAGGTTGCTCGAGTGAGGAAATGATGTTAAGGTTGTGAGATCGATGTTACGGCCGACAAATAGATTCTCCTAGGCTTCTGTATTTTCTGTCTGAAAGGCTCTATGGCTCTGGATGGGGTCCTCTAAGTGGCTCAAAGTTCTTACCGAAAGTCCTAAGGTTCTCGAGAAGGCAATCAGCAATCACTGTATCCATTTCATCATCGGGATGTCGGGATGGTCCCAAGGTGGGACTTGAAATAATCGTTAGGCCAAATTGGGGTGTCTACAGATGCCCCTCTTTGACTGAGCTCAGACGGATCGCGAGACATGTTTGAGTAATAGTCAAAGCTGTAAAAAGCAACTCAATTTGGTCCAACCACTATTCCAAGGGGTTTTCGAAAAAGGTTTTTGTTATGGTCGGGCCGGGAGGCTGCCTACGTATTCCACAAGGGAAATTCAGACCAACCGTAGTTCGGGCAATAAAGAAAAAGAAAAAGTTTGGAGGGTTAGAGACAGAAGACGTACCTTTGGGCTTAAAAAGCCGTAGTGCAACGTACCTAGACTGAGCCAGGGTTTTGGCGGAAGATAGTTGAAGGGGCGCGGGGTTGCCCAGGGAATTTTTGCGGAGAGCTCCCTTAGTATTTTGGGGTAGATTAGTACACGGCAGGTGCATTTGCTTTTCTTTATCATCCTTACTTTGACTGAGGGGAGCTCGGTAGAGTAGCCTATCCTTGCGAATGAGCTGGAAGGAATTGATGTAATTGGGGTGGAATCCAAGCCATCTGCTGGGGATGAATCGGACGCCGTTTTGAGATATGAGGGGAGCAAGGCCAATAACTGGAGCACAGAGCTTTTGAGGATGAGGGAACCGAAGCACGGAGCCGGTTGTAGTCATGAGGTGAGAGCCTGGAGAGTGATCATTTTTGACGTGGTGGAACTGAGGCGCGGAGCCGGTTGTAGTCACAAGGCGAGAGCCTGAGGTGATAGAACTGAGGCGTGGAGCCTGCTGTGGTCATGAGGCGAGGGCCTGAAGTGATCGGAGCTTAGAGCTTGATAGAACCGAAGCGCGGAGCTGGTATTGATCATAAGGCGAGAGCCTGAGGTGTCGGAGCTTAGAGCTTGACGTGTTTGAACCAAAGCGTAGAGCTGGTTGCATTCTGATGGTCTGTGCACGGAGCTTTCTCATCATAAGTTTTGGCGTAGAGCCAAAGGATCGAGGTACTGGACCGATCAATAAAATCGAGGCGTAGAGCCGGTTGATTGCAGGGTTGACCTGTTTCATGAGAGATATGCAGAGTGTATATGTGTGATGATGGTTGTTAGATGTGAATAGATATGATGATGCAGCCTCGATGTGATAATGTTGATGCAAATGTGCACGGGCCCGTGCGTGTGTGTTGATTTAAGCTTAGAGCCTCTTTCAAGTTCCGGACTTGAGCAATCAGAGCGTAGAGCGTGGAGCATTCGGACGGCAGAATCCGAGCATTCAAAGTACAGGCTTTGAGCATCCAGTACGCAGTGATTGGGCATCCAAGCGTAGAGCTTGAGCATTCAAGTGTAGAACTTGAGCATCCAGTACACAGTGGTTGGGCATTTGAAGAGCTTTGCGCATTCAAAATGTTAGATTTTGAGCATTCAGGCGTAGAGCCTGAGAATGATGTCTTGATTGTTGGGGCGGCGTAGAGCCTGTTGAGGATTTGCTTGTTTACGGCTTTGAGCCAGTTGATATAATGGGCTTGGAGCCGCTGAGTTGATAGGTGAGGGCATAGAGCCGCTGAGATGGTTGTTACGGCTTAGAGCCAGTTGAGATAGTGGGCTTGGAGCCACTGAGTGATAGAAACGGTGAATACGGGCATAGAGCCGCTATGATAATGGGCGTTGAGCCGCTGAGATGGTTGTTACGGCTTCGAGCCAGTTGAGATAGTGGGCTTTGGAGCCGTTGAATTGATAGGTGAGGGCGTAGAGCCGCTGAGTCGATGAGACGACGGGCGTAGAGCCTGTTGAGAATTGTTATGGCTTCGAGCCGCTGAGTTGGTGAGATGGTGAATACGGGCGTAAAGCCTGTCGATAATGGGCTTCGAGCCTGCTGAGATGGTAGACATAGACTTCGAGCCTGTTGAGGTAATGGGCTTCGAGCCGCTGAGATTGCTTGAATATGATTATAGGCTTAGAGCCTGTTGAAATGGTAGATGAGGGCGTAGAGCCGCTGAGTTGGTACGGGCATAGAGCTGCTGTAGCAATGAGCTCAGGGTTGCCGAGGTAGTGAGCCTTGGAGCTGCTGAATTGGTGAGATAGTGGGTACTGAGTCACTGAAATAATGAGCTCGAGGCTTGGTTGCAGAGCTATTGAATGATTTGTCAACAGTGGGCATAGAGCTAGAGCTTGATTTTTGATAATCCTTAGTGGTCAAGTGACCAGTTGTTGTGAGCTTGCTATTACGGAGAGAGAGAGAGAGAGAGAGAGATCTTCGGTGTTTTTCATGCTCGGGTGTGCCCCCAAAGCTAGTTCTGCTAATATTGCATTTGCTCGGAAATGCCCCTAAGGCTGATTTTGATCACGTCGTATTTACTCGGGGTGCCCCCAAGGCTACTTTGTTGTTCGAGGACCCATAAGTCCATAATTGCTTGAATTTTGGGTGCACTGAGCAAGATTCACTGGGGCTGAAAGAAATTGATTGGAGGGCCAGGATACCGATCTCTTGGCCGAAGGATTGATGTCTCGGCCGAGGAATCGATGTCTCGGCCGTGGGAAAGTCAAAAGTCAGAAAATCGATTTAAGTTAGATTTAATCGATCTCACGGGTCCTTTAATCTTTCCTCCTCCCCCTCTCTTCTTCTCCGTCCCTCCGAGTCCGAGTTCGTCTGTCAGCCACCACTGTCGCCGCCGTCCTTCTCCTCCATCACCGTCGGCTGCCATATCCGACCACTGTTGCCGTCGCCGTTGCTGCTGGTTTGTTGCAACCGTTGGTTTTCTTTTCCTCTTGATTTGGACGTGATGGCCACGCCATCTTCGGATGTTGCGGATTCGTCCTTGCACCCTCCATGTAGGTGCGAGTATCCGTCTTCCGACGAGGAGGCGATTGCGGAGCCTGGTTTATTTGATGCTGCTACCTATGTCCTTCCCTTCGCGTAGGTTGGGCTTTGGCGGTTTCTTGCAGTATCGCCCTCCCGTTGGTGGCCCAGAGGCCGATGTGGTTTGTCGGGAACCTGAGCTGCACCTAAGCGTCCTTAATGTACCGGTAAGTTTCTTTTAAATGTTAATCTGATGCCCCCTAGCGTTTCCTTTGTCTATGTAATCATGAGATTAACTCTCTTTTTGTCTTTGGCAGAGAAATAGAAGACTGGAGGCTTGAGGTGGAGGCAAGGAGGTGCACAGGTGGTTTTTGACGCTGCCAGAGCAGGCTCGGGAACTGGTACGTGCTGCTGGCTTCGAGGCGTTTGTTCTGGGCCTCAATGTTCCGAAGATGGACTGGTCATTGATGACATCGCTGGTTGAGAGGTGGTGGGATACCATTAATACCTTCCACTTTCCTTCTGTGGGCGAGATGACGATCACTCTTGGTGACTTTTCTTTGCTGACTGGCCTACGGGTAGGTGGAGTTCCCCTCCGAGTCGATCCTAGGCTTTGGGAGCGTGTAGGGGCCTTGGAGTGGTTCTTGGGCAAGGTGCCCCCTGTTCGTTCTCGAGGTCACGTTGATCTTGCTTGGTTGAGCGGGACTTACATGAAGGCTAACATTCTTACCCAGGTAAATGTTGAGCAGTTGACGCGGGCTTTCCTTCTTTACCTCCTTGGGCAAACGTTGTTTGCCAACAAGGATGGTTCAGTACACACGCAGTTTCTGGCTCCTTTGTAGCACTTGGGAGCTATTCGGGAGTTTGACTGGGGCTCGTCTGCTTTGGCCACTTTGTATGGCAATCTTGGAGCTTGCTCTCAGGACAAGAGTCCCATCCTTGGCGGTCACTACCGGGTGCTTGAGGTATATACTTTCCTTTCTTGCTTCCTTTCCTGTTTTGACTTCTCCTAGTATCGAACTTGTTTTGCTTAATCTGCTTTTCAGCTCTGGGCTTTCGAACACCTTCTCCAGTTTCCCCCTGAGACTAGGCATGGAGATGCCAACTGTATATCTCGCTACGAGCGATGGTTGGTGGGGCAACGGAGGCCACGGTCACCAGTTTTGAGGCTTCCCGAGTGGCGGCGAGTTTTGGACCGATTGACGGTCGATCAGGTACCTTTTTCTTTAGATTTCCTGCCTTTAGATTTGCATATCCTTATGTTGTAGCTGATTTGATCTCATTTTTGCAGGTACGGTTTGACCCTTGGGGTGGTGTACCAGAGGACACCCCTCTTGCGCGTTCCAGGGTTCTGGATAGTACCCGTAGTCTGCTCGAGGGTCCATTCTGCCGAGCTTGGTACTTGGGTGATCGGGTGGCCAGTCAGTGGCGTCCGTGTGCTGAGGTGCTTCAGTTTGTTCCTCCTCCTCCTCCAGTGTCGATGAGGTCTACTTCTTCAATGTCCAAGGAGGATCTGAAGAATGCTCGGATCAGGGATTGGGCAGACTTGCTCCTCCAGGTAGGTGACTACACGGAGTACTGCCGTCTTTTCTTGGCTTCCCCTGTTGTAGCTCCTCCTGTTGCTCCTGTTTGGCCACAGGCCCCTTCTTTTGTCTCCTTCCACTCAGATGATGGAGAGGAGGAGCGTCTGGTGCTGACTCTTTGCGCGACCCAGCTTTATACCTTGCCAGCTGGGGCCTCATAGGTATCTTTTAGCTTTTCATTTTAGCTTTCGTTGCTTCGTATTGTACCAACGCGGCAACCAGTGGCACTAACGCCTCGTCCTCCAATACGGCCAACCACATTGCCGATGTCAATCAGGTGCAAATGCCGCAGAACAACCGATCTCACACTCAACCCCGCAGCTTTTCTGCTTTTGAGGCACCTCTGTCCTCTGTTATGGAAAAGTTGATCAAATTCGGCCATCTCAAGCCCCTTGATCCAACTTCGCTACCCAAAAATCCATCAGCCAACTTCAAACCTAACCTTTACTGTGCCTATCACCAGGGCGCTGGCCATCTCACTGACTCTTGCTATCGCCCCCGTCATGCGATTCAGGATCTCATTGACGACGGAACGCTCGCAATGCCCCCGCTGCCACCTCAAAAGCCAAATGTCATTTCCAACTCCCTTCCCAAGCATAATGATGTCCCACATATCAGCCAGATATCCCTCAGCTCCACCCATATCAACTCCAGCTCCACTATATTTAACCCTATCGACCATATAATCCCAGTCAATCAACCCAAACCGGTTGTATCCATACCTCTCGAGCCTGAGGCTGAGCTCATGTACATACGTTTGGATGGGTAGCCACCCTATCCCAATGCAACTCTAGGGCGTTTGCAAAGGGGCATGGCTACACTCAATGCAGTCATTGGCGATCTCTCCTCTGACCATATTCCCTCCAGGCAGCTCGGCCCCGCTTCTACCATTCGTGACCCTATCTTCACCATGACTGATACCAACTCTTCTCAGAGTTTTGAGAACCGGTTCAGGGCTATAATCCCAGCTTTGCCTGAACCAGAGCCAGAGATTGACATGCAACCTGTGGGTTGGGATCAGCTGGTGCTAGAAGGCTTCCCGCTGTATTGTGAAATTTTAAAGTACTCGCAATCGCACGAATCGTATTGAAGTATAATAATGCAAGAGCGAGGTCGAACCCACAGGGACTTGGTGATTTTTTGTAGGAAAAACTAGATAAACTTAAATCAATTAAACCCTAACCTAGTTAACAAAGGTGCGATTGATTTTTAACTAAGAATTTAAATAAAGCAATGACAAAATAATAATTAAACTAGCACGGAAAAATAGTGAGATTGCCGGTTGAGAAAAGAAGGTTTTGGAATCTACGCCCACAAATATTTAGCAACTAATCTTATGCAATGGTTTTTCCTATAATTTCTACACAATGATTTAGAAGCTAATCTTAATCATCATGGATAATATGTCGTTAAACCCTTTTTATTTATATCGACAATATGTTCCTCCTCTGCTTCACAAGTTTAAGCCAAAATCATCAACTGTATCCGCATAAAACAAATCACAGTAGATATCTTGTACTTAAATATAAACTTTGATAAACCAAGCAATTCGATTAATAAGGTGATATCAAATCATGAAAAAAAACCCATTCCGATTGAATCCATATCCGAGTTTCAACCAAATTAATTAATGAGATCAGAACAATAAACAATGAAAGCACTTAGGATAAATCATATGCATAAAATCAATCAATAAACTTTATGAGGTTTCATCCTCAACCTTAGTTTAGAGTTTAGCCTAACATAGATAGTAAAACCTCGCGACAATTTCTTTTGCTCATCTTGTTCATATGTTTCCAGCCGTGTTCTCCTTCTTGCCGTCGTCTGAGCGTCGTCGCCAAGCCCAAGCCATGAATAATTCCTCAAAGAAAAACCCTATCACCTTTTTATTGGCACCGAAGGAACAGGAAAGGAAAATAGAATTCTTTCCTAAGTCTAATTCTTGACCAATAATAGCCTTGTTCTCTTTGGTTTTTAAAAAGAATTTTTCAAAAAATTCCCCCTAAATTCACCCTACTTTCAACATTTCTCTCTCTATCTCTCTCCACTTATTACCCCTACTATTTTTCAAAAAACTTTTCAAAAACCAAACCAAACACAGCAAAAACTAGTGTACAATGATATACTTCCTTCATTTGGGCCCACCATTCATGAATATAGTGTATTGTTTCATATCTTGCCATCCCAATTCTAGCCAATACCAATTACAAATCCTAAGGCCACGTAGACAACAGGAGAACATTGCAAGGCCATTTGATCATGGCTCAATTGATTTCTGCCATATCCATTTAGCTTCCGTGGCTCATCGTTCCCGGCAATTGCTTTGACACCAAGTAAGATTCGACATTGCACTTTTTGAATCCAACAGCCGATATGTAAGTTTTCATCATTTTTTTCCTGCAAAATCAATAAATCAATATAAGTTTCCAAAAGGAGAATAATAATAACCAATTAAGCGTAATTAAGAACTAACATGATATGATATAGGGCTTCTATGTGTCGATATTTTTTGCTCATCAAATACCCCCAAACCTACATTTTGTTAGTACTCGAGCAAAAGATATAAAAGAAACTAAGTTAAAAGAAGAAAAAAAAAAAACTAACTAATCCTTTTTCGGAGGAGTCCGATTGCATTTAGCATATGCAACAAGTCTTTAAACCCCTAGGTTGCCCTAGTGGACGAGTTATAGTCTCATGAGGGTTTACCGTGAATATACCCACAAAATTCCCAAGATGTTGATACTCAATCAAAATGTCATACGTACTCAATGGCCACTCCAAGTAACTAGTGTGAGTATAACGCAAAGTTAGAGGCAAGATATTTCATTCATTAATAAAGTTAAACAAGTGAACATTCTAATTCGAATTGGCACAAAAATGGTTCCTCCCACATATATCTAAATAGAAATTAAGAAATCACAAGGCATGCGTGTAAGTGAAAAATCACATAAAGTTGTTCATTAACCTCGAAAACAAAACACGCACCTTCAATGCCTCAATACTCATCAAAATGTTCAAATCAAATTATAGCCCATCCCCTTATTCCAATTCACTTTTTTTTTCCTTTTTTTTCATGCTTTTTTTTTTCTTGTGGTTGTGCAATGCCTTGGTCCCTTAAGCTTTCTAATTGACCCTTGTAGCGAGTTTTAGGCCAATGACACCCAAACTAGACGGCTTTAGGGCACTAGATGTAGAGAACAACCCAACGGACTTAATCACTCGAGTCAAAAAGGCTACGAACCCAAGCTAACCACATATGACAATCGCGGAACTCTCCACCGTTTGACGCGAACACTCACTGCTTACTGAGGCAAGAGGCCCGGTTACTAAGTGAAAAGCCCAAAATAGCATGCACTTTATTCAAAAAAAAAAATTTCTTCTTTTCTCTCTCTTTTTTTTTTCATTGGGGAAAGGACATAAAGCATTCGATCTATGAAGACATCTGACTCCTATTGAGGCACCAAAAACATATGTACGGTACTCGAGATCAAATCCAACTCTAAGTGTGATAGTGCTCGTGCAAAGGCATGTATACAAGTGATTAATCGCTATCCAAACATAGGTAATACGAACCAACTAAGTGCCTCTCATCAATGCCTATGTTCACAAGTTTAACTCTATCAATGAAATAATATCAAGACTCCAACTTGGGCAACAATCAAACTAGCACTGATCAAAAACCAACAACCACGTCGGAAGTCATAATCAAGTATCAACAACTTTCAATTTTTTTTTAATTTGACACGAAAAATGATGCAATAAAAAATAATTATAATAAAATCACAATTGCAGCAAACAAATTTTTTCAAAAAAAATAGTCCCACCCCCAAACCTAAATGATGCATTGTCCTCAATGTAGCAAAGAGGAATAAGTTATGAAAAGTTTAGGGGTTATCTCGAATGAAGACCAATTTTTTTCTGTATTCCCTACAGTTGATTAGCGACCCAAAAAAAACAAAAACGAGATAGAGAAAGATTTTTTTTTTTTTAACACTATTAGCAACTACAAAGTAAAACAATCAAGTCATTTTATTTTATCCTCTTCTTGTAATTTAGAATGTATGGATCTTTCCAACAAAAATTATTTGACACAATCGAAAGAAAATTTGCAAATTGTTCAATCATGTGTGTCAAGAACAGAGCAAAAATAGAGGCAAGATCAGCATACCATGGAAATATTTGTTTGAATAACAATGTTTGTATCAAAATTTTATGAGTATGTTTGGGAGTTTCAGCTCCAAAGACAAAATCCCATTCCACACTACTATTATTTCTACTGTGGTCAACTTTACTCCATGCACCAGCTTTGTCACAATGACTATGAATCGGATTATCCTCAATTGGCTCCAAAAATCGATCTATAGGCTTATGTGGTAGAGATTTCAGCTCACAGTCCGGTGACTCCAAAACAAACGGGTGTGGTGGTGACAAAGAATCTGGAGGACAAACCCCTTTAGATATCCACTGGTCAATACTCGACCATGGAGCAGAGTCTACCAATGTGCGAATTTGTTCAATCTCATCAATATTGCAATTACTTGTAAAGTGATCTAACTCCTCATGATTTGACTCGGTGAAAGTCCCTTGACCCAAACATACATTATCTTTTTCTGACTCCACTAAAATTTTCTCCATTGACATACTCACTGGCTCATCAATTACCCTAGACTCAAGTGTGAGAGTAGATTCAATATGTTCTTGCTCATCAGAAGAGTAAGCGGTGTCACTTGAGACAACCTGCTAGTTTGGATTAACTATAGATCCACTATAAATGTCCTCTTCCTCAATCTCCCTCATTCGATTAGCCAATTGCTCCAATTGATTTTCTAATTTCAAAATGGCTTGAGTCTGTAAATGATTAATCTCTGCTATGGATTGAGTAGTCATGACTCATGAGAGTGCTATTTTCAATTTCAGCCATCAATGCTGACCTCTAAGGATAACTATTGTTGTGGTGCAATAGATTAAAAATTCGGTTCACGATACACAGAAGCTTGAGCATGCAAAGGCTGAGACTGAAGAGGATATGATTGTGTAGTGTATGACTCAGTAGAATGGCTAAAATTCGGGAAAAAATTGATCATCATGTGAATGCAAAGGTTGCCCACCTATATGTGTAGGAAATTGATTTTGTGTGTAAGAATAATTAAAATGATTTCCCATGTTTGGATTGTACGTCTCATGAAAAGGATGACCAAATGGACCTTCAAAATTATTTCGTGCATTAGCTTGCTCATAATAATACGTAGGACAAGTTTCTATTGTATGCCAAGTGCTATAACATATAGAGCATGCACGATTATGAACTTGATTGAAAAAATTCATGCTTTAACTTCACAAGAAAAGATCTCTATTTAATATTTTTTTTCGAAACCGCACTCAAGCAAACTGGAAAAATAAGATTAAAAGTAACCGAAAGAAAAACAATGCTAACAACACATCAAGGAACTAATTAATGAGATACCAAACTGAAAAAGAAGAAGAAGAGAGAACTCACAAAAACACAGAAACACCTAACTAAAAAAAAAATTTATAAAGCTAGATTAAACTAAACTGCAGTGAAAGAAAAATGCAAATCATAGTAACCTAAAAGCAAGTTAGGAAGTCTTTTTTAAAAAAAAAGGTAACTATAACTAGTTGAAGGGTGAAAATCAATTCAAATTCCTCAGATTTCCTAAAAAAAAATAAGTCCCCAGCAACGGCGCCAAAAACTTGATGTGAAATTTTAATGTACTCGCAAGCGCACGAATCGTACCGAAGTATAGTAATGCAAGAGCGAGGTCGAACCCATAGGGACTTGGTGATTTTTTGTAGGAAAAACTAGATAAACTTAAATCGATTAAACCCAAACCTAGTTAACAAAGGTGCGATTGATTTTTAAATTAAGAATTTAAATAAAGCAATGACAAAATAATAATTAAACTAGCACGGAAAAATAGTGAGATTGCCGGTTGAGAAAAGAAGGTTTTGGAATCTTCCACCACAAATATTTAGCAACTAATCTTATGCAATGGTTTTTCCTATAATTTCTACACAATGATTTAGAAGCTAATCTTAATCATCATGGATAATATGTCGTTAAACCCTTTTTATTTATATCGACAATATGTTCCTCCTCTGCTTCGCAAGTTTAAGCCAAAATCATCAACTGTATCCGCATAAAACAAATCACAATAGATATCCTGTACTTAAATATAAATTTTGATAAACCAAGCAATTCGATTAATAAGGTGATATCAAATCATGAAAAAAACCCATTCTGATTGAATCCATATCCGAGTTTCAACCAAATTAATTAATGAGATCAGAACAATAAACAATGAAAGCACGTAGGAAAAATCATATGCATAAAATCAATCAATAAACTTTATGAGGTTTCATCCTCAACCTTAATTTAGAGTTTAGCCTAACATAGATAATAAAACCTCGCGACAATTTCTTTTGCTCATCTTGTTCATATGTTTCCAGCCGTGTTCTCCTTCTTGCCGACGTCTGAGCGTCGTCGCCAAGCCCAAGCCGTGAATAATTCCTCAAAGCAAAACCCTATCACCTTTTTATTGGCACCGAAGGAACAGGAAAGGAAAATAGAATTCTTTCCTAAGTCTAATTCTTGACCAATAAAACTAATGTACAATGATATACTTCCTTCATTTGGGCCCACCATTCATGAATATAGTGTATTGTTTCCTATCTTGCCATCCCAATTCTAGCCAATACCAATTACAAATCCTAAGGCCACGTAGACAACAGGAGAACATTGCAAGGCCATTTGATCATGCCTCAATTGATTTCTGCCATATCCATTTAGCTTCCGTGGCTCATCGTTCACGGCAATTGCTTTGACACCAAGTAAGATTCGACATTGCACTTTTTGAATCCAACAGCCGATATGTAAGTTTTCATCATTTTTTTCCAGCAAAATCAATAAATCAATATAAGTTTCCAAAAGGAGAATAATAATAACCAATTAAGCGTAATTAAGAACTAACATGATATGATATAGGGCTTCTATGTGTCGATATTTTATGCTCATCACGCTGCATCCAGAGTACGTTCCGTTCGATCCCGCCTGGCATGGTGAATGGATGGCAGGGCATCATGAGGCAATGATCGATCCCTTGGATGGCATCTCCTTGTACATGCTCTTTCAACAGCCCGAGCCGATAGCCCCCGAGGAGGAGTACTATTGGGATCCTGAGCCCGCTTGGCATGGGGTAATGGATTTGGATCCCGATTCTCTCCAAGGTTATGCTATACCAGATTACATGACTCACTTCATAGAGGACGACCTCGTTCAAGAAGAGCCTCGTATTCTGGGGGAATGCTTTTTCCCTTCTACCATCAGTAGGTATGTCGACTCGATAACTGATTCCGAGTATGATCCCACTCTCAACATCATCGATGAAGGATTTCCACGCCCCATAGTTCCTTACTCTGAAATTGAGGACTGCAGCATCATGGTCATGGATCTGGTCCCCCCTGCTGATCTTTGGGAAGTCGACGACATAGTCGATGTTCAAGTAGGGGTTGAAGTCTGGGCTGTTGTGGGCTGCATGCCCGAAAAACAAAGAAAGGCCGTTTTGCTTTGGTATTTTCCCGCCGCTTTGAAGAGAAATACGCCATTTGAAGAGAAATACGCCGTATGAAGAGTCGCCACCCGGATTTGCGGTATAACACCCGAGAAACCGTTTCGTTTGGAAAACCAATTGATTTGAAGTTGAAAACCAGAGATCAGTTTCAAGGGTTCGGAAGCCATGTTACGAGGGGGGAAGGGTTTTACGGCACCCCCCTCGCCCGATTTGAGATCGGTCTCTACTAAACGTTTGTGGAATTTTTCAAAAGGGATTTTGTCTCATTAGATCATTTAGCAAGTATCCACAGTTTATAACAGGTAAGAAGTGCATGCATGTGCAGTTGTACAAGGGGAAGTGGAATGGTGGAGTAACGGTGAGCAAATGCATGAATGAGAGAAAACTAGAGACTGCCACTGACTTCACTCTCGAGCGCTCGAGATCAATCCCGAGCGCTTGGGAGCTCTGACACCCAACCTGCAAGCTTTGTTAGCACAGACAGAATACAATGCTAAACTGGAAACTGAAATGATATTAAGTACGCTACTGGCTCAACAGAGGATTTGAAAGACTGGAATGCACCCTCAATCTTTCAGATCATGCATCCCTGCCTTAGCAAAGCTAAATCTATGAATTTAAAAGAGCAACAGGCCACACTAATGCATGCAGAGACCAGGTAACGCAACAGAATGGGAAATGGGGAGCAATGGCATGCATGCACTCCCGAGCGCCTTGGAATGGTTCGGAGCGCTTGGGAGTGAGCTGCACATCAGCTTACTCTCAAACAGGAAATGGCACTGATTTGGCATGCAAAATACCCTTGTTTTTATGTTTCCCAAGAGGAGAACATCTTTTAGCTTTGGAAATACCTCACTTTGCATGAAAACTTGAAGGAAATACTTCTGTTTTGGAGAAAATAGGTTTCTGTGCATGCATGCCAAAATGAAACCATTTCTTTTAAGATCACACATCATTTCCAACCCACTGTGTTACGAAGGGCCATGCATGAAACTGGGAACAGTCCCGAGCGCTCAGGAGAACTCTCGAGCGCTTGGGAGTGATTCCAGTGAGGGTTTTATGAAAACATTTTCTTGCGCCCCATTGCTCTTGTTTTTACACTAGGGTCTCCCAACCATGCACCCATGTGAAGTCCATATTTTGGCAAATCCCATGACAAAATCGTTTTTGATTTGTACCCCATTAATCATGCTGAAATTTATTGGTTTAGAGAATTTGTTTAGGAAAGTCAATCAATTGTATTCTGTAATTTATCAAGAAAGGCATAACGAAAAAGTTGTCAAAGGAAAGTAGTTTTGGAAGGGAAAGAAGTGTGGCTGTCAAAGAAGTATTCGGCACATGCTGTATTAGAAAAAGGAAAAGAAGATATCGTGGGTGACAATTTATGGAAATGATTGTCTGTCATGGTGCTCGAGCAACTCAAGACAGGGTACCTTCTGTGCTCGAGCAATGTTCCTGTTTCAGTCTATTTATATGCGGTTTTATTGACTGTTCAAGGTTACCGAAATATATCAGAGCTTTTCATCTTGGTGTCCCATACTGAGTAATGTCTAAAGGTGACCGGTTCGTATATCTTGAAGTTACACATGACTCGTGATCATGAACCTTTCTGCATAAACTTCAAGTGTTCTTTTTCAACCACTGTTCGAACAAGTTGAATTATTCTTCCGGTGGATTCTGGAAGTATATCGGAGGACTTGTGGATTCAAGGCGTGCGGCAATCAACCACTTGGTGCGGTGTACGTGGATTCGACAAATCGGTCTTTGGTCAATCGGTGAGGATTCACGATTGTTTTATTAAGATCATTTGTAACTGCACAATGATTATTTTTAGTGGTTCGATTTCCTCCCGTGGTTTTTACCCTTTTTAAGGGGTTTTCCACGTATGTTCTTGTGTTCACCTGTTATTGCTTTTTTTCGTTCCTTTATTACGTTGCTTTTAAGTAATTGATAAAACAAAAGGAATTTCATTTGGTATCAGAGCGGGTCGCTCATATTTTTTTTTGGAGTTCGTCCTAGAGCGGATCTGTAAGCAATAATGAATATGAACACTAACATGAATCATCCGTCGAGCCGCACACCTATTTTGGATAGTGAAAATTTTGATTACTGGAAATCTAGAATAAAGGCTATCATGAGGTCTGTGGATGAGGAAATTTGGAATTCTTGCATTAACGGATATAGTTGTCCTATGAAAACAGTAGATGGTAAACAGGTTCCTAAACCTTCTTATGAACTAAGTGCCACGGAGAAAGTTCCTTTACAGGCCAATAATCGTGCTTTAGACATTTTATTTAGTGCTGTTGATATTAATGAACATCGTAAGATAGCCAACTGTGAGATTGCTAAAGAGGCTTGGGACATTTTGGTAACTTGTCATGAAGGAACGCATGTTGTTAAACAATCTAAGTTGCAAAGACTCACTACTGAATTTGAGATAATTAGGATGCAAGAGGATGAGACGTTTAATCAATTCTACTCTAAATTGATCAGTATTGTCAATAGTTGCGAAACACTCGGTGAGCCTATTCCTCCTTTTAGGGTGATTAAGAAGATTTTGAGATCCTTACCAGAAAGATTTAAGATGAAGGTCACGATGCTTGAAGGTAAGCGTAAACTAAATGAAAAATCTGTTGAAGAAGTGGTAGGCATCCTCCAAACTTATGAAGCTGATATGTTACAACCCGAGTCTCAGAAATCTAAAATTAAAACTTCTGCTAAGTCGATTGCTTTTTCAAGCTCTCAAAACGAGTCTAGGGATTCTGATTGTGATGGTGAATATGATCTTGAAGCTATAGCGCTGTTTACCAAAAACTTCAAACAATTTTTCAAGAAGAAAGTGACAGATAGTGATGGTAATAAGAAATTCGGAAATGGAAGAAAAAGTGAGTCTTCGAGTAGTAAAGAAAAGAAAGGGATAAAAAGTACTCCCGCAGGCCCTAAATGTTATGAGTGTCAAGGCTATGGTCATGTTGCACATGAATGCATTAATAAATTAAAGAAGAAGACTAACTTTAAGGCCAACATAACCTGGGATGACGATAGTGAGTCTGATAACTCCGAAGAAGAACAAGTTGATCACACGAACTTTATGGCGTTTGGGGCTTCTTTAAAGTCGAATCTTAGTGATCATGAATCTTCAGACGATAGTGAGAATGAGGGAAGTGATGAGGAGTTTAGTTTCGATGAGTTAAAACAATCCTACAATATGTTGTTTAAAGAGAGTATTAAAATTAATGAGTCAAATTTAAAAATGGCAGAGAACTTTAATAAGTCTAACATTGAGTTAGTGACTGTTAAAACACAAATGGAAGAATTAAAAGGATTGTTGAGTAATGTCACAAGTGAAAAGAATAAGTTGTGTCAGGAGGTTAAGAGTCTTCAAGATAAGAATAAAGTCTTGGCTGAGTTAAAAACCATCTCGGAGGGAAAAATAATTATGCTAAAAGCTGATGTTGATAAAGCTAATATTCTATTTGAGCGTTTGAATACAGGGTCAAAGACATTAGACGAGATTCTGAGCATACAAAGACCAGCAAGTGACAAAACAGGGCTCGGTTTTTACGAAGCTTCATCCTCAAAAACATTCGGAGGTATTGCGAATGAGTTGGAATTAAAGAAGGTAAAGCTCAAACCCCATAGTACAAATACTGCAAATATTATGTATGGAAAGGTAGAAAACCAAATGTTAAGTACTTTAAAACTTTTGGTAGCAAGTGTTTTATTATGAGAGACCGGGAGCACTTAGGTAAGTTTGATTCTAGAAGTGATGAAGGAATTTTCCTAGGCTATTGCACAGATAGCAGAGCTTTTAGAGTTTATAATAATCGTACTCATAGTGTTATGGAGTCCATAAATGTAGTTGTTGATGAGAGTCCATTAAATGAAGCAGATTTTATCTCTAATGATGTATATGAGACTTTAAGTGATCAGGACACGGGTGATGCAGTGGAGGAAAATTCAAGTGAAGAAGATACAGATATTTCAAAAGAAGAAGAGCGCAAGGATGATGAGCAAGATTGTGAAAGTCACGACGAGCCATTGAACCCAACAGCTCGAGTAAAGCTAAATCATCCCACGAGTCAAGTAATCGGAAATGTTGCAGACCCAATGAAAACTCGCAAACAGCTCAGGGATGAGGTATCGTATGTTTGTTATGTTTCGTTAGTTGAGCCAAAAAATATTAAAGAAGCCTTAATTGATGAGTGCTGGGTCGATGCTATGCATGAAGAGTTAAATCAATTTGAGCGTAATAATGTTTGGGAGTTAGTTCCAAGACCCCCGCACACAAATATTATTGGTACAAAATGGATTTTTAAAAATAAAACTAACGAACAAGGTACTGTTGTTAGAAATAAAGCTCGTCTCGTAGCTCAGGGATACACACAGGTTGAGGGAATTGATTTCGATGAAACATTTGCTCCTGTAGCTAGGCTAGAGTCTATCCGTATTATGCTAGCTGTCGCATGTTTTTTGGGCTTTAAATTATATCAAATGGACGTTAAGAGTGCTTTTCTCAATGGTGTCATAAAAGAAGAAGTCTATGTTTCCCAACCAAAGGGGTTCGAAGACCCACACAAAACTGATCATGTGTATCATTTAAACAAAGCCCTCTATGGATTGAAACAAGCTCCCCGAGCTTGGTATGAGAGGTTGACAACTTTTCTACTAAGTAAAGACTTTGTTAGAGGAAGTGTCGATAAAACGCTTTTTGTCCAGCATAAGGGAAAACATTTACTTGTAGTTCAAATTTACGTGGATGATATTATTTTTGGGTCCACATCTCCTGCTCTTGTAAATGATTTCTCTGAATTTATGCAAAGCGAGTTCGAGATGAGCATGATGGGCGAGCTTACATTTTTTCTTGGGTTACAGGTACGTCAATTTGAACATGGGATTTTTGTATCTCAAACTAAGTATGCTTCAAACTTAGTTAAGAAATTCGGTCTTGATTCTGCTAAACACTCTCGCACACCGATGAGCACTACTACTAAATTGTCAAAAGATTTAGATGGCGTCTCTATAGATCAGACTCTTTATCGTAGCATGATTGGTAGTCTCCTCTATTTGACTGCAAGTAGACCTGACATTGCATTTAGTGTTGGAGTCTGTGCCCGTTACCAAGCCAATCCTAAAGAGTCTCATCTTACAGCAGTTAAGCGTGTTATAAAATACATTAGCGGAACCATGGGTTATGGTATTTGGTTGTCTAAAGATACAAATTCGAACTTAGCTGGTTTCTCTGATGCTGACTGGGCTGGGTGCGCAGATGACCGTAAAAGTACTTCCGGGGGATGTTTTTACATTGGAAATAATCTTGTAGCGTGGTTAAGTAAGAAACAAAATTCTATTTCCTTATCTACCGCCGAAGCGGAGTACATCGCGGCAGGTAGTGCATGTACACAACTTCTCTGGATGAAACAAATGTTGGATGACTACGGGTTTTCTCAAGAATGCATTACTCTCTATTGTGACAACACAAGTGCTATTAACATTTCGAAAAATCCTGTGCAACACTCTCGCACAAAGCACATTGATATTCGTCACCATTTCATTCGAGATCTCGTAGAAGATGGTACGGTCACACTTGAATACCTAGACACTACTCATCAAAAAGCAGATCTTTTCACCAAACCCCTTGATTTCCATCGCTTTGATTATCTCCGCAAGTCGGTTGGGGTTTGTCTCCTTGATTGAGTTGTTTCTTCCATCTCTATTTTTGCTATTTTTTTTACAGCCAAGTAGTTTTATTTATTTATCTATTTATTTATTTAACAAAAAAAAAACAGGAAAAAGAAAAGCACATGGGCTTATTCATTATGTGTTGAACGTAGCTTGCTATCTCAGGTGTTGGGTAATCACTCATCAGTTTCACATAAAAGCACACTTTTTTTTTAACATGCATGTGTTCTTCTTGTTGTTTTCCTCTCATGCGCAATATTCGGACATTAATTGCATCATGCCTTATGACTCTATGATCACCACTTTTACACGTCAGGATTAGTGGGACTATTCAGATAGGATAGTTGGTTCTCATGTCCATTAGAATGTCTCATTTCGTTTCTTTGGCGATTGACTTTTTGGCATCTTGGATGGATACAGTGCTCTTGTGGTTGTGTTTTAAAAAAGAAAAAGGGGGATAAAATAAATTATAAAAAAAAAAAAAGACGTTTGTGAGATCATATTGCTTATCCGGGCGTTCATCGAGTACCGGACACTTGGGGTGAGGTACTCTCCCTCTGAGCGTTCGTGTCACAAAATGGATAGACTTTGTGAAGGCATCCGTGTTGGACCATTTGCTTAGTAACCGGGAATTGGGTATGAGGTACTCTCATTTCCACTATTCGTGTCAAAAGGCAGTGGGGTAAAAATAATAAAACACGTGTATTGGTTTGGAGGGTTACATACAAATTGATATGGCTAAATACTCATTGATTGAGGGGGAGTATTTTAATCGTTGAGGGGGAGTATTTTAATCGTTAGGCCTTCAGGTGTCACTCGTGTCCTCATGCCTAGTTTGACTTCGTGGGAGAAAGGGTGGTTGCCATTTTCATGGAACATGAGATATCTTGTATCCACAGATGGTGGTCTTATTAGTTCTGACGTGTCACACACCCACTTTTGTCATGGTCTCATATCGCATGGTGTACTTAATTTCAGATTTCTTCATGCTTGGGATACATACAAGTTCTCTCATGCATTTCAAGAACTAGTAGTGACGTTTATTGATTCTCATGGTTGAGTATTCATCTCTGAATCTATTTGTTTGTCTTCTATGATTTTTTTTTTTTTAAAAAAAATATATAAAAAAGGGGGGCAAAAGAGTATTTTTTTTTCGATAAAAAAAAAACAAAAAAAGGGGCAACACAGTTCGGTGTGTTTCTACGTAGGTCACATTTTTTTTTACAAACCTTCCTTACCAATACACCACGTGCTATGATCTTGTTCTCTCTTTTCCACGTGCATATCCCCTCTGGTTTGGGGATTTGGGAAACTCTTCTATTTCCTCTTTAATCTTTTTCCTTGTTTCTACCGAATTTTTTTCCTCTTCTATGGAAACCCAAATCTTTCTTGACCCATCCTTTCCATTGTTTCCAAATTAAATCCCACACTCTCTCTTTAAGAATCTTTCACCCCATTCCGATTTCATTACACTCCAGACCGATCCTTCCTTCACGCTCCATTCATTCCGAGAACGTAAGTACACTTGCTTTGTGTCTCTGTTTTTTTTAAAACCCTCACATTTTTTTTACTCAACCGGTTTGGTTTCGACAAGAGGGATAATTTTTTTTAGTTTCTTTGATGTTTCCTTCATGTTTATTAATATCAGTTATACTTGGGTTTAATTTTATTTTGGCAGCGCTGCAATGTCAACACGTGCTGCCCGTCGTAATCCCGTCCGTCGATTTTCCTCCTCCGAGTTTGAAGCGAAGTTCGAGTTATTCTGCGATCGACCCATTGCCCTCGAGCGTCAGCTAGATGTCGTCTCCTTAGGTAATCACGAAGTTGTAGGTTGGCTTAAAAAACAGGGTTGGGAAAACTTAGCTATGTTAGAGGCCAATGTTAACTTAACCATGGTCCGGGAATTTTTCTGTAATATCTCCTCTGTTGATTTTGGCACTGAAACGATCACTTCTTTTGTGCGTGGCAAGCTGATTACCATTACTCCGTTAGCACTTGGTAAAATTGTCAATTTGACTCCCCTTTCTGAGTATTTCTACCCTCGCGATTCGCGCACTGTGTCTCCCACTGTTCGGGACTCAATTGCTTGTACCTTGACCGGGACATCTCGTAATTGGGAGAAGAATGCTATTTCACAGGGTGTTCTCTATAGCTCTTATCGTCTTCTCAATCTGTTCTTTTGTGCAACTGTCGAACCCTGTAGTCACACATCCTCTATCCATGCTTATAGGGGTCTCGCTCTTCAGTTTATTGGAATGGGTCGTAATGTTGATTGGTGTCGTATTGTCTTTCCTGAGATTGCCAAGTTTGGCTCTTCTCGAAATCCTCCAAAAGGAAAACTCCCATATGGCGTTGTCTTGTCTATCTTTCTTACTAAAATTTGTCACTGTCCGGGTATCGCTGGAGATCAATATAAGTTATCTACTGACAAACGTAAGCCTTTTACTATTCACTCCATCTCTATTAGTGCTGCACATGCTTCAGAACTTAGTGACGATGACACTAGTGTTCATGAGGATGATACGGCTACAGGGGATAACTCTACCACCACTGCTATGTTGATTGATCTACAAGTTGAAAATTGGCGTGTTCAAGAGGAGTTGGCTGACCAAGGCAAATTGCTTGCAGTGATGCGCAAAGAACAAGTGCGCCAAGGTGTTCAACTTTTCAAGCTTCAAGAGGCCCAAACCGAACATGCAGCTCAGTTTGCCACATTCATGACAGAGATGAGAAGTCTCCTGTCTTCCACCCGTTCTTCTCCGTAGTTCACTTAGTGGAAGCTCCGTTAACTTATGTTCTAATATTTGCTCACTGTGGCCTTTTGCGGATGTTCTCTAGACTTACTTTTATGGTGTTGTTTCTTGCTTTCTTTTAGTCTAACTTAAATGGTTTCGCTTTTCAAATGGCGATAATTATCTATCACTTCCGTGTTTTGATTAGGTGCTTATTTCTATATACTCTACCTTTGTCATTCCGTGACAAAAAAGGGGAGTAATTTATTGATTAACCGATTCTCTTTTCCAGATTTGTGTCTGCAGGTTTTCACAATTGTGCTTCGTCCATTAATGGATAGGTTAATCATGCTTTGCGTGTTTTTGTCATGGAAGTGCCAAAGGGGGAGATTGTGAAGTCCATATTTTGGCAAATCCCATGACAAAATCGTTTTTGATTTGTACCCCATTAATCATGCTGAAATTTATTGGTTTAGAGAATTTGTTTAGGAAAGTCAATCAATTGTATTCTGTAATTTATCAAGAAAGGCATAACGAAAAAGTTGTCAAAGGAAAGTAGTTTTGGAAGGGAAAGAAGTGTGGCTGTCAAAGAAGTATTCGGCACATGCTGTATTAGAAAAAGGAAAAGAAGATATCGTGGGTGACAATTTATGGAAATGATTGTCTGTCATGGTGCTCGAGCAACTCAAGACAGGGTACCTTCTGTGCTCGAGCAATGTTCCTGTTTCAGTCTATTTATATGCGGTTTTATTGACTGTTCAAGGTTACCGAAATATATCAGAGCTTTTCATCTTGGTGTCCCATACTGAGTAATGTCTAAAGGTGACCGGTTCGTATATCTTGAAGTTACACATGACTCGTGATCATGAACCTTTCTGCATAAACTTCAAGTGTTCTTTTTCAACCACTGTTCCAACAAGTTGAATCATTCTTCCGGTGGATTCTGGAAGTATATCGGAGGACTTGTGGATTCAAGGCGTGCGGCAATCAACCACTTGGTGCGGTGTACGTGGATTCGACAAATCGGTCTTTGGTCAATCGGTGAGGATTCACGATTGTTTTATTAAGATCATTTGTAACTGCACAATGATTATTTTTAGTGGTTCGATTTCCTCCCGTGGTTTTTACCCTTTTTAAGGGGTTTTCCACGTATGTTCTTGTGTTCACCTGTTATTGCTTTTTTTCGTTCCTTTATTACGTTGCTTTTAAGTAATTGATAAAACAAAAGGAATTTCAACCCAGTATTGAAGACTGGGTCAGGCTGGGAGACCCCCCTCAGAAGGGATGAATAGCCTTTAAGTTGTGACCAAAGGTAAAGTTTTATACCTTTTCCTTGAACCTTGCTCCTTGGAATAGCTTTGAAATGTGGATGAAGAGAGGAGAGTGCAAGAGATCAGAAGAGTATTCTGGATTTCTTGCCCTTTTCCTTAGTGATTTCTAAAACCTTTGAAGTTTGGAAGATGAGTTTTGGATGTTTTTGGTTTTGAGCTAGAGAGAGAGAACAGAGAATAAGAGTTCTTCTGGAGTGAAAATTTCGTGGTCCCCCCTTTTCTAGCTGAAAACCAGTCATATTTATAGGCAAAACATCAAATGGTTTTTGAAAATCAAATGGTTTTGGTAAAACATTTTTAATAGATAAATCTTTGGCCTGAATATCTTCCATCAGAGGTTGAGTGTGGACTGAGCCATCGGCGGGCTCAAGGTGGCTGTAATGATGATTTACAAGGTGAGTGGGTGATACTGCCATCCATTGGGCAACAAAAAAGTCTCGAGCGCTTGGGATTACTCCCGAGCGCTTGGGACCTCACTCTCGAGCGCTCGAGAAAGAGCCAGGCCAGAGGTTTTGTGAAACAGTTTTGAGCGCTTGGAATTGCTCCCAAGCGCTTGAAAATGCCCTTTTTACCATTTTTAATCCTTCTTCAATCTTTCAAGGAGCAAAGTTCCGATCGGTACCAGGCTTGTTTCGATCCAAAGTCATCATCGGGGAGCCTCCGGGCCACAAATCAAGGAATTTTGAAAAGTCCAAATTGGGGTGTCTACAGTTGCCCCTATTTGGGCGACGCTCAGCATCACATCTAGATACGAGTGCCGTCCAAAGATTGAGACAGCCCAATTCAAGCCAGATCAAATCCTCAATTCAAAATCAAATGCAAGTAAAAACACAAACATTTGATGCATGTGGTCGCGTCTTTTCAGACTGCCTACGTACCCTTTTCTGCAAGGATCAGACCAGCGTAGTTCTTTGGGGCAAATGCAGACATGCAGACATGCAAGCAAATGATAAAAAGGTGTCACTCGGGACAGTGCCAAATCTATGGCGGCGGAAAGAGGGGTGCCAAATCTATGGCAGACAAGATGGGTGCCAAATATATGGCGGCGGAAGGAGGGGTGCCAAATCTATGGCAGACAAGATGGGTGCCAAATATATGGCGGCGAAAGGAGGGTGCCAAATCTATGGCAGACAAGATGGGTGCCAAATCTATGGCGGCGGAAGGAGGGGTGCCAAATCTATGGCAGACAAGATGGGTGCCAAATCTATGGCGGCGGAAGGAGGGGTGCCAAATCTATGGCAGACAAGTAGGGTGCCAAATATATGGCGGCGGAAGAGGGTGAAACCAGGGATGAAGGAGGGTGGGTGAAACCGGGGATGAAGGGTGACGACGATGACTAGAGCGACGAAAGAGGGCCTGAGGGCCACCAGCGGAGAGGGATTTGTCGTGTCTGAGCCTTAGGTTTTTGCCTTGCTAGCTTACTCACACCTAGACCCGAGTGCCGAGGTAGTTGTAACTTCCAGGCCTGCGTGCCTTGATTTTGTTTGGGTCTGCGTGCCCCAGTAGCTAGGATTGGGCGCGTGTTTGCCCCAGCTTTTGTACTTCCTTCCTTACACATTGTGAATACCGTACTTGTTTACGAGAATTTGCACTTCATTCTTCGGTATTCGTTCGCTCTTCCTTTAAGAATTGTATTTTATGAAATATATACGTCTAGCTTGCAAGAAAGTAGAGAGCACGCGAATTTCAACCGATACTCTCAAAGTAAGAACGAAAATCTGACTCCGACACACAGTTAATAATGTACATTGCGACTTATCGTAGGGTTCAATGAAACATGCTTTATGTGGTACTCGAGAGATGAAAATCTTGGGAATTTTAACATTTTCTTAAGGAACGAGAACAGATACGCAAGAAAACATGTAACGGAAACCGCTGTATCCCCCGAGAATACGTTGAGAACTTTCTGATTGGAGTTGGGCGTATTTGTGGCGTTGAACTGAAGCTGGAACACCGGGATCAGAATCCTCTGTAAAATAGTAAAACTCTCGAGCGCTTGGGGAGGTCTCGAGCGCTTGGGTCTTCACTCCCGAGCGCTTGGGACTTCTGTCATTGGCAGTTTCAGAGTTGTTTCCCAATGCCATTCACTAGCTATTCCCATGTCGTTTTCTTCTGCATGCACCCTTCCAAGACGTCTCGTAACTTTGCACCATCTGTTTCCCAGCAGAAAACATCTTCCCAAAGCAAGACTTGGGCTTTCCCACCATTTTTTCAAATTTCCAAAGTTTTGAAATTTTGAAATTGTCTTGGAAATGTCGAGCTTTGAAGAGTTCCAAGGCTGATGAGGGCTGGCATTGCATTCTCCAGACCTCTATAAATAGAGAGCTCCTGCCTTGGCCATTCCCTCACACTTCATTTCATTCTTCTCCTCCCAAATCCTTTTTCCTTCCAAAAATCCATTCCTCTCATGGCCTTGCTAAACCAAGCCTTGCTCCGTCCCTGGTTGGACAGCCTCGAAGGCATCGATTGGCTGAACTTCCGCGGTCACCGGCTTTACGCTTTTAGGCACCTTCGGGAGATTGCCATTCGTCCTGTCTTGCTACATGCGGCGGTGCGCTTTTGGGATTCTGAAGCGCACGTCTTTCGCTTTGGTTCTCAAGAGCTATGCCCTACTGTCGAGGAGTTCCATGCTTACCTTAGAAGTCACGACTCCACGGAGCCCATTGCCCCAATGCTTAGAGAGAGTATGAAGAATATTCTGAAAGCTAAGCTGGGTGTTAGCAGAAACGTCGCTGAGTTTCTTACTCGGGGCAATGCCATCAACATCGTGCAACTGTACGAGAGATTCAGCCCCCCCGAGGATTTGACAGACTTCGAATACCAAGGCCGACGAATGGCGGCCTGTTGTATTTGTCTCTTGGCGGCTTTTCTGTTGGTTCCTCCAGTTGGTCAGCCCAGTTCTCTATTGGCGGGCGTCGCTTCTCAGATTGAGGCTCGCAAAGATGTCGCACCCTTAGTCCTTGCCGAGACTTTGATGGGTTTAAACGCGGTCAATGCTGGTCGGACAAGGGTTTTTGGTGGTAGCCCGCTGTTGCTGCAGGTTAGGGACCTCACTCAGCTCTCCTTTTTCTATTTCTTTCATTCATTTTACCTCATCGCTCGGCTTAGGCCTTATTCTGACTTCTTACTTGTTTTCTCTCTTTTTGGGTAGATGTGACTTTATGACAAGTTGAGCCTGCTGACATCTCCGACGAATGACTGGTGGTATCGTGCAAGTGGATGGAACCGCCCTTTTCTAGTGACGTACAGCAATGAGGATGACTGGGCCGATTTCTTTGCTTCTGCCGAGGAAGATGACATCGTTTGGCGGTGCCATTGGCTGAGGCTCCCTGTCATGACCATTGGCAATATGGGTTCGATGCATGTCCTTGTGGCTGGCTTATCCGGCTTCTCCTTCTATTCACCGTTTCGCATCCTCCGTCAATTTGGACTCAATCAAGAAGTGCCGCTGTCGGGTTCTGAAGTGCTTCGTCTCCCTCCTTTCACCATTCCGAGCCTTCGGAGTTATGTTCGATCATGGGAGGCTCGTAGGACTGAGCCTAGTGATCCACTTTTCTCTATTGCTACGACCGGAAGGTATCGCAGATGGTTGAGGAGAGATGTGGAAGCAAGGATGGGTTGACCACTTACTTTGCCGCTTTTTGGAATAAAAGGCCTGTATTAAAAATGTGTGTTTTTCGTTTTCATGCTCAGCTTGTAATAAAGAAATAATTTGAATAAAATCGGTTGATTAAGGGTTTCCCCCTTTTGGTTGGCTAATCGTATGCGCCTCTGAGGAAAACGTTTTGATTTGTCAATTTGGATTTGGACTTTAGATATATTTAGGACCGAACCTCAGCGTGAGATTGCCTACGTATCCCTCGTGAAAGGGAATCAGGCCCATACGTAGTTCGGGCCAGGGTTCGCTCGGGTATTAACGCTCTCCTTTTGCGCTCTAAATTTTGCCTAGAGCCGCCCTTTCGGGTTTTCGGCCTAGCGAGCTCTTTTTCAGTTTTTGCCTTAACTTTTGCCTAAGCCGCCCTTTCGGGTTTTCGACCTAGCAGGCTTGCTCTAAATTTTGCCTGGGACCGCCCGCCCTTGCGGTTTTCGATCCAGCGAGCTCTCTCAGGGGTAATACCGTTTAAGTTGATCCAAATTGACAAGATTAGAGAACTCGTTGCCGTCAAGGTCGATGATTGAGGCCGCTCCTCCAGAGAGTATGGTCTTGATGATGTATGGCCCTGCCCATTTAGGTTGGAACTTTCCTCGCAGATCAAACACCGGCGCGCGAATTTCCTTAACTACCATATCCCCCTCTTGCAGATCCCTTGGCTTCACTTTCTTGTTGAACGCCCGGGCGATCCTTCGTTGGTATCCCTGAATGTGGTATAACGCCCGTAGCCTTCTTTCGTCGAATAACATGAGTTCTTCAAATCTCCCACTGATCCATTCAGCTTCATTCACTCCGCTCTCAGCCATGACTCTCAGCGATGGAACTTCTAGCTCGATGGGGAGAACGGCTTCCATACCGTATACCAAAGAATAGGGGGTTGCCCCCGTCGGTGTACGAATAGATGTCCGGTATCCCCACAGAGCTAGCGGTAATTGTTCGTGCCAATTCCTAGCTGACTGAGTGGTCCTTTCGAGGATCGTCTTGATCGTCTTGTTCGCTGCCTCAACTGCCCCATTTGTTTGTGGCCGATAGGTGGTCGAATGATGGACTTGGATTTTGAACTCGTCGAAGAGTTCCAAAACCCTTCCCTTGAAGTGAACTCCATTATCAGACACGAAGGCTTGAGGGACTCCATACCGATAAATGATGTTTTGCCTGATAAAATGAGCCACTTGAACGGCCGTCAATGTCTTATACGAGGCTGCCTCGACCCACTTGGTGAAGTAATCCACTGCTACCAGAACGAACCTGTGACCATTGGAAGCCGCGGGAGTGATCTTTCCGATAACATCGATGCCCCAGGCGGAGAATGGCCATGGTGTCGCCATTGAGTGTAACTCTGAGGGCGGGACATGGATAAGATTGGCATGAGTTTGGCACTTATGACATCGGCACACATACTCGATGCAATCTGTTTCCATGGTTGACCAATAGTATCCCAGCCTAAGAATCTTCTTTGCTAGCATCATTCCGTTCATGTGGGGTCCACAAACACCTTCATGTACTTCTTCCATTACTGCTCTTGACTCATCATCGTGAACACACAACTTGTGAACTCCGCACGGAGATCGTCGGTACAATTTCCCACCGCAGATGATGTATTGAGATGCAAGCCGCTGCAAAGCGATTCGATCCTTCTTAGTTGAATCCGCGGGAAATTCTCCTTTCTCGATGAGATTCCAAATATCATGGAACCAAGGGAGACCATCATCTGGTTCGTCGATGTTCATTATATAGTTGTACACACGTTTCTCTCTCTGCTCAATCATGACTGGTCTTAGCTTTACCCCGATTGGAAGTTCCAGCATGGATGCTAAAGTAGCCAGCGCGTCTGCGAAGCGATTCTTCATCCTTGGTACATGCGTGAAAGTCACCTTCTGAAAGCTCGGGATAAGTTCGTCGAGTTGCTGATGATATGGCTTCATTTTCTCATCCCTTACTCTCCATTCCCCGTTTGCCTGTGATACGACCAAGTTGGAATCTCCGACAACTTCCAGTACCTTGACTCCAATCTCCAATGCAGCTTCCATTCCCACGATACATGCTTCGTATTCTGCCTCGTTGTTTGTGACTTCGAAGTTTAGCTTGAATGCGAGGGGAATGTGCGACCCCTCAGGCGAAACTAGCAGTATGCCAATCCCAAAGCCCTTCTGATTAGCGGCTCCATCGAAGTACAACATCCACGTTTCGTCAACTGCTGTCATTACATCCTCGTCGGGAAATTGAAATTCGGTGTGTTCCGGGCCCTCAACCGGGCAATCCGCCAAGAATTCTGCCACCACTCTTCCTTTCACTGACTTGCGAGTGACATACTTGATTTCGAACTCGGCCAATAAGAGCAACCAACGTGCTAACTTACCGGTAAGTGCTGGCTTCTCGAATAGATATTTGAGGGGATCCATTCGAGAAATCAGTATCACCGAGTAAGCCAGCATGTAGTGTCTCAATTTCTTTGTGGCCCATATCAGTGCCTAGCACGTCTTTTCCAATGAAGTGTACCGCTCTTCGCTTCCCACCATCTTCTTGCTCAAGTAGTAGATTGCCCTTTCAACCCCATCTTCTCCTTCCTGTGCCAACATGCACCCCATTGACGAGGGCGTGACGGACAAGTACAGGATCAAAGGTTTTCCCGGGATGGGCGGCATCAAGATTGGAGGATTCTGGAGATAAGTCCGCACTGCTTCAAAAGCCTTCTGACACTTGTCATTCCACTCGAATTTCACGTCTTTCTTGAGCAGTCGAAACAGTGGTTCACAGGTCAAGGTCAACTTGGCGATAAATCGGCTAATAAATTGGATCTTCCCTAAGAAGCACCGGACCTCCTTCTCGGATTGGGGTGGCTCCATCTCGAGAATGGCTTTGATCTTGGAGGGATCCACCTCAATCCCCCTGGTTGTGATCATAAACCCGAGCATCTTTCCGGCTGTGACTCTGAACGTGCATTTCTGTGGGTTGAGACGCATCTTGTATTTCTGAATCCTTTCCAAGAACTTTCTCAATGCTGGGAGATGGTCCTTCCGCTCCTTTCCTTTCACTATCATGTCATCGACGTATACTTCGACTTCCTTATGAATCATGTCGTGGAGTAATGTCGTGGCACCCCTTTGATATGTAGGACCGGCGTTTTTCAACCCAAATGGCATAACCCGATAACAGTATGTCCCCCACTCAGTGATGAATGTTGTCTTTTCCCTATCTTCTGGAGCTAGGAGAATCTGATTGTACCCTGAGAAACCATCCATGAAAGATAGTAAAGCATGCCCTGCAGTGCTATCAACAAGCATGTCTATATGTGGCAATGGGAAATCGTCTTTAGGGCTTGCTTTGGTTAGATCTCTGAAATCAACGCACACTCTAATTTTTCCGTCCTTTTTGGGGACCGGAACGATGTTTGCGACCCAAGTGGGGTACTCTGTTACGATTAGAAAACCGGCATCAATTTGTTTTGTGAGCTCTTCTTTTATCTTAAGCACCCAATCGGGCCGCATTTTTCTCAGTTTCTGCTTAACGGGTTTTGCGTCTGGGAAGAGAGGGATTCTGTGCTCGACGATCTCCGGGTCGATTCCGGGCATGTCCGCGTGAGACCAAGCGAAAACTTCTTTGAATTCTTTTAGTAAATCGGTGAGCTCTTGCAGCTCATCGGGGGACAGCCCGGAACCAACCTGAACCAATCGAGGGTTCTCCTCATCACCCAAATTTATAGAGATTATTTCTTCTTTTAAAGGCTGAGCATGCCTTTCATTTTCGCGATCGATGAGGGAACGGATCTCCTTGGGGACGTCCCCATCGAGGTCTATTCCTTCATCGTCGGGATCTAAACAATTTATTTCAAAAATCGGCAAGTAAGAGAAAGCGTCATTCATTTCATAAGCAGCCTCCTCGGAAGAGGGGAATACAGCGGTTGACTCAAATTCAAAGTAAAAGCTACGCTGTGGAGGGCCGATAGGCACAAACTCCGACTCTGTGCTAGACGATGAACTAGTGTCGGACCCGGATTCAGACTCAGTGTAGGTGCTGCGAGTGCGAGTTACATGTGGTACGAAAGTGCAATTATCATAAACGCCTACAGCCTCCACGATGAGTTTGGAAGGATCTTCAACCTCTTCTTCCTCTCCAAGCACCAGCACAGCAGCGTCTTCGACCATACCCTCCGGATCTTCACCCTCGAACAGGAGTTGGAGACTGCCCACTCCAAAAGTCTCTAGCCAGTCGAGTGCCTCAGATACCTCTTCTACCTTGGTCACTACTTCATCTTCTTCCCAAGTGTCGTTAGCAAAGATTTCAAACCCCAGATGCTTCATCTTCGTTTCAAGATCCACAAAGGGCTCGGGTTCTCCTTGGTATAGTGCTTCTTCCATTTTCGGCTTAATCCCGGCTGCATGAGCCCGGGCACGGTTGCGCCACTTCTTTGCTGGATCGCTCTTCTTGGCCTCATATCCTAGACCAAAGCGTTCGTTACTTCCGGGAAAATCAGGGAACTCCGGGACTCCTTGGCCATAAAGACCCAAACCCATGCCCGGTAGATATTTCATCCTTTTCATGATTTCCAGCGCTGCGGAGCTCACCAAGAAGCCGTCCTCGGCCCGGATGGTGCACACTTTTGAAGTCATAACTGCAAAGCCTCCCATGGTAATGTCTTCCTCTCCATGCATAATCTCTAGTAGTGGGGAGTTGTCCTCTGAGTGTGGACGGATGCCTGAGTCTCCATGGATGATGAGGGTTCCAGAATCTAAACATAGAATGAGTTTCTGATGCAGCGTTGAGGGCACACCCATGACATCCGACCTGTGCAGCCACGGCCTCCCTAGCAGGAGGTTGAACGATGCAGGTATCTCTAACACACAGAATTCGACAGAGGTTTTAAACTTCCCCGTCACAAGTTCCAAGTTGATTGTCCCCAAAACATCGCGGCGCGTATTATCATAGGCGCGGACACCCAGATTCGACGGTGCAAAGTCCTTGTTCTTGAGGCCCAAGCAATAAGCGGTGCGCAGTGGGCACACGTTGATGGCTGAACCATTGTCGATGAGGATTGCAGGGACCCATTTTCCGAGACACTTCATCGTCACGTACAGTGGCTTGTTATGGTCAGCTCCCTCCGGCGGGAGATCCTTTTCAGTGAACGATAGGGTGTGCTGGGTGAGGTTCATTGGGGTTATGAGGGCAACAAGAGCTTCTGGGGCTATATCAGAGGGGACCTCGAATTTAGAGAGAGTGTTTACGAGCCTGCGGCGGTGCTCGCAGGATGCAGCTAACACTCCCCACATAGACATACGAACAGGGGTTTCTTGGAGCTGTTGGATTATGGGGTCGGTGGTGGCCGCTGGGTTTTGTTGAGAGGCATCAGGGTTCGAACTTATGAAAGGGTTGGGATGGACAGGCGGGTTGGATCGAGGTGACGGGTTTGTGGAGTTAGGAGGGTTATTTCGTGGAGCTTGAGGGGTGTTCGGGTTTGCCGAGTTGACGGGGTTGTTCTGTCGCGGCGGAGGGGCTCGGGACGAGCTTCCCCGCTGAAGGTTGGTTGGTTGGTACACTCTTCCACTCCTGGTAAGATTGCTGATTGTTTTGGGAATGGGCTCCCACCAAGTGCCCTCCCAAAAGTTGGAGAAGTCAGAGTTGCAAGAGTCAGCCTTACGTTTTCCTTTGTCAAGTGTAGTTTTCTCCAAGGTTTCGTTGAGGGTTTCCATCTCCAGAGCGTGCCACATATTTCCTTCCTCTAGGGAACTCCAAAAGTTGACGTTGTTGTTACCATTGTTGTTGTTGTTGTTGTTGTTGTTGTTGTTGTTGTTGCTGTTGTTGTTAATCTGCAGAGAGCCTTCATCTATCATGGCTCTATTGACGGTCAATTCCTCGCCATCAACCCACACATTCACCAATTCAGATTTTCCCCACAGATCTTCATGGTCCAGTACACAGATAGCGGGCTCATCAGGGATTTCGACTATGGGTTGCGGAAGGTGCTCCCCAATAATGTACTCCTGCGGGATGAAGGCCTGATCCATGATATGGTTCAGAGCGTCGGATCCTCTAGCAATATTGATAATAGCGCTGACAGTGAGCCCCGAAAACATGCGGGGGTTCATGAGGTCCATTTCTTCACGAACTTCTTCCTCTAGGAAAAGGTATGCCAATGACGTCTCGTCTAACGGGTCGGAATCATCCATCCACAGCCATCCATTGGGTTCGGGCTCCCATGCCCATTCATCCTCTTCTTCAATTGGTTCTGGTTCCAAAAACAGAGCAAACAGGGAGTACCCATCCAGCGGTTCGGTCAACACTTCTTCGAATTCTTGCCTCCAATTCCCCTGTTCCAATTCTGCGACTTGGTGAGCATCAAGAGCTACAGGCCATATTCCAGTTACGATAGCCCGGTTTTCTACCGCCAGAAAGTTACTTGCCAATTCTTCCCATCTTCTTAGGAAATCCCAATCTGCAGATTGAAGGGCACAGACTGTATCCTCGGTTGGCAACTCAACAATTGGTTTGGGTTGGGTGGTAGGGAGGATGTAAAGGCTCGGGTCAAAAGGATGGTCTAGGGAGATATGGTGGGTGCGGGCGTTAGTGTGTTTTGGGAGTGGGTTTGAGACGGTGTTTGGTTTTTGTGGTGGCGTGGGGATAGTCTTATTGTCTATGAGGTCTTGGATAGCATGGCGCAGGCGGAAGCAATTGTCGGTTGAATGGCCCGGGCCCTGGTGGAAGGCACAGTATACGTTAGGGTTGTGGGATGCAGGGAGTTTCTGTGGTAGAGGAGTAGGGGCAAGTGGTTTAAGCATACCATCTTTGACCAACTTCTCGAGCACAGCAGAGAGGGGTGCCGAGAATTGAGCAAAGGCGCGGGATTGGGTACGGGGTTGACTGACTTGGGTCACGATCTGATTGACGGGCTCGGCTTGAGCTGTGTTTAAGAAAGTATTCGGGAGGTTGGTGTAGTTCGAGTTGCCAAACAGGGTGTTGCTATTTCCGGAGAAAACCTTCCTGGGTTTGGACGCAGGCTCGGGTTTGTCAAGGATCCCCAATTGAACTGCCTCTTCGACGGCTAAGCCTGTGTCGAAGAATGTTTTGAAGTCCGAGCATGCTTGAGCCATGATCATGTGTCGTGCGAGGGTTGGCTGGAGGTTCCGAACAATCATCCGGATTTGGTCCCTGTCACTTGGCCTGTCTTTCATCTGCGCGGCCTTGGCCCTCCACCTTTTTACGAACTCGGCGAAGGCCTCCTTTGCTTCCATCTTTGTCGATTCTAATTCTCAGGTGGTCACCTCCAACTGAATGTTGTAATCGTATTGCGCCACAAAAGCCGCGCATATGTCTTCCCATGAGCGTTTCTTCCTTTCATCCAGAGTGGTAAACCAGTGCAAAGCGTGCCCCACTAGAGTCTGCGAGAACATCTGTGCCATAGCATCTCTCTCTACTCCCCACATGGAGAGTGCTCCGATGTATCCCGTCAAGTGAGCCCTTGGGTTTCCTGTTCCGTCAAATTTAGCGAAATCAATCGGCCTGAATTTTTCAGGAAGCTTTGCATTAGGAAACAAGCAAAGCTTGCTGATGTCAAAGCCTGTTGCCGCTATCTTCTCATTTCTTGCCACAGACTCCTCCAACAGGGTGATCTTGGCCAATACTGCAGCCATCTCTGGGTTTTGTGGGGTTTCCAATTCAACGGTCAGCTGCTCTAGGTTCGGCATCGGATTCGGGTTAGGGTTGAGGTTTAAGTTGAGATTAGGATTCGGATTCGGAATCGGATTCGGGTTCAGTGGTGGAAGACGTCGTGCGACCCCTGTGATCATCATCATAAGCTGAGCGATTTGGTTATCAGTGCGCTCGCTAAGATGTTGGATACCTTCCCTTATCTGTCCCATTCCTCCGTACAAGTTTTCCAGACTGAGGTTAGGAATGGGGTTAGGATTAGGAACGGGTTTAGGATTTGGGTTCGGTTCGCCTTCGTTTGGGTTACCTCCATTTGGGTTTGGGTTGCCCCCGTTTGGGTTTGGATTGGGGTTTGGGTTTAGGTTGCCCCCGTTTGGGTTTGGATTGGGGTTTGGGTTTAGGATGCCTATCAATAGATCCATCTCCTCCCTCAAATCTGATGTACCGACAGAAACTGCTTGAAGTTGAAGCCGTTCCAATCTCTGTCCCAAGGGTCTGGTCCAGGAGGGTATGGTGTCCTTCTTCTTCGGCCCAATTGCTCAGTACTGACAGCAAAGCAAAAACCGTGCTCAGACGCGATTCCTGTTTTTATTTTTTTATTTTTATTTTTTTGAAATACGTGCATAGGTTTTTAGAAAATGTGCGTCATCGTCACCGTCATCGACTCTGATTTTCCAAGAATGATCGAGTATCTTCCATGCGAGGTTGCCTTGATCCTCGGATTTCTTTTAAGGTGTATCCTTCGTTCAGAACGACAAATTCTAAGAGATGTCAAAATGAACTAAGTATTCAACTAGTCCTCATTCGAAGTCTCAATTTTGAACTTGGAATAACTTAGTATAGGCGGCGTGATACCCCAACCATCGTGGTGTCAGTGACACTGTGTCATTAGCCAAGGTGGTGTAAGTAAAGTGACATCACGGCATCGTTTTCCTTGTTATTCCGTATTCTCCGTTGAAATTTCGATTAGGCATTAGTCAAGGACTTAGTATATTCTGATTTCCCAAAGTCTCCTCGTTCTAAGGACTTACGTATTTAAACAACACGCACATGGAGTGCGTGACTCTTCATTGGACCTTGGCAATCTCGCGAAGACCGCGCAAGCGAGTCTCAGAATTCTATATGAGCTACAAAAGGAAAGCGTAAGATGCAAGGTGTGATGTGCAAGGATGATAAGATTACGGTCTTTCGAAGGTCGCCTAATTCCTCAGAATTTCTTTTTAGGGTGTATCCTTCGTTTAGAACGACAAATTCTAAGAGATGTCAAAATGAACTAAGCATTCAACTAGTCCTCATTCGAAGTCCCAATTTTGAACTTGGAATAACTCAGTATAGACGGCGTGATACCCC
Organism: Rhododendron griersonianum; assembly: GCA_018127125.1. Taxonomy (NCBI): domain Eukaryota; kingdom Viridiplantae; phylum Streptophyta; class Magnoliopsida; order Ericales; family Ericaceae; genus Rhododendron; species Rhododendron griersonianum. The sequence continues at coordinate 40,277,464 of CM030791.1, forward strand.
AACCATCGTGGTGTCAGTGACACTGTGTCATTAGCCAAGGTGGTGTAAGTAAAGTGACATCACGGCATCGTTTTCCTTGTTATTCCTTATTCTCCGTTGAAATTTCGATTAGGCATTAGTTAAGGACCTAGTAACATCCTGATTTCCCAAAGTCTCATTGTTCTAAGGACTCATGTGGTTTAGACAACGTACACCGGGGTGCACGACTCATCATCGGGCTTCGGCAACCTTCTACAGACCGTGCGAGTGAGATTAAGAGCGCATGACACGAAATTGACCGGACAGCATGACGACATGACATGGATGAGATGCAGAAAGCAGTTAACATGTAGACAGGATATAGCATATAATCCTACCCTGCGGGTCCCTGTCCTAGTTTGGAAGGTTCTATTGCTTTCTAAACACGCATGAAGGCTGGTTTTGGTTTGGAGTGGGTTCCCCGGACTAGAGTCAAAGTATACCTCCCACTATTGAGCGTACACCCAATAACGGTACAAACGGTAGGGATGACTCATCACGGTCGAGGGTTGCTGAGCATTCCGGGATTCCCCATCACCGGCAAGCCGGGTAGGATTGCCGAAACACAACAGCGGGGTTGCACAAGATATATACATACAAGAAATAAATAATGAAACAAAATCCCTTTTGAAAATCCCACAAATATTTTTCAAGCCTGGCTCACGAGTTTAATTGATATTCAAGAAAAGCGGGCCGTTTTATCAACAAACCAACTTTTTCTCAAGTATTAATTAAACTAGTCCCCATACCAGAGTCGCCACTGTGGGCTGCATGCCCGAAAAACAAAGAAAGGCCGTTTTGCTTTGGTATTTTCCCGCCGCTTTGAAGAGAAATACGCCGTTTGAAGAGAAATACACCGTTTGAAGAGTCGCCACCCGGATTTGCGGTATATCACCCGAGAAACCGTTTCGTTTGGAAAACCAATTGATTTGAAGTTGAAAACCAGAGATCAGTTTCAAGGGTTCGGAAGCCATGTTACGAGGGGGAAAGGATTTTACGGCACCCCCTCGCCCGATTCGAGATCGGTCTCTACTAAACGTTTGTGGGATTTTTCAAAAGGGATTTTGTCTCATTAGATCATTTAGCAAGTATCCACAGTTTATAACAGGTAAGAAGTGCATGCATGTGCAGTTGTACGAGGGGAAGTGGAATGGTGGAGTAACGGTGAGCAAATGCATGAATGACAGAAAACTAGAGACTGCCACTGACTTCACTCTCGAGCGCTCAAGATCAATCCCGAGCGCTTGGGAGCTCTGACACCCAACCTGCAAGCTTTGTTAGCACAGACAGAGTACAATGCTAAACTGGAAACTGAAATGATATTAAGTACGCTACTGGCTCAGCAGAGGATTTGAAAGACTGGAATGCACCCTCCATCTTTCAGATCATGCATCCCTGCCTTAGTAAAGCTAAATCTATGAATTTAAAAGAGCAACAGACCACACTAATGCATGCAGAGACTAGGTAACGCAACAGAATGGGAAATGGGGAGCAATGGCATGCATGCACTCCGGAGCGCCTTGGAATGGTTCGGAGCGCTTGGGAGTGAGCTGCACATCAGCTTACTCTCAAACAGGAAATGGCACTGATTTGGCATGCAAAATACCCTTGTTTTTATGTTTCCCAAGAGGAGAACATCTTTTAGCTTTGGAAATACCTCACTTTGCATGAAAACTTGAAGGAAATACTTCTGTTTTGGAGAAAATAGTTTTCTGTGCATGCATGCCAAAATGAAACCATTTCTTTTAAGATCACACATCATTTCCAACCCACTGTGTTACGAAGGGCCATGCATGAAACTGGGAACAGTCCCGAGCGCTCAGGAGAACTCTCGAGCGCTTGGGAGTGATTCCAGTGAGGGTTTTATGAAAACATTTTCTTGCGCCCCATTGCTCTTGTTTTTACACTAGGGTCTCCCAACCATGCACCCAGTATTGAAGACTGGGTCAGGCTGAGAGACCCCCCTCAGAAGGGATGAATAGCCTTTAAGTTGTGACCAAAGGTAAAGTTTTATACCTTTTCCTTGAACCTTGCTCCTTGGAATAGCTTTGAAATGTGGATGAAGAGAGGAGAGTGCAAGAGATCAGAAGAGTATTCTGGATTTCTTGCCCTTTCCTTGGTGATTTCTAAAACCTTTGAAGTTTGGAAGATGAGTTTTGGGTGTTTTTGGTTTTGAGCTAGAGAGAGAGAGAACAGAGAATAAGAGTTCTTCTGGAGTGAAAATTTCGTGGTCCCCCCTTTTCTAGCTGAAAACCAGTCATATTTATAGGCAAAACATCAAATGGTTTTTGAAAATCAAATGGTTTTGGTAAAACATTTTTAATAGATAAATCTTTGGCCTGAATATCTTCCATCAGAGGTTGAGTGTGGACTGAGCCATCGGCGGGCTCAAGGTGGCTGTAATGATGATTTGCAAGGTGAGTGGGTGATACTGCCATCCATTGGGCAACAGAAAAGTCTCGAGCGCTTGGGATTACTCCCGAGCGCTTGGGACCTCACTCTCGAGCGCTCGAGAAAGAGCCAGGCCAGAGGTTTTGTGAAACAGTTTTGAGCGCTTGGAATTGCTCCCAAGCGCTTGAAAATGCCCTTTTTACCATTTTTAATCCTTCTTCAATCTTTCAAGGAGCAAAGTTCCGATCGGTACCAGACTTGTTTCGATCCAAAGTCATCATCGGGGAGCCTCCGGGCCACAAATCAAGGAATTTTGAAAAGTCCAAATTGGGGTGTCTACAGCTGTCAATCGCTCCTTGGCCGATGGCGGTCTTTGGGATGTTACTTTCATAACGAGTCTAGAACCTATTGCGGAAGTTACGGCTGTCAAAGATTTGAGCTTCTCTAACTTCTTGTTGTTGCAAGACTTGGTCGATGATTTTGGGTTGGACGCGGAAGTACCTGTAGCAGCTCTGGCCAATGACAAGGGAAAGCGCAAATTGGGGCAGGTTCCTGCTGATCTCTGGGATGCAAACGAAGACCCTCAAGTCGTGCCTTCTTTGGGGAACGTTCACAACGTTATGAGAAGTGGACGAGTTTTTCAGCCTGCTAATCTTCAAGCTGGAAGTTCGTCCAACCCTTCTAACCAAAGGAACGAACCCTCTAATTTCCCGAGGTCTGCACTGCTTGAGGTACCAGCTGGTTCTCCAAGTGCAGATCTTATTCAGAAGCAACTCAAGCGGATTCCCGCTGCTATATCTATCTGGGGACTAATCTGTTCCTCACGTGAGCATCGTCAAAAACTTTGCCACACACTCTCTCGCCTGGAGGTACAAGCTGATGTTACTCCTGAGGCAATGGTATCCCTCATCCTCCCTCCTACTTCAAAGCACACCGTGGTCGTCACTGATAAGGATCTACCGGTCGAAGGGGTCGCACACAACCGTCCTTTGCACATTACTGTCAAGTGTCGAGGACTCTGGGTTCCAACCGTCCTCATCGATAATGGCTCAGCGATCAGTGTTTGCCCTCTAAGGGTAGCTTATCGTCTAGGACTTGCAAAGAAGGACCTGGTACCTTCGAACTTGGCTGTTAAGACATACGACAACACACGTCATGTGGTCGAGGGCACTCTGATGCTCAAGCTCGATGTTGAGGGCTTTGAAATGGGCATTGAGTTCCATGTCGTCAACATACTTGCAACCTTCAACCTGCTGCTGGGTAGGCCGTGGCTCCATAGGTCAGACATCATGGCTGTGCCCTCTACTCTTCATCAAAAGGTCATGTTAGGCCTACCTACTGGCACGCTAACTATTTGCGGGGACTCCGGAATTTGCCCGCTTAAGGAGGATGGTTCGCCTATCATGGGGATCATGCATGGTGAAGAAGACGTGGATCTCGGGGGCTTCTCCTTCGACACGTCGGGCTCGGTACTTGCCATCGACATGGACGACGACTTTATTATAAGCTCTGCAGCTTTAGACATAATGAGGAGGATGTCATACATGCCTGGCATGGGACTAGGAATTAACCAGCATGGGGTCCCGGATTTCCCTACCTTTCCTTCCAGTGAGGGCCGCTTTGGTTTGGGGTACATCGCCTCTGCCAAGGATGCCAAGAGAAGGAAACGTACGGGAAAACCTCGAACCCTTTATGGTGATCCCGATAGCTACTTTGTGAGTGAGGTGGGGAATGATGCTTACACAGGACAGGCTGAGCCGTTTATCAATCTGAAACTGGGGAACTGCTACCTGGTTTTGAAGTGTTCGCTGATGACACCTGGTCAGACAGCGATGAGGAGCCGGCAAAGGCAGAATTCAAGAGGAAGCTTAGCCAGACTAAAGTGAAGACTGACTGGCTGGGATCTTTCGATTAGGAGAGCTTGGAGCTGCTATTCCGTGAGTTCTCCCAAGTGGGTTTGGCCGAAGGAGCTGAAGAGGCCGAAGTGCTCATGCTTGGGCCCGACGCCCTCGAGGATCCCACCTCTCTTATCATGGAAGCCAAGGGTAGTCTTAAAAATTGCATTTTTAAACCGCGCCTAACTTGCATTGATGACACATCTGAGTCTGAGTCTGACACAGAGTCTGTGTAGTCGTCTAAGTCTAACTCTGAGTCGGAGTTTGTGCCTCTTGGCCCTCCACGTCATAGCTTTTACTTCGAGTTTGATTCCATTGTACTTGGCAACCCTGAAGGGTCTTGTGAAATGAAAGAATCTGCTTATGACTGCTTTGCTGATCTTTATATAAACTGTGTCAACCCCGACGATGGAGGGATAGATTTTGATGGGGATATTCCCAAGGAAATTCATGCCCTCATCGAGAGGGAAGATGAAAGGCATGCTCAGCCATTAAAACAAGAAGTAGTTTCTATAAACTCAAAAGATGAGAATGATCCCCGGATGGTTCAAGTGGGCTCCACGCTTTCACCAGAGGAGCATCGTGATTTCAAAGAGCTGCTCACCGAGTTCAGCGATGTCTTCGCGTGGTCTCATCAAGACATGCCTGGCATCGATCCCGAGATAGTGGAACATCGGATTCCCTTGTTGCCAGATGCTAAACCTATTAAACAGAAGCTCAGACGAATGAGGCCGGATTGGGTGCATAAGATCAAGGAAGAGGTCACCAAGCAGATTGACGCTGGTTTTCTCATGGTCTCTCAGTACCCCACTTGGGTAGCCAATATCGTTCCAATTCCTAAAAAGAATGGGCAGATTCGAGTTTGTGTCGATTTCAGGGACTTGAACAGAGCAAGCCCTAAAGACGATTTTCCCTTGCCACATCGATGTGCTTGTGGATAATACTACGGGGCATGCTCTGCTTTCGTTCATGGACGGCTTCTCGGGTTACAATCAGATTCTTATGGCGCCAGAGGACCATGAGAAAATGACCTTCATCACTGAGGATTACAACGAAGGCAACTTCTCATAGATAAGCAAAGGATTACAACGAAGCATAGAGTTCTAAAAGAGAAACGCAAGATAGATTTCCTATTACAAGTTGAAACGATCCTACTAGTTCTGATCACATGGTTTGGTTAGTCTACGTGCGCCATAGGTGCAATTACAACTACTAAACCTTATTCTAGTACTACTAAACTACTAACTAGGTGGGATAAGTCCGAAGTACTCTCTCAATTGCTCCTTCCACTCCTTCTCCCTTCTCTCGAGCCAGTGTTCTCCCTTTAGACGGATCTCTTTGGCTAACGCCTTTATCTCCATGAGTTGGTCCTTGTTGGTGAGGGGTGCCATCACGATAGACTGGTATACTTGGTAGCCAGTCTCGGGGTCTCATATACCCAAGTGGGGTATCAGGATAAGGCTCTCAGGTGCTAGTATGGCCTTGATAAGTATCAGGTCCGCAACATTGGTCGGGGTAGCAAAGGTACGGTTATCCATATCTACAATAAGAAAAATTATATATTAGACTTAACGGTGTGAAAGTGGTAGTCGCGCACAAGTATGCATATAAACAGTGATCACAAGATAGAAAGGAAACACATAATTTTCATTACATAAACGAAGCAAGTACAACATAGATGGCTTATAACAGCCTAAACTTCCTACGCTATTACACCAAGAGTTCGACTACTTCCTACGTTACATCCTACGTCCCGAAGGATTTCAATTATTCCTTAGATAATCCTAATAGGCATAGTCTACTCTTGGGCCTTGTCTCCCTCTAGGGTTTCCTTATCGGCTTCCTCCTCTTCTTTAGTAGTTTCCTCATTGACTTCTCCCTCTTGATCACTAACCTCAAGGTCTCCCATCGGGGGTAAGGTACCAAAGATCTCATAGTAGGCACACAGGATTGGGAATAGCATAGGGAACCAAGGGTCGGTTTCTACAGGGATAGGGGTATTTTGTTGCACTCTTATGAAATCTTGCTTTTCTGCGAGTACAGCGGTAATGAAGTCAGGGCTTTCTGCTAGTTGAAAGGCCAGGATTTCTATGGTGGTCTTGAGTTGGCGAACTCCTGCCAATAGGTCGGCTAGGCGGCCCAGGTGATTCATCTACAAGGAAGGGTTAAACCTCAATTAGTAAAAAGAGTTGACAGGTTTAATATTGAAAAGTTTTAAGGCAAGGCTTTACTCGAACTAGAAAATTTTCAAGTTTTTAAGTTCCACATTTGATTCTTGATTTAAGTCATCATCCAATTGTTCGGGAATTCCCAGCTCGGTGGTATTGCCAATTTCCACACCTTGCTTCAATCCGGAGATTGTTTCGACAGAATTCCACCCAATTTGGGACGGTAAACTTAAACTCAATTCACGTTTGTGCAACGGTCAATCTATCTCGTGGTTCTACCCATTCTACCCATGGCCGAGGTTTTGAACCTAAAGCTCTGATACCAAGTTGTAACGCCCCCATTTTCGGGTTCGTTAATTAAACATTTTATTGAATAAAAAGACTAAGAGTCAAGCTCGTTATTACAACATAAGTCTTACTAGAGTACTTTTATTACACAAGGAGGGAATTTCTAGGGTATTCTACTACTCCGCTTCTTCTTCCATCCTAGCAAGCTCTTCGGCTCCAAAAGCCTCCAACACGTACTGCTCACCTTGCTCATCAATTAACTCTGACACATTATACCAGCGTCGCCCCCAGTATAATATGTCAGGGTCACCAAAAAGGTAACACCGTGAGCTACAAGCCCAATAGAATAAACTATACCCACTAACTCTTAACTTAAAGCAAGGAAGCATAGAAACAATTACACATGCTCATTCAACAACATAGATAAACAATGATACATTCGTATTCGATATCTTTTAGCGTTGGTGTCATGCCTTTTCGTGTTTCTCCTACGCGACTAATCGTAGACTGTGTCAACATTTTCACCTTTACCAAAACCATAATTTCCAACGTTCTTTCATAAATTGTTACTAATGAGGCTACCAAGTCCGGCTTCATTAGTAACACTCACAATGGCTACCAAGTCCGGCCAATCATGGTTTACAAAATCCATTTCAAAACTTGCATTGGCTACCACGTCCGGCCCCATTGGAAATCTACGCAATGAGCTACCAAGTCCGGCCACATTACGGTTTTCACAAAACACATTCTTTCAAAACTTGCATTGGCTACCACGTCCGGTCCCATTGGAAATCTACGCAATGAGCTACCAAGTCCGGCTACATTACGGTTTTCGAAAACACTTACACAATGACTACCAAGTCCGGTCATTATGTACTTTCAAAATATTTTCCGCATGTTAATCCCATCCTTCATTTTATCCATATCAACCACACCCTAGGTGTCATGTTTCTACTTTCTCGATTTTCGTGTCTCGTTCGCATGCATAGACTCCGCGGTAATTCATTTCACAACTTAAGAAATCTTGAAACTAAACTAACAAGATCATTCAACTCTATATTAGATAGCATGCTCATTTTGTCACATCATCATACTCACATTTAATCACACAAGGTTAAGCATAGTGCCACATGGACGGGCACCTTTGGAGTGATAAATCACTTATGCTTTATCAACAACAAGTAGTCAAGTAATCACATAATCATGCTCACATTCATTCTAAGATTAAAACAGCTTAATCCTAAATCATGCTTTCTTAAATTCAAAACAGCATATGTTTATTGAGTACTTCTAACGTTAAGCTAATCATGCCATGGTTAATCAAGATAACAACTCTTAAACATTTCTAGTCATGCTTAAGGACAAGATAACCTACGTGTACTTAGAATTTCAAAGGTTTAGAATAATCCATAATCAGTTCGAAATACGCATGCAATACGCTATACGTAGATCTTTGAAAGTATAGGAAAACTATACTATACGTAAGGAGTATTCTACATATAGACGTATACGTAGAGAAAAGTAGATATAGAATATCTACCGTTCTTCTTGGCGGTAGTCAGCTACGGATTAGGAAAATAGTTCGTCGGACGGAGAAACGGCTTAGGAATGGCTTCGATAGCTTCGAAAGAGAAAGGTTTCTCTCGAAACTTGATCTTGACTAATACTACTAAAACTTTTGGATCGGTAGGGTGGTGGAGTGGCGGCTTAGTGGCGGCACTAGAAGAGTTTCTTGAAGAACTAGGGAAGAACTTCAAGAACAACTAAGAACTAAGCAAGAATAACAACAACAAGAACACTTAGACTTTCTAGAGAGAAGTTGGAGCAATGCTTGAAGGTGTGAGTTCAAAGGCTTGAAATGGCTTGCTATTTATAGGCCAAGTTGGTCTATTATCCAAGAGACAATATTTCCCCTAACATTTGTTATCCAATGGATCATAGATTGACTAGATTTGATTGTCCTTAGATTGGATGAGGTGTTGAGCAAAAGGACATGACTAGGCTTGGTTGTACACTTGCACACATCACACAAATCTCTCTCTCTCTCTCTCCCTCTCTCCCGGCCTCTCTCTCTCTCTCCCATCTCTCTCGGCTCTCTCTCTCTCTTTGGTCCAATGTACTAAGGTACAAGAGTTGGAAAGACTACAAGATTTTCCCTTATTCTTTCTTTCAAACTAGGACAAGGTTTAATCTATTCAAATGGGGTTTTGGTCCAATCAAGTCCTTGGAAAGAATAGAAATAAGATATGGTAGTCCTTTAGGGTTGATAGAATAAGAAACCCTAGATATGGTGGTACAAGGTGATGCAATAAGATGATGTAGGAAGATATGGGAGTACACTAGTCACACACATCACACTCTCTCTCCCTCTCTCAACCGGCCATCTCTCTCTCTCTCTCTCCCTCTCTCTCTCTCTTGGACACCTAATCAAGAAAGGACAATGGTTGAAAGAGTAAAAATAAACTAATACTTTGTAAGAAGATTTTGTAATAAAATCTAGTACTAACAATCTAACCTATGTCATCCTAATGTCATCCTATCCTTCATCTTTCAAGGTACAAGTACTAATATATATAGTATTAGGGTTTTGGTAGAAGAAGATCAAGAAGGTACATGCACTATCTCTTTCTCTCTCTCTCTCTCTCTCTCCTATCTTTCTCCCTTATCTCTCTCTCTCTCTCGGCCTCTCTCTCCTCTCTCTCTCTCTCTCCTAGGTTAACATATACATATATAGGAAAGACTAATAAAAGGACAAAGTACTACTCCCTCCGTCCCTTTTTAAATGTCCTGCTTCGTAACTCCAACTTATTAAAAAGACATCATCATTATACCTTTCACATCAACTTTTTCCTCCACTTTCCCTACTTACCCATCATCATTACACTTTTACTCACTAACTTTTCAAAATGGAATCTACTTTTAGGGACAAAATAGACAATTCACCAACTTTTACCCACTAACTTTACAAAATGGACACTTATTAAGGGACAGCCCAAAATGGAATACTGGACTGTAATAAAGGGACGGAGGGAGTACATGATATCATCTTGGACCTTTAAGTCAAAACTTCCTATTAAACTATGTCAAAATGCCACCTATGTACTTATAACTATATACTAATATATAGTATGCTAGGATGACATAAACATATCATATACTTTAATTAAAGAAGTACATTTCATATCTAGGAAAGAATTAACTAATTTAACTTAGTACTATAGCTTGATATGGTCTTATGGACCAATGGATTATAATTCCCCTAACATTTATTAACCAAAGGTTAAAGATGGAAGTACCAAACTTTATATAATCTATCTATAATAGTACAATGACTCATGGTGAATCTAATTAAACTAATAGATCTTGTACTAGGTAGAAAGGTGAACCTATCGTCCAATGGTTAATAATTCTCCTAACTGCTATCGCCCAATGGGTAAAGATGGTAAGTAATATATAATCTTATAAAGTGTACCTGGAAACCTAGTCACAATATCCAAGGTGTAAACCTATGGTCCAATGGATAAAGATTATCCTAGTATCTATCGTCCAATGGGTAATAGATCAAGGGTTGACTTTTGGTCAAGGTCTCACTTAGGGTTCAAACGGTTCAAAGGTTCGATTAGGCTACTCTAACGATTAGTTGGAAGCTAGCTAGGCTTGCTAAATAGGACAACTTAGGGTTTACTATCTCACTTGTCTTCAGAAAAATGACTAAATCGCAAGGCGAAATGAAATTAGGTTTTGAATCGACTAAATCTAATCATGACGGATTATTGGAAATAAGGAATTTATAGAGTCAAAATAATAATCAACGAGATTTTTTTATTTACTGAAAATCGGAGTTGTTACAAGTGGAGTAAGGCAAGTATGGGGAAGAAAGAAGGGAGAGGTGAGCTCAACGCCTTCAGACTGTACTTGGACGAGCTTAGGGCCTCACAGGTATGAACACGTAATCGTAAGCATTTAAACATGTATTCATTTCCTTGCTTTAATGCTGTCGCTGATCAATTGCTTGTATTGCTTGTTTGCCTTGAATTGCAGGTCAATTGGGATCCCTGGAGGAGAGCGGGACCAGAGCCAGAGTACTTGGCCCGGAGCAGAGTTGTTACAGCCAGCAGGGTGTTACTGGAGTCAGCCTTTGGTTGGCAGTGGTACTTGGGGGATCGAGTGACGCGCCAGTTGCTTGGTTACCCTAAGTTCCAGGTGCCAGGGCCACTTCCACCTCGAGCTTCACACACGGGAGAGTACACACGGGCTGAGCTGGAGAGGTACACGAGGCCGGACACTGAGCTTGCGCGCTACCTGCGTCCTCATAGGGACTAAGCTGTCTACCAGAGAGACTTCCTGGCGGGTGGATTCGCAGCCTGAGAGAGGTGCGGGGCCAGGTCACAGGGGCCGCTAAGGAGAGGAGAGCAGCTGGAGAGGGGCGGAGAGGAGGTGAGAGCCGGGCAAGGCGAGCCCCGAGCGGACCGATAGTTGGTGGACCTCCTGCGCTACTTTGGAGGATTCCTGTGGTTGACAGCCAGGGGAATCCTGCGGAGTTACAGTTAGTGCCTGCGAGAGCAGAGCCCACTCCTGTGACTGTTTCGGTAAGACCCAGCTTCCAATATTGCTTTTCAATTCCAAATACTTGAATCATATGCTGAATAGCCTGATGAACTTGAATTGCATGCAGGTGCCAACCGAGTGGGTGAACGAGGCCGTTCGACGCATGCTAGCGTTGGAGAATGTGTTGAGAAGGGCGGCGAGCGGCATGCCACTGGACTTGCAGTATCAGGTGCCGACACCACAGCCGACTCAGCCAGCCGTTGTTCAGAGGACCCAGGTATGAAAAACGATACATTCCTGCTTTCAATACATTCCTGCTTCGATAGTTTGATAGATTGTACCTGTTTTCAATACAGAAATACAATATGCACAATAGATACTTATGCTTTGAAATGAAATGCCAATGCAGGTGCAGGGGAAGATGAACCCCAGGAGGAAGAGTGCGCGAGATCCGCCACTGAAGAAGGCGGCGGCGAAGAAACCCACACCTCCGGCCACTACTACGCAGCGACAGACGAGGGGCTTACAGACAGCGTGCGCACGCGAGGAGGAAGACAGATCAGCCGCGAGGCAAGCTGAGCTTCGGTACCAACTCAAGAAGCGCGAGAAGCCGACATTGGAGGAGCCGAGCCGACGGAAGCGGCTAATCTTGGGTCATACTTCCGAGGACGAGGAAGAAGAGGACGAAGAGGGAGAAGAGGATGAGGAGGAAGGAGAGGAAGGAGAGGACGAGGAGCACTCGTCCACTAGCAGTGGCTCCGACGACTCCATTGACGATCCGGGGTACAGAGATGATCCCCAAGAGCTACGGGACGACGCGGGTAGCGGTGACGGGCTTTGAGCGCGCGGAGGGCGATGACAAAGGCTCCGTTACCCTTTTGCATGTTGCTTTTGATTTTGATTCCGGGCCTGCGTGTCCAAGTAGATAGCTTTTGACAGATACTCTGAGGGCCTGCGTGCCTTTTGACTAGCGGGCGCATGTGCCCTGACTTGACTTGGCGTTTTTGATTGGCCGATGTGCCGTTGATATAGTAGTTGGCATGGATAGATCATGGTTGTTTTATAGAAATTTTGCATTTTTCAAGTTTATCGTTTCTCGTTACGAATAAGAGAAAGTAAAACCCGCCACTAATACGAAACTTGCATTGACAACACATCGAGACCACTCACAGACACATATGAGTATAAAAACTGGTCTAGCTCTGAAAGAAATAAGAAAAGTACCCTAGGATACGGCTAGGATACGAGGATACGAGAAATAATGAAATTTTGGGCATTAATACGCCAAAACTTACAATATTATGTTGAAGACAAAACAGACACTCATGAAAGGTCAATGACGGTCAACATGACCTGTACCAATCAACGGAACTGAACAAAATGTCCCAAGAAAAGACTTATACCGAAAAACGCAAAAAACGACGCGAAAATGGCATAATATGTCCAAGAATGACTCAATTATGTCCCAGACTAAAACCGACACCTCCACACAGTCACTTAAGGTCCAGGTGACCTGTATGGCATGACCAAAATGGGCTAGAGCCTCCATGGCGAGTTTCGACCTCCCGAAACCTCGATTTGAACTTGAAACGGGCCTCCGAGGGTCCAAAATCTTCGTTGAGCATGGCATTTGGAAACCGATGCTTGGATATAGTCACAAATGCTTATAATGACTTGCTGGAACCATTAAAAGTGCAAAAAGACCCTTGGAATGGAAAACGACCAAAGTTGGTCAGTAGCTGTTGGAAACTGTCAATACTGCAGACCAACCATCGCGCGATGGTTTGGAACTGTCGCGCGAGTAATCTCTGTCGCTCGATGCTTTGGAAGTGTCGCGCGATAGTCAAATCCTGCTAAGCTGCCTTGGTTTGACCAAATTATTGCCATCATCCTGTTCATTGTTCCACGTCTTGGGAGTTGTTCTGATGTTGCAGAAAGAGGAGAGTCGTTGCATGGCAAGGTGGTGGGACACCTAAGCCTCAAATCCACCACATTTGGCCTATAAGAAGAAAGACTTCTTAGGAGGAATGTAGTGTACACCCCTCTTTATTACCAAAATGGGAGACGCATTGACGGAATTACTCGACTTTTGGTTACTGAGAGAAGAGACCATAAATTGGGCGAGCCCCCGGTCTCGATGCTTGTCCTCAATTCGAGACCTCCGATTCGCTCGTCCGTGCATCGAACTCCTTCAAGCCGCATTGCCTTTTTGGGATCCGATTGTGCATGTCTTCCGATTCCGACAAGACGAGATGTGCCCTACCGTAGAAGAATTCCAAGCGTACGTGCCAGGCTTTGCCGACTTAGACGTTCTTGCGGTTCTGCCCGTTCACGAAGACATGGAGCAAATCCTACAAGAGAGGCTCAATATTCCAGAGGCACTGACGGCCAGCATTATTCAGAATGGCGAGCTCAACATCTTCCGCCTTATTGAGCTGTATGGACCCGAGGGAGCCCTGGGAGACTACGTGGGGGAAGCTCACAGACACTTCGTTTTGTCCATATGCGCACTGGCTGCGTATATGCTGATTCCCATTGACGAATGAGCGAATCCCAAATTAGTGAGCATCGCCCTGCAAATGGATGCTCAGAAAAATATCATGCCGGTGATTTTAGCGGATTCGCTCCTGGGTTTAGATATGCTGAAACTTGAGCAAGCTGACTCCTTCAGCGGATGCCCTATCCTGCTCCAAGCAAATTCCCATTCAGTACAATTTCTTGCATCTTCATTTTTACCCCAAATACTTAGGCTGTGTTTGATTTCTGATTTGTCCTTTGTTCCTACGCAGCTCTGGCTGGCGGACAAAGTGGGGGTTTTAGAAGAGCCACAGGCTGGCTTTGAAGAGTTCCCCAGGCTTTTGGTCGAAAGACCAATGTTATTCCCCGACCTGACGGTGGACATATGGTTTGCGTTCCTGAATGATCTGCAATCTGAAGACATAGTCTGGAGATGTCTCTGGTTAAACCTTCCAGCAATGACGCTCAATTTAGCTGGGTTCAAGAGAGTGATAATCGCTGGCCTATCGAGCTTCACATTTTACGTTCCAGGGCGTACACTCCAACAGCTCGGGAGAAGCCAAGAGTATAAGCGTTATGGGGCGGAAGACTTCGATATCCCTGCATTTGACTCGTGGCAATTACGCTGCTATAAAGAGAACTGGGGCGATAGGACGCTGAAGGAACCAATCCCAGAGTTCAAGACATGGTTGGAGAGTCGTTACATAAGGTGGCTTCGCGTTGAAGTCGAAGCAAGGCTGAGGGGATATTTCTGAATCCCGTGGGAAAACCCAAGCTGTAATTAGTAAAATCATCGGGCTGGCTGAACTTCTGGCTCTGCTTTTTAATACTTGCTTTGTAAATTGTACGATCCTTCGTCCGGCTCGACCGGCTAAATAACAACTTTAAATCATCCGGCCGTTATCCATTTGAGGGACTGAATTCGTCACCAAACGCGCAATTCGAACGAACAACGCTTCGACGTAGTCATAATCACCCATAATGATCTACTGGAAGCATTGGAATTTCAAAATCTGGCCCGAGTCAAAATCCAGAAAATAACCCCAAAAAGACAGTAGCCTGCCTTACTGTGCCGAATTTAAACTTGACCCTCGCGCAAGCAAACGAAACCATCGCGCGAGTACAAACCGTCGCGCGACACTTCAGGACCATCGCGTGATGGAGAACTCCTGTTACAGTGGCCAGCCTTGACCCATTCGGACAGAAAAAGGTGGCAGGCTTTGTCAGCAGGTCTGGACGTGCAGGGGCTTCTGGTTCCTCCCAGAGGTGTTGCCTTGATCTTTAATAAGCAAAAGGGACACCTTTCATGGACACCTCATCCAAAGGAAAGATATTACATCCTTGCTTGGCTTATAAAAGAGGAGTAACTCCCTGAATGAAGGGTGTACTCTCCGTGGAAAACTTCAGACACTTTTCCCCAAATGGCAAATCATCTCCCCACATTAATCAGCCCGTGGCTCGAAGAATTTGTCGCGAGCGACTGGCTATGCTTCCGTTCTCACGGGCTGGCCGCCTTTCGCTTCTTAAAAAGTGTAAGGCTCTGCCCCAAAATCCTGAGAGCAGCCCTACAGTTCGGGGACCGGGACGTCCACGTGTTCCGATTCGGGGACAACGAGCTGTGGCCGACCGTAGAAGAATTTCAGGCATATCTCCAAGGCTTTGCTTCGAGCGTGATTGTCGTACCACCTTACAGGCAAAGCATGTCAAAGTTGCTGAAAACCTGTCTGAATATTTCCAGAGGTGCGGCGGAAGGCCTGCTGATTGGCGGACAGATAAACATCGTGCGCATAATGGAATGGTAGGGGCCCGACGGCGATCCAGCGGATACTGTTCTACAGGCTCGACGTCGATTTGCCATGTCAATTGGCATACTGGCCGCATATTTGCTGGTGTCTCCGCATGGACGGCCCAACCCCTCGCTGGTTTACGTGGCTACACAGATGGGTGTTCGAAAGAACGTAGCTCCCATGGTGCTCGCCGAAACGCTCATTGGTTTGGATTTGGTGGCCACCGGCCAAACGAACACGTTCGGCGGCAGCCCACTCCTGTTGCAGGTAAAATCTCACTCAGCTCACCTTTTTTCGGCTTTCACACAGTCTGTTTTTACCTCAACTCTCGGCTAAGGCTATATAGAAGCTCCTTACTTGTTTTCTTTCGCTCAGGCTTATGTGGCTCCTTACTTGTCTTTTCGCTCATACAGTTGTGGCTGTGTGACAAACTTGGCCTAATCTCGGCTCCTGGAGCAAACTGGCCCTGTCTGCCCGGGCGAATGCATCAAAGGGGAATGTTGTACCCAGAGATGTCTGAAGAGGAGTGGTACACCTTCATGAGAGAGATGTCTCCGCGTGAGATCGTCTAGCGGCACGAAGCCCTGAACATCCCGGACATGGCTATACACTCTGCAGGTTTTGAGAGAATGGTGATTGCTGGGTTGTCCAGTTTCACATTCTATATTCCAGGTCGTATTCCGCGGCAGTTAGGCATGGGCCAAGGCTTTCATCGAGCTGGGATAGAAGATTTTCAGATTCCAGCATTCACAGCCCAACATCTGACAGGGTACGAGCGTAACTGGGGCTTGAGAGAACTCGGAGGAGTGGAAGACGACTTCAACACGAGACTCAAACGCCGCTATGTAGCATGGCTAAGAGAAGAGGTTGCAAGGAGACGAAACATAGACTGACTCCTGACACAACTCCAATGATATAGAATAAACTGTGAGCCCGAGAGGGCCTCTTAGCATTTCGTTCTGTTTTTTATGCTTTACTGTTTTTCTTAGGGCTCTGCTCAGCCTATGTAATAGAAATAATAGTTTTGAATAAGGTGAAAGATTAAGAATTTTCCCCTTTTTGGTCCAAGTGTTGAATACCTTGCCGTTTGAACGTTGAAGTACACTTCGGAATAAAAACCCTGGATCGAGTTGATTGATTGTGACCGAATCTCACAGAGAGACTGCCTACGTATCCTAAGCTAGGGAATCAGGTCAAAACGTAGTTCAGGCTAAGGTTCGCTCGTGTATTTTGGCTCTCCTTTTGCGCTCTAATTTTTGCCTAGAACTGCCCTTGCAGGTTTCCAGTCTAGCGAGCTTTGATTGAATGCCTATTTATTTTTTTGCCTAAACTGCCCCCTTGGGTTTTCAGTCTAGCAGGCCTGCTCTAATTTTTGCTTGGGACCGCCCACCCTTGTGGTTTTTGGCCCAACGAGCTTCTCTCAAGGATAGTAACGTTTAAGTTGATCCAGGTTGACCAGAGTGTTGAACTCGTTGCCGTCCAGATCAATGAGCTGAGCTGCCCCACCTGAGAGGATGGTCTTGATAATGTAAGGTCCTGCGGGCTTCGGGCGGAACTTACCACGTAGATCGAAGATGGGAGCCCGGATTTCCTTTGTGACCATATCCCCTTCAGCCAAGTCACGAGACTTCACCTTCTTATTGAATGCCTGAGCAATTCTGCGCTGATACCCCTGAACATGATACAAGGCACGAAGTCTTCTCTCATCAAAGAGCATAAGTTCAACAAATCTCCCACTAAGCCATTCGGACTCCGTGAGTTCACATTCAGCCATGATCCTCAAAGTTGGCACTTCAAGCTCGATGGGAAGGACAGCTTCCATCCCGTAGACTAGGGAAAAAGGGGTGGCCCCTGTTGATGTTCGAATTGACGTGCGATACCCCCAAAGAGCTAGAGGCAGCTGCTCGTGCCAGTCCCTGGCGGACTCTGCGGACTTCTTGATGATAGTCTCGATGTTCTTGTTGGCTGCCTCGACTGCCCCATTCGTCTGAGGGCGATAGACCGTTGAGTGATGAACCTGAATCTGGAATTCCTTGAAAAGTTCTAACACCCTGCCTTTGAAATGGATCCCATTGTCAGAAATGAACGCCTGTGGAACCCCGTACCGATAGATGATGTTCTTTCAGATGAACTGAGCAACCTGAACCGTCGTCAGGGTCTTGTAGGATTCAGCCTCAACCCACTTGGTGAAGTAATCTATTGCCACCAAAATGAACCGATGCCCGTTCGAAGCAGAAGGCCTGATCATGCCGATAAGGTCGATACCCCAAACAGAAAAGGGCCAAGGCGATGTCATGCCGAACAGTTTAGAAGGAGGGACGTGCATGAGATTGGCATGGATTTGACACCTATGGCAGCGGCGCACATAATCCACACACTGAGATTCCATGGTAGACCAAAAGTAACCTTGTCGCAAGATTTTTTTGGCGAGCATGACCCCGCTCATGTGAGGGCCACAAACTCCCTCGTGAATTTCCTCCATGATTTTGATGGCCTCCGCACCACTGACACAAAGCTTGTGCATTCCGCAGTAAGATCTCCGATACAGCTTCCCTCCACAGATAATGTATTGAGCAGCCAATCTTCGCAGCGCTGTTTGATCCTTCTTAGTGGTGTCAGACGGGAACTGACCGCTTTCAATGAAATTCCAAATATCATGATACCAGGGTAGGCCGTCATCAACATCATCGACGGCGTTGATGTACTGATAAGCAGGCAAGTCCCGCTGTTCAATCAGAATAGGTTGAAGCTTGACACCAATCGGAAGCTCGACCATGGAAGCCAGAGTTGCTAGAGCATCAGCGAACTGGTTCTTCATCCGAGGGATGTGCGTGAACGTGACTTTGTTGAAACGAGGAATGAGGTCCTCTAGGTCTTGGTGATAAGGCTTTAATCTGTCCTCCCGAACTTTCCAGTCCCCGTTAGCCTGAGAAACGACAAGGTTGGAATCACCAATGACTTCGAGTTTCTCCACACCTAGCGTAAGAGCAGCTTCCATCCCAACGATGCAGGCCTCATATTCAGCTTGGTTGTTCGTGACATCGAAATTGAGTTTAAATGCCAACGGAATATGAGCACCTTCGGGGGTTATCAGCAAAACTCCAATCCCGTATCCCTTCTGATTGGCTGCTCCGTCAAAATAAAGGGTCCAGGCGTCCTTGACCACTGCCATTATCCCTTCATCCAGAAATGCAAAATCTGAGTCCTCTGGCCCATTGACAGGATGATCAGCCAGGAATTCGGCGACCGCGCGCCCTTTGACAGACTTTCTAGTGACATACTCGAGGTCGAACTCTGCGAGCAAAAGCAACCAACGCGCTAGCTTACCAGTAAGCGCAGGCTTCTCAAATAGATACTTGAGAGGATCCATTCGAGAAATCAACTTCACTGGGTAAGCCAGCATGTAGTGTCTTAATTTCTTGGATGCCCAAACAAGAGCCCAACACGTCTTTTCGAGAGCGGTGTAGCGTTCTTCAGTGCCAACCATCTTCTTACTCAGGTAGTAAATGGCCTTTTCGACTCCCTTTTCTCCCTCCTGAGCTACTAAACACCCCATAGACGAAGGATTTACAGACAAGTAAAGTATCAAGGGTTTCCCCGGCACTGGTGGCATTAAAACCGGAGGGTTCTGCAGGTAGGTTTGAATGGAGGTGAAAGCCGCCGGACACTTGTCTGTCTAAACAAACGGAGTGTTCTTCTTCAATAGACGAAACATCGGCTCGCAAGTTAGAGTCAACTTGGCGATGAATCTGCTGATGAACTGTACCTTTCCCAAAAAGCTTCGCACCCCCTTTTCAGAATCTGGTGGCTTCATATCAAGGACTGCTTTGATTTTCGATGGGTCGACCTCAATTCCATGAGAAGTGATCATGAAACCGAGCATCTTACCAGCTGTAACCCCAAAGGTGCATTTCTGAGGATTTAGACGCATACGAAACTTTCGTAATCTCTCGAAGAACTTCCTAAGCACAGGAACATGACCTTCTCGAGTTTTGGATTTGGCGATCATGTCATCGACGTAGACCTCGACTTCTTTGTGCATCATGTCATGCAGGATGGTGGTAGCGGCTCGCTGATAAGTGGGCCCGGCGTTCTTCAAGCCGAAAGGCATGACAAGATAACAATAAGTCCCCAACTCAGTGATGAACGTGGTTTTCTTACGGTCTTCGGGCGCCATGAGAATTTGGTTGTAGCCAGAGAAGCCATCCATGAACGAGAGCAAAGCGTGCCCGGCAGTATTGTCCACAAGCACATCGATGTGTGGCAGGGGAAAATCGTCTTTGGGGCTCGCTTTGTTCAAGTCCCGAAAATCGACGCAAACTCGAATTTGGCCATTTTTCTTAGGAACAGGGACAATGTTGGCAACCCATGTGGGATACTGAGAGACCATGAGAAAGCCAGCGTCAATCTGCTTAGTAACCTCCTCCTTAATCTTCTGAACCCAATCCGGCCTCATCCGTCGGAGTTTCTGCTTCATAGGCTTGGCATCTAGAAACAAAGGAATGCGATGCTCCACGATCTCGGGATCAATTCCGGGCATATCTCGATGAGACCACGCAAAAACGTCACTGAACTCGGTGAGCAGCTCTTTGAAATCGCGATGCTCCTCTGGTGAAAGTGTGGAGCCCACTTGAACCATCCGGGGATCGTTCTCATCTTTCAAATTTATAGACACTATTTCTTCTTTTAATGGCTGAGCATGCCTTTCGTCCTCCCTTTCGATGAAGGCACGGATTTCCTTGGGAATGTCCCCATCGAAATCTATCCCTTCATCGTCAGGGTCGACACAGTTTATATAAAGATCATTGAAATAGTCAGAAGATGCTTCGTTCATTTCACAAGCCCCTGAAGGGTCACCAAGTACAAGAGAGTCAAACTCGATATGAAAGCTATGACATGGAGGGCCTAGAGGCACAAACTCCGACTCAGAGCTAGACTTAGAGGACGAAACAGACTCTGACTCAGACTCAGACCCAGACTCAGACTCAGACTCAGAAGTGTCGTCAATGCAAGTTAGGCATGGCTTGAAAATGCAATTATTTAGAGAGCCCTTGGCTTTCACAATGAGAGAGGTGGGATCCTCGAGGGCGTCGGGCCCGAGCATGAGCACTTCGGCCTCTTCAGCTTCCCCAGCCAAACCCACTTGGGAGAATTCCTGGAACAGCAGCTCCAAATTTCCCTGATTGATAGATCCCAGCCAGTCAGTCTTGATCTTCACCTGACTAAGCTTCCTCTCGAATTCTTCCTTTGCTGGTTCATCATCACTGCTTGACCAGATGTCATCAGCGAAGATCTCAAATCCAGGCAGCAGCTCCCCGGTTTCGGAATGAATAAAGGGCTCAGCCTGCCCAGTGTAAGCGGCATTTCCCACCTCACGTACAAATTTGGGACCGCCGCAGAGGGTCCGAGGTTTTCCCATATATTTCCTCCGCTTGGCATCTTTGGCAGAGGCGATATACCCCAAACCAAAGCGGCCCTCGTTGAAAGGAAAAGTAAGGAACTCCAGGACCCCTTGACGGCGAGAACCTAAACCAATACCTGGAAAATAAGACATCCTCCTCATAATGTCCAGCGCGACAGAGCTTATGAGGAAGTTCCTGTCCACATTGATGGCCATCACAGTGCCTGAAGTATCAAAAGAGAAACCCCCGAGATCGACGTCTTCTTCGCCATGTTGAATTCCCAAAATAGGGGTCCCATCCTCCTTGAGCGGGCGGATGCCAGAGTCCCCGCAGATAGTTAAAGTACCAGTAGGTAGTCCCAAAACAACCTTTTGGTGGAGGGTAGACAGCACAGCCATGATGTCGGGTCGATGAAGCCACGGCCTGCCCAACAGAAGATTGAAAGTCGCGGGAATATCCACGACATGGAACTCCACGTCCATCTCAAAACCCTCAGCAGCGAGTTTGAGCTTCAAAATACCCTCGACTACGCGACGGGTGCCGTCATATGCCTTGACAGCCAGATTGGAAGGCGACAGATCCTTCTTGGTGAGTCCTAAACGATAAGCGACCCTCAGAGGGCAAACGTTGATTGCGGAGCCGTTGTCAATAAGAACAGTCGGGACCCAGAGTCCTCGACACTTGACGGTGATGTGCAAAGGGCAGTTATGGTCGACTCCTTCGACTGGCAGATCCTTGTCCGTAAAGATCACTGTATGCTTGGAGGTTGGAGGGAGGATGAGAGATATCATCGCCTCTGGCATGACGTCGGCCTGGACTTCGAGGCGGGATAAGGCGTGACACAGCCTCTAACGATGCTCCTTGGACGAACAGATCAGTCCCCAAATAGAAATTGCGGCAGGAATCCGCTCAAGTTGCCGCTGAACTAAGTCAGGAATCGGATTGCCAACTGATACCTCAAGAGGTGCAGACCTTGGGAAAGAAACAGGTTCGTTCCTTTGATTAGCAGGATTGGAAGAACTCCCGGCCTGCAGGTTAGCAGGCTGAAAAATCCTTCCACTCCTTGTAACATTGTGAACGTTCCCCAAAGAGGGCACGACTTGAGGGTCTTCCTTCACATCCCAGAGGTCAGCAGGGACATCTCCCAGTTTGCGTTTTCCCTTGTCAGTAGTTGGTGCAGAGATAGGCACTTCCATGTCTAAGCCCAAATCCTCAGCCAGATCTTTCATCAGCAAGGAGTCCCAGAAGCTCAAGTCTTTCACAGTAGCCACTTCAGCAACAGGCTCCGGATTTGCAATAAAGGGAACATCCCAAAGACCAGTGTCAGCCAGGGTACGATTGACAGCCCAGACTTCATTTCCGACCTGGACATCCACTATGTCGTTCACTTCCCAAAGATTAGCAGGCGGAGCGCGGTCCGTGACCATGATACTGCAGTCCTTGTTGTTGGGGTAAGGCACCTGAGGGCGCGGATTTTTCTCGTCGACAATGTAGGAACAGGGGTCACAGTCAGCATCGAGATCAGTATCACAAACTAAATCAAAGATCGAACCAAAGAGGGAAATGTGGTCTCCCAAGGTCCGTGGATCTTCCTGGACAAGTTCGTCCTCCGCGTAGTGAAGCATGTAGTCTGGCATAGCATATCCTTGAAGAGGGTTAGGGTCAATGTCCATGGGAGCATTCCAAGTTGGCTCAGGATCCTAGTAATATTCTGCTTCGAGAACTGGAGGCTCAATTGGATTGAATAGCATGTATAAGGAGAACCCATCCAGAGGATCGAGCATGGCCGCTTCATAACCAGCCAACCAGCCATCATACCAGGCTTGATCAAACGGGACATTTTCGGGTTGTGGAGGAATTCCGTCCATTTCAAAGCTTGACCACTCGTTGAGGAGAGGAATGGTGTAGTCCCAATTAGTAGCTTGCATGTTACTATCCGAGGGAGGCACCCAAGGCTGGTAAGGATCAGGAAACGGGCCAGCGATGGTCGCATACGGGCTGTCAAGCGACGAGGCAGAGTTGATCTGTACAGCAGGGATTGATTGATGGAAGAGAGAGCTGACAGATTCTTCGGAGACATGTGATCCAGCTTGTAAAGGTTCCGAAGGTGCATCTGCTTCAACAACTTGGCCTTCAATTACATGTATATAAGAAATCTCGGTGGACGGTTCGAGCGAGAAAGGCACGATGGGCCTGGGTTGATCGGTTGAGGCTATATAGTCAGTGGGGTTGATATAGGTGGAGCTGAGAGATATCTGACTGATATGTGGTACAGCGTTGTGCTTGGGAAGAGAATTGGCAATGACATTGGGTTTCTGAGGTGGTGGAGGGGTTTCCAGCGTGCCATCGTCAATGAGATCCTGGATTGCATGACGGAGGCGGAAGCAAGAGTTAGTGAGATGACCCGCTCCTTGATGGTAAGCACAGTAAAGGTTGGCTTTGAAACCGGGTAAAGGGTTTTTGGGTAGAGGAGTTGGATCCAGGGGCTTGAGATGCCCTGACTTGACTAACTTTTCCAAAATCGAGGATAGAGGTGCCTCGATAGCGGAAAAGCTGCGGGGTTGGTTCCGAGGCCGGTTGTTCTGCGGAGTCTGGACTTGATTGACATCCGCAATGTGATTAGCAGTGCTGGAGGAAGTGGTGTTGGTACCGGCGGTTGCCGTGTTGGAGTAAGTCCCTGTTCCAAACAGCGCATTCGTGTTCCCAGAATAAGCCCGAGGCTTTGACTTGGTGGCGTGTGAGGATTCTCCCTTTGATAGAATCCCACTCTGCAGAGCATCTTCGATGGCCAGGCCAGAGTCGAAGAAGGTTTCAAAGTTGGCAGATGCTTGAGCTAGGACCAGATGCCTAGCATAGTCTGGTTGGAGATTGCGGGAAATGATGCGGAGCTGATCCTTCTCACTCGGGCGGTCAGTCATCTGTGCAGCCTTAGCTCTCCACCTTTTGACGAAGTCCGCAAAGGACTCCTTAGCTTCCATCTTGGTGGATTCAAGTTCCCGGGTAGTCATTTTCAGCTGGGAGTTGTAATTGTACTGCGAAATAAACGCAGTCCCAATGTCCTCCCAAGTCCTCCTTTTGGCAATGTCAAGTGACAAAAACCAATGGAAGGCAGGGCCTGAAAGGGTCTGAGGGAAAAGTTACGACATGGCCTCCGGCTCGACAGAAAGAAGTTTCATAGCGGCATGGTAGCTGTAGAGATGAGTCCTGGGGTCACCGCTCCCATCGAATTTAGCCAAGTCCGGCATTTTGAATTTTTCAGGAAGTCTGGCATTGGGATACAGGCAAAGGCGATCCAGATCGATCCCTCCAGCACTGATCTTTTCCGTTTTAGCAATGGATTCCTCCAGCTTGGTCATCTTGGCCATGAGCGCGACCACATCCGGATTCTGAGCTGGTTCTTCTTGGTTTGGAGGCAGTCTGCCACCCGCAAGGTTTGCAGCGGGCCTGCGGCCTTCCCTCGGGTTCAGCACCATGAGAAATCCTGCGTGAAGCGGATCTGGAACCAAGATAGGTTGCTCCTAGTCAGACTCATCGTCCTCACCTTCTTCCTCAAGAGGGGGTGGAAGGCGAGTGTGGATGAGGTCGTTCAGGCGGGCAATGTTAGCATCGGTCTGAGCTGCCCTCTGTTGCATGGTGGTGATGTTGTCCTGGAGGTTCATGAGCATGGTCTCCAAGGTAAGGGGTTCTGGTTGTGGCCGTTCCATCGTGACAGGTGGTTCAGAGCTGCTTGATGCGGATGCTGGGGTAGTCGGATGCCCTTCCTGTAAAACCGGCGGTGAACCTGCCTAGGAATCTGACTGTAGAGCAGTCAACAGAGTGTGCGGAGAGTCTTCCGTGGCGACTGACTGGGATTGTAACCTGACGAGCCTTTGAACCGGATTCAGATGTAGATGTTCCCAAGCGGGTTTGGTGACTGGCCTCGATACTTTCCTTGGTGGTGCAATGATTCAGATCTTTGCTTGCAAGGCAAAAGGAGGTTTAATAAGGGTCCTGCAGTAACTTTAATCTAAATAAAAGACTAAAGCGGATGCGGCCAACGTCGTCAGTGTCACCCTAGACTCTAGCACCAGAAGACAAGTCTGTCCCACGACGCTTCGGACACTGTTTCAGGCCCTCAGAATTCTTTTCGAAGATGTATCCTTGTTTAGAACGAGCAGTCCTAAGGGATGTCAAAAGGAGTCTAAACCTTTGCCCATTTCGATGTTCGGGGTTTCAAGTTTTTGAAGCCAGAACAACTCGGTATGAATATCATGATGCCATAACCAGATTGGTGTGAGCAGCACTGTGCTATTAGCCGGGCGGTGTAAGTGACGAGGCACTTGTTACCTTTTGGTGTAAGCATCATGGCATTTTACTCCGTGGTTCCTTGTTTTTTGTTTGAAAACCCTAAACAGGTACGCGGGCAAAGGTGTAGGAAAGCTTCTGATTTCCTAAAGTCCCATCGTAAAAGGATTTTAAAGATAATAACGCGCATCACTGAGATGCACGACTCCTCATCGGGCCATAATAGTGTCCTACTAAGCCTAAAGACAGACTCGGAACAGATCGAGAACCTAAGAGCCATCCTAGACATGCTCCTACACTGAACGAGATGTATGTACAGTTCATGCGATAAGAAAAGCAGTAACACATAGGCATTTACAGGGTTAGATGCAAGTAGATCTTAACCTGCGGGTACCTGTCCTAGTTTGGAGAGTTCTAATGCTTTGTATATGCAAAAAGGCCGGTTTTGGTTTGTAACAGGTTCCTCGGACTAGGGCCACAGATATACCTCCCGTTACCCGCGTATTCGCAGAGTAACAGTCGAACGGTAGCATGACCCATCATCGTCGAAGGTTGTTGGTCATTCGAGGTCCCCGGGCTCCGGTAAACCGTGCCGGATTGCCAAAACGATCCAACGAGGCTTTTCCCACAACGATGCAAGTGAGATGCTAAAATTTGAAAAAAAGAAGAAGAATCACAAAGTCGTAAAAATGCCTTTTCAAATTTGGCTCACTTTATTTAGTCCATCTTTAGAAGAAACTACGCGAGCGAACAATTGGAAAAGCCCCAGATTAGAATGGCCGGACACGAGGTCCTGTTAAATCACCATCCCAACCTTCGGCAGCGCGAAGCTAACCGTTTTGACAGGCTTTTAAGGGATTGTTCCCAAGCGTATTAAATTCTAAGTATGAATTAATATTGGTTCGATTTTTCCCCAGCAGAGTCTCCACTTTGGGCAGGATGCCCTTCGGAGAGAAAGGATTTCGTTCCTTCCCGCCGTTTGCGGCCCTTTTTCGAAAAATCGAGGGAGCGCGAGCGCCGGTGGCAAGCGCTCAAAAATACAGAGTCGCCACTTGAGTTTTTGAGGGTCCGACACTCAAGGAACCGTATTTCGAAGCACCTGCCGCGTTGTTTTTTGTTTGAAAAAGTTAAGGAAACCAGTCCGTCATAACCATATCTGGGTTCGGGAGCCAGGTTACGAGAGGGGAAGGGTTTTAAGGCACCCCTCTCGCCCAATCCGGAGATCGGTCTCTACTTAGGCATTTTTATGAAAACTTTTGTGATTCTTCTTCTTTTAATTAATTTTAGCCAATTAGGGCGGGGGAACAGTTAATCGGGGATTGAAACTGTAACAATTTGCAAGATGTGATCAATATAGTATGGATGGATGAAATGTTAAAGCGAAAGATGAGATGAAAATCTAACACTGGGTCAGGATACAGAAACAGGCCCCTTTGGTGTGATTTTGCCATACCACGGCCAGCATGCATGCATGGATCTACGTACATGCAAACTAACCATCGCACGACATTGTCACACCGTCGCGCAAGACTTTGTACTCCACCAGTGTTTGATTTCCAACTCTTTCTGGGCTCTGGAAGGACCAGTGCACACCCAGGGAACAAACCAAGCAGTTTATATGGAACTGTAAAAATACTAATTATTACAGATTGCTTCAAAAGGAGCCAAATGAAATGAAACACAACCCCTAAACAGAGGGGGTTTTTAAAACAGAGACCAAAGGCCTAGTTGCCCATGCAAGGGCCACTCATGGAAATCACAGAACTGTCGCGCGACAGAGAGTGAGTCTCGCGCGACATTCCTGACTGGACTTCCAGGAATTGCTTTGCATGCTTAGGATCTTGAGACAGGTTCAGGGGATCCCAAGGGCATTCCAAACTATTTAGAATAGTAAACTAAGCTACTGTATTTTTTTTTTTGGCATTCATCACAGTGATCTATATTCCAAAATAAACCACAACAGGCATGCTCATATTTAAGACAATAAATGACTAGCCTCCCTTCCCCATGTGGTCCATTCTCTTGCTGACACAAGTGTCGCGCGAGTATGGTGAACCATCGCGCGAGGGTGTAGCTTCCACGAATTCTTGTAACTCTGCTGGCTTTAGGACCAGGGCATGGTATTGATTACCAGCCTTGGCCCCGTCAGCCCCCCTCTGGGATCAAGACAGAAACAGGTTAAATGTTATACCTTTGCTTGGAAAGGGTTTGGAAATGGATTGGATTGATTGGTGTGGCCTTGCAACTAAGTGTACATTGAAACACTAAGTTTGGAAGATTAGGATGTGGTTTGGGGTTAGTAACTTTGTGCTAGAGGATTAATTGCCTTGTGGAAGAGTAATTAGCCTTGTGATTTTTTTTCTTGGAACCCTTAACATGGAGGATGAAGGGGGGTATTTATAGGGGGAGTGCAAGGGCTAGGTAGTGGTCAAACATGGCTTTAGGACCAGCCAACAAGGCTGGTCACAACTTGGTTGTAAGGCTAGCCAACAAGGTGGTGAAGTGGTTGGGAGATGTATGTGGTTAGAACCTGTCAGAACTCTGTTCAGCTGAGGAAAACGGGGTTCCAGCCCATGGGGACCCATGTGACATCCACTCATCACAAGTCCAGCTGGACCATGTGATAGGGACAGGAGAGAACTATCGCGCGAGTATTCGGAACCATCGCGCGATGGTCAACAGTCAACAGTTTGACTTTGACTACACCTGGCAAGCTGAGTATCGCGCGAGGAACATGAAGGATCGCGCGATGGTCAAAACTGATCCTAGGGTTTGACTGAAGGTTCAGAGGGGTTCAAAAGGTTCAAGCAGGGTTCAAAGCACTCCAAGCTTAATCCATTCCCAATCCAAGCTCGTTTGATCCGATTTCATCATCGGGGAAACAAGAAAACCGTAAAACAAAGTAAAACAATTGGGAGACCCAGATTGGGGTGTCTACAGAAAGCTTTTTACATCACAAGGTGGATCATCCCACATTTTCTAAACAAACTATACATCGATTTCCTGTCGAACTAACCTATGCAGGAAGAGAAACAGAAAAAACAAAAAGAGGAAGCAGGAGAGGATGCCGAACCCTCTGGTGGTCCGAACACCAGAGACCAGCTGCAAAAAAGAAGAGGACACCCCTGGGGCGGTGTATACCAGAGGAGTGCTACGGTG
Organism: Rhododendron griersonianum; assembly: GCA_018127125.1. Classification (NCBI taxonomy): domain Eukaryota; kingdom Viridiplantae; phylum Streptophyta; class Magnoliopsida; order Ericales; family Ericaceae; genus Rhododendron; species Rhododendron griersonianum. The sequence goes on from CM030791.1 coordinate 40,305,921, forward strand.
CAGAAGGGACACCACATGGCCCAGAAAAATCACCACACCGCGTACCACCGCCACGCCAGGAGCTCCGCGTCACGAAAGCAAGCCACCCATGTAAGGGTCCCTAATCAAAGCTACCCATGCAAGGGTCCCTAATCAAGCATCAAGACAGGACCAAGAATAGCGCGGCCTCCCTCCGTGATCTCTGGCCGTGCGTCATCCATGGCCCGGAGCCGTCAGGAACGAGGGGGAGTGAAAGAGGAGCTCTCGGCAAGTCTCTTGGATGATGAAAGGAACCGAGGAAAGCTAAATGAAATGAAACGACTGAGGCTGTGGCCTTTTATAAGCCCCTGGAAACGAACCGATTAAGCGGCCGAGCATTAGATACCTCGGCCGAGACATCAATCCTTCGGCCGAGAGATCGATCTCCTGGCCTCCTAATCAATTTCCTTCGACAACATCAGATCATGCTCAGTGCACGAAATTCAAGCCATTATGGATTCTGGGTCCTCGACCAACCAAGTAGCCTTGGGGGCACCCCCGAGCCAATACAACGTAATCAAAACTAGCCTTGGGGGCATGCCCAAGCATCGAAGATCTCTCTCCACAAACTGCTGGCCGAAGCAAAACAAGCAGCCCTGAGCTCAAAACTTCAGCAGCTCCACTCTCAATAACCTTGTGCACAGGTCGCTCAAGTCATCCAGGCTCTACGCCCATATCGACCATCTCAGTGACTCTAAGTCCGCTACCTCCACAGGCTCTAAGCCTATGTCTGCCATCACAGCGGCTCAAAGCCATTATCTCAGTGGCTCTACGCCCATCACCTCAACAGGCTCTACGCCTGTATTCACTCATTCGGCGGCTCTAAGCCCAATCACTATCAGCAGCACTACGGTTGCCACTCCCAGCAGCCACACAACCATCAAACTCATATAGCGGTTCTGCGCTTCTACTCACTATCACCCAGCGGCTCTGCGCCCATCATTCAGCGGCTAGAAGCCCATTACCAAATTCGCCAATTCACTCAATTGGCTCGTAGCCGTAACAATCAACTCAGCGGCTCTAAGCCCACCATTCAACGGCTCCATGCCCGTATTCCCCGTCTCAGCGGCTCGAAGCCCATTATCATAATGGCTCTACACCCATATTCACTCACTCAGCGGCTCCGAGCCTTCGACTCAGCAGCTCTACGCTCGCCATCCCGACAGCAGGCTCTACGCCTATATTCATTCACTCAGCAGCTCTACGCTCGCTATTACAACTCAGCGGCTCCAAGTCCACTATCCTAATCGGCTCGAAGCCGTAACAACCAACTCAGCGGCTCTAAGCCCATTATCTCAACTGGCTCAAAGCCGTAGCAACTATCTCAGCGGCTCCAAGCCCTCAACTCAGCAGCTCTACGCTCTCTATCCCAGCAACAGGCTCTACGCCTATAATCATACTTAAGCAATCTCAGTGGCTCGGGCCTATATCTACTCAACTCAGCGGCTCCAAGCCCACTATCTCAAATGGCTCGAAGCCGTAACAACCACCTCAGCGGCTCAAAGCCCATTATCGACAGGCTCTATGACCATCATCTCTATAAACTCAGCGGCTCCAAGCCCACTATCTCAAATGGCTCGAAGCCGTAACAACCAATCTCAGCGGCTCCAAGCCCTTGACTCAGCACCTCTACGCTCGCTATCACAACTCAGCGGCTCCAAGCCCTCGACTCAGCAGCTCTACGCTCGCTATCACAACTCAGCGGCTCAAAGCCCATCATCTCAACTGGCTCAAAGCCGTAAATAAGCAGATCTCAACAGGCTCTACGCCGCCCCAACAATCAAGACATCTATTCTCAGGCTCTACGCCTGAATGCTCAAAATCTAACATTTTGAATGCTCAAGCTCTACGCTTGGATGCCCAACCACTGTGTACTGGATGCTCAAGTTATACACTTGAATGCTCAAGCTCTACGCTTGGATGCCCAACCACTGCGTACTGGACGCTCAAAGCCTGTACTTTGAATGCTCGAATTCTGCCGTCCGAATGCTCGAGCTCTACGCTCTGAATGCTCAAGTCCGGAACTTGATAGAAGCTCTAAGCTTAAAAACAAACACACATGCACGGGCCCGTGCACATATTGCATTATCACATTGAGTCTGCATCATCATATCTGTTCACATTTAACCATCATCACACATATACACTCTGCAGATCTCTCATGAAGCAGGTCAACCCTGTAATCAACCGGCTCTACGCCTCGGTTTTATTGATCGGTTCAGCACCTCGATCCTTTGGCTCTACGCCAACACTTATGATGAGAAAGCTCCGTGCACAGACCATCAGAATGCAACCAGCTCTACGCTCCGGTTCAAAACACGTCAAGCTCAAAGCTCTGACACCTCAGGCCCTCGCCTCAAGACCACAGCAGGCTCTACGCCTCAATTCTATCACCTCAGGCTCCCGCCTTGTACCAGCTCCGCGCTTCGATTCTTTCAAGCACTAAGCTCACCTCAGGCCCTCGCCTCAAAACTGCAACAGGCTCCATGCCTCAAACCAATCTTCTCAGGCTCTCGCCTCATGACTACAACCGGCTCCGTGCCTCGGTTCCCTCGTCCCCAAAGCTCCATGCTCTATGTTACTGGCCCTGCGCCCCTCACATCTCAAAAACAAACCGGCGTCCGACTCATCCCCAGCAGATGGTTTGGATTCCACCCCATTACATAAATTCCTTCCAGCTCATTTGCAAGGATAGGCTACTCTACCGAGCTCCTTTCAGTCAAAGTAAGGATGATCAAGAAAAGCAAACGCACCTGTCGTGTACTGATCTATCCCAAAATACTAAGGAAGCTCTTCGCAAAAACTCCTCGGCAGCCCCGTGCTCCTTCAACTATTCTTCGCCAAAACCCTGGCTCAGTCTAGGTACGTCACACTACGGCTTTTCAAGCCCTAAGGTACGTCTTCTGTCTCTAACCCTCCAAACTTTTACTTTTTCCTTATTGCCCAAACTACAGTTGGTCTGAATTTCCTTTGTGGAATACGTAGGCAGCCTCCCGGCCCGACCATAACAAAACCTTTTTCGAAAACCCCATGGAATAGTGGTTGGACCAAATTGAGTTGCTTTTTACAGCTTTGACTCTTACTCAAACATGTCTCGCGATCCGTTTGAGTTCAGTCAAAGAGGGGCATCTGTAGACACCCGAATTTGGCCAAACGATTATTTCAAGTCCCACATTGGGACAATCCCGATGATGAAATGGATACAGTGATTGCTGATTGCCTCCTTGAGAACCTTATGACTTTCGGTAAGAACTTTGAGCCACTTAGAGGACCCAATTCAGAGCCATACAGCCTTTCAGACAGAAAATACAGAGGCCTAGGAGAATCCATCTGTCGGCCGTAACATCGATCTCACGGCCTTAACATCATTTCCTCACCCGAGCAACCTGTTGCTAGCAAAATCTCCCTGAGAGATCAATCCCTCGGCCGCAAGATCTATCCTTCGGCCGAGACATCCATTCCTCGGCCGTGTGATCTATTACTCGGCCGCCAGATCGACCTTTTTCCAGACTCTCGAACGTTCTGTCGATTGTTTGATCCAACTACACTACCTTCTCGATACGTTCGGGCTACGCTCAAAGATTGCGACGCAGAGTTAGAGGTGCATTGCAATTGCAATTGCAATCGCGCCATTTGATTGGCCGGAGTGAGTCACCAATCGCCTATATAAAGGGCCCTTGGACTCCGAAAATATACACACGAAATTCATTAGAAAATACACTCTCTCAAGCCACGAAACTCTGTCAAAATACTCTCAATCCCACTCCTCAAAAGCCCTAACCTCCCGAAGGCAGCCGTCAATCCGGCGATCAAACCCCGAAGTTCAAAACCCTAACTCTAGGGTTTTCAATCAAGCAATCAGTCAATCACACCCAATCCGAGGCAATCAAGCAACTGAGGGATCAAGGTGGCGAGGCCCAACGGCCTCTGGTTTGTTTTATTTATCACTCTTATACTTAATCATAGCTTTCTGATCATCTGTTAATCTTTCTGTCTGGTGTGAGGAAGAACACCGACCGGGGCTTCGATCCCTCGGTCGGTACATCAAACCAGGAGAAAGCCTCGGCCGTGACATCCATTCACCGGCCGCGGGATCCATCTCCCTGGGACAGCTTTGCTTTGTTTCCTGCTTTCTGACGCATGCTTTACTTATCGCACTGGCTCACTTTACTTACTGTTTAAAGGATTAATTAAACAGACTATGTGTTAGAATTAAATAAAGCATCTATACGTCTTATGTTGAATAACTATGGGCCAGTCTCACGGCTAGGCAGAGAGGGGTGCCTAACACCTTTCCCTTACTGTACTTTTGGCTCCCGTACCCAGAATCTCTGTCTATTTTCCCAGTTTTAATAAACTGGGTGGCGACTCTGTTTTGATGATAACCGTTATCATGTGGCGATGTTCCTAGCCATGGGAATGTCCATGATTTCGGTTTACAAAGCAAGCAACCCATCGAGCAAACAAACATGATCAATCTGTATGGCGATGCCCCGTTTGGGAGGTGTCTACAACTAACACTACTAAACTTTTTAGATCGAAAGGGTGGTCAAGTGGCGGTTTAGTGGAGGTCTTGGATGAGTTTCTTGAAGAACTCAAGAAGAAAATCAAGAACAAGAAAGAACAAAGAACAAACTCAAGGATTTCTAGAGAGAGAAGTTGGAATGCTTGAAGGTATGAGTTGAATGGCATGAGTGAGCTTGCTTTTTATAGGCCAAGGCTTCCCTTTCTCTCTCTCCCAGCCGAATTCTCTCTCTCTCTCTCTCTCTCTCTCTCTCTCTCTCTCTCTCTCTCTCCATATCTCATCTTTCCTCACTTGTCAAGCTTGATTGAAAGCTTGATGGGTTAGGTTACTTGCATATCTTTACCTAGTTCTAGGCATGCATGGCTAGATTTGGTACTTGGAAAGATTTTGTGTAAGAAAGTAAGTATATATATATAAATATATAAGAAGACCAAAGTACAATCCAAATCTCTCCCATATCTCTCTTACTAGTACAAGGTACCTATATATAATTTTGAGTTGGTAGAAAAAAATCTAGGATGGCTTGTCCTTCATTGTACAACAAATCTTCCTCTCTCTTTCCTATCTCTCTCTCTCTCTCTCTCCCACGGCTTTCTCTCTCTCTCTCTCTTGTACTTTGTATGAATATCTATATATATATACATGTGTCTATATATATATATAAGTATGTACTATGTAATCTAAATAGATTTTCAAGTCAAAATTTTCTATTAAAATAGTCAAATATGTACATTTGTACTTTGTAGGAATATATATATATATAAGTATGTACTATGTAATCTAATAGATTTTTAAATCAAAATTTCTTATTAAAATAGTCCAATTTGCACATGTTCTTATTGTATTTTTATATTAATGTACTTTGTGAATCTTTGGTAATAAATCTATGGTACACACACACATATATATATACACTAATCTTCTAATGAGGACCTAAAATGAGGACTACCCCATTTCTTCCCTTTCCCGATTGAATTTTGATGATCCGAGCCGCTCAATGTGTTCAGAACGTGATTTTAAGGGTACCCGCGAGAAATCGGCAAAAAAAATGACCGAGAAGGGCTTGATTTGAGCAGTTTTTATTTGAACCGTTTGATAAAAAATAAATAAAAACTGCTCGGATGAAGCCCTTCCCGATCTTTTTTTTTTTCAGATTTCACGCGGGTACCCTTAAAATCACGTTCTGAACACATTGAGTGGCTCAGATCATCAAAATTCAATCGGAAAAGGGAGGTCCTCATTTTATTAAAATGAGGTGGTCCTTATTAGAAGGGGACTCATATATATATATATGTGTGTGTGTGTGTGTGTGTGTGTGTTTCAGTATACAATCATATGGTGAATCTAGGAAATGATTTGTTTAGTCTATCCTAGCACTTGTTGGTAAAACTAACCCTATTATCCAATGGGTAATATTTTCCCTTGTAGTTATTGACCAATGGTTAAAGGGGTGAGGTAATATATACTTGAATAATACCTATATGTCCTTTAGGCATGTGTATATATACCTATATATAATTATATACATGTACTTAACAAATCTAGCATAGATATCTTTGATGGAAAGTCTATTGTCCAATGGATAAAAATTTCCCCAACTTTTATTGTCCAATGGGTAAAGGTTAAAAGTGAGAAGTATGACTTGAATGACTAGTCATATATATATGTGTATGGATATGTATATACTAATAATTACCTAGGTCCAAAAGGTTCCATTAGGGTTTGAAAGGTTCAAAAGGTTCAACTAGGGTTGGAAGCATGCAACTAAGTGAATTGGTACTTAGGTTTCTCCAACTAGTCGGTTAGAAACTAACTAAACTTGCCAAGTAGGATTTCTAGCCAAGAAATATAATCTAGGACTTTACTTCAATTATTAGGAAAATATATTAGCACACTTGTCTTTAGAAAATGAATATATTTTCCGGGGTTAAAAGATTTAAATTTTAAAAGTTTCAAATCTAATTATGACGGATTATTAAAAGAAGTTTTAAAATTCAAATTTTTAACGAAATTTTTATTTACCAAAAATCAGGGTCGTTACAACCTATTGTAGACACCCCAATTTGGACTTTTCAAAATTCCTTGACTTGTGGCCCGGAGGCTCCCCGATGATGACTTTGGATTGAAACAAGCCTGGTACCAATCGGAACTTTGCTCCTTGATAGATTTGAAGAAGTATTAAAAATGGTAAAAAAGGCATTTTCAAGCGCTTAGGAGCAATCCCAAGCGCTCAAAACTGTTTCACAAAACCCCTGGCCTGGCTCTTTCTCGAGCGCTCGAGAGTGAGGTCCCAAGCGCTCGGGAGTAATCCCAAGCGCTCGAGACTTTTCTGTTGCCCAATGCATGGCTGTATCACCCACTCACCTTGCAAATCATCATTACAGCCACTTTCAGCCCGCCGATGGCTCGTTCCACACTCAACCTCAGGTAGGAAGGTTTTCAGGCCAAGGGTTTACCTATTAAAGAAATATTTTACCAAAACCATTTGATTTTCAAAAACCATTTGATGTTTTGCCTATAAATATGGCTGGTTTTCAGCTAGAAAGGGAGGAAGATTATCATCCCAGAACTCCCATCCTCTGCTCCCTCTCTCACTCTCTCTCTCTAGCTCAAAACCAAAAATCTCCAAACTATCCTTCAAAAACTTCAAAGGCTTTGCAAATTACCAAGGAAAAGGGCAAGAAATTCAGAATACTCTTCTGATCTTTTGCACTCTCCTCTCTTCATCCACATTTCAAAGCTATCCCAAGGAGCAAAAGTTCAAGGAAAAGGTAAAACTCTACCTTTGGTCACAACTAGAGGGTTGTTCTTCCCTTCTGAGGGGGGTCTCTCAGCCTGACCCAGTCTTCAATACTGGGTGCATGGTTGGGAGACCCTAGTGTAAAAACAAGAGCAATGGGCCACAAGAAAATATTTTCATAAAACCCCTTACTGGACACACTCCCAAGCGCTCGAGAGTCTTCTGGAGCGCTCGGGACTGTCCCAGATCTCATGCTTGCCCCTTTGTCACATGGCAGGTTGGGAACGAGGTGTAATATTAAAAGAATTGGTTTCATTTTGACATGCATGCACAGAAAATGGTTTCCCCCCCTAAGAACAGAAACATTTCCTCACAGGTTTTCATGTGTGAACAAGACTGCCTTCTTTCGAAAATTAAAAGATGTCCTCCTCTTGGGAAATATCAAAATAAGGGTATTTTGCATGCCAAATCAGAACCATTTCCTGTTTGAGAGTAAGCTGACATGCAGCTCACTCCCAAGCGCTCGGAACTGTTCCAGGGCGCTCGGGAGTGCATGCATGCCATTGCTTCCCATTTCCCAGTCTACTGTGTTACCTGGTCTCAGCATGCATTAGTGTGACCTGTTGCTCTTTTAAATTCATAGATTTAACTTTGTTAAGGCAGGGATGCATGATTTGAAAGATAGAAGGCTTAGCTCAGTCTTCCAAGTCCTCTGCTGAGCCAGTAGTGTACTTAATGTCATTTCAATTCCCAGTTTAGCATTGTATTCTGTCCGTACTAACAAATTTTGCAGGTTCATAGTGTCAGAACTCCCAAGCGCTCGGGACTGTACCCGAGCGCTCGAGAGTGAAGTCAGTGGCAGTCTCCAATTTTCTGTCATTTGTGCATTTGCTCACCGTTACTCCATCACTTCACTTTCCCCTGTACAAATGCACATGCATGCACTGTTTGCCTGTTATAAACTGTACATACTTGCTAAATGGTCTAATGAAACAAAATCCCTTTTGAAAAATCCCACAAACGTTTAGTAGAGACCGATTTCAAATCGGGCGAGGGGGGTGCCGTAAAACCCTTCCCCCCTCGTAACATGGCTTCCGAACCCTTGAAACTGATCTCTGGTTTTCAATTTCAAATCAACCAATGGTTTTCCAAACAAAACGGTTTCTCGGGTGATATACCGCAAATCCGGGTGGCGACTCTTCAAACTCTTCAAACGGCGTATTTCTCTTCAAAGCGGCACCAAGAACAAAACAAAAAGTGCGGCCTTTCGTATTTTTCTTCTCCGAGAGCGGGAAAAATATAATTTTCGGGCATAGCAGCCCACAGTGGCGACTCCGCTGGGGATAAGTTTAATTAACACTTGAGAAAAGTTGGTTTGTTGATAAAACGGCCCGCTTTTCTTGAATGTCAGTTAAACTGGTGAGCCAGGCTTGAAAAACATTTGTGGGATTTTCAAAAGGGATTTTGTTTCATTATTTATTTCTTGTATGTATATATCTTGTGCAACCCCGCTGTTGTGTTTCGGCAATTCTACCCGGCTTGCCGGTGATGGGGAATCCCGGAATGCTCAGCAACCCTCGACCGTGATGAGTCATCCCTACCGTCTGTACCATTATTGGATGTACGCTCAATAGTGGGAGGTATACTCTGACTCTAGTCCGGGGAACCCTCTTCAAAGCCAAAACCAGCCTCTATACGTGTTTAGAAAGCAATAGAACCTTCCAAACTAGGACAGGAACCCGCAGGGTAGGATTATATGCTATATCCTATCTACATGTTACTGCTTTCTGCATCTCACCGTGCACGTCATGTCGTCATGCTGTCCGTTCATTTTTGAGTCCTGCACTTTCGTTCGCACGGTCTGTAGAAGGTTGCCTAGGCCCGATGATGAATCTTGCACCCCGGTGTACGTTGTTTAACTACATGAGTCCTTATAACAAGGAAACTTCGGGAAATCAGGATGTTACTAAGTCCTTGACTAATGCCTAATTGAAATTTCAACGGAGAGTAAGGAATGACAAAGGAACCGGCGCCGTGATGCCACTTTACTTACACCACCTTGGCTAATGGCACAGTGCCACTGACACCGCGATGGTTGGGGTATCACGCCGTCTATACTAAGTTATTCCGAGTTCAAAATTGAGACTTCGAATGAGGACTAGTCGAATACTTAGTTCATTTTGACATCTCTTAGAATTTGCCGTTCTGAATGAAGGATACACCCTAAAAAGAAATTCTGAGGAATTAGGCAACCTTCGAAAGACCGTAATCTCATCACGCTTGCACATCGCACCTTGCATCTTACGCTTGCTTTTGTGTCGCATATAGAACTCTTACGCTTGCTTGCGCATCTTGTTTAGGATCGCCTTGACCGATGATGAGTCGTGCTTTTTTTTAAGGCACGTTATTGAAACTACATGAGTCCTTGGAACAATGAGACTTCGGGAAATCAGAATATACTAAGTCCTTGACTAATGCCTAATCGAAATTTCAACGGAGAATAAGGAATAACAAAGGAACCGGCGCCGTGATGCCACTTTACTTACACCACCTTGGCTAATGGCACAGTGCCACTGACACCACGATGGTTGGGGTATCACGCCGTCTATACTAAGTTATTCCAAGTTCAAAATTGAGACTTCGAACGAGGACTAGTTGAATACTTAGTTCATTTTGACATCTCTTAGAATTTGTCATTCTGAACGTAGGATACACATTCAAAAGAATCTCTGAGGACTAGAGCAATCCTTCATAGGATGTTACTTCTTGAGTCAGGGTCTAGGAGACCATAAATCCATGGAGTTTGGGATACCTCTGGTGTTCGCCGTGCCCGAACGGCTCCCTCTAGTTTAGCCTTAGGTTCATCTTCCAGCAGTCTTATTGCTCTGTCTCGGATGGTCTTACATAAGGAGATTGGCTCTGATTCCCAACGTGAGGGATTTAACCTGCCTGACACCGACTTACCCGTGACTGTTGGAACTTTTCGTAAAGTGCGATCCCTTGTGTCGACGACGACAACACGTCAATTACAACTCTTTTATTCAGTACACATCTTTTTCAATAAATCATAACAGGGGCACGTCCTAAGTTCGTTTTCGTTTGCTTTACTGTCAGTACTGGGCCACCCATCCTACACAAAGCCATACCACCTCCTTCGACCACCTCGAAATGACAGGGCAAACAGAGCTGGTTGAGCTAAAAAGGGCTGTAGAGGAAATGAGTCAGAAAATGGATAAGCTGACAGCTCTATTGCAAGGGCTGATTGATGTTTTCACCTCCGCCATGTCAAATCCAGATCTGGGACTGAATGCTGGTGAGGCCAGGATCAAAGAAACCCCACAAATCTACCACCCTCCAACAGTCGGAATCAGACCACACGCAAAAGTGAAACTCTCAGACATGTTCAAAGACTTGATGAAATTCCATGGTGCCAAGAATCGCTCAAATGAGGATATTGGATCCTTATCTGAAACTGGTACTAAAAGGGAAGGTGTGCACATTGATGAGAGCAACCCCAAGAGCAAAAGAGTGTTATGCAGTTGCGAAGCAAGCAAAACTTTCACCAAAGGTCCAATCAGCATCACCATGAACCCTCAACCCGGCTGCAAAATCCCACCAAGGATCTTCTCCAGCTTTCCTGTACCTTTGTCCTCAGTTTATGAGAAGCTCCTCGAAGCCGGCCTCATCAAGCCACTCCTGTCAACTCCCCTACCTCGAAAGCTCCCAGCCTACCACAACCCAAATGCCTTCTGCGCCTTCCATCAAATGCCCGGTCACGCTACCAATGACTGTCACCGTCTCCGTCACAAGATCCAAGACTTAATCGACAACGGAACCATCCCAGTGCCGGACTTCAGGTCGGGAGGAGGATTTTGAGTGCAGCAAAGCATGAATGGAATTTTCTCACAAGTTTGGGAAACTTTTGAGTTTCGAGTCAAGTCTTTGTCTTTCAATTTCGAGTCAGTTTGCACTTTGGGTCTTTCATGCTTTTGTATCTGTATGTCTTCAAGTTTGTAGTAAAAAAAAAACGAAAAAACAAAAAAACAAAAAAATGAAAGACCAAAAAGAGAGTCAGTTTCGTAGGCCTGAACTACGTTATGACCTGATTCCTTTGCAAGAAGGATACGTAGGCAGCCTTATCCTGAGGCCCGGTCATGTTCTTTCGAGTCGATCCCAAAATTTGGTCATTTTCATTCGAGTCGGTCCCAAAATTCTGTCAGTCCTGTCTTTCTAAGTCAATGTCAAACTTCTTGAGTCGGAATTGTGATAATAAACTCGTGTTTTGTGATAATCCCTTAACTTGGAATTGTTTTTCACCGTCAATTGAGAAATTAAGACACGAGGTATTTTGCCCTTGCGAGAAGAAGAATTTCATGGGACCATTCCCTGACGCCGTGAAGAAGCAACGCCTTGGCCCAAGAAAAAGCTCGCTAGATCAAAACCTCAAAACATGATCTAGGCAAAAGTTAGAGCACACAAATCTCTCAAACTGCATCTAGGATCCAGTTATCAAGTTGTGCAATTCAAAATGAAGAAAGGCATTCTCTTCTTTTATCAAACGCTTGAAGATATATATCCACTGATAACCCCATTTGAGCCTAAATCAATTTCTTTGAAAGAACCCAGCTAGGCAGCTATCCCCCGCACTGGGGTAAAACAAAGAAGACGAAAGTGCCAGGCACCTGACCATCATCGGCGTGTCAGAATTCAAAGCGCAAAAGTGCCAAATGCATACGCACACTTGAGATGCAAAACATTGAAGAAAAATTAGAGAAAGCTCAGAATCAACGAAAGAACCAAACACATCGGGCACAACAAAAGGCGAAGCAAAGCAAATGAAAGAAGGCGCCCGTCAAAAGCAAAAAAGGGCACGAAAAGATGTAAGATGGCTGCTAGCTCTCGAAACCCAAAGAAAATGAAAAAAATTTTGAGCCTATTATCCTTTCTTTGTTAAGCAAAAACCTTGGCCACGTTAATTTGCAGACACAAAGTGGGTACAAACACGAAGTAGGTTAGGATCGAGAGAACACAAGACAAGACACAAGATATATGAGAACACACTGGCTTAAACTTGGAGGCCTGGACATACTCTTTTACTGAGGTTGGACGTTTTGTGGAGAAGAGTTGGGTGACAGACTTTTTTACAGAAGTTTGTGGACGGACAAAGGCATTATAGGGGTTGAGAAAAGGGAGATCAGTAAGGGGGACCTTACTGTCATCGGGAAGATATTCAAATTCATACAAGTACTCAAGATTAGGAGAAGAGGTGGAAGAATTTCTACTGGTAGAAGGGACAAGAGATGAGGTGGCAGAGGAATGAGTAGAAAACAAACGATTCATTTTTTAGGAAAAAATCTGGGTTCTTCGTTTCCTCATACAACAAATCTTTTCTTTTTCAATGTGAGAACTTAAACTAATTTTGATTAATAAAATTCTGTATACTAGGGTAGATAAACCGAGACACACCGCTTACACAAAAGCCAAAGTCTCAAGGTACTGTTAACCCACTGATACAGAAAATTTTAATCAAAATAGGTTTAATGAAGTTTCTGATGTGGAGGATCCTTAAAAGGCAACCACAGAGCATACGCTTCAATTTTCCGTTTCGGAAAAAGATTTGAAGTATTTTAGAATACGAAGTTCCCAGAAGAGGGTTCGTTCAATCAGATCCAACCTCCAGAAGATTTCTTCTTGAAGTTCCTCTTGCTCTTTGGAAACATACCATTTTGGCAACAGAAGATCAGAAGTGTCCCTAACACTGCAGGCGGGAATCTTCAATTTGTTTTTTGGACAAGTCGTAACAACAGATGTCTTCCTAATCCAGATGATTCTATCACTTGGCGAAAGGATTATCACACTATATTTCTTTCAGCATATCCAGAGCCTCAGAGAATCCAGATCAACAGTGGAAATTATCTTGTCATGACTCAAACACTGTGTTCACTCAATGGATTGACACCTGCAGAAGTCCCTTCATCTCTCCTCCATTATGAAACTGCAAATTGGAAATTCAATGAGACTTATCCAGAGGAATGGCGCCAAAATATCCGATTTCTTTTGGACCAGTATCACTTGACCGACAGGACTGAAGACTATTCTGGAGACTGCTCAAGACAATATGATTCAGAAGGTTCAACCCGAATAAAGTCCTGTCGGATTGAAGAACACAACTTGATAACAAAAATCCTGGACAATGGGAGAAAACAAGCCGGAACGCCAAGGCATTTTGTGAGTCCAACCTGGGGCATGGTTCTTGGTAAAAATCCTCGTGTTTTGCTAAAAACAATTCCAAAGCCTCGAATGGGAAAATCATCAAAACTTGATTTTATCATGACAATTTCAAACATTAAATAATCAAACTCCTCGTCCAAACTGGGTCTTCATTAAGAGTCAGTCTTCTGATAAAGGGTCTTTCTTGTCCTTTGAGTCGTCTGGGCCTTGTCCAAATTCACACAAGGTCATTTAGGCCTCAACTCGTGAGAGAAACTCCAATGCATGGAAGAACCCGCACCTGTGCTCATGACAAAACTGGTTGCCAAAACTATCAGTGGAATCAAAGAGAAGGATCAGAACTAAGGACTGTCACTCACTGGAGCACGCCAGCCCAATGCCGTCAAACACTGCGAGCACACGGCCGACCTCAAGACTGGGGCATGCATGCTCGAAGCTCAAGCCCTGATCGAAGCCAACCTCAAACCAGCTTCAGCGCAAACCCTGGCTCCAGCTCAAACCCAATTTCTATCCAAAGACAGATTCCGTCCCAGATCCCAAGGTCCTGAAAATACCAGCCCGCTGATCAAAAGCAGTAAAGCAGAAGGGATACTTAGACATGTCCTTTGTTTTTCAAAAAAAAAAAAAAGAGTAAAAAAATACCATTGTTGTTGTCAAACGTCGAAACACGGGTCTCACTTTCTAGTCTCGACCTCTTATGGTCACCTTCATCTTTAGCAAACCAGTCTGCTTAGCATGTTACCTTTCGGCATCATCCTGCGGCACACCCTTCAACCAATAGGGGGCTGCAGACGAGAGTGGTCCCAAGCGCTCCACTTTGATTTTGGTCACCTTGCCGAAATCTTTAATCTCCTGATCATGTCACTTCTCGACAATTATTGCAATGTCGAACTGCTTACAAAATCAATCTCAGTCCTGTTTGCAGTACGTGTTATACGGAGCAATTGATTACGAACTCCTTTCAGATACCCACAATTGGTTCATGCTTGAAAATTGGTACTTTATGTCGATATCAGTTGAAGAGGTCTTATCATTTCACTCGCAGAAAGCCTTTCTCCTTATCTGGTCCACCAAACCGAGCAACACGTGGATTTTCTCTCCTTTCTCCTTATCTGGTCCACCAAACCGAGCAACACGTGGATTTTCTCTCCTTATCTGGTCCACCAAACCGAGCAACACGTGGATTTTCTCTCCTTTCTCCTTATCTGGTCCACCAAACCGAGCAACACGTGGATTTTCTCTCCTTTCTCCTTATCTGGTCCACCAAACCGAGCAACACGTGGATTTTCTCTCCTTTCTCCTTATCTGGTCCACCAAACCGAGCATCACGTGGATTTTCTCTCTCTTCTCCTTATCTGGTCCACCAAACCGAGCAACACGTGGATTTTCTCTCCTTTCTCCTTATCTGGTCCACCAAACCGAGCAACACGTGGATTTTCTCTCCTTTCTCCTTATCTGGTCCACCAAACCGAGCAACACATGGATTTTCTCTCATTTCTCCTTATCTAGTCCACCAAACCGAGCAACACGTGGATTTTCTCTCTCTTCTCCTTATCTGGTCCACCAAACCGAGCAACACGTGGATTTTCTCTCTCTTCTCCTTATCTGGTCCACCAAACCGAGCAACACGTGGATTTTCTCTCCTTTCTCCTTATCTGGTCCACCAAACCGAGCAACACGTGGATTTTCTCTCCTTTCTCCTTATCTGGTCCACCAAACCGAGCAACACGTGGATTTTCTCTCCTTTCTCCTTATCTTGTCCACCAAACCGAGCAACACGTGGATTCTTCTCTCTTCTCCTTATCTTGTCCACCAAACAGAGCAACACGTGGATTTTTCTCTTTTCTCCTTATCTTGTCCACCAAACCGAGCAACACGTGGATTCTCCCCTCTTCTCACCTCTCCTTTCCGCCGCCATATATTTGGCACCCATCTTGTCTGCCATAGATTTGGCACCCCTCCTCCCGCCGCCATAGATTTGGCGCTGTCCTGAGTGACACCTTTCCATCATTTGCTTGCATGTCTGCATGTCTGCATGTTTGCATTTGCCCCAAAGAACTACGCTGGTCTGATCCTTGCAGAAAAGGGTACGTAGGCAGTCTGAAAAGACGCGACCACATGCATCAGATGTTTGTATCTTTACTTGCATTTGATTTTGAGTTGAGGATTTGATTTGGCTCGAATTGGGCTGTCTCAATCTTTGGACGGCACTCGTATCTAGATGTGATGCTGAGCGTCGCCCAAAGAGGGGCAACTGTAGACACCCCAATTTGGACTTTTCAAAATTCCTTGACTTGTGGCCCGGAGGCTCCCCGATGATGACTTTGGATTGAAACAAGCCTGGTACCAATCGGAACTTTGCTCCTTGATAGATTTGAAGAAGTATTAAAAATGGTAAAAAAGGCATTTTCAAGCGCTTAGGAGCAATCCCAAGCGCTCAAAACTGTTTCACAAAACCCCTGGCCTGGCTCTTTCTCGAGCGCTCGAGAGTGAGGTCCCAAGCGCTCGGGAGTAATCCCAAGCGCTCGAGACTTTTCTGTTGCCCAATGCATGGCTGTATCACCCACTCACCTTGCAAATCATCATTACAGCCACTTTCAGCCCGCCGATGGCTCGTTCCACACTCAACCTCTGGTAGGAAGGTTTTCAGGCCAAGGGTTTACCTATTAAAGAAATATTTTACCAAAACCATTTGATTTTCAAAAACCATTTGATGTTTTGCCTATAAATATGGCTGGTTTTCAGCTAGAAAGGGAGGAAGATTATCATCCCAGAACTCCCATCCTCTGCTCCCTCTCTCACACTCTCTCTCTAGCTCAAAACCAAAAATCTCCAAACTATCCTTCAAAAACTTCAAAGGCTTTGCAAATTACCAAGGAAAAGGGCAAGAAATTCAGAATACTCTTCTGATCTCTTGCACTCTCCTCTCTTCATCCACATTTCAAAGCTATCCCGAGGAGCAAAAGTTCAAGGAAAAGGTAAAACTCTACCTTTGGTCACAACTAGAGGGTTGTTCTTCCCTTCTGAGGGGGGTCTCTCAGCCTGACCCAGTCTTCAATACTGGGTGCATGGTTGGGAGACCCTAGTGTAAAAACAAAAGCAATGGGCCACAAGAAAATATTTTCATAAAATCCCTTACTGGACACACTCCCAAGCGCTCGAGAGTCTTCTGGAGCGCTCGGGACTGTCCCAGATCTCATGCTTGCCCCTTTGTCACATGGCAGGTTGGGAACGAGGTGTAATATTAAAAGAATTGGTTTCATTTTGACATGCATGCACAGAAAATGGTTTCCCCCCCCTAAGAACAGAAACATTTCCTCACAGGTTTTCATGTGTGAACAAGACTGCCTTCTTTCGAAAATTAAAAGATGTCCTCCTCTTGGGAAATATCAAAATAAGGGTATTTTGCATGCCAAATCAGAACCATTTCCTGTTTGAGAGTAAGCTGACATGCAGCTCACTCCCAAGCGCTCGGAACTGTTCCAGGGCGCTCGGGAGTGCATGCATGCCATTGCTTCCCATTTCCTAGTCTACTGTGTTACCTGGTCTCAGCATGCATTAGTGTGACCTGTTGCTCTTTTAAATTCATAGATTTAACTTTGTTAAGGCAGGGATGCATGATTTGAAAGATAGAAGGCTTAGCTCAGTCTTCCAAGTCCTCTGCTGAGCCAGTAGTGTACTTAATGTCATTTCAATTCCCAGTTTAGCATTGTATTCTGTCCGTACTAACAAATTTTGCAGGTTCAGAGTGTCAGAACTCCCAAGCGCTCGGGACTGTACCCGAGCGCTCGAGAGTGAAGTCAGTGGCAGTCTCCAATTTTCTGTCATTTGTGCATTTGCTCACCGTTACTCCATCACTTCACTTTCCCCTGTACAAATGCACATGCATGCGCTGTTTGCCTGTTATAAACTGTACATACTTGCTAAATGGTCTAATGAAACAAAATCCCTTTTGAAAAATCCCACAAACGTTTAGTAGAGACCGATTTCAAATCGGGCGAGGGGGGTGCCGTAAAACCCTTCCCCCCTCGTAACATGGCTTCCGAACCCTTGAAACTGATCTCTGGTTTTCAATTTCAAATCAACCAATGGTTTTCCAAACAAAACGGTTTCTCGGGTGATATACCGCAAATCCGGGTGGCGACTCTTCAAACTCTTCAAACGACGTATTTCTCTTCAAAGCGGCACCAAGAACAAAACAAAAAGTGCGGCCTTTCGTATTTTTCTTCTCCGAGAGCGGGAAAAATATAATTTTCGGGCATAGCAGCCCACACCTATCCCCCTTAAAATAATTTCATCTCCGAAATTAGCGCATGACTACGGATTAGACCTTGTCGCTATGTTGGTCCTTGAATCACCGTCTATCCCCCTTAAATAGAAGTAGGCCATCATCAATCCTTTACTAGCGTGGGGTCGAGGTAATCATCTTCGTCGTTTGGATATTGCCATCTCGTTACTTTCATAGACGATGTCGATTGCTATTCTTTCTCCTAGAGTGACGGTAGGTTTATGAGCGATCTTTTTAAGGGTTTAGTAGGATTGAATAGTGAGAGGGGATGTCAAGGAACAAAGGAAATGCCACTGCAGGTCAAGTATGACTAAAACGGTTTGGCACCACGCGGCCATAGCCTAAAGGTTCTTAGAAGCATTTTAGGTATCTCTCACAGTCTTCTATACGCTTGTTAATCGATTTAAGCCTCATCACTTGCCTCACCAGATGGGGTTGAAGTTGCTTCCGCCATCGAACAGCTTGTCTCGTTGTCGACCTTTGATAAAGTTTTCATCGTAACACCAATGCCAAATGCAAAACTTATACCAAATCGTCATACAGACCCGTGTCTTACAAACGTTTCCTCATCACGACCCTTCTTTCTTTCTCACGAATAATGTCGGCGCTCCCCAGGGTGACGCATATAGCCTAATAACCTTTTGCCCCATAGCTCTTGCACTTGGGTCTTGAGCTCCTTTAGCTCGGCAGGGGCCATTTGGTATGGTGCCATTGAGATTGGTGTCGTTCGTGGTTGCAGTTCTATAGAGGAGTCTATCTTTCTCTTGGGGTGGTAAGCCAGGAAGTTTTTCAGGGAAAATATCGGCGTATTCACACACGATGTGTGGTAATCCCACTTCCATTCTATCGGCTTCTTCCAATTGGAGGCTAGCTAGCCATCCAAACAGTTGGTTCTGTCACCTAGATCTTTTTGTCGTCAGACTCGCCGTCTGTCTATCCCCCATAAAAATAGAAACGAGTCCCTACCAGGGTATAAGCTGTCACCGTCTTTTGGTGACAGTCTATGACTGCTCGATGTGCTGATAACCAGTCCATTCCCAGAATTACATCAAAATCTACCATGTCGATCACCCTAAGATCGCAAGCTAGGTGCAGGTTGGCTACTTCTAGTTTGCACTCTCTACACACTAGACTAACAGCTATACTCCCCCCCAATGGTGATGTTACTCTCACACTCGTACTTAGGGGTTCTGTTTCTAGTGCTAGTGTATAATGATCAAGACAGATTGCTGCAGGCAAGCAGTTTAAAATTTCAAGGTAAAATAAGATCAACATCTTACTCGCCCGAAGGCATCATCAGATACAAGAAAATGTAAGAAAATAGATGATAATGGCTATGGTGCCACTGCCATGCCTCGCCTGCGCTGGGATACCCTACCATCTTTCATTGAAAGCTTGGTGCCAAAGACGTTCGTATTCTTTTATGATAGCTGCGAGTGCGACGGCCACAACGAGAGCCCAGTACCATAAGGTGTTAAGATTGTCATTCCTGGCGAACCACCGTGGCATGCTTATTGTAAGTACCGCGCAAAACAAAATGAAGATGAGGAGTTGCATCCATAGGGTTTGGATTGACATGGTTAGTTCAGCTCGCTCGATTTCTTGGAACACGGCATCTTCTGGAAATCCTCGTCGTCAGGTTGCCATGGCTCGGTATGATAGGTTAGTGATTTGGAGGGGTTAGGATGGTGAGGGAGATGAAGAGATGGAAAGTGGTGGTGGGATATATATAGGGGCGGAAGAGGTGTGTTGAGGAAGGAAAGGATTTGAAATTTGGAGTTTGGAAGGTGCGGTTTGCCGCGCCGAATGGGGTTATGCTCGGCACTCGGTGCTAGGTTCTGCTCTCGTTCCTTAAGAGGCGTGGGAAAATATATATCCAAGAACGACTCCTCAACGAACTAGTAAATAAAAATTGCTTAACCG
The DNA here is from genome assembly GCA_018127125.1 of Rhododendron griersonianum. Lineage (NCBI taxonomy): Eukaryota > Viridiplantae > Streptophyta > Magnoliopsida > Ericales > Ericaceae > Rhododendron > Rhododendron griersonianum. The sequence continues at coordinate 40,325,646 of CM030791.1, forward strand.
GTAGTTTGTGACAGTACCCTTTCAAATGAAGCAAGCTTCCCATAGATAAAAGGGAGATACAATCATAAGCATAAAATTCTACTACAATGGCAAGCAAAGACCTACGATAAGATTCTTCCTAATACAAGTTGGAACGATCCTACATACTCCTACGTGGTCTGATTTGCCTTAGTGCACCACAAGTGCGACTATGACACTCGGGACCTTATTCTAATACTACTACACTGCTGCTACTCCACTCTAGTTAACAGGTTGACTAGGCGGTTTATCTACAAGGAAAGATTTTAACCTCAAGTAGTAGCGTCTTTAAGACAAGGGTTTTCTTAACTCTAAGGAACTTTGAGTTTCTAAATTCCACATTCGATCCTTGATTTAAGTCATCATCCAATTGTTCGGGAATTCCCTGCTCAGTGGTACTGCCAATCTCCACACCTTGCTTCAATCCGAAGATTGTGTTGTCAAAATTCCACCCAATTTGGGACGGTAAACTTAAACTCAATTTCACGTTTGTGCAACAGTCAAACTATCTTATGGTTCTACCCATGGCCGAGTGTTGAGCCCAGAGCTCTGATACCATTCTGTAATGCCTCTGATTTTTGGGAATGTTAAATAAACATTTTATTGATAAAACCAAATGGAGTCTGGCTCGTTATTACAACAAAACTCCCACAAGAGTTCAATATTTACACAAATGAAGGGTTCTAGGGTTCCTTACTACAGCTTCGCCTGCTCCTCCATCCTAGCTAGCTCCTCAGCTCCAAAAGCCTCCAAGGTGTACTGTTCATCTTAATCATCTACAAAGTCTGACACATTATACCAGCGTCGCCACCAGTATAATATGTCAGGGTCACCAAAGGTAACACCATGAGCTACAAGAGCTCAGCAGAGTAAACCTATACCCACTAACCCTTATCTTACAAGTAGCAAGTCAATAAGCCATGATACATGATAGTAACCAAACTAACACATGTGCATTCAATAACTTCACATTTAGAGATGTACAATAACACATGCACATTCGTTACTTGACTAGCGTAAGTGTCTGTGTCAACAGAGTTTCTCCTACGCAGCGTTTCGTAGACCGTGTCACCATTAGGGCTGCAAACGAACCGAGCCGCTCGCGAGTGACTCGTTAATAGCTCGTTCGAGCTCGACTCGGTTCATAAACGAACGAGCTCGAGCTCTACTACCTAGCTCGTTTAACAAACGAGCCGAGCTCGAGCTGCCTTAAACTCGGCTCGAACGAGCTCGCGAGCTGACCTTTATATATATATTTATATATAATATAATATATGTATCTGTATGTATATATACATATAATGTATATATAATATATATATATATATACATTTCTCACGCATACCGAGCCGAGCTCGAGCTCGGGTACAATGTTTCGAGCCGAGCTCGAGCCAAGTCTGTGCAGCTCGAGTCGAGCTCGAGCCGAGCTCGAGCTGATGTATATTCTGGCGAGCCGAGCTCGAGTTGCGTGAAACTCGGCTCGGCTCGGCTCGTTTGCAGCCCTAGTCACCATTTCACTTTTCATTTCCAAATCAACATTTTGAAAATCACATTTAACACACCCAACCTCGGTTCCGCCACTCCGGGTTCCCGAGTATCCTCACAATGGTTCCGTCGCTCCGGGTTCCCATTGGCACACAAAAGCATTGAATTTGGCATTGGCTCCTCCCCACGGATAACCAATCCACAATTCAAAACCCTCGGTTCCCCCGCTCCGGGTTCCCGAGTATCCCACAATGGTTCCGCCGCTCCGGGTTCCCATTTGGGTTTTCAAAAATCATTAAAACAATTGCGTTGGCTCCTTTCCGCGGATAACCAAACCACAATTCATCCCTCGGTTCCGCCGCTCCGGGTTCCCGAGTATCCCCACAATGATTCCGCCGCTCCGGGTTCTCATTGGGTCTTTTGAAAACATTTTCACACACACACCACACAATGAGCTACCAAGTCCGGCCCCATCGTGGTTTCAAAACTTATCTGCATTTAACACACCCTAAGTGTCATGTTTCTACTTTCGCGATTCTCATGTCTCGTTTTCATGCATAGACTCCGCGGTAGGACTTCTTATGAAAGAATCATAAATCATTCATTGTAATCTTGAAACTAAACTAGCAAGATCATCCAACTCTATATCACTTATCATGCTCAAATCATACTTAAAGCATAACGCCACATGTACGGACGCCTTTGGAGTGGATACCACTTATGCTTAATCACACATCAAGACATATAATTCTAGTAATCATGTAAACGTGCTCATAACCCTCTCAAGATCAAAAATACGAATACTTTAAGTCAAACTACAAATGGTATCTTTCAAGATTCGTTCTTCCTTCCTTTTAGGGAAGTTTAAAACAACATTTGTTTATTGGAGTAAAAGTGATTACTAAACATGTTCATACAACTAACTATACTTAGGATTAGAGTGTATAAGAGTATTCTACATTCATTTCAACATACATGTACCATACATTATATTTAGTGTTAGAAAGTATAGGAAAAATCTACTGTTCTTCTTGGCGGTAGTGACGACTATGGATGAAAGAAGGTACGTCGGCTATCGGACGGAGTACCTTCCTACGGTAGGCTTCCGGTAGCTTCGAAAGAGAACAGTTTCTTTTGAAACTAGATCTTGACTAACACTGCTAAACTTTTTGGATCGAAAGGGTGGTCGAGTGGCGGTTTAGTGGCGGTCTTGGATGAGTTTCTTGAAGAACTCAAGAAGAAACTCAAGAACAAGAAAGAACAAAGAACAAACTCAATGATTTATAGAGAGAGAAGTTGGAATGTTTGAAGGTGTGAGTTGAAAGGCATGAGTGAGCTTGCTACTTATAGGCCAAGGCTTCCCTTTCTCTCTCTCCCTGCCGAATTCTCTCTCTCTTTCTCTCCATATCTCATATTTTCCTCACTTGTCAAGCTTGATTGAAAGCTTGATGGATTAGGTTAATTGCATATCTTTACCTAGTTCTAGGCATGCATGGCTAGATTTGGTACTTGGAAAGATTTTGTGTAGGAAAGTAAGTATATATATATATATAAGAAGACCAAAGTACAATCCAAATCTCTCCCATATCTCTCTTACTAGTACAAGGTACCTATATATAATTTTTGAGTTGGTAGAAAAAAATCTAGGATGGCATGTCCTTCATTGTACAACAATTCTTCCTCTCTCTCTCTCCTATCTCTCTCTCTCTCGGCCACTCTCTCCCACGACTTTCTCTCTCTCTCTCTCTCTCTCTCTCTCTCTCTCTCTCTCTCTCTCTCTCCTGTACTTTGTATGAATATATATATATGTACATGTGTTGTCACGCCCTTGATTTTCAACATAAATAAATATTCCATTTCAACGAAAAAATCCTTGCATATCATAAATACCACCCAAAAGGTTCCCAAGCTTTGAATTTATACAACATTGGCACACCGGCCCCAAATTAAACTTAAGTACTTGTACAAACAACCCATTGAGTTACAATCAGTTTAGTCAAAAAAAATTCTAGATTGAATAGTTACAAATTCATCTTTACCAAAAGAGAATTCAATTACAAAGATGATTTAGTAACTAAAACAGAGTTAGCTCCCAAAAAGTCTTCATGTCCAAGCACACGAATGCACGCAGTCTAATGTCCAACATTTTGTCCTGAAAAGAAAGATTAGGTTGAGTTACACTAGCCCAGTAGGAAAATTTTTACCAAAGTTATATGCATATATGATGATGGGGGCAAGGAAAGGAAACAAGTGGATACGACTCAATCGATGAAAAGCAATCAACAATGAGTATGTCTATCATTCGGTACGATTATTCCAAGTCAAAGTATCATCGCATTATGCCATATAATTCAAAGGACACAAACATCTCTAACACTCCCGACATGACACACTATCACAAATCCCCACTGACTATATTTCCACCCCTTGCGTTACAGTATAACATCTCAAGAGTTACCGTATTACCACCCCTCGCGTTACGGTGAACCCTAACAACCCGGACCATTGTATTACTACCCCTAGCGTTACGAGATCCACTTGAGTCTCCGTACTACCACCCCTTGCGTTACGAGACTCCTAATACCAACTTCCGACTCATGCAACTACTTTCCTACTCATTATGCAAGAACAAACCTCTCTATGATCACACTCGTTCGTAAGACTCCATTCGGTATGCCAACAATATCACATTTAAACCATAAACATGCCCAAGCAATCAATCCCTAGAATACGATTTCAATCATGTAACCTAATATTCGTTCTTTACCAAAAGGAAGCCAACGAAACAAGGATATCGTTGAATCATCATAGGGGACCAATTGGACACGCTTGAAATGGTTTAGGAGGTGTTACGAGGGTGTTAAAAGTGCCCGGAGTTCAAAACAATTGACGAGGAATCAAAGTTCAAAACAGTTTTTCTGAGTCAAGGTACCGATACCTCGAAAAGTTGGTTTCGGTACCAAACCAATCCAAAGAGCAAACAGAGATCAAGGTACTGGTACCTCAAAAAGGTGGTATCGGTACCAAGGTATCGGTACCTCAAAAAGTAGGTATCGGTACTAATGCATTACAGCGGGCGATTTGCAGATTTTTGACAGATTTCGATTGGGCTATGAACAACGGCCAAGACCCAACTTTTACACCAAAATCAACAAATATACATATAAAAGAGGTGAAGAAATCCCTACCTTAAGATGGATTGGACCTCCCTCCACAAATTTGAAACCCTAGAAGCTTGGATTCGAATCTCTGTATGAAACGAAACTCCACCGAGCTAGATACGAGTATTTCGGACTAGGATGGACAAGTATTGAAGATTGTGGAGTGTTATGAGTTTTTGGTGTATTTGGGGTTGAAGAAAGTGGAGGGGAAGAGAGAGAGAGAACCGACGGGAGAGGAGGAGAGAGTTTTGGGTTTCTCTCCCTTTTTTTTTTTCACTGCACACACCCACACCACACACGTATAAAACCCACACACACACATGATAATTGCACTCAACCCCTTTGCACACTCCCCCATTACACAAATGCCCAATTTTTCATACTATTTACACCGAGACCTCATTGTACACTTACGTAACGTGATGTCATAATTACACGGATCGTTACATTCTTCCCCACTTTAGAAAATTTCGTCCTCAAAATTCGCCGTGTCATATGTGTCCATGTCAATCACAAACATATCCAACAATGAATGCCAAACTCATACTATTTTATTTGTGCTCGAGAAACTATACCATGCTCAAAGTGTAGATTACATATGCCACTACAATAACCATGCTCTCGTAACCCAATTAAGTCTAGCCGTACCCATGCTATTCTTCCAACTCATGTAAGAATTTCCTCAATGCCATGCCATGCCTATGCAAGTCAACCAACCATTTTATAACCACGCCCTACATGCGATACTATACTCATAACAATTCAACTAGCCTCACTCCCCAAATCTAAAGGCTTACTCCAAGTCTAAAAGGAAACCATTCCTAGCTACCTTTCCACCTCCCTTTTATGAGTTAGTAATTTAACGGTGTAACCCTTTAAATGTTCTACTCTATCGCTACCCCATGTTTGCCCTCTATTATAGTAACCAACACTCCAACTCGATCTTACGACCAGAATCGACTAACATTTCCCTTTTCAAACGCCATAAGCCAATCTCTCACAGTGAAAACCACCTACCGAATGTCATCCTCATATCTTTCTACCAATTTCAACAGTTGCTTGTTCTTACATATATTTACCCAACCACCACTTCTCTAACAGGATCAAGACCATTCAAGCTCTCCTACCAACAATAAAACGACTTTCCCACGGATTTTGACACCTTAAGCAAACCATTTGATACCAATTACTTTGATACTCACGTCCTATGATCTCAAGTTCTTCCCCGTTGTTCTATGTCACCATTTATAATTTACCCACTTTCGATCATTCAAACGCCAAAACTCTTCTTTCCTAGGCCATGGCCTCGACATTCCATTTTTGTGCCTTCAATACTCATATTCCTATGTACCACATCCATATAATTTCTCTTTATCGCCTTTTACTTTTAGCTAGGGAATAAACCAAATCTCCTTGAAACATCATAATCTCTCCACCAAGCGACACACCATATCGATTCCTTAGGACCCCTTCACTAAGCACAAGACTAAAGGACAATACGCACACTCCATCACTACTTCCGTCATTTCAATGGGCATTCCCAACTAGTGTCACCAAAAGTTATCATACTATATTGACTCCTATTTGAACTCCTCGAAACAGAATCTACTCCCCAAGTTAACCCAACAAATCCTCCTTTTTCAATGATAAATTCCTGCTACGCTAGCCACCTGAATTTAAACCAATTGAGTTCTCAAACCTCTAACTATAATTGTGACCTCATATAAGCTTTTTTAGATTACTCATTTAACAATCCACTGCCATTCACAAATTCAAAAGAAACGACTCATTCCTCCTAGATTCAATCCACATAATGTGACATTAGAATTCTCATATGTTTTCATTTAAATTTTACAATCTGTCTAGCCATCAAACCTTGCCTTCCAAAACAAAATAATCAGTCCCTAACCTAAGTTTGGTCAAATACTGCTGAGAATAAAACCAATATCTCAAGACTATACATGCCACCAAACAATCTACAACATTATGGCCCTTTTCCACTTAGCAAGAGAACGAGTAAACCTTAATATTCGCGCATCTATAATACCTATAACCACTTATAATTGCTCACTATATAACCCAACAATCTTTCCTCAACGTGATTCTAACTCTATCCTCACTTCGTATCGAATAAAAATCAAATCTTAACCTAACGAGACTTACGATCCCCCTTCAATCCTTAACCAAAGCCTAAACATCCAATTCCGAGCAACAAGATTCACTTCCTCTTTTCTAACCCCATGGCAATTGAATCTCCCAAACATATGTATGAATGCTCCTTTACGAGCCCCAACTACTCACTCACAATACCAACCCTCGGTGTATCCATAAGATTTAGGTCAAGCGACATCTGGTTCCGCCCAAGAGTTACCACTCGACTCAATGAAACAAGACTTACTCCAATCATTAGCTAAGTTTTGAATTTACATAGTCACGGAGAGGTTACAAATTAATTCTAGTCCAAATCACGTAGGCTAAGATATTCCAACATCCACGATTTATTCATCACTAACTGTGTTGCTTATAAACCCAAATTTTTATTACCTAACTCCTCCCTCCTTACAATGCTTATACTCTTCACTGGTTCTACGATTCAACTAATTCCTGTCCAACGACCCATTAAGCCAAAAGCAAACATTAGTAACCAAGTCTTTATATCTACCTGGGGTAGTCCACACCCCACAGTGGTGGTAAGAACAGTTTCCAGACATAGTGTCATCAAACCCGATTACTCTAATCATAGCTTAAAACAAGTGATAAATGGCTAGTTAAAGGCTGAACAAAGGACTTCTCCGCTGAACCCTCCAGAAAGCACTCCGAGAATCCAGGTACACTTATCCACAACTTTTACTAATTAACTAAGTTCTATCACTAACCTCAGTGTTATGACCGAACCAACTAGCTCCTAGTCTTACTCCTAAAGTAACACGTAAAGCACATTACAAACCCACACTTCATAAACTCACCTTGCTCCCTGATGGTAACTCCAAGAAATAATTCAAATCTAACGTCGTACCATCTCATCTTAGAAATTCCCTGGCAACCTCACAATTTGTCTCCTCAAACCTACCTTCATAACTAGAGTTTCACTATACAACCACAAACATTTCAGAAAGTCCAAAACTTCAAATGATCCTTTTCTTTTTTTGTACTTCACAACCATCCCCTCCGGACAATGACTACTCCTAATTCTTACCCTCACAAGTTATTCCACAAGGTAAGTTTTCTTCCCCAACATCCGAGGATTCTACAATAGTATTATGCCCGTGTCTGAAGCGCTCCGACCACTTATGCGCACTCCTTAATCATACTTTCTTATAACCCGATAAATCGTAACAATGTCCTCCGTGTACTCTAACATTCTTAATTTCTCATATACATCACTTCGGTTCACCCTAAGTCACCCCATTTACTGACGCACCCATAAGCGTTCTAAATACCTTCATTCTCACCGGACACACCTCTTTGCCATCAAACATCCCCTTTGCCAATGATAGATCGTAGCTAACCACTCATGTGCCTACGGGACACTTTTACCCTCTTCAACAATTATATCCCCTGCCGAACAACATACCCAAAAATGAACCTCTTGTCTCTCTCTTATTTAGATTACTAGTATAGCTCAATTCCCTTTTTTTTTTTGACACCACCATCCATCAATTTAGCTCCACACAAAAACAATTTCCCATATTACAGCATCGGTATATATATATATCCCTCGTCTATCTTTCATTGCTCTCCATGCATATAGCACCAAAGGTGAAAAAAATCATAAGGTTCTCTATATCTAACCGATATGGCAAAAACATTGTCCTTTTATCATGGGAATATAGCAAAATGACTATCCTTTAATATCAAGTAGAGAAGAAGTTTTGTAATAAAAGAATTTTGTGTTGCAATGGTAGCCGTAGTGAGGACTAAACAAGGCATTCCATTTGAAGTCGCGTCGGCCGCACGCACTTCAAATCAAACAGTCAAGCTTAATAACCCAATAAGGCACCAAAGCACAAAGACAGTTTAAACGCTTTACATAGCCATAGATTACTAAAATGGACTATTCAGGCTCCTCAAACATAAAATATAAGTTATAGATGCTAGCCTATAAAATGATAGAACTCTAATGCATTAACTCACACCCTCCTCTAAGGACCCTTCTAACAAATATCAACTTCACCTCAAGCAAACAATATTCAGTCATCTGGGACCCCAAACTTCAACAATTTCCAAGCGACACTCCAACCACCTCCAAACATCAACATCCTACCTCGATTTGCAATAATTTCAAAGAAACATACTGGGTCCAATCAAATTTCACCATGCTATAACATCACATATAGAACACAACAAACATAAGTTTACAATGCAATTCTACTCAAATTCATCCTATGTCGATACAAGCATCATGCCACGTAGGTGGATGGATGTCACACGCACACAAGCACCCACACGTCATGCTCCTTTCTTTTGAAACATTTGATGCAATGGTTTTAAAACCCGAGGCAAGCCTTCCCACGGTTCCTAGGTATTCTAACCTTGAGCTCTTATACCAATTTGTCACGCCCTCGATTTTCAACATAAATAAATATTCCATTTCAACGAAAAAATCCTTGTATATCATAAATAGCACCCAAAAGGTTCCCAAGCTTTGAATTTATACAACATTGGCACACCGGCCCCAAATTAAACTTAAGTACTTGTACGAACAACCCATTAAGTTACAATCAGTTTAGTCAAAAAAAATTCTAGATTGAATAGTTACAAATTCATCTTTACCAAAAGAGAAGTCAATTACAAAGATGATTTAGTAACTAAAACAGAGTTAGCTCCCAAAAAGTCTTCATGTCCAAGCACATGAATGCACACAGTCTAATGTCCAACATTTTGTCCTGAAAAGAAAGATTAGGTTGAGTTACACTAGCCCAGTAGGAAAATCTTTACCAAAGTTATATGCATACATGATGATGGGGGCAAGGAAAGGAAACAAGTGGATACGACTCAATCGATGAAAAGCAATCAACAATGAGTATGTCTATCATTCGGTACGATTATTCCAAGTCAAAGTATCATCGCATTATGCCATATAATTCAAAGGACACAAACATCTCTAACACTCCCGACACGACACACTATCACAAATCCCCACTGACTGTATTTCCACCCCTTGCGTTACAGTATAACATCTCAAGAGTTACCGTATTACCACCCCTCGCGTTACGGTGAACCCTAACAACCCGAACCATTGTATTACCACCCCTAGCGTTACGAGATCCACTTGAGTCTCCGTACTACCACCCCTTGCGTTACGAGACTCCTAATACCAACTTCCGACTCATGCAACTACTTTCCTACTCATTATGCAAGAACAAACCTCTCTATGATCACACTCGTTCGTAAGACTCCATTCGGTATGCCAACAATATCACATTTAAACCATAAACATGCCCAAGCAATCAATCCCTAGAATACGATTTCAATCATGTAACCTAATATTCGTTCTTTACCAAAAGGAAGCCAACGAAACAAGGATATCGTCGAATCATCATAGGGAACCAATTGGACATGCTTGAAATGGTTTAGGAGGTGTTACGAGGGTGTTAAAAGTGCCCGGAGTTCAAAACAATTGACGAGGAATCAATCAAAGTTCAAAATAGTTTTTCTGAGTCAAGGTACCGATACCTCGAAAAGTTGGTATCGGTACCAAACCAATCCAGAGAGCAAACAGAGATCAAGGTACCGGTACCTCAAAAAGGTGGTATCGGTACCAAGGTATCGGTACCTCAAAAAGTAGGTATCGGTACTAATGCATTACAGCGGGCGATTTGCAGATTTTTGACAGATTTCGATTGGGCTATGAACAACGGCCAAGACCCAACTTTTACACCAAAATCAACAAATATACATATAAAAGAGGTGAAGAAATCCCTACCTTAAGATGGATTGGACCTCCCTCCACAAATTTGAAACCCTAGAAGCTTGGATTCGAATCTCCGTATGAAACGAAACTCCACCGAGCTAGATACTAGTATTTCGGACTAGGATGGACAAGTATTGAAGATTGGGGAGTGTTGTGAGTTTTTGGTGTATTTGGGGTTGAAGAAAGTGGAGGGGAAGAGAGAGAGAACCGACGGGAGAGGAGGAGAGAGTTTTGGGTTTCTCTCCCTTTTTTTTTCACTGCACACACCCACACCACACACGTATAAAACCCACACACACACATGATAATTGCACTCAACCCCTTTGCACACTCCCCCATTACACAAATGCCCAATTTTTCATACTATTTACACCGAGACCTCATTGTACACTTACGTAATGTGATGTCATAATTACACGGATTGTTACATGTGTCTATATATATATATATATATATATATATATATAAGTTTGTACTATGTAATCTAAATAGATTTTCAAGTCAAAATTTTCTATTAAAATAGTCAAATATGTACTTCTGTACTTTGTAGGAATATATATATATATATATATATATATATATATATAAGTATGTACGATGTAATCTAATAGATTTTTAAATCAAAATTTCTTATTAAAATAGTCCAATTTGCACATATTCTTATTGTATTTTTATATTAATGTACTTTGTGAATCTTTGGTAATAAATCTATGGCATATATATATATATATATATATATATATATATTCAAGTATACAATCACATGGTGAATCTAGGAAATGATTTGTTTAGTCTATCCTAGTACTTGTTGGTAAGACTAACCCTATTGTCCATTGGGTAATATTTTCCCTAGTAGTTATTGACCAATGGTTAAAGGGGTGAGGTAATATATACTTGAATAATACCTATAGGTCCTTTAGGCATGTGTATATATACCTATATATAATTATATACATGTACTTAACAAATCTAGCATAGATATCTTTGATGGAAAGTCTATTGTCTAATGGATAAAAATTTCCCTAACTTTTATTGTCCAATGGGTAAAGGTTAAAAGTGAGAAGTATGATTTGAATGACTAGTCATATATATATATATATGTGTGTGTGTGTGTGTGTGTGTGTATGGATATGTATATACTAATAATTACCTTCCCAAAGGTTCCATTAGGGTTTGAAAGGTTCGAAAGGTTCAACTAGGGTTGGAAGCATGCAACTAAGTGAATTGGTACTTAGGTTTCTCCAACTAGTCGGTTAGAAACTAACTAGACTTGCCAAGTAGGATTTCTAGCCAAGAAATATAATCTAGGACTTTACTTCAATTATTAGGAAAACATACTAGCACACTTGTCTTTAGAAAATGACTATATTGTCTGGGGTTAAAAGATTTAAATTTTATAAGTTTCAAATCTAATTATGACGGATTATTAAAAGAAATTTTAAAATTCAAATTTTTAACAACATTTATATTTACCAAAAATCAGGGTCGTTACAACTAGAGTATAATTACCTAGGATTTCCTCTTAAAAGCTTTAAGATCCTTCATGATTATATAGCCTTGCACCTAAAAAATGGATTGACAAGTGAGGGAAAGATTTGGCATGCTTAAGAGTGTGATTGGACAAAACAATGAGAGGAAGAGAGAGAGAGGGGAGGCCGGCCATGAGAGAGGGGGACAGAGCCCAACATTTTGCTATAAATAGCACCCCCCCCTCTCTTGCCATTCAACTCACACCTTCAAACCTTCCAACTTCTCTCTCTAGAATTCTTGTGTTTGTCTTTGTTCTTGCCTTGTTCTTGAAGTTCTTCCTTTGTTCTTGAGTTCTTCAAAAAAAAACTCATCCAAGGCCGCCACTAAACCATCACTCGACCACCCTCTCGATCCAAAAGGTTTAGTAGATTAGTCAAGAAGTAGTTTCAAGAGAAAAAGAAAGTTCTATCTTTTCTCTTTCGAAGCTACCGTAAGCTTACCGTAGGAAGACACTCCGTTCGATAGCCGACGCCTTTACTTTTTCCGTAGCCATACCAACCGCCAAGAAGAACGGTAGAGTCCTGTATACGCTATCTCTAAGTATAAAAGAAAAAAATTGTAAAATATTCTTATCCGCTATCTCTACATATAAATAGATTTGTGTATATTGCTTGTATTGTTTGAAATTAATGCATGATAACTAGCAAAGTATTTTACTGAAGGCTTGAAAAGGAATATGACTATGTTGAATAACCCGACTTTATTTTTCGGAAAAACATATGTTGTTTTGAACTTCCCAAAAAGGAAGAACGAATTTTGAAAGATAAGAATTTATAACTTGATTGAAAGTATTCGTATTTTGATCTTTGAAATGGCTATAAGCATAAATACATGTTTACTAGGATTACTTGTTTTGATGTGTGATAAAGCATAAGTGGTTTTTCACCCCAAAGGTGTCTGTCCATGTGATACTATGCTTTAAGTTGTGTGCTAAATGTTTGAGCATGATTACGTGAACTTAGGGATAATATGAGCATGATGAGTAATATAGAGTTGGATGATATTGCTAGTTTATTTTCAAGATTACAATGAATGATTTATGTGTACTTACATGAAAAGTCCTGCCGCGGAGTCATTGCATGAAAACGAGACACGGAAATTGAGAAAGTAGAAACATGACACTTAGGGTGTTGTTAATGAAAGGTGTGTTTTGAAAAAGAAAATGTTTTGAAAACCGCAATGTGGCCGGACGTGGTAGCCCATTGTGTGGTGTGTAGCTTGGTTATCCGTGGAGAGGAGCCAATGCTAAATTTTGTGTGTCAATAGGAACCCGAAGCGGCGGAGCCATTGTGAGGATACTCAGGAACCCGGAACGGCGGAACCGAGGTTGGGTGTGTAGAGATCCGTAAATTTTTTTCCATTTTCTTTAATCGTTCGAATAAGTGGAATATTGTATTTTGAGGTTGTATTGATGTTTGGTAGTGTTGGTAGTAAATGGGGTTTGATTCGGTGTCCGTCGCAAAAAAATTCATTTTCTGTCCAACTTGAACCGGTACTGGCTGTTGCCCAGTACCGGTACATGATGTCCAGAAGTTGTGTTTTTTGGCTTTTTGGAGGCTCTTGAACCGGTACTGGGAGTCACCCAGTACCGGTACATGCGGTGTTTTTCTGCAATTTTCAGCACGCATTTCAGACGCCTATAAAATACCCCCTTTTGTCATTTTTCACATCCAAACCCCCGAAATAACCCTAGAAACACCTCCTCTCACCTACCCAACTCCAATCTCACCCAAGACTCTTTATTTCAACCTCAAATATTCAAGATCCAAGGGTTTCCAACCTCAAAATCACTTGAATCTCACGTTTGGTGAACAAATGGTAAGTCTTGTGTTATTGTTCACACTCCTTGGCTCTTAATCACGTTTTTCTCTCTCTCCTCTCAATTATTGGTTGATCTTGGCTTTTGGCTTTTTGGAGGCTCTTGAACCGGTACTGGGAGTCACCCAGTACCGGTACATGCGGTGTTTTTCTGCAATTTTCAACACGCATTTCAGACGCCTATAAAATACCCCCTTTTGTCATTTTTCACATCCAAACCCCCGAAATAACCCTAGAAACACCTCCTCTCACCTACCCAACTCCAATCTCACCCAAGACTCTTTATTTCAACCTCAAATATTCAAGATCCAAGGGTTTCCAACCTCAAAATCACTTGAATCTCACGTTTGGTGAACAAATGGTAAGTCTTGTGTTATTGTTCACACTCCTTGGCTCTTAATCACGTTTTTCTCTCTCTCCTCTCAATTATTGGTTGATCTTGGCTTGTTATTCATGTTTTTGGACTTTATATACTCTAGATCTTGTACCCAAGCTCGGGTGAGGCTTGTCTTTGAAGGATTCAAGCGTATTGCCTTTGGAGACTTAGGGTTTGCTCAAAACCCATTGTGGTAGGGATTTCTTACTCTTGTTATGCTTTTATGTGATGTTTTTGTACCTAGATCGTACTTTGTTTCGTGCTTGAGGTTGGGTCTTGCGTTTCGGTCAAATCTAGGAATTTCAGCCCGTTTATGGGATTCAGCCCAACTTCGAACGGCCATAACTTCTTCATCCAATGTCCGTTTCTTGCAAATTTTATGTCGATTCGAAGGTCTTGAAGTCAGCTTTCATTTGCCGCTAGAATTGCCTTTGAACTCTTAGTACACTGAAAGTTATGATCATTCGAGTAGAGGTGTGTCAGTCTGCCAATGTCTGTCGGCTATTCCTAAGTTGTTTTCGTTCCGTGCTATGACTCCCCACATGATTACGATATGTTTAAGTCACCCTCGAGTATGATTGCTTGTGTCCTAATGATTCGTGGTTCGATCGTGTCCCTTAGCACTCGTTAGAGTATAATATTAGTATCGTTGGCTGGAGAACATACCGCGAGGTTGATAGGAGTACCGTGGACAACAAGGGGTAATGTGGTGAGTGTTATGGGTAGGCATGAGCTTGCCAAATGGTCCAATGAGTAGTATTGAGACTCGTATCCTCGTGTCTCGTCTTGTTGAGCTCCCTTGATTCCTTTGGCACTCGTTCTATATGATTTCCGTTTAGAACCTAGTGAGTGGTGTGTCGTGGAGTCTTTGTGGGTTCGGTACGTGGCATAGGGCGTCGTGATAGATTTAGAGGACTAACGTGGACTTAAACTTTGTGTCAATGTACAATGGAGTGTGTTTCTAAGTTTGTAATCCATTGAATGTTGATAAATGAAAGAATGCGGAATTGAGAAATGTTGTCCATTGAATATGGATTGGTATTTCTTGTGTGTATGTATGAGTTGATAATTGTGAATTGAGGGTCCTGCAACGCAAGGTGTGGAAATGCGGTGACTCTGGAGGGCCCGTTACGCAAGGTGTGGTAAGACGGAAACCCGGGTAGAAAGAGAGAATTCCCTATAACGCAAGGTGTGGGATTACAGTTGAATGTCTCTCCTGATGAAAGAAGTCATGATTGATTATGGAAGTTCATGTTGTTGTTGTTTGGGCTGTGATGTGCCTGAGATTGTAACTGTTGAAAATTGAGGGCGTGACAGGGTGTGTAGCTTGGTCATCCACGGAGAAGAGCCAATACGAAATGTTGTGCTAATGGGAACCCAGAACGGCAGAACCATTGTGAGGATACTCGGGAACCAGAAGCGGCGGAACCGAGGTTGGGTGTGTAAAAATGATTTTCGAAATGTTGATTTGGTAAATGAAAAGTGAAAATGTGACATGGTCTACGAAGAGTCGCGTAGGAGAAACCCAGGTATCACGGACACCAACGTTAGTTGAATAGTGGATGTGGATGTGTCATTGTTAATTGCTTGCTGAATATGCATGCGCTATTTGAAAACCGTTGGATTTAAATGAGTTAGTGATTTAAATGAGTTAGTATACTATTTCTATAACCTGTAGTTTGTTAGTTTTGGGTTAAAGGGTATGGGATTATTCTGTTGAGCTTTTGTAGCTCATGGTGTTACAGTTGTAACCCTGACATATTATACTGCGGGCGACGCCGGTATAATGTGTCAGACCTTGTAGATGAGCAGGGTGAACTCTACACCTTGGAGGCATTCGGAGCCAAGGAGCTGGCTAGGATGGAGGAGCAGGCGAAGTTGTAGTTGAGAACCCTAGTTCCCCCTCCCTTGTTTAATTAATGTACTCTTGTGGGAGTTATGTTGTAATAAGGAGCCAGACTCTTATTAAATTTTCAATAAAAATGTTTATTTAACGTTCCCAAAATTCGGGGCGTTATAACATGGTATCAGAGCTCTAGGTTCAAAACCTCGGCCATGGGTAGTATGGGTAGACCCTAAAATAGTTCGACCGTTGCACAAACGTGAAATGACTTTAAGTTTTCCGTCCCAAATTGGGTGGAATTCTGACGGACCAATCTCCAGATTGAAGCAAGGTGTTGAAATTGGCAGTACCACCGAGCTGGGAATTCCCGAACAATTGGATGATGACTTAAATCAAGGATCGAATGTGGAATTTGGAAATTTTTAGAAGTTAAATAAATCCCTGTCTTAAAATATTACTAATTGAGGTTAAAAATCTTTCCTTGTAGATGAACTACCTGAATCCCTACCAGATCAACCTTCTAGCTGAAGCTCGCCAACTTAAAAGCACTATAAGATCAATGACAAACCAACTAATGGGAGATCCCTACTTTCCCCATGCCTTTCCCTACATCCATGATTTCTACCAGGAGCATGGTGCCATCCCGCTTCCCGAAAATGAGGAAGAGGATGATGACGAAGCAGCACTTGTCCTAGTCCAAATAGCACCCCCCGATGACGTGGAGTTTGTAATTGAGGAAGTTGAGGAGGAACCCGAGGAAAATCCTGAGGAGGAACCAATGGAGGAGGAGGACCCTGAGGAGAATATGCCTCAAAACGAATGGGAGGAATGGGAGATAGAGCCTGTTGAAGAAATGGAACCTGAAGTGGCTAAATAGGAACTAGAGGTTATGGATATCCTCCCTGACTCCAATGATGTCCCACCACCACCATACGAAACTGACATAGGCATGTTTATGCTCCGAGATTCGGACCTCTTTTGGACTGGTTAAGAAGAGCTTAGCAATAGTTAGGCCTTGATGTCGTAGGAATGCAGTAGGAAACTTGATTGGTAGAACCATCTATGTTGTACTCATTTCCGTTTAAGCAATGAAAGACTTGTTGTTTTAGTCGCTTCTTTTAGTACGTGATCACTGTTCACGTGTGTACTTGTATCTTTACCCTTATACCTATTCGTACGCGATTTCCACCCTACCCTGGTAAGTCTAATATATAATTTTCTTTATTGTAGATATTAATAGGCGTACCTCTGCTGCCCAGACCACCGTAGCGGACCTGCTATACTCTAAGGCCCTGCTGTCACCTAAGAGCTTTAACCCTGTACCTCACCTAGGTATTCGCGACCCTGAGATCGGCTGCCAGTTATACGAGTCAGTCGTGATGACACCCCTTACCAACGAAGATCAACACATGGATGTTGAGACCCAGGACATACCACTTGAGGAGCTAGCCGAGCAATTCCGCCAAAGGGGAGAGCGTTGGCTCGAAATAAGAGAGAAGGAGTGGATGGAACAGTAGAGAGAGTTTTACGGACTCATTCCACCCGACAGTAGAGTAATAGTATTAGAATAAGGTCCTGATAGCTGTAGTTGCACTTGTGGTACACTACGGCAAAAAGAACCTTGTAGTAGGAGTATGAAGGATTGTTTCAACTTGTACTAGGAAAAACCCTTATCTTTTGTCCCTACTTGCCATTGTAGTGGAACTCTATGCTTATGATTGTATTTTTTTCTGCTTATCTATGAAAAGCTTGCTTTATTTAAAAGAGTACTATTGCATACTACTTGATAAACTGCTTTTGACATTAGAAGGAAACTCCATTTGCGAAAATTGTATAAGTAGACAAAAACTCCCCCTTTCGATTTCCCCTCGTAGATGGTAAACACGCGTCACGGTTTAGGATACGATAACGGAGGACCCTCTAACACAAACCCCGACCTAACCCAAATCATGCAAGCATTCATAGCCGCCTTGAACGCTATTCGCCAAAACCAAAACCACGACGATGGACCGATGACCCGAACCCGAGCAATGGACAAGTTCTGCAAACGTCAACTCCCGACCTTCCACAGAGACACCAACCCTGTCGTGGCCGAGACATGGCTAAATGAAGTCAATATGATCCTTAGAACCATAGGGATTACCCGCGACGGAGACAGTGTGGCCTTAGACATTTACCAGCTGAAAGGAGAAGCCCGTTATTGGTGGGACCTGATGGAGGCAACCCATACCATAGCCACCATGACTTTTGCCGAGTTCGAAACCCTATTTCTCGACAAGTACTTTCCCACACCTCTTCGCCTAGCCAAAGAACAGGAGTTTCTGAATCTGAAACAAGGAACGATGACCGTCACCTAGTACGCGGCCAAATATGAGGAACGGTCCCGTTACGCCCCAAACTCCATATCGACCGAAGACAAGAAGGCGAGGAGATTTGAGTGGGGACTAACGACTGCTCGAAGGGCTATGGTGGCTCAAGCTTTTACCACCTATGCCAAAGTGGTGAAGTGTGCTCTCCGGCTAGAAAGTGAGGAGTTGGACTTCAAAACCCGGTGGAGGAAAGCGATTGGCGGTATCGGTGGACCTATCCGAACCCAACCACCTAACAACAACCGTGGACCCCACCCCACCAAACCCTCTAACCCACCTCAATGCAACCAACCATGGAGGACTACTACACCAGGACGTGGCGAACCACAGAGAGGAGGTTGGGACATAGCAACAGTTAGGTGTTACAACTGTCAGGCTATGGGCCACTATAAGCGCGACTGCCCCCAACCTCAAAGAATGAGGAATGGGAACTTTGGAAACCAGAAAGCTCAACAACCAGGACAGACTGATTTTGTGAAGCAAAACCCTGAAGGCCCATCGTAGCAGCAGAATGGGCAAAACAAGGGAAAGCAGCCCATGGTAACCCAGCAAGGCACTGGAGGGCGTATCTTTGCGCTGCAGGCTGAGGAACAAGAGAAGGATCCCTCTGTGATCCAAGGTATGCTACTATTATATAGTACCTACGTACAAGCTTTGTTCAACTCTGGAGCGTCGCATTCATTTATATCCACTGCCTGCGTAACTACACTAGCACTAGAAACAAAACCCCTAAGTACGAGTATAAAGGTAAAATCACCGTTGGGGGGAAGTATAGCTGTTAGTCTAGTGTGTAGAGGGTGCGAACTAGAAGTAGCCAACCTGCGCCTGACCTGCGATCTTAGAGTGATCGACATGATGGATTTCGACGTAATCCTGGGGATGGACTGGCTATTAGCACATCGAGCGGTCATAGACTGCCATCAAAAAATAGTGACGGCATATATCCCTGAAGGGACTCGTTTCCGATTTAAGGGGGATAGACAGACGGCGAGTTCGACGACAAAAGGTTCAAAGTGGTAGAATCAACTGTTTGGATGGTTAGCTAGTCTCCATATGGAAGAAGCCGACAAGATGGATTTGGGATTACCGCACATCGTTTGTGAGTACACCGATGTCTTTCCTGAAGAACTTCTTGGCTTACCACCTCAGAAAGTGATAGACTTCACTATAGAACTCCAACCTGGAACCGCACCAATCTCTATGGCGCCGTACCGAATGACCCCTGTAGAATTGAAGGAGCTCAAGACCCAATTGCGAGAGCTATTGGTTAAGGGGCTTATCAGGCCAAGTATGTCACCATGGGGAGCGCCTGCACTATTCGTGAAGAAGAAAGAAGGGACGCTTCAACTGTGCATCGACTACAGGAAGCTAAACCAAGTCACAGTCAAGAATCGGTATCCATTTCCTAGGATCGATGATCTATTTGATCAATTGAGAGGAGCAATCTGCTTCTCTAAGATCGATCTTCGATCAGGCTATCATCAGTTAAGAATCCGGGATGAGGATATCGCTAAGACAGCCTTTCGTACTAGATACGGACACTACGAGTTTGTAGTGATGCCGTTCGGGCTGACTAACGCTTCGGCAGTGTTCATGTGTCTCATGAACAAGATCTTTCAACCCTACTTAGACAAATTTGTAGTGGTGTTCATAGATGACATCTTGATATACTCTGCCAATAAGGAGGAGCACGAAGAACACCTTCGGATATTACTACAAGCACTCCAAGATAGCCAACTCTATGCCAAATCAAGTAAATACGAGTTTTGGCTGGAAGTGGTTAAGTTCTTGGGGCATGTGGTATCCAAGGACGGAATCGCGGTGGACGAAAGTAAAGTCAAAGTAGTGCTGAATTGGAAACAGCCGAACTCAGTATTTGAAATCAGGAGTTTTCTAGAATTGGCTAGGTATTACCGAAGATTCATACAAGACTTCTCAATCCTAGCCAAACCAATGACAAGACTGACTCAGAAAGAAGTGAAGCTAGATTGGAATGAAGCCTGTGAGAAATCTTTTAGAGAATTGAAAAAGAGACTGACCAGCGCACCGATACTTATCATCCCCGAGCGGGGTGTAGATTATACGGTTTACTGCGACGCGTCAAAAGATGGTTTGGGATGCGTACTAATGCAGAATGGAAAAGTTGTAGCCTACAGATCTCGACATCTCTGACCACACGAGAAGAATTACCCCACTCACGACATGGAATTGGCTGCAGTAGTATTCGCCCTTAAGTTCTGGCGTTACTATCTATGGGGAGAACAATTTGAGGTTTTTACCGACCACAAGAGCCTTAAGTATCTTTTCACTCAAAAGGAGTTGAACCTGAGGTAGCGTCGATGGATGGAATACATGGAGGACTACAAGTTTACGCTACAGTATCACCCTGGCAAGGCCAACATAGTGGCTAACGCTTTGAGCCGAAAGGACAAGGAACAGAAAGTCAAAACTACCATTAAGGAGTGGGAAATGGTGGACACTCTCAACGAGTTCAACCTGTGACCATCATCAGAGGATGGGAACGCATGTTTGTATGCTCTCGTTGTAGAACCGGCACTCCAGCAAGAAATCTTACTAGCTCAAACCTTTGAGCAGGATTGCGAGTTCATTCGATCTCGAATCCAAGAGGGAAAGGCACTCCCTGGATGGACGATCAAGAAGGATAACAGCCTGAGATTCAAGGGGAAGGTATTCGTACCTAACATTGTAACCCTTCGAGAAGCTGTGCTCCGAGAAGCTTGCCATTCGAACTTCGCAGTCCACCCTGGCGGTACAAAGATGTATCATGATCTGCGAAGGACATACTGGTGGGAAGGAATGAAGAAGGAAGTAGCACAATTTGTGTCTACTTGCCTTGTGTTTCAGCAAGTCAAGGCTGAACACCAGAGGCCGGGAGCAGATCTCCAACCCTTACCAATTCCAACCTTGAAGTGGGAACATATCTCAATGGATTTCGTGACTGGACTACCAAGATCCGCCAAGTCCAACACTGCTATTTGGGTGATTGTGGATCAACTCACCAAATCTGCGCATTTTCTGCCTGTTAAGATGATAGAAAACATAGAACATCTGAGTCTGCTATTTATCTGAGATATTGTACGCCTACATGGAGTACCTATCTCAATAGTGTCAGACCGAGAACCACGTTTTGTGTCACACTTTTGGAAAGGATTGCAGAAGGTATTGGGAACGGACGTAAGGCTTAGCATGGCTTTCCACCCACAGTCAGATGGACAAACGGAGATGACAATATAGACACTAGAAGACATGCTGAGAGCCTGTACCTTGGATTTTTCTGGAAACTGGGAGCAACACTTACCATTGGTAGAGTTCGCCTACAACAACAGCTACCAAGCGAGTATCGAAATGGCACCATACGAAGCTCTATACGGTCAACCCTGTCGATCTCCAGTCTACTGGACTGATGCGGGAGAAACTAGATTGATTGGGCCTGACATAGTGCGGAATACCACGGAAAAGGTCAAAACCATCAAACAAAGGATCCAGACCGCTCAAAGTTGACAGAAGAGCTATGCGGATAAAAGGAGCCGACCATTATCCTTTGTAGTAGGAGACCTTGTATTCTTGAAGATCAGACCAAAGAAGGGAGTTATCAGATTTGGGAAAAAGGGAAAGTTGTCTCCACGCTACATCGGACCCTTCGACATTGTGGAAAGGATCGGGAAGGTTGCGTATCATCTAGCACTGTCGCCGTAGCTAGATAGAGTACATAACGTGTTCCACGTTTCAATGCTCCGCAAGTATCTCGCATTGCCCATACATGTCCTCAATTAGGAAGACATCACCATTAACGAAGACGCGACGTACGAAGAAGAACCGATAGAGATTCCGGACCGAAGTGAGAAGATAATCCGAAACAAGACGATCAAGCTAGTACGAGTTTTCTGGAAGCACCGTGGATCCGAAGAGACCACGTGGGAGGGAGAGGAAACCATGAGAGCAAATTACCCTCACCTATTCGAATCTGAGCGTGCACCTAATTCCGAGGACGAAATTGTTTAAGGCAGATAGTTTGTAACAACTCCGATTTTTAGTAAATAAAAATCTCGTTTAAATATTTGAAAATTCTTATTTAATCCTTAGATTGCTTTATAAAATTTTCTTTTAACATTAATAATCCGTCATAATTAGATTCGAGACTAGTAAAATTAAATCTCTTAACACCGGACAATCTAGTCCTTTTCTAAAGACAAGTATGCTTGTAGAAGCACTTGTATATTTTCCTAGTGAATGAAATAAAATCTTAAAATTACATTTCTTGGCTAGAAATCCTACTTGGCAAGTAGAATTAGCTTTTAACCAATTAGTTAGAGAAACTAACTACCATTTCAACTTAATTACATTCCTCCGACCCTAGGTGAACCTTATGAACCTTTCCAACCCTACATAAACTTTTTAGACCTAGGATAGTAATCATTATGCTTCCAAAAGTAGTATACTTAGGCTTATCATGCATGCACACCTAAGGATTATAGCCTTGAACCTAATTACCCACCAAAGTTACTTTCCTAGATATTTCTCTAGGTATATATGCACATATATACATCATAGCCTACTATAATCATGCCAATATATACATATATACTTTCTAGGAAAAGTGTTAACCATTGGACAATGTTTTATCTTTGAAAGCCTTAACCATAATCATTACCTTTTCCTAGACTTAGTAAGCTAGACTACTTAGCACTTAAGTACACATATGTATATATATAGACACATATATATACACATTGTAATAGAGAGAGAGAGAGAGTGAGAGAGAGGCCGAGAGAGAGAGATAGAGAGAAAGTGTGGTGTGTGTGCATGTGTCTATTCCATCCTAACAAACTACCTGTAGACACCCCAATCTGGGCTTCCAGATTAGTTTGCTTTCGGTTTTTGATTCCCCGTTGATGAAATGGATCAAGAACACCCCGAGAATGATAGCATGTTCGAGCTTTGAGTGTTTGATACCCCTTTTAAACCTAACCTAACCCTTAAACCTACCAAAACCCTACTAGCATGCGTTGGTTGAGACCCAACGCGCGCAGGTCAAAGTGCTAGGTGTTGGTTAGATGGTCAGGTTTGAACGTGGACCAGCTTTGGATGGCTTGGACTTGCGCGCGCTAGTCCACAACTGGTGCGCGCTGGTCAACCTATGGCGTTGACTCGCGCGCACATGTTCCAAACTCGTGCGCGCTGGTCAGTGTCTGGTCAAACCTGCTTTATTCAGCTTGCAGAAGTCATTATCAGATGAGTACAACCCTTTGGAAGCTTCCATTTTGCTGGAAAAGCAGTATCCGGGCAGGAGGTGTCCACATCCCCCATATCTCCCACCAACCTTTCTTAAGGAGGAAACTAAGCCACCAAGCCACCCCAACCAGCCATTGCTTGGCCGGTTGCACCTCCATATCTACCACCACTTTCCTCCTATAAATAGCCTTCATTGTCTCTCTTTCAAAGGGTTACAAAAATTCATACCAAAAGGGTTATCACTTTGTACTCTTTTAAGCAAACTAAAGAGATATGAAGGCACCCAAAAACATAGCTTGTTCTCACTCAAATACCTCATACAACCTCAAACCTCAAAGCTCAAACACCATTCAAACTAAAAACCCAAAGGTATAGCTTACCTGCTGTCTTTCTGTTCTGATCCCTAAGGGGGGGCTGGCAGGGTCAAGGCTGGTAATCAATACCAGTCCTGGCCCTAAAGCTGGCAAGGTTTCAAAAACCGTGGTGGCAAGAACCAACGCGCGTCGATCCCATGTACACGCAAGCCACTCCGTGGCTGCGCGCGCGGATCTGCGTGGGGATTGGTGTCTTGCTGTTTTATGCTCTACTTTGTATATTGGTCACTACAAGCATGCTAATAACCAGTTTACTGCTTTCCTTTGTTAGAACTGCTAGCCTTAGTTTCAATACGTATTTCTGTTGCTTCGGAATACCCCTGGGTGGTTTCTGATCATGTCTCAGAGGCCAGATATGCCAGGCCAATTACTGGAAGTCCAGTCAGGACAGGCGCGCGCCTGTCCCGTATACGCGCGCGTTGGTTGACTCATTTCCAGTGACTGGTTTTACATGGGTAGCTAGGTCTTTGGCCTCTGTTTTAATACCCCCACTGTTTAGGGGTTGTATTTCAATTATATTTGTCCTGTTTGTAATTATTAATTACTTTCTGTACATATAAACTGCTTGGTTTGTCCTAGGTGTGCACTGATCATTTCCAGAGCCCAGAGGGTTGAAAATAAGAGCTGTGGGCTTGAGCTTACTGGCGCACGCAGATCTTGTAGTAACGCGCGTAGGTATGGTCAACATGCAGTGACTTGATCAGTGCATGCTGGTTTCTTCCTGCGCACGTCACTCCAAGACAAGGGCCTTCTAGTCTGTTTAAGATCCCCACAGCAGTCTGTTTTCATCCTATACTAACTGTTTAATAAGCAAGCATGCCATCGATCACATCCTGCTAACTGTTACAGCTTTAATCCCCATTAAACTGTTCCCCCGCCCTAATTGGCTAAAAGTTGATTAATAAAAGAAGAATCGCAATATTTTCACAAAATGCCTAAGTAGAGACCGATCTCTGGATTGGGCGAGAGGGGTGCCTTAAAACCCTTCAAACCCGAGTGCCTTCAAACCCTTCAAACCCGAGTGGTGCTTTCACTTTTTCAAATTAAACAGCGCGGCAGGTGCTTGGAAATACGGTTCCTTGGGTGTTGGACCTTCAAACCCGAGTGGCGACTCTATATTCTGAGCGCTTACCCCATCCGCTGGCGCTCCTTCGATCCGAGGGCCTCTTTTAGAAAGGAACAGAATCCTTTCCTAAGGGCATGCTGCCCACAGTGGCGATTCTGCTGGGAATGATCGAACTGATATTAATCCATGCTTAGAGTTTAATACACTTGTGAACAATCCCTTAAAAGTCTGTCAAAATGGTGAGCTTCGCGCTACCGAAGGTTGGAATGGTGATTTAATAGGACCTCGTGTCCGGCCAATCTGATTTGGGACTTTTTTCGATTGATCACTTACATAGTTTCCTCTAAAGATGGACTAAATAAAGTGAGCCAAATTTGAAAAGGCATTTTGCAATTTTGTGATTCTTCTTCTTCTTAATCAACTTATAGCATTTCTCATTTGCATCGATGTGGGATAGCCTCGTTGGAGCATTATGGCAATCCGGCACGATTTACCGGAGCCCGGAGACCCCGAATGCCCAACAACCTTCGACGATGATAAGTCATTCTACCGTTTGACTGTTGCTCTGCGGTTACGCGGGCAACGGGAGGTATATCTTGGCTTTAGTCCGAGGAACCTATTACGAACCAAAACCAGCCTTTGCATATACAAAGAACTAGAACTCTCCAAACTAGGATAGGTACCTACAGGGTAAGATCTGTTTTGCATCTAAACCCCTTAAACTGTCTATGTGTTACAGCTTTCCCTATCGCATGTACTATACATGCATTGTTTTGCATAAGAGCATGCTTAAGGTGGTTCTTTCTTTCGAGTTTGTCCTGCGCTGTCTAAGACGTTGTTGGACCCGATGAGGAGTCGTTCATTCTGTCGAATGTTCGTTATCATTCGCAAAGTCCTTAGTTCAATGAGACTTTGAGAAATCAAAATTTACTAAGTCCTTGGCTCATGCGCGATTGAGGATTCAACCGAAAATAAGGAACAACAAATTAATGATGCCATGTCACTGGCGCCGCCTAGGTTGAAGTACGAAGTCACTATACACCGCGGTGTTCAAGGTTAAGGTGCCATGTCATCAACACCGAGTTGTTCCAAGTTCCAAGTTGAAGCTTTAAAAGGGACTAGTCAAAGATTTAGTCTATTTTGACATCTTTTAGGATCTGTCGATCTACTCAGGGACACATCGCCGAAAAGAATTCTGAGGATTCCGGCAATGTCTGAAATTTGTGAGGCACACTCGTCTCTGGAATTGTACATACATATATACCGTTTTGCGTAGGAGCATGTTTAGGGCGGCATCTAGGTTGTCTCTCGCTTTTGAGTCTGTCTTATGCTTATTAGGATGCAGCTAGACCCGATGAAGAGTCGTGCATCTCGATGGTGCACGTTTGTCAATTTTCAAAGTCCTTAGATCAATGAGCCTTTGAGAAATCAAAATTTACTAAGTCCTTGGCTCATGCCCGATTGAGGATTCAATCGACGATAAGGAACCACAAAATATTGATGTTGTGACATTGATATCATTCTGGTTATCGTGCGAAGCTCGTACACCGCCCCGGCTGAAAGCGCGAAGTCGCTCACGCCACTCCGGTTAAGGTGTCACGCCATCAATACCGAGTTGTTTCAAAATCAAAGTTGAAACTTCGAAAAAAAGAAAAATTCGAAGACTTAGTCTATTTTGACATCTCTAAGGATCAGTTGATCTTTTCAAAGGATACACCCTCGAAAAGATTTCTGAGTATTCTGGCAGCGTCCGAACATCATGAGACGAGCTCGTCTCTAGTTCTAGAGTCTAGGAGGACACTGACGACGATGACCTGTGCATTGTCGTTCTTTCAATTCTTTCAATAAACTATTGAAAGGACATCTCTAAGCTTTCACATTACTTTATTGTCAAAGTTTTGGGCCATTGCATCGTCGAAGAAGGTACTTAAAAGAAGAGGCAAACCTGCTTGGGAACGTCTGCCGGGGCTGTTACACCTTCGCTTTCAAGGTCATATCACCTTCCTCGTTCATCAATCCAGAATGGCAGCACAAATGGAGCTGGCTGAGCTCAAGAAAGCTGTAGAGGAATTGGGTCACAAGATGGACGAACAAATGGTTATGGTTCAGGGACAGGTTGGCCTCTTTACCTCCACAGCCTTGCAACCAGATAAGGGGCAAGTCAAGGAACCCTCTCAAGCTTGCCACACTCCTGCGGTTGGGATCAAGCTGTGCTCGAAGGACATGTTCAAAGACCTAGCTGAATTTCATGAGGCCAGGACCTACCCAAAGGAGGATGCTGGGTCCTTATTCACAACCAGTGCCGAAGGGGAGCACATGTTTAATGATGAATTCAACCCCAAAGGCAAAGGAATACATCCTGTTGATAGGGCAATGTGGTGCAATTGCAAAGCAAACAAGGGTTCCGCTTTGAATTCTCAATTCACACGCCGGAGCCAACCGAGGACTTTCTCATGCTTCTCTGCGCCTTTGGCCTCAGTTTATGAGAAGCTCCTCAATGCTGATTCCATCAAGCCCCTTAATCCAACTCCATTACCCAAAAATCCCCCTGCCAATTTCAAACATAACCTCTATTGCACCTACCATCAAACGCCTGGTCATTCTACCAATGCCTGCTTCCGGCTTCGACACGCCATTCAAGATCTCATCGATTGTGGCATCATCCCAACCCCACCTCCATCAAAATCCGATATTGTCTCCAAATCCTTTCCTCAGCCCAACTCTGGCTCGCAAGTTGGTCAGATGTCCACTATCTCCACTCAAATCAACCCGAGCCCCACCATATTCAACTCTAGCCACTATATCGCCCCAGGAAATCAACCCAAACCCATCGTATCCATCCCGTCTGAACCGGAGGTTGACATGATGGCTGTAGGTTGGGCAATCGAGGTTTTCACTATCGACATCTGGACTGGTAGTGATGAGGGGCTTACAAAGGGGAAGACTGACTAGCTGAGGTCCATTGATCAAAGGAGCACCAAGTAAGTTTGGTCGAAGAAGCTGAGGAAGCCAAAGTGCTGTTGCTTGGGGCTGACACCCACTGGATCCTACCTCTTTTTGTGAAAGCTACGGGTAGCTTTTTAACAATTGCGTTTTCAAAACCACCTCTAGTTTGCATTGGCGATACGTCTGAGTCTGACACGGAGTCTTTTAAGTATGTCTAGGTCTAGCTCTGAGTCGGAGTTTGTGCCTCTTGGCCCTCCACGTCGTAGCTTCTATTTTACGTCTTTTGCTGTGCTTGGCAACCCTAAGGGTTCTTTTATGATATGCATTATCTTGCTTCTAAAAGTACTTCGCTGGCTTTTGAATAAACTGTGTCGACCATAACGATGAAGGGATAGATTTCGATGGGATCATCCCTAAGGAAATGTGTTCCCTCGCCGAAAGGGAAGACAAAAGGCATGCTCAGCCTATTAAAAGAAGAAGTTGTTTCAAATAAACTTGAAAGATGAGGTAGACCTCCGGATGGTTCAAATTTGGTTCAACACTGCACCCAGAGGAGCATTGCGCCCGGTCAGACAGGCTCGAAGAATTCATTAACGTCATGGCATGGTCTCATCAAGTCACGCCTTGCGTTGATCCTGAGACGAAGAAACATCAAACCCCCTGCTATCGGGTGCCAATCCAGAAAGCAGAAGCACAGAAGGCTCCGGGCCTCGCATCATGTTCAAAGGCAATAACAGCGGTGTCCCACCAAGCACAAATGAGAAAGTGTACAAAACGGTCCAGAGCAGGGCATGTCAACCAAAACATTCTATACGTCATCGAAGCCATTGTATCTGGGGCTGCAGCCAAAGGTCTTCGACCTTGACGGCAACAAATTCAATACCTTGGTCAACCTAGATCAATTCAAAAGCTACTTTTCCCTGAGAGAAGCTCATTGGGCTGAAAACCCCAAGGGTGGGCAGTTCCAAGCAAAAGTTAGAGCAGCCTGCTAGCCCAAAAACCTATGAAGGGGGTTTAGGCAAAAATAATAGGCAATATTTGAAGGCTCACTAGACTGAAGACCCGGATGGGCGGTACTAGGCAAAAGTTAGAGCACAAAAGGAGAGGTAAATACTCGAGAGTTACCCTTAGCTCGAACTACGCTTTGACCTGATTCCCCCAGAGTGGGATACGTAGGCAGTCTCTTTTCGAGACTCGATCATAATCTATCAATTGGATCCATGGTTGACGTTTTGGTACACATCAAAGGTTGAAGAGGATCAAAGATCAAGACAAGTTTCGTTAAAGAAACAGAAGGAGGAAACCTTTCATCTTTCAAGTTTAGTGCAAATTGCTATTTCGATTACAAAAGCTGAGCAAAGCCTTAAAAGAAACAGATTAAGCATGAAAAACGGAACAAAATGCTTATGAGGCCTAACGGCTCACAGTTTATTCTAAGTTCAGCGAAGTCCAGTGTGAGTAGTTGCAGTAGACTTGTAGTCACGCACGCTTGTTCGAGGTTCACGCACGCTTGTTCAAAGTGATGCGCGTTGGCCTCAAACCTGCGCGCGCGTCTTCAATTCCAGCAGCAAACAGAAGCAATCAGCTTTTGCCTCCAACTTATCATTTTTCTGTCTCAAGTTCAAAGCACCTCGAATGTCCTTCAAGGGGCTTGTGCTAAGTTTTGTCATGCCGTGCAGGTCATATGGACCTAATGTGACTGCACGGGGGTGTCGGTTTCAGTCCGGGCATATATGAGTCATCATCTGCGTCTTATGTCCGTCTTTGTGATATTTTTCTAGTTTTTCAATCAATTGTCATGTCGGGATGCTTTTCTCGATTTTGTTTGTTCGTACAGGTCTTTGTACCTTTTGCACCTTACACAAGTGTCAGTTTCACCTATTTAGGAATGTTGTGAGTTTTGGCTCATTAATGCCCAAAATTTTATTGTATTCCGTGTGTCTAAGGGTCCATGTCGTATACTAGGGCTCTTTCTCCCTTTTCATTCGAGCTAAGCGAGTCTGTACATGCGCGCATGTCTGTGTGTCAATTCAGTTCGCTTGTCAATGCAAATTGGATATTAGTGGTTAGTTTTTGCATTCTCTTCAACACTTGCAAAAGAGAGTCAATAAATTGGAAAATGCAATTTTTACATTGCT
This sequence comes from Rhododendron griersonianum, assembly GCA_018127125.1. Lineage (NCBI taxonomy): Eukaryota > Viridiplantae > Streptophyta > Magnoliopsida > Ericales > Ericaceae > Rhododendron > Rhododendron griersonianum. The sequence goes on from CM030791.1 coordinate 40,355,937, forward strand.
ATCCTAGTATCAGTAATCCGCAACAGTGGAATCTCGTAAAGCAGTAAGGGCACATCAGCCCAAGGCCAAGTAAAACATCTCTGGGGCACATCCGCCCAAGCATCGAAGAAAGGGCAAGCAGGCCCAATTCCATTACTAAAGCATCAACTGGGGCACGCCGGCCTGTTCAGCGTCTATCTATCTGGGTGCGCATCTCAGAAGTAATGGACAGTAAAGTAATGGGGCTCAGTGGTAGTCCTTAGGTGTCGTTATCCTCCTAGGAGCCGCCCGTGGCTTGCATCTGCATTTTCAATATATTATACATGTCATTGCATATTGTGTATATTAAATGTTGAAAGCAGGAAGGTAGCCAGAATGGTCGCCATCATATGATTTGTCTGCCAAAGGATGCGATGCAATCTCCTGCGGTTTTGATTCAATTTGTTAGCGGAGGCAATGGAAATCTCCCTAATCTCAGTTCATAAACCAAAGGATGTGATCCTGCGGAGCTAGAAGTTGTTTGTTCAAGAAGGAGTTAGAAGTCTCCTTCATCTCTGTTTGCTTGCCACAATGACAGCCGGTCTTGTTCAATTTCCAATAGGCTCGATCATTTTGTATAGTGATCCGCCCGAACGATAGTTGGTCCTGTCCCATTTCCAACAGCTTGATCATTTTGTATAGTGATCCGCCCTTAATCAACGACAGTCGGTCCTGTCCAATTTCCAATAGGCTCAATCATTTTGTATAGTGATCCGCCCGTTCAAATCAATGACAGCCGGTCATGTCCCATTTCCAACAGATTGATCATTTTGTATAGTGATCCGCCCTTAATCAATGACAATCGGTCCTGTCCAATTTCCAATGGCTCGATCATTTTGTATAGTGATCCGCCACTTTCAAATCAACGACAGCCGGTCCTGTCCAATTTCCAATGGCTCGGTAATTTTGTATAGTGATCCGCCACTTTCAAATCAATGACAGCCAGTCCTATCCAGTTTCCAATGGCTCAATCATTTTGTATAGTGATCCACCACTTTCAAATCAACGACAGATGGTCCTATCCAATTTCCAATGGTTCGGTCATTTTGTATAGTGATCCACCACTTTCAAATCAACGACAGCCGGTCTTGTCAGATTTTCCACAGCTCGATCATTTTGTATAGTGATTCGCCACTTTCAAATCAACGACAGCCGGTCCTATCCCATTCCCAATGGATCGGTCATTTTGTATAGTGATCCGCCACTCTCAAGTCAACGACAGCCGGTCCTGTCCGATTTTCCATGGCTCCATGATTTTGTATAGTGATCCGCCCTTCCAATTCGACGACGATCAGCCATATTGTTCGTCTTAGTCTTTTAGCGATGATCAGCCATATCATCAATGACAGTCAGAATGTCATCCATTCTGTCCACAACGATGATCAGAATATCGTCCGATGGTCCGTTCATCCGCAACTAATTGTTCCCCAGGAGAGTCTGCCTTGGCCTGTCTCGAACAACCACCTTTAGTCTAGCCGCAAGCGCATCTTCCAGCAGCCTTATTGCTCTGTCTCGAATGGTCTTTGATAAGGAGATTGGCTCTAATTCCCAACAGATGGAATTCAACCTACCTGACATGACTTACCCGTGTTTGTTGGAATGCTTTGTGTCAAGGACAGCTTGATCCCCAGCAACGACATCGTGCCCCGTCCACATCTGCAGTGACAGCCTGTCCTATCCAAATTCGATCAACAAGCGGTGATGCAATCGTCCACTTCTACTTCCATCCCAAGCGATGGTCCGTCCGTCCATTTCTCCAATCAGGCTCCTTAAGTTTACTTGTCTACTTTGCTGGTATGTTCTGCTCTGGATTGCCTTGAGGGATGTCTAGAAATCTTTGACATTACTTGTACCAAGTCAATGGTGCTCCAAGTGCCGTCAAAGAGGGGCTACTATAGACACCCCAATCTGGACTTCCAGATTAGTTTACTTTCGGTTTTTGATTCCCCGATGATGAAACGGATCAAGAACACCCCGAGAATGATAGCATGTTTGAGCTTTGAGTGTTTGATACCCCTTTTGAACCTAACCTACCAAAACCCTACTAGCACGCGTTGATTGAGACCCAACGCGCGCAAGTCAAAGTGCCAGGTGTTGGTCAGACGGTCAGGTTTGACCGTGGACTAGCTTTGGATGGCTTGGACTCGCTAGTCAACCTATGGTGTTGACTCGCGCGCGCATGTCCTAGATTCGCGTGCACTGGTCAGCGTCGGTCAAACTTGCTTTATTCAGCGTGCAGAAGTCATTATCAAGGGAGTACAGCCCTTTGGAAGCTTCCATTTTGTCGGAAAAGCAGTATCTGGGCAGGAGGTGTCCACATCCCCCATATCTCCCACCAACCTTTCTTAAGGTGGAAACTAGGCCACCAAGCCACCCCAACCAGCCATTGCTTGGCTGGTTGCACCTCCATATCTACCACCACTTTCCTCTTATAAATAGCCTTCATTGTCTCTCTTTCAAAGGGTTACAAAAATTCATACCAAAAGGGTTATCACTTTGTACTCTTTTAAGCAAACTAAAAAGATACAAAGGCACCCAAAAACATAGCTTGTTCTCACTCAAATACCTCATACAACCTCAAAGCTCAAACACCATTCAAACTAAAAAACCAAAGGTATAGCTTACCTACTGTCTTTCTGTTCTGATCCTTGAGGGGGGCTGGCATGGTCAAGGCTGGTAATCAATACCAGTCCTGGCCTTAAAGCTGGCAAGGTTTCAAAAACCGTGGTGGCCAGAACCAACGCGCATCGATCCCATATACGCGTGCGCCACTCCGTGGCTACGCGTGTGGATCTGCGTGGGGATTGGTGTCTTGCTGTTTTATGCTCTACTTTGTATATAGGTCATTGCAAGCATGCTAATAACTAGTTTACTGCTTTCCTTTGTTAGAACTACTAGCCTTAGTTTCAATACGTATTTCTGTTGCTTTGGAATACCCTTGGGTGGTTTCTGATCATGTCTCAGAGCCCATATATGCCAAGCCAATTACTGGAAGTCCAGTTAGGATAGGCGCGCGCCTGTCCCGTATACGTGCGCGTTGGTTGACTCATTTCCAGTGATTGGTTTTACATTGGTAGCTAGGCCTTTGGCCTCTGTTTTAATACCCCCACTATTTAGGGGTTGTATTTCAATTATATTTGTCCTATTTGTAATTATTAATTACTTTCTGTACATATAAACTGCTTGATTTGTCCTGGGTGTGCACTGGTCATTTCCAAAGCCCAGAGGGTTGAAAATAAGAGCTGTGGGCTTTAGCTTACTGGCGCGCGTAGGTACGGTTAGCATGCAGTGACTTGATCAGTGCATGTTGTTTTCTTCCTGCGCACGTCACTCCAAGACAAGGGCCTTCTAGTCTGTTTAAGATCCCCATAGCAGTCTGTTTTCATCATATACTAACTGTTTAATAAGCAAGCATGCCATCGATCACATCCTGCAAACTGTTACAACTTTAATCCCCATTAAACTGTTCCCCTGCCCTATTTGGCTAAAAGTTTATTAATAAAAGAAGAATCGCAATATTTTCACAAAATGCCTAAGTAGAGACCGATCTCCGGATTGGGCGAGAGGGGTGCCTTAAAACCCTTCCCCTCTCGTAACCTGGCTCCCGAACCCAGATATGGTTATGACGGACTGGTGCTTTCATTTTTTCAAATCAAACAGCACGGCAGGTGTTTCGAAATACGGTTCCTTGGGTGTCGGACCTTCAAACCCGAGTGGCGACTCTGTATTCCGAGCGCTTGCCCCATCCGCTGGTGCTCCCTCGATCCGAGGGCCTCTTTTAGAAAGGAACAGAATGCTTTCCTAAGGGCATGCAGCCCACACTACCCTATTTAGCCAACTTATTACTTCAACCTAGCACCACCTTACAACCCATCTTTAGACCACTTAAAACCTAAAATTTAGACTTTAATCATCCTAGAAATTGACTTACAACCTAGACCTAGGATTGACCAAACATGGAAGACTACTTTTAGCCTAGTTATCATTTTCCTTAGACTTGTAAGACTTGCTTCACTAGAGTATAATTACCTAGGATTTCCTCTTAAAAGCTTTAAGATCCATCATGATTATATAGCCGTGCACCTAAAAAATGGATTGACAAGTGAGGGAAAGATTTGGCATGCTTAAAAGTGTGATTGGACAAAACGATGAGAGGAAGAGAGAGAAAGGGGAGGCCGGCCATGAGAGAGGGGGAGAGAGCCCAACATTTTGCTATAAATTGCAACCCCCCCCTTCCCTTCTTGCCATTCAACTCACACCTTCAAAAAAAAAACTCATCCAAGGCCGCCACTGAACCACCACTTGACCACCCTCTCGATCCAAAAGGTTTAGTAGATTAGTCAAGAATTAGTTTCAAGAGAAAAAGAAAGTTCTATCTTTTCTCTTTCGAAGCTTCCGTAAGCTTACCGTAGGAAGACACTCCGTTCGATAGCTGACGCCTTTACTTTTTCCGTAGTCGTACCAACCACCAAGAAGAACGGTAGAGTCCCGTATACACTATCTCTAAGTATAAAAGAAAAAAATTGTAGAATATTCTTATCCTCTATCTCTACGTATAAATAGAAATGTGTATATTGCTTGTATTGTTTGAAATGAATGATAACTAGCAAAGTATTTTACTAAAGGCTTGAAAAGGAATATGACTATGTTGAATAACCTGACTTTATTTTCCGGAAAACATATGTTGTTTTGAACTTCCCAAAAAGGAAGAAAGAACGGATTTTGAAAGATAAGAATTTATAGCTTGATTGAAAGTATTCGTATTTTGGTCTTTGAAATGGCTATGAGCATGAATACATGTTTACTAGGATTACTTGTTTTGATGTGTGATAAAGCATAAGTGGTTTTCACTCCAAATCCATATGACACTATGCTTTAAGTTGTGTGCTAAAAGAACGGATTTTGAAAGATAAGAATTTATAGCTTGATTGAAAATATTCGTATTTTGGTCTTTGAAATGGCTATGAGCATGAATACATGTTTACTAGGATTACTTGTTTTGATGTGTGATAAAGCATAAGTGGTTTTCACTCCAAAGGTGTCCGTCCATATGACACTATGCTTTAAGTTGTGTGCTAAATGTTTGAGAATGATTACGCGAACTTAGGGATAATATGAGCATGATGAGTAATATAGAGTTGGATGATCTTGCTAGTAGTAAAGAGTTTTCCATCACACTAATCCTGCGCAAAATGTCCATTGTCCAACTATAGGGCAAAGGGCACGTATGAGAATTGGAACAAAGAGTTAAACTTAAAAGCAGTTCAAAAAACCAAAACAGCCTCAATAGTTACACATACAGTTCAAAGAAATGAAGTGAGAGAGGAAGAAGAGGTGAGGGAGAACGGTCGTTGCAGCAAGAGAGCAGAAGCGGAACCCTCCCATGTTGTTCTCTCCTCTTCAGCAGCGTACGAGGGAAGGATGGAATGAGAGAATAGTGGCTGGGATTCAAAATTGGAGAAATTTAGGATTTCTTTCATTAGGAGCATATTAGTCATTCTAGGTTGCCCTCTCCATGTATGGGGAATTTATTTTCTCCTTCTCATATCCAGATGAATTCAGCAAAAAGTGGACCATCACTTGGGCAATATTTGCCCCACCACTGATTCGTTATTTCCCCAATGAAATTTTATCAACCAGACAACCACCTCTTTCTCATTGTCTGTCACCCTGAAACAGAATTTTGAAACCCCCAAAATTCTTCTCAGCGGACCATCTATCATCACTCATCAGTCTTCACATTTACCAAACCCTAAAATGATAGTAGCTTTATCGACCTCCATCATCACAATCAAGTCCATGGTCTCCAATAGAAGCTCCATCAGCACTACTCCACGGAGCATGTCCGCTTTCGACGCTCGCTTCTCTCTCGTCCTTGCTCTCGCCGCCCAAACTTCCTCTCTCTCTCAGCGCGGTAAATCTTCAGACTTCGTTTCCATTTTGGGGCTCTGTGCCTCTGCTCGTATTAAAAGGGTTTTGAAATGGGCTTTCTTTTTTGTGCGCAGTTTTGATGAATTTGGCTACTGAAACTGCGAAATACGTGATTCCACGGAGGTTCGAGAGTCGTAATTTGGAGGAAGCTTTGATGGCAGGTGATTTTATTTCCTTTTTTTGGTACCAAATGTTGTTTTTGGTGTGTTTCTTTTTGTATTTGTGTTTGTTTGTTTTGTCCTTTTCAGTTCCAGATCTTGAAACGGTGAACTTCGTGGTTTTGAGCAGGATAGATCAGTATGAGATAAGAGAAGTCGAGGTATGAATTGGCTTCTTGTTTTTCTGTTAGTAGCACTCCTTTTGAATAGAAACAAATATAATTCTAGAAATAGATGTTGTTGAGAAAATTCTCAAGACTGTCTTATTGTTACTTATATGAACGAATTGAAACATTTGGTATCATTGTAATTTGGGGTGTCGATCACAGAATTGATCATACAGTCTCTTTAATTTATCCCAGTTGCCCATATAAAGATGCCCCAAAAAAGAGATGGAGTTATTTTTCCAATGAATTTGAAACATATCCCAAATTCTAGTCCAACAACATTACATTGAACCTTCAAAATCATGATCCCCAAAAATAGTTCTTCTACTATTAACTATAATCAGTTGGAGTCTGGTAATTTTGAAGGCATCCAATCCACAGGCCACAACCACAACCACAACCAGTTGGTATTTAGTGGATAGGCCTCTAAACTATGTTAGACCTTAGGTGGCTTATTGAAGCGACTCGTACTAGTCTCTGCAACTTCTCCTATATGTGTGGCCCCTTCGCATGTGGAGGTGATGCAGAGGAAGAGGGAAATTGGTTTCTTGGGTGGGGATTGCACATGATGCTATTGCTAGTTATTGGCAGGGCACATTAAATAGGTCAAGTTCAATGGTCGAGAAATATCAGTGAAGCATGGATATTTGTTCCTTCCTTCTGGTTGACATATTCATTAAGGTAATAATTGAGGTTTTACCGCCAATAAAAAGAAAAATTAGGTCCCCCCCCCCCCAAATAAAAAAATAAAAAAATGAAGTCTTAATTTATTAGTCAAAGGTTAGAAAAGCTTTATTGGAACTTTTTTTCCTTGGTGGAGGGAGAGGCAGACAGTTAAATTTTGGTTGATTGAGAGATTGGATCAAGAGAGAAATGCATTCGTTCAATCAATTGAGGCTTTCAGGAAGAATATGAAATTATCTAATTGCTATAGGGATGGACAATTATGGATACAGAGTTATGGCGCTTTTTGGGGGGTTGTGGTAGACAAGAACAAAAACCTAATGTAAAATATTGTAGCTTCTTAGAGCATCCGTAGTGGAATAATCAAAACTAAAAGGTTGCTAAGGCTAGCAACATTTGCTCATAAAAGAGCTCACATTAGAATAATCAAACTTAGCAACCTCTTAGCAATTCATCAAATTTTAGCCCTTGAATAATCAAAACTAGCAACCTTTTGCCAATAACCAAATTTATTGAACCCCACATCTTCTCAATCAAGTACAACTATCATGGGAAAGTGGAACTCACTCTCCACAAAGCAAATGTTTTATTGGTAGGAGAAACTCACTCTTCACTTTGGCAAGTGGTTGTGTATTTAACAATATTGATCACTTTATGGATTTCAACAAATGCTCTCCACTTTCACTTATTTTACTAGAATGTCATTCAATGTAAACCGTTACAATGAGAAGAAAAAACTGACCATTAGATTTGAATTTTTGCCAACTCATTTTGATTATGGGCAAAAAATAACCAATGTGGAACTTGACATTGCTAACTTTAGCAACCTCTAAATGAATAATCAAAATCTGATTTGACAAGTTTTGATTATTCACTTTTGCTTATTCCATTGCAGATGCTCTTATCATGGTTAGGGTAAGGGTGGTATATGGTCCCAAGATATCCAATGATGTTGTTTAACTATGAACCACGGCACGGATACGTGATACAGAGACGACATGCTACACTTCATTTCTTCAAAAATTAGGACACGGACACGTTGGGACACATTGAATGTAAAATGTATTTGTATTGTAGAGTTATGCTATGAATTCATAAATATGTCGAAAACATTATTTCTATCAAAGTAAGACATGAACTATTCATATATGTCCTTCGCATGTTCTTAGCAAGTGCCGCCAATGCGTCTTTAGACTATCCACAAATACAATGTGTCCGAGTACAAAGAAATATAATTAAAAAAAATTACAGTATGAGTTCGGTAAGGCAGTCCGACTCTGAACAGTAGTAGTAGTAGTAGTAGTAGTAGTAGTAGTAGTAGTAGTACAGCATCCTTCCATTCCTAACCGCCCATTCTGGGACGAGTTGTAAGAGGAATTCCTAATTCTTACATGGATGAGACTGATATTGGACAAGTATTTAAGAATGTTAGACATGTGTCTGGCATGTGTTGTCATGTCCGTGACCGACACGTGTCGTACATGGATAACGTGAGGCCATTAGATGTGTTTGTGCTTCTTAGGCATTTACAAGGTGTCTTAGGGAACTTATTCATAGTATAGGAGTTTTATGCAGAGTTTATGGTAAATGTGAACTGCAACTCATTTTAAAATGCAATGATTACTTTTGGACTCTAATACACTTTCTCCCTCCACTTTTGTGGATCAATTTGAATATTGGGTTGAAGGGCAGAAAAGGAAAGGGTTCATTTTGTCCTTTCAAAATTGACAAGAATTATGGGAGATCCAAGAAAGGAACCATGGGCCAAAATTTTGGACTGTAGGGAGTAGATGTAATAGTCATTGATACCTATTTTGTGATGCTGTTCCCTACTCTTTTTGGTCCCATCTAGTTATCTTAATTAACAAGATTATCTCTTTTCGTCTCTTGCCTTGAAGTTTCAACTTCCCTTCGTGACAGTGATCTCTATGTTGTCTTTCCATAGTTTTATACTGACTATATTTATCTAAAGACTAGTGTAATTTTGAATCAGCCATTTTTTATAGCTGAGACAACAATGCCTGGGAAATACGGATTTGATTTCAATGGCGCGTCGCAGTCCTTCAACGTCTTAGCAGAATACCTGTTTGGTAAGGTAGATATGGTTTCGATGAGAGGTTTTGAGAATGAATTGATTGCTGTTCGTTGCATCATATGTCTTGCTCTATTGTCTGCTTATATATTACACTTCTCAGAATACAATGAAAGAGAGTATGGAGATGACCACCCCTGTCTTTACTCGTAAGACTCAATCTGATGGGGAGAGAATGGAAATGACAACCCCTGTGATAACAAGAAAGGTATCGTTTTTCTTGCCTCCAGTATCAAAGTGTAAATTTTCAGAAAAATGTAAAACTATGTTCTGTAGCAAATAAGAGTAGCTTGTTGTAGTTGGGGATGGGGGGTTTTCAGCACTTTTGCTTTCTTTTTGAAGGTGGCGTGTAGAAATCAATCCTGTTGAAGTGATTAAATGGTTTTATGGAGTCGAGTTGTAGAGCCTGGGCATCTATCTTCTTGTTCTCAGCTAGTCAATTATATATGCTTGTAGGTGTTAGAATCTTCTTGTTTGGCTCTATTCCTTCTTTTTCCATCTCCAAGATTATACTTTTTTAATTCTTCTTGCAATACCCAATCAGGGATATAAACTGTCATACCCGAATTTCATGGAACTTTGGCCTCTTAAGTTTGTGATTAGTCATTTTACTAAAAAATTCAATCATACCCGAATTTCATGGGACTTTGGCCTCTTAAGTTTGTGATTAGTCATTTTACTAAAAAATTCAATTAGTAAGAAATGGGCAGATAGTGTTCAGTCTTTGGCTTAACAGGTTATGTACTGGTTAGTCATACTTTGAAAGTTTTTAGCCTCGTAGAGCTACAAACTTTGAGCATTATGGTTCCTTAATCAAGATGCGCAATAGTCAAGAACATGTACAAGGTTGAAGATAATGAATTTGAGGTTTATTATGCTTAGTATCTGCAGAGGCTATGGACGTAGGTATGCAGGTCTCTGCAGATAGGTAAAATCAAAGCTCAATTCTGTTCTTGTGAAATTTGAAGTCAAGCATGCAAAAAGCCTGAAATATGTCAACGATGATCATGTCTAAGACGGGGCTGTCAAGAGAAGAATATGAGTTGTAGTCTTATTTGTTTTCTTCTTTTATTTTTCTTTTGAACTCTGGCAGTTCCTGAAGATGAAGGCAAAAGCATGTCCCGCTTGATGGCCTGAAAGTTCAAAGTCATCATTGTGCACTGGTTAATAAACTCATTAAAATCTATGCGCTACCCCTTCTTTATGTAGATCAACCTTTGACCAGGGGAAGTAGAGCAAATAAGTGTTATACACTGACGAGGATGTAACTTCAGGAAATTGTATTGATGCGGCCCCTTTGGCCTTGTTACCTTGAGTTGGCAAGTCAATTAGCAAGCTCACCTGTTTCATATCAGAAACCCACATAAAAAGAATGGAGAGATAATATGAAAGAAGTCCTAAGTCCCTGACAAAGGTTATGGCAGACTATATTCGGTTCTCCAGTGGATAACTATGAAGTGCAGGGCCGTATAGGCCTTTCCGAAATGCTGATATAGAAAGCTTTTAGTTGACATTCCATAGCCTCAGTATTTGATAGAAATACTCGACATGTATCACATAAAAGGCGATACTGTCCCCCTTCAGTAAGGTCAAAGGATCATCAATACCCATTGTCATGTTGTATTAGGTCTCCTTTGGTTTCTTAATTGTTTTATACATCTCAGTTACACAACTCATCCCATCCGTGGCTTTGTCCCACTTGGTCCATGGGTTAACCCACGTTTATATTTTCAGTCTATGTGCATATCCATTCTTGCACCCAAAAAAGGAAAGCAAGAATATCTTCTGATTTGCTCTATCTGTATTCATTCATTTGGCGGAGGCATGCAAGTGCTGATTAATAATGTGTTTGATAACGTAATTAACAATTTAAGCGATTCATTTATTGAGAAACATATTGTTAGTAAGTTAATGTGACCAATCAGCCTATGTGATCCTATACAAGTATTTAATTGGAACTATTTGATATTAGATCTGATATAATCCTGCTGGCTGAAAAGATGCTGATGTGTATGCAGAATAATTCAATTCAAGTACCAAAAAGAGAAGAATTCAATTCGATAGTTGAATGCACGGTTTTTGGTCAACACTTTTTTTTATATATCTACTACTTCGTCTCTTTTTAATTTTCTTCAGCTGGAAGATCAAGGCAAGTGGCAGATGTCTTTCATTATGCCCTCAAAATATGGTGCCAACTTGCCACTGCCCAAAGATTCATCTGTTAGGATCACAGAGGTCCCAAGGAAAATTGTTGCGGTTGCTGCCTTTTCAGGTTGGTCACTCCTTCAGCTTTAGAAAGCTTTGACAAGGAAAAACTTTGAAGCAGTTTGATACTCTTAGATCTGTTAACTTCATGTTTGTGATCACAATATTTAAGAGGTTAAATAGACAGTTCTAAGGTAAAACTTGACAGTGGTGTTGAGGTTGCCCTAAAATCGTAGAAGTCGATCCCTAGTGAAATTTTTGTTAGTGTTTTGCAGTGCATTACCAATTGAGGTTTGTGGAGGCGTTCCTGATGTACATGAAGATAACTAGACCTTTTTCATTTCGTTCTTGAGTGAAGCTGTTAACTGTTTTCTCATATGCAGTCAAGAATACCATAGGGCTGGTTGGTAACAAAATAGATATCATGCATTCATAATCAGAATGCTTACTTTCTCTCAGAATGTGGCAAAAGAACCAATTGGGATGGAATAAAATTTGGTGTAAACACTTGGCTGCAGCATATGTCTATGGTTCACTACAGTTAAAGGTACAAGCAATATTGCGGACATAGATAACTTGAGCTCCAAGGATGACTTGATTCTTGTTCTCGTATTTGAACCAGGCTTTGTAACTGATGATGAAGTTACGCGTAGGGAGTCAAAACTAAAAGATGCTCTAAAGAATGACCCTGAATTTCAAGTAAAAGAGGGTGCATCAGTGGAAGTCGCACAGGTAATCTTTCAAAAGCATATCAAGAAAATTTGATGAGTATTTGAACGTACTTGATTCTGAAGCAACAGTGGACATACGCATTATTGGGATTCTCATTGCTTATCTATGCATGTTTGCAGTATAATCCTCCTTTTACACTACCGTTTACTCGTCGGAATGAGATTGCTCTTGAAGTTGAGAGAAAAACAGAATAGCTCTTTAATGTGCATTATGACAGCACCAGTGTATCAAAACTTGCCTCGCAATGCATGACATTGATACCAACTCTGTCAGTTAATACTAAAATTTAGAACATCCTGTAAATTACTTGGATTTGATGGCATAAAGTGTATACGTTTGATATTTTCTATCACTTGATCGCATGTCCTGTAAATGACTTGGATTTGATGGCATAAAGTGTATACGTTTGATATTTTCTATCACTTGATCGCATGTCACTTGTAATTGTTCAACTGCCTAATGCCCAGAAAAATGGGTACGTAAAGGATGAAATTTTCATTTTATTAGAAAAAAAAAATGTCGACTTCGTCAATAATTAAAAAAGCTCAAATTCCCAAATTCCAACGGTAAAGAATATTAACTAACTTTTTTTTTGACAAACAAAGATTGTCCCATTACAATAAAAATTTGCCAAATAGAAAATTGTTTGAAAACTCAAAAATTTAATAAACGTTCAACTTTAATACTCCCTCTGTCCCTTTTTAAATGTCCTGCTTCGTAACTCCAACTTATTAAAAAGACATCATCATTATACCTTTCACATCAACTTTTTCCTCCACTTTACCTACTTACCCATCATCATTACACTTTTACTCACTAACTTTTCAAAATGGAATCTACTTTTAGGGACAAAATAGACAATTTACCAACTTTTACCCACTAACTTTACAAAATGGACACTTATTAAGGGACAGCCCAAAATGAAATAGTGGACTGTAATAAAGGGACGGAGGGAGTAAAAATTAAATAGAGCCATCTAAGTCAACAGAACTACTAATGATAGAGCCATGGCTTCAACGGTTCGTATCCATCCCGCTGCTCGGTCGTCTCGTACTCTGCAGGTGGCTTCTCGTACTCTTCATTACACTCATTTTCAAGAGCACGATAAATAAAAATAGCACCGTGAGTTCACTCAGTAGGTGTTACGCCCTCGATTTTCAACATAAACAATAATACCATTTTAAATACAAATTCTCACAATAGTACATACGATACCCCAAACTATAATACAGTCTCCGAATCTCATAAGTCTGTCAAACTGATACAGTATTCCAAAATAGAGCAATAGAACAATGCAGTTTGATTCATGAAAAAAGACAAGTACTTCAGAAATTAACTTTAGCCTGTGATGTCGGCATGCACTTCACACCCTTCAAAATTATGACCCTGCAGTGTACCTGAAAATGATGGGTTGAGTTATACTAGCCCAGTAGAAAAATCTTTACAAACTTTATATGCTAATGGGATGATAAGTGCCAAGAAAACATTTTAATATGAGCAAAACATTTTAATTAAAGATATAACCTACATAGCTATCATTCCTTTAGACAACATAGACTCAATTCATGTTACAATTTTTTTTTACCACTTAGAAACATTACGGGTTAACTCCCTAGCCAACCCTTCGAACAAATTATACTCTTCAGATAAGGAGAAAACGTATACATTGAACAATACCACATTACAACATCAAAGGACTCACACTCATTCCCATAACAACCTTTCAAACTCATGTTAACATCCACCGTATCCCCTTTATCAAGTTTTCCTTTTATGGCCAACACGTCATGATTCAACCCACTTGCATTCACATGTGCCTTTAATTTCAGTCTCAAGTTCTCATTTCCTCAAAATTCCTTCTATTTGATTTCCCTCATAAATCTAAGGCACCAGGACCAATTTAAACCTCCCACCATGGATTACCACAAAGTATCAAACATGTCTCCATGCCAAACAAATTACCACACCGATCTCAATACATCGAGTCACCATAATTGGAAGTCTATAAGAAAAGAAGAAAGCAAGTATCGACACTTTAAATCATCCAAGGCACAAACTCAAGTTAAAAGTTCATAGTTTCTCATATGAGTGCTCTGTTCTTTCTAAATTTCACTTCCCAATTTCTCAATTACATCCATTTAATCTCATTAATCAATCAGTCTCATCATCAAACCACACATTCCCATTTTAACATGATACTAAACAATAACAAAATTCTCCGTTTTCACGATGTCACATGTTTCGATTTCATTTCCGAGCATTAAGGACCCCGTGCGTCCTATGTTCATTCCGGCATCCCACCTTCCGATGGATCCGTGGCTTTCTTGTGCACTTCCGGGCATTTGGGACCCCGTGCGTCCGGTGTTCATTCCGGCATCACACCTTTCGATGGATCCGTGGCTTTCATTCCGGCATCTCACCTTATAGTGGATCCGTGGCTTTCATTCCGACATCTCACCTTATGATGGATCCGTGGCTTTCATTCTCAATAAATCATTCAATTTGTGTCACATATTCTCGCTAAGTGAGCAATCTCTTTATCCACCATTTCTCTAATCCCCACACATAGCAAAGTATGTCTCTCACACCAATACTTAGATTCACTTACACGGAAACAATCTCATCTTTTCAACCAATTCATCATTAGGCATATTCTATAATCTCAATACATAACAAAACACACCAATCAACTAGATTCATGGATCAAACACACGTAAAGAAACTCCCTTCACAATTTCAATAAGAGAGACACCTAAATTCCACATCTTTAACGTAATAGATCAACCATTTATTTCACATCAATCAATAACGTACCCCGGTAAGTCAATTAATCCTTTCCGAACTCAAACCCAAGGAAATATGTCAGATAATCTGATTCTAAGTGAAATATCCATATTACAACTCATGGTCTCATTTCATCATTAACCACATCATCAATCTAGTGATTATACTACGAGCGTCAACTAATCCCTCACGAGCTCAATATCATGCAAATAGCTAAAAACGGACTCACATTCCAATTCCTATCATACATCATTCATTATGCTATGTGCGTTCATAATTCATTCCTAAACTTACCCTCAAATAAACGTAACCATTCATCGGGTGTCAAAGATGTACGATGAGAACTCCACCCCAGAATAACGGTATTAACATAACTTTGGATTTTGAATACTTAAACTATCCCCATTGTTTTAATATATCGAGTAACTGTTTCACATCACATCCCCTATAATTGCCATTACTTCATAATTAGGGTTCAAGTGTCCTATTTTGATTCTTAACGGCTCTTAAAAGGTCTTTACATTTCATTTCAACGATAATTAATTCTTTCAAAACCCAAGATGATACACTACGCGTCCAACGTCTAATAATGTTCATAAACTCTTAAATAAGTATAAACCCACCCCATAGAAGGAACCACGGCCTTTGAATATGGAAAAAGGAATTTTTTACAAAAATTGTCTTGGATTCCGGAGCTGGTGAAAAGGGGGGTTTCGGAACTGACTGGGTTCCGGAACTAGCAAAAACAATGGTTCCGAAACTCAACCCGAGAAATTTAAAACTTCACCACTGGACAAAGGGTTCCGGAACTGGCCAAAAGGAGGGTTCCGGAACCAATCTGGAAAATTTTTCACGAACAAGGTAGTCATGGCTGATATCGTTCAAACTCAATAACAACATTTTAAACACGATTTCGACACCCAATCAACTCATAAACACATAAAGGAGGTGAGAAATCCCTACCTCATGGGTTTTGAGCAAAACCCTAAAAATCTAAGCAAACCCTATGTTATTCCGACTTAATTTCGGCCAAACTCACCAAGAACGATCTCCTCCAACCTAGAACGCGCGATCTCCACCATGAATAACTCCCTCCAAGCTTGATCATACGATTTCTCAAGCTCTTGGTCACTCAATCAAGCAACCCGAAAATGTAAGGAGCTCCAAAATGATCCGATGATGATTTTTCTTGGATAGATATAAAGCTCTTACTTCATAGAGCAACTTTAATTCTTGGATTTTTTTTCGAAATCTCACTCTAAGGAGATGAAATCGAAGAAAGAAGTACAAAAGGGAGAAAGAGATGAGAGAGAGAGAGAGAGAGCTCTAGGGTTGATTTTCCGTGGTTATAGAGTGTGAAAAGAGTAAAGGTAGTGCTTATATAGTGGTCCAACACGCGACCTAATTTTTAGAAAATTCGAAGTAGGTTCCGGAACTAGGAAAAATCGGGGTTTCGGAACTGATCTGCAGACAAGTGTTTCGGAACTGGCAAAAACAGGGGTTCCGGAACGAATCTGGAAATTTTGCAAACTCGTCCGACGTTCAACGAGTCAACCTCCGATCACCACCCACACACTCACAACACCCCCAAACACCCTCACATCAACGAAACACATTTTTCAACGACCAACCGAACTTCCGTTACATAACGATACACGTCAATCTGTAACACCACGTTAAGAAAAATGACATTCCATCCGAAATACAATCGTCCACATTCAAATTAATTAAAGAAATAGAATTTAAAAGTACGGGTCCTTACAGTAGAACATCAACTAATAAAATTCATAACACGAGCACGATAACTAAAAATTTAACAATAACAATTCAACATGATAAATTAATTACTTAACCCATTAGCTCGATAGATTCAGTGGATTCAGCAGTCTCATCCTCAATTTTCAAGGGTTCACAAACCACAATCTGATTCGGTGGATTTAACACCCAACATCAAATTTACAATATCACATCTTACACTTTTCAATTTTTCCAATTCCAACCAGTACGCTATTCGGCATCGGTTCCCACCACAAACAGACAATCTATTAGGCTCCCGTCCACTATGCCTAACTCCTAGACCCATGGCTGACTTCATGACCTTTGGGGTTATTTGTAATTGGTTCAAGACCCATGCCGGATAGAAATGTCTCAATCTATACAGTCAAAATTTCACTCGTTACCTTAACAAATTAATCATCATGTCATTTATGCCAAAATATAGGGTTCATGCAACACGTGGGCCCAATAATCACAAAGCCCTGCTATTCGCAAGGAAGATCTTTCGTGTTTTATGAAAATTCCAATTCTCACATTAAACAAGGCGGATACGGGTTTGAATACAGAACAACAAATCTGTCCCGAAACATAATTGCAGTCTCTTAAAAAATTCGTAACAAATTCCCTTGACCTCTGATCTGATTAGGACGAGATATGGATCAACGTCGCTTAGAATTTCATTACCTACAACTTCCGTGTTTTACTCAAAGTCCAATTCCTTCATCTACTCGGACAAAAATAGGTTTCAAGATGGTTTCTGAATCTGCCTAAAATCTGCACAGTGTAGTACCTTTCAAAAATCATAATAAATTCATCTGAACTCAGATTTTTACCAACTTTATATCAATGTTGCTTAACTTTCGAGATCTACAACTTTTGTGTTATACATTTCTCCTGATCGGCACAAAATAGGGACAAAATCTCTGACCAGAATAATGTGCGCAATAAAATACTTTTTTTGCTATTTTAATCTCGTTTTTTGCATTCGTTACCCTACCGGTTGATTGTCAACCTTCTCTACCAATTTTACATCTCTCACATGCCATTACCACTGTTTTGAATACACAAAATAAACACGTAAACAATAAAATCCTAGTGAAAATTAGGTTTTGGAAGTCCTATTTGTCACGCCCTCGTTTTTCAACATATTCCCTCCGTCTCTTTTTTTAGAGTCCAGTATTCCATTTTGAGTTGTCCCTTAATAAGTGTCCATTTTGTAAAGTTAGTGGGTAAAAGTTGGTGAATTTTTCATTTTGTCCCTAAAAGTAGATTCCATTTTGAAAAGTTAGTGAGTAAAAATGTAATAATGATATTTCCATAGAGGGTAAGGAGGGAAAGTGGAGGTAAAAGTTGAAGTGAAAGGTGTAATGATGATTGTAGACACCCCAATTTGGCCTAACGATTATTTCAAGTCCCACCTTGGGGACCATCCCGATGATGAATGGATACAGTGGTTGCTGATTGACTTCTTGTGAACCTTAGGACTTTTGGGTGAGAACTTTTAGCCACTTAGAGGACTCAATCCAGAGCCAAATAGCCTTTCAGACAGAAATACAGTATCCTAGGAGAATCTATCTGTCGGCCGTAACATTGATCACACAGCCTCAACATCGTTTCTTCACCTGTGAAGCCTGTTGCTTGAAAATCTCCCTGAGAGATCGATCAGCCGGCCGCTAGGACTATTCCTCGGCCGCAACATCAATTCTTCGTCCGCCAAATCCTTTGCCCGGCCGCCAGATCGTCAATTATCCAGATTCTGGAACGTTCTGTCAATCGTTTGATCCGTTCACAAAACTCTAACAGCCAAATCCCGATGCGTTCGGGCTACGTTAGGAGATTACTATGAGGAGTTCGTGTTGCCTTATAACTCCAATTCAATCGTTCGATTTTGATTGGTTGAGGTATGTCATCCCTATGCTTATATAAAGGGGCCTTTGGGTTCCGAAATTAATATATTCATACACCCTCTCTAGCCACGATACTCTGTCAGTATACACTCTCAAATCCCCTCTGCAAAAGCCCCATCCTCCCGAAGGCAGCCGCTAATTCAACGATCAAACCCTGAAATTTAAACCCTAACCCTAGGGTTTCCGAGAAGCAAATCAGTCAATCCCATCTAATCCGAAACAATCAAGCAACTGAGGGATCAAGGTGGTGAGGCCTAGGGGCCTCTGGTTCGATTTATTTCTTGCTTTTACGCTTAATCACAGTATTTTAATTATCTGTTAGTCGTATAGTCTGGTGTGAGGAAGAACATCGACTGGATTTTCGATCTATCGGCCGATACATCAAACTAGGAGGATCCCTCGGCCGTGACATCCATTCACCGGCCGCGGGATCCATCTCCCTAGGACAGTTTGTTTTATTTCCTGCTTTCTAATGCATGTTTTCAAGTACAGTCTCGGCTCACCATTAACTGTTTAAAGGCTAATTAAATAAGTTATTTGTTTAGAATTAAATAAAGCATATGGTAATCTTATGTCGAACAATTATGGGCTAATCTCATGACTGGGCAGAGAGGGGTGCCTAACACCTTATGCTCATTGTACCTTTGGCTCCCGTGCCCAGAATCTCTATCTGTTTTTCCTAGTTTTTCTTAAACTAGGTGGTGACTCTGTTTTGATGATAACCGTTATCGCGTGGTGATGTTCCTAGCCATGGGAATATCCGCGATCTTGGTTTATGAAGCAAACAACCAATCAAACAGCAACGATCAATCTGTATGACGATGCCCCGCTTCGTGAGGTGTCTACAGTTTTTGGCGACTCTGCTGGGGAATAGAGAGCCATAACCAGAAAGTTCAACATAAGACTAACACATGCTTTGTTTAATTCATTTATCATATGCATCGAGCGGGCAACCTCGTTGAGTTCACCTAATACCCCGGCATGTCACGGGCTATGTTAGGGCTGTTAGTAATTTATTTTAATCAACGGTATCTGTAATCTTAACGTGGGGAGATTAATAAGTATTTAATATCATGGAGCTCATAATATAATTGAGATAAAGACGGGAGTGCAATTATAATTCTGTAGTGGGGTGAATTATAATTAGTGAAATAAGAAATAGAATCCTGGTGGGATTAAGATTCTTATTTATATTGGGAGCCCTGACTTATTACTCCTTAGGTCCCTATCGTAGCCCTATATATACACGTTATGCTCTCTAGGTTTTTTTACACGTTTCTATTATTCACAGAAATAGAGGCAGATTTAGAGAGAGCAAACAAACCACGAAAGAGTCCACACTCGGTTCGTGTTCTAGACGTGCAGGGAATACGATAGAAGATCGTAAGGTGTAGTCGAGCAGTATACGTGGCTTATAGCAAGATGTGCTATAACAAGTTCAACCAGCGCTCGTGTTCGCAGGGAGTTGAGGTAAAACCCTAATTTTCCCTTGTAGGGTTTTGCGATTTTCTTGTTGTCTAATCTGTACGCGTCATTATTGGGTTTTGGGAATCGTTTCCCAACAAGGGCTTCCAGCAAACTCCACGGTCACTTGTACCTAGTGGTATATCAAAAAGGAAACCGTCCGATCGCCGCCTATGATGGGTTGGCGGAAGGGCTAATGCCCTTTGACAACGGAGCACCCTTGAGACTACCTAAACCCTACATGTGTTAGAAAGCCATAGAACCTATCAAACTAAGACAGGAGCCCGCAGGTTAAGGAATTTTCCTGCATTTTGTCTTGAAGTTCTTCCTCACACCCTGTAACATTTGTTGTTGTAACATCTCTTTCTATGCAGAAGGGTTGGGATTTTCAGCCCAAATCTTAACCCTATACAGCCAAGTATTGACTTGCAGGTATTTTACTTTTCAAGCAGGCACAATAGGTAAGCCAAGAAATCAACCACAGCCAATTTTATACTCTTACAATACCCGAAGTCACGCCAAATAGAGGTCTTTGCATTCGTCTCGTCTGTCGTCTTTGCCTGCCAAAACACCTTCACCACAATGGTCCCAATCATTTCCAAGGACTTCGCGGTCATCTTCTCAGCAAACCCGATCATCTACCGAACTCCAAGCCACACCAAGCAATCCTATCACTCCCATGGCCGACAACGATGCCACTATTGCCGATCTCCAAGCTCAAGTCACTGCTTTGATAGCAGAGAAAGCAGTAAGAGATGCTGAGGACGAAGAAAAATCAGTAGAAGATGAGAATGCACTTAAAGCAATAATAGTAGAGAATCCAGAATTGGCCAAGTAAGTCAAAGAAATTAAGCATGCTCTGGCTCGTTCACAAGGGGACCAAATTCTGGACTTTGAAGGACTGTCCCTCTTTCCAGATTCTCAATTGCCCGAAAGATCCAAAATGCCAAACATCGAGAAGTTCAATGGAACTGGTAACCCCATTAGCCATGTCCGCCATGTCATCAACACCCTGAAGCCGATGGGCTTGAATGATGAGCTCATTGCTCAATTGTTCCAAAGAACCCTAACTGGAAGTGCCCTTGATTGGTTCCTCTTTCTAGAAATTGTGCATTATCAAACTTGGCCAAAAATCGCCAATGCTTTTGTCAAGCAATATGCATACACTGTCCAAGTTGAGTTAACCACTCGAGATTTGGAGATGACCAAGCAGGATTCAAGCGAAGACTTTATCACCTTTGTAGCTAGATGGAGAGAAAAGGCTGTCAAGATGAGAAACCATCCTTCCGAGGAAGATCAAGTCAGAATAGTCGTCAAGAATCTGTAGCCTAAGTATCTCAAGCATGTTTACACACAGGCTATCACAGATTTCAAGCGCTTGCATGCCACTGGGCTGCAAATTGAAGAAGGGATCAAACTGGGACTCATTGGAAAAGAAGAAGCTCCTCCCCCCAAGAAAACCTTCCCGAGCTGTACATCTCACGCCTCTGCAAACGCTCTTGATCCAGCCTTGCCATAAGACCCTTTCCAAGCTAGCCCTTCCTAAAGCTCAAACTGGCCTCGTCGCAACTTTAGCCCTCTCTACATGACTCTCTCCCAAGCCTTAACCATTCTGAGCCATCAGGGGCATCTTAAACCCTTGAACAAACCACCTCCTTAACCACCCTATGGCCCAAACCATGATCCCAACAAGCAGTGTGCATACCATCAACACTCTGGGCACGAGACAGACAACTGCATATGTCTCCGCCACGCCATTCAAGATCTCATTGATAGTCGAACCATAAAACCTCCACAACCTGATGCACAAACCAAACCACCCCGCAACGCTGAACCACCCCGAAATATCAATCTCATAACCCTGTCTCACAACCTCATATACAACCCTAGCCAATACATTGTCCAAAGCACCCAAGCCAAGCCAACCTTGACTTTCCCAGAGGAGGATGGATGTCTCATGATGGAAGAAGAAGAAAACCATGAGTCCGATCAGTCAGAAGTGATTGATCCCGATATGAGTGATGAAGAAGAACAAGCAAAGGAGGAAAAGCTAAAGAAATGGAAAGAACATTCTTGGGCGAAACACAATTTGGAGGATCCCGACATTCCATTTGTAAAAGATGACGAATGGCTACGTATCTGGTTTGAGAATAGGAAGAAGGAGAAGGAGAGGGTCATCATGATGAGAAGACATGCCCGCTTCGAGCCTGCTCAAATAGTGGTGCCCATCAATCGCCCAAGAATCCCAATGCCTCCGATTGTCTGGGAAATAATCAACCTTATAGAAGAAGTGAAAGAATTCCAGATGCAGCCGTAGGTCAATCCCTACGAAGAGTGTGAATACAACCAATGTGTAGAGGAAGAAGAGGATCTAAACTTCGTATACACATATCCATACAAAATGGGGGAAAGTGACTTTGACGAAATGGAAGGAGAATATGACGATCCGCTCGATGAAATCTCCTTAGCATCACTATTCAATCAAGTGGAAGTAGCTGATGACTGCTCAGTTAACAAGAAGGAAGAAGATATGGTAAAAGCCCAGGTTGACATTTCTATTTGGGGACTGCTCATGTCTCAAGGAGGTAGCCACCGTGCAAGCTTCAAAGATGGACCCAGTTCAAAGGCTCTGTTTGGCAAAGAAGAGGGTGGAAAAGAGTATAAAGTTGCAAAAGGCAAAAGAAAATGACCCTGACATGCTACAGTAGCTGAGAAGTCATGACATGGCAAGAACATTGAACATTGCTTTCGTTTTCTAAATCAAACTAGAACATGTTTTGGACCCCTATTTGGGCATTTTATTTCTGCTAAATGAATTCCTGTTTCATTTTCTAGACTATGCTTATTCAAAATGCAATTGCCATATGCTATCATCTCTTTGCCAAATAAGGGAAACTCTAAAGGATCAAGCTCTTTGTGTCAATGACAAAAGGGAAAGAAAGGATGAACTTTAGTTGCTTATACTATGTTTTTGTCAAAACTTAGGAAGAAGACGCTATCTCTGCAAGAACACTTAGAGTTAGCTTGCCCATTGTGAAGGTACAAACACCAAAGGAGATTCATAAAAACATCTCCACCAAATTCCTCTTCAAAGTACAGAAAGCCTCTTGAGAGAAATACTCGTTGGGTAACCCAAGCAACCCAAGCAAAAGTAAGAGCAAAGTCTGCTAGGGCGAGAAAACGCAAAAATGAGGCCTAGGCAAAAATTAAGGCATTCAAAGAAAAGCTCGCTAGGGACTCAACCTCCATTAGGTAACCTAGGCAAAATCAAAAGCATATGAGAAGAAAATCCAAGAGTGGAAACCTAACCTCAAAGGTGGTCATTTTGGAACTACGTAAAAATGCCTGATTCCCTGATTGGGATACGTAGGCAATCTTGGTTCGAGATGCGGCCCAAACATTTGGAAGAGAAGAAAAAGTATCAAAGAGATTTGTACTCAATGATAGGTTTAGCTAACTCTGCGTATTGAGCTCGCAAAAGATGAGTATGCTTCTCTCGAAGAACTGACAATAGCAAAAGATACAAGAACCATCGTTCATCCCCTCTGACTCAAGAGTCATTGACACAACAAGCAAGATATCTCAAAGATTCCCGAAATTGGCAATAAGGCTATAGGATATGGCAAAAGCAAAAACAAGCATAAGAAAGAAGAGAAAGGAGGATGCCATTTGGTCTAAAACAGAATCTAAGCTTCCCTTCGAAAATAGAAGTAACGGTCGATGTCACGACCCGGATTTTCAACATAAAATAAATAATATGTTTCAAAAGAAAGTGCTACGCTTGCCTTCGTAAACCCAAAATAAAGTTCCACCTGTTTAATTACAGACAAGTCCTCCATTCAGAAGAAAGTATACTTTGGCATCACAGCCCAAATCAACTTAGTACAGTTATAGTTCTAGTCAAAAGATAGTTCATGAATCCTTAGTTACAAAGCCATCTTGACCCAAAAACTTAACTATTACAAGATGAAAAAGTAACTAAGTGCATTAGGCTTCCAAAATCTGTCCACAATCCAAGCATGTAACACATGAGGCTAAAGTCCGGCATTGGTACCTGAAAAGAAGGATTTTGTTGAGCTACAAAGCCCAGTAGGAAAATCTTAACCAAAATTATATGTACACATGTTGACTGATGCAATGGAAAGAAAGGTATGGAAACAAAGCTCAGTTCTCAAGATCAATCAATCCACAATCTAAACCTTGACTCTGACTACGGGCACTAATTACGAGACTCAACAATTCAGGTGCCCCAACTCAACTCAACACCATTTAACTCCCACCATTGGTATTTCCACCCCTTGCGTCACCATACAACTTCAAGTGGATTACCGTGTTACCACCCCATGCGTCACAGTGATCCCCATAAACCCAGGGTTACCGTATTACCACCCCTCGCGTACGAAACCCTAGAGTGTCACCGTATTACCACCCCTTGCGTACGGGACTCCCTAAATCACCATCCGACCTCAAACGACCCAATTCTCAACTAACATGCGAGCTATGACTTCCCGAGATCACATTCTCAAACGTAATGTCGTATGATATGCCAATACTATCACAAATGCATCACAAACGGTCACATATTCCAATTTACAACCAATAAGCAATTAACAACGTTTAACCATGTAGTTCCATGTTCAATTGTGTCAACGGAAGACCAACGGGCAAGGAATGCATTGAAAAGTCGCAAGAAGCCAAAAGAACGAGCTTGAGATCAATTTGGAGGTGTTTCGAGGGGTTTAGAAGTAGTCGGAAGCCAAAACAATCAACAAAGGATCAACAGGAACAAAACCTGGAGATAGGCCCCCCGTATCGATACGGGCAAAATCCGTATCGATACAGAACAAACTGTCCGAAATCAAAGGCTTACCGTATCGATACGACGAGAAATCCGTATCGATACGGAGAGGTCTCGAGAGGCGATTTCTGCAGATTTTCAGAACAAGCTAGACAACCAAAACACAACATTGCAAGGCTCGATTCTACACCAAAACAACAAGCAAACATATAAAAGAGGTCAAGAAGTTCCTACCTCAAGTCAAAGAGCAAAACCCAATGGATTCGAACGAGCCCTAGCTTCCAACTTTTGAAACCCACCGAGATTTACTTCCCGAGCTTCACCCAACGCGATACGAGTCCGGGGTTACATAGAGGAGGTGAAATGAGGGTAGGTTCTTGGGATCCTTAAGGAGTTTGGGTGGGTGTTGGGAGAGAACGAGAGAGAGAGAGAGAGATGGAGCCGAGAGAGAGATGGGTCGGCTGGAGTGAAAGAGAGATGAGGGGAAAATGTTATCTCCTACAATGCACACACACACCTTATATACTCCCATATCTTTAAACTACACACCCACTCCCTCAATCTTCTATTCTTTCCCTTTAGTCCTCAATTCAAATATTCTCCAATTAATCCATATTTCCTTCATTCAAGTCTTTAATAAACACTTCAAAAATCAAAATTATTCGGGTCTCTACAATCTATCCTCCTTAAAGAAATTTCGTCCCGAAATTTACTACACGAGCCAATTAAAATCATGGATCACGTAAACATGTTCATACCACAACAAATATAATCAAACAATAAGCTATTATCCAGAAAGTTTAAACTTGGAACTCACATTGGTCAACTCGGAAACAATGCGGATACTTCTCCCTCACTTCGTCTTTCCTTTCCCACGTCGACTCTTCTTTCCCGAGATGACTCCATAAGACTCGCACTAAAGGAATAGTTTTACCCCTCAAAACTTGCTCACGCGAATCTAGGATACGTATCGGCTCTTCCTTATAAAGTTCGGACCACTCTAGAACGTGTGACGGATCCGGCTCATACTTCTGTAACATTGATACATGGAAAACATCGTGAACACCTGACAATCTCGGCGGTAACGCCAATCAATACGCGACTTCCCTAATCCTCTCAATAATATCAAACGGCCCGATGACACGCGGCAATAACTTGCCCTTTTGCCCAAAACGAGATAGTCCCCAACGCAGTGACACTTTTAGGAACACGTGATCACCCACTTCAAACGATAACGGCCGGCGACGACGATCGGCATAACTCTTTTGCCTACTTTGCGCGGTTAACAACCGTTGACGAGTCACTTTGATTTGCTTGGTGGTTCTCCTTTGCGCTTCAAGAAGACGTTGACGAATCGCTCTCACACTTTCATAGGTTTCTTTGATCAAATCCAGCCTAACCAACGTAGCCTCGTCCAACTCGGTCCAACAAACGGGTGATCGACACGGTCTCCCATACAAGACTTCATACGGTGCCATCTCGATGCTAGATTGGTAACCATTATTGTAGGCGAATTCGACTAACAACAAGTGATCTTCCCAACTATCCCGAAAACTCCATAGCACAAGCCCGAAGTATATCTTCTAAAATTTAAATCGTCCTCGAAATTTGCTAACCCAACTCCAACCGAGTCACCAACCATAATATCAAATCTCATATTGCAACCTCATAATCGTCACATCATCCACTCTTTTCTACGTAGACTTTTCTTATCCTAATTAATCCACAAAATTCTCACTTTCGGTGTGGTTCTACCACTCAACACTCAATCTTGAACCTTCATCATTTTTATCACATCCTCAAATCCCAACATCTGTACCAGAATCCTAGTCCCCACACACCAATCATGACAGTCATACCGTAACCCGACAGATAATAATCTCATATTTTTCCCAAATTTTGAATTCTACATTTCGTTACATGCGCCTTATCCTACCAAGTACTCCTCGAACTTCCTAGAAGGACCAATTGAACTGCTCATAGAAACTCAAATTCTAAACTCCAAGTTCTATCTTTCCTAACCAACATCAATCAACGAATGACTTCACTCACCAATCCAAAGAATCTCAAATAATCTCCATTGGAACAAAACTAATAAGCCTCGAATCCTTAAACCACTTAATGCCTCATCACCCTTGGATCAATTATAGACATCTACTCACTATAGGCAAGTCTTTCACGCTTCAAGTTATTGGTCTTTCTCTCGACGTCAAGAATAAACATACCTCACAACTGATTCATTATATTAATACTGCTATTAACCGACTGTAACACCATTTTCCTTAACATTTCTCAAATGACTCCTTGCCTCGTGACACTTACCTCCCTCTCATAAGGACACAATTAACCTCCATCAGTACATCAATACACTTATAACACAAAACTACTAGTCATTACCTCCATTTCACATCTCTAACTCTCATATGAATTCTACATAGACCTCAAATGCCAATTTTTTTTTTTTTACATTCAAATACCACCAAAAGTCTAACACTACTCCACTTTCCTTAGTTAACTCAAAATCATTACTGGTTTCTACTTTTCGAAAACTCAAACTCACTTCTATGGAATGAGATCTTTGCTATATAACTCAACACAACGCAACTTTAAATCCGTTCTGATAAATTCCCAAATTCACTATTTCCCCTTATCACAAACTATTAACTACTCCTAACTATAGGTTGACATGCACCCTGCTGATACCTCCCATATCCAACCTTCTAATCGTTTCATACAAAAAAAAAAAAAAAACAGAGGCATATGCCAAATTCTAACTGAGAATCCTCTCTTCGTACCCACATACCCATCAGTGTCTACTCCGCACCATACCTTAAGGCAAATCGCACTCATCGGGGTTACACATTAAATTAAACATGCATGCTAATGCTAAACAACGACAAGTTTCGTACATGAAGTATATCAACACACTATTCATACGAATTACTGACTTACACAATGCCAAATTTATCCACATATCAACAAATTTCAGTATCCATTACATCACAAATCCCTGACTCTAGCAAGCCCAACAGTAATCATTTCATCTCATCTTCGCAATACCTTTCATGTTTTCCCTTCGCCCATCAATCTTGAATACACACATTCAGTTACTCTAGTCAAGTTAGGTATTCAATATACTCTCAACTTTAAACATTACTGCAACTATAATATACACACCAAACATATGTACTCTTTAACACTTAATCAAATCCATAACTCGACAGCAATACAACATGACAATATCTCATTACTCAAATAGTTACACATAATAGGTGCCATAGTTGCACCAACAAACATCCAATACTCACAAATATCTCTATGTTAATATCTAGTCACCAATACAAACCAATTGATAGAAAAAGAAAAAAAATAAGATTCCCTAAATACCCACAAAACTCTGGGATTTCAAACAACAAGTCCATACTTCTCATTATGTTCTAAGACTCCAAGTACCTCATCACTTAGGAATCAATTTTCTCGCACTAATAACTTCTAATAGTTCGCTCACCACAAGTTTCATAGCTCACAAATCTCTTCTATCAGCTAAGTAGGCATGACGACATCAATTTTCCTCAAAGATATCTACCACAGTTGCATTCAACCTCAATAATATCAACCACACCATTCCCATTACGGCTACCACTACCACTATTTAAACCCTAGTCCCTCTCAAATCTATCACCTCAATGGCATACCTCAATGCATCCTATACTGTCATCAGTCTAGCCTACGTCGCCAATTTCACCTCACACACAATCTCCATACTCTAATCTTTCAACTCGCAACAGTCCTCATTCATATTGCCCTCACTTCAACAAGTCTTTCACTACACACTGACATCAATCACTCGCCTCAAGTCACATCGATATAGTACGCCTCAAGTTTTGTCTTCTCTCTTTTCTTTTTTTTTTTTACCACACAATGCTATCACTATTTTCTACCATCCTGTCATAATGACACCACCACGACATTCACCTCGACAATAAAGACTACGACATTATAACACTTCCCTTTTCTACAAAATTCTTACGTAGCGCCATCTATCTCAAGCCTAGAGATCTAACCCCTATACACAATCCTAGTGTCCAATTGACTTTCCGAGACCTCCATCTAGAAGGAGCGGTGATCAAGCGCCTCTTCCAACTGGATCTCATCGGTAGTCGCCTGGGTGTCCAGAAGACACATACTATATCTAGACACCCTACCTGTAACTCTCATCTTCCTATGTCAACCTCAGATGCTTACAACTCTTAACGAAAGCTAAACTTGTCTTACCTTTACTTAAAATCACTACCTTAATGACTACCATAACAATAATAGACCACAATCACTACCACAACAAAATATCATCCCTTCTAACACATTCAAGTCACTCACTAGTTCAACCCTCTAGCTATGATATATCTCACTCAATTCCTAGACAAACTAAGGTTCCTGTCACACCTCAAAATGCATTCTCTTTTCTTCTTCCTTCTTCAATCCTAACAAACATACTACCTTTTGTACGTTTACACCCAATGCACCTCACATCTCATGAGATTTACTAAAAGTATTTAAAACTCAACATGTAATCTGCGCAATTCAAATAAAACACATCAAACACTTAGCTCACAAATCTTACTAACAGTCTAACACTTCTATTATGTACTAACAAATAACAGCTTTCACATATCGGCCTCGGCACTACACACAATCACCATAATCCTTCACGGCTTTCCAGCTCATCTGAAAGGCATCTTATAACAATTATAAGAAAGAGAAAATTCATTAATCACAACATTATTCAATGAGGTTAAAACCTCCAACTATCCCAACACGGGTCAATAATAACACTATACCACTCTACTATATTGAAATACTATGCCACGTAAGTCAAGAAGTATCAATGCACACAAGCACACACGTGTTATGAAAATTTCGTGATATTTTGAACCCATGAGACTTGAAGTCTCCCCATGGTCTCTAGGTATTCTAAACCTAGACGCTCTGATACCAATTTGTCACGACCCGGATTTTCAACATAAAATAAATAATATGTTTCAAAAGAAAGTGCTACGCTTGCCTTCGTAAACCCAAAATAAAGTTCCACCTGTTTAATTACAGACAAGTCCTCCATTCAGAAGAAAGTATACTTTGGCATCACAGCCCAAATCAACTTAGTACAGTTATAGTTTTAGTCAAAAGATAGTTCATGAATCCTTAGTTACAAAGCCATCTTGACCCAAAAACTTAACTATTACAAGATGAAAAAGTAACTAAGTGCATTAGGCTTCCAAAATCTGTCCACAATCCAAGCATGTAACACATGAGGCTAAAGTCCGGCATTGGTACCTGAAAAGAAGGATTTTGTTGAGCTACAAAGCCCAGTAGGAAAATCTTAACCAAAATTATATGTACACATGTCGACTGATGCAATGGAAAGAAAGGTATGGAAACAAAGCTCAGTTCTCAAGATCAATCAATCCACAATCTAAACCTTGACTCTGACTACGGGCACTAATTACGAGGCTAACAATTCAGGTGCCCCAACTCAACTCAACACCATTTAACTCCCACCATTGGTATTTCCACCCCTTGCGTCACCATACAACTTCAAGTGGATTACCGTGTTACCACCCCATGCGTCACAGTGATCCCCATAAACCCAGGGTTACCGTATTACCACCCCTCGCGTACGAAACCCTTCTGTGTCACCGTATTACCACCCCTTGCGTACGGGACTCCCTAAATCACCATCCGACCTCAAACGACCCAATTCTCAACTAACATGCGAGCTATGACTTCCCGAGATCACATTCTCAAACGTAATGTCGTATGATATGCCAATACTATCACAAATGCATCACAAACGGTCACATATTCCAATTTACAACCAATAAGCAATTAACAACGTTTAACCATGTAGTTCCATGTTCAATTGTGTCAACGGAAGACCAACGGGCAAGGAATGCATTGAAAAGTCGCAAGAAGCCAAAAGAACGAGCTTGAGATCAATTTGGAGGTGTTTCGAGGGGTTTAGAAGTAGTCGGAAGCCAAAACAATCAACAAAGGATCAACAGGAACAAAACCTGGAGATAGGCCCCCCGTATCGATACGGGTAAAATCCGTATCGATACAGAACAAACTGTCCGAAATCAAAGGCTTACCGTATCGATACGGCGAGAAATCCGTATCGATACGGAGAGGTCTCGAGAGGCGATTTCTGCAGATTTTCAGAACAAGCTAGACAACCAAAACACAACATTGCAAGGCTCGATTCTACACCAAAACAACAAGCAAACATATAAAAGAGGTCAAGAAGTTCCTACCTCAAGTCAAAGAGCAAAACCCAATGGATTCGAACGAGCCCTAGCTTCCAACTTTTGAAACCCACCGAGATTTACTTCCCGAGCTTCACCCAACGCGATATGAGTCCGGGGTTACATAGAGGAGGTGAAATGAGGGTAGGTTCTTGGGATCCTTAAGGAGTTTGGGTGGGTGTTGGGAGAGAACGAGAGAGAGAGAGAGAGATGGAGCCGAGAGAGAGATGGGTCGGCTGGAGTGAAAGAGAGATGAGGGGAAAATGTTATCTCCTACAATGCACACACACACCTTATATACTCCCATATCTTTAAACTACACACCCACTCCCTCAATCTTCTATTCTTTCCCTTTAGTCCTCAATTCAAATATTCTCCAATTAATCCATATTTCCTTCATTCAAGTCTTTAATATACACTTCAAAAATCAAAATTATTCGGGTCTCTACAGTCGAAGGATAGATAAAACGGCTGCAACATCAATTCCTCAACCGTGGGATCAATTCCTCGACCGATACTTCATTTTTACAGAGGTTTCTATATATATATTTTCAAACTCTGGTTCGGAAAACGACAATTACTTGTTCAAGAAGCCATGTCCCGATTGTCACATGCAAACTCAAGACATTTAGGAGCATTTCTCATTTCATAAACAAAAGCTCGGTTACCAAATCATCATTGTGGTTGCTTTCGCTATACAGAATACAGTTTCTGCTTGTCTCTTTTCTAAATATGAACAAGAAAAGAGAAAATCCTAAAGCAATCACGATGGCGTCTCTGAGACGACCTCTGAGACAAGGACTGCTCACTAGCTCCCACGTCCTCCCCACCAGCAGTTGGTGCTCGCTTTGCCTCAAGCTGAAAGAATACAAACATTCAGATTCAAGAAAAGATGCAAAGCAGATGAAATACATGGGGAAAACTCATACCTCAAGGATCCGACGCCACTGTCTTCGGACCAAAGCCTCTGCACTCTGATAAGCGTGCAGCCACTCCTGTACTACCTCAGCAGGCACCTGTGGAAACAAACCAAGCATTTCAAACGCCGAAACGCAAGATACAATGACAAAATAGGGAAATGAAATCAGAAATAAGGTGATACCTGTGAAACCCCAACTGGTAGTGTGTAAAGCTGGGTCGTGCAAGGAGTAAGCACCAAACGCTCCTCTCCCTCATCTGAGTGGAAGGAGGCAAAGGAAGGGGCCCGAGGCCAAACGGGAGCAACGGGAGGAGCAGCAGGAGGAGCCAAGAAAGGACGGCAGTACTCCATATAGTCCCTCGCCTGGAGAAGCAATGCTGCCCAATCTCTGGCCCGAGCCTTCTTCAGATCTTCCTTGGACATCGAGGAAGTAGATCTCATTGACGTCGGAGGTGGAGGAGGAACAAACCGAAGAGCCTTAGTGCGCCACTGACTAGCCACCCGGTCACCTAAGTACCAAGCTCGACAAAAAGGACCCTCAAGCAAGCTGCGAGTACGGTCCAAGACTCTGGAGCGTGCAAGAGGAGTGTCTTCAGGTACGCTACTCCAAGGATCAAAAAGCACCTGTAAACAAGGTCAAATCAGCCACAATACAAGGATATGGAAATCTAAAAGACAAGGAGTACAAAGGGAGAAAAGAGGTACCTGATCGACCGTCAATCGGTCCAAGACTCGCCGCCAGTTAGGAAGGCTCAGAACTGGTGACCGAGGCTTCCATTGCCCTGCCAACCATCGCTCATAGTGAGGAATACAGTTCACATCCTCATACTTGGTGTCAGGAGGAAACTGGAGAAGATGCTTGAAAGCCCAGAGCTAAAAAATAGATTAGCAAAACAATTTCAGAACTAAAAGAAGCCAAAACAGGAAATGAGGTAAAAGAGAAGGATGTATACCTCAAGCACCCGGTAGTGACCACCAAGGATGGGACTCTTGTCCCGTGAACAAGCTCCAAGGTTGCCGTATAGAGTGGCCAAAGCAGATGTTCCCCAATCAAATTCCCAAACGGCCTCCAAATGTTGCAAGGGAGCCAAAAACTGTGTTTGCACCGAACCATCCTTGTTGGCAAACAACGTTTGCCCAAGGAGATAGAGAAGGAAGGCTCGTATCAGCTATTCGACGCTCACCTGAGTAAGGATGTCAGCCTTCATGAAAGTCTTGCTCAGCCAAGCAACGTCTACGTGGCCTCGAGAATGAAGAGGGGGCACCTTGCCCAAGAACCACTCCAAGGCACCTACCCGCTCCCAAAGCCTGGGGTCAACCCGAAGAGGAGCTCCACCTACTCGCAGGCCGTTCAGCAAAGAGAAGTTACCTGGTGTGATCGTCATC
Source organism: Rhododendron griersonianum (assembly GCA_018127125.1). Classification (NCBI taxonomy): domain Eukaryota; kingdom Viridiplantae; phylum Streptophyta; class Magnoliopsida; order Ericales; family Ericaceae; genus Rhododendron; species Rhododendron griersonianum. Next base: position 40,389,257 of record CM030791.1, read on the forward strand.
TCACTGGCAGAAGGAAAATGGAATGTGTTGGTGGTATCCCACCACCTCTCAACCAGCAAGGTCATCAACGACCAGTCCATCTTCGGGAGATTGAGACCCAGAATGAATGTCTCAAAGCCAGCAGCACGTACTAACTCCCGAGCTGACTCCGGCAATGCCAAAAACCATTTATACACCTCTTTGCCTCCGCCGCGAGCCTCCAATCTCCTATTTCTCTGCAAAATTCCACCAGGACAAAAGGGAGTCAATCTCATGATTGCATAAACAAATAAAAGCTAGGGGCATCAAATTAAACGTTTAAAAAGCATGCATTGCCTAAACAGGGGGCAAGATTATTTTAGCAAAACAAATTCGACCCAAACATGGGTCCTTCTCATTCACACCCCTGGCTAAAAGGGATTTCATCCCGAGAATGAAATTCTTCTTTGATCATACAAAATTAAAACTCCAAACTAAAGTAAACCTTTTTACTTTTCAGGAAAACTTACCGGAACATTAAGGACACTCAAGTGCTGCTCAGTCTCCCTACGAACCACCTCGGCCTCTAGGCCACCAACAGGAGGGCGGTACTGCAAGAACCCACCAAAACCTAACCTACGCAAAGGAAGAACGTAGGTAGTGGCGTCAAACGAACCAGGCTCCTCAATCACCTCCTCGTCGGAAGAAGGATACTCACAACTGCATGGAGGGTGCGAAGATGAACCTACAACGTCTGTAGAGGAGGATGGCGGCAAGTCACCGGCTTCAAAAGGTGGTGTGGCCATTGTGTTTAAGGCAAGAGAAAACGAAAGTAACGGCAGCAGCCAAGCATGGCGGTGGTCGAGACCGGCGGTGGTGGTGGTCGAAACCAACAGTGATAATCGGAGGAACGACGGCGGTCGGACGATGGCGACCGGATAGAAGGGTGGAGAGGTTTCGGACGAGAGAAGAAAAGAGGAGGAGAAAAGATAAAATGAGCCGTGAGATCGATTAAACCGAACTTAAATAGATTTTCTGACTTTTGGCTTTCTCACGACCGAGACATTGATTCCTCGGCCGATACATCAATTATTTGGCCGAGAGATCGATCTCCTGGCCCCCTAATCAATCTCCCATAGCCCAGTAAATTTTGCTCAATACACCAATTCAAGCTCTGGATCCATGACCTACGAAACCATTGATTGAATCAGCCTTGGGGGCATACCCAAGCATAAAGAAACTCTCTCTTCGTAACAGCAAGCTCACGACTACTGATCGCTTGACCACTAAGGATTATCAAACTCGAGCTCTTGCTCACAAGATCAAAGGACCCTTGATACATCCAACTCAGGCTTTATGCCCAAATAACTGTGCTCTGGAAGTACGTCAGCCATCTGCAACTCAATCAACAGCTTCATGCCCACTATCTCACTCACCCAGCGGCCCTACACCCTCCTAGCTAACTACCTCAGTGGCTCTACGCCCGTACTCACTATCATTCAGCAACCCTGCATTCACTCACCAACCAAGTTCCACGCTCAAACCATCCTAGTAGCTTCCCCATCACCCAACAGCACCGCATGTTCATCAAGCTCAGCAGCCCCGAGCTCATTACCATCACCAGCTCTACGCTCGCTCACTCAGCAGCCAACCATCCCAACAATTCCATTCCACCACTCAGCGGCTCTACGCCCATAAGCTCAATCACCCCATCAAGTCACTCAGCGGCTCCAAGTCCGTATTCATCATTTCAGCGGCTCTACGCCCATAACCATCTCAACAACTCAGCAGCACCACATGCTCACTATCATCAGCAGCTCTACGCTCGCTATCAACAGCTCTGTAACAACTCCGATTTTTAGCAAATAAAAATCTCGTTGTTTTCAAAAATCCTTAATGAAATCTTGAAACGCTTTTGAAGAATCCATCATAATTAGGTTTTCCTCACTCCGAGCAATCTAGTCATTTTCTAAAGACAAGTGTCTAGTATGTTGTCCTACTAATTGAGAAGTCTTAGAATTACATTCTTGGCTAGAAATCCTACTTGGCAAGTCTAGTTAGATTCCAACCGATTATTGAGAAAACCTAACCTAGTTACTTCCTCCTAACCCTAATGAAACCTTTTTGGACTTAGATTATTATTATTAGATACATATACATACACATATATATGTGACTAGACAACCAAAGTCATACTTGTCATCTTTGACCTTTACCCATTGGACGATAAAAGTTAGGGAAATATTTATCCATTGGACAGTGGATTTTCTATTAAAGATATCTTATTGAATTTGTTCAAAGTACACTTATATAGTTATATATAGACTTATATACACATGCTTAAAAGTACATATATATTATTCAAGTATAATACTTTACATCTTTAACCATTGGTCGATAAATGTTAGGAGAAATATTACTCATTGGTTAATAAGGTTAAGTCTTGCCAAAGTACTAGGCTTTATTAGTTTATTCACTTCTTAGATCTACCATGTGCCTAAATACTTAAAGAAATAGATATATACCATAGGAATATATTATCCTAGGATTCTATATGTACATAATATAGTATTATAAAGGGACATGTGCCAATTGGAATAGTTTAATAGGGAATTTTGACTTGGAAATCTAGTAAGATCACATAGTATCTATGTACTTTTGTATACTTGGTCATACTTACATATATTTATTAAACAAGGGAGAGATAGGAGAGAGGGAGGGAGATTGTTGTACAAGTACCCTAGATTTTCTTCTACCAAATCCAAGATATATATATGCATAAGTACTTGTACTTGTGGAAGGAAAAGATATAGAAGATGTGAAGTAGATTTAAGAGTACAAGATCTTCTTACATCCTTACAACTCAATCCCTTATACTTCCTCAAGTCAACCTACTTACCATTGTCCTTATATATAAATATATGTACATTGTACTAAGAAGAGAGAGAGAGAGAGAGAGGGAGAGGGCCGAGAGAGCGAGGGAGAGAGAGAGAGAGGCCAGGAGAGGGAGAGAGAGACCGGGAGAGGGAGAGAGAGAGTGATGTGTGTGCTTGTGTACTCACTCAATCTAGTCAACTTCCTTTGGCCAACTTCTTACACCATCAAAGTACAACCAAATCTAGGCTTTCTTACACTTTCATATCCAAACAAATCTCCTAAGTACTAGACAAGACTAGGAACCCATTAGAATAACCTAAACTTGTCCTAGAATGGAAGTGAAAGAATGGGGAGATCTTTGTATGCTTTCAAGGCTTGAAGTGACAACACAATGGAACAAAATCCATTGGACAAAGAGGGAGAGAGAGGCCGGCCAAGAGGGGAGAGGGACAGCCAAGGTCTTTGCTATAAATAGGACCCCATTCTCACCATTCAACTCACACCTTTCATACTTCAACTTCTCTCTCTAGAAAGTCTTGTGTTCTTGCTTTGTTTTTCTTGTTCTTGAGTTCTTCCCAAGTTCTTCAAGAAACTCATCCAAGACCGCCACTAAACCGCCACTCGACCACCCTTTCAATAAAAAAAGTCTAGTTTTGTTAGTCAAGATCTAGTTTCAAGAGAAACCTTTCTCTTTCAAAGCAACCGGAAGCCTACCGTAGGAAGTTACTCCGTCCGATCACCGATGTACTTTCCGTAGCCGCCCTACCGCCAAGAAGAACGGTAGATTATTCCATACACTCTAATCCTAAGTATAGATATTTATGTGTTCATGTAGAATATCCCTACTTACTTACCCTAAGTATACGTAGAATTTCAATAAACGTGTGTTGTTTTGAACTTTTGAAAAGGAAGGACGAATTTTGAAAGATAACATTCGTAGCCCACTTTAAGTATTCGTATTTTGATCTTAGAATGGTTATGAGCATGTGTATGTGTTTACTTGTCTTACTTGTTTGGTAAAGCATAAGTGGTTTACCCCTCCAAAGGTGTTCGTCCATGTGGCACTATGCTTTACTTTGTATGATTAAATGTTGAGCATGAAGATGTGATAAAGTGAGCATGCTACCTAATATAGAGTTGAATGATCTTGCTAATTTAGTTTTAAGATTACAATGAATGATTTATGATTTTGTCATAAGAAGTCCTGCCGCGGAGTCTATGCATGAGAACGAGACACGGAAACCGAGAAAGTTAGAAACATGACACCTAGGGTGTGTTTAAAGTCGTTGACTTGGTAAAATATTTTTGAAACTACATAATGACCGGATGTGGTAGTCATTATGTGAGTTGTGTGTGTGTGTGTGTGCCAATGGGAACCCGGGGCAGCGGAACCATTGTGAGGATACTCGGGAGACCGAAACGGCGGAACCGAGGTTGGGTGTGTGGCTTGGTTATCCGTGGAGAGGAGCCAATGCTAATGTGTGCCAATGGGAACCCGGTGCGGCGGAACCATTGTGAGGATACTCGGGAACCCGGAATGGCGAAACCGAGGTTGGGTGTGTTAAAAACGGATTTTTGAAATGTTGATTTGGGTATGAAAGTGGAAATTGGTGACACGGTCTACGACGAGTCGCGTAGGAGAAACTCAAAAAATCATGACACCAACGATAGTAAGATAGTGAATGTGGATGTGTCATTGTTAATTACGTTGTTGAATGAGCATGAGTAATTGTCTATATGCCTTTTGTTGTAAGTTAAGGGTTAGTGCGTATGGATTATTCTATTGAGCTTTCGTAGCTCACGGTGTTGCCCTTTGGTGACCCTGACATATTATATTGGAGGCGACGCCGGTATAATGTGCCAGACCTTATAGATGAACAGGGAAAGCTGTACACTTTGGAGGCCTTTGGAGCTGAGGAGCTGGCTAGGATGGAAGAGCAGGCAGAGCTGTAGTTAGGAACCCTAGTTCCCTCCTTTATTGAATAAATGTACTCTTGAGAGGTTTATGATGTAATAATGAGCCAGACTCTACTTAGTTTTATCAATAAAATGTTTACTTAACGTACCCAAAATTGGGGGCGTTACAACTTGGTATCAAAGCTTTATGTTCAAAACCTCGGCCATGGGTAGAATGGGTAGAACCATAAGATAGTTTGACCGTTGCATAAACGTGAATTGAGTTTAAGTTTACCGTCCCAAATTGGGTGGAATCCTGACAAAACAATCTTCGGATTGAAGCAAGGTGTGGAAATTGGCAGTACCGCCAAGCTGGGAATTCCCGAACAATTGGATGATGACTTAAATCAAGAAACGGATGTGGAATTAGATAAATCCAAGTTCTTTAGTAGATTGCAAAACTCTGTCTTAAAACATTACTAATTGAGGTTTAAAACTCTTTCCTTGTAGATGAATACCTACCAAGCCAACCTACTAGCGGAAGCTCGCCAACTTAGAAGTACCGTGAGGTCAATGACAAACCAACTAGTGGGAGATCCCTATTTCCCCCACGTCTTTCCCTACGTACATGACTTCTATCAGGAGCATGGTGCCTTTCCACTTCCCGAGGATGTGGAGGAGGATGATGACGAAGGAGCACCACATGTCCTAGTCCAAATAGCACCCCCCGAGGATGTAGAATTCATAGTAGAGGGAGTCAAAGAAGATCCCGAAGAGGACCCCGAAGAAGACCCAGAGGAAGTTGAGGAGGAAATTCCCGAAGAAGATCTTGAAGAGGACCACGAAGAATTCAACGACCCCCCAATAAACGAAGCGGATTGGCAGCATTTGATGCAAGCACCAGATCCAGACTGGTAGTCCGACAACGAAGAGCTAGAGATTTGGGAGGAGGATCTGGGGTGGGTTATGCCCGACTTCATGGACATATACTCTGACCCCGGCGATGTACCACCACCACGCGTCGAAACTGACATAGGTGCATATAAGGCCCAATTCCCGGAAATTTTATAGACTAGATAAGAAGACTTAGCATTAGAAGACTTAGCATGTAGTTGAACTCCTATTGTAATAGGATGCTTAGGCTAGTAAAGCCATCTATGTTGTACTCATTTATGTTTCAATGAAACTTGTACTTCCCTTCATCAATGATTGCTTTTATGAGTATACTTGTATCTATTAAGTGATTACCTCTTTACACCATTAAGTCTAATATATATTCCTCTTAAATGTTCTAGATGTCAAACAAGAAACAAGGAGGATGCCCACCCCTTCACCCCAAAAGTCTTGGCCAACTATCAGTCATTACTAGTACCCGAGTACACGGGACCAACACCCCCACCCGAAGACGACATGGAACTCTACGAAGTCCCAATCACTTGGGAGATACCCCTGCCGGCCATGAACCCCGAATACCTCCCACCTACCGAAACCCCTGCACCACCTGTGGAGAACTTCGAGCAACCATTTAGTTTCCCTATGTTTGACATGGAGACTGACCCTGAGTTGGAAGCTGCAATGCTGGACCTTTTCCAATACTCCCTAGAACCATTAGAGGAACCACCCGTTCTAACGGAAGAGGAGCTGCGTGAACAGAAATATAAAATCCTCGAGGAAGCCGAGACTAGAGCCGAAAGGGACTACAAAATGTGGCTGAGGGAGATTTATGGAATTGTCCTGCTCTAGAGTAGTAGTACTAGAATAAGGTCCCAAGAGTCGTAGTGTTACACTAAGGCTAAAGGAACCATGTAGTAGGAGTATGTAGGACCGTTTCAACTTGTATTAGGAGGAACTTTATGTCTTTACTTGTCTTTTGTAGTAGAACTCTATGCTTATGGTGTAATCCTCTACTTATCTATGAAAAGTTTGCTTCATTTAAAAGAGTACTGTTGCATCCTATTTAAAATTTACTGCTTTCAATCTTAGGAATAAAACCAATTTCAAAAGGAAAATCGTTTAATAGGCTTAAACCTCCCCCTTGCAATTTCTACTCATAGATGGTGAACCGACGCAGTGTATTAGAATACCAAACCGGATAATCCTCTAACGCGAACCCTAACCTAACCCAAGTCATGCAAGCGTTTGTGGCTGCTTTGAATGCCAACCGCCGAAACCAAAACCGTAAGGACGAACCTATGACCCGAACCCGAGCGATGAACGAATTCTACAAACGCCGACCCCCGACTTTCAACGGAGATACCAACCCCACCGTGGCTGAAACATGGCTGAAAGAAGTCAAGGTGATCCTGGACACCTTGGAGATTACCCGTGATGGAGATCATGTAGCCTTAGCCACGTACCAACTAAAGGGAGAAGCCCGTTATTGGTGGGACTTGATGGAGGCCACCCATGCCACAGCCACCATGACCTTTGCCGAATTCGAGACCCTGTTTCTTGACAAATACTTTCCCACACCCCTTCGCCTAGCCAAGGAACAAGAGTTCATGAACCTGAAACAAGGAACCATGACCGTTACCCAATACGCGGCCAAATTTGAGGAATTATCCCATTACGCCCCAACCGCCGTAGCAACCGAAGACAAGAAGGCTAGAAGGTTCGAGTGGGGGCTGACAACCTGTAGATACCTCCCAAACGGGGCATCGCCATACAGATTGATCATGTTTGTTTGCTCGATTGATTGCTTGCTTCGTAAACCAAGATCATGGACATTCCCATGGCTAGGAACATCGCCACATGATAGCGGTTATCATCAAAACAGAGTCGCCACCCAGTTTATTAAAACTGGGAAAATAGATAGAGATTCTGGACACGGGAGCCAAAAGTACAATAAGGGGAAGGTGTTAGGCACCCCTCTTTGCCCAGTCGTGAGACTGGCCCATAATAGTTCAACATAAGACATGTAGATGCTTTATTTAATTCTAACACATAGTCTATTTAATTAATCCTTTAAACAGTAAGTAAAGTGAGCCAGGACAGTAATTGAAGCATGCGTCAAAAAGCAGGAAACAAAGCAAAGCTGTCCCAGGGGAATGGATCCCGCGGCCGGTGAATTGATGTCACGGCCGAGGGATCCTCCTGGTTTGATGTATCGGCTGAGGGATCGAAGCCCCGGTCGATGTTCTTCCTCACACCAGACAGAAACGTTAATAAATAATCAAAACGCTAAAATCATGATTATTGACAGAAAATAAAACAAACCAGAGGCCGTTGGGCCTCACCACCTTGATCCCTCAGTTGCTTGATTGCTTTGGATTGGGTGTGATTGACTGATTGCTTGATTAAGAACCCTAGGGTTAGGGTTTGAACTTCGGGGTTTGATCGTCGGATTGATGATGGCCTTCGGGAGGTTAGGGCTTTTGAAGAGGGGGGTTGAGAGAGTATTTTGACAGAGTTTCGTGGCTTGAGAGGGCGTATTCCCTTGTTAATTTCGTGTGTATATTTTTGGAGTCCAAAGGCCCTTTATATAGGCAATTGGTGACTCACTCCGGCCAATCAAATGGCACGATTGCAATTGCAATTGCAATGCAATTCGAACTCTCCGTCGCAATCTCTGAGCGTAGCCCGAACGCGTCAGGAAGGTAGTGTAGTTGGATCAAACGTCTGACAGAACGTTCCAGAGTCTGGAAAAAGGACGATCTGGCGGCCGAGTAATAGATCACACGGCCGAGGAATGGATGTTGCGGCCGAAGGATGGATCTTGCGGCCGAGGGATTGATCTCTCAGGGAGATTTTGCTAGCAACAGGTTGCTCGGGTGAGGAAATGATGTTAAGGCTGTTAGATCGATGTTACGGCCGACAGATGGATTCTCCTAGGCTTCTGTATTTTCTCTCTGAAAGGCTGTATGGCTCTGATTGGGTCCTCTAATTGGCTCAAAGTTCTTACCGAAAGTCCTAAGGTTCTCAAGAAGGCAATCAGCAATCACTGTATCCATTTCATCATTGGGATGGTCCCAAGGTGGGACTTGAAATAATCGTTAGGCCAAATTGGGGTGTCTACAGATGCCCCTCTTTGACTGAACTCAGACGGATCGCGGGACATGTTTGAGTAAGAGTCAAAGCTGTAAAAAACAACTCAATTTGGTCCAACCACTATTCCAAGGGGTTTTTTGAAAAAGGTTTTGTTATGGTCGGGCCGGGAGGCTGCCTACGTATTCCACAAGGGAAATTCAGACCAATCGTAGTTCGGGCAATAAAGAAAAATAAAAGTTTGGAGGGTTAGAGACAGAAGACGTACCTTAAGGCTTAAAAAGCCGTAGTGTGACGTACCTAGACTGAGCCAGGGTTTTGGCAGAAGATAGTTGAAGGAGCGCTGGGCTGACCGGGGAGTTTTTACAGAGAGCTTCCTTAGTATTTTGGGGTAGATCAGTACACGACAGGTGCGTTTACTTTTCTTGATCATCCTTACTTTGACTGAAAGGAGCTCGATAGAGTAGCCTATCCTTGCGAATGAGCTGGAAGGAATTGATGTAATGGGGTGGAATCCAAACCATCTGCTGGGGATGAATCGGACGCCGGTTTGTTTTGAGATATGGGGGGCGCAGGGCCAGTAACTAGAGCACGGAGCTTTGGAGATGAGGGAACCGAGGCACAGAGCCGGTTGCAGTCATGAGGCGAGGGCCTAAGGTGATAGCTTCTGATGTGATGGAATTGAGGCGCAGGGCCGGTTGTAGTTACAAGGCAAGAGCCTGGGGTGATGGTTTCTGACGTGATGGAACCGAGGCGCGGGGTCGGTTGTGGTTATGAGGCAAGGGCCTGAAGTGATCGGAGCTTAGAGCTTGACAAAACCGAAGCGCGGAGCTGGTATTGATCATAAGGCGAGAGCCTGAGGTGCTGGAGCTTAGAGCTTAATAGAACCGAAGAGCGGAGCTGGTACTTGAACATAAGGCGAGAGCCTGAGGTGTCAGAGCTTCAGAGCTTGACGTGTTGGAACCGAAGCGTAGAGCTGGTTGCATTCTGATGGTCTGTGCACGGAGCTTTCTCATCATAAGTGTTGGCGTAGAGCCAAAGGATCGAGGCGCTGAACCGATCAGATAAGACCGAGGCATAGAGCCGGTTGATTTGCAGGGTTGACCTGTTTCATGAGAGTTATGCAGAGTGTATATATGTGATGATGGTTATTAGATGTGAACAAATATGATGATGCAGACTCGACGTGATAATGGTGATGCAATATGTGCATGGGCCTGTGCGTGTGTGTTTGTTTTAAGCTTAGAGCTTCTATCAAGTTCCGGACTTGAGCATTCAGAGCGTAGAGCTCGAGCATTCGGACGGCAGAATCTGAGCATTCAAAGTACAGGCTTTGAGCGTCCAGTACGCAGTGGTTGGGCATCCAAGCGTAGAGCTTGAGCATTCAAGTGTAGAACTTGAGCATCCAGTACATAGTGGTTGGGCATTCGAAGAGCTTCGCGCATTCAAAATGTTAGATTTTGAGCATTCAGGCGTAGAGCCTGAGAACAGATGGCTTGATTGTTGGGGCGACGTAGAGCCTGTTGAGATTTGCTTGTTTACGGCTTCGAGCCAGTTGAGATAGTGGGCTTGGAGCCGCTTTGATGAGATAACGGGCGTAGAGCCTGTTGCTGTGATAGCGAGCGTAGAGCTGCTCAGTCGAGGGCTTAGAGCCGCTGAGTGAGTGAATACGGGCGTAGAGCCTGTCGATAATGGGCTGCTGAGATGGTAGACATAGGCTTCGAGCCTGTTGAAGTAATGGGCTTCGAGCTGCTGAGATTGGTTGTTACGGCTTCGAGCCAATTGGGATGATAGCAAGCGTAGAGCTGCTGAGTGAATGAGTACAGGCATAGAGCCGTTGTGATAATGGGCTTGGAGCCGCTAAGTGATGGGCGTAGAGCTGCTGAATGATGGAAATGGTGAATATGGTGTAAAGCCGCTATGATAAAGGGCTTTGAGCCACTGGGTGATAGTAGACGTAGGCTTCGAGCCTGTTGAGGTAATGGGCTTTGAGCCGTTGAGATGATGGGCTTGGAGCCGCTGAGTGAGTGAATACGGGCGTAGAGCCGCTGAGTGTTCTGACTTGCTTTGGCCAGCAGTTTGTGGAGAGAGAGAGGGATCTTCGATGCTTGGGCAAGCCCCCAAGGCTAGTTTTGATCACGTTGTATTGGCTCGGGGATGCCCCCAAGGCTACTTGGTTGGTTGAAGACTTAGAAGTCCATAATTGCTTGAATTGGTGTGCACGGAGCATGATCTGATGTTGCTGAAGGAAATTGATTGGAAGGCCAGGAGATCGATCTCTCGGCCGAAGGATTGATGTCTCGGCCGAATAATAGATGTCTCGGCCGCGTAATCGCTTGATTTCCAGGTGGAAGAGGAAGCCATGGCTCAGTTGTTCCCTCAGACTCTCTCAGGTTCTGTTTTTCAGTGGTTCTTATCCCTTGACATTTCTAAACAAAGAACATGGGAAGATATTGGGGCCGCCTTCAATGCCCAATACAGTTACAATGCCCAACTCAAGATGACCACGTGAGAGTTGGAATCAACCAAGATGAACGCAAAGGAGTCATTTGCGGATTTTATCAAGAGATGGAGGGGGAAGACAGCTCTTATGACTGACCGTCCCAGTGAAAAAGATTAGATCCGCATCATCTCTCGCAATTTGCAACCGGACTTTGCCAAGAATCTCGTACTGGTCCAGGGTGCAAGTTTTGAGACCTTCTTTGATTCCGACCTTGCCATTGAAGAGGCTCTTCAAACTGGTGTTCTGCCAAGGAGTGACACTTCCTCATCTGCCTCTGCTTCAGCGTCAAAGTCCAAGCCCCGTGCCTACACTGGGAACAGTACTGCTCTCTTTGGCAGTAACAGCTATGCCAACGCAACGTCTGCCAGCAACAATGCCACCACCCAGAGCTCCAATCACATCGCCGATGTAAACCAAGTTCAAACCCCTCAGAAACCCCGAAACCGCAACCAACTCCGTACCTTTGCCAATTTCGAGGCACCTCTTTCCTCGGTATTGGAGAAATTGGTCAAGACTGGTCATCTCGGGCCCTTGACTCCAACCCCACCTCCTCAAAACCCACCTCCCAGCCATAACCCTAACCTCATCTGTGACTATCACCAAATGCCTGGTCATCACACCGAGTCTTGTTATCGCCTTCGTCATGCGATTCAGGACTTTGTGGGCAGCATGCCCTCCGGAGGGAAAAGGATTTCATTCCTTCCCCTGCCGTTTGCGGCCCTTTTTCGAAAAATCGAGGGAGCGTGAGCACCGGTGGCAAGCGCTCGAAAATACAGAGTCGCCACTCGAGTTTTTGAGGGTCCGACACTCAAGGAACCGTATTTCGGAGCACCTGCTGCGCTGTTTGATTTGAAAAAGTTAAGGAAACCAGTCCGTCATAACCATATCTGGGTTCGGGAGCCAGGTTACGAGAGGGGAAGGGTTTTAAGGCACCCCTCTCGCCCAATCCGGAGATCGGTCTCTACTTAGGCATTTTTATGAAAACTTTTGTGATTCTTCTCCTTTTAATTAATTTTAGCCAATTAGGGCGGGGGAACAGTTAATCGGGGATTAAAACTGTAACAATTTGCAAGATGTGATCAAATGATAGCATGGATGGATGGTATGGCGAGTAATAAATGGGATGAACTTAAAAACAGCGATCAGATGCCAAAACCAGGCTCGGGGCAGATTTGCTCTGCACGATGGCCAACTTGCATGCATGAACAGATCTGCATGCAAGTCAACCATCGCGCGAGACACACTGACCCTCGCGCGAGTGTTATCATCTCACCACAGTTTCTAATTCATCCCCTTCTGGGCTCTGGAAGGACCACTGCACACCCAGGAAGCAAACCAAGCAGTTTATATGGAACTGTAAAAATACTAATTATTACGGATTGCTTCAAAAGGAGCCAAATGAAATGCAACACAACCCCTAAACAGAGGGGGTATTAAAACAGAGACCAAAGGCCTAGTTGCCCATGCAAGGGCTATTCATGGAAATCACAGAACTATCGCGCGACAGAGAGGGAGTCTCGCGCGACATTCCTGACTGGACTTCCAGGAATAGCTTTACATGCTCAGGGTCCTGAGACAGGTTCAGGGAATCCCAAGGGCATTCCAAACTGTTTAAAGTAAATAAACTAGCTACTGTATTTTGTTTGCATGCATAACAGTGATCTAAAAATCAAAACAAAGTACAACAAGCATGCTAATATTGCAAAACAGACAAGGGCTAGCCTCCCTTCCCCACGAGGTCCTTTCTCTTGCTGACACAAGTGTCGCGCGAGTGTGGTGGACCGTCGCGCGAGGGTGTAGTTGCCACGAATTCTTATAACTCTACTGGCTTTAGGACCAGGACATGGTATTAATTACCAGCCTTGGTCCTGTCAGCCCCCCTCAGGGATCAAAACAGAAACAGGTTAAATGTTATACCTTTGCTTGGAAAGGGTTTGGAAATGGATTGGATTGATTGGTGTGGCCTTGCAACTAAATGTACATTGAAACACTAAGTTTGGAAGATTAGGATGTGGTTTGGGGTTAATAACTTTGTGCTAGCTAGTGTTTGCCTTGTGAAATGATAAGTGAATTTCTTAATCAAATTCTTGGAACCCTTAACATGGAAGATGAAGGGGGGTATTTATAGGGAGAGTGCAAGGGCTAGAAAATGGCCAAACATGGCCTTGGGACCAGCCAACAAGGTGGGTGGTTGGTTGGGGGATTGTATGGGCTACAACCTGCCAGAACTCTGTTCAGCTGAGGAAAACGGGGTTCCAGCCCATGGGGACCCATGTGCCAAACAATCATCACAAATCCAGCTGGATTATGTGATAGGGACAGGAGAGAACCATCGCGCGAGGGTTTGGAAGTGTCGCGCGAGGGTCAAAAGTCAGCAGTTTGACTTTGACTACACCTGGCAAGCTGAGTGTCGCACGAGGGACACAGAGGCTCGCGCGAGGGTCAACTCTGGCTCTAGGGTTTGACTGAAGGTTCTGAAAGGTTCAAAAGTTTCAAGCAGGGTTCTAAGCATTCCAAGCTTAATCCATTTCCAATCCAAGCTCGTTTGATCCGATTTCATCATCGGGGAAACAAGAAAACCGTAAAACAAAGTAAAACAATTGGGAGATCCAGATTGGGGTGTCTACAGTAGTCCCTCTTTGACGGCACGCAGAGCACCATTGACTGGTATGGGTAACGTCAAAGATTTCTAGACACCCACCAAATCCACCCAAAAGCCGATTAAATGGAAAATGCAGACGAGTATATAAAAATACCGTGCACCAAGGGGGAATTGAAGACCGGACGTATAGATCGCCGCTGGTTGATCGGACGGATGGATCGTCGTTTGTTTGATGATCGGACAGATGGATCGTCGCTGATCGATTGATCGGACGGATAGATCGTTGCTGATTGATTGATCGGACAGATAGATCGTCGCTGATTGATTGATCGGACGGATGGATCGCCGCTGATCGATGATCGGACGGATGGATCGTCATTGATTTGAAATTGGACGGATGGATCGTCGTTGATTGATTGATCGGACGGATGGATCGTCACTGATTGATTGATCGGACAGATGGATCGTCGCTGATTTGAAATTGGGCGGATGGATCGTCGCTGAGTGATTGAACGGACGGATGGATCGTCGCTGATCGATTGATCGGACAGATGGATCGTCGCTGATTGATTGATCGGACGGATGGATCGTCGCTGATTGATATTGGACGGATGGATCGTCGCTGATTGATTGATCGGACGGATGGATCGTCGCTGATTTGAAATTGGACGGATAGATCGTCATTGATTTGAAATTGGACGGATGGATCGTCGTTGATTGATTGATCGGACGGATAGATCGTCGCTGATTTGAAATTGGACGGATGGATCGTCGCTGATTGATAATCGGACGGATAGATCGTCATTGATTTGAAATTGGACGGATGGATCGTCATTGATTGATTGATCGGACGGATGGATCGTCGCTGATCGATTGATCAGGCAGATAGATAAATCGATTGGATTGATCAGGCAGATAGACGGATATTGATAATCGGACGGATAGATTGTCGCTGATTGATTGATCGGACGGATGGATCATCGCTGATTGATTGATCGGACGGATGGATCGTCGCTGATTTGAAATTGGACGGATGGATCGTCATTGAGTTGAAATTGGACGGATGGATCGTCGCTGATTGATTGATCGGATGGATGGATCATCGCTGATTGATAATCGGACGAATAGATCGTCGCTGATTGATTGATCGGACGGATGGATCGTCATTGATTTGAAATTGGACGGATGGATCGTCATTGATTGCGGGCGGACCATTGCTGGGGATGTAAAAGTCTTTTGGGTTTGAAGACAAAACTTTCAAAATGACCCTCAAATTTATTGTACAACATATCAAAAAGTCATGGATCCAAAAGATGGATAAATAAGACTGGGCCAGGTGTAGAACCTGAATTGGGCCTGAGGCCCAAAGTTGAGTGTCGCGCGACACTTGCGAACAATCGCGCGAGGGTTTTCGGCTAGGGCTTGGATCTGAACAAGCCCAGACCCGGCCCAAACCCGTTTCACTCGTTTAAACGTCCGCGGGACGTTACAGAAACAGTACTCTAGCAGTTTCGAATTCTCAGAACTCCTCCCAACTCTCATCCTCTCTCACGAAAACTTCCAAGCCTTCGATCTTCTTCCAAAATCGAGCGACCCGAAACCACCCACGCACCCATGGCAGACCACGGCAGCAGTGGAGGCGGAGGAGAGGTTATTGATCAAGCCGAGGACCGAGGAGGGCCCATGGCTGTCGATACAGGGGATCAAACACCGTCGGGGGCCACCGCAGAGGTTGATACAGACGCCGGTGCAACGGTGTTTGGCGGCGGTGATGGCGAACAGGGTCGCGAGCAGGCGACTGGTGGTGGCGAGCACAGTCGCGCGACACAACCAGAGGCTCGCGCGTCTACTCATACAGGGGCCGTGGGCCATAGTGTTGAGAGACTGGACTCGAGTACGGCTGTAGAAGGGTCAGTGGTGGTTGGAGTGCTTCCAGATGCTGCAAGGGGCAATAGCGGCGGCGAGCACCGTCGCGCGATAGAGGAGGAGCCTCGCGCGACGGTTCAGCCTGGAGAAGGTAGTAGCAGTGGTGCTCAGGGTGGTGAGGCTGAACCGAACGGGTCCCCGCCGAGGGACTCGGCGAAGGGCAAAGGCGTTGTAGATGCAGAGGCGGAGGTCACGGAGACTTCAGTTGAGGTCCGAGAGGAGGATATTTTGTTTCGGCCCGCGGTAACGTCGTCGAGTCATAGGCCGATCACAAAACACGACGTCGCCGAGTTCTTGCCTGACGAGGCCTTGGCAAAGCTTCTTGAGGACAACCCCCTGATTGGGGAGTTGGTCCTAAAGGCCAGGGAGGATCGTGCCCGGGCCATTGAGGCGTCGAAGGCCGTGGAGAGGGCCGAGAGAGAGAGGTAGGAGAGAGAGGAGCTCTTGAGAGACGCGGAGGCCGAGGAGAGGGCCAGAGCAGAGGCACAAGGGCCTAGGACTACGGCCGTGGAGGAGGCGAAGAATACGAGTCGCCCGGGCTTTTCAGCGGAGGCATACGTGCTTCCCACGCCACACCTCTTTGTGCCGTCGGGCATTGCGGCACGCGTACCGTCGCGGAGAGACTACGACGACGAGTTGGTGTTGAGAGATCCCCGGGCGCACATTGCAGCGACATGGATGGAGGTATATTCCCAGAAAACACCCTTTGCAATTTGCTTTCAATATTTTGCTTTCCATAGTTCAATTTCGATACTTGCTAGAACGTACTTGAACTTAGGATTGTATAGATGACCTGCGAGCCAAACCATGCCAAAACTATGTGCTTCTTGTAACGTACGCCTAGCATGACATAACTTGAACCAACCATCCGTTGCAGACTTCGTTGATTTCCTAGAACTTGAAAATGGAAACTCCATACGCACGGGAATCTAGAACAGCACACTAAACTCCCAAGTTGAGCCATGGCATAGAACTAAAGCCGAACATGTGTCCTAGGCTTCATTGATTACCTAGAACTTGAGAATGAACTTCCTGTATACTGATGAACCCTTTTGCTGCTTGTCTTTGTGTTTGAAGGAATACAGAGGGATATCCGCGGCTTCGGGGGCGCGTGCATGTCCTTGCAGCTGTACGAGGGGCTGCCGGAGAGAGTGAGGCGGCTGGTGGACGAGGCAGGCTTCGGGGAGTTCGTGCGGACTTTGACCCCGGCGAGGATTGACCATGCCGTCCTTGTTGCACTTGCTGAGAGGTGGAGGGATACCACCAATACCTTCCACCTACCTCCTGGGGAGATGATGTTGACGCCTGCGGACTTTGCAGCGATCACGGGACTAAGGGTCGGAGGTGAGCCCATCCCGTTCAACTCGGGGATCCAGGAGGATCGGGCCGCTCTGGAGTGGTTTCTGGGCAAGGCGCCCAGGATTGAGGAGGGGATGGCGAGGTATGACCAGTTTAAGGACTACCTGAAGAAGGAGGTGACGAATGACAGGGAGGTGGAGCAGATGGCCCGAGCGTTCCTGCTGTACCTGTTTGGTGCTACCTTGTACCCGAACAGACGAAGCAAGGTGCATCTCTCCTACTTACCTGCGCTGAGGGACTTGACGACAGCCTCACGCTTCGACTGGGGTGGGGCGGCTCTTGGGACGGCCTACCACTTCTTTGGCCACTCGTCGAGGACGGGTAAGAGCACAGCTGGCTACTGGAGGGTCTGGGAGGTATGATTCTAACCCTTTATTAAGCACAATTTGATTATGCCCGTCCATCGTTTAGTCTGCTTGACTGCTTCAATTTCAAATACTGTATGCCTTGTGACTAATGTTTGAGTTTGTCTAAACAT
This sequence comes from Rhododendron griersonianum, assembly GCA_018127125.1. Taxonomy (NCBI): domain Eukaryota; kingdom Viridiplantae; phylum Streptophyta; class Magnoliopsida; order Ericales; family Ericaceae; genus Rhododendron; species Rhododendron griersonianum. The sequence continues at coordinate 40,406,840 of CM030791.1, forward strand.
CGTGCAGCTTTGGGCCTACGAAGTTTTGTGGATGTATCAGTCGGAGTGCAAGCATCCAGACTTGAGCACCCTCCCTCGTGCGCTGAAGTGGAGCAAGGCAAGCACGGGGAAGAAGGAAGGGAGAGGCGAGCTCAACGCCTTCAGACTGTACTTGGACGAGCTTAGGGCTTCACAGGTATGAATACGTAATCATAGGCATCAGACATGTGTCCATTTCCTTGCTTTGATGCTGTTGCTGATCAATTGTTCGCATTGCTTGTTTGGCTTGAATTGCAGGTCAATTGGGATCCCTGGAGGAGAGCGGGACCAGAGCCAGAGTACTTGGCCCGGAGCAGGGTTGTCACAGCCAGCAGGGTGTTACTGGAGTCAGCCTTCGGTTGGCAGTGGTACTTGGGGGATCGAGTGACGCGCCAGTCGCTTGGTTACCCTGAGTTCTGGGTGCCAGGGCCGCTCCCACCTCGAGCTTCACACACGGGAGAGTACACACGGGCTAAGCTGGAGAGGTACACGAGGCCGGATACTGAGCTTGCACGCTACCTGCGTCCTGGTAGGGACTATGCTGTCTACCAGAGAGACTTCCTGGCGGGTCCACTGGGGATCCGTGGCCTGAGAGAGGTGAGGGGCCAGGTTGCGAGGGGCCGAGAGAGAGAGCAGGGAGAGGGACGGAGCGGAGGTGAGAGCCGGGCAAGGCGAGCCCGAGCGGACCGGTGGTTGGTGGACTTCCTGCGCTGCTTTGGTGGATTCCTGTGGTTGTGACTAGGGAATCTGCGGAGTTACATTTAGTGCCGCGAGAGCGAGCCCGCTCTGTGTTTCGGTAAGACTTAGCTTCCAATATTGCTTTTCAATTCCAGATACTTGAATCATATGCTGAATAGCCTGATGAACTTGAATTGCATGCAGGTGCCAACTGAGTGGGTGAACGAGGCCGTTCGACGCATGCTGGCGTTGGAGAATGTGGTGAGAAGGGCGGCGAGCGGCATGCCATTGGAGTTGCAGTACCAAGTGCTGACAACACAGCCGACTCAGCCAGCCGTTGTTCAGAGGACCCAGGTATGAAAAACGATACATTCCTGCTTTCGATACATTTCTGCTTTCGATACATTCCTGCTTTCAATATATTCCTGCTTTGATAGCTTGATAGACTATATCTGTTTTCAATACAAAAATACAATATGCACAATAGATACTCATGCTTTGAAATGAAATGCCAATGCAGGTGCAGGGGAAGATGAACCCTAGGAGGAAGAGTGCGCGAGATCCGCCATCGAAGAAGGCGGCGGCGAAGAAACCCACACCTCCGGCCACTACTACGCGGCGACAGACGAGGGGCTTACAGACGGCGCGCGCACGCGAGGAGGAAGACAGACGAGCCGCGAGGCAAGCTGAGCTTCGGTACCAACTCAAGAAGCGCGAGAAGCCGACCTTGGAGGAGCCGAGCCGGCGGAAGCGGCTACTCTTGGGTCGTACTTCCGAGGATGAGGAAGAAGAAGACACAGAGGAGGCAGAGGATGAGGAGGAAGGAGAGGACGAGGAGCGTTCGTCCACTAGCAATGGCTCCGACGACTCCATCGACGATCCGAGGTACAAAGATGATCCCCAGGAGCTAAGGGATGGTGCGGATAGCGGTGACGAGCTTTGAGTGTGCAGAGAGCGATAACAAAGGCCCCGTTTATCCTTTCGCATGCTGCTTTTGCTTTTGATTCCGAGCCTGCGTGCCCAAGTAGATAGCTTTTGACAGATACTTTGAGGGCCTGCGTGCCTTTTGACCAGCGGGCGCATGTGCCCTGACTTGACTTGATGTTTTTGATTGGCCGATGTGCCGTTGATATAGCAGTTGATATGGATAGATCATGGTTGTTCATGGAAATTTTGCATTTTCAAGTTTATTGTTTCCCGTTACAAATTAGTGAAAGTAAAACCTGCCACTAATGCCGAACTTGCATTGACAACACACCGAGACTATTCACAGACACACATGAGTGTAAAAACTGGTCTAGCTCTGAAAGAAATAGGAAAGGTACCCTCGGATACGGCCAGGATACGAGGATACGAGAAATAATGAGATTTTGAGCATTGATACGCCAAAACTCACAATATTCTGCTAAAGACAAAATTGACACTCCAGATAGGTCGACAATGGTCAACATGACCTGTACCAATCAACGGATCTGAACAAAACGTCCCTGGAAAAGACTTATACCGAAAAACGCACAAAACGACGCAAAATGGCATAAAACGTCCAAGAAAGACTCGATTATGTCCCGGACTGAAACCGACACCTCCACACAGTCACTTAAGGTCTAGGTGACCTGTATGGCATGACCAAAATGGGCTAGAGCCTCCATGGTGAGGTTCGACCTCCCGAAACCTCGATTTGAACTTGAAACGAGCCTTCGAGGGTCCAAAATCTTCGTTGAGCATGGCATTTGGGATCCGACGCATGGATATAGTCACAAATACTTATAATGACTTGCTGGAATCATTAAAAGTGCAACAAGACCCTTGGAATGAAAAACGACCAAAGTCGGGCAGTAGCTGTTGGAAACTGTCAATACTGCAGACCAACCATCGCGCGATGGTATGGAACTGTCGCGCGAGTGATCTCTGTCGCGCGATGCTTTGAGAGTGTCGCGCGATGGTCAAGTCCTGTTAAGCTGCCTTGTTTTGACCAAATTATTGCCATTGCCCTGTTCATTGTTCCACGTCTTGGGGGTTGTTCTGGGGTTGCAGAAGGAGGTTGTCCTTGGCTGGGCAAGGTGGAGGGACACCTAAGCCCCAATCCCACCAACATTTTGGTTATAAGAAGAAAAATCTTGGGAGGAATGCAGTGTACACCCCTCTCTAATACCAAAATGGGAGATTTATTGATGGAAGCGCTCGACCCTTGGCTACTGAGGGAAGAAACCATAAACTGGGCGAGCCCCCGGTCCCGATGCTTGTCCTCAATTCGGGACCTCCGATTTGCTCGACCGTGCGTCGAGCTCCTCCAGGCCACATAGCCTTTCTGGGACCCGATCGTGCATGTCTTCCGGTTCCGACAGGACGAGATGTGCCCGACCATAGAAGAATTCCAAGCATACGCGCCAGGCTTTGCCAACCTGGACGTTCTTGCAGTGCCGCCCGTTCATGAAGACATGGGGCAAATCCTACGGGCAAAACTCAACATTCCCGAGGCACTGACAGCGAATATCATTCAGAATGGCGAACTCAATGTCATCCGCCTAATTGAGCTGTACGGACCCGAGGGAGCCCTGGGAGATTATGTGGGGGAAGCTCACAGACGCTTCGTTTTGTCCATATGCGCACTGGCCGCGTACATGCTGGTTCCTATCGATGGAGGGGTAAGTCCCAAATTGGTGAGCATCGCCTTACAAATGGTTAACGGGAAAAACATCATGCCCGTGGTTTTAGCAGAAACGCTCCTGGGCTTAGATATGTTGAAACTTGAGCAAGCTGACTCTTTCAGCGGATGCCCTATCTTGCTCCAGGTAAATTCCTACTCAGCGCAGATTCTTGCATCTTCATTTTTACCCCACATATTTAGACTGTGTTTGATTTCTAATCTGTCCTCTGTTCTCGTGCAGCTCTGGCTGGCAGACAAAGTGGGGGTTTCGGAAGAGCCACAGGCTGGCTTTGACGAGTTCCCCAGGTTTTTGGTCGAAAGACCGATGTTATTCCCCGACCTGACGGTGGACATATGGTTTGCGTTCCTGAATGATCTGCAGTCTGAGGACATAGTCTGGAGATGTTTCTGGTTGAACCTTCCAGCGATGACGCTTAATTCAGCGGGATTTAAGAGAGTGATGATCGTTGGTCTATCGAGCTTCACATTTTACGTCCCAGGGCGTACACTCCGACAACTCGGGAGAAGCCAAGGATACAAGCGATACGGAGCGGAAGACTTCGACCTCCTCGTATTCACCTCATGGGACTTGCGCTGCTATAGAGACAACTGGGGCGATAGGACGTTGAAGGAGCCAATCCCAGAGTTCAGGACATGGCTGGAAAGTCGTTACATAAGGTGGCTTCGCGTTGAAGTCGAAGCAAGGCTGAGGGGATATTTCTGAATCCCGTGGGAAAACCCAAGCTGTAATTAGTAAAACCATCGGGCTGACTGAACTCGTGGCTCTGCTTTTTAATACTTGCTTTGTAAATTGTACGATCCTTCGCCCGGCTTGACCGGCTAAATAACAACTTTAAATCATCCGGCCGTTATTCATTCGAGGGACTGAATTCGTCACCGAACGTGCAATTTGAACAATCAACGCTTCAACGTAGTCATAATCACCCATAATGATCTACTGGAAGCATCGGAATTTCAAAATCTGGCCCGAGTCAAAATCCGGAAAATAACCCCAAAAAGACAGTAGCCTGCCTTACTGTGCCGAATTCAAACTTAACCCTCGCGCGAGCAAACAAAACCATCGCGCGAGTACAAACCGTCGCGCGACACTTCAGGACCATCGCGCGATGGAGAACTCCTGTTATAGTGGCCAGCCTTGACCCATTCGGACAGAAAGAGGTGGCAGGCTTTGTCAGCAGGTCTGGGCGTGAAGGGGCTTCTGGCTCCTCCCAGAGGTGTTCCCTTGATCTGTAGTAAGTGGAGGGACACCTTGCATGGACACATCATTCAAAGGAAAGGCATTACCTCCTTGCTTGGCCTATAAAGAAGGAGTAACTCCCTGAATGAAGGGTGTGCTCCCCGTGGAAAATTTCAGGCACTGTTCCCCAAATGGCAAATCATCTTCCCACATTAATCAGCCCGTGGCTCGAAGAATTTGTTTCGAGCGACTGGCTATGCTTCCGTTCTCACGGGTTGGCCGCCTTTCGCTTCTTAAAAAGTGTAAGGCTCCGCCCCGAAATCCTGAGAGCAGCCCTGCAGTTTTGGGACCGGGACGTCCATGTGTTCCGATTTGGGGACGACGAGCTGTGCCCGACCGTAGAAGAATTTCAGGCATATCTCCAAGGCTTTGCTTCGAGCGTGATTGTCGTGCCACCTTACAGGCAAAGCATGTCAAAGCTATTGAAAACGTGTCTGAACATTTCCAGGGGTGCGGCAGAAGGCCTGCTGATCGGCGGACAGATAAACGTCGTGCGCCTAATGGAACGGTACGGGCCTGACGGCGACCCATCGGATATGGTTCTGCAGGCTCGACGTCGATTCGCCATGTCAATTGGCATATTGGCCGCATACTTGCTGGTGTCTCCGCATGGACGGCCCGACCCCTCGCTGATTTTTGTGGCTACAGAGATGGGTGTTCGAAAGAACGTAGTTCCCATGGTGCTTGCCGAAACGCTCATTGGTTTGGATTTGGTGGCCACAGGTCAGGTGACCACAGGTCAGGTGACCACATTTGGCGGCAGTCCACTCCTGTTGCAGGTAAAATCTCACTCAGCTCACCTTTTTCTGGCTTTCACACAGTCTGTTTTTACCTCAACTCTCGGTTAAGGCTATATAGAAGCTCCTTACTTGTTTTGTTTCGCTCAGGCTTATGTGGCTCCTTACTTGTCTTTTCGCTCATACAGTTGTGGCTGTGTGACAAACTCGGACTAATCTCGGCTCCTGGAGCGAACTGGCCCCGTCTGCCCGGGCGGATGCACCAGAGGGGAATGTTGTACCCAGAGATGTCTGAGGAGGAGTGGTACACCTTTATGAGAGAGATGTCTCCGCGCGAGATCGTCTGGCGGCATGGAGCCCTGAACATCCCAGATATGGCTCTGCACTCTGCAGGTTTCGAGAGAATGGTGATTGCTGGGCTGTCCAATTTCACGTTTTAGATTCTAGGTCGTATCCTGCGGTAGTTAGGCATGAGCCAAGGCTTTCATCGAGCTGGGATAGAAGATTTCCAGATTCCAGCATTTACAGCCCAACATCTAGCAGGGTATGAGCACAACTAGGGTTTGAGAGAACTCGGAGGTGTGGAAGACGACTTCAGCACAAGACTCAAACGCCACTATGTAGCATGTTAAGAGAAGAGGTTGCAAGGAGACAAAACACAGACTGACTCCTGACACAACTCCAATGATCTAGAATAAACTGTGAGCCCGAGAGGGCCTCTTAGCATTTCGTTCTGTTTTTTATGCTTTACTGTTTTTCTTAGGGCTCTGCTCAGCCTATGTAATAGAAATAATAGTTTTGAATAAATGTGAAAGATTAAGAATTTTCCCATTTTTGGTCCAAGTGTTGAACACCACGTCGCTTGAATGTCGAGGAACACCCTGGAATAAACCCTGGATCGAGTTGATCGATTGTGACCGAATCTCACAGAGAGACTGCCTACGTATCCCAAGCTAGGGAATCAGGTCAAAACGTAGTTCAGGCTATGGTTCGACAGAGTATGACCGAGTCCCAAAGAGAGACTGCCTACGTATCCCAAGCTAGGGAATCAGGTCAAAACGTAGTTCAAGCTAAGGTTCGTTCGTGTATTTTGGCTTTCCTTTTGCGCTCTAATTTTTGCCTAGAACTGCCTTTGCAGGTTTCCAGTCTAGCGAGCTTTGATTGAATGCCTATTTATTTTTGCCTAAACTGCCCCCTTGGGTTTTCGGTCTAGCAGGCTTGCTCTAATTTTTGCTTGGGACCGCCCACCTTTGTGATTTTCGGCCCAACGAGCTTCTCTCAAGGGTAGTAACGTTTAAGTTGATCCAGGTTGACCAGAGTGTTGAACTCGTTGCCGTCCAGATCAATGAGCTGAGCCGCCCCACCTGAGAGGATGGTCTTGATAATGTAAGGTCCCGCGCGCTTCGGGCGGAACTTACCACGTAGATCGAAGATGGGAGCCCGGATTTCTTTCGTGACCATATCCCCCTTAGCCAAGTCACGAGACTTCACTTTCTTGTTGAACGCCCGAGCAATTCTGCGCTGATACCCCTGAACATGATACAAGGCACGAAGTCTCCTTTCATCGAAGAGCATAAGTTCAACAAATCTCCCGCTAAGCCATTCGGACTCCGCGACTTCACATTCAGTCATGATCCTCAAAGTTGGCACTTCAAGCTCGATGGGAAGCACAGCTTCCATCCCATAGACTAGGGAAAAAGGGGTGGCCCCTGTCGAGGTTCGAATTGACGTGCGGTACCCCCAAAGAGCTAGAGGCAACTGCTCGTGCCAGTCCCTGGCGGACTCTGCGGACTTTTTGATGATAGTCTCGATGTTCTTGTTGGCTTCCTCAACCGCCCCATTCGTCTGCGGGCGATAGACCGTTGAGTGATGAACCTGAATCTGGAATTCCTCGAAAAGTTCTAACACCCTGCCTTTGAAATGGACCCCATTGTCAGAAACGAACGCCTGTGGAACCCCGTACCGATAGATGATGTTTTTTCAGATGAACTGAGCAACCTGAACCGCCGTCAGGGTCTTGTAAGATTCAGCTTCGACCCACTTGGTGAAGTAATCTATTGCCACCAAAATGAACCGATGACCGTTCGAAGCAGAAGGCCTGATCATGCCGATAACGTCGATACCCCACACAGAAAAGGGCCAAGGCGACGTCATGCCGAATAGTTTAGAAGGAGGGACATGCATGAGATTGGCATGGATTTGACACCTATTTCAGCGGCGCACATAATCCATACACTGGGATTCCATGGTAGACCAAAAGTATCCTTGTCGCAGGATTTTCCTGGCGAGCATGACCCCGCTCATGTGAGGGCCACAAACTCCCTCGTGAATTTCTTCCATGATTTTGATGGCCTCCGAACCATTGACACAGAGCTTGTGCATTCCGCAGTGAGATCTCCGATACAGCTTCCCTCCGCAGATAATGTATTGAGCAGCCAATCTTTGCAGCGCTGTTTGATCCTTCTTAGTGGTGTCAGGCGGGAACTGACCACCTTCAATGAAGTTCCAAATGTCATGATACCAAGGTAGGCCGTCATCAACATCATCGACGGTGTTGATGTACTGATAAGCAGGCAAGTCCCGCTGTTCAATGAGAATAGGTCGAAGCTTGACACCAATCGGAAGTTTGACCATGGAAGCCAGAGTTGCTAAAGCATCGGCGAACTGGTTCTTCATCCGAGGGATGTGCGTAAATGTGACTTTGTTGAAACGAGGAATAAGTTCCTCCAGATCTTGGTGATAAGGCTTCAATCTGTCCTCCCGAACTTTCCAGTCCCCGTTAGCCTGAGAAACGACAAGGTTGGAGTCACCAATGACTTCGAGT